>CM023190.1:11190930-12521307 GCA_013167095.2 Daphnia sinensis
AGCTGATTTCCGTCACGTCGTCACATTATGCGAGTCCTATTTCCTTATGCTATTGTTTTCAAAGCACTATTGAAGTAGAATGTAGAAGAACCATAGAAAGGCCATGATAGGTAGCCAATGAGTGTCATCCCGATCTTGACACGATTTATTGTTGCCTGGCGTACGTCAGTATCGATGGCCCATTTACAATGTGGCGCCTGCTGGGCCTAACCCCATACGATCGCTTGAATGTTTTACGATGACGGCATAGCCTCAGTCTAGCCGACTCACATAGCAATAAACCTTTCTTGTTTTTCTCAGTGTCAGAAAAGCGACAGCAGTGCCGTTGTCTGAGTTGGTCTTATCGGCAGTGGGAAAATGATTGACTGTATTTTCATTCGTTTCAGGACGGCTTTGAGACACTACATCTTCGTTTGTATCAACTTGACCGCCTTATTGAAGAGTATCTGCCCGATTTGTGGAATCATCTGGTGGAAAACTGTATCGAGAATCACATGTATGCATCGCAGTGGTTCCTTACCCTCTTCACCGCCAAATTCCCGCTCTTTCTCGTCTTTCACATTCTAGACGTCTTCCTCTACCAAGGCATGGACACCATATTTCAAGTAAGTTCTTAATGTCTATATTTATGGTAGGAAAAAGAAAAACTGTTCTTCCGCTTTGTTTATATAAACACTGAAGACATGCCACCGTGACTGTGTTCGTCAGCACGTTTCGGCAGTTCGGTGCGAATGGATCTATGAATGAAAGAATGAATGAATTTGTTTTTATTAGGTTGCACTCGGCTTGCTGTCCATGGCTAAAAAGGATCTCCTTTCACTCAACTTTGAAGGCATACTAAAGTACTTTCGCGTCCAGCTGCCCAAACGTTATCGCAACGAAATGGCTGCCCGCCAGCTGATGAAGTTAACGTCTTCGTTCAAGCTAAGAAAGCTGAAGAAATATGAGAAAGATTTTATGGCCATTAAGGTACATTAGCTAGAATGGAAGCTCTGTGAAGATAAGGCTGTTGTTTACGGGCTGTCGCAATTTACAGGAACAAGAGCAGGCTAGAGAAGACCCCGTCGTACGCCTTGAACGTGAAAACAAGCATTTGCATGAAGCAAATTTGAGGCTTGAACGTGAAAGTGATGATTTGGCGCAAGAATTGATCACGAGCAAAATTGGACTACGTTCAGAGCTGGACGCAGCTGAGGAGAAGGCTGACAGTTACTTTAAAGAACTGCAAACGTTAAGACGTCTTCACAAAGAAGTGGAAGAGGATCGTAATCAAATTCAGAATGAAGCTATGAAGGTTGTTAAAGACTCCCGTAGTATAGAGAAGTTGGCCCTGTTATTACATTTACTCGTACCAAAATCAGGTGAAGGAGATGTTGCAGCGAGAAGTGCAACGAGCTGAAGAAGAAAGTCGACGAAGTCAGTCTATCATTGCCGACTACAAGCAGATCTGTTCCAAACTTACGCGACGACTAGAAAGCGAGCAATCTAGAGCAAAAGAAGTGTTTGAGAGACTGCAAGCCACCCTCGCTGATAGCCCCAACTATTCCAGTCTTTTAGATGACGTGGTTAGCCTCATAAGGTCGGAGCAATCCAGCCCAGATCTGCAAGAAACAGGAAACCTAGTCTGTGAATCGAAACCTCGTTCCCCTGCATCTGCCCAGTCGCAGTTTGAAAATCAGGTGAAAACATTTAGATCATTATATTAGTTTTGTGCGTGTGTGTGTATAACGTTGGGATGTTGCAAAAGGTTCGGCTACTCGAACTAGAATTGGCTCAAACAAAATTGGCGTTGGTTGAAGCCGAGTGTCGCAATCAAGATCTTACCCACCAGTTGTCAACCATTTCGATGGAGATGCAGTCTCAATCACGTAACAGTTGGCTCCAGAAAACCCTCTCTTCCATTAAGGAAGCAACAGCTAAAAAGGACGGCCTTCCGGTCGCCACTAGCACGACATCTTCATCGGGTTCCCCTGCAGCCAATTCAACAGGTCGGAAGGATTCGTTGAGCTCTGATAAGTAATAGTAATAATAACATTAATAATAACACCATTCCACCGTAAGAGATTACGAACTATCGTATCTATATGAAATGGTTCAAGTGCTATAGTTATTCCCTTTTTTTTCGTCGTTTTCCTTTTTTCCCGTTGTCCTTATAAATCCTAAAATCCATATCCATCGATACAGTTACGTATCGCGTGCCATTCACAATCCGCTTTGAAAATTTAGATTTGGTTAAAATAAATGAGCACGTAGCATTTGCGATATCGTTGCTTGTTTCTATGTGACTCTTAACCAAATTTTTTTGTCTGTATTGAATATGTTTCTTTGTTCGAGGTATGCCGCGTACAGTTAAACAGGAGACATGAGGTGATTACACACACACATCAATTATATTATTATTATTGTATATACGCTAATGGAACAAAGAGAAAACGAGTTTGTTGACGCACACATTGAGTGAGTAAAACGAAAATTCGAGAAAAAAAGAGAAAACTGGTGCGAAATGACAATTAAATAGCGAAAAGAAAAACGTGAAATTGTTTTTGTCGAGTCTGGCATTTTCCTGTTAAACATCCGTTCAGCTTCCAAGCTTTCTCAGCCCCATCGAAGGGGCTGACCCGGCGGGCGCAACGACCTTTGGATAGCGCGAGAAGACAGACTCATCTCACTCGACATGCCCGGCAGAGACATCATTTCTTCTTTGGGTTCGTTGGATGCCATTGCAATCTTCTTTTGTTGTCTCGGCATCAGTGGATCGAAATTTGTTGAAGCCAGCGGAAGCGAATGGTGAAGATGATTTCGTCTAAGTTGCTCTAAAGTCTTCCAGCGTGTAAACAAGGACAGAGTTCGCTTGGGTACTTTAAAAGTGTCCACCATCATTTGATCCTTCATTTGAGAAAAGGTAAGACATGCTTTTATAATCGATTTAATTTAGCATTTGATTCAATTTTAACATTTGTTGTTGTTTTTTTAAAATATCGGAGCTGGCCTGTATCGTCTTTCTTATTGGAACTCTCATCACGGATGGAGACTACAGCATCGACTCTACAAGCGTCATTTCACTGCGGTAGCTTTACGCCTCGTCAGCCAACGCTTCTCAAAAATAAAGTTAAGTGAATTTTCTTTATTTCCTTGCGGCTTAATCATAGAAAGATTGCCCCCTCTGAGAACATGGTCTGTGGATAGTAGGTAATTTGATCAGGGTAGGCCCATAAATGGATTGTACACCTCAGTGAGCATGACCTGCGTAACCAAAGAAAATGCTGATGTACAACGGCAGGGGGAAAACGAGCGAACGTTATAGAGCTCTTGGGTCCCCCCGCACTATCCTTTGCGCGTTGGCGTTTGACTGATGCATTCTCTCATCCGTCAAGGTGGGCGTCTGTATAGTGTATAATAGGCCTTTGTGTTAGACTCGTCACTCTTTGTCTATTCAGTCAAAGATTTATTTGTCCCGATGGTCAACTCCGACTGACAATCCATATTCGTTTTCTATCCGTAAAAAAGGATAAAAGGAATGTCGAATGTCCACGGCCTTAATATGACTATTAGGGTATCGCATATGGCGGGTAGCCTCGGCCGTATTTCTATTACACTGTTGCTGACATATCCAAACGGATGCCAACTGATATGACGCACCATTCTAGAGGGACCTGAGGTTTTGTGTTTCCGTCTCCTTCTCTCTGTCTTTAAGGGGTGTCGCCTATCCTATTTTCTCTTTCGGCCCTGATGAGTCTCTTTTTCTGACCAGTTGGTTTTTTGTTTCCAAACCAGACCTAAGTTACGGGACGGGCAAAGGAAAAAAAAATTAGAGCTGGGCACTCAGATGCCGCTAAAAGTATACGGTCCCTTAGCTGATCTGGGCTTCCGCACGGTACGCATTTGTGACGAAACATGTCACCGCAACAGCTGTGCAGGCGTTCCGATTACTATTTACTCAACTCTACGATTTGTCGTCACCGTTAGAATCCGATATTCAGAGCCAATTCGACTCCGCCAGTAAAGAAACTCACGCGCTCCATTTTCCCTCCCACCACATGTTAGTTTTTGCTTTACCTGTACAGACTGGACTGCGCTGAAGTCATCAGGGTTGAGGGGCACCAACTGGTTGGGACGTAGGTTCCATGGGTCATCGGGCAGCTGGCCGTGTAATCGTGAAGCTACTGTGACAGCGGCCATAAAGGTCACAAGGACGAGTAACGGATGGTAGGATGGCCAGTTGCGGATCTGCATAGTGCTGTTTCTGCTTGCGGTTGTCAAAGGAGAAAAACGAAAAGGGCAAGGTGATAGATGTCATTGTATAGATGGGGAAGGGATGGACTCCCCTCACGTCCGGCACACCTGTCGTGAGTTACGACTTCCAGCGTTTGTACTGGAAGTTAATCTATCATCTTCACGACATTATTGGGCAGACAAGGGTGGCTGTCTTCATCAGACAAGAGGAAAGGTAAAAATCGTACAATAGGGCAGGTAATCACATTTCAGCTTTAAATGGGATTACATAGAGAAGCAGTGAAAAAGCAAAACTCCCCGAGGAAATCTCCTAACCTAAGCCAGAAGTAATCGAAGAGAAGTAACTGAAGGGGAAAGGATAGAATCTGAAATTTAATTGATAATGGATCATTGTTAATTCACGATTATTGATTGGCGCTGACCATTATCCTTTTCAATTTGCTTCACTTTAAATTTTTAGAAGGGAGCTTTCTCTTTTTTTTTTCTTATTTGACTTTGAGAAGCATCGAACGTTTGAAAATAGAAAATCTATTCGGAATTGATTACGTAGGTGGATTTCAAATTTTCCTAATCGTTCGTTAAAAGAGTAGTCTACGTTAGACACCAACCCTGATGGCCTCGCGTGACAACCTTTGAAATCGATTTATTTACAAGATTGCATCACTTTCTAGGGGATAGATAATAAAAAAAAGTAGCAACATCAATCAAAAAGCTTCGGACATTTCCGTTTGAAACGCACGTAGGCCCTATTTATTTTTAGCGTCAACTCCGGCCTACATTTTAATTCTGTCCTAGAGAGTATATTGGTGGCTGCCGCTATTTATTCTATGTTGTCTGACCCCGCGCGCCATCGTCTCCAAACTGACTGTAGGGCGTGATGGATCACGTAGCCCGATGTATTTCTATATAGCAGCAATTCTAACTTTACGAATTTCTATCCGATTAACCAATCTTTCCGTGGTCAGTGATCCCAATGTCATCGTCGATCGAGTCGCTAAGGTGAACTTAACACGAAAATTCATTTAATGCTTGAAAGGGAAAAGCAATTTTTTTAAACAAAGGGGAGACCCATATAAGTCAGGTAAACAGTGGGCTGTGTAAACAGTTAATGCAATTCTATTTGCCGGAAGTCACTGAACGCTTTAAGTTTCCCACACGCCCGAATAGTCAATATACTACGTAGTGAATTTTCATGCAAACTAACATACAGTACCTTGAAATAATTTTGCTCGTCGGGCGATTTTCAGTACTGCGATATCTATGGGATTGCGTGATATTGTGTGGAAAATCAACACCCGCTGCACATTGCACCGTTGTGCAAACTAGAAACGCTTAAGATGAGATCACACTTGCAATTTTTTTTTACGGGATGAGCTTCTGTTGCAAAGGAACGAAAATCGCGAGACTTGTTATCTATACTGGTGTCACCTGTTGTTGTCTGGATGCCGCGCTGAACGAGATTGAGCTCAACAGCGTGTCTAACTGCAACCTTTAAAGCTACTAGCCGCTCTCTCTCTGCCCACTCGCTTTTTTTGTTTTCTCCATTGAGCTCTGATGCTCCTCCTCGCTCGCGTTCGCCCATGTTCACATCCCGACCCCACCAATAGCTACCCCTTCCAAAAGATATTCTGTGGTATGCCCTTTTTCGATCTTGAAGCACCATGGTACATTTTTAAAACCGATACCCTTATATTACGAGCTAGGTCACGAGCCGTAAGTTTTGTGCGAAAAAACTTTTAAACTTTTCGGCTTATCCCGGTGCATGTAACCCTATAGGGTTACATAGGAGTGTAGTGTTATAGGTTATTTTATTCACTAGAATTTCTTAGTGGAATGGGCCAGAAAGTCTAAACCGTTACCAACGGCATGTTTTCCTTTCTTTGCTCATTAACACCAACTTGCAAGTCACGCCGAGTGAAAATGTGATGTCTCCGGAAAAAAATTGAATATCACATTCTGGTGACTTGTAATTGTTTTGAACGAACCTTGTGTTTTTTTCGGCAAAAGAATTTTTTTTCCCGATATCAACAAATGTCATCCGGTGAATGTTACGTCACGAAAACAAACCCTAGTAGACAGGCTTTCCGCGCCGTAGGTATCGTCTGTACACAACCGCCTATCAAATATCACGAAGGGTTAATTAGGCTTAGGTTATTAGGGAGGTTAACTGACTTTATCCAATATACCGTGCAACGATGCTCGGTGTAACCTAGATCACAATCATCATTTAAGGGTTCTAATTAAAAAAATTGGATGAATCTGACAAAAGAATGGAGGAAACTTTATCTGGATAATTAACTGTATTATTATTTGCTTGTTTATTACAACGCGTCAATGGTAAGCATGATTGGTGATGTCTCCGGAAACTCGATTACGCGACGGGCTTGTCAGCCTCCTTGAGGATTCTTTTGTTGTCCTTATCCTGTCGTTGTTTGTGTGTTTCCGTAGCGGATTCTAGTCGTACCACACCTGAATCATGTATTAGAATGGGATCTATGGTTCATCACAAATATCGAGCAAAGGCTGCTTCTTTTGTGGCTTTCTAGAAAATGGAAAACGAATCAGCCAAAAACTAAGCCATCAAAAAAAGGGTGCAACATTTTCGCTCAGAATGCCTTATAAGTCACCTTAGTGGGGAGTGAATGTTTCATTAACGATTTTTTCATATTGCAAATGTTATCGTTTCCATCTAGCCCTGCAGCAGAGATCATCTACGTTGATATTGGCATCGTGTCGTGGAATCTCAGAAGCCATCCGAGGTTTGTTTTGCTAAGAAGAGGCGAATATTTAGCGTTTGTTATTCCAAAAAGGATCAATGGATTTTTTAAATCTCGAAAATCCTAATTTAGAAAAACAGGGCGTTTTCATACTGCGTGGGTTGATGCCTCATATATTTGGCTTTAATCAAACCATATCGCAACGCTATGCAATCATTTCCAATAATCAAGGCTCTTCTTGCGTCGTACGCGAGGTCCAAACATTTAATGATCACGTGATTGATTATGAGTTATTCTTACTTTCTTTTTCTTTCTTGCTGTCGACGTGCGTGACTACATACAGCAGTATCTTCAGTGACAGCAGACTTGTTTATTTCCAGTCAAAAGATTGACCATGGGTGGTTATTTCTGCAGAGACCTGTTCGTCTCCTAATCGATTGGGTGATGTTGCACACTTGGAATACACTCCATTCTGGTTGTTTCAGTCGAAAATACTACATACCAAGTTCGAATCTCTTGAACCTTATTACCCACGTACGTCATGGCGGCCCGAGTGGGGCGAGATCTTCATTAGTTACTCATTTCCTCCATTTCCGTCTCCCTTGGACCAGATTGAATTTGTTGCCGACCAATCGGCACCCTCTGGCCTTTCGATCTTATTTGCTGTTGGTGTTGTACCGCATTTACACACGGCAACATGTCGTGCAGAAAGACGTCAATTTGGCTCTCGCCGTCTGTTCGTTTTGCTACCTCTTCCCCCCCCCCCCTCAGTCCGTCATTCGCTTTCTGTTTCTATTGCTATAAGAAGGATTGTAAAACTGAATTTCGTCCCAAAGAGCTAGGGTTTCTGCTAGCCAATAAATAATGGTAGCTAAATCTGATAATCCTTCCCGACCTTTTCACGGTTCACAATGCCCCGATCGTCATAGTGAGTGACAAATACTGAATTACAGACCAGAAATTGTGCTGGTGGTTGTTTTTATGTTCTCGTGATGGCTACTTCGCGTTCACAATTCAATTAAGGAAGATCGACGTTGCGAAACAAACGCACGTATAGAAAATAGGATATGTAGGCATTATTATTTAATCAGATCAATAGCTTTACTGAAACAAAACATTTAGTTCCTTTAGCTATAGCCTAGTGAAGTATTAACAGTATGGTGTTTAAAAAATAAGCCTTTTCATTGTTTTTCTCTTTTTCAGTTAAATTACATTTTCTCCAGGATATTTATGCATCTTTCTGGCGTCATCTTACCAGGAACGACTGCTGAGATGAATATATGGAATGCGTAAATTAGCTTTTTTACCATCATGATTAGTCATCCAAAAAATAATGTTTACAGACTGTGGAAACTTGCTTATTGAAATGTGAAAAATGAAGAAACCAAGGTTAGGTCGGTTTGTTTGTTTATTGTCCTATTATTTTTGTGAGCATATGTTTATTTTTTAAATTTCGTAAATGTCATTTCTGCTTCTGCTTGGTGTTGGAAATGTTTTAGTCGCTACATTTTTGAAAAGCTAGCGCGAAGGCGAGAAACTTGTATGAACGTCTTGGCACTGTGATAGACAGTTAGCATTAGCATATCAGTATTTTAGTTTACTATAGCTGAAAAGCTTCTGTTATTGCAAGAGAATCGGTTTTTTCGTATCTGTCGAAATAGGGGATTTGTATTTAACCGCCTTTTTTTTTTTGAATGGATAACGACATCAAAACAGACACGAGCGCCACCTGGGATGTTTACATTGTACTATGCTGGCGAAACGCGTGAGAGGAAGCGGTGAGCTTCAAAAAATGAAACAAAACGGACAAAAAATACAAATGAAAGACTTACGAACAATCCAACAATAAAAATACATCAGTAAAAAAAACACTTGTCAGACTGGAATGGAGTAAGATTTTTTCTATAAATACAAAGCAAAAGCAAAAGTATGCCAACCGGTACAAGTGTGACGTCACAAAGGCGGGAGAATTCAGTTTGGCGCCTTTCCGTATTAATTGATAAGAAGTACATTCTTCAAAACAGACACACTGTTTTTGACATTGGGATTCAGTCATACACGAATAATTTTTGTGGTTACACTTTTCTAGCTACTGATGTCATACTCGTTGATAATCATTGAAAAACTTTTCCCGCCAAAAGGTGACACAGGCAAACATTTTCAAACCTGCCTTGAGGCTAAGGCAGCTGATTCCCCCAAGTCTAGTGGCGCCTCCATCACCGACAATATACACAAACGGGCTGCTTTGGAGAGGGGAGAAAAGAATTCCACTCCCTCGATCCCTACTCTCTTGCTACCCCTCCTGGGTTTTATTCGCTTTTTTTTCGTCAACTATTGAACAATAGTTCGTTTTTATTCACAGTTTTGTCAATCAAATGGTGATTCTGAAAGTATTTTAAAATTGATTCCAAAACATCGTGCCCAAAAACCGCCTCTGGTTCGTCAGGCCAGAGAAATTCCGTTTTGGCGAAAAACTCGACTTGTGGGGGGGCTTCTCTTAACTGTTAAGCGTTGTCTTTAACCATTGTTGTAACAGCAGCGTGCAATGGGAGTTTAGTTGGACTTTTAAAAAAAGTAAGTAATTTATAATGATGGTGAACTATTCCTACCAAATCGAGATTAAGGAATCGATGAGGTGGCCATCCTCGTGGCTCGTCCAGCCGGGTGGCTGTATGAGTTAAGTTTGCGGCCATTATCCGAGAGCACATTACGATTAGTAGAATTTTCTGAATGCATTTTAGACGATCCCTAGTGTTAGTGACATATTCTGAAGTTGTTACTGACTCACTTCTTTTGTTGAATTTCATAAAGAAGCTGTAATGAATGGATGTTAAAATGCCAAGAAAAACACCTCACAAATCACAGACCAAGAGTGGTAGACCATCTCTTGAAACTGTGGAAAATGAACTTAGTCCTGCTGAACTTGTTACGACTCAGTACTTATCTGGAGGTATAAATTTATTCCTTTCATTTGCCTGAAGTTTGTAATGTGTTTTTATTGTTGAACAGGTCTAGGTAGTCTCACGAAGAAGATCAAGGTGGAAGAGAAGCAAGCACTGTCTACACCACAATCTGCACCTCATTCTTCCAAAATGTGTGCTCCAAAAATTGGTACTTTGGAAAACAATACCACCACCCCCACTCTACCTCAAGGAGCTGCTGCAGAACGACAGCACCACTTACAAAAGAAGGATGTATGTCAACTTAATTAGTTTCCCTTTGGTTTTACCCTCAAACAGATTGTTATTGTATGCTAATACTGTTTGGCAGGTTCGTAGACGTTTGGACATGGAGCTGGCTCCTGATACACAATCACCCCTGCCTAGTAGTACGACTTCTGATGGTTTCAAAACCCCAAAAGCTAAACGTGCTAGGACAAAATCAGTTGCTGCTACTGTGCCTACATTGTCATTCAGTCCTTCACCCCAAAGAAGTATGCAGAGCAGGAGTTAAACTATTGAACAATATTTAATAGTAATAATTTGATTGTTTACAGATCGAAGCAATGCTGTAGACAGAAGCAGGTTTGATTCTTCATTAGGGTTATTGACCAAACGATTCCTGGGTCTTCTACAAAGTGCTGAAAATGGAATTCTAGATTTGAATCTGGCATCTGTGACACTTGCTGTACAAAAAAGACGCATATATGACATCACAAATGTTTTGGAAGGGATTGGTCTCTTAAAAAAGATATCCAAGAATAACATACAGTGGAAAGGTTCGGACTCACCTGCAGACTCAGCCGAATCTCAACGAGGACTCAACCAAGATTTGACCGACTTGGAAGCTAAGGAAAATCAACTTGACAAACTTATTTCTTCCACTGGTATAAAGGTACGTTCATATGTATGTTCCAGAGATTTGACTTTTGTTACTTTTAGAGGGCCAACTCCGAAGTTTGAGTGAAGATAAACGATACGCCTATGTCACGTACGGTGATCTTAAATCCATTGCTGAGTATCGGGACAATACAGTGATGGCAGTCAGAGCACCACCTGAAACAAAATTACAAGTTAGTCTCGAAATTTCTTTTATGTGGAATCCTGGTTTAAGAAACATCTTTATTTCCAATTTTAGGTACCTCATCCTTCTGAAGGATACCAAATTTATATGAAAAGTGAACATGGTGAAATTGAAGTTCTTCTGTGCCCCGAAGACGAATCCTCTTCTTCTTCATCGTCATCTCCGTCTTCAAGAGAATCCAGTGGATTTCCTAGCCCGGTTACAAACGGAACGATGAGAAGTCGATCTCATCGACCTAACAAAACCAGTCAATTCATGACCCAGTTCATTGATGAGGAAGATCAAGGTTTGTTACTGGAAACCATGGACCAAAACCAGCAGTCGGGCAGCGATGCCGGGCTCGACATTTCCTCAATGGCAATCCCAACGGCTAACGAGCCGTTTGTCTGCTTGGAACCTCCTCTTGACGAGTCGGCCTACATGTTCACGATGGACGATGGCGAGGGCATTTCCAATCTTTTCGATTTTTCATTTTAAAATCATAGATTACCCGTTTACAACAGAAGTTGCACCCAACTATACTATTGATGGAAATTAAACTCCATCAGCCACACGGAGTTTGTTCGGGGTAGGGTTACGAGAAGTTCATTAGCGATTTTGTATCATGTTCATTCTCATACTCCTTCGCTCCCTCGTGGTCTTTTTTTTTTTTATTTAAAGTTCTACAGATTCAAATATGCGCCATTCAGTCAGTATTTTTTCATCAATTTTATCCTAGAGCTGATGCGCGTTTGCCATCCAACGTTTACCTTTCCCCGGCTCATTTCCTACTCATAGTTCACCATCACCGAAGTTATTTTGAAATCGCAAAGGCCTGTGAAGTTTACCACATTCTCGAGTCACAGTTGACTTTGAAAGATTCTTTTAGTTCGTTGGTTAAGCAGGATTTCTATGAGTGCAAATCGAACTCCGACTTATTCCCTCATCCCCCTTCATAATATCCATCTTTAAATATTGCAAGGCGACTTGCACCAATCAGTTGGGTACGTTCCCTTTTTTTCACATTTTCTTTTTATATTTTTGTTGCCTACGAGTCCCGTGCGTATTGATGCCGCAGTAGCGCCTCGATTATCCGCAATAAGGTATTTGTAGCCTTTTTTTTTCTCTCTTTAAAAAAGTTTAGTTGTTCGGTTGAACTGCCATTTTGTGCCGATGATTTTACCGTGATGGTTATCACGGAGCTGTGCTGTGTCTGTGAAAATGTGTGTGTGCGTGTCCGTGAGCCGATTGTTTCCCGCTACGTTTGAACGTGGTGGAATTTATTACGCTTTCACGTTTTCCCCGTGTTTCGGCTCAAATGAATTCTTTTTCCTCTCGCTATCTCTTTTCCCCCTCTTTTTGTGGAATACAGTTTTACACTTCATCGCCACCGTTTGTTACGATTCAACAAACAACACATTTTCATTGTTGTAAAAGCAACGTGAAATGTATTAATGAATACCAGCGAACGAATTTCCAGGTGGCCAGTGAGGTTAATCTGATTGCATTTTTTTTTCATGTTTTCTTCCCATAAGAGCGGAGCAGCAATTTTTTTTTTACCTTAGGTGACAAGTTATTATCGGAAAATTAATTCTTTTTTTGTTTCAAATAGGTTTCGCGTCATGGCAGGCAGTCTCGTCCTTATGCGGATTCCGGATAGAATTTGCTGTATACTACATCTCGCAAATCGTTTAGCACCTTAGCGATTCCTTCAGCATCCCACTCGTCTGACGTCTCCAGCACCTAGATGGAATTGGGGTAAGTGTTAAATTCAACCTATATTGTTTTTTTGTTTTTTTTTGGAATTACGTTTGATATGCAATGCTGGGATGGTTGCTCGTAGAGTCGAACAATAACTTCTCCTTGGGAGATACCATTACCATCTTGGTTAACCACGATTTCGCATTTTGCGATCGCTCTTGCCGATTTTCCGTTCATTACGTGATACCATTCGTCGTGAAATTTGATTGAGGTCTGAAAAAAGCGGTAAATTAGTTTTCGATGTAGTGGCAAGGAATTTGTGATAACATTATATACCTGACAGTCAAACTGAAGGCCGACTTTCGTAATCGGTGACCTCTCCTGCTCGTTTGGAGTGGGAGTTTGATGACGACTAGGTGGTGGGGGTCTTTGTGGCGATGGTTTTTCTTTGGCTTCATCAGTCGTTGGCGTTTTAGGACGAAGTATACGACGGATAAAAGTTCCCATATCATTCACAGCTTCATTTACAGTCGTCACCGCCCCTTTTTTAGATTTTTCGGATGGCGCTGGCGTCGTTGCCGGTGGTGGTGTGGTCGGTAGAGGTTCTGGAACGGGATCTTGTGCGACAGGATTTTGAGGCTCCTGTTGAATTAAGGGCGACTCTTCCGCTGCCGTTCCCTCTGTTGCGTTAAGATGCTTAGTAGATAACACGCGACCTAGAAAACGACCTATTGAATTCTTCTTTTTACGATCCAAAGTGGTCGATCGGAGCGTCGCCGATTTATTTTCGAATTCGCTAACTGGAGCCGATTTGGGCGTAGCGGGTGGTGGCGAATGAAAGACACTATCATCTTTACTAGTTGCCTCCGGTTCTCGACTCAAATCCAAATTAGCTAAAGTCTTCCTGCGTGGTGGGCGTTTCGGTGGTTCCGGCTGCGGTGGTGGAACTACTGGAAGTCGATCGGGATGGAAGCGTTTCGATTGCATCGTTACTTTCATGCGACCAAACAACCGTCCCACTGAACCTTTCCGCACAAGTGGCCTTCGCATCCATTCTGGCTTTCTACTACCTTCATTTTCTTGAGACTTTCCTGGCGATTTTTTCACTTCCGAACTTGATCCGTTGAGTTGACTGTTGTCATTTGAAGCAACAGCCAACTGAGGAGAGCTTGCTCCCAACCGCTGGGGTGGGCGAGGTGGGGGTACCTGAACCGGCACAACCTCCAATTCTTCTATTTGCCTCGGAGGATTTTCTTCAGCCACAAGCTTTTCGTCATTAAAGACTAACGATGCGTCATTGACCAAGTCTGTCGTCGTCTCGGCAAGTGGTTCACCATTAGCCTGGATGACTTGTTGCAATTCATTCGAATCAAAATGAGTTTCAATAGGTTCTTCCGCTTTCTTTAAAAGATTCGCTTCATTTTGTTGACCCATTTCGAGTACTGACTCTTCTTTTTTGTTGATAGTCTCAACTACGCCATTTTCTAAAAGTCCTTCAATTGCTTCATTGTGTACATTAACGACGTTAGTTTCCGTCACTGGCTCAGCGATAGATGTCTCGATTTCGACACCGTTCAAAACATTGGCCTGCACGATGTTTTCTGTCTCTGCGGCTTTTTCTTGAATGGTTTCCTCGACTTTAGTATTAATTGCTAAAACACCATCTTTGGTTTCTGTTTGTATATCGAAAGCTTCGCTCTCGGCTACTTTTTCTCGCTGCACTGGAAGAATTTCTTGAATTTGAACTGGCTCGTGTTCCACGGCTTCATTCGAGTCGAGTGTTTCAGTGTTCTCACAACCATTTTCAATGGCTGTGACGGGTTTATTTTCGTTTTCGGAATCGACTTGTTTATCCGCACTCTCGTCGTCTTGAGCATTTTTTACTTCGGGTTCGGCTTGTGTATCAATAATGCGGGCTTCTGTAACTCTTGCTTCTATCGCAGACTCCGTTCCGATGCCATCGAAGACGGCCAAGGCGTCGTCGATTTCTTGTTGCTGATCTGGGGGAATTTCTTGAATTTGAATGGGATCTTGTTGCATTGTTTCATTCAAGGCGGTTGCTTCTATGTTCTCTTGTGTGTTGTGAATGGGTACCGTGCTGGGCTCGTTTTCTCTTTCAGGCGTAACACGTACTTCACTGTTTTGTGCCTCGAGGCCATTGGCCGACCCGGTCTCGACTTTTTCCTGCTTTTCGGCGGCCTCGTCTAAAGACTCATTTGATTCTCCTTGGCTCCCTTGTTTGGCAGCGTCGCCTGGAGCAGGCGAGTGCAGTTGCACTGCGTCTAGTGCATGAACTTGGTTTTCTTGGATCTCGGTCGTATCAAAATGCTTGTCCTCTTGTCCTAATAGCAAACAGATGTCCTGTTCAACCGGTTGGTCTCTTTCCATATCTAGCGGGTCAGCTGCTTTCTCTTGCTGACTGATATCTAGACACTTTTCTGCATTATCCACGTCCACAAGATGTGTCGCAGATAACAATGCGACAGTTGCGGCACTCTCTATTTGACCATAAAGAATATCCTTTTCACCATTGTCTTGGTGAGCAGAGGACAATTCATGATTGACCTCGTTCGGCTCACTCGGGATGTCTTGTGTTTGGGTTTGCTCGAGCGTTACTCCGACTTCCAAGTTGATTAGTTCTTGGACTTCCATTAAGGGTTCGGTTTCAGGGTTGAATCCTTCCACTCCGTTGGTGGGCGATGTCAAATGATCGACAACACGCAGCGTCCATTCATCAGCCGGATGATTATTTTTGATTTCTCCAAATATTTGATCGAAAACAGCTCTCCATCGTTCTTCATTTCCGCTCCTACAAAATAACCGAAATTCAGTTAGAATTTGACATCCGCAATATAAAATCGTGACTGGACTTTTCATAGCGCCGTTAGGTTTTTATGTCGACCAATCACAAAGCCACCATAAAATGCAAACTTTTACAACCAGTAAGTGCAAATCAGAATAACTAAAAATAGGAATGAGGAAGGGTGCATGAATAAAGTTAACCGCTTCTATTTCCGTCAATATCCTATTGTCAAGTACCTTTCGTCCGACTGGGCAATGGAATTCATTTCTTTTTTCTTGGTGGAACGCTTGAATAGGTCAGTCCAAGGGCAATCTTATTCGCCTAGGTATCTAAAACTGGTCGTTTGATAGCTTCGTCACGAGTTTGTTTCGCACGCAAAAGAATCTTCCTTGTCTAACGCACGATTTTAAAGCAATTAGATTGCCACAGTCACACCCAACAACACCAGACACTTGAAATCGAACAAAAACTCGCATTCAATGGCGTAACCAGTCAAGACGGCCCTAAGGTACCTAACAGCTGCTCTCCCCAGCTTCAGCCAACACGCGTGACTGTTAAACGAATGCGGGATGAACTCAACTCCACTCACAGTATACACACAGCTTCTCCCTCTTTCAGTCTACTGTTAGGTTCCCTGCCATATAAGAACGAAAAAACTCTGTAGGAGGGGAGTGCGTGTTGCGCCGCGGGCCGTTTCACGGGCCACCTCCATACAGAGCCCTTCTCTCAACATATCTCAACCAGTTACTTTCACTGGTTCCCCCGCACTAAGCGTTGCACATGCAACCCACACAAAGGCGTACTCGAAAGGACTAAGATTTTTCCATCCCTTCCTTATTAGGCAACTTGAAAAAACTTTTTTTCTCCTTTTTTTCAATGCATAAATTATCGTTATTTCCTTGAATTTTCTTTCTCTTTACAAAGAGCTAGCACCACGATGGTCATGTTTATCAATTATTCGTAGTGCACGATAGGTCATCACCTTCCAGTAAAGCCAGGGATAGCAAAATTGTTGGAGGATGTGAAAGTATTTTTTTTTTTCCGTTTCGCCTTTTTGGTGAATTTTTATAAATACCAATTCACTCGCCCAGTCAGGCTGCGACAAACTCGCGTGCTGTAAGGTGTGGCGTTTGTCGCGAGGACAAAAACATTTTCTACGCTCATTGCCCCTCGAATCACATCCGTACGACGACGCACCTGTCGTTAAGAGTAACCATAGAATCTTAAATAGCTAGCGCAGTGCTAACGACCCATGCCACTCCTCGTGTGTTTGTTCAATAGCCTAAAGCTTGGAAATGCGTCTGTATAGGAATCTTCTTTCGCTCCATAGACATCCGGTTCACGAACGTTACGTCTTGTGGCACCTCAGGCACGAGTCTTGTTAACTTTTAAATGAATCGGGAATGAACGGATTGTTGCTAGTCAATTTGACAAAGCAATAATGTGTTCTTTAGCGGTCGAGTTTTTTCCCTTTTTGCATTTAAAAGTTAACAAGTTTGTTCAAGAATAAAAGTGGGGGGGAACAAAATAAACATTGGAAGTGAGTACAGCTCTAAACACGTTCGTGTTAGGGTAACGAGAAGCCAGTTCTAGTTCGCTTTAAATGCCCCAAAAAATAGGCGGAAGTGCCCTCTGTTGATAGAATGTTTAAAATCCCGCAGCTCTATAGCGATTTTTGTTTGTAGGTCCCCTAACTATTGTTTGTGGCATAATGTAAAATCTAAAAATCAATATGTTGTTATAGCGACGAATTTCTATGAACTCGATTTTTTGTGTAATTTTTTTTTTGTAAAACTTGTGTCTTACAAAAAAAAAGTGTCCTATTTAAACTTTTCACTTTAAAGCCCGCACAACCAACATAGATCATTTTGACGAGTTACTTCATACAGAATGCATTGACCCGCTATCTTTCCTGAAAATGGGAGAGCAAGATAATTCAGTATACGGGATTAATTTCGTAACCTAAAAAACGAGATAATTAAGGGAGGGAAAAGGGGGTTTATAAGTTCTCTAATCCGTCTTTTGATGTTAAGATATCACGGTCTACGAAAAAATTGTATTTGATGGATATGAAATTCTAGTTCGAAAAGAAATGCGCGATGGAATTCAGGATTAATTGCCAAAGATATGTATGTGTTATTCAGGTTATTCTAAGACAGCTTTTTTCTGAGAATCATGTTCACGCTTTTTTTCCCCGTTATCATTTCGTGAAAAGTTAACGGACTGGTTGATTGTCGTTGATCAATCGTAATACGCTATGCCATTCTTATAGTGCCTAAGTAAATGTAAGGAATTACAAGACGAGTTTAAAATTTTTTTCAATCATTTTATTTAATAGTAGTTCATGAACAAGTATGGTTATTAAATCAAATCAAGTTAGTGTTGATTTTTGCGTTTTGAAAAACCCGTTCCGAACTTCTTTTTCGTCGCTGGTAAAGTTGTCGGGCGGTTAGTAAACATGTCTACCTACCGCTTTCGTCTGGATGTCTAACCTCAAGTTTTCGGTCCCGGCACCATTTGAGGTGCTAGACGAGGCTACGCCAACAGCTTTTTTCTCCATGTTGTAATGATAATCGTCGATAATAGATGAAGATGCGACTCCCTCCATTACCTTGCCGATATCGAGTTTAATATCGTTGGCCTCGTTGCTGTTTTCGTTATTGACGCGAGCAGATCCTATTCCCGTTATTTCTTGGTTAATGTCAGCTAAGTTATTTGGCTGGTTAGAGAAACGGCCGAGATTTGTTGACGCAATCCCTACCGTTTGCTTCTGAATGTTCAGTTCTGGGGTTTTGGTCTCTGCATCGCCTGAATTCTGGGTGATGGAAGAGGCTACACCAACAACTCTTTTCTCCATGTTGTAATGAGTGTGATCGAAAACAGCTGAAGATGCGACCCCCTCCATTACCTTGCCGATGTCAAGTTTAATGTCGTTGGCCTCGTTGCTATTTTCGTTATTGGCGCGAGCAGAACCAATTCCAGTTATTTCTTGGTTAATGTTAGCAAAGTTATTGGGCTGCTTAGGGTAATTGCTGAGATTTGTTGATGCAATCCCCACGACTTGCTTCTGGTTGAATTCTGGGTTTTTGATCTTTGCATCGCTTAAATTCTGCTTGCCGGAAAAGGCTGTGCCAATAGCCGTTTTCTCCACATCTAACCCGGTAGTACTGTTGTTATGGGGATAAAAGGAAACACCTGAACTTGCAGTCCCCATCATATCCTTGTCGACATCGAGTTTGAAGATGCGAGAGTCATCGTTAGTGGCCTGATATAGTCCAATTCCGTTCTCTGTTTTTTCCATGTCTATATCAGAGATTTCGTTTCCACTCGGTAAAGTCATCGAATCGGTATGTCCAAGTCCATTGAGCTGCCTTTCTATGTTAAATTTCACAGCTTCGTTCACGTTGTCAGGGTGATCTGTAAGATCTGAAAATAATGCAATTGCTTTCATCTCCTTGCTGACGTCGAGTTCGAAGACTTGCGCCTCATTGATACTCTGATCGTAAGTGTTGGTAAATCCCATTCCGTTCGATGTTTTTTCAATGTCTGTATCGGAGATATAGCTCACATCAGGCGAATCGAGAGAACCAGAACTTCCCAGCCCACTGAGCTGACTTGTGACGTTTACTTTAAAAGTTGCGTTCACGTTGTTAGACTCGCCAGTTTTTGAAGATGTAAGCCCTTTCATATCCTTACTGATTTCAAGTTCGAAGACGTTGGGTTTATCAGTAATCTGGTAGTTGATTCTGTTCACCACTTTTTCGATGTTTGTGTGGGAGATATCATCGCTTAGAACATCTGAGGCTGCTATCTTCTCCATTGCATTATTGATGTCGAGTTCAAAGACATGCGTCTCATCAATAGCTTCCTTGTTGGTGTTCGAAAACCCGATCCCGTTCGTAGTTTTTTCTATGTCTATATAAGAGATATCGTCGTCACTAGATGAATCAGTAGAATTAGAATGTCCTAACCCATTGAGCTGACGTTCAATGTTGATATCAAAATTTTCCTTCTTGTCGTCGGATTCATCCAGAAAATCAGAAGCTGCTACCTCTGCCATTACCGTGTTGATGTCGAGTTCGAAGACATGCGTATCATCGATAGCTTGGTTGTTAGTTTCTGCAGAACCGATTCCGTTTATGGTTTTTTCGATGTCTATGTCAGAGATATCGTCGTCACTAGATGAATCAGTAGAATTAGAATGTCCTAACCCATTGAGCTGATGGTCAATGTTGATATCAAAATTTTCACCGTTGTCGTCGGATTCATCCAGAATATCAGAAGCTGTTATCTCTTCCATTACCGTGTTGATGTCGAGTTCGAAGACATGCGTATCATCGATAGCTTGGTTGTTAGTTTCTGCAGAACCGATTCCGTTTATGGTTTTTTCGATGTCTATGTCAGAGATATCGTCGTCACTAGATGAATCAGTAGAATTAGAATATCCTAACCCATTGAGCTGACGGTCAATGTTGATATCAAAATTTTCACCGTTGTCGTCGGATTCATCCAGAATATCAGAAGCTGCTATCTCTTCCATTACCGTGTTGATGTCGAGTTCGAAGACATGCGTATCGTCGATAGCTTGGTTGTTAATATTCGATGATGTAATTCCAACTGCCGTTTTTTCCATGGGTATTTCGGACGGTTCAGCTCCGCTAGACGAATCGATAGAATCGGGATATCCTTGTCCATTGACTTGCCTTTTGATGTTGACTTTGAAAGTTGCGTTTCTATTGAGAGTGTCGTTGGTGTTCGAAGAGGCAACTCCAATAACCATTTTATCGATGACAATCTTGAGTGTTGTAGACTGAGGAGAAAGATGACTTGGTTCAACTCCGTTGTTCGTCTGTCTTTCGGTTGCCAAGGTTAGGCTTTGGGTTTCGTTAAAGGAATCGTCCATGTTTGCGTAACCTGTTCCGTATACCGCTCTGATCAAGTTCAACATAAACTTGTTGATTTCGATGAGTGAATCGTCGACTTCAACTGATGCTGTGCCGGTAGATTGTTTTTCTATGTTCAAATCATAGGTTTCGGGCTTGTTCAAATAGCCATCGTCGGAAGACCTCGCTAATCCATTCACCATTTTGGCAATATTTAGTGTTGACCTGTTTTCGCTCTCCATCTCTTCTTCTCCATCACCGAAGTTCTCATCAAAAGATGGAAGCAAACTTTTGCCGGACGATTTGCGGGGTTCCATCCGAGGTGTTGGCCTGGAATAAGTCGCGTTGACAATCTCAATCAACATGATGTTTAGTAAACGTTGATCTTCTGGTCTTTGCAAATCAGGAGCATCCATTAACGATAACACACTTCTTATCAGGTCTCCAATGAAACCGTTAGTGTGTGGGGAAGTTGTTGGTGTCGATAAGCCTATCATAGTTGGATCAAGCTCAGAATTGCCTCCGTGCTCGGCTACCGCTGGTGAATCAATTCTGCCTTTTTTCTGTCGTCCGGTGATCTTGCTGTCTTGGGTTTCAGCTTCGTAAACTTTAGACGTGGTCAAAGAAGTGATGGAGTCATCAAGAATGATGTCTGTTGAGCTTGGTAGTTGGCCGGTGAGACCCTGAGTCGCAGGGTCCTTAAGATCGGTCAGGGGAGGGCTTTGGGTCATGGTGACTACCATTACTATGATACCCACAATGCACCCAACAGCGACAAGCGTCGATACGGCCAAGCACACTTTTGCTAACTTAGTGAATTTAACCATTCTTATTTGTCTTTTTCAACGAAACGATAAAGTTTCCTTCTGTAGCCATCGTCTTTATATACGTAAAGTGAAACTATGTGGGCTATCGCAACGCATGTGTTCTTATGATTTGGCGATTTTTTCCCCATAATTCGTTATTTAATATTTTATTTTTAATCACAATTAGGTGCATTCTTTATGCACACATACATTTCAACGTGTTTAGTTTTGATGGCTATAAAGAAACTTAAATTATCTTTTCCAGAAAACAGAAGTTCGTCACGCTTGCGATGGAAATGTAGAAAAATGATTATTCCGCGAATCATCCGGTAGCACGGCCAAAGGAATATTGAAAAAACAGAGTTATCAAAACATAAAGATATAACAATTACATTTTTCCATCTTGAAATGTGAAAAAAAAATATTTAATAACGCTCTTCCATCGCATGTACAAGGTTGGTACTGTTAAAAAAGTGTCATGGATTCAAGGATTTTTGTTCCCGAAAAAAACTGAGCCGAGACACTGTTCCACGCAACACTGGTCAGTAGCGTATCACTATCACCAGCACGCCTTGTTGGGTTTTTGTTCTAAGATTTAAATTTTTTGAGCTTCAGCTGACAGAAAACCAACGTTTATTCTATCTCAACAGTTACACAGGTTTCTAAGAATCTGGGGTTTTCCCTTTTAGTAATCTCATCATACATTCGATCATGCAGTCGAGTCGACCTACTTTTTCCGAGACTTTGCTCCACAGATGGCGTTGGCGGCGCGTCGATCACTAAGATAGGGGAAACCCCGTGAAAAACGAAATTATTGTTTAAGGCGGGGCTTCGTTGTGCCTTGTGCGTCGCCTAGCAACGGATCGCCTAGCAACGGACTTGCAACAGACTTCTTATCAAAGTCCGTGTAAATGTGCATTTCGTCCCATTTAAAACGTTTAAATTATGCCTGTGTTGTTGACTAGGGGCTCTCCATTCGCGAGGTTCCCGATAGGATTCGGCCCTAGATGAACAACTGATTCTTCAATCTTCAGCTTCCCGGGCCAAAATGAAAAGCAAACCAAAAAAACCTGAATAGTTGACTGTCAGTGTAAGATTTCCCAGTCACAGGCGGATTTCTAGCAACACAGCATTTGTTGTCAGTCTTTTATGTAATTTTGACAGCCGAAATCCTGTACGTCACATTAATTCATTCATATTCTTCTAATAGATAAACATATCTGCAAGCAAGGATCAACTTCGGGAACCTCCAGCAAATATAACAACAGCCACACCATGGATTACTGTGCATTGATCAGCATCCCTACAAGTCTTTTTTTAAAAATGGGGTAATTATCACATGGAAAGATTGCTGATTATAAAAACAAAATAATGAAGTTTTTAGTGTTTTCAGTTTCATTTCCATATGTGACGAGTTGTCCTTTTAAAAGAGGAAACAAAAAGAATTAGGATTTTATCTGCTTGCATCAGTACCAATCAAGATAAAGTAAATAATTTTAAGCACTTTATAATTGTTAACAATCACTGGGAATTTATTGCCTCAGACAAGTTTAGTTAATGAAATTATAGGAGAAAGATTTTCAAAACATTAGGTAAGAAATCATTTTGAATGTTACATTATTTTTGCAGTTTATTTCATTCAGTTTTTATTGGTAGACAACATTCTTTTTTTAAGGTGTGATGCTTCATGCTTTTTGATGTTACAGGCTCTTCTTCTGGCTTCTCTTAACCACACACTGGGTAATCTCCACAGTGAGTCAATTGAGGCAGTGTCTCCCCCTGCCTTGGTTGACAGTAACTTTTGAAATGGTTAATTTGCCTTTCAAAGGTTGCAAAATATTTCTTTAAGTGGAGAATTGTCAATAAAAAACTTGTTTTACATAATCTTTGAAAAAACTTGTCTCAATGTTTTCTTTGTGTGCACAATTTATAGCTTTCTAACCGTTGCATTGTTTTCTTTTAAAAATTGGATAACTTACATTGCTGAGGTGTGCACTAATGAGGGTAACTTTAATTGCCTACATTCCTTGTGTGTGCTAGTTTGTCATACGTTTAGTCATAATTTCAATTGTAACTCATACGGGTATCGAAACCTAAACTTTCGGCGTGCATTGCCGATGCTCAAGCGTTGAGCCATGAGTAACGATATAATTTTCACTAAATCGAAAAGGTAATATCTTAAGGCAATTTTAATTGGCGCGTAAAACTATATGCTAACACGAATACATTGCATACAAGTATCATAGCTCTGTGGTAGAGTATTGGCGTATGAATTACATGTTGCTGGGTTCAAACCCCGACTGGAGTTTTTTCCGAATCAAAACAGTCAATCATGCTAAAGACATGTCATAAGAAAGTTTACTGTGATAAAATTATTCTAAGTCCTAATTTATTGAACACAAATGACACGAAAATATAGAACATAAAATAATATGACTCATGGCTCAGTTGTAGAGCATCGGCATTGGGCGCCGAATGTTTAGGGTTCAAACCCCAAAAGAGTCGAGTAAATATCTATAAAGAAAAGTTGTTTCTTTACGTGGTATACATGCTATAGTTGAATTTAAATAGTCATTGCTTAAACTCCGTTGCAAAATGTTTAAGTGATAGAAACATTACGCACTGACCGAAAATCAACTATTTATTAAAATGTATTATAATATGTAATACTATTCTTTGCCAAAATATCCGTCCCGTTACTTCGTAACGGGGAAGTTCCTCGACTTGACTGGCAGACTTGGAAGTTTGGAACCCCAGGACATCTGGAGCCTCCGTGATTGGGAATCGAACCAGGAACTTTCGTGTTGGTAGGCAAGTGCGATACCTTCCTGGCAACCCCCCCTATCATCCCCCCCAATGGGATTTGGTAGTCTATTGACTACCTTGGACAGTTACCTTAATGTGTTGAAGACTTAGATATCATAAAAGTAACTGTAATAGCTCAGTGGTAGAGCTTCAGTCTGCGATACTGTATGCCTTGGGTTCGAATCCCATTACATCCAGCAAATGAAACACAAATAAATAATTAAAAAAGAAAATAATGTAAATAAAACGATTTGTATTGTCCCACCAACCACCCACAATTCCACCACTATTTTACATTTCACAATACAACATACAACACATACACATATACACTTATAACTAACCCGTTGGCTGCCACGCCTCTAAACTACAGTCGCTACAGTCGCTATCGTAGGGATAGCGACAAAGGGGGACTTAAGAGTCCGGGCTGGCACGATGATGAGACCATTACGGGAATGCACACCCCTGGTCTTCATCATCGTGCCGATCAAGGGATTTCCCTATGGTGCATTGCCTACATGGCCCGAAAGCCGGCCCGAAAGCCAATCTTGGGCAGTTGCGACTGCCCCACCCCATGGCAGTGACCATGAGGCAGGACAGCGCGGCCCGTCCCTAACCAGCTAAAAAAAAAAGGGGATGCAAGGGCGTGGCAGCCGACGGGTTAATTTAACACACACATGACAATACAACGATACCATGATGATGACGTCGATGACGTCGACGACGAGGCGACGACGAGGCGAAGACGGGCCGGCGGACGAGGTGATGACGAGGCGACCACGACGCGATGACGAGGCGACGTGCAAGGCGATGACGGGGCGACGGGCGAGGCGATGACGGGGCGACGGGCGAGGCGATGACGGGGCGACGGGCGAGGCGATGATGGGGCGACGGGCGAGATAATGACAGACAAAAAACGGGAAAAACTTCAAATTTTGATTTTGAATTTTTCGACGGGGAAGAAGAAGATGGCATAGTTCTAAATAATAAATGTTAAGAAAATGAATCACTAAACAATAAATGTAAGATTGTTGATGTCATTTTAATGGAGAAGGCAATTTACCTACCTACAAGCCAAAAACTTATAATACCAAGGGATTGCTTTTGATGTCCATGTCTATGTGTGCTACTGCTGGTTGGTAAAACTGAATCTGATGACTAGTACAGGACAGTGATGTTTTGATCCTAAGAATTCACATCGTTGTTGACCTTCCTCCCAGTTAGCATCTTTTGTTGTAAATATCCCGAGCAAGATCTAAAGGCAGAATCATGCCAGTTGGTGTACTAATAGCCAACGTAACTACTTCATGGTACAAAGTAAATACTTGTCAATGAGCAACAGAGTAGCATGACGGAATGCTAAGGTCAAAATTTGTTGACAGGTTTATCTGCTGTGACTGTTTGGACTTGGCAGCTTGCATGGCTTAGAAGATTCACAATTAGTCACACAAAAAATGAACTGTTTGGTGTGTGTCACTTCCAAAAACTAACAGAGAATACAACACTTGATTGTAATTAGTTTTATAATCCACTGGACTTTGACATATTTAAAAGAAACTTTCAAACACAGGTTTCACTGCTCACGTCACTATCACATGTATAATCACAAACGATTCCGCAGTTTGTCCAGTCCGCAGTCCGCGGTCCCACTTTTTTCTGGCTCTTCAGCTTCAGGTGATCAGGTCTAGGTCTAGTCGTCGTGCTCGGGATTGTATTGTCGTGATGGATTGAGTGATGAGTGGATGGATACAAACTTCGGCAGTGGCTCTGCATTCTCCCCGTTTACTGTGCAGCAAGCCATAGAAAAATCGAACTTGTTTTTCTAAATTTTACCTGCGAATTTTTTTCGACACGCACCCTCGGTATTCCTTGCAACTAGAAGAAACCACTTTGCGGCATAACTGCGATGTCAGTCTTCCAGGGATGACAACTTAGCCACACGATCGAAGAAAACGCATTTATAGTCAAGTATTGCAATCATACAGCCGTTCTAATAAATATAATTCAGCTATCGCAAAATTATCAAAAATAAAATACGATACGAAAATTACGTTTTCCACATTCAGCATTTTACGATTCAAATAGCAATAACAAAAAATCAACTATCATTTGGCGAAAGGGGCGTCGTGGAGGCTCCTCTTCTGCTGTTGGGGTCACTGGAAGTTGATCGTGATCAAAGCGCTTTGATCTCATACGACCGAACAATCGTCGTACTGAGCCACTTCTAGCAAATGACCTCCTCATCCATTCTGGTTTCTTAATACGTGTTCTTCCACTTGATTTGGCCGCATCTGAGCTTGATCCAAAGATGTTGTCATTTGAACAATCACCAAGGTGAGCGGTGCTCGTTTTCAGATGCTGCGAGGGCTGACAAGGGACCCCTGGGATGGCCTCTTCTTCTTCATGCGCAAGGGAATCTTCGTCGCTGATGCGCGTTTTCGAACTCGAAGCTAAAGAAGCATCACCCACGAAACCTGTTAGAGTTTCGGTAGGTTGTTCGTCACCAATGAGAGGACCCTTCTGCAATTCATGAGTTTCTGAGTCGATAAATTCTATAGCTTCTTCAAACTCATTCGGAACAAATGGCAACGACAAATCTGCAGGATTAGTCGTAGGCAATCTCTCCTCTAGATTGGCCGCAGTATCGTCTTCTTCATCGGTAGGTGCTAAAGCTTCACCCACGGTGGCAATGTGTGAACTAATAGAGTCAGCTTTTTTTATTGATTCCGTTTCGCTAGTGTCCAACAAATCTGAAGTTCTACAGGCTCCGCCTTGCTGGACAGAGCAAAATTCTTCGAGTTGAATGGGCGTCTCTAACAGATCATCAATTTCGGGACTGTTTTCTTGATCACTGAGCGTGATGAGTTCCCTTTCTCCTTCAGCATCCCGTTGATTAATTTTAGCTTCTTCTATTTGAATGTTCATCTCTAGAACCTTTTCTTCTTTTCTTTCGATCTCTTCGTTAACACCCTCTTCGGTAACTGACAAGCTGATTCTCTCAATATCGAAATCGTCCATTACAGCGACTGATACAATATTTTCCGTTTCACTTGGTGGAATGTTTTCTCGACTGATTTCTCCTCCGCCCTTCTTGTCTTCTTTATCGGCCATCACATTCAGCTCAATATTATATTCTGGAATTTCATTTTTGGCATCACTTTTAAATATACGAAGATCCGCCGTGCTCTCGGATTCTGGAATTGGAACGAGCATCTCCGATTCTTCCGTATTCACGATTTCGTGATTTTCTTCATTTTCCTTTCTAACGACAAGTGGCGTGGTCGGATTACTTCCTTTTACAGTGTCATTATCAGTTGTCTCTGCTACTTTGATGTTCATTCCAAAATTTTCTTCATTTTCTGCTCCGGTTTGGGCGTAGATAACGCCATATGCAACTAAGGCCTCGTTTGATGTTTCTGTTTCAGTTACATCATCAAGGTCTAAGTTTTCTTTGAATTGTACCTCTTGATCAGGAGTATGTTCGTGAATTCGAGGAGAATCTTTCTGAATTTTTTCATGTCCTATAGTTTCGTCAAGAGTATTGCATTCAACTGCTATGTTAGGCTCACTTTCTCTTTCAGCCTCAATAGGTACTTCACTGTTCCCTGCCCCGGAGGCAACGCTTGTCCCAGTTTCAATTTCCTCCAGTGACCGTGACCGGTTTTCGGCAACCTCGTCAGAAACATTATTGGTAGTTTCTTCTTTGTCTGATTCATTTACGGAGATGTGATCTTCAAACACATTAACTGGAAATAGAATACCCCGTTCGTCTTCGATACCCCTGTAGAACAAACAGGATGAGGTTGAAATATCAATAGCGTACATAACGACTGTAACACTAAGTTTCTATATATTAAAAAAATCTATTTCAAGGCTATGCTAACAGGGCACAAACTATCAGTGCGCAGGGCCGGATCGAATTAAGTCACAACAAAAACCAGAAAAGATAACAGTTAAATTAGAACGTTTTCTAAAATTAAAAATAGGGCCAAATACCTTTGATCTGATCCGTCAGCAGAATCCATTTTTTTCTTTCTCTGAGATGGAACGCGTACATACGTCGGATGTATAGGTCAATCCAAGGGCAGGCACGGTTTTTTTTGTCTCTCTCTTCCTAGAACTAGTTGAGCGAAACGTCCGGGTAAACAAACTTTTGCTGTAACTGTCAAATCGAACGAACACTGACTTCAATGGAAACTTACAATCAATGAGAAAGTAAGTTAGCCTCAAAGTATTATAGAGCTTCATTAGACTCCATCCGGCACGTATGACTGTTTAAACAACTGTGAAATGAAATAAACCACCGCTCATAGGCAGGTTGAATCACACCAGAAATACCTCAAGTTGCGCCGCAGGCTGTGATCGGCCACATGCAGAGCTCGTCTCTTTTTACTGACTTCAACTGGAGTTCCACTTCCACCACCGAGCAGGCATATTAGAAACACACTCACTCGAATGAAATTTTCCATTCCTTAATTCAATTGCTATTACAAAATATTTCCTAAAAAGAGTTAATTTAGGGCAAACTTACCACTCTATAACCACTGGTTTCTTTCTTTCTTTACTCAACCACTTCCAAAAAGTTTAAAACGTAGCCTAAACTTCTTTCAACAAAACGTCACCCGGTCTAGCACTTACACTTCCTCTTCACAGATGTCGTTTGTTTATATTTTTGTAATAGAAAATAAACTGTAACTTCATGAGAATTTTTTTAAGCTAAAGGCTCAGAAACGAATAGGAAATACGAATAGGAATACGAACTAAACTTTTTATACCCGACTGCAAGTATGGAAGAAACAGACGGAATTATAATTGAGACCCTTCGCAAAATTGGATGGTAAATAAATCATTTTAATCAATTGTGAATGGTTTTTAATTCTACGTACCCATTCTGAAGTGATATTGAAGATGATGTCACATCCCTTGCCCATTTTACAACAGAAATAGTGATTGAAGGTGTTGTCAAGTGTCTTCTTTCAATCCATCCAGATTTACAACTGAATCACAAGATGCCACCAAATCTTCCTGCCCGTTATAAGCTATGCATGGAAATAGCAAAGGCCTGCAAGGTGTTTGAAATAAAATATGCAAACTTTGGATGTTGTACTAGTTGGGGTTTCCAAATTTCAGGATGTTGCAGGTTACAAAGGAGATCTTGGTTACGAAACTTTCTTGCATGGTAGCCAGGCTGAAATTCGTAATGTTTTTGTCATTCTTATACAGAAACTACCTAAAGTGAATGAACAACCTATAGCAGACTCAGTTGTGGGTAAGCCTCAATATTCCAAAATAAGACAGTTCTTTGGTTTAACTAATTGAATTGATTCAGATCCCTTTGAATATACCATGAGGAAGATACAGAATGATATTCTAAGGCAACTTCATCAACCATGGTTGCCTTACTTTTGCAATCCTTCTAGTGATAATAGTTTTCCTTTCCTCTCAGCTGATCTACCAAACGGTATTATGTTATTAAATGTAGTTTTTATTTTATTTTTTAATCTTTTATTAAATGTGGATATTTTCTTAAAATTTACATCAGCTGTCAATACAGGGGGCAGACACCATTTGCTGAAGCTGTCATCAGTACCTACTATTCAATTAATACCATCTTTAATAGAAACACACATCTCAGAGTTGGCAGCTGACAAATACCAATATAAGGTCTCCTTCATTTCTCTATTTTTAATTGGCTTCTAACTAACTAAACTTTTTGTATTTGATCTCTCTTAGTTTCCAATCGAGAAAGGTAGAAATTTCAAAAGAGAACCGGAATTTCTGCCGCCCGCACAGAACTCAAGGTTTTCTCTGGTTCGTTTACTGAATTTTACGGTTAGAATATTTTATTTATTTATTTTTTACTTGAAGCAGTTGCAAAATATTTTAAAGACAAACGTATGTTTATCCTCCATTCTTTCAGGATGGCGATAAGAAAAAGAAAAAACCTCAACCACCTCCAAAACCTTCACATTTGGGTGGAGCACCGAAAACCGAGGGACTTCCTACGATAGAAGAGCAATGCCAACAACTAAATATCGTTATGGAGAACCTAGAACGTAACCTACAGTTAAGACAAGAAGAGCTCGTCAATGCAACGGAAGAAGTAGCCAACCTAAAAAGCATTATCCAGTGTAAAGAGACCGAGCAGGACACTCTACGAAAAGAATTAGATAGACAGGAAAAGCTACTCGCTCTTCTTCCAGATGCGCCGGCGCACTTGGATCGTATGAAATCTCTACTAGAATCAAATAAAGAAAAAATTGCGGCACTTGAAGAGCAGTGGTCAAATATTAAGAAACCTTTGGAGGACGAGTACCAAAGATGCCTCCAGTTTCAAGAAAACGTATCCCTTCCTCTTTTTCATCTACGATTTTGTGCTCTGATTTAGGTTGTAGTTCACTTAAAAAATTTTTTTTTGTCTTCCTAGAGCGTAGCAGAGAAGTTGAAAGCTGCGCTGGAGAGCACGGTGCTATCTTTAAGGCAAGTCGTCAAGGAAATTCGTACGAAAGAAGACGCTATAGAGAAGCTACAAACTCATATCGAATCTATGCCTTCGTCGGTCTTGACACGGTAACGGAACATTTTGAAATCACGTGACGCAAAAGCTCTTTCTACTTTTTTCTTGTACAGAACATTTTATACCCAGAGAATACTGAGTATTGTGGCCAATGTCAAAAAGCAAAATGAGGAAATGCACCGAGTGCTCGAGGATGTGAAAAGTGTACAGCGTGAAATTAACTCAATTCAAGGAAAAGTTGAGCGCACTTTCACCGTAACGGATGAAATGATATTTCGGGTAGCGAATCGTTAACTGTCATTTTTAAAAAACGTTCATAAGACTGGTTTAATTTATAAACTCTTCCTCTTTGTTAGATGGCCAAGTCGGATGAGGCGGCGAGACGGATATACAAGTTTTTGATTTCCCTGCAGACAGATTGCTCTGATATCCAAAGACTAGTAAAAGAATCAGGCAACTTGTCTCGGGAGATAAAAGATTTGGAAGAGCAAGTATGTTCAGCTGTTTGGATGTTTGCTATAGCCATTAAATGGGTTTTTGCAACGTGATTAGGCTGAAACCGAGTTACGACGTAACATCGTTCCCAAACTTAGACAACTGCAAATAGATCTCGAACAGATCCGCCAGGAGAACCGAATTCTGGAAGAGAGAGTTAACAGTGGTGGGAAACTCTGAGTGGAGCAGTAAATCATTCCAGTTTTAAGGGCAACCGTGCCCATCGGAGTCACCTTCACCGTTCTCGCTATACGACGTTGGTGAAGTTCAAAGGATGCCATGTGAACAACTAAAAATTTTGCTGTAAACAAAGCTCTCCATTTCTTGTTCGATTTGCTCCTTGCACTGGAGGATAAATTTCTTGTTTGCCTTTGTTTTGTATTTTTTTTTACAGCGAGAGCATTAGGGAAAAATAAAAGCAAAGATATTGAAATAAAAATTGGTCCAAGCCTGTCATGAGGGGTTGAATGCGAAACACGCAAAGCTGCATGATATTATCAACGCGCAATGTAATGAGAAATGTTCGAAAGATGATTCGGTTATTCATCCTGCCGTATCGTGGACATCATTGAACTAATGCTACCAAACATACTAAAAGTAAAATACTACTAAAAGTACGTCGCCACATTCAACGAACCATTTTACATTGCCGCGGACTGAATTTCTGGTTTTAATCTACGAATGCCCCTTTCATTAAGTTCATTCCATTCTCTTTTTTTGGCAGTTTGAGCAGTTAAGAAATTCCAACGGCATATTTGCAAAACTAGTTTCCGTGATGTAAAATCCATGATGAAAACTTAACCTTAGAGAATAACTGACAAAAAATATGCAAAACTGATAATCAAAATAAACTTAGCTTGTTTGCGTTATCCACTCCTTGACTTTTTCAGTTTGAATTCCCCACGGCGAATTTCACCCAAAAGACGATCCACGATGCAAATATCGTCGTCGGCAGAAGACAATTTCGGTATCTTCTTCCCTGGTGATCGACCAGCAGAGCCTTGTGGGGATGCTGCCAAAATGGCTTTCTCAGCAGCCAATCGTGCCGCACGTTCTTCTTGTTTCTGACGCGCTTCGTTCTCTTTGCGAGCCACTTCAATTTTGTTAATCAGTTCCGAGAAAATACCAAAGCATTCCGAAAGCTTCAGTTTCTTTGGGTCTTCACTGAAATGAATGGCCACTGAGCGACAAGCACTATCAATTTCTACTAGCAGTTGCTCCAATTCAAGAACTTTTTCTTTAGCTTTCACAAGAAAATCTGAAATAAAAACATGCCAATTTAGTTATTAAGTTTGGGTGAAGATCAGCCAGTATCTTACCATTTTTGAACTCTGTAAGATCGGCTTTTGCATGTAACAGCTGCTTTTGTAGTTCACTGATTCGTGAGGTCCATTCTCGAAGTTCTGCAGCCATTGTCTCGAGACTTAACCGACTTGCTTCTTTAACGGATGACAATTCGACAGTGAAGTCTAACAGAGCTGGGTTTTCTTTCATAGCAATGTCCACAATGTAATGGAGAAGGGTCATGCGAGGCTTATTGGCTCGTAAATCAGTAAGCTGCTGTAGAGCGCTTAGTTTGAATCCAACGGCATTGCCGGCATAGCTATTCTGTAGGACAATAAAGCTGAATGAAAAAAACTACCGTTGCACTTGGTAAAAGTCAGAATTGTACACTGTTCAGGCAATTTCCAAGCTGAAGTACAACTGCTAAGAAATCTTGAAGTGACTTGTTGGCGATAAGGTCACGACAAGTGGCTAGAAGAAGCCTTAGCGGAGGTTCCAACTCTGACATGGACGGATGAAAGTCTCTTTTCTGTACACAACGAAAGTTAGTAAATGTGTGAAATGTTTAAAAACTTTTTTTTTTTTTCAAATGACACCATTATAGTGGCTCTGATTTTCATAGAATATTCCGGAAGATCCAACAGACATAGAAGAAACTGTTCAGCTGGGCCTAGATCGGTTACGTTTCCTTTGTAGTTCAGCAACGTAGAAATCTATGAACATGTTGTTTGTAGGGAGAAGTGCGAAACAAAGTATGCCAGATAGCACTTGATTACCTCGTCTGCATCCGGTAGAAGTTTTTGGAGACAACTGAGATGTTCGGTTGTAAAAAAATTTTCATCGCATTGATGAATGCGATTCACAATTTCCGTGATGGGGCTTTTGAACTGTTTAAGGAATATGTTGACTGCTAAGCTGCGTTTGCTGTCTAAGAGACAATGAGTCATTTGTTTATTCAATACGCCAATGCCTCCAGTTTTTGTTGTAGACGAAATTGCAGGAGTTGGTTTCATGCAAAAAAGTTCCTCAATTTGTTGGAGACGCAAGCTGACTGGCGGTTTTACCCGAATCGTTGCATTGATTTCCTTCCATATGGAATCATCTATTAAAGGTTATTTAAAATGTAAACCCAGCAGACTCTATGCCAAATGAAGTACAACTACCTTCGACTCTGGTAACTTTAATCCAATTTAGGGTTTTCATTTTAGTACTGAGTTTCAAGGGATTCAAAGCGCAATCTGTAGTAGACGCAACGGCAGAAGAAATTAACCCACCCAGAGGGGGACAAGGGGGAGGAGGCAGAACTCCTCCAACTGCGTTCCCTGCATTAAAAAATAAATAAAACAACTTTAATTAAAATCTTTAAAACAGAAGCTATAATTCTACAAGAATAAGCAGTTTTTTAATGGCAATAAATCATCTGTACCTGTACCATTTTGAGGTGGTGGAAGCGGTGGAGGTGGTGGAAGTAAGGAACTTCCAGTAAAGGGGAACGGTGGTGGCAATGGCGGTAAGGGTGGTGGTGGCAATGGCAGCGTAGATGGTGGTAGGGGTGGTGGTAAGGGTGGTTGTACGACTGATGGTAAGGGTGGGGGTAAGGGTGGAAGTAAAGATGGAGGTAAGGGTGGAGGTAGGGGTGAAGGTAGGGGTGGGGGTAGAGGTGGAGGTAAAGGTGGAGGTAAGGGTGGTGCTAAGGTAGGTGGTAAGGGTGGCGGTAAGGGAGGCGGTAAGGGTGGTGGTGTGCTCTTTGGTAAGGGGGGCGTTGTTGATGATTGTAAGGATTGTGGTCCGGTTAATGGTAGCGGTGGTGGTGGAGGGGGGTTCGGACTGAGAGGCAGGGGAAGGGGAGGTGGCGGCTGCGATAATTGACTAGAAAAACTGTCAGCAAAGGCTGACAGTTGTATGGGTGATGGTGGACTAAACGGTAAATGCAGGGTTAGGGGCAGGGGTGGAGGCGTGGGCGGCGATTTTGAAGGCACATGCTGAGAAGGTATTTTGCTTAGTACAGCTGCTGATCTCACGCTTCCATCAATGATGGAATCTTCGTCTTCACTTATAAAGATGCTGTCAGATAAGAATTCGTCTTCCGTTTGTGTGTTAACGGAAATCATTTTTGTTTGTGCCCAATGTTTCGAAACATTGTTATATCTACTCCACTCCGATAGATTTCCCTTGACAGCATCTTCAGTAGCTTTTTCAAGCAGATTCCACAGTCGAGAGCTTGCAGACAATAAATATTAATTACATTTCAACTACAGAAATTTACAACATACTTAATTGGATCAGCAACATTTAGCTGTATAAGATTCGATAGAACTGAATGAAGAGATAAGGCCTGCGGTTTGTCTTTGATCTGTAAAAATATTCATTAACATTTATTCCTAGGAAAGTTTTTAATAGAAAGCCTTACTTTAATGAAGTAAAGTGAGAAGAGATCGAACAAGGATTTCACGTCCGTTTGGTCCAGATTATCGTCATCTTTTGTGCGATGATGCTCAAATACTTGAATTTGAATAAATAATTCTGGATTGTCAGACTTTTCCACGTTCTCAATTGCGTCAAGCAGTCCCAAGCCAATCATTTCTGAACGTATTGCGTGCCGCGTCCAAACGTTTTCTGTTCCCAATATCAAAGAATTGACGAAACCCAAGATGGTTGCCTTATATTCATCAGTGTCTGCAGTGAGCATCTCCGATACCAGAATAGCGAAGCGTTGCAACTTTGTTCGCGACATCTTGTAAAAAATAGAATGAAAAATAACGTTAAAAGTAATGCCATGCACAAACAAATACCTTGAAATAGTTAAGCGCATCTAAGGTAGCTTCATGGCCACTGTCAGAGTAGACGCAAACAGCGCTGAACAGTTCCAACACAAGTTTTTTCGCCAAAATATTCTTCGTTGCCATAACTAGAACAACAAACAAATAAGACATTATTTTGGTCGATCAAAAGTTTCTGCAGAAAGATATTGAATATACCGCTAAACAGTTGGCGAGTGAACTGGCGATGTGCGAGAAGATATTTCAAACCAATTTTGGAATTAACAACGGCCCGAATAGCATAGGCCACCTCTGACTGAAATAAGGCATTGGTTATGCTGAAGCCAGTAGATAACTTTTCCAATCTGTCAAACAAAACGGCCAGTCCATCACGTTCCAAGAAATCTTCCATCCAAGAGGGTTTTGCATTCTCAATCAGCTTCCTAAAACCGGAGTAGTTGGCTAAGCTGGGGATTTTCAAAAGTTGGATACTGAGCTCCGGATCCCACTCATCAAATTTCTCTAAAAGTAATAGGACGTCTTTTCATTCCAGACACACAATTCAAACATATTTAGTAATGTATATATACTTTGATTGATGTCTTCAAGAAGTTTTTGGGTTGACCGCCGTCGCGCAGTTTTAGATGAGCTACCTATATCCTCTTGACCTTTGCTTTGTCGAGTGAGCGTATCTTCTGTGATCCCGTCGTCATTACCGCCTTCTACTTCTCCCTGTGAACTTAACCTCATGTTAAGTGCTCGTTCAGCTGCCATTGACCATCGAACGCTGTTACTATCCTTTCGTGTAACAGACGGACGAATAGCTTCATCCATGGTACTGGATGGCTTATCTTCAGACATTTTTTACCGACGTTTGTGGGACACGCTGTTGGCCACGTGTAGGAAAACAATTGAGAAAGAAAAAAAAACCTATTAGAACGAATAAAATCCATTTTAAAATAAGAAAAATAAACTGAAATATTAAGTTCACTTTTTTAAGCCTCTTCCTCCCTCCCCCTCCCCAACCCCAGTGTTTTTGCTACCTTAGATGGCTTAGAAGTGACAATAAAAATGGCCGTTGTTTACTTGAGTATGCCGATTACCACTTCCCATCTGATTTGCTTCAAATCCATTTTCCAGTGGAGAGATTGTCATGCACAAACATTTTTTTAGTTTCTAAAGAGTGGAATGGATTAAACGTACTTAACGAATCACGACAAGTTATGCTATACCATTAAAGGCGAAAAAACTAACAAAAACAAAACAAAATTCAACAAGTGGTACGTGCCTGAAATATGACACTTTCCTTTAGATCAAGAAAGTCATAGAGAGCAGGTTCAGACCGGGAAAAAAGTAGTTAAATAAAACTGCAGTGTAATAAATTATTTAACGTAAGCAGTGCACGATAAGCACTTCAAGCTCTGAGCCACTTCTAAAGACTTCCCATGCATGTCCCACATAACTTTCCGAAAAGAGAAAGGCATGACTTTCACGAGTGCATAATCTAATTTCAGGTTTAAAAAATGTTAACGTAGATTTCAACACTCACACTTTGATGGAGGAATAGCAATATGATGGATCTTGCTGACGCACCAAAAGAACACTCCTCACAAAAAATAGATAGCCTTTCACATTCTACATGTGCTCTGTAACCTTGAAAGCATGACTGAACTGGGAGGCAGAGTTTGAAATAATGAAGCAGGCGACTAGGCGAGGCGCTGTTGAAAAAGCTCACCGCAGAAATACAGCCGCCGGCATCGTCCAAGGAAATTACAAACCGGAATACTAACAATCCACCATTTACGATGAACACTGCACCGAATAGGTAGAATTACTTGCGTCTCTTGGTCCGTAGGACCAGCTATGGCTCAAGCAAATAAATGCAGCTGCATTACAGACGTGTCGCACACTGGCACTCTAGTCTACACGTGTTTGTTATAGCAATGAACAGCTATTTGAAGAGCTGTGGAGAGCTAGTTCGCTGCTGTTAAATAAACGCGAGATTGAAAAACAAAAGCTGCGCTAAACAACGTACATCCATGAGGGCAGACTAATGGATTGGGAATTTACTTGTCCGTCTGTTGCTGAATGTTAGACCATGCTCAAGTAACTAAAACGAGAATCTAAGTAATAAGATTTCGAAGTGTTCATAAAATACACACGAAGATTTGACAGCTTTTTATCAAAACTATAAACATAAAAGGAATACTTTTTTACATTAGTAATAACAATAAATGTATATAGTTTGCTTTTACTAGCTACTTTTGCAGTTTTACTAGCTTTTACTCGATTAAGTTGCCATAGAAAATATTTTCAAAATGCTCCGCGCATTGTAGCTTTGCCAGCATTAAAACATGTTTCATGGCATAAATGCAGCCAAAGGTACTATGCGCGGACATTTTCTCGGGGAATTATTCAAGTCTTTGTCTGCTCGATTATTTTTGGGCGTCCCTAAAACGCGAAAGCGAAACGCGAAACGGACGGCGCCTAAAACGCGGAACGCCGTGCGAAACGTTTCGCGGTTTAGCCGCCTAATGGCGTTTCTTCAGCATTCTAAATTGCGAAATGCGAACGTCGCGAAACAGCTTTTCTAGGGCTATCGGAGGGTTTACAATTACGTATTATTTAGAAATTTAGTATTAATAAGTATTCTGATAGGAGTTTAATAACTATTGTGTTATTTTTCCTTATAGTTGGAGAAGAAAAAGATTCATTTTTGCTATTGCTTTTCTATATTTCTAGCATTCCCTGGAAGGAAAGCAAATGTAAACAGGAATTACAGGTAATTGAAAGTAAAATATTTATTTATTATTATTATTATTATTATTATTATTTTTATAGTATATTATTTATTATTGGTGTTTAGTTCACCATCTGAATACATTGTCAATGTGGACAAGGCTTTGACATTTCTGACAGAGCCAGACAGTTCCATGAGTTTTTTCAGGCCAAATTTCACACGCTCTATGGAATCATTCAAGGCACTTAGAGCACTGGATAACATCCCAGGGCTTCACATTGTTTGTTTTGTACGTACTGAATTCTTCTACAAGCTTTGATTTCCATAATTTGCTAGACTGTGAAAATATTTCACCCTATCTTGTTGTCACTGTAGGGAATGCTGAAATTTTACGGTCAACAAAGCATGTTTTCAAGTGACGGCGCATGTTTGCTCTGTCGTATGCTGTTATAGAAGGATCTTGACCAAGCGCCAACGTGACAGCATTTGCGATGGCATGTAGCCTACACCTCAGTCATCAGAATAAACACGATGATAATCCTAATTTTTGTTCCTCATCGTGTTTAATTTCCCATTATCTTATTCCCTATTCAAAACGGCAAAAGCGGGGAAAAGTGTTTCGCAGAATGGTTTCGCAGTTTAGGCTGCCCTTAGGCGGTGTTAGAGCGTTTCGCGGCGCATTGCCGGAGGGCCGTTTCGCATGGCGTTCCGCGTTTTAGGCGCCGTCCGTTTCGCGTTTCGCTTTCGCGTTTTAGGGATGCCCATTATTTTTTATTTTTTTTTGCTTGAAATCAAAGTTCAAATCTACATGATATCTTATTACTGTACCTAATTGAACGTAGACAAACGCAAATTGTCAAATTTTGTACAGATTCAGATTCTCGTTTTAAAATGTTGTGTGCGTATAAAACATTGTTGTCGAACAGAAGAGTTGTGTTGGCTAGTACGTCTGAGCGCAGGAAAGAAATATTAGGCGGGCTGGTACATGTTTATCAATAAACGGTGTTCATTACCATTTCCAACTACTAATCATTGGCTTCTGTATTTCAGGGTTTTCCTTTTACTGTTGTGCAGTCATCTTTTGATGAGGACAAAAACAGGCCAAATACTAGTGATCCAAAAGAGTTCACACAATGGACAGCATCTCAAAAAGCTTTAGCAGCAGTGGCGGACTTGAAAGATCACTGTAACCCACCAGATTTTGTTATAGGAGCAGACACAGTGGTCTTCTTAGATGATGTGATTTTGGGGAAACCGACAGACTCAGACCATGCTGTTGAAATGCTAAAAATGTATACTGGTTAAGCATTTAGCTGAATACTAAGGCAAATAAGCACTGAACTGTTAAGTAAAAATTTTCTATTAAATTTTCAACAGATTGAGTGGAAAGGTACACTCAGTTGTAACAGGCCTCAGTATTCATTACAAATCACAAAATGGATACAAAGAGAGGTTGACAGCAGAAGTGACTCGAGTCAAGATGGCCACACTGAGTGACCTCATAATAAAGAGTTATGTGGAGTCAGGGGAGTCACTGTAAGTGTTTCTTTGTAAAAAAAAAATAGATTTTCAAAATATTAATTTTATTGACATCAATGCAGGGGTAAAGCAGGATCATATGGAATCCAAGGGCTAGGTGGAAGTTTGATAGAAGCAATTGATGGAGATTATTACAATGTTGTGGGATTTCCACTTCACAGATTTACTGCTGAAATGATTAGCATCATACAAGAGTCAAAAGAGCCACATAGCTAACCTGTCAAAAATTTTCTCCCATAAAATAATGCCTTCTTTTCAAATGCTGCTGACTTTATTGGAGTATTGATTTCATAAAAAGGATTCATTGAATGCTTGGGGGAAAGAAAATGTTAACATTATCCAATCATGTTTCATGACTTTAAATGATCTTTCTTTACCTTAATGTATGTTTCATACATCTCCATGAAGTAGTTTTTGATGCCATCTTCATTCTTTACATCATGAAGCATCAGAAACCTGATGCGGCTAGCAGAAACAAAGGCAGAAACGAACCATTCATTGAACTTGTCAACAATTTTTAAATAAAGTGCGTTAGTGGTCCACATATGCTCGTCGACTAAATCTAGCGCAGCATGCGCAATAAATTGGCTTAAATGCCTGTGATCTTCTTTCTAATACGTTATTGGCAAACAGATGATATTGTATAGTTAGAAACAGGTTAGAAATTTAAACTGAACAGCTTTGATCTAAAAACTATAGAATACCTTTGCTTCCTTGTTTGCAGGATTAAATTCCATTTCAAATAGGGGGTTATCGTTGTGACCAACGATTACAAAATAATAATTTCCAGCCATTTTTGTAGTTAAACAGCGGAAGTGTCAAGTTGACAACTCACGCGTCAAAACCAAAACAAAATACTTTTTCTTTCTTCGTCTGCTAGAATAGCAAGTGGACACACCTCCAGTACCGGGAAGGCGGGAAGATCAAAATCAAAGGATCAAACTATCAAAGGATAAACGAATGTTGTTAGCTCGCACAAAAATTAATAAAATAGCAGGAAGGGAAGCCGTACATTTGAGATTACGTTGCAATCAAATAGTTTTTAGAAAATAAAAAAAAACAATAATAATGATAATTCGCATTCTGTGGCTAAAAAGGACGCCGTCAATTCAACTCTCTCAAGCTGAAGACGTCGGCGCACTTTTCACAGTTTTTGTATTTTCAAGAATAAAACAAATTTTGTTCTTTGCAAAACTCAATATTCATTATTTTAAGTGTTCCTAGATATATTCAGTTCGGCCTACCGAACACAAAACAATATGTATAATTGTATATGATACCAATTAAATCAATAAACCAACAGGAAATTTATTACGGAAGTTCACTTAAACTGCCGTTGGAGTAGGTCCGTTAACCCAGTCAACTATTTGCTTGTCATACCAGACATACCCTCCCTTTGGTCCATCTACATTAGGCGGAAGAAGCGCCAACCAAGTCGGCGCGACGGCACCTACAGAAACAAAAAAATAATTAACAAAGAAAAAAAAAATTAAAGAAAAAAAAGTGAAACAAATTATTAATATTAAATTAAAGAAAAAATAATGAAAATGCAGAGGGTTAAACTTTAAAAAAAAGGAAATTACCTTGTTCGATGGTTAATGGCCCTTTATGGCTCGTCATGTCAGTGTCGACATAGCCTGGATGGACCGAATTCACTATTATGTCCGGACGGGAATCGTTGTCAAACGCTCTTTGCTGAATGCGAGTTAGAGCACTTATTCCGATTTTAGACGTAGCATAAGCGCTATTGGGCCAACCGAACTTAAGATGATCTCCCGTTTGGGCAGCCCTATATGAATAATTAACCACAATATAAAAAATTTGTAAAAAATTAGTATAGGTAATTTAACATGTAAAGCAATATTGCATACATACTTTACAAAGCCCTCAATCATCTCAGTAAGTTCTTTTGTTGTCAACTCTGATGAAGAAAGCTTTTTTCTTAGGTCAATTGCTACACTGTTTTCTCCCGAAATTTTTAATAAATGGCCGGCAGAACTTGATACATTAACCACTCTTGCATGTGGCCTTAGAATGGGGAACATGATGTTGCAGAACCTAAGAGTGCTAAAGAAATTTGTTTTCAATGTTTCTGTGGCTTGCTGAGAAAATGGTTCTGGAGCAGCATTCTTGAAAGCAATTGCTGCATTATTAACCAAAACATCTAAGCCTCCATATTTGGACTGTAGATGATCTCTAAATCTTAGCGCACTTGCTTCATCATCAATGTCAAGCTGATGGTACTGTGGGTGGAAGCCAAGTTTTCCTAGTTCTTCTACTGCAGCTCCACCTCTGCCTTCATCTCTTGACGTTAAATACACATCTCCATCAAATTTCTGACAAAGCTCCTTAACAATTGCAAAACCAATTCCCTTGTTTGAGCCAGTTACCTGAATGCAAAGTAATTTTTAGTTATATTCAGTTAAACTAATTAGTTGTCAAGGATATAAACCACAAAACACATATTTACCACTGCCACTTTTTTTCCAGCAGACATGACAGCTTTATATTTGGTGGATACTGGATAGTAAATTTAGGTGATTGGCTGATTGCCCAAGAAGTCTTAGTTTCAAGCTTTACCGAGCCTGTTATATAGCAAGATTTTTACGAATTCTTCAAAACGTGCGCCGCTGATTTAGCCTAATCATGCAGTTACAATGACTGGGCAACTTCGTCACGCTGACGTAAGATAACGTGGGGTGGGTATTTGGCTTTAAAAGTAGAAACGCCAAACGCAAATTCATTTTTTAAACATTTTTTAAAACAAAGATTTAGATTTAAAATTACCCCTTGTTAATTTTACAAAATCTTTTGATAGAGAAATTTCTCAAATATTTCTTAATGTCTGGAAAAGTTGGTGTTTCGCAGAGAACCCCCTCATCTCTGGTGTTTAGGGATAACTTTGCTAGAGGCACAGTCCGCTCTCCCTGTCCGTCTGTTGTGAAATTCTAAATCTAATCTAAACAATAATAAAAGCAGTCGACATTAAGGTACTCGAAATAAAATGGCAATAACAAATATACAACGTAACTTACTTTATGGACGAACACTATTCATTGTGAGTAGCGAAAAACAGATGAATGTAAACATTTTCAATTTTCAATTCTCTCTTTAAAAAATAATTTTGACAGTCATCAGGAATTAACAACCATGGTACTCTACAGTACAGTTCGGGAAACGGAGCAAAAAATAGTGCCAAACACAGTATAGCGAAAATAAAAGAGCAATTGGAAAACGGTCCCGATTTTTCGGATTTTGTACAAGGAAATGTTTCTGGTAAAGAAAAGTGGAAAGACTATGAAGGGAAGATTGTTAGAGAAAAAGGAGGACAAAGATTGAGACTACCACCCTGGCTAAAAACAGAAATTCCAGTTGGCAAGAATTTTTCCAAATTGAAAGAAAATCTGCGGGGACTTAATCTACATACAGTCTGTGAGGAAGCAAGGTGTCCAAACATTGGTGAATGTTGGGGTGGGGGTCCAGATGCTACAGCCACTGCCACAATCATGGTATGAATTCATTTAAATTTGTGTTTCGGTGCTAAAGTAAGCTTAAATGCAGCTTATGGGGGATACCTGTACACGAGGCTGCAGATTCTGTTCAGTGAAAACGTCAAAAGCACCACCTCCTCTTGACCCAAATGAACCCATTAATACAGCAATTGCCATTGCTGCTTGGGGACTTGATTATGTTGTTTTGACGTCTGTGGACCGAGATGGTACTATAAATTATAACAGTGGTTGATGTTTCTTTGACTAACTTCAACACACTTTCACCGTTTTGTGTTTTTCTGTTGTTTTTTTCTTCAAGACTTGCCTGACCAGGGTTCGAACCATTTGTCCCAAACTGTTATGGAATTGAAGAAAAGGTAAAAAAAAAATGCCATTTTGAATTGTGTTGTTATTAAAAAGAATCAATTTTTAGGTCACCACAGCTTTTGGTTGAATGTTTAACACCTGATTTTCGTGGAGACCATGATTGTGTTGAACGTGTAGTTCGATCGGGACTTGACGTTTTTGCCCATAATATTGAAACTGTCGAAGAGTTAACGTGGTTGGTTAGAGATCCTAGAGCAAAATACCAGTGAGTATTTCACCTACATGGATGTAAGAAAACACGTTAAAATCTTTTTCTACCAAATAGGCAGTCTATGGATGTTCTAAGGTACGCAAAACAAGTCCGGCCCGACGTTGTCACAAAGAGTTCTATAATGCTAGGTTTGGGAGAAAAGGATGATCAAGTACGCAAAACTCTGGAAGGTATTTTATCTTTACAACTGTTATACATGATTGCCCAGTCCATTTTCCATTCATAATATTTTCTACTTTTGAAGATCTTCGTGAGGTAGGTGTGGATTGTGTGACATTAGGTCAGTATATGCAACCGACGAAGCGTCACATAAAGGTGTCCGAATACGTAACTCCAGAAAAATTCTCCCAGTGGGAGACTATTGGTAAGGAACTTGGTTTCCTTTACACTGCCAGCGGCCCCTTGGTCAGGAGTTCGTATAAAGCTGGGGAATACTTTATTAAGAACATTATACAAAAAGCAAAAAATAGAATTAATTAGGTGTTTGAATACGCGTAAAACTTGTCTAAAATTCATTTCAGCCGGTTTGATTTGTCTTGCGGCGAAATAATTGTTCAAAGATGTAAATAATTTTGAACAACCTAATAAAAAATAAAAAAACGATTATTAACTTTTTCTACGGCTTGATGTGACTTCCGATGTTGATCAGTTTTGCAAGGTTAGTTGGTTAATAGTTTTAAAAATTGGGTTTTCAAGATCAAACTCACCTGGAGTTCACCAGATTCTCGGAAATCTTCTTGTTTTCCAGCAACGTCTTACCACGAAATGTTTAACAGAAATTTTTGTGTGGCTTACGGCTAATTTATTCAGAAGTATTAAGATCAGTTCAAAAGACAAAGACTTAAAAAAATTAATTTCACGTGAGAGAATACGCTACGTTGGAGAATAGAGCTAGAGACGCGCGTACAAGGAAGTTTTTTGAACCAAAATGAAACCTAGAATCGAGAGGAATAATGCACGAACGATAAAGTTCGATCACATTAGCACAACGATTCCGTGTTCCTCTGAGTAAGTGTCGTAAATGGAAGAACGAATGTCTTACCTTTCGCACTCTTCAAAATTTTTGATTGGAAAGACCAAGGGAAAAAATAATAACATAACAAACAAAATGAAAAAAAAAGAAAAGAAACGGCCAATTAGGTGACTAGGGATCCGTTTAAATTTGGATTACAAACTTTATGGGTATCCAAAGGCACGCGCATCAAAGACAGAACAGCAAAGGGGATTTAAATAAAAAATAAAAAAATCCAACGGCGGACAAATCGAAAGGAATGTTGCGGCTCTAGCTGCATTCCCCTTTATTAATTCCTGGACACTGTTCTTTTTTTAACGTTCTGTGCCAATCTTTGCAAATGATGAACTCTCAACACATACTATTAGAGAATTCTCGAGGGATGATATTTCGCTCTTGAGACATGAAATAGGATTAAATGGACATACCCGAAACTGCGTTCCGTTTCTACAGAATAGCACACTAAAAAGTGCTACAAAGACAACTTCTGTTTCCTTGTTCTTTTTGCATATCAAATCATTGATGTTCGTTTACCCATTTCTTTAAATGAACGCAAAAAAAATTTAAAACACCTAGGACCACTCAATCTTTTCGAACTCGTCGGCGGGTTCCCTTTTCCACTACAGGTTCCTGTAAAGAAAAAAAATTAAATATACCCTAACCTTTTTCTACGTAGAAATTTTTTCATACTTCGGACGCAGGTGCATCTTCCAACCCTTCAGCATCTTCATCGTCTTCTTTGGCATCTTCATCGTCGTTGACCTCTTCGTCATCTCCTTCCAACTGTGGCACAGCCTCGGACTCTTCCTCATTTTGCACTGCTTCTTCTGCTCCCTCATCGTCTTCAACTGCGTCATCTGTCTTTTTGGCCAGAGCTGCGCGTGCTGCATCTTGTTTTTCCTTTAAGATGGATGAACAAATGAGTACGACGAAGAAAAATGAAAAAGGAAACATGTGCAAGCGAGACAACTTCGGATAACTGTACAGTTGAACGGAATAACCATAAGGTTTTCCCACAAAAGTATTTATCCTCAATTGTTGATGTCTAATTTAGAAAGCTTAGCTTAAGAATACAAACGAGCTTTAGTATTACCTGGGAATTGCAGCAGAATGTGAAGATCAGCACTAAAGGCAGGCCGACAACGATTACGTATACAGCCCACAGCCAGGGGTTCTTATTGGTGTAATTCATCAAACGTTGAACTACGCTCTCCTACGACACAAATCAATCAAATACGGGATGTACAAAACTACGCTAAAAGCACATAAGAATAATAATGATAGCGCAAGAGCGAGGAGCGATTTAACCGACGGGGTTGGATAAATTTGTACTGTGTTTTAAAGCTACCTCAACCACTCTGCGCCACAGAAACCAAATGTAGAGTGTAACTGGCAAAGAGAGATACATGCCATACACCATGAATGCATTCTCTTTTCGATTCATCCATCGTCGAATGCGATCAGCAAACGCCTAAAGGCAGTAGGACATGATAACAAAACAAGCGATTGTTTGCAAGTCGAGAGGTGGACATTTTTCCTCCGATGGGCGATTTCAAATAACGTGAGCTTTGATCTAACACGTTGGCTTTTCGTTATTCTACTCCCTAAAAAGGCTAACCTTTTCTTCCTCTGGACTGTAAACCCATCGAATCAAGTAGACCAAAAAGATGCCAAGTGGCAAGAAAGTGCAGACCCCATATAGTGGCCAGAACCATTCATTACTATTAGTCCAGCGACCCCACTTCTGAAGCCAATGCCAGGGCTTGTGAATATTCCATCCATCGTTCTAATGGCGATCACAGGGCGTCAAAATTATTAGCTTTTTTCAATTAAATTATTCTTAAAACGTTCGTCACGGGATTTTTGGTAAATTTTATGATACAGCTTAAGATTCAAAAGAATGTTTGCTTACCTGGTCTCTGTCGACGAGATTCCTCTTCAGATCAAATGTTTCGGCTGCCCATTGCTCGGAGACTATTTTGTCGTCGGTAATAATAAAGTTGTCAAAAAGGATATTATCTGACATGGACCAAAGCTCGAGTCCAATAGCACCCTAAAAAAAAAGAGGAAAATTATACAAGACATTTCCGGCCATAAAAACAAATTTAACAAGGGTAAATTAACGCTTACAATTGATGCCATGTTGAAGGGATGTTTGTCTTCGAAAAAATCGGGGTTGGGGATTCGGCGTGGTCTCCATCTTCCTCTGTAATTTGGATTATCAATCATGGGTGCTCGCCATTTGCCTTTAAACTTGGGATTAGCCTTCATTGGTGCTTTCCACACGCCACATCCGGGAGCTGATTCACAAGACGGGTTATTGATGAGAGGAGCCTCCCAAGTCCCATCCATGTCCTCATCCCAGTCTTCAGGCTTTTCAGCACTGGGATCGGGAATCATCTCGGGTTCATCATCAAGCCAACCATCAGGCTTTGTGGCATCTGCATCAGGAACTTGCTCAGGTTCATTTTCATCCCAATCATCCGGCTTTTTCGCATCTGGATCAGCAATTTTTTCTCGTTCGTCCCAGTCGTCAGGCTTGCTATCTTCGGGATCGTCAATTTCAGCAGGAGGATTTACAGGTGGAGAGAAATCTTCTAGAAGTGTTCCTTTGTTGACTATTTTGTAATCAACTGACACATCAAATGTGTTATCAGGATGAATCATTAGAGTGTACAAATGAGGCTTTCCATCCTTGAAATACTCATCTAGCCTAGTGTTGGGTTTCTTTGCATGTTTTTCAGAGTAGGAACCATCCTTGGGATTTTTATGTTGGAAAATGAAGTGTAACTAGAGAACAAAGATTCAGGTTAATTCAATTTTCTACACATGATATTGATCATTTCTTTCAAACCTTGTGATCATTTCCACATTTATCAGGGCCAAACATAATTGTGTAAGGTGTCTTGTCAGTGAACTGAGACAACCTCATCCCTGTTTCCTGAGTCAATAGCTTAATGTAAGCTCCACCACATTCTTGTCCATTCTGGAATGTAACATCATACTGAACAATCAATGGCTTGTTTGTGAACACAAAAGGCCTATCCAATGAAGCAGAAATAGCAGCATGTTTGGCTTTGGATTTCAATACCAAACCAAGATCCCCTTTTAAGCCATCTTTCAACAATCCTTCGACTGCCCATTTTCCTGTATATCCAACAAATGTACTATACCATTTTTAAGAATTTATTTAAAATCACTTACCATCATATTTAGCTATTTCTTCATCTGCTCCATCTTTCTTTGCCTGAGAGCGGACCCACTTCGCCTCAAATTCTTCTGGAACATCAAAATGCTCAGCAAAATAAATATGACCCTTAGGTGTTGGGCTGACATAAGTTATTTCTTCTGGATTTTCTGGTGCACTTTCGTCGAGCTCTTCCGTAACTGTTGCTTCCTCGCTGTCATCTTCACATCGTACCGAAATGCTTAGGCACAGCCATAGGGCTGTTAAAAGAATTAGTCTCATTTCTGGAAGGTTCGCGACAACACCCTGCAAGAAAGGAAACGAGATAGGATGGCTTAGAATTCAATGGTGGAGAAAAACCCAATAATTTGATCATAATTGTTTCAGTTAGATGCGTTACCACATCCAGAAATAATTTTCTTCTTACAGATAAGCTGCCACGTTTGAGAATAGACAATTAGGAGCCTTGCTTACCCCTGTGTCGGAATGATTATTTTATTCACCGGCACAGTCAAATACCCAATACTAACTGAGCTTAACGTGGGATCCCTAAAGCATAAGCACTGGCGAGGGGGAGGGAGGGAAGGGAGGTGCTTGCCAGACACGAGGCCCGTTTCTATTGGAGGACCGATGTTAAGCTAGTCTACACCGTTACCATAGTTACAGCGCTTTCGCGCTCAAAACGAAAAAAACAACCAAAAGATAAAAATGGTTGACGGCGTCTCGGCTTCTGTTCCTCTGAATGAAGGAAGCAAACTTCCAGAGTTGTTGTCTATTGGGGAAGATTCTGTTCCAACTGATTTGACTGTTTCCGTGAGTGCACCAAGTCAAGATCAAGAAATTAGTGAAATATCGTTAATTGTTGACGGTGAAAAAAAATCCCAACAAGAACAGTACTACCAGGAAATTGTGAAACGTTTGCGTATTGAACTTCAATTACAAAAGCTGTCTGTGTCGAAAAAAGATGTAGAAACCGAAAGAATTCTGGCAGAGAAACAACAGGAAATCGAATTGTTAAAACAGCACGTTAACCTTTCTCACAGAGAAAATGAGACCCTAAAAAAGGAGAACAACTCACTATCACAAAACATTGTGGATTTACAAACCAAGAACTTGAGGCAAGTATCACGTTTCCATTTCAATAATGGTATTCATTGTGGCGCTCTTCGATTGTAACGTTCATCTCTCCCCTTCCTTTTTTTTTTCCTTTTTTAAAATTCGGTTTTTTGAATGAAATGCTGTGCGTTGTCTGATCATCACTTCAGAATCTACAGTTTTACGTAGAGTAGTAAAACAAGTTTCCATTTTAAGTGCTCGTTTACCCCTTTTCGTTTATCGGAAGGAATATCTTAAAACGTAAAGCCTCTCCACCATACAGATTACAATAAAGCTAATACCTTCAACCAATTCAGTTGGAAACGGCCGTAAAATGTTGGATATCTGAATGCGAATCACAGCTACTTGCACTTGCAGACACAATTGTGTATTTGTGTAGTAACAAAAGAAGCCCAATAGTTTATTAGAATGTGTTGATGTGGTTTTTAAAACGAGGACGTCCGATAAGATAAACTGTAGATGCCTTCACCTAGTTACATACTTGCTTCCGGAAAAAGTGAAACCTTATGAATTGAAGAGATGATCTTGTTAAAAAATGAAACCTTAGAATAATGTACGTCATTTTTCACGAGAGGGAAGACTGTTTGGAGCTTAATACTTTATTACCTCATAAGAAAATGTTGTACGGTCGTCCGGATGACATAATTACTTCATTCCCTTCTTTTGGCTTATTAAAGTTAGTAATTAATTAGGCCATTGCCAAAACAAAAACGCGCGAAAAACTCACAAGGAAAATCGAATAAAATAAGATATTAAAATAATAATTATTGTATCACAGATTATTGTCTGAAAATCAGGTGCTTGAAGAGGCTACTGCCAAGGCAAAAGAAATTGTAAACGAGCTGGAAAAAAGAATAACAGAACTCACTGTTAAGCACCAACGAGCCCTGAACTTCATTGAAAAGGATGAAATCACTTTCGATGAATTTGAACGTTTAAGGGCCAACCAAAATGTTCTCCTGGTAAAATCACAGACGCTTGATCAAGAAAATGAATCTTTGCGGAAATCTGCAGACAAATGGAAGAAGAAATTCAATAAATTAAGGTAATCGTCTTCACCAGTCTATCAAGTTGAACTTCTTGGCAATTTTTTTTTCCTGTTCATGTTAGAGACCAGTACGATAACCGTTTACAGAATGAAGTTGGAAAGCTCAGACAGTCACTACAAAGACAAATCCAAATGTTGCAGTCTTCAGGCAAGGAGGCTTTGGAATCCAAGTTACTGGAAACCGAGCAGCGTCGTGACAAGGCTGTCAAAGAAATTAATTATTGGAAAAATATGTAATGCTGTTAATTTAATGCCCTTCAGTTTGAAAATTTTTTGTACAACCTGTTTTTCTTGCACAAGGAGCGAAAAGCTGAAATCCAAGATACGTGAATGCGAGGTCAATGAGGATAAAATGCGCCTTAAACTCGAGGAGGTGGAGTCCAAAAAGAATGAGTTTGTCCAGCATTTAAGCATCATCGCATCCACCAAATCGAGGTTGGAAAAGGAACTGAACGAGACTAAACGAAAATCTGAAGCTAGTATCGAAAATTTAAAGCAGGATATTGGGGAGCACGAAAGACGGACACAGCAATACCAGCTCCGCATTCAGGGCCTGACGAAAAGTCTTAACGAATATGAAGAAGCGTTTTTAGCCATTTACGGTGTAGGTAGGTTACGCTCTTAACAATTTAATTGTACAAGTTGGAAAAAGTACTAACTGTGACAAAAAATTGATTTAGATGAACAATCAAATCGTTGGCCACCGTTACTAAAAATACAGTCGCAACACATCTCTCGCATTTCCAGGCGGTCGACCCAGCTTGAAACAGAGAACAGCATCCTCCAAAAACAACAAAATGTTTTAGCCAAAAAAATACATCAGCTAGAAAATGAGGTGAGTCACATACAGAAAGTGATGCAATTTTAAGACTTGTTTACATTTCAAACCGTTATTAGCTCGAATCAAAAGAAAAAATGCTGTCGCAGATACAAGAAAGGGCACCTGAAACCGTTGGACTCTTTCGGGACAAAGACACTCTTTTGCGTGAACTGCGCTCCCAAATAAATCGCAAGGATTTGCAGTTGATGGAGTACGCGTGTCAGGTGGAACGCTTGAAAAGAACTAGAAACCAACTTGCATCGGGTAAGAACAAAAATAAGCATAGATAAACTGGCAAAATTACGAAAACAAATTTTTCACTCTTTTAAGATTTGGAAGAGGTTCTCCGTGATCGCACTGCGATAGAGGACGTGAAAAATATGTTAAAACAGCAGAAAAGCGTTGTGGACGAGGATTGACCTATTTAAATCAAATACGATTATGTCGTATTGCATAACTCTCTTTATTGGTGGACTGGTATAACTTCGACGAGATGGCATTCGATTCAACTGTAGCCATCGCTCGCAAACAATATGTATAATGGCTTGGAAATTCATTGTCAGCACATTCCGACCGCTGCCGGAACTACGAGTATTTGAGTTTTAAGTAATACGTCAAACCCTTTGTGAAGGACACAGACCCGGGGCCACTGCAAGTCGAGCAGTATTTCGGAAAATTTAAGGCCAAGATCGTTACAGCTGCTTCCTATCACACAAATGATCTTGCCACGTGCCTTCTCCAGTTGTTCCACTTGCTCGCACGGTATGAGAGTTCGATCAGTTGTCCAACAAGTCTGATAGGGGAGATTTATACTACCTGGTACCGCTCCATGTTGAAATCTGAAACAAGGTTTTAGTTTTCGTAAGAATGTGATGAACATGTGTGAAATAAACTTACTTGTTGGCGTTTCTAACATCAACAACTACCATTTTCGGACGCACAAATCTTTTGTGGTTTAAATCTAGTAGTTCTAGAAAATCTTCCGCGCTGATTCGAGGACAGCGTTCTGCTCTCAAGACCGCTATTGGTATAGAATCCATTGCCTACGATAAAATATTGCAAATCCGTCATTCAAATTTAATTTGGAAGGGCAAATACTCACGAGAGAGCTCGTATCAATTTCTTCGTCGTCATCCATGCAGTTGGATCCTATTAGGCTGAAATCCCAGAAAGATCTGTTGCCTTTTGGACTGACGGATGGTGGCTCGTGCTGACGAAAGGTAACACTTTGAGGTGTGCTACAGAATATCTCTATGGAGTCCTTCAAGCACCGTTCAATGTCAATTTCAGGCATGTCTGAGAAGAGTAGAATGCACTCGTTGAAGCCCGATTCTAACAGAGATTCCCGTAGTTGCTGCAGCACAGCTAGCCCAATGCATAGGGGGAACGATGCATTCCCCAGTAACAATTTGTCCCACAAATGAAAAATCTTGTGAAGAGGAAACACATCTAAGAGAGATCAACGTTAGAATTTTGTTCTAATGGTAGAGTACGTAGCCCGATTCTTACTTACGAGCAAACATTGTCAGAAACCAAGGAATCGCATAAAGATCAGGCACAAATCCAATACAGTCTAAATGGTTGCGTAGAACTGGATCGTGAAAGGCAACCAAATGTGAGAATTTGGCGAGATATTCTTGTATAACCGTTGAATTGTCTTTCCAGAAGAAGTTATTTAAGTACTTTGGGATAAAGGCCGCAAGGCAAGCATATGCTAATGCTGAACAAAATAATATTGTGAGATAAAAGTAAACGGTAAACGAATTAAATTGGATCGAATACCTTCATCGTTAAAATGAAGAAGCAAAAAAGGGGCCGTTAGGGAATCGAGGCCTTGCCAGTAGACATACTGAGGGTGTTGGTTAACCCAAGCTTTTAAAATGCGCTTGAATTTGGCATGTCCTTCAGGAGATGCGAGCAAGTCCATGTACTGGTGACACCGAGGGATATCAACTTCGATCTAAACATGAAGAGATTTGGATAATTAATTACAGAATATCATGAAATTAAAACTGATCAATAAACCTGTCTGTCTGAAGAATGACTTGTTTCTTTGTCAATGGCCGCATAGACGGCTGGGTAGGAGGGATCAACCTTCAGCAATGCTGCCCAAACACGTGCACGACAGAAGGGTGGAATGTCCTCACGTGCCTCTTTGACGATGGCTTGTCTCGTTACAGGATACGACTGGTAAACACACGATTAAACATGCACTTTTACAGACGTTTACGTATGTAAAACGAAATTTATTTACCTCAAGCTGTTTATCAAACATGACAATCCGATAGAGTTGGTAATCAATGTCTTTCTCCTTGATTACCAAAGGTAACTGAGCCGCCTCCCTCAGCGTCGGATGGTCATTTATATCGAACAGTAAGTAACCCCTAGAAATTGTAGGTGTTCTTGAACCGTTACCAAGGAAAATATTTGATCAGTCAGTTATACGCGTCATTCATTAGTGGATCAAAAACTGAAGATGGTAGATGTTGCAATCGACGTAGAAGCGCCTCCAAAGATATTTCTACGACGGAATCATCGAACAGAGTAGTTCGATCCTTGGTTTGTCCAAAAGATTCTCCTTCTTCAAGTACAACACTGAAAGAAATCTTGTCATTAACTCCTGACTTCCATAATAAAAATACAGACTTACCAAGGTAGAGAAAAGATTGCGGGTTTGTTCCTTAATATTCCAGCTTTTCTCAATTCAACTTCTACGTCACCACCAACAAGGTGCCAGAAGTGGTATACTTCGGATAGGGGTAGTTTGCTCATTAAATGATGAATCCGTAACAAATCCGGTGGAAGAGATTGAGCAGGAAATTTGAAAACTGCAGCGGGTACACTAAATCGTTCACCAAATAGAGGATACTTCAAAAGTTGATCGGCTGTAGGTCGATTTTCTGGATGAACTTGCAGACAGCTTTCAATTAGTTCCTTTAACTCAGGTTGAACACCCTGTTGCAATAAAAAAAAAGGAGAATTAGAAGTTGCGTAAAAGTAAAAGTATAAGGTCGACGAATAGGTGCACCTTCCACTGTTCAACAGCCTCTGCTTCTTGAACTATTCTTTCAACTGCACTTCCATTTGCATGAATCCAGCTCATAACTTTTCGCAGGGTGTTGCAGAGTTTAGCTCGAGATTCACTCAAAAATTCGATCCCGAGAGCTGTTAACGGGGTCGTTTTGACCAGTAATTATTAATTTGACTTTTAATTTGTTTAAATTACCCATTTCTAGAAGAATCATCCCCAATGACCAAATATCTGACTTTGGTTTAGAGCTATACAGAATTAATGTTTCATCACAGGCTGTAGAGTTATCAAACCATGACTTTGATGGATCATAGCCAAGAAGTAAAACTTCAGGTGCTAAATATTTTGGATAACTAGAAAATAGTAAAAAAACAAAGCTGTAAGTATATTAATGTGGAAACGGAAGTTGTAAATTCATACCCAATGGGAAAAGAGACAAGGGTGCTAGACTGAGTCATGTAATACAGCCCATAGGCACTGAGTTTCACCCTTCCTTCTGAGGATATGAGAATATTTTTGGAATGGAAGTTTCGATGCACAACATTTTTGCTGTGAAGATACTGGAGGGCTTCTATGATTGATCGGGCAAGGTGAATTTGCAAATCTAATCCAAAAATTTTCTTTTTCAAGATTAAAGTTTGCAATGATGTAGAATAATGCTCAGCCACAACAATGACTCTCTCTGTTGGATCAGTCAAACAATTACATATTTTACCAATAATTGTTTCAACACAATTAAGTAATTAATTAATACTACCATGTTGAATACGGCAAATGTCAACATAAGCACAAAGATTCGGGTGTTCAAGCTGGGAGAGCGTTTGAAATTTTCCAAGAATTTGGACAGAGTTGGGCGTCAATGGTAGTCCATTACTACCACACGATTCAACTGGATGATTGGCCGCACAAAAAGTCGATACCCCCAATCCTCCTTTATCAAGTGGTGTAGGATTTCTACATCTAAAATTTGTACAAATCTTCCTCAAAGTTTCACCAACGTTATGAGGGTTTTTATTCGAATCATTAGTCAAAATATCACAACAATTAGATTCCACCGTCAATTCCATGGCAATTTCATTTCCTAGCAGACGGATGTGGCGGAATGACACTGTTATGGTAACCAGCAGAAGGAAATAGTCAAATTTTTTTTTTCTTTTATTCTTTTTTTTTTTTTTTTTTTTGTTTCCTTCTCCCTCCCTCTCTTTCTGACTTTCAGCTCCGTTTCCTCCCGACAACACTGTTGCCTTGGGAAAGAATAGCAAGGTCTTCAAGGTTTGTTATAGGTTCTATTGGTTCTCCTCCTTTGCACTGAGGATGTCGTGGTCTCCTAGTGTGCATCGCATGTTGTTTTTCACGTTTATTTGCTTACTTTTCCACCACTCACAATGCTATAGTTGGAAAACTGCGTTTTTTAAGCAACAAGTTAGTACTAATTCTGTTCCCTTGATGTGAAATTAATGTGTCATACGCAGTATTATGTTAACGCGCACATTATCATTTATCAACATTGGATGACCTTTAGGTTGATCACTTCAGCTTTGCCAATCAGGACACTTATGCACAGCGCTATTTGGTTAATTCTACTTACTGGAAAAGAGGTGGTGGCCCCATATTTTTCTACACAGGAAATGAAGGAGATATAGAATGGTTTGCCCAAAATACGGTAGGTTTAATGAAATGTAAGCAATATATTATACATTACATAATGTTGACTTAACTGGAAAATTACAATTCCAGGGATTCATGTGGGACATTGCGGAAGAATTTGGTGCAATGTTAATTTTTGCTGAACACAGATATTATGGCCAGTCACTTCCATATGGAAACAAGAGCTATTCTGTAAGAAATACCTTACAAATAAAAAATTTATGAAATCCCTCTATTTTCTGTGAATAAATAGGATGCTAAATATTTGGGATATCTCACATCGGAGCAAGCTCTTGCAGATTTTGCAGAGCTGCTTGCTTATGTAAAGTCAACTAGCTCAGGTGCTGCTGAAAGTCCTGTAATTGCATTTGGAGGATCATATGGAGGGATGTTAGCTGCTTGGATGCGCATAAAATATCCCCATATCATAACTGGGTAGGTATAATTTGTAATTTTATTAAAGAAACATTTTTATCTCATTGAAACTTTTTTTAAAAGGGCGATCGCGGCCTCAGCCCCAATTTTGCAGTTTACGGGACTGACCCCTTGTGATGCGTTTAATCGTGTGGTCACTGCCGACTTTTCTTCGGCCTCAGCAGAATGTGCAGAGTCAATTCGCAAATCTTGGAAAGCCCTTTCAAAAATCTTGGTGAATGGTGGGGTCTTTAGTTTCTCAATTGTAAATATTTCTGGGTTTTAATTTTCTGAGTTTTTATTTAAACAATAGATGAAGGGAAAGAATGGATAAGAACCCACTGGAATTTGTGCGTGCCATTAAATGGGACTGAAGATGTAGCTAATTTGAAAGATTGGCTCACAAATGTTTGGACCAATCTCGCCATGGTGAACTACCCATACCCTGCTAATTTCTTGGCTCCGTTGCCCGCATATCCGGTTAAAGTAAGTTGCACCTTTTTTTTTAAATTTCTATAGCGACAGTAAATAAATTCTGTATCAAACCAAATGTCAGGCTGTTTGTGAACATTTGACAAATTCCAGCCTTGACGACCATTCTCTTTTGGATGAGATTTTTAAAGGATTGTCGGTTTATGCCAATTTCACTGGGCAAACTCAGTGTTTGGATGTTAGTCAACAAGCAGACCAGTCTTTGGGAGACATGGGCTGGGATTTTCAGGTAAGAAAACAGCACATTTCATTATTACATTCATTGTCTATTTACTTTTTATTGTCATTATTTTTTAAATCACAAAGGCTTGCACTGAGATGGTTATGCCAATGTGTGGTGATGGAATTAACGACATGTTTGAGGCTCAGCCGTGGAATCTAGAAAAATATTCGGAAAAATGTCTCAAGAAATGGAAAGTAAATCCTAGACCACTTATGGCACCCCTGAATTATGGTGGCAGAAATATTTCTTCATCCTCAAACATTGTTTTTAGCAATGGATTACTAGACCCATGGTTTGAGCACTCTTGTTTCTCCAAGCATTGGAATAGTTACTTAGAAATGTTTTCTTTCTTAATAGGTCTACTGGTGGAGTTACAAAATCTCTGTCTGATTCTCTTATCGCCATCATAATTCCAGAAGGAGCTCATCACCTTGATCTGCGGGCAGCAGACCCAAATGACCCACCATCTGTAATAAAGGCTAGAGAGATTGAGAAACAGTTTATTTCAAAATGGATTTCATCTACCAAAAGAGATAGAAAAGAAATGTCTAAGTCCTTTATAGTTGGTTGAATGTGATACATCATTTTGATCTTACATATTAGATTGCTGTCGTTATTTTCGCATTTATGTTTTCTTTGTTCGCACAAGTGTTCCGATTTGGTCTCTTGCTTGCTGCAAAAGATGCACAGTAGTCGATAACTCACTTGCATGCATGTCGATCGAGATCTGTTTTTGTCCGTCAGACGGTCCTTCTACCTTGTAATCAATAAATACGAATTATGAAACGGTAATCACCTTATTCTTTTATTCTCTTTACAACATTAACTACCATTAGTTTTAGAGTGCAAACAGTTTTGTCCTGGGGAGAAACGTCACACTGAAATTCTTTCAGTTTAGGCATAGAACACATTTTCAGGAAGACGTCCTAACAATTAAGTGGCTGTCAAAAGATACCTGACGACGCGTCGTCTGCTTCATAATAACTGACAAAGAGAAAATTGTTTAGAGCGCAGTCAACAGTAAGCTTTAAGCTGTAAAAGTCCCAAAATCTGTTCTCCTCTTAATTTTGGTTGCATAAAACGTTATCATGGCGCTTTATGTATATTCCAAAAGCCGCGTGGATGTTTGTATTCCATTCGCCGAAAAAGAGGAAGACTGTACTGTCTATGTCATAAAAGTAACTGTTGGTGAAGTTTGGTGGTTGGTGAAACAACGATACAAAAACTTCGATTCGCTTCATCAACAACTAGTTCTCAATCATGGTCTACGAAAAGACCTTTTACCTGCCAAAAAAATACTTGGTAACAAGGATCCAGAATTTATTGAGAGGAGACGATCTGATTTGGAAATCTATCTGAAGAAAATTGTACAATTCCTCGAAAAAGCATTACCTCTTGAGGTGTGTTCCTTTTTCGAGTTTGAAGAATATGAAGTTTATTCTCTAGTCAGAAAAATGGCTGCAGAGCTCTACCTAAATGGGGAAACAAAAATTTTGTCTGGACAGACAATATCCATGAATCCTCTACAGGTAAAACTGAAACCCAGCACATTAAACTGGTTCACTAGCTAAATTTATTTAAACAAATTCTTTTTCTGCCAGCTGCATGCTGTAACACAGAAAATACAATTGCCTCGCTCTCCAGTTGAACAGTTAAATAGAGAGCAAGATTTTGCTCACGTCTTGGACTTTTTGGCCAATATCGAATCTCTTGAAATCGTCGGCAACCGGGATTTCTACCGAAACAGCAACTTAATTTTAAATAGTCTCCCATATGATCTCTCAGCTTTTAAAAGCCTAAAACATTTGTGTTTTAACGGTGCCAACGTCAGCAGCCTCATGTGTGCGCGAAGCTTAAGGAATAATTTGGAAACCCTTTCAGCACACTCGTGCGGACTGAAAACAGTGATAGAAGTGCTCGTTTGTGACAGCGTCCACAAAAATCTTGAGGTCAAGGTACGTCGTATATAATTCCGAGATTGGCACCTAATTATTGCAGATATTTCTAAGCTTTTTCGCTGTTGATTTAGATTGACAGTCCGTACGTGTGGCGCGAGTTAATTTCACTGGATCTCTCCGAAAACAATTTGACAGAAGTCAGTCCTGCGGCCGTCTGTTTGGTGCCCAAACTACGCCGACTATGGCTGAATTGCAATGCCCTTGAAACAGTTGCCAATCTGTCAAGTTTATCTGCACTCGAGGCGTTGAATCTGTCAAATAACAGAATTCGCCAAGTGCCGAATCTCCACACCAAATTGGGCAACGTAAAATCACTTTTCCTTGCTCAAAACCGCCTAACAAGCCTAGATGGACTGGGAAAGCTCTACGGCTTAGTGACGCTGGACGTACGTTCGAACAAAATTGCCGACTTGGAGACGATTCGCCCTGTGGCTGCTTTGCCTTGTCTGGAAGAACTGACTCTAACTGGAAATCCCGTCACTACTGTTCTAGATTTCCGTACCAAAGTTCTCACCATGTTTGGTAGCTAATCAAAGACTAGATTGACCTAATCAATAGGTTGAACGCTAAATGGTTTTTTTTTCGCCCTCTCAGGAACCCGCGCGGGTGAAATCAATCTGGATAACGAAAAAGCTATGCAAAAAGAGCTGGACACTGTGGCCGTGCTCCTTGCTCTATCAAACTCAGCCAAAAAAATGGTTCTCAAATGATGCAGCATTTTTTTTTATTATTAAAAAAATAGCCTAACTTTAAAAGTTAAAGTCATATGCGATGATTCTCCTATATTGTATTATTCACCTTGAATACCGACACCTGATTATTCCTTGACCTTTCTGTGATGGCCCCCGCAAAGACATCTAATCGGTTCAATCTGTCCAGAGTGCTTGCAACTCTATTTAAAAAGATCCTGCTACGATAAGAACCCCTGATAAAGCTAGACTGTATATTCGTTACTCACTTCTATATAGGCGATTGTTGAATACATTCATAGCAATTGTTTGTGAACCATTCAGCAGAGTTTAACTACATCAAGTTAACGGTACGCAGACGCTAGATCCCAATATTCAATCTGAGAAACGATCCTTCGCATTCGTTCTTTCTGCATTCAAAAACGAATGGACATTTTCTCAAATCTTCTTAAAATTTTCATTCCTATTAAAGAAACATCTATTTTATCGACTGACGGATTGACAACCGTCCCGTTGACCGCCCTTACACACTTCATTTCACCTTTAATCGGGCGGCTTTGGCAAGCACCCTCTGACATTCTGGGAGGATATTTACATACATATAGAAATAGCTCCACAGTAGGAAGTTGGAAGATTTGAATAGTTTTTGTCCTCCCCAAAGAGCGCGAGAGAGAAGTTTTCCCTCTACATTCCTATAAGGCACGAGGTTTAACCTATAAGTACGCGGTCCTAGGATGTTTTAACCCGTTTCACAGATCTGTTAACTTCTTGCCTAGCCAAAGTTGACGGGTCCACCACGAATCGCAAAGCTAAAAAGACTTATTGATGTTTCCCGTCGTTGATGCGACAACTTCCAGAAAAGCTGCAAAAGTTCGCCATCGTCAAGTCGTTTATGCAAAGGTTTTATCAATGGATAGCAAGAAGAACGATCTCTTATACGGCGAAGTACATTATGCAGTTTTCTATCGCGCCGGCGACATCCAATATCGCCGTCCTGCTTCTCCTTTTCGCATTATGAACAACGATCCTATTCAACTACGTATCTTAAATTTTTTTTTTTACCGAAGAAAGCTGGGATAACTTTTCAATCTGGTCCAACGCGCCGCCATTCACCGGAAGAAATTATTAAGATCCGATTCGAATTGGAAGCTGATGCCGCGTTAATGCGGAATGAAAGATTTCCCCTCCGAGATCTAATAGCTCATGTGTGTGTCTGTCGATCAAACCTCTCCATCAATGGAAAGAAAGTTCTTTTGGTTCATGGCTATTGAATCGCTAAGAAACCCAATTCATTTGTAGAAGCCTTTCAATTTCTTCCAGCACATCTAGCAGCATACATACATATACTCGCATTTCCTGACCCTATTTCCCTTTTTTTCTTTAATACATTACATAACTTTGTTCACATTCCGGGGTAGGAAAAAGAGGGAAACTTCAAAAACAAAATGAACTTAATTTTTTTTTTTGACAGGCACTGGAATAAAAGTCGAAATGGGGACCTTTTGATGTACGCCTTTTGCGTTGATAGAGGGACCAATAAATGAACGACATCACTATAATGAGCAAAATGTCTCCAAAGTGTTTCACGTGCCTATTCTTTGCTACTGTTCTGTCTCTTTCCTTTTTAGCTAATCAATGGGGCGGCAGAATAACGGCAGTCGTTAACAGCCGTTCCGTCTGTAAGGTAACCGGAGCCCTTGAGCATTCAACTAAAAAAAAGGGCGCTGGGCACAGAAAACGAAAAAAAGAGTGCCGGAAGGCCTGCTGCTCTGTTCGCTGGAGCAAGACGTTTAGCAACAGAAGAACTCGAGTGTACATTAGGAAAAGAGCAGATGTTAGGGCATCACACGCTGGCTATATTCTATCCGTGACATTTAGAGGCACAACGCATATCGAACGCCAAACGCCAGAGGGTTGCAGCATCCATTATGTCGATTGGAAAACGAAAAAGGGAAAAGACATCAATCATTTGGAAGTTGGCCGTAGATATACAGAAAAAAAATGGCATATAATGAGGCTACTGCCTATACACGCTGACCGGCAGACAAACTGTAAAAAGTATTGACCCCCATTTTTTCCGATTCGATCCTTTCCCTCTATTATTTTCTCATCCATTCACTATGTAATGATGCTCTCTGTTTTCTGCTGTTATTGTTTCCTACATCACTATCAAACCTTTATTTTACAGTTCCTTCTTTTTTTACAATGACATCTGATAAAAATTTCTCTGACGTAAAGATTGCAGGACGCGCAATCTAAAAAAATCTAATCGGTCGATCTTCTACGAAAAAAAAAAATGCGTTTTGACAAAAGATGCTATTAGATTAACTTGGGGAGGGCAACAAGGAAGGGACTCCTTCTTCGGCTAATGGAAGTGAAAGACGAACGAGTAATAGCCGAGGCGCATCTGTGAAAGCCACCAGCACCTCCATACATCCTCGCAGTCTGAAGGCTTTTGGGTGCAAACGGATTCCGTCTTTTATCTACAGTACATTTCTGGTCAGGGAAGTTGCTTGCGTTTTTCTTACGATTGCCTGAACCTTCAGCCTCAAAACAGAGTGGGTCTTCTAATAATGCAACTAATGCTCTTCTCCTTCCCTTTATATATATCATAAATAAATTCTCCCTTTTTTTATACTCCGACTAGATGATATTATAAAAGACACCCCGGCCAGCGGCATGTTTCCTCCTAATTGGTCATCACTACCGTCATAACACACAGCACTAGATATATCTAGAGGCCACATTGTTATTAGATGTCGTGTCGTATACACAACATACATACACACTGGCTCTATAGAATTTTATGTCTTATTCCTTTAGTTTTTCTTATTTTCTCGACCACCATATAGCAAACGGACTGTACGGGCAAATGATTGACGTCCCAATCACCATCTTTTTCCACTTTATCACGAATTGATGATGATTAAATTGGACGAGGGGAAAAGAAGAGAAGATAGTGTACACATAGCCCGTTTGATGAGAATCAAACGACTTCCCCTATGTTCTACTCCCCGACACTGATTACCCTCATAGATAACGACGCTAGGCTTCTCTGTTTACTAACGGACGGGCTTAAGAGACAAGTCGCAATCATCGGAAAACGACAATCATTCCGAAAGAAAAGGGCATTTCTATTGAACTTGCACTAAAAAGTCTATTAGAGAAGCCCAAGGCAGACGATTGATGATGAAGTTTGGAAGACACCACATTCATAAACCCCTGGCAAACAGTTTGTCACAAAGAGGCACAAAGCCAAAAAAAAAAAAAAAGAATTGCGGGAAAAGATCAAAAGGCTACACGAGAAATTGGAATGTGGCATCTTAATAACAGGAACGCTTTGCCATTCCTGCGTCTTTTGCACACATGGGATGCCAACAAATAAAAAGTAAATACAAAAAAGGCAGTGTTGAAAATTCTGCAACTTTCTCAGAGACAGACTTTACGAGTTGCATTTAGTGGCGTTAAACCTGCGACACAAATCAAAAGCAAAAAGCAATAACCACCGAGAGTTGGACCGTCTTTTGTCACGGCCCGAAATGGCCCTGTCAGGCCGTTTAGAGAGAAAAATGACTGAAGAATGCTGTCGGACGTATATATAGTTCTGGGGAGAAACAAAAATTCATGATTAAATCATCCTGACTCATTCATTTTCCTCGGGTCGCAGTGTTTAAGTGAACGCATTACAGCCGGACGTCCTTGACTGTGTCAACGGGATGCGCAACGGCGCTTCCCCGACGCGAATTATTCAAATAGACCCACGGACATTTCTGGGCCAACGTGATCTATTCAACTTTAGTTGTCGTCTTTTTGCAGTTTTGCTCTTTTTTGATCCCTTTTTCTTTCCCATTGAATGGTGCAAAAAAAAGAAAAAAGGGTGAGAAAAAGCCAACACTTTGTCATTGATGCTCTGCCTCTTATTAAACTGCTCGGATTTTTTTTTCTCAAGAAAAACTGCCAGAAATGCAAAGATATGCCACGGATTTGAACGAGCGCCTCTCCCCTTTTATTTGACATCAGCAACAAAAAGAAATCCGAAATATGCCCCCATCTCTTTTTTATATTATTATTGCCAATAAATCCGCTGAAAAGATGCGAGTCTGGCGCGCATTTTCGCTGATTGAAAAATAAATAAATAAAAGTTAACGATACACACACACATCGGTAAATAAATTTCGGGTTTTTTAACGACATGATACGCTTACATTCCCATACGAAACGAACGCTCCGATGGCAATCAATTTGATGTTGGCGGGAGCGGCGAAGCGTGTCGATCCGTTCCAATCCTGCCTTTCCCACCACCTCAAAATCGAGAACACGAAGCAATCAAACGCGGGGGGCTTATAGCGATACTTCAACATACAAGTAACACACTTAAGCGCAACGATTTACGTAAAAAATATAAAACATTGCGCCTGCATCTCATTCTACATAAGACCATTACTCCTCCTTTTTTTGGATGGGTATTATTACGGTATCTAAAATAAATATACAAAGAGCTTAAACGAGTGCGCAGTTTCAATCACAGCGCCGATGATTGTTGCGCAATTTCCGCACCGCTCTGTACTACATGCACGCGCGTAAGCTATTGCCCTACATATTGCGGTTTTCTCTTTCGCCTTAAATGTTTGTTTCTTCTCCGAGTCTTTATTCGGTAGGGAAAACAAAAGCAAGTGCCGATGGATGCCGAAGAAACGAAGTCTTCGGGGGTACACCCCATTCAACGATATTTGGCTGCAAGCTCTTTTGAAGTCCGCGCGCTCCGAAAAACACTCTTTCAATCGAATGCGATGATGAAAACGCAGGGCGTACAGTTTACACACGTATGCTGCATGCCGTGCCTCCTTCACCGCCCCGCAAAATATACAACCAGAAAAAAAAAGAGCTTTATAAGTATAAGATATACAGTAGGCTTTTTATAATATTGGTTTCCTTTCAAGCATGGCGAAAAACCGCCCTTCAATGATTTCGGCTCAATTGCTTTTTTTCTCTCTTTTGCTAAAGCAGCTTTTTCTTTACGTAACGTCTCAATCGTTTTCATTTTACATTACTGCTTTTTAACCCGCAATTGGAAAAAGAAAAGTGACAAAAATGGTATTGGCTTCAAAATTCGATTATTTCAAAGATAAATGCGAAATTCGAGTGAAATGAATTTCGAATCATTGCAATGATAATCCTACGATGGACCAGCGTTTTCAATTTCAGCATATCGATAAAACTATTTTTTGGTTAGAGGCGATGATAAAAAAAGGGGGGGGGGGACAACGGAGGAGTGCGATCCTGATGCTGCGGCACATATAACTCCCAACAGCTCCGGATTCTGGTTGGATGCTACACGACTAGTGCCTATAAAAAGGGAAGACCCCAACCGATCAGACATCCAGTTGTTGCCCGACTTTGGCACGGGAAAAGTCTAGAGGATCGGGGCACAGAGACGGACGTTGAAGGCGAGCGCGTGCGCGTCTACAATTTCAAAGCAGTTTTGCTATCCTTCCAACACAGCATCATTTGACTGGCGTAGAATTTCGATTATTCATCTGCGAGTGCTCAAATTTGCTTCTCACCTATCAACAAGGACACACTACTGAAATGGGTAAGCTCCGCATTTATTTGAATTGTATAGAGACTGACCGATTCCGTTGAATTGACGTCATCATAAGCACACACATACACCAAAAGGATAAGAACAAAAAGAAACCCCAAAAGAAAAACAAAAAACGAGAAAGTGGCAGCAATAACATCGAGAATAGCTTTTTTTTTTACATATAGCTGATCTTGCTTTTTTCGTACCGTGTGACTTTTAGATGCTGAATTATTCTCATTGGCTTTTTGCTGTTTGTTGTCCTGTTTTTTTTTGTTCTCTTGGTTTTGTGTCGAGAGCCAACTGACTATTAGAATATTCAGTTGTTTCTCGCCGACCGTATCGAACGCCAGCGCAAAACGAGTCGGAATAGAGTAGGCTGTAACGCAGTTGTACAGTGCGTCGGCAGTTGACGACACGCGTGAAAAAAGCGGAAGCGGAGAAGAAAAACAAAACACAGTGGCACAAGAGAAAGGCGGTTCCGAGAACGGAAACTATGTCTACTTCCAAAACAGTGTCAAACAATTCATTAATCGAAAAGTTTCTTTTCTGAAAAATGAAGGCACGAAGCGGAAACGGCTGCCGCACTCTTCGTCTTCGTGAAAGAACTCCATGTTCCTTTTCGTTTACAAAAAATTTAAGTTAAAAGCAATTTTTTTAAAATCGGCCATTAGGTTTTGAAATAAATGCGTGAACACGGAAAGGCATATCGTAGAGAGCAGAATTACACCTCGTAGAAGATCTACAGATTTGACGGTGAGCAGAGCTGAATGCAAAATGGCATGTGCAATACTACTCACTTTGTTCTTTTTTTTTGTTTAGCGCATTGTACTTCTCACGTTTCATTTTATTTTTCGCCTCCCCCCCCCCTTTTTTTTATTTATTTATTTTACAATGATAGCACCTCCTCGTATTGTATACCCCTTCTACACTTGGACGGATGCAATTCGATTTGTTCCGCACGCGAAACGTACAGGGCAGGTGCCGGGATCGCAGTTTCATCGTGTAAAAAGAAAGCTTCTCTCTTTCGTTTCTAACTCGAAAACACACACACACTCTCTCTCTCGCCATTTGGATGACAACATCCCCGTCGGTCGATCGATGTGGCCAGCGCTCAGCACGTTTGCTTTTCGCCGCAAAAACAGCCAAGAAATAAGAAAACAAACATACAGAAAAAGATAAAAGAAATAAGCTAGAGCGCCTGAGACGTATAGTACACACAGTGTGTAAAAAGTCAGCAAGTGAGACGGGCTAACTTGTTTTTTTTTTCTTTTTTATACTTCTCGTGCGCTTTCCCCTTGTATATATAGGCTACTTTTCTCTTATGTGTTGGCTCTGAAATCTGGCCATCGTAGCGGATCTACGATATCATCTTACAGCCGCCGTTCGATTCGACGAGTTATTTCCCTTCTTGCAAACTGCACGAAAAAGAGGGAAGTCGGCCAACAGAAACGAACAAAAAAAAAAAAGGAAAAATCGAACTCGAATGTCTGGTGGGCCCGATGGGGGCGATGAAACACGCCCAACGTCTTCCAAATTCCACATCTACACGCACCCTAATACGTATATTCTGCCTCTTCATTTATTCCCTGTATTTCTTCTACACAAACGCGAGGGGCTTAAAAAAAGGAACGTCATTCCAAATAAACGCTAATATTTTTTGTTGTTGTTCGGCTTTTGTGAATGCAAAATCTGATGAATTTTCATCATCCCCGCTCTTTCATCTCGATTGCGAGTTTCGCCTACGCTTTCAATACGGGGTATATAAAGAATAATACGCTGGCGCAATCGGTCCTTTTGAAAATCCATTTAACGACTCGTCGTGTTCTATCCCCTTATTATATTTCTACGTTACGCACAGGTAGATATGATTCCCTACTAGGAATTGTCCTTTGTCCGAGAGATGTTTTGTTAAATCCAAGAATTGAAAAAAAGAATAATTATAAGATATAAATAAATTCCATCCATCGATTCGCCCTCTTTATGCCCTTACCTCTCCGACGTATTATTGCGCTGAGGTTACACTCGAAGAGATGTTTGCTCACGTACATACTCCTACCTACGCCTTAGTGTTATGCAAATTCTGCCGAAAGAGCCGAGCTCCTTCGCTGTCAAGTTATTCATCCCGCGCACAAAACTTATTCTACTCTCGAAACTTTGAGCCAAGATTATTTTTTCGAAAAAAAAAATCAAAAAGATTGACAAGATTTATTTCGTTTTCATTTCGCCCTGTGTTTCTGCATCCTCAACCTGTACCTTATATATTCACCATTTACGTTGCACCCTCCAGCCAATCGCTTTTCCGCTTGCACCCGTTTTTTTTAACTCGAGGGAACCAACGTTCCAGACGCTCCAGCGAATCGTGAGCAGATGGATGAAAGGCAAACAAAAGGGTAGCCGCTAAATCATTGCGTATGGATACATCCGTTGAAAAAGAAAGGAGAATACAATCATTTTTTTAGTTGAAAAACTCGTGAGGCTTTCGAACTCAAAAGGCTAACAAGGCTAATGAATGCTGAGAGTCTAGTTGTTGTCTTTTTAACGCGGCATTTCGGGTACGAAAGAGCAAAGTGTATGGAACAATGGCGGTGCATTGTAAAATGGAATTTGATGGGTCGATAAATGAGATCTTTGCGGAGCGTATAAAGCAAAAAGAGGGGCATAGTTTTCAGAGAGGCAACGTTCTCTGGTTGTTAGTTCGTCTATATTGATGGCGAACACACGGCAGTGACACAGTGGGGGCCGAAAGCTCTTTAAAAAGAAAAGTTCTAGTATCATCACTTATGTAAACAAGTGTTCACACATGTGCATTTCTTAAACGAAATCATCCGAAAGACGGGTTTAAAGATAAGAAAGATATGCGTTGGACTTACCATTTTTGCGCTCGACTCGTCGGATGCTCCATTAGAGGTGAATGGCCTATCGTCCGTGCTCCATCAATTTGCATACACTCGTCCTCCTGTTTGGGAGCAAAAAAATGAGTTAATATCCTTCCGAATTAAACGTGACAAGCTTATTTCAAACTAATATCAAATGGAAATTAGATGTCTCTTGTAGAAAAACGGCTGGTCCCTTAAAAATCGTTCAAAATTTGTGATAATCCAAACAAAGTGGACGTCGACAATAAGAAACCAAATGCAAAAAGGGATGGGACTCGCAACTATAACAATAAAAAGAAATAAGATGTCGATCTTTTTGTTGTGTCCACCGCTTCATCCCGCACACACAAATCAACAATCAATTTTCGATAGCGACCGACAACAGTAAACCGATTTCAGTCATTTCACATCGGTCGATTTGGTCCTGCCTGCCGAAAACGATGACGTCAATACTCATAGACGACCTCCCCCCACAGTAAAAAATGATTGTATAACAACGACTGTACCATGTTGTTGTCTGCCGCTCTATACGCACACTTGCCAATCTTCTTCTTTCTGTACATTTCCTTTCTTCCCTTTTTTTCTGAATGGGGGGGGAGACCCATCTCTTTTTTTCTTTTCTCGATTCTATGTACAGTTTATCGTCGTCCGTCGTTACGACGGCCACCTCTCACGACTAGATAGAGCTCTCCTTTTTCCCTCCCGTCCGTTAGATTATATTGCTACACGTCTAAATCTTTTTCTTTTTTATGCGTCCCTGTCCTTGGTCTCGGGAGTTCCTTCCTGACTATACAATCCCGTCGGCTTTGGCCAGCAGCACAGGGGCGCTATATAACATGCGATATTATTTTCAAAAAAAATAAAAACTGTTTTCTCTCCCCTGATTTGAAAAATAGCTGGCCCTGGTATAATGGTTAAAAAAAGAGAGAAATAAACACTCGTTCCATCTTTTCCATTTGTCCTTAAATAAAATATAAAGAAGAGGGAAAAAACCCTAAACCACTGGCCACATACAAAAATGATGGAGAAATGGTGAATTCACGACCGTATCCGAGAGTGCTCAAGCTCTTTCACTCTCCGGCCCCCTTTTCATTCGTTTCGTGTTAGCTCAATCCGTTACATGCAGCTGCCGTTGCTACAACATCCTCGACCGAGATTCATTTTCTCCCTCTCTCTCCTTTTTTTTTTGTGCTTTCCCTCACATGGCTTAAACACACACACACATATAGAGACGCTTACGTATTCGTATACTGATGTAAAGAAAAGGAAAGGACGTCGTGGCAAAGTGCTCGAGCATCGCGATGATTAGAGCAGAAGAAGATGAAAGCCGGGCACGTGTGGGGCCAAGCCACAGTCCTTGGAGACTCTCCGTTTGGCCGTGTACATTAGGGAAAATTTCGCAGGTCTTTACAAAATACGCTCACAATACTCATATTCATCAATCAGCATTCACATATTGTATCGCCCCATCTCGCCCCGCAAACTCTCTGTCTATAATACATTTAAAGCTGACTTATCTCTTAGCGCAGTCCAGCCTCCCCCCTTTTGTAATCATCCTAAACACAACCGGACGGGCGGCTGAATTCCTATAGCTTTTTAACTCTATCAAACTCTATATAGAATTCGCAAAATAGAACATAAAGTTATGGAGCTTTTAGTCTCATCAAATGTTTTGATTCCAACCGCCATTTTCCTCGGTGCTTATTATTATATCTACACAACACCCCAGCTATGGCAGCGCGATAACGATGAGTGATGACTTCTTGTTGCCCTGGTGACACGCTGAGATTATTTGCTTCGTAACCGATGACAACCCTCCCTTCAACCCATTTTTTTTTCTTTTTCGCTTTTTCCCTCGGTTTGTTCGTCATTTGACGTGGTAATCGTCTCGTTCGATTTGAGTCGGCTTCGCAACGCGTGTCACACATTCCCCTCTTGTTTTTCTCTGCAGCAAACTATAATAATCACGGATCAACCCGAATAAACGTGCCCTTTTATTCGCATGACGAATGACATCACGCTTCAAAAAAAGGAAAAAGGGCTTAACGAGATTTCTCTCTTTTTTTCAGGTCGAATGACGGCATTTGATTGATCGTCAGAATATTAATCGAGACACGGGGGCTGGCGTGCAAAGATATACCGAAAAATTAAGAATTGCAATTTTTTGTTTGATTTTCAAAACAAAACAAAAAACATGGCGGATGGGCTGGTTCATTGGATCTTGGTGTTGGCCTTTTGTCTGACGCGCTTGTCTGGCGCAATTCAAGCCGTCGATGAAATAATGACTAGCCAGCAAGAAAAACACGGCGACAAATTGGAGACGGCCAACGCGACGGCGGAAGTCAACATTGGCCGCGTCGACATCCTACCCACGTCGTCGACGACGCCAGAAGGAACAACAACAAAGTCTCGCAATTTGATGGCGCTGCTCAACCCTTTCTCGACGACATTGGCTAGCAGCGACGAGACGGCCGGTCCAGTAATTGTCTCCGTGACGGGCCCGGCCGCCGTCACGACGACTTTGAATGGCACCGAATTGGCAGACGCAACGCAATCGACGCCCATTGCTACCCAACTGCCGTCGACGGCCAAAAGTATCATCACATCATCCGAAATGACGGCCACCGTGCGGACGTATCCGGATGCCGAATCGTCCGCGGAATCGTTCGACAGCGCGGAGTTTTCATCTTCGACGCCGTTGCCAGCGACGACTTCCGTTTCGAAATTGGCGCCCTTCCCAACTTTGTCCGGTCGACCTTCGACGGCCGACGTTAAAGACAACAATGTTCATCTTCCATCGACTACGCTTTCTCCATTTTGGCCTTGGATGCTGTTCATTATCAACGGCAATGCAACGGTGGCTAATCGCCGACAGCGCGACCTGGGCACCTACCTCCGTCTCAACCTGGCCGCCCGTCTCGACGCCGATTACAACGTCAGTACAAATTTGATTTAAAATGTAAACCCATCGACCTTAGAACAAAATTTCGATTCACGACGGTTTGTATGCAGGACGTTGCAATCAATCGGATTGTTTTGACGCCGCAAGCCATCGTGGCCAACATCAGCGTCGAACCGTCGCATCTCGTGTACGGCGGGACGGGCGCCGCCGGACTGGAAGCTCTGGGTCAGGGCAACGTGACTCTATTGGAGCTGTCGGGTCACGAGTTCCAAGTCGATCGCATCATCCGTTTCGACGAAATTGTCGATCAAAGGTCAGACCCCCACCGTCTCTTAACGTATACACAACAAGTTGCCACGTCCCATTGATTAACGTCCACACTTAATGGCACGCGTCATAACGTTAACGGCCTGCAATTCAAATGTCATTTTCCTCTCCAGTCCAGCAATGAAAATGCGGACAGTTCTTTTATTTAAATGTTAAGTCACTGTCTTGGCTTACACGGCGGCTTTTGTAGAATACGATCAAAGTCATAAGGAAAAACATGTAAAAATAATAATATCGGGCTAGCACTGACTTCATCCATCAAATTCAATATTATACTGTGCCCGGCCAATAGCAAACGATGGGCAAAGTTAGCAGCCATTCCGTCTTTGCCGTCACAACATTCGTGTCTACATACTTTGTGATACGATTGCGTGGGGAGGGAATCGAGGTCCACTACGTGCACATTGTAGTAAAGATATTTCAGAAGGATGAGGGTGGGGTTCCGTCTGTTCCTGACGTCCCAACACTCGCCGACACGATTGGGTCGCCATAACGTACACATACGGAGAGCTGTGTCCTTGTTTGGACCAAAATGTTATTATAGTGGCGGACGGCCAGTTGTCGTTGACAGGTCGACAAATATCAAATCAAAACATCGGGCATAAAAGCTATACAAACAAGTTCGAAATTGAGGAATGAAATGAAAATAAAAAAAAAAAAACATTCCACCAACCAATAAATCGTGTCGAACAGTCACACCGAGTAACGATTGTAGATTGTAAACAAACGAACTGTTTACTTTGAAAAATAAAAATAAAATGAAAAATGTATGGGCAAATATTCGAGAGTGAGGTGCCAGATCGAGCAAGATTGCGTTACGCATACAAACATAGCCCCGAGGCAAGGAGAAAACCGAATTTGCCTTGCGATGAATATCAACACACCCAAACACAATAATCTCTTCCTCCTCCTTCCTACCCCCGGAAGAAAAAAAAAGGACCCCGAATTGAAAATGAGGATATAACCCGGAAGGATGTAATTTATGTTCTCCCTATCGGAACTTTTCTTATGGACAGTTAATGATAAAAAAAAAAGCAAAAAGAAAAACATGTTTGATTTGTTTGCCTTTCTTTCGCAATGCTAAGTGAAGCAAGGGCTGTTTTATTGGCTAACACTAGACTCGGCCAGGGTTTTTTTTTTCTAGTTGGAGTGTTCACGGGTCGATGATGAACACGTTGGCACGTGGGGAAATGAAAGAAAAAACTTTTGCCAAGTTGTTGATAAACGACTTTTGCCACAAAACAGGCAACAACTTTTGAGTTGGCTTATAATACAGAGCTGCGATAAGTCTTTCTTTCTATATGATATATAGAAAGTAACAAAATCCTTTTGATTGAAAAAAAAAAATCATTTTCTTTCTCTTTGATAATGTTATTTTCATTTATGACGATAGAACTGGCCAATTGTTGAAAAGCAGCAAAGTTTTATCCTATTATAAACAAAAATAGTACAGATACGTTTTTCTATTTCTTTTATCTATTCACCCTTTGTTTTCTTTTTTGTTTTTTTTTTTTTAACACTTCCTCACTCAATCTTTTGCGTGTCTCCCACGACTCCCCTTTCGCCAGATCAATGGCTGCGGGAAAGCAAAAAAAAAAAGACGATCGTGGTATTATAACGCGGGCCGTGATTTATATTTGCTACTTTCCCCTTGCTTTGCTCTATTCGCGAGACGCTCTTCGTCCCGCATTTATTATTCTAACCTAGTCTAGCATAAAAAGTTATTTTCCCTCCTTGTTTCTTTCAAGGAAAACGGTTTTCAAACGTCAACAAAATCCAAGCGTAAATAAATAAATACCAAAAATAAGAAAAAAGAAAATAAATAAAAACAAAAGGGAAGAACCCTCCCACGATAAAATAAAAACGCTTACATAAAACGTTTCGCGTATTTCCTGGTAAAAAAAAAAGGGAAACTCCGAGTAAAGTCTTTTGCCACGCAGATTCACGAGAAAAGACGCTGCCTGAATGGCCGAATAGGACAGGGAAAACATCATTGGATTTTCATATCGCGGGAGGCGAAACCGCCAGATGCGATTCAAAAATATGGGAGGCACGTCAAAAGGCCCACAACAAAAATAACAATAAATAAATAGATTTAAAAGAATGGCAACTGTCAACAAGCCTAATACATATATGATGAAGGGAGATGAGAGAGACAGACCTTAATAATGAAATACCGAAAAAAGGCCGAACACCCCCCCCCCCCCCCAACAAAAAAAGTTGATTACAGCTTTTCAAAGTTGCGGCCGTTATTGCCTTCAGCAATCTCATCGAGCCCAGTTGTCTCCAACTGCGGTTTCTATAACAACAACAAGAGATCCAGTCATTATTGCGCGCTAGCGGGACCAGGTGGGAAGACCTTGACACGAGGCGTGAATCATCAATACAACGTCGGTTTTTGCGTGTCTGCGGGGGAGTGTTTTTCAATTGTAACCCATGTAACAAGACATCCGACGGAGCGTCGAACGCGATCATCCGACGCGAACGCGGAATCGAACATCCCGCAGCGAGGGGCGATGGCCCCGTTCACAGTTCTTAAGAATCGTATTCGCCTATACGATGTTCGATAACAAGTCCTTCTCTAGTACATAACGGCGTCCATTTACAATGATTTTCTTTTATTTTTATTTATTTTCCTTTTTTTTAAGGGTTTCCTCACGTTGTCTAGGAAACCGTTGCTAAGGCGATAGCGTCAAATGTCACCTAAAGACGAATTTGATCTAATTGGCATTTTTACAAGCAAAGAGGTTTTCTTTAAGGACGTTCTACTTCGCGAAGGTATTATTTTGATCCAGCTGGAGGACGATGAAAAAGGCATAACATAAAGAGACTGACGCTAGGAGAAACGATTGCTAATGAGTTATGTAATGGGAACGAATTACGTAAAGGCGTACATCTTTGCAATTTCTGTTGCCACACGGGCAGCAATCAATGCGGAGTAGGAATAGTTCCTGTATGCTGGACAAACATTCACCTAACCTCCCGCGTGTTTCACATTTTGATTGAGGGTAAAGGGAACGATTGAAATTCTTGGCCGCTAACATACTCCCTAAATTATTAAGGAAACGTCTGATCTTCCGCATTTTGTTTGTCGAGTTCCGCAGATTATTCAAAGGTTTTAGTCTTCCTTTTCGGAATTCGACACGCGAAAAGAAAGAGCAATGTGAAAAAGGCAGAAGACGATTCAACAGCAAAACAATATTCATTCGTTTAACTGAATTATTTTAAGTTTCGTCCAATTAGAGGATAACGGGAAATTCCCTTTATAGGTTTCGGTACGACTCGCACCTCCCACGCAATTAGCAAAACTGACAAGAAAAATCCCGGAGTTCCTGGACACGATAAATATCTATCGACATTTGACAAAATTTCAAAAAAGTTTTGAACTGATTCATTTTTGTTTTAAATGGCGCTATTCAATTTCACAAAAATTTGAATTTTCGTCAAAATGACGAGAGAAAAAAAAATTAACGATTCTAATATCGCAACTCAATTGCAAGTGCAGCTCGGCGATTAATAGGGCACGTTTGCACACACCACAGCCGGCTCGTTAAACTTGTTGAGCAAAACGCTGTGTGCAGCCAACGTTAAAACAAAATGAGTCCCATCCCAACAGGCGAATATACAACGTAGGCCCTAGACGCCGTCGACCCAATTAGTCCATCTCCAAATGAGTAGCCTACATAAAACAAAGGATCTTGTTCCCACCTTGTTTATACGACACTCGTTACTACACGTTACCCCCCAAACTTTGGCCGTCGGCACACGCCCTTTCCCTCATCGTATTCTGTTTCAAACACTTCAAACATTCACAAAAACATCTAAACTTCCAAGAAAAAAAAAATCTTAACACTAATTATCAATCACCTTTTTTTGTTGTTTCTTACGGCCGTACTCGTAACGTCACTGTACAGAGGGATGATAAGTAGCATGGAGATGTCGTCTATGGTGGCGACGGTGGGCTCAGAAGTGACAGTGTACGGCGCCGTTGGGGCCGTCTTCCTCTTTTTGCTCGTGGCGCTCCTGCTCGGCCTGTCGTTCAGCAGCCCGTGTAAAGCCGGCGATAACAGTAAATACCTGTCCGGTAACAACCTCGGCTACGACAGGGATCAGGTAAATTATAAATCACGCAATTCAAACAGACGTTTCTTTAACCCCCGCAACCCCGTTCAATTCGCCTTGCATTCGTTTTCGATGAAATCAATTCGGGGGTTTGTTTGAGCAGATGGATAGCAATTATTCCGACGGCTTTACGGAGTGGAACCTGTCGACGATGGAGCTGATGCCCGACCCACCGCCCGTCATTTACACGGAACAGTTGGCGCGCGACATTGAAGGCGATGCGGTGCTACAGTTCAAACATCCCAGTCATTTCATACCGTTGACCAGCAGGCGGATGTCCCTACCCAACGTCACGATAGGCGAATTTCATCATCATCAACGCAACCATCCATCAGACGAGTTGCTGAAATTGCATCACAACAGCCAATCCCAATATAGCGCGTGAATTAATTTATTCGAATTTTTGTTTGTTGTTATTTTCGCTTCGTTGATGGCTCAATCAATTGAGCTTTTCCCCATGCAAATAGACTATATCCCCCTTTGTTTTTCAATTGATGTATGATATACAATGTAATACTAAATATTATATATCATTTTAGAGTTCAATGAACCCTGTCATCTTCGGTTAAAAAACAATTTAAGGAATTAAAGGAAAATCTCCGACATTCTTCCTTCCCTTCCCGCTACTGGATCGAAGTAAAGAAAAATGTTTAAATAATTGCCAAAGCCAAAAAAACTAGATTTTAATGTAAATGAGGGTTTAACAAAAAATGTGTTTCGTGACTCGTTGACTGCCCCGATGTTCCATTTCAATGTCCTCCGCTATTCATCCACATATTTTACTCCGCGCATACAAGACTTGTGTCCGCAAATTAGGCTTTACGATATCCTCCTGTACATTTCAGCATGTACTATTTTATTATATCAATACACCCCCCATCCCCCCTCTTCCAGGAAATCAATTTCATTACTTCCAAAACAGCGCGCATTCTAAAACAGACACACACACACACAAAACACCGTTAGACTCAATCGACTCTGTTTGTGCTGTCGTATGTGTTTTACCTGTGGCTTCCCTCCTCCGGCTGTTGTTTCCTTTTCACCCGCCTTTCCGGTTAATAACGAGATGACTGACGACGCTGATTAACCACAACACGACACCCAATTTCCAGGAGAAAAAAATAAATAAAATAAACGCGTGTCATAGACACACGCAATCGCATTGTTTATAAACGGAAATTGAAATATCTACGAATGCTGTTTGTACGCCCCTGACGTTCTGTATTGAAACGGATATGCTGATTAAACAAAAATATATTGATATACGCCCCACCCTTTTTGTAAAAATGCAAACCATTTCTCATCTTTCATTTCTATTGGCTTAGCGAATTGAAAACAATACAAATGAAGGGAACCGCCAAACTTTATCGGAGTTTCACACTTCACTGCGACACGCAGCATCAACTTTAACGGAGCAAAATAAAGTTTGATAGTCTACACACGTGACCCGCAACTTGCGCACAAAATGTTTTCTTTATACATGTCACAAAACTTTGGTGCCTTTCGCTTAGTTAAAGCTGTACAATAGTATTGGGAGAACTGTCAAAGGTTCGACTCGCTGACCCGTTTATCTTTGACAGGTGAGAAAAGAAAAAAAGAAAATTGGCTTCACGCACTCACGACTTGCGGACGGCCACCCCAAAGGGATTTGAAAAAGAGTAATTCGATTTTTTGTGGAATAAAAGATAAACGTGGCAGCGCAAAAAAGAAAGTTTTGAGACGTCATTCACGATTTAAAGGTAAACGCTTTATGCAAATACGACCTGACAAGGTCGAAATCCGCAGTAAGACGAGCAACAAAAAACAGAGACATCAAAGTCCTTCTTCCTTATGATTTCTTTAAATGCTCGAAATAAAAAAGGGGAAAACCAACAACTCAATTGCATTTTTTTATGGACAGCGTTGCGCATTCTAGAACAGAAAGGTCTCTTTTTGAAGGTAGCCCCACTTTAAAGAAATCTACTAAATCCAAAACCTCCCCGTCATTTTTACTGACAACTGGGCCCATTATTTCCTACTCTTTCTTTGACTTTGCGAAGAAACGCAGAATCCGTTTCCTTTGTCAGCTGCCATCATCGACGCTTATCGTTGAAACTCTTTTTTTTTATTTCGTGGGCGTAAACGCAAAAAAGAAGTGTCAACAAGGAAATAAAGCCAGCCACTGAAGCGGGAAAAATACCGTGAAAAAACGATATCCCTCTCTCTCTTTTCTTTGACTGGTCCATCGCGAAAAAGAAAAGGGACGTCATGCGTGCAAAAGATCAAAGATGGGCAAAATATGGTTTTTTGGCTTTTGCCTTTCTTTTTCATCCCTACGTTCATATCGACAGAGTCAACTTGCCAAACAAGCTAGTTCTCTCAATGCCCCACTTATCAGATACTTTTGTCTTTTTACTGGAAAAAAATACAGTTGGGAGATTGGATAGAAGCCCAACAGCTCGCACGAAATGTCACCACCAACAGTTTTCTTTTTTTTTTATTTCCCTATCGAAAACGCAGCAAAGCTATTTTTCCCGCACACGTTTTTTTTTTCTTGTCTGTATGTTTCTCTCCTTTGTTTTTATTCCGTGTGTGTGTGTGTGCGTACGTGTCTCTATTGATTTGTCATTTATCGCAGACTATTGACTACATCCACGTCGTGGCAGGAATAGCCAATCGACGGGGGAAAGCGATCCACATCTTCGATAGTAAATAAAACAAGACGTAAGCGAAACGTGTCTAAATTAGATGAGAATTATTCGAGCATATCAAGTGCGGTCAAAATGGCAAACAAAAGGGTCTACTCCATCCGTATTTTTTCGTTCTAGATATATCCCTCCATTATACGATGCCCAAGTGGGATGTGTTGATTCACACCGGTGATTTGATTTTAAAAGAGAACACGACCTTCCCTTTTGTCCTTGTGTTAAGAAAAGGGCTGTGGCGTCCCCATTGGACAGGCCGGACTGATTTATTCATCCGCAGAGTCAGAATAAACGGCCACTGACTATTGCAGCGCTTCCGTCGTGACAAGTAGCCTAACTCGAAAGAAAACCTGCGACTAATACTTCATAGTGCGGACCTTTTTTTTATAAAGAAAATGGTGGTACCTCTGTAGGCGGTTTGACCAACAAGAAAAATGCCAATAAAAACAAAAAAATGCTGGACACGACTGCGTTGTGCAGTCTATTGGCAACTGGCCCGGAAGATTTTTGCAGACAACCCGCCCACCGATGAATGCCCCGGTTCGTTGGGAATTCAGACGTCAATGGTGTCTGTATAGAGCGCCACTTGCCTCGTTTCTAACCATTTAAAGAATGCAGGGCACACTTTCTTTTATTATTACATCCCATCGCATTTTCTTGAGGATTTCCCTTTGTCTCTTGTGCAAAAATCCCCCCCCCCCTCCAAACGTTGACATCTCTACAGGATCGAACTGTAGGCAGAGAGAAATGCAATTGTCAAGATACTGCGGGGCAGGTATCCAAGCAGAGCCGATAAGGTGCTAGGATCAAGTGCCTGGATCGAAAAAAATGGTACGTAGAAAAGCAGAAGAACAATATTTGTAAAAAAAAAACGAAAGAAAAAGAAATCAATAAGCTACAAGCAACACTTAAAAAATGTTGGGAAGAGGGGGGGGGGCTATTCTTCTATATGGACGAGTGGCCCTAGGTCACGTTCCAAGTTTCTTTGCAAGCTATATGTCTCCGCCGGAAGGTTTATGGTGTTCTGGATCGAAGAGGATATACAACCCCCACTTACCCCCCCCCCCCTTCCCCCACAAGACTAATGAAAGACGAGGGCATAGAAAATGAAGAATTTTATATCGATTGAAACTGTAAAAAATTGCTCTTGACCTCCCTCAATCTTTTTAAGCTGTTTGCTTTTACTTCGTTTAGAGTTGATGCGATCAAAGTTATGTATACGAGGGGTTCTCAAAGTTGTCAGTGGGGGGGTCGCGCTGCACTAAACTTGCTCAAAGACATGAGGGAGTTCAAGAGAGGAAATAGAAACTCGAGCAAGGGACTGTTTCCTACTTCCTTGGCACCATTTCCGACGATTACAAGAAAACGGAAAAATAATAATAATAAATACCCAACTCGACCATTCCAGCAGAAAACAAAAAAAAAGAAAACTCAATTACTAGAAGGGGCAGGGGAAGAAACTTACTCCGCAAGGTAGTACCTGTGCACCTGTCGTGCACACGTACAAAACTTCTTGTATTATAACGATCCGTGCGTCTTGCCCGCCTCCGTCTATAGCTGGATCTCTCTAAAGAAAAACGAGAGACGGTCGCCATAACGATGGCACTATTATGCGGGAAACGAAATGAGTTCTTTTTTTTTTATCCGAATCTTCTTTTTTAAAAACGAATCAGAAGAGGGAGAATAAAAGATTGAATAATAATAATAAAAAAAGAGAATAATATTCAAGTTATCTTTAAAAAAAAAAGGCTCGCAGCAGGACACGATATCGATCGAGAGCACAACACCCATGGAACAAGAACGCAGCCGCGTCTTGTTCCATTATTCCGTTTGAGAGATATATCCTCCTTGATAGATGTGTCCGTATATATACTCTTAAAAGTATACATAGCCCAACATGTAATTCTTTTCTTTGTTCCTTTTCTTTTTTTTTCGGCCTTATTATTGTTCAATCTCACAACGTCGGGGCAAGTGAAGAGAAGCGTTCCAAAACTACTATTTATTTTTTTCTTCGGCGCAATCTACTACACCCCCCCCCCAAAGTAAAATATAGATGTGCGTAGAAAGGGCCCCGCGTCTGCCCCGCTAAATAACTGAAAACGCTTCCCCTATATATAGAACTCTGGCTTGCGCATTATTTAATAGGATCGACGCTTGCGACGTGCCCGAATCAACGCTATTCAGTGTAATCCAATAGCGTTTCATTTTGGCCCGCACGCGCTTTAATTTGACGTAAGAAAAATGCAAGAAAACATTTTGTCCGAACTGTTTAACAAAGCCAGCGCTGTTCGGAATGAAGCCATCGTTATTTACATTTTAGAACTGTTCCAATAATGCGCTTGCCACTCTTGCAGTTCTAAATTACCATATTACAAGTAGCTAGCGGATAATAGGGGGGGGGGGGGGGAAAGAAGAAAAAGATTTCCAACTAAATCCTTAATGGAATACCCAAGTGTCGCAAAGAGCGTGACTTCCATTGTCACATTAGCCTGTTCGAAATCGATATAGATGCGCACACCTCTTCCTTTTTGCTCTAGAAATATAGCCGTTTTCAATCAATTTGTATACACTAGACACGTATCGCGTGTATAAGTGCATTGATACATAAGGTATACAGAGAGAGTACAATTCGATCGGTCTTGATTACGGAATCATCTGTCGTGTATTTGTCCGCCGGATTCACTAATAGTCGACGCGATTTCGGTCCCCCCCCCCTAACGTCGAGGACGTTTCCAGTAGCGACAGAAAATTGGATGGAACTTGTTGCCCCAGCAATTTTTTTTTTGTTGAGCCCGTTGACCCGGCTACCCCCTCACTCAAGTGTAGTCAACATGCCTACTTCCGTTCAGAATAAGGAAGATTACATGGTCGCCATGGGGAGAAAAAAAAAAGAGAAGCAAAAACGGATAGATTTATCATTGATTTTTTACGTAAAAAAAGAAGATTACACGTTCCAGGTCTTTATTCTCACTAGAATTGACCCTGAGTCCTGTCCTTTTTGACCCTCCCTTTCTATTCTATCCGATATAATTCTTATATTACACTTCCTCGAGAGAAATACAAAGATTATAGAGTGGACCTATATGCGTAACACGGGTTTCCGGAGTAAGGGGCCGTGCGGAGGTACAGTCCATTGTCTTGGGCAAATGACGCAAAACAGCCGCTGTTTCTCTCAAGGCGACACCAAAACAAAAGCCGATTCGTTAAGGAACCAAGCTGTATTATATCCTTTAGAAGACAAAAAACAAAAGAAGGGCTAGAAAAAAAAGGAATGAAGCCTTTCTTTTTTTTCCGGTTGTTTGTACTACACAAGAAGCTTTTCTCATTCTGCTTGATTGTCTTGTCGCAACAGCCGGCGAATGTGCTAACTACTACACAAGTAAAACAGTGAGCTTATAATACGCGAAAAAAAAAGAAACTATTGCAGGCAATAAGTTTCTTCTCATTCCCACGGGGTGATCAAAACTTATTTTTTTTTTGTTAACTAAATAAACGGGGAAGGCAAAACGGCCAGGACAACAAAACATAATTCTGGGAATTTTGTTTTGTTTCTTGCGAAACTATTTTCGGAGTTTGTCTTTAAACTACTTTGGGGGGAAATGAAATTATCATAAATTTTCGCATCGAACAAAACGATTCGCATTTTTGTTTTTAAGTAAAAAACAAAAAGACAGATTGAACGACTTTGATGGCCAACGACCCCGTTCGTAAGCAATTTGTACTAATGTTTTGATATACGCCCATTAGCATTAGTTTCAAACGAGATGGAACGGGGTGGGGCACTTTACGTCATCCGCTTATTCGATTCCAGAATCTCCTAAAGATTTACTCGCCCTCGCTCTACATCCCCCATCGCAAAGTTCAGTCAGCAAAGAGAACGCGTTACGATGGCAACAGCAATCGTATACGTAAAAGCAGTTAACATGAGTAATAAATAGGTATCAGCAATTCAAAAAAAAATAAAAAATACATCCGAGTTAAGGAGCTGGAAAGGTTAAAGAAGACCTAATATCTATTTCAAGCCCCACACACAAAAAAAGGGAAGCAACGAAACGTTTCCATAGTTTATGGCCATCAAATCTAAAAATCTAAAGAAAACGCCAGCGATAATAATCGTCAAAATAAAACGGAATTGACTGCAGACTATTTGATTTAGCAAGTTTTATATGATAACTTGCCTTTCGAAAGGGGAAAAAAAACTGGAAATGAGGTTAAAAAAGAATAGCTGCGTGACTCAGGCACAAAGATCCCCCCCTTTTTTCACAAGCAACGCTGTGGCCGACGTTTGAGTATTCAGCATTAACATTTTGATTGCTCAAGATTCTCTTCAAAAAAAAATTTACCCCATTCTTTTATGTATTTTCAAGGAAGAAAGAGAGACCGACAAGGATAAGTCATCTCCTATTTTGTCTTTTTTTTACTCCCGCGTTTGTTCCCATGATGATTCCGCTTTAGACGCCGCGCGTGCAAAAAAAGAGGGGACTAGCAAAGTCAGACAGTAAAAGAAGAAAAAAAACGAATAAGTACATATGGTGAGTAGGAAAGCATTGAGGCTGGATAGCTCTCCTTGGTGACGAAGAATCGGGAAAAAGGGGCCTTGACGGGATCTTTTTGCCTATTCTTTCTTTGCGTCACGCTCACTCACGAGCGCATCGGGATTCGTCATCCCATATTGCAAATACCTCTTTCCTGTTGTCTGATCTCGGCTTATTTATATTCCATTTTTTTCCTCCTCCTCCTCCCTTTTTTTCTATTTATTTATTTGCTTCTTTTTTTGATTTCCTTTCCAATCTTTTTTATGGCCACGGATAGTTCCTTCCGTTTTCCAGCCGCTGTTGGCATACACACAAATAAATAAATAAAAAAATAAATAGCTTCATACAACAACAGAAAGAAAAAAGAAAATATGGATCAGTATCTTTGGAACATAAATATTGATGCGTAACCGACAATGCGATGCTCAACTGTTTATGGCTAGACTGTCAATTTTACGACTGGTGGGCGCAGAGTCTAAAACAGCTGGCAAATGAAATTGCTTTGCACAAGTGACGAAAACAACGTAAAGCTACCAGATTTCGTTTTGTCGTTCAACTATGTTTTGCATAATTTAAAATCTTTGGAAACGGGGCTCCGTTCCGTTCGTGTCTCACGTGCTACATACATATAACGGTAAAAAAAAACTTTTTCTTTCAATTAAAAACCAACGTGAACTTTGTGGAACTGAGGGTGGAGGACAACAAAGTTCCTTGTTGATTTTAATTGACGAAAAAAGCAAAGTTTTGTGTGTGCCATTCTCAGGGCGTTCCAGCATTCACAAAACAAAGTTTGTCTTTTTGTTGAAAAATCATAGTTCAAAAGTGCCCCCCACCCCCCGTTCGGTTGCTGTTGGCAGTCCGTTTGTATCTTTTTGTGTCATAATCAATCAAGCCGCCATACAGGAAAAGGGCTACTCAAAAATAGAAAGCAAGACCTTCGTTACGTCTTTCCCTTTACGTGCAATTCTATTTTGGCCTTAGCTTAAATACAATTAACCCGTTTCATAGGAAACCGACGTGCACAAACTTTGTGCATCGCAGACTGTCTCCTACACCACGAGATTGGCGTTGAATAGCGGAAATGTCAGCAGATGTTTATCATTTTCTTAATTTCTTTAAAAACACAGCACGTAAATCTATTGGCAAAATCTTCTTTTTCTTTGGCAACGTGAAATGGATCGACAAAGTTGATGAGTCCTATTCATCCCACCCTCCCCCGAATAATGACATCATCATAAGCTTCTCGGTTTGTATACAAGTAAAAATCCCTCCTTAATTACTTGTATATTCGCCTATAACTAAGACGTTATTTGGGGGACGCCCGCAAACTGGGGCCGATAGATTCGGTCAATTAAGTCGATATTGATGGAATTCGATCGTGAGCGCGCAAGATTGCAGATTTCCGTTAAAAGCAAGACCACCGGATATTCAACGTACATGTTATGAAATTAAACGGAAGGCCACAAAACGGCATAAAAATTTAAATTTACTACGTTTGATCAAAACAAAAGGGTCTGGCGGCTGTGCGCAGTTTGTTCTGGCCCGACTTTGAGATTTCGTTTCAACTTTTTGAGGGGAGGAGGGCTAATCAAAAGCACAGCAAGTTATTGACTTAAACAAACAAGGAAAGAGAGAGAGGTTTACTTTAACGAAGGCCAGCTCAGCCTTCCCCACATTTGCCCGTAGCCTTCTGGAAAACGCGAAGTAGACTAATGACTTTGCTCATTGTCCTTTTGAACATTTTGTAATCAAGAAAACAAGATGAAGACTGCAATCAATATTCTTTGAGAATCAATTTCCCATCCCTTCACTAACGAACAAAAAAAAATGGGAACGATAATTCAGATCAATATACACCGGCAAACCTTTTTTTTCTCTTTTGGCCCATCAGCTTTGCATCCATTCGTGAACGAGATAAACAGAAAACAGCTGGGCGTCCTTCGTTAGGAGATTTCGCCCATCCTTTTTTAAAGGGAACAAAGTCTCGATACATTTTAGCCCACTTGGCGCATCCTTCCATCACAACCAACCCCCTACACCTACCCTCACATCGTCCGTATTCATTTCGCCGTTCTTTTCACATGATTAATCATGTTTTATTGACTTAGCCCCTTCATCCTTGGCAGTCATATAAATTCCTCGTCCCTTTACCCCCCAAACCTTTGGTAAATGCCAACGTCATCTGATCGGCTGTGATAGAACGGAAGGCTTTAGATACTATGAAGACAATCATCTAGTACACAGTAGACGGGCAATAATAAAAGGGGGAAGGGTCAACGATGGAGGAAAAAAAACCCACCCTGGAATGCGTCTTAAAGAGAGCAGAGGTAGAGAAACAGGGAGAAATTGTGTGTGACTCAAGCGACACTCGATATCGATCCGCAAATTAATTAGACATCTCCGGCCCTGACGCGCGGGCCACGGCAGGCGGATGGGAAGAAGTGGGGCGGAGGGCGGAAGCATTGTGTTGCCAACAAAATAAAAAGGGGGAGCGAAAAACTTTGCCTTTGTTTCTCATCCGTGTGTGTGTGTTGTAGTATTGTTATCGTTGTTGTTGTTGTTGTTCAATGGTGTTTCCTGTTAAACAGACCTCGCCCAGACACTTCCGAATTACCCCTCCGGATTCACAAACTTTGCCATAAACAACAAAATAAATTTTAAAAAAAACAAAAAAATACTTTCATCCTCCATAAATGTCAAGACAAATTCACAGCTTTTTTCAATCCATAAAAAAAAATCTTTTAATGAAAGGGAGGGATGATAAATTCTACTCCAGGGACTGGTGCACTTGGCACTCTATCAAAATACCTAATAATCCTGTACGTGCAGACGAAGCTCATTGTTTACATATATACCGGAGTGAATGGTACTACGTATATCAGCGCTAGGCAAATTGGTCACGAACCGTCCACATGACGATCGATGGCAAAAAAAAAAGGAAAAAATCCGGCCATCACGAGGGAACAAGAAACTAATTTGATTCACGCATCTGTTCTCTTCCGACTTTGCACACTGATTGATCCGTTTTCTATGTACATGTCTCTTTTCACGTCAAGGTATACAGTCGAAATAAGACTGGAATGGCAGCGCATTCGGAAAACCCGATGACGAATGTTTGTTTGGAATCCAAACGTTACCCCTCCTCCAAAAAGCTTCGACGTCCCCATTCCCTTTCTTTTTGGCCTTTTACTCATGACCAAACCAGCTCAGCCAGCCATCTCAATCCGCTAATTGAGTCGTCAGGATGACGCAGCAGGGCGTATGATCCAATGCGGAATTCGTCCAGCCAAAAATCACGTCCCTCCATCCCCCCCCTCCACCTTAAATAAGTCTTGGCTATTTGCTGGACCCTAGACGACGAACTCATCGGTCCTATATAATCATCATTAGACAGCAGCTCATCTGCATTCCAAATTGAATTGTGCGTGCCACACCAATCAATAGTTCCGGAATCGGAGCCCAGTCGAGAAGGGGACACTTCATGATGAAATATAAGAGAGTTAAAGGAAGATGTTGGGCAACTTTCATAGCGTTATTGACCGTTCAGACTGCGTAGTTTGAATGCGTAATGCACAACGAGTCTATCTACTTGTAGAAAGAGATGAAAACTACATCTGCTGGGCTATCTTCCAAGGCTGTCTCTCAAAAAGCCAGAAAGAACAAAAATCGTTGGGGTATAGCACAAGCAAGAAGAAAATGTTCCCCGTTGGCAATCTAGAATACTAATGTGCTCATACTTCAACAATCTGGGCTGAATGCCAGTTTGGAAACGACAGGGGGAAAAAAGGTTGATTAACGTCGAACATTGACAATGGTGACGTTCAATAAAAACAAGCGAAAACAAGCCTAACTGCCAGCGGCGAGAAGTTTTCGCCATGTCAACAAAAAGGGCGACAAAGATCTAGTCTCCATAATTAGAAAATCAACAAAGTAAAGGGGAGGATGGGTTCGCAACAAACAAACTCGATAGCCCTCGAGGGCGAGGAAATCCAGTAATGCAATGAGTCAACAGGAATCGGGCGAGAAAGAAATTATTTGCGACTTACTTCTTCAGCTGGAGAAACGCTGGGCAGAGGGGACGAACCGGCATTCAGAAGTCGACAAATCTTGTAGGACACTTCATAGTTTTTTTATAAAGTTAATCTCGTTACGGAGCACTTAAGCAGATCGATGTCGTCCTTTTTTCGTTCGGAGTAATGCAATAACAGTTACAAACGTATTAGGCCAGTTGTTCATCATTTGTTACAACGTCTTGTTAGAGTCACGAGGAACCTTTACTAAATCATCACAATAACCTAATTACTACGTTGTTGCGTGATACACACGGCTGTAATTAGATTCATCACAGGACAGCAAAGCACATTTGACGAGACGACAAACCTCGTGTTCCGACGAAAATTTGTAATAAACGTTGCCATATCTATTTCTTCCTTCATTAAAACTTTTGACAACAGTGTTTTTCAATTAAATACACAATTTTTTAAAAACTACGATACCGATAGCTGACGATAAGTTTTCGTAGATCGACAAATTTAAACACAAAAAATTCTTCAAAATAAAATGAAAAAATAAAACACTTTAAAAAAAATATGCGCTGAGTAGTTATATATTCACGAGGGAAATTGGAACAGCCTTTCAAATCGATTAGCTCTGTATAATTGATTTCTTTAGCGTTGTATTTAAACGAGAAATAAGCTTAGGGCGAAAAGGACATATCTTTATAAAAAGTTTTGTAGAGAGGCGACAAACTGTTGCAAACTTGCAACTAAATGTTACATTAAGAAAAAAATGTAGGAAGGATGAAATATCGAACCAGAATATTATCAATTGACAATCGAAACGGCTTAAAGGCTAGACTCAGATAAAATATTAACCGTTGGCTTCCTGTTGCCAAATACAGTTCTATACAGTAAGCTTCTTCATCTTAAGTGTCGAGACCTTGAGCACTTAACAACGTAGACCAAATCGGCTCGTGTGGTTAATAAATAAGCACCGTAGTATTAATTTGCTATGATGCGTTTAATTTAAAATCGAATTTTGACATCGCAAATCCAAGAAAGAAACGAACAGCTGTGCCTCGATATAGATGCCTGTTTTTTTCTAATTAAAGATTGGGTCCTTTTTCACAAAGAAAATGTGAATTAAAGAAATCTTCAACTGAGTTATATACTTATTTTCCTTTGTGCTCCTTAGTCCTTTGCCTTTCCATAAACCAACATAACAAAGCAATGGAACGAAGATACAGGAAACACTTCCTGTCAAACGCCAACAAAGCAAATAAAAACATTTTGTCGTCTGCTTAACACATTCATACTGCCAAATTTTGTGGATTGTGAACACAAGAAGGAATGTTGTGGCGAATATTTGCATCCGTCACGTTTGGAAAGCTACTCTTCATACCATCATAGTTAGAAAACGTTAAATTTGATAAGGTTATTGTTACGTTCATATATTAAAACCTTTTTAACATGCAGCCGGTCAACTGATTTTGAAGTCCATCGAAACTGGTTGGCGGTTACGCATAGCTTACTTTTAAATAAGTGGTACATCGATGATACTTCCCAATGGACATTAGACTACCCTCCATTGTTTGCTTGGTTCGAATACCTCCTTTCTTGGGGGGCTCTACTGTTCGATCCTGAAATGTTGAAAGTTGACAACTTAAATTATGCCTCTCGCAATACCATTCTTTTCCAGAGAATCTCAGTCATACTGACTGATGTTGTGTATGCATTGGGTGTGCAAAAGTAATCATAATATTAATAGTGAAATTTATCTTAAAATAAAGTTTACTTACTTTTTAGATGCTTATACTCATTTGGCAACAACCAAGGAGGAAAAGTACAGAAAGATGGTGAAAAATGGTTTAGTTCTTCAACCATTCTGGCATTTTTATTGCTGTGCAATGTAGGCCTTTTCATGGTGGATCACATCCACTTCCAGTACAATGGATTTCTAACTGGAATTTTGCTACTTTCAGTTGGTTCAATCCTTCAGGTAAAGGGATTTTAAGTTAACAATAACTATACCATCATCAATGCCTAATCTTCTCCTTTTTTTACAGAAAGAAAATCTTAAGGCAGCCTTTTGGTTCTCCATTCTTCTAAATCTGAAGCACATATATCTTTATATTGCCCCAGTTTATGGTGTCTACCTGCTGCGAAGCTATTGCTTTGATATTCAAAAGTCAAAAATGACTTTTCATTTTAAAAGGCTTATTAAATTGGGTGTCATAGTTGTTACAACATTTGGTTTCACATATGGTCCATTTGTTAGTCAACTTCAGCAGGTATATTATTTATAATGAATCTTATTTTTTACGAATTCTTATTAAAGACTTTTTCTTTGCTCTACCTCTTTTCCTTTCAGGTTCTATCCAGGCTGTTCCCGTTTGAAAATCGCGGTCTCTGTCATGCGTATTGGGCACCTAATTTTTGGGCACTTTACAACATAGTGGACAAAGTCCTGGCTTTTCTCGGTAGGTCATGTTTGGCAATTATTCTTGACCTAAAATTTCTTACTATTGCTCTGTATTCTAGGACATAAACTTGGCTGGATCGATCCTCTTTCAAAAGTGACTGCTTCAATGACAGGAGGTTTGGTTCAAGAATTTGAGCACGCCATACTCCCATCTATTGGGCCTAAGACCACTTTGGTTTTCACAATACTGGCGCTATTGGTAAGTACCTGAGCTTTAGTGTTCTATCGCGCTACAACAATTAAATCATTTTAAACAATGCAGCCAGCAGTCATTATCCTGCTCAAGCAACCTAATCAACCGCGTGTATTTATCCGGGCAGTTGTTTTGTGTGCCTTTGCGTCATTTCTTTTCGGATGGCATGTGCATGAGAAAGCCATCCTAATAGTCATCACTCCAATGACGTCAGTATAAAAGATCTCTGTACAATTACAAAAAAAGAATGCATATTTAACTCTCTCTGACAGGTTGCTGGCTGTTTCTTCTCATGAAGATTGTCGACTCTTCATGTTGCTGAGCATAACGGGTCACGTATCTCTATTTCCTTTGCTTTTCACACCGTTCGAAAACGTCCTCAAGATAGTTGTTGTACTTACCTACTCACTTGCTAGCTACTCCTTCTTGTCAGCACTCCACTATGATCCAAAATCGAAAGGCACATTGCTGAAGTTCCGATCATGGGAGCGTTATTTTCTCTATGGCTTGGGGGCCGTCGCAATGTTTGAAAGCTGCATTCACTCGATGGTCGATCCTTCCGGTCGATTACCGTTCCTGCCATTGATGGTTATGTCTGTCTATTGCGCCGTTGGAATTATTTACGTTTGGTTTTTCTTTGTCATCGGGTCTCTGAAAACAGAGAAAAAGATCTCAAAACAGAAATAAGAATATTTCTTTGCAAACAGAGGTGAAAATTTTAAATAAATTCCTTGGCAGTTAATTGTTTGTTTGTTTTTCAGCTGAAAAAAGGAGAACAGAATTGGCAATATTTATTTTACTAAAACGGGCAAATTTATAGTTATTATTTATGCTATCTTATCTATTTTGAAAGTTTGGAACAAACCATTAAAAAGAGATAAGGAGAATTACTGCAAGGCTGGTTTCAAACGAGACAATTCCTTTTCTAGCTCAATGATCCGTTTACTTTCTTCGGAGGATTTCTGTGTTTGAGCCTTGAGTTTGCGGCGTAGCTCCATGACAATATCAGTGTGCCGTCTTTTTTCTGCTTCCAGTTCAAATTTGTGTTTGGTTGTCAAGCTCTGCGTCACACGTTCAACTTCTGATGCGACTGCGCTCTTTTCCCGCGCCAATTGAGCTCGTTGCCTGTTTAAATGTTCTTTTTCCTGTCGGAGTTCTAGCTCACTTTGTCTTGTATTTTGAATGGCATTTTCTAGTTGCTTTTCTAGTTCCTCGATACGACGCACTCGTCGTTGAAATGCTGCCTCTTTCACGGCTGCTTGTCTGCAATATTCGCTATTTAATAGCTCCATGTAAGAAGCTCTCGAGCGCTCTTGCTTTTCTTGCTCCAGTAGCTTTTGTTCTTCCTTCCAAACTTCAAGTTCTAGTGCCGTTGCATAGAAAATGTCTTCTTCAGTTTTCCCGCAATGATTTCGGTTCTTTTTCGAAGAAAATCTGGCAATTTCAGAGCAGACTTCGCCACATTCTGATGAGATAACAGAAGAGACATCACCGGGTGTAGCAGTAGTATAAGTTTGATTAGGTGTCTGGTTAGTCCTTTGTTCAGCTTCAGATAAAGTAATTACGACACCCATCTGCGGCTTCACTGGGTTTGAATATGTTTCCTTCATTTCCGCTTCCAGCAGCGAGTTTATGGGGAAAATTCCTGAAATATTTATGGGCTCAAGATGTAGCTTCTCCAAGATTCGATGCTCTAATTGGCAATATTCTATGCGTTCTCTGATGGGTACGATGGATTCAGCGATGGGGATGTCCTCACAGCAAAGCAGTATAGTTAGGGTTTGCATGGACTGTTTGAGAAAGCGAAGCACACATTTTGGTGAACCCTTTAATTTAGCCGTGGCTCTTTCTCCAATTTCGGTAAGGTTTCGCAAACACTTGAAGGGCTTGAAACGAATAGGACTTCCAAACAAACTGAATCGAAATTCAAACGGGATGTTTTCTGAAGGCCAAAGGCTCTTGGACGGGAACAGATAGAAGAGATTTTCGGCAAACGATATCGTTACTGACAGGTTGAAGAAAATCTGTTCGTCGGTGTCGACTGGATCTTCTATTAGGAAGTACTCGTCATTGACAAGAACTGGCTTCAGCTGGCCTGCTTTTCGATTACCAGTTTCGGGTACTTCGTCAGGTTTCAGCTGGTCACCTTGGTTCGTCGTCGAATCCACGTTGGGTGTAGCCTCTCCGTTGCACTCTTGAAAAATAGAAATAAACAGAGAAGGCTCTTTTGTCACGTCAGTACCCGAGGCACGTTTCAGTTGGTACCACTAAACAAAATGGAATTTAAATTTAACAAATCATCTTTGTTTTAACTACTAATATGTTTTACATTGCTCATACCTTTTTACTTGGTATAGTTTTTTTGTCCAATGGCAAACCGAGTGAATCATAAGCCAGAAGTGTACCAGTAGATGAGATATGTGAACATAATAATGTCACTTGTTCTGATTCTAATAATTTTTTATCCAATTCTGAAGCAGGAAATGCCACTTCTTGATTTATTATTACATTTTCTGTGCAACATTCTTGTTCCATATCAGCTTCATTCTGTCCACATGATATCCTGAAACTAAGTTTACCCTCATATGCTGGAAAATTCTTTCCTATTAAGTAAAATTTATTTTTGATTTTTTTTACTTTTTTCTGTTTAATTTAAGTTGGGTAGTTGATGTATCAAATTATTCTTACCTTGGATCACTTGAACAACTACAAAATCCATCAGGCTAGTACTGTGCTCCAATATCCTCCTTATACAGAAAGTGAATGGTAACTTCTCCCTTAGAAGTCTGTACAATTTCCTTATGGGATATAAGGAATATTGCTGCTATTCCATATGCAAGACATGGAAGACCAAAATTCATGATCTTGATCAGCCTAAACAAACTGTCTTCTGTTGATAAATCTTCATGGGGACGGCAAGTACAATGATATTTGATGTATGGATAACAACCAGTGCGAAGGATGTGATAATTTTTATCTTTCACACTCCAGTTGAAGTGCGAAAATCCTCTCTGATCATTGACAATATCGTCGTATTTCACGAAGTATGAAGTCCAGGGAGGTAGATCTCTTTGAAGCAAATACTTCGTTAGCACCTCTGATGCGTTAGGTTTCTGTTTCAATTTTGAAGCAGTAGAATACGTCTTCGCGGGAACAACTAAATATCGCTTCATCAATGCAGAATACGTAAAACTACAAAAGTTTTTTCAACCCTTCCAACTCCCTGAATTAAAAATGAAAAAATGGTAAAATATTAAACTTTTGAATGGGGACCTATGCAGTGCAGACTGCAGACTAAAGGTCTTCTTCAAACTTCCAAACATACCAATGCCTTATATGTCTAGTGCCTCTAACAACTTCCCGATTAGGATTCTATCAGAAATTCAGAATTCAGTCAATTCACAATTCAGAAGTTCAAAAATCAACACCGTCAAAACCGCAAAAAGCAATCCACAAAAGGCAAAACCGAAATCCCAAACCAGCAAAACCGTCAAAAAGTCAAAACTCTGATGGCCCCTAGTGTGAATTTCGTGTTACAACTTACAAGTTTACAACCATGTACAACTCACGGTACGTACTGGCGTACTCGTTTTAATTGTATTAACGAATTCGTGAGATTCGAATCGACAATATGGAGAATACAATAAGCATTATCACATGAAAAAATAAAATAAAACACATCAAGAGACAAGAGCAGCCGAGAAAAGTTTTCAAGATTTCGGTGAGAAGTCAGTAGAAGTGAAAGGTCGAAATCAAGTAATATCATATGAAATTTCTTGGTGAATGTATTTAATTGAAAACAAACATGGGTAAGTCGAGTAAAGCATAAGGTTGGGGAATACAGGAACAACTAATTCCATCACAAACTCCACTGCAGGAGAAAGGAAGGAAGAACCGAGGAGAGGAAAACGAAGGACAATAAAGAAAACATAAGCTAAAAAACATGTCACCCGCAGTAGTTTACATTTAAACTGGGGATTTACCTAGGAATTTTGCGAGAGGCTCTATCAACCAAGTGTGGCTGACACAAATAATATTGTTCCTCAAACAGGGCACAAGTTGATACAAAAAATCATCCGGCCAACTATTATCGAGAGAATAGATTGATCCTACGCCTAACTTCATCCGATGAAGTTCTGTCTATGTCTTAGGTACAGAATTGGATCCTATAGTAAAAAAACAAATTACAGTAAGAAACCGCTATAAAGAGAAATCACGAATTAGCAGTACCACTGGGTCCGTCTGGCTCATTCAATCCCGCAGCCGCATTGTAAATAACGGGGGCCAGTCCATATAAATCTGTTCGCTGATGTGGACCAATAGTTGGCCTGCCACGTGATCTCGGAGGGGCTGATGCTCCTAATCCGCTTGGGCCTAGATAAAAGAAGGCTGCTATGAAAAACAACCGTTCAAAGCACAAAAACAACCTTGTAGATTACCTGGTAAGCCTGGCCCTTGTGGCGCATTTCCAAATTGGCGCTTAAGCTGATCAGCGGCTACTTGTCGCTGCATTAGTAATCTTTGAGCGTCACCGGGCTGCTGTAATGCATTCTGTGCAGAAGCAACGGCTGCAGCTGCAGCTGCTTGCTGAACAGAGAAGTTTTGAAGCTGATCCACCTAAAACAAACAAACAACAAGATTTAGTACCACTATTTAAAACTAAAAATCATTATTCTTCGGAAGTGTGTTCATACAGTCAGTCGGAGCCTTCCAAGGAACTCGTCCTGAGTAATCCCAGGATTTGAATTGTAGATCATGGCTGCTATGCTGCTGAGTGGAATACCAGCAACCGATCGTCCGGCCAATCCTCCCAAAATGTCCGGCATTCCAGGCATACTCATAAAACCAGGCGATTCGTTCATCATCATACCCATCATTGGATTGACGCCACGCTTTTCATTTTCGAAATCGTCCCATGCTGCCTTTCGTTCTGCTTCCGATAGCTCTTCTTCCGACTTGTTTTCAAGAAGAGAATCATGCTCGTGATAGGTGACTATCCAATCTTTCCTCTGAATTGTCAGTTCGGCCAGCAGACGATCTTTCGGCAGAAGTGGTGTCGGCCGCCGCAAATGGCTATCCGGTTCGAAAACGTATAACTCATTTAAATCCGCTGAGTTGAAATGACGTTCGATTTGCTGTTCATCGACTACACGGCAAGACAGAGACAGCTTCGTTACCTAGAGAAATTAAACGAAAACGTTTGAAGTGATACTTTTAATGCACTCAGTTTTTAAGTGAAATACTTTACCTGTCGATCATAGATTTTTTCTTCCATAGTCCCTTGAGCCAAAAACCGATAAATGTAGCACGGTTTCTTTTGTCCAAATCTTAAAAGAAAGAGAGAAAAAAGAAAACTTATACACACGACGTGATGATGTAACACATTTGGGAAAAATTACCGATAAACACGGAAAATACTCTGAACATCGTGCGAGGGATTCCAAGATGCGTCAAAAATGATGACACGGTTGGCTGCAACCAAATTGATTCCCAAGCCACCAGCTTTGGTTGAAATCAGGAAGAGTCGAGAGCGAAGATTTGATGGGTTGTTGAACGCATTGCATGCATTTTTGCGCAGCTCCGCCGACGTCTGCCCATCTAATCGGAAGTAATCTTGATTCAATCGCCATGTGCCATTATGTTCCTGTTTCAACTATCAAATGACAAGGTAATTAATGCCCATTTTTTAGAATGCGGAAACGTTACTGCTTACATCAGTGCCAGCAAGACTTGCTCGAGTTTTCTCATTCCGTTCGTCTTCGGCAGCAAGAAATTCTTCAATTAAATTCAAGGAGACAAGAGACTGACTGAAGACCAGGACTTTGTCACCAATGAGCTCACACTGACGTAAAATATCCATGAGAAGCACAAGTTTGCCACTATGTTCTATTTTGACCATGTCCTCGTCTTGGACGAACTGCGACCACCATGTGCTAGACATTGGGGTTGTTACACCCAATTCATCCTCCGGTGGGGGTTGGTCTCCACGAGCAGCACGAGTTCTCATTCTGAAACCGTTTGATCTTGTTGGTACTGCTTCCATTTGAAAAAAAGACGATGGATCGCGTTAGTTTTCATTGCATTATTAGAGTTTGACAATTGCCCGACTGTTCAATTGTATATAATATAATTAAAATTCTGCATACCTCGTTCTTTTTCATCACTACTATCGTCCAAACATACAACGCCACCATCATCTTCGCTTTCTGGGGTTTCCACTCGGTCGTCAATGAAGTCCACTAATGATCCCTCTGAGTCACTGTTGTTCTTTGCCTTGGCTTCACGGTTGAGTTCGGCCAGCAGTAGTGCTTTAGGGTGGGTCCAAACTCGTCCCAACTCTTGGAAATCGGCAAACAGTCCAGCACCTTTTCCTCGGCCAATATGGCCTGGACCACCCTTAGCGTGATGCTCAAGGTAATACTGGTACATCTTGATCTGTATTTCCGATAACTTCACTGACACAACGTATTCGTGTTTCGGAGGTAAGAACGGGGTCAGAACCGCATAATCAAACCGTTGCACAGAGTCTAGGAAATAAAACCAAAAAAAAACATGAGGGTGTTTAAAACGTGGTTCATGAGATGGAGAAAAAAGGATAAGCATACCTTCAAGCATTTTATGCAAAACGTGGGCTCTTCGTTTCATAACCCGTACATCAGAGTCGGTGGAGTCGGCAGCTTGTCCGTTCTTAATGGGATTCGCGAAACGATTCGTGAACTCCCTAACGGTTCCCAGTAGGTTAGGTTTTACGAACTGAATCATGCAATGGTACTCGAGTAAGCTGTTTTGAAGCGGTGTGCCCGTCAAGACGACGCGCCGCCGTGTGGAAATCTTATTCATGGCTTTGGACAACGCCGTCTTTTCGTTTTTCAGCAAGTGGCCTTCATCGCAAATGACAAGCTGTGGTCCGGGATCAACAAGCGAGCGTGTGAACACGTCACGTTCCTTTTTCAAAATCTTCTTGTTGTTTTCGTTGGTCAAATTACGATACATATCGTAGCCCATGATCATAACTCCACCACCTTCGAGCCAGCTGCGTAACGTGTAAACCCGCAATTCTTTGTTGTTACCCTTCGCGCTAGCCATTTCGTATATGTCGATTTCAGAATCCGGAGGAAGCCACACTTTAAACTCGTTGACCCAATTGAGGACGGTGCTAAGAGGACAGACCACCAGAACTCGCTCGACCTAATGGAGACAAGACAATACAATCATTTTCCTTTCAATTCTCACAGTCACTGTTAAACGCAAAATTAAGTAATGACGGAGAAGATAAAACTAACCTGACATTCTTTGTGAGTCAGGACCGTGTGAACCAAGGTGACAACTTGAAGACTTTTACCCAAACCCATGCAATGGGCTAGAATACAGCCTGAGCCAGGATGATCTTTGAGCCTCTCAATGGATTCGAAACAAGCATCCCACATAAATTTGACACCTTTCACTTGATGAGGTTTCAGTTTTGTAACGATCTGTTTGTCAACCGTCACTAGCTCCTGTTTGGTTTTCGGATCAAAATCTAACACTAGGTGATGAGTCTGAGCATTGATAAGTGCCTGGTCACCAACGAAGGCTTCATTGTAAAACTTTTGACGCTCGGCAATACGTTTCTTTCTGTCTTCTTCTTCCTTGGCAGCGGCCTTTGTCTCATCCTATTAACAATTCGATGAGCGAACAAGAAACAAAATTTATCATAGCGCATTCTTATTACAAATCTATGTAGAAAGCATTTTCTCACCTTAAGATTGGTGTCCTTCATGATCTTCTTGATGTTCTTTCTTCCTTTGGGCCCTCCAGGATCAGAACGTTGAGATTCATTCAGAACCTCGATATCGGAATCATTGGAATCCATAGAGTCACTTGACTGGGCAGTTTTCTTTATACGACGACGCGATTTTGATTTCGATTTCGCTTCTTTCCCTGAATCATTTTCGTCATCATTCGAAATTTCCTCCAAATCAGACGGGCTTGAACGTTTCTTTTTCCGCTTCTTCTTGTCTTTCTCCGATTCTGAAGATTCGAAGTCAGAGTCGGATTGAATGCGACGCTTCTTTCTATCTTTCGCAGTTTTCTTTTTTTCTTTCTTTGATTCCTTGCTTTTCGGTGATTTTTTCGAGTCGGATTCAGCTTCGGGATCGGCAAGCGACATGCGCAAGAGTTTATCAATCTTGACGTTTGACGTTTTAGCGGCATCGTCTCCATCTGTGGCGAGACCAACAACTTCTTCTTTTACTTCTTGCATTTCATGGTCATCAGTCGGAATGATCGCATTACATTCATCGTTTGCTTTCTCTTCGGCTGATTCCTGAACGCCAATCGGACTACTGGCGATTTCATTCATGTCCATATCAAAATGCGAATCGGAATCGCTTTCAGCCAGCAAAGCTTGGCGAACGGCTTCACTGCGATTCGGAAGTGCGGAAGCTGTTGACATTTCCGCAACACCGGTAACCTCCGTATCTGTTTTAACGTCTGAATCTGACGACGAAGATGATCCCAAATCCGCAAGCCGAAAAGATTTTTTGATATCCTTTCGGGACTTTATACGTTTCTTTTTAAGTTCATCTCTTTTCTTCTCGAAACCACCAAGATCAGAATCTGAATCTGATTCAATGCGTGAGCTCCTCACAGCGATATTTAATGGATCTTTAGCTATGCGATCAATTTCATTTTTGAGCGTATTTTCTTGTGATTCACTGTTCTTCACATTTTCCATGGCAAGCACATCATTCTACACAAAAAGATAAAGAAAAACATTCAGACAAATTTATACATTCAGATATGAAACTGTATGGGTGCTTACCAAAATAGTGATGCGGTTTACCACAACTGCACACTCGGCTTTCAATTTCGGATCGTCTTCTAGTCCCGGTGGTATACGGCTTCTTTTCTTCGTCCTTTTAACACGTGGGCTCAGCTTCAGTTCAGCTAGACTGTCGTCGGAATCTGTGGAGTCCTTTAATAGTTGTTGTCTTGCCTTTTCATTCAAATCCTGTGTGGAGGACGACTGATTGGGATTGAAAGACTTTGCGGTTGGACTGGCTGTAGTCATATTAGACTTGTCCATGACGTCGTCACTCGTTGCGGATGGAAAACCTTCCCTCGGGCTGGACGTATTTCTAGACATTTTGGAGTTGAATGGCTTCTGGACTCCTGCTGCGTGAGATGGCGTGCCTAACTGAGCCATACCGTTTTCACCTAGTGAGTTGGCAGTAATGAACGAAGGTGACGAAGTCGGAGTTTGCGCTTCTTGCTTGACGATGTTTACATGCTCACTGTCGTTTTTTATTTCACTTTTTGGCAGTATTCTATGAAGTGGAACATTCTCTGCGGAATCTTCGAGATCCAAAATCTCGTTCTGCAGGAACATATCAGGTGAGAGAGTATTCGGGTCCGGTTCTCCTGAAAAGGCAGGGAATTGCCCCAGCAATACTTTATGATCATTTTCACCTGCAGACTTCGGACCTTCTTGGAGAACATCGGTTTCAGTAGATTTGCCATCAATTAACTCAGAAAACGTATCGAAAAACTCGATCTGTTCATCGTTCGTGAGAGAATTTTCGACCTCTGGTAGTCGGTTTTCATTGGCAACAACGGGCTGGGTTTCAACTTCAGTAGACGCATCGCTGTCAACGGAAGGCTCTCTGGTTGATAAAGGACTGGGACAATGTGGAATAGTTGCCAGACTGCTCATTGAGCAAGCAGATTTTTCAGGGGAATCCTTAATTGAACTTGAAGTTGTTGAGAGCGGAGGGGGAGATTCCCGGACTTCAGCATAATAATCTTGCTTACTGTTTGCTTGCCTGAAATTCTTGATTTTGACAATCAGTCGCTTGCCAGCTGGTGGTTTCGATTCGCGCAATAAGCTAGATGCTTCCGACGGCACTTCAACATCAATGCAGGAAGTATTGCCATAGTTTTGCTCAAATTTGGTAACAATTTTCTTTTCCAACAACTTCATGTTTACGCCGGTAGTGACAACAGCTTTACGAAGTTTGCGGCAGCAGCTAATGACCTTCTGTTTATCTACTTCTTTATCGCGGCCATTGTTTGTACCTTCTCCACTGCCTCCCACGTCTTTGGACCAACTGGTTCCTACTTTTGCTGCCAATACCTTACAGTACGTGGCTAATTTTTCTGCCTCATTTATGATAGCTGGTAACCAAACAGCAGGATCACTTGAATCAGCGACTGCAGGCGACCCATACAGCGATCGTCGAGATAGAGATTTTCGACTGAAGAGATGAACAATTTCAGAATAGGTAAGCAAGACAAAGTTCATGTGATAAGAATGTACCCAGGGGTTGATTTCATTGCAGACATCACCATCCTGCACAGAGCTCTTTGTGTCCACAGGGGAAGATTGTTGCAAATTAAACAACTCCATTTGCATTTGCTGCCAGTGATTTCCAGTAAATTTGCACGACCTAGGCAACGACGTAAGCACGCCTGAAAAATAAATGCAATAATTTGGTTAAGAAATCTTTAGAATTACTTATAAACATACGAAAATCAATACTTTGCAAAATACGTTGGTGCATGTGTCGCAGCATATTATCATTCCGCCTTCGGCGCACCAACGACAATATTCATCATGGCCATTTTCATCTTTGGTAAAAGGGCCGTTACTGTAAAATTCGCGACAGCTCTAAAACGGAAAAGGTTCATTCTAATAACTTACGAAACTTGTAATTAAACAGGACCTACTTTGCAAACTAACACGCCTAAAACGGGATGAACGCGGATGTTCTCGCGATTAACAAGGAAAAGTTGGCACGAACAAGTGGTGCACTTTAACGAGGACAATTGGGCTTCGTTTGCTGAAAACAGAGTAATAATAATTAAATTAAAATTAAAATGTACAAGAAAGCATTTACCTTCTTTGTATCTCTCAAAAAATTCACGCTCTTCATCTGTCATTTTCATCAGAGTTTCCTCATCAAAGGTTGTATTTTCCCTAAGGGAAGTTAAAGATTTTGGGTCTAGGGTGACATTTCCCACTACATCATCTGCTATGGAATTTTTTGAAGTTGAGGCAGTACATGTTTGAATGCCACCATGATCAACACTACAGGTGGCTCCGATACTCTCCTCTCCAGATGAATCTTCAAACATGTCTGCATCATTTGAAGAATCTTTCTCTATCCTGGTAAATGAAACCAACCATAACCAGAAAATAACTTGTGCAATATGTATATGTTGTTTGTTTTGTTTATCTTACCTGCAACCTTCATTCATTTCCTCCTCATTTTGGTCTGTAGAACCAAAATCAGGAAAGTCCTCGAAAGACGAGGTCATTTTTCACTGAACAAAGAAACAAGAATTTAAATTAAAATTAGAAATGAATATGCTTTCAATAAAATATAGTTTCATTAAATGAAGGAAATTTACATGGAAAAAGTAAATGATTAATTATTAATTTCTAAGATATTTGCTGTTGAACAATAACCTTTGAAAGGTATTCATTTCATTTGCCAATACGTCAATAGAACATTGACATATACTTCGTTAAATGAAGAAGATTTCACGCTCAGTAAACAAACAAAAAACCACTAATGAAGTGGAAAACTGAGACACCAAGCTTGTAAAAAAAAATCACAACAAAACCAAACTTGCGAAGTAAACGCAGGCTTTATTTATCATCGCAAATTACCCCTTTGTTTCAATTCTCCAGTTCTTTTTAGGCAGTTCTGAGCAATCCCACAGGATAATCCAACAAACGAGAAATCTGCACAAATGCCACAGCTTGTACCACTAAAACTAAAATCTAGCTAAAATGCAATTGTAAAGTAGAAAATACTAAAATGCAACTCCAGGCGCCATTACACCGGCTGACAGCGTTGCCAGCTTGAATTTTTTGCTTTTTTTTATTTTTTTTTTTATTTTTTTGCCTCTTTTGTGTTAGAAGCAGTGTACATTGCGCTGAGCCAAGGGCTGTGCGCGCACCTATGTTCAAAAAATCATCGTCGCAAAAAGGAGTGCGCAACTGAGAAAGAAGAAATCCTTGCTGGATTGTTGGACTCACCGATTTGGAGCGACCGTTGATACACGAACTCAGGGTAACTATGCCCAGTTCAGTTCAAAACCTGAAATGAAGTTCCAGTCCGACGCCAAATGGATAATGTACGAGAAAATATGGATGATTAGAGCCCTAGTCGGGCATCAAGGATGCTGTTTCGCCTCTATTGATTCACGTTTGGAAAAGCATAGCGCTTGCGCCAATTTCAAATTGAATTCAAAAAAAGACGTGGAACGAATGGCATGGAGGGAAATGGACGATTGCGAGGAAGTGAGAGAGCGAGGGGGAGAAGATCCGTAAGACCATCAAAGCTGATGCTTGATATTACAGAGATTCCAGTGATTATAGACTTGAATATGCACAATCTCACCACCCACCGTCCCCGCTAATTTCTCCCCTCTCCTCTTCACCCGTCAACTGCTTTTTCTCATAGCTTCTCCATCTATGCATTCGACGTGTATCCGTTCATCCCTCCATCCGACCACCTTTCCTCCCTCTCTTCCACACCAATCTCTTCCTGTTCCCCCTTTGTTGGCCTTCCTCGAATTTGGTCATTGCTTAGCAACATTATGGGGGATTGCAACTACTATAGGGCTGTTCGACATCTTTTTTAACATTTGTTGCCATCGTGGCAACGCAGCAATAGATGATAGTTTTCGTCTGCTACAACAGAATTGTGATCTGTAGTTAATTGTTTAACTACCGATTACTCGGTAGTTAATTGTTTAACTACCGATCACAACTCTCTCGTAGCAGTCTAGCAGACGAAATCTATCATCGATGGCTGCGTTGCCACGATGGCAACAAATGTTAAAAAAGATGTCGAACAGCCCTATAGGTTGTATAGAGAAACCAAGGACGAGTGTTAGATCGATCGAATAAGCGCAGGCCGTATTGGGTCATAGACGCAGAGTTGCTGAAACTCTCCCCTTCTAACTGGAAACTATCTTGATACAGTGCTTCATTTGTTTGTGATTTTTAATAATAACAGTTTAAATCCTCTGGATTAAATAAAGGGAATGTCCCCAACGAGTTCGACATCTGACCGGGTGACTGTGCAAGAACAGGTGGTCAGCGTCATGGAAGAAATGCAGATTCAAGGCACATTAGATAAACTCATCGCTGCCTCGGAGGTAAACTTATCACACAGCCCTATTCTTTTATTATTCTTTCGACAAAACAATTTCATGTTACACGCTTCTGTAAAGTGGCAATGAACAAAAAAATGCTTTTGTAAGCTGAATGCATACAACCTTTACCAAGAGTTTTCTTCGTAGCACATTTGCATTTCAACTCCATTGGGTACTGGCGACTTCCTGGCCGACTTACAACAAGCATTTCGGCTCAATGGCATTGAAACGTGTATCAAGAACGCGTTGGTTTTGTCCCGAAGACGCAAAAACATTAAGGACGAACAAGAACAACTGAATTACATGAGGAAAGCTCAAGTATGTGGTTCACGTCTTATCAGAGCAGCACAAGTATAATTCTTTAATGATCACTTTTCGGCAACAGACACATTTCGAACGTCGCGTCAGCAAAGGTGTGTTTTCCTTTCATTGTTTATTCAAAGCTATTACCTTCTGCTTACGTCTCTCTTCTTCTGGATACATCTTCGTGATAATCAATACAATCCCGACAACTGTTACGCTGAATAATGAGCAGCCCTCTTGAACCTCCAAACGGACTTGAAACTCTCCTTGGTTCGTCAACGGTCATCGTCTGAGGCCCAAGAACTATCTTCAAAATGGGACGAACTCAGTACTTACGATCAAGGTAATGAAAATGGCATACTTTTCTTGTCGAGTGGAATGCCTGGATGGGAATAGCAAATCATAACAACGGGTTATGCACAAGGTGGAACCAAGTTTCTCACAAGTTAGACCTCTAGAGTTTAGATTTTGTTCAACCAACATGTAAATGTTCATTTCAAGTGGTTTCTATTTGTGTTATACTGTCCGTACTTTCTGTATATGTGCTCAGACGTCGGCTCCATCCGTAATCTGTACTCGTCCCAGGACCTATACGAAGCAGTGGTGGCTCTCCGGGATCCCGATTACTCCATTAACCGGTCCATTCTAATTTGCTTAGCAGTAGTCACGTAGAAAACAGAGCATTATAGAATGTGTGTGTCTGTTGTGTGTGTGTGTGTGTCTCAAATGAGAGTTTACTCAATGTTTACCACGTCCACACGCGCTCATTATCTATTTGCAGGTTGGAAGAGAAATGGAGCGCAGTCAAGATACCTTTAAATGTACCAACCTTTGAGGATCTGGTAAGTTTCCGATACGTACCCAATGGCGTTTCCGTTTCCCTCTACTTGAATTTCACGATATTCTCTCCCCCTTCCCCTTACATCCTGTTTGACATCCATACACAGGGACGATCAATACTGTATCTGCCCCTCTGGCAATTTCTGTCCGTTTAAGCAAGCCAATAGATAAATAATTTGGTGATGTGAACTCGATATTGTAGTTGTACAAGCTACAGTGATTTGCTGGAAGAATAGGACAGCTAGAATTATAGGGAATTACAAAATCGATTTCACTTTGGAACTAAAAGTTGGGAAAGAGAAGTCACATCAGTAATTAAACGTTGCGGCCCGACAGCCAAATTCACGATAAGGTAAACACCGTTCAAAAATTGTTACCTTCATACGTTTCATCCGGCGGCTACGCGGACGTCCCTTCCACCAAAGCGTGCGCTCTGTTGCCCTAACGAATTGGCTACACCGTTTGCAAACTCCAGTTTCACATTTGTGTGGTTCGTGCAGACAGCTCCGTAAATCTTGTTATTCTTTCTCCTTTTCTTTCTTTAGAGATCTCACTATATTATTAAAGGGGTTTATCTACTTCGTCCCAGTTTCCTCTCTCTCGCTCTCTCCTTGTTTGTATGCATACACTTATACTTGAATTTTTCTTTTTTCGTTTGTACATGCTCGTTCGTGTTCCGTGCACAACTAGCAAGAGCTGTTTTCAGACATTTGCATGAGTGTTGACCCCTTTCTGGGACTTGGCTCAGCTCTGGTACTTCAAGGCAATTCAAATGTGACCCTGCTAAACCACCGGATCACCCTTGGAACAAAAGGTATATGACCTCTTTGGCATATCACTATATGTTTCTGCTCAACGAAGGCCCTTTCCATCATTCTCCTGTATCACTTCGCCATCCAGTGGTGGCCGAGAATGATATCCTGCTGTCGGAGGAATTTATCAAGGGTGGATGTCCATCTCATCTGCGCGGTCGTCTCTGGAAGCAAGTCCTGTTATCTCACGTCGGAGATAAAGTAAAAAAAAAAACATTTTTCTTATTACATTTTTTTTTTTTTTTATGTGGCTGAAACGTTACCGTTAATATGTCATTTCAGAATGGGCATTTGTAAACAGGCCGCTGATTCTTTGTTTTTTTACGTTTCCTTGCTTGCACGATAATGGAATCATTAACATAAACACAACGGGAATAACAACAGGAGAAGACCTATTTCCAGGCTAAAAAACAAGCAGTCATCCAAACAGAGTACTTGACGGACAAAATCATAATGAAGGTATAAAATTTGCAAATTTATGTAAAGAAACTTCTTATATATATATATATAGTCTGAGGCATACAACAGTATCATGCACTCGCAGTCGAGTTCGTGATAGAATTACCTGGCATGCTATTCCGCTATTTGTTGAGCACAGCGGGGAAGAAAGAAAGGTTAAACAAAGCGAGATGGACGAGAAAAAAGAAAGAATCGTGACCAGTTGCGATTCACATTTGGCAAGCGTCCGGGAATATCAAATGCATAGTCCCGCCGACAGGGACAAATGACGATCCGGCAATGTGAAGCTGCTACCACTGAGGCAATAATAGTTTCGCAGCACATTGTGTACGTAACTATTATCAGCAAGTGATGGGAGCAACAAGTTTTTCTTTCTTTTTTTTCGTGAATTAAATGACACAGGCACGAAATCTCAATTTGCTTTTCCTCATTCAACTCGTGAGCAGTTCTATTCTGTCGTGAAAACAATTTATCTTTTTAAAACAAAAACGAGCGTATGAATGGATGAGAGGGAAAGAGCGTGCCCCCGTTTGCCTTTTACACTCACGGCAGTATAACTTCCCGCGTGACAAATTTCGTGACGCTCTTTCATCTCATCTCGGCACATACCACTGTCGTAAAAAGAAAGAGAAACAACAACAACAACAAAATCTTTAAAACAGAAATAAAAATAACAGGTGACAATCTATTCTCTCTTTCGTTTTCAGGACATTCAGCTAACGGCGTCAAGAGATGAGCACTATTTCGTTTACGAAGATCTCATCTACCAGGTAACATGCCCAGGGCAATAGCCAATTGCCACTGTCTAGACAAAGCATAAATCTGTGCAAAATTTCAAAAGAAAAAAAAAGGAGTGGTGGAATGGGGGGCGTTTTCTTACTACCGTACTAGACATATAGGTATTGCATGTGGATCGTGTTTGGATTGCTCTTATTATGCCTAGTGTTATGCAATGAAAATGACTCACATCCTGTTGACTTACGATTGCACTCGATCGCTGCTTTGAAGGTGTCACTCTGCTTTTCACGGGACCCTTACGTCTACCTGCAATTGTGTTCCAAATTCGGGTCGAGAGCCCAGACAGCGACACGTTTCACTCCACTCGATGTTTCCAGTAATGGCAGCAAGACTTGTGCTGTAAGGGCCGATGGCGATGCTGCCGGTGGTCAAACTGTTGCCACGTCAGCTTTCCCGCCGTCCAGTTGCATCCCTTTCTATGGCTGGGCTATGTACGGTACGTTTTCATTTCTCGAAAGAAAGCTACATCCTTCTTGACCGGTTTTTTAATCGATCTCGACGACAGAGTTTAAACGAAAACATTCCGGCTGAGTGCGCTAAAATTCTACGATAAAGAAACAGATTTTTTTTTATGAACTCGTTAAAAGCTACAATGATTGGTTTGCTCTTATTTTCTTTTTAATACCTATACTGCCAGTGGCTCCACTTTGCTACGTCCACGAAGAGGCGGAAGATATCTACTACACGTTGCGCGCCATGTACATCAAATATTGGTCACGATTACATCGATTATCGTCCCACGGGCAGGGTATTGTCTCGCTGTCCATTCTATTTGAACGACTTCTTCAACAGCAGGAACCGGAGCTCTGGATTCACTGCCTCAATAACAACATTGAGCCGTAAGAATTGAATTGCTGGCCAATTTAGATCGTGCGCTGCAATTGTGTCAGTTTCTCTTACCAAGCAACGCATTTTCTTATTTTTCAAATTTCGATAAATGGAAACAAACACCAGACTGAGAATCGCCATGCCATGGATGGTGCAAGCGTTTAGCGGCTTCCTCATTCCGGAACAATTGCTCTTCTTGTGGGATCTCATTCTGGGCTTTGATTCTTTGCTTCTACTGCCGCTGTTAGCCGCCAGCGTCTTCAGTTTACGTCGAGAGAATTTGCATCGTATTCTATCACACGATTCTGCAGAGACCATCCTCTCCGACTTGTCCACCATCCAGGTAGTGCCTCTACTCCAGATGGCTCTCGCCCAACAAACCGGATAACACGAGAAACCTGCAAAAACGCATCAATCACATTCCTGGAATGATTGTTATGTCGTGTAAAGGTTGTAGAATAAAAACGACGATTATTCAAAAATGAAATTTAAAAAAACAATACAATGTTTTGAAAATTTAGATATATATTTCGATAGCACGGCTAGATAAAAACAAAAGAGATTTGGCAAAAAAAAAAGTAAGTAAAGCAAATGGGTAACCTGTTATGATAACACGACATTCTTGCACGTTGCTGCCTCGGGGTCTTCTATCTCATCCATTCTCTCGCCATCAAATGGCAAACATTAAAATAGATAGAGAATACCGACTGGTGAAAATATGGACACGTTCGCGTGGCTCACACACACAGGTGAATGGCTTTGGCATTTGAGAAAACAGGTGAAACGGGCAGGGTGAGAATTCAGGGCAAAGCGATATTACGTCATTGCTTGCTCGAGGCTAAAGAAGTCGAGACTAAGGATGAAGGTGAAATTTGTTTCCAAAGAATAGCGTGAGTGGAGTAGGTTATGACTCCGGGGCGGATTTTTTTTTTTGAATGAATGAAATGTGAAACGCGGAAATCATTCGACATCGAGAAAAACGGACGATCCGCATATATTTATTGTAGTCAATGAAAAAAAAAAAAGAGTATATCCACGTGAAAGGTGGAAGGATGGAAGATACAGCATATAAGAGATAGATTAAACATTATGAAAAAGAAAAAAGAGTTATTGTAACAAAGAAACAATACAGTGGGGATGAAAAATAAGTTGGGGGGACGGTATGAATTTTTCGAAGGGTACGTCAAGATTTCGAGACGAAAAATCTACGATACGATAGCCAAACTTGGTTGAGCAACATTGACTACCACATACACATCATCTCTGGTTTGCTTTTTTTTTTGTCGGTTTTTGTTGGTTATTTTAACGGTTACGTGAGTTAGTTGATCTTGGCCTTTTTCCAAATGGCGGATCACGCGCGTTTCAAATTTTATTAAAAATTCCAAAATTAGAAAATAATATGGGGTTTTCCATTTTTGCCGATTTATCCTCCTCTAGTTTGTGTTATGGCTTCTTCCTCGTTTCTTTTTAACTAAAGTTTCCCATGTCATTCTACAAAACAATAATAACTAAAAAAAAAAGGATAACCAAACGATAACCAACAAGAACAAGAATCGGTTTCGACCGGGCAAACCATAATAATATCCCGTGCGAATTATTTAGAAAAAAAAAAGGGGGTCATGTTAAAATAAAAAAGAAGGGAATTATTCCAGAAGGAAGAACATCATACAATCATACATGGATTTTTTTAAAAATCAGAAATTAATAAAAGATGTCAAAGACATAATTTTTCTTGGCCGGAAAGAAAACAAGGCAAGAAAAATGTAAGGGATAAAGAGGTGTATCGTCCTGGAACACTATTTTTTGCAATGGAAATGTGTGGACTTTGGGCTTTTTTAAAAAAAAGAACAGAAGCTATTCTGAAAGAAAAGAAAATAAGAATGTGTTTTTTCTTATGTACAAAAGAAGCACGGCCGGGTGATGCTGGGCAGACGGTACGTGCACCAGGCGAGTACGTCTTCAAACTCCTTATTCATGCGCAAAAACACAACAACAAATCTTTGTTGTTGAATGCGCACGTAACATGTGCGTGTGCATCTGTGAAAAACAAATGGGGAAAACGAGAGGTGTTCTGATGGAGAAATTTTAAAAAACAAAACAAAAAATGTGTCCTGGTGTTTTGGTTGTACACTGACGTGAATTGGGGAGGGAACCATTTGAGTCAAAGGCGATTGAGTTCGATTGTGCTTCGAATCAATGCCACTTAACTGTGTTTGATTGAGCTGTTGAAAGAGACAGATAATAAAGGAGAGAGAAGAGTTTTGTGCGAATATGGAGAGAAAGCGAACGTAATTAATTTCTTTAACCAGTTCGACTTTCTTTTTTGAGCTCAAAGATAGCCTCGCGGATGGCTTCCTGCTCATCCAACGGGACGTCGTCACCTTCCGGTGCGGCTACCTCGGGAAAACCTTGCTGGAACAAATCTTCTTCCGTCCGCTGGAAGATGATGGGGCGTGGTCGAACGGGCCGACCTCTACCTGCTTGCTTGTTAGCCGATAGGACCGGCTTGCTGGACAAATTATCAACCGTCTGTTTCTTGGCGAAATCTTCGATCGTCTGCTGGAAATTGAACTGCTGTTCCAGTGGCTCCTGATACGTCGGGCTGGCTTGTTTCTCAATCTCCTGTTCCACTTGGTATGATTGCTCCGGCTCTTCCTGGATCTGAACGGCCTCTTTCTCAATCTCCTGTTCGACCTGGTATGTTTGTTGTGGCTCTTCCTGGATCACAATGGGCTGCTCGGGAATCTGGACAGGTTCGATGTATTCCTGTTCAATTTGGTACGTCTGCTCGGGTTGTTGGACAACCTGAACGGGCTCCTCATATTCCTGTTGGACCTCCTCTTTCACCTCGGGCTGGACAGTCTCGACAACCTGGACAGGTTCCACGTATTCTTGTACAACTTCGGGGACGACCTCAGGTTGAACAGTTTGAACGGGCTCGTATTGCGGTTGGACTGGAACTTGTTCGCGCTGGATCTCGGGTTCCGGTTGCTGCTGGTAGACCTGGACGGGTGGTAGATATTCTTGAGAGACCTGGTACGTTTGCTCGGGTTCTTGCTGAATCTGGACGGGCTCGACGTACTGCTCCTCCTGCTGGACCTCGGGCTCCTTCTGCTGGACCTGAAAAATCTCGACGGGTTGTTGGGGTTGAACCTGGACAGGCTCCTCGTAAACGGGCTGCACGTACTCCGGCTCGACCTCGCGGATGGGCTCCTGATATTCCGGCTCGGCCTGGCGGATGGGCTCTTGATATTCTGGCTCCTGGCTAAGTTCCTGTTCGACCGAGAGCAAAAGGCTTCCATCTCGAATGGGAGCCTCTTCCTCATACGGCACTTGAGGTTCCTCTACGGAAACTTGCTGTTCCTGGCGGACTGGAACGTATTCCTGCAATACCTGTTGATCCTCCTCCTGGGGTCCCCACAGGACTGCATCGATCGTCGAAACTGGAGATGGAACAAACGGCTGTTGGACAGCGATCGGCTGCTCCGGTTCAGGAACTGCGTAGACGTAGGCGGGTTGACGTTGGGCCGGTACCTCTTCTTCTTCCGATGTGGGTCTGTACGGGGTAGGCTGAGTTTCTGCAATAGTAAATCAGGTCGTAGCTGCAGCGAGCGCCCCTTTTTGTTTTGTTTTTTTTTGGTTTGTGGGGTGGAGGGTTTCATTTGTTTTCAGGTAACACATTCAAAAATTAAGGATCAAGGTTTCGTTTTTTTAGTCTTAAGGTTCAGTTGCCCGATGATGTGCCATTGTGTTCTCGACGACGGCGGCCTTCCACTTCCGTGCGCGGGTTTTTTTTTTTTTGAAAGAGTAAAGGGGTAAAGCAACGGGAAGAACACACAAGACGAAAAGGAAATCGGGAGCAAGGTTTTCATGGTGTACAGGTGAGAGGGGGGATAAAAAGAGAGCGGCGGGAAATTTTTGATTGTGTCGGTTGGAAAAGGTGGTTGGGATTGTCTGCGGTAATGTTCTCGCCAAAACGAGAACAGCAAGGAAATATATAGGTCCATTATCTGAAGATGTGTTAAAAACGGGGACTTATGTAGGCTAAAAAAAAAAAAAATTTTTGATTGGATTTGAGGCTTTTTTTTTTTTTTTAGATTGGATATTGTTCCAGACGAAGGGCCCCCATTAAAGCGGCTGATGAGGCGGTGCCTCGGGCCCGGTATACTGTCAAAAAAAATCTATGCTGCATCAGAATCGAAATATTATGGTTTTGCTTGGAAAAGGAGAGAGAAATAAAATAAGAAAATGGCTCCGATAGGGGAAAGAAGAAAACGTTCTACGTGATCAGACTCCCCCCTTCCCCTTTTTGCGAATAGTAAATCATAGAAAAAAGTGAGAAGAATCGATCGTTCAGATGGGATAGGCAAGAGAAGAGCAAAAAAACAAAATTAAACGAATCAGCTCCAAAACACAAAGATTTGAATCCTTTTTTAAAATTGGAAGATATAAAGATTAATTTGCATTTTCGTTTTCTATACCAACTGAAAACGATTTTACGGAAATAAACAAAAAAAAACAAAAAAAAACTAGTGATAGGAAGAAGCAAGAAAGATCGGGATAGACGGATAAAAGAAAGCTAATAATTGGCACGAGGAAAAAAAACAAAAATTATACCGGAAGCTCGGGTCTAAAAATGTTTCCTACTGTTATCTTTTTTTTTTTCTTCCATAGTGTTTTCTAATTTTAGCGGGGGAGCATTTTGTTTTCCTACTATACAATAGGTAATTGATTTGCTAAACTAACGACTCAATTGTTTCTTCTGTTCTTTGCCTCGCAGGGATAAGAAAAAAAAAGGGGAGGATATAACTAAGGTGAAAAGGTAATGACATCATTTTCATTTGGTCCCTCTTTTTTTTTAAGGGGTTAGTGAAAAATGGGAATGGTTTGATAAAAGAAAATTATAAGGTGTATGCATGTAGGTTGTGAGACAGGTAAACTTGAAGGATATGCGGGATGGTTTGGATTTGCGACGGTTTTCTTTTGCGTGGAGAAATCGAGGTGGGTTGGCGTGCCGCGTTTCTTATCATTTAAGACATTTTTTTTGTTCATCCGGGTACGTGAAATTCGAAACTTGTTGTCTCTTCACGGTTGCATTATGCATGAATTTTTTTTTTCTGTTTCTCGTTTTCTAATTGTTCGTTAAGACACAACGACACACGCTCGCGTGGCACTCTCTCTCTACTCTCAAATGCGATTTGTTTAATTTGTTTTTTTTTGTTTTTTTTTGTATGTTTTCTCTTGAGCTGGAAATTTTGCGATTTCGTAGTCCCTAATATTTCCTTGTCCAACGGCTCAAGCCTGTAACAAAGTGATGCAAGAACTTCTAAAACGGCTCCGTAAAAAATTGTAACAATTCTTTTAACTGCTTTCTCGTATCTTTTTCTCTTTGCTTCTGGTTTCCCCCATTTCAATGGTGTGTCTTATCGAACATATAATTGTGTTGTGCTAATTGCTGATTGGACCCATCGGAAAAAAAATCAACCCCCCCCCCAATTTCCCAATTGTGCTCTACATAATCAAAACCTTTAGACAACGGCGAAAGGAAACCAGGTTGAAAAAAAAACAAAGTGTCACTTAACTATGTACCAATTAAACTGCCTGACATTGCCGTTACGGTCCTATATGTACATACCATTTTTCATCCGTAATCACACTAGTCTACCCATTTTTCAATTTTGTTTAACCATCTTGCTGTCTATAGTCATATACTTTTATGAAACCGGAATGTGTACCTTCGGGCAAGCGTTGTGTGATACGTGAACCGTAGGCCGGCTCATCGACGACTTGGCTTTCACCGTAGTATTCCGGTTGGGCAGGGACTGGGACCGGGTCCGGCACGGCGGCAACGTTCGGGTAGTCGTTGGGAGTCGTCTCCTGTCTGATGTCAACGTCTATGGAGTCGTCCGTCTCACTGCGTGAAACATACACACACATAGACAACAGTACATGCCAGTTTCGTTTTCAGTCAGTTTTTTTTTTGTAGTCAAGTCAAAATAAAAATGTCATCATGCAAATTTGTAAGCTACGGATAGAGGAAAGAAGGCACGTCATTAAGAAAAAAAAAAAGGGTCGTAAAGTAAAACACACCATAGGTATCAAATGACGTCACATCGATTCGATAATGATGAAACCAGGAAAAGAAAAAAAAGTTTCGTCGTAATGTCGGGAAAATAAAAGAGCTTCGTCATTGAGCACGAAAAGATGGATGTCTTAAACGGACAGCATAAAAGAGAAGGAGATTTGTGTGAAAGAGAGAGAGAAAGAAGAACGTCCAAAAAAAAAACAGGTCAGTCAGTGTGCGTTTTCGTGAAAATAAAAAAGAGAGTCGGGGCAATGAGGGGAGAGAAAGTCAGTCAGGTAGATGTGTGTGTCATCGATGATGCCGCGGGACCCGATGATGGCCAGACAACGCCGAGCCGGTTGTCAATTGTACGAGAGTTCGAATGCATTTTTCTCAGACGGCTGGAGCAATTTTTTTTTTTTGAAACGCAACTATAGGATGATGCATACAGTTGGTTGAAGAATGCCATTGTAGTTTTGTTTTATATTTTGTTCTCTTTTCAAACAGACACACACACACGCACACATACATCAACAGGGTTGAGAAAGAGAGGTTTTTGAAAAAATAAGAAGGACACTAGAGAGAATAAGATTCTTTCATCTTTTATTCCTTAAACTGTTATTTTCTTTTCTTCGTTGTTCAATCGTTTTTTGTTTTTTTGCCATCGCATCTGTTGGTTAATTCACGCGCATTTTGTTTCCTCTAGCTTTTAGCAATTTACTGTTCAAATTCTGTAGCTTCTCGTATCCACATCAAATTTTGCTATTCATTCCTCTAATAGGGTGGATTCGCTATAAAGCGCTCGGCGATTTAAGCGAATCCAACACTTCAAAGAAATGAATAAAGAAACTTGTAAGTGCATAAAACAAATTTGAAATGTTGCAAAAATTTGTAAAAAAGAAAGGCAATCTTTCAAAAAAAAAAAAATCAATGAATGAGCTGTTGTCCAGCAAAATGAAATTAAAGATGAAAGAACAAATGTCGAAGAAAATAACTGTAAAAATAATAATAAGAAAAAAATGTGGGTTTTGGTTTCGGTTGAGAGAGGTGGGTTTGCTTTTCGCTAGCGAATAATAAAGAAAAAAATAAAGATTTCAAAAGACGCAGAAGCCAAAAAATATGCAAGAAACAGAATTAAAAAAAAAAAAAATGAAAAATCATTGTATGCAAAGAAAAAAAAAACTCTTTGCCACTCTTATATATAATAATAGAACTCTTTCATCGCTCCCCTTTGTTTTTTTCTACGACAGAAACAAAAACTTTTTTTTGCCCGTCTCTCGCAAATTCAAATCTAACCGCACTCTCTCGTTAAGTCCATCTCGGTCTCGATGCGATCAAGACCAAATGGGTGGAGCGAAAGAGTCCTACCATATATATATAATATATATTTATAGATATTGTCACTGAACAAAGGAATTTAAAAAAAAAAAAAAGTAATAATAAAACGGGGTAGAGCAGAAATTATGCAGAATAAGTGAGCAAATGGTATAAATGGGTGCACCTGTACAGGTGCGCCGCTGCTGGCTTTTTAATATAACTGACGGGGTCTGTATAGTAAATTGTCGAAATTCGTGGTGCAAAAACGGAGGTGAGCGGACCGAGGTGAAAAATAAAAGGAGTGCGACAGAGAAAGAGAAGAATGTTGATCGAGAAAGTAGGACAGCGAAGTAGAAGAATCGTTATTTTGTCATCATCATCAACAGGAAGAAATCATCGGAAGAACGAATTAAGAATTTGTGGAACTGACGCAAACGGTTATGGGAGGGAAGGGATAAGGTATATATGTATATACGATAATAAACAAGCATTTGGTTCGTTTTAATGACGTGTGGGGGAGTAATAAAGAGGGAGAACTTGAGCATCAAAAATCGGATTGGATTCGACCTGTATTTCAACCCGAAGGTGATGGTCTTTTGTTTTTTTTTTCTTTTCAAATTATGAGACGTGAACGAAGAAGGAAGACAACGATAAACCAGTCACCGAGTTTTCCTTCTACTTCACATCAGCCTCTGTGTTGTATTTTGATGTTCCAATCCGATTTTGTTTTTCTTATCGTCTTCAAATGACCTTTTATCATCTTTTTTTTTTTCTAAATCATAATCTTCGTCTTGTTTTCTCATTCGTTCTTGGGAATTTCAACCATTTCTGCGTGTGTCTCTCGCTTCCACACCGACGATAAAACAATTGTTATAATGGAAGGACTACTATGCTTTTCTCTTGGGCAAGGTAGGTTATGAAAAGGTAACACATTTTTTGATAAAAGAAAACATAATAAAGAACAAAAAAAAAAAGGTGGTGCAATTTAAAAAAATAATAATAAAAAAAAAGATGATCAAAAATGGCCGCGTTGCGGTGTGATTGTTCAAAAAAAACTGGAAGAAAGAATTATTTTTTTTTTTGGTTTTTTGAACTTACGCTGACGGCGGTAGGTATTCGACGGCCGGTGCGGACACCACCTGTTGGGCCGGTGCGCTAAAGAAGACGGCCACTTGTTGGGGTGCTTCCTCAGCGGGAGCTTCGTAGGCCTGAACGGGCTCGTACTGTTCAGGCACAGTGGCTGCTGGCACTTCCACCGGAGCTACGACTGGCTCCTGCACTGCTTCGGGCACGCTGAAAGAGGAGTAGGTGTAGGTCTCCGGTGCGGCTGTCACGACGGCAGGCTCGTCAACAGGTAGAGGAATGAATGGAGCCGACGTGCTCTCCGGTTGGGACAGCAAAAGGTAATCTTCATTCTGGGCAGCGGGCACTTCTACGGCTGGAACGGCCACTGGTTCAGCGGGAATGAAATAGGCCTGAACGGGTTCCTGGACAATTTCTGGCGTGGCTGGTTGAGGTGCTTCTTCGGCCGGTGCCCAGGTAGGAGAGGCGGAAACCAAGTCATTGTACGATTCAGCGGAAGGAGCGGAGGACTCGTCGGACTCGATGGATGGCTGGCTAATGGCGATCGATTCTTCGACAGGTGAATCGTACGAAGCCGGGGCCGTGTATTCAACAGCGATGGGAGCGGAGTAGGACACGGCTACTGGAGCTGGCGGAGTGTATTCGGGAGCAGCGGGAGCTTCGTATTCAGTAGCAGCTGGTACTTTATATTCAGGAGCGGTGTATTCGGGGATGGCGGGAGTGCTTTCGGGAGCTGACGGAGCGTATTCGGGAGTGCGAGGAGCGTATTCAGGAGCTGGAGCTGGAGCTGGTTCGGAAGCAGCGGGAGCAGAGCGGACATCTTCGGGGCGAACGCCATAGACGGGAGTTCCGCCGAGCGGTACCCATGGGTTCGTGGCGCAGGATTCGCAATTCTCGTGCGACGGGGCGATCGGGGCGATAGAGTAGCTGGAAGCGCCAGAATCGGAATGCTGGGCTGCAGCCGGAGGAGCTGGAGCGTAGACAGGGTTGGAAGCAGGAGCAGCCGAGTAAACCTGATCAGGGATTGCGGCCGGAGCAGGAGCTGGTGCGGCAGAGTAAGATGGCACAGCCGGGGCGGCAGATGCCTCGTAGGCAGCAGGAGCATCGTAAGATTGTTGAGGGGCGTAGGCAGGCTCAGGAGCTGGAGCAGGAGCGTAAGACTGTTGAGGAGCAGGGGCAGCATAAGAAGGCTGAGGAGCAGGAGCAGCGTAAGATGGCTGAGGAGCAGGAGCAGCATAAGATGGCTGAGGAGCGTAAGATGGCTCAGGAGCGTACGACGGTTGAGGAGCAGCTGGTGCGTACGATTGTTCAGGAGCGTAAGACGGTTGAGGAGCCGCTGGAGCGTACGATGGCTGAGGAGCGTAAGACGGTTGAGGAGCGTAAGACTGTTGTGGTTGAGGAGCATACGACTGCTGGGGCTGGTGGGAGTAGGCCGGAGCGGGTTGAGCATGGGCCGGTTGCTGAGAGTACACCAAAGTGATGGGGTAAGGTTGGGGATGATCCTCGTAACCGTGGCTGGGGTAGGGTGGGTCCAAAACTTCGTAGCTCTGTCCTTTGCCCTTGGATTTGAAGCTGATCTTGGGCAACTTGATCTTGGGCAGCTTGAATTTCGATTTGCTCGGTCCGTAAGTGGATTTGGGTGCCTTGGGCAGCTTGGGCGATCCGTAAGATGATTTAGGTGCTTTAGGGGCTTTGGGTGCGCCGTAGGTTCCCTTGGGTTTCTTGGGGGCCTTGGGAGCTTTCGGTGCGCCGTACTGTCCTTTGGGTGCCTTGGGAGCCTTAGCTTTGGGTGCGCCGTATTGTCCTTTGGGTGCCTTAGGGGCCTTGGGTTTAGCCGGAGCGCCGTAAGATGCTTTAGGGGCCTTTGCTGGAGCGCCGTACTGTCCTTTGGGTGCCTTGGGAGCCTTAGCTTTAGCCGGAGCGCCATAAGTGGCTTTGGGGGCCTTGGCCGGAGCGCCGTACGAAGAGGCTGGAGCCGGATGGTAAGATGGTTGAGGAGCGTAAGTCTGAGGAGCGTAAGACTGTTGTGGCTGAGGAGCGTACGATGGTTGGGGAGCGTACGATGGCTCGGCGGGGTAGGCAGGAGCAGCAGCGTAGGTCGGCTCGGGAGCGTAAGACGGAGCAGGGGCCGGAGCGTAGTTGGGTTGAGCGTCATAAACTGGGGCAGGAGCCGGAGCGTATGCTGGTTGAGCGTCATACACTGGAGCAGGAGCCGAAGCGTAAGTCGGTTCAGGAGCATAGACCGGAGCAGCGGGAGCTGGAGCGTAAGATGGCTCGGGAGCGTAAGCTGGAGCTGGGGCGTACGATGGCTCGGGAGCGTAAACCGGAGCTGGAGCGTAAGATGGCTCAGGAGCGTAGACCGGTGCGGGAGCTGGTGCGTAAGACGGCTCAGGAACGTAAGGAGCTGGAGCCGGTGCGTAAGATGGCTCAGGAACGTAAGGAGCGGGAGCCGGTGCGTATGATGATTCGGGAGTGTAAGGTGCCGGAGCTGGAGCGTATGATGGTTCGGGAGTGTAAGGTGCTGGAGCGTAAGCCGGAGCTGGAGCCTGGGCGTACGATTGCTCTGGAACGTAAGCGGGAGCTGGAGCCGATGCGTAAGCTGGTTCCGGGTTGTAGATCGGAGCCGGTGCTGCGTCATAAACAGGGGCAGGGGCGGGATAAGCCGGCTGTGCGTAAGTCTGTTGGGGAGCGGCGTACGATGGCTGGGGAGCAGCGTAAGCCGGTTGAGGAGCAGCGTAAGATGGCTGAGGAGCGTGATAAATCGGCTGCGGTGCTGGAGCGTGGTAAGTAGGCTGAGGAGCCGCTCCGTAAGCGGGGGCTAAAGGAGCTCCGTAAGAAGACTTTGGTGCCTTGGGAGCCTTAGCCTTGGGTGGGGCACCGTAGGCCGGTCTTGGGGCTTTAGGAGCCTTAGCTTTCGGTGCGCCATAGCTTGCCTTGGGAGCTTTAGGAGCCTTGGGAGCCTTAGGAGCGCCGTAAGATGCTTTAGGAGCCTTGGGTGCCTTTGGTGCGCTATAGCCGTAACTGTTGCCTCCCGAACGGAGATGTCCCCATGTCCTTTCTTCAGCCTGGTCGGGAATGTACGGATTGGGTCCGGCAGGTTCCGGTTCGGCCCAACAGCTGACGAGGGCGGTCAACGCCAAGAGCAGCAGACAAGCGGAAAACTAAAAATAAAAAATAAAAAAAAGAAATCAAATCATTAATTTTGAACAATTTCAATCATCCTCAATTAGACTATATAGTTTATTGTGTGCAACCGATGCGCTATTGTCAAATGATTTTCACATCGGTGTGTGTGTGTGTGCGTCTTCCGCCATTACCGCGGTCTACATCCTGAACCGATTGGGGTGGGAGGGAATGAAAGGATGAAAGATTCACGAGACCATTGTGCTAGTTCTTTTTAAGTGGCAACCTAATCGACTTGAATTGGGGAAAAAGAAAAAGGGAGAAGACAAAAGAATTTTAAACACAATTGCCTCTTGTGCTGTTTAAGCCAGGCGAAAGGCAATCAGAGACGTTTGCCCTACTGCTAGAGCTAATCTCTCACGCCAAATGATGGATGCGGGAATGAAACAAGAGCGAAACACGCACGTACACACACACACACACAAAAAAAGAGAAAATAGCGAATAGAATTAAGACGATTCAAAAAAATAAAAAAGGATTTTCTTTTCTCGATATGTATGTGGTCGATTTCCTCTTGGCAATCGCGCCAACTGTGCCATTTATCTTTTACCTTTTGACGATGAGCGCAAGCCAAGTGAAAAAAAAATACTGTTTCTATTTCGTTGCGTGCTCATTGCCGTTGGTGTTAGCCCTAAGGATGCAAACAAACGAGTTCTATGGCATTTGAAGCACGCAGGACATCACACACAAAAAAGCAAGTTGTGTGTGTGTGTTTACGTGTAGTATAGTTTTCTGGTTAGCGACCGGCCCACCGGCGGGACCCCATTTACCCAACGAAACAGGTATACTAAAAAACTAGCAAAATGTACTATAGATTTGAAGGAAGGAGAGAACCTTGTTCGTGCTGGCATAGCCAGAAAAGGAGAAGAGAAAAGAACAAAAATAAATAGAGAAAACACCCGGAAGAGAGGAGGAGCAAGGTGGAAGGGGCCAATCAGGTGTACTATGCATATAAGATTGGGGACTGTGGGAGCGAAGCCTTAGCCAAAAAAGCACAGGCCCGTTTGGTGAAAGTGGCAAGCCGGGACTGGTGCCCTACAAAGGAGAGAAAGAAATCTATGACACACACACATACACACGATGTGGAATTCATTGAAAATCTTTTTCTCTTTCTCATAACGCGGGAACCGGCAAAACTCGGCACGAGACGTGAAACGGTCATTGGTACCTCCACCTACACTCTGCTCTCTTTTTTTATTTTTTCACGGAGCTTGTGAATGTGTGTACGTGAAGAGCCCTTAAGGCCATTAAAGAATCAAAATGTTCGTGGCTTCAAACTGAGAGACTCGTTCATTGATTCCCTGCCGCTTTGCTTTTGAAATTTTTCTATACCGAGCATTGCGTGAAAGTCGGATGCCTCCGAGCGGGCAGCCCTTTTTTCTTTTTTGCGCTGGAACAAGCCAGTTTCGGCAAAGAAAACTAGCTGATGTAATCTGATTTTTTAAAAAATATACATATGAAATGTTGTTGTGTTTATGGCGAAGAACCGTAAGACGATAAGAACTACATTGCCTACTGGCCAAGAAACGCACGCCAACAATCTAATGGGCATCAGCTTATTCGATGTCGGACATTGCGTTTTTTTTTTTTACACGAGCCGCTGCGCTCTGGGGATGAAAGAAGGCTCTGTTCGTGTGTCCTTATTCCTGGAACAAAAAAGGGGGCTTCCTTCTCTTCGCCGCTCGGCCATAATAATCGAGAAGAAGCCGCACCTCACTCCTGTGCCACTGACCCACACAGTGCAACGTATTTCTTCCTTCTTTCTTTTTTTCTTTTTTTTTCTCTTTTGATTTTCGTTTTACATTCTCTTCTCCTTTTCCCTTTTGCATCTGAATTTGGATGATACCCGGATCTCTCTCTCCCCAAAAAGTTTTCGAAATTTTTCCTTTTTACCTGTATCGATGCGAGCCTTGCTTTACGTGCTGGAACAAGATTTCTTTCGTCTTTCGCTCTAATGCGTTTAGAAACAAGTTAACATGAGGGGCTGATCTTACGTAAGACATTGTAGTAGTTCTTTTTACCTTTATTCTTATACGTTTTAACGCTGACTTACACACAACACCTGTTATAGCTTTTTTTTTGGAGAGGGGGAAAGAACAGGTGAAAGTTTTCTCCCCATTGAACCATCGCTACGGACCATCCCCCACCATTTTCTTTCCTACCCTTTATTGTCTACCTGTTGCAGGCATGGAAAGAAGAGTGACGGTTACGAAAAGAATTCTCATTCAAAGTGAAAAATCATTTTAAAAAGGGGGGAGGAAAGGCCCGCAAAAGAAAATTACCTACACCGGTACGGTAGCTAAAGAAAGGGAAAGATATCAATGCACTGCATGGAGTCATCACATGGAATTTGAGCCCTTTCATCTTTTTTTCAAAATTAAAAAAAAAAATTTTAAAAGGGAAAGAAATAAAAGCACTTTCAAATTGAGGGAGAAGTAAAGGTCAGAGGGAGAGAGGAACTCAAAGAAAAGTCTAACAATTAATCTTTATAAACAAAATAGAGAAAGGCAAATTCTCAAGTCGTCCCCTTTATTCTTATCTTTTCTTTTTAACTATTATTATTCTTCCGGTACGCTAGCGGAGAAATAAAAATACAATTATTTTCATTATCATTTCATTCTTGTTTTACGGGTGGGCAAAGAGGTGAAAAAAATAATAATAATGATAATAATAAAGTTAGAAAAATCCTAACGAAACATATATAACGTAATCACGTGATACCCGTATCAAATGCGACGGTCAAGTTCAGTGCCGCCGTTTGCAAAGGGGGCCAACCCGATGCGGAAATGGCTTTTTTTTTTTAAGAATTCGGGCTACACGAATTAGTAGCGGTTGTTTTTTTTTTATATTAGCCAAAAATAATATTTAAAAAAAAAAGGGTGCAGCAATGCATGGCAATGATCCACCTCTTTTGCGCACACAAAAACAAAAGATAACGGATAGAGGCGACAAGAAGATTGAGACGATGCGCAAAATAAAAAAACTGCATTTTCCAACTTGTATATGCAAATGAGTCAAAACCTCACGTCGCCACGAAGTGGGCCACGAACCGAGAGAGAAGTCCCCCTTTTCGTTCAACACCACCGCTACTATGCCGCACTAGCGCAATCATCATCATCATCGCGGCTACTATACCCATCATCATCATCCATGGCGAAGGGGCCTTTCTTCTATCCCCCCCCCCCCTTTTTTTTCCCTTCCTCATGCACGCGGGAGCTACCACTATTACGATTATATAGCACTACACTGTAGAGAGAGAGCAAAGTGCGCGTCGGCTCGTGTGTGTGTGTCTCAAGCGCTCGTGTTAGCCCAGTCATTTCAAAAAAAAAAAGAATTTAGTCTTTTCTTTTAAAAAAAACATACTCCTTCCTGACCGAACGCAAACCTCTGGGCTGATGTCCGTCTACCTGTTACGAAGCCCCTCTCTCTTCTTGTATGTAGGTGTGTGACACACTTTTCCTTAGCCTCTGCCCTCCCTCTTTCCTATAAGCACAAGACTGCCCACCACCTGCAGCGACTCCACCCTTCTCTCTGTTGATACGCGCCCATCGCTTCCGAGCCTCTTATTTTTTTTCGAGGGGCCTTTTTTTTTTATTTTGAAGGAAAATTATCTTTTCCTTTTTCTACCTGTTACACACACACACTCACGTGTATTGGTTTCTCGTTTGGAAGTGGAGGCAGAGAGAGAGGGGGGATGTGGTAAAAAGGAGAAGACTGGGCCATGGCTAGCGGACACTCTCTCGGATTGGGGCCACATTCTCGAAAAAAAAAAGAAATATCAAGGAGGAAGCCTCGATGGACTCACCGCTGCGAGGGGAAAACTAATTATGCGATCCGACTGCCCGCTTTCTCCCGAACGATGCAGAAAAGACTTAAAGCAAAGTATTACCTACACGCAGCTACGAGATTTTTTTTTTGTTTTTCTTGTTCTTTTATTTATGTATTTTTTTTTTCTGTTTTCATAGATAAAAGAGAGAGAGAAAAAAAAATATAACCGCAGCCGCACATGTTTCCATTCAACAAGATTTTCTCCATTACTATCGTGTTGGTTATTTTTTTTTTTCTTTCACGACGGGATGCCCAAACTATATGTTACTTTCTCATTCCAACACGCATGACAATAAGCAATTTAAAACATTGGTCGTTTCTTTCTTTTTTTTTCCAATCGAAAATCAGTTGAATGGAACAATGAACGCTATCGAATTGCAGCCCTCCCGAATAAACGTTTAATCAAACCATTGGGAATGGGAAACCAAGATAAAAAAAAATCTGCAGTTCAGTCAAAACATTTAAACGCTTGAATTCGTACAGCCCTTTTTTTAAATTTTTTATGTTGTTTGTTTTTCTCATGTTCGTCATTGTGTTAAATGCTACTATATACAACATGTCCCGCTATACATGTTACATTCATTTGAATGTCCCCGCGCGCACAGAGTGTGTGAATGACGCGCCCGGATGCCCGCACAAATCGCTACCTTCGTGCGGACACACACACAAAAAAACAAGACAGCGTACATTTAACAACAGTGACAATCTATCCGGACATGTCTTTTTTTTTTCCCGTCCAAAAAGAAAATAATAAGGCATGACGGTCTAGTTACTACTTTTTTTTTTAACTACTAGAAAAATGAATATTTACGTTAGAGCATTCCATTTAGCTTTTTGTTGGCGTCCCTGATTTCAACTGTCTGCAAATCATGCATGTTATTGACAGTTTGCTCGGTTTTGTTCTTCAGATTTTTTTTCCCACACATTTAATCCCCTTTTGACTATATACCCTCAACAAACACGGTGGGGGGGTGGAGAGACTAGTTGTCCGTACACCTACTTTTTTTTTTTTGTCGGTTGGCCCGGGCATTGTGCCGTGTCCCCATTACACGGCCAGCAAATGAAAAAAAGGCGTACCCTCTATTTGCTGTTCTTAAACTATGGAAAAGATAAAAATCTCCTTGTACTTAACGTCCCATGTTTTTACTTGTCTAAAAAAAACGGAATGCTGATGTGACAAGCAATTGGACATATAAGAAAAAAGCCTAAAACAAAATTGACAGGTACGACCTAGTTTGAACCCTCTACATATTTTCAGGCTATCCATTGAGATTGACCAGCGCGACCAAATAGGCAACTTGACCTAGATCGACCTTACTTGTCTATAATGCACCCGGACTAAAAGCAAAACGGACAAATACAACTTGGCGAAAATAAATAAATAATAATAAAATAAAATCCCAAAGATGGAAAGAGAAAATGTATGAAGAAGTGCGACCTAGATTGGCCCCCCCTCTCCTAACCGGCAATCAATCAGTTCGACCTAGATCGATCCTGCTGAAAGCGGACCCAAAACTTCACCTGTTCTTTTCTTTCAACACAATTTGTGTTTCAAACATTTGACCCTACAATTAAAAAAAAAAAACTAACATCGCAAGGATACTCAATGTCACGGGCTTGTCCAAGTATGAAAAAATCACGAACGATATCGTCCATGAAAAAATGCCAGACAACGTGAAATAAATGATTTTAAAAGAAAAATGAAAATTACCTTTGCCATTGCTGCTTCGGATGATTCAACAGGTAGATGTGATTGGCAAAATAGCCAAGTGACGATCTGTCAGTGGACAGACGATCGACGCAAGAAAATCGCCTGGGCCGTCCTCCTAGCGAGACGGCTTGGGTCCTTCGTCCAGTCGGACACTGGGGCGATGTTCTACAGCCAAAAGAACCGCTGCGAATGCGAGCAGAAAAAAAGTCTAATCACGACTCGTATCACTTGTCGAGAATGCTGGAAATAGTTCTGTTTCGCTCTCTTTTTTGGTTTTTCACTTGCAGCTGGGCAAACAACTGTGCGATGCTAGTTGAGACGAGAGATAGTCCGTAAGAAACAGAATGAAATGAAAACGTTTCGATGTTTTTTTTTTTGCTTGAAAACGTTCGGCCAACAGAGTCGGTTGAGCTGACAGACTTTGCAGAGTAGCGGAAGACAGGAGAGGAGAACCAGTACCTTGTGAGGACACGTGGATACAGACGCAACTGATCGGTGCTCGATGCGTTTTATACCACTGACCTACATACGTACACATCGACGGGCGGGCGTTTTTTTTTTCGGGGGGGGGGGGGAGGCAGTCTATAACAGCTATACCCTCCTCACCTGAAGAAGAAGAAAACGAGGAAGGAGCCAAGGTGGGGTGGTGATGGGTTCTCTCCAAGGCTTACACACACACACATACACAGGTATAACGATGGCAAGCTATGTAGCAAGTTTTTTGCCTAGTAGGCAATAGTGTGCCGGGCAAGGTGGTGGGATGGCCAGACTGGGTGGGTTTTTTAAAGTCCCATGTTCCAAAACGCAAAAAAAGGGAGAAGACGGAGAGAAAGAGAGAGGGGCAGGGAGAGCTTGTCGAGAGAAAGAGAAAGAGAAAAAAAAAAAAACCTGTCGACAGTAATACGAAGAGGTCCTACATAAGACGTGCACGGCCCGGCAGGTGAAAATAGGAAGAGGAAGATAAAGAAAAAAAAAAGGAGGAGTTAAGAAAGAAAATTTTCGCTCTTTTCTCTACTAACTCTCTTCTCTCTCTCTCCCCTCTCTCTCTGTGCGCGTCCGGCTGTATTTCGTCATCGCGAAATCGCGCACCCCGCAAAGTCAATTTCAAAAACGAAAAAAAAAACGAAGCTACCAGGCGAATTCTTTAGATTTTTTTTCTTTCTTTTTCCTATTCATGTCTGCCTCATTTGTTATACATTTTGATATTAAAAAGTAAATTGTTCAAGTAAAATTTAAAGAAAATTCTTTTTGCCGTGATGCGCAGAGTGCGGCCAATACCGGCGAACGGGCGACAAACAATTTTTTTTTTTTTGTATGAAAACAAAAGACACACGCACGAAATACAAAACGTATTGGGCCAAATAGTCTCAACGCCCCATGCCCAGGAGGATGTTCTTATCCTACATACCCATATTCCGGGATTCCTGGCACTAGGCACTAGGCACCGGTATATACGTGATACTAACGTGCCCAGTGGCTGTGTTCCTGGCAGTGGTCCAGCAGCAGCCGAATCGCAACCACACAATCCAGCACAAAAACCAGAATTTTCTTCTTTTTTTGAAGAAGAATAAGAAGATTCACTGCAATAGATGGAACATTACAATCTGATATGCATATTGCGTTTTAATTAAAAAATGTAGACATCTAACGTAACAATTATAAAACATTATTCTTTTTGAGACGTGCTGCATCGATTGCTTTGCTCGACATGACGATGACCGTCGTATTGTGATTGATGCTAACATTCACAGACGGACCCGGTGGCTTCTCATTGTTGTTACAATGAATGAAAGAAAAAGGGACACTTGTATACTCGTCGTTATTAAGTGTATTTTTATCATAGAGTGGACACACATAAAAAGCAGGCACAGTCACGATAAAAAAAAGAGTTACTCGTACATGTACATATGGCGTCCGGCAAGTCACCTGATGGCGCGGGTTGGCCATCACACACAAAAAATGTTTTATTTTTAAATCCCCCGCGCAAGTGATTAATCACCATACAATGATGTCGCTCGTTGGATTACAAAGCGGATAACAACGATGTAATCGTCAACATGTGACGCGGTACAAAGAAATAGACGAAAACTATTCAAGTCCATCCTAATTGAAACAGATGGGACGATCTATACGGTTTTTCAATGGCATGAAGTACACATCAGTTAAATATGCAAATGTAACGAAAAATCCCGAGCTGAGACAGGGTGACACACAATACATGACACATCATTTCAAATAATATGCAATGAGGATGGCTATTTCCGGCTTGTGATCCATGGCGCCGATACGAAATTTCAACGCAAAACAAGACCAGCGCTGCGACCAAGTGTCGATGGCATCCGCCTGATAATCAGGACATCAGCATACCTCACTTCCTTACTATATAGCCAAACTTTTGGGCGCATGTTAATGCAAAAAAAAAGCACACACACATTTTCTCCTTTCTATATACACACACGCACGTTATCTATATAGCCTTAGCTGTAGAATTTCTGTGCTGCTTTGCTTATTGCTTCTCTCTCTCTCTCTTTCTCTCCGTTTCATTCCAGCGCCAAGACGCCTTCCAGCGTTCCTATATATACTGATCGTATATATATTGCGGTGTGTTGGTGGTGCCTGGTGCAACAGTGGCCGGCATCCACGGACGGAATGGAGGTCATCACCAATTTTTTTTTCTTCTTTTTCATTGTTGTCATTCCTGTTTTTTTTTTTTTTGAATCGGATTTAATTGAACCTACATGCGTCACTATCATTGAGCCAGTTTTCGATATGTTATATATTTCTTCTTTTAGCAACTTTCCTTTTCTTTGCGTTTGGAACATACGATCCAGCACATATTTGTAATGGCTACCGTTATAGATAGCATGGCCAGTTGTGTTTTTATGTTTGATTTGTTCATTGATTTTACGTTTACGTATACAAACGATAGAAACGATCAATTGCACTGTTCTCTTTTCACATGTTCATTGCTGTACATTTCGTTTGAATGAAAGGAAGTGTAAAAAATGAGAACATCAGTGTAGCTTTTGTTTTGTTTTACGGGAAAGAAGAAATTATTTAGCAAACAACTCACGTGTAACATTTTGCAGGTAACTCTCTTTCTTTTTTCTTTTGCCGGTGATTGGCACGTTTAGCGGTTGTACTACCGGTAAAGGGCATAAGACACGGACGGATGGGAAACTTTTACCTATTTTTCTTTTCTTTTAAACATAAAAAAAAAAGAAAAATAAACGATGTCGTTAAAGTAAAGAAAACCAAGAAGAAATGCAGTTGTGACAAAATCGGGTCAGAGGTTAAAACGCGTTGGTATAAGAAACAAGAGAAAATCTTTTTTGTTTTTCAAAAAGGACCTACATAGACGTAACGTGATCGAGCCATTCGACAGTTAAAGATTGAAAAAAATAATATATTTGATAGAACGATCGATTTATTATCGTTCGCAATGATTGTACGAGTTCACCTGCGCTTCCTTCTTATACTTATACAATCCATTTTCACGCAGACCGTACTACCATTCAATTGCTGGCGTAACGAAACGACTGCAATCAGCTGGTGTGTCGAATGATTTCCCCCGACACATTAGCTCCCAAAAAAAAAGAAAATTATTCTATATGAAACATTTGTGCTTCATTACATCGATCATAATATAAAACGTATATATACTGGCCTCTTTGGTCTCTTTTCTTTCAAAGGCGGAAACGGTACATTAGACCTGTAATGAGGGTCTGTTATTGCTCGTCCTCGTTTCGAACATTCTTCCAGCACATTTGACGGATAGTTTTTGCCGATTGGCTCTCTTATTCTCTACATAGCGTGGGAGTCGTAACGTTATTGCTCTCGGACACGGCTATGACATGGTACTACCTACGACGATTATATGTGTCCCCCTGCAGTTTTTCTTTCTTTTCTTGTGCCTAAAGAGCGGACATGATGGCGTCGACGGAACATAAAAACAAAAAAAAAAAAATTATATTACATCGCAAAAACAAAGTGAGCAAAAAATGATAGCAGAAGCGGCGTGCTGTGTATGCGCTGGCCAATCGTTTTGCCCGGCCAAACGGGCATATCTCAAACTGCTGGTTTCGGGCTGCTGTTGTGGAGGCTGTTTGATCATTCAAAGTGCATGGCGGCTGTCTTTTCAGTGTACAAGTGTCGTCATCTCAACAGGATGTGCATCAAGCTGAGCGTGTCTATTACAAATGTTTAACAAAGTGATGGGGCGTACTATACGAAGAGTGTTACGACACGCGTCCCAATACCAATAAAAAAAAACACAGCAGACAATGCAGAATTATTTTCTATTTTCTCTCCGAAAAAATAAAAAATAAGGAAATGACCAAAAATAGGATGATCCATCGCATTAGACGTTTGGCTATTTATACACATCAACTTTTTCTTTTTTTTTTTTTTTCTTTTTCGTGTTCATTTATTTTTATGACGGGAGAAAGGGAGACGCGTTGGAGAGACGGTCCAGCTAAAAAAAAAACTGTGAACCGTGAGAATGAGGACCTTCACAAATATTTGGTATACGTGTGTGTGTGTAAACAAAAACAGTTGAAATTCAGGAGGGTCTGCATGCAAATATAAGCCAACCGCGCCCGGATACGTTTATACAATCAGTTCCTATATAGCCTGCCGATTGGCTCCTTATATATAAATATATCTATCGAAAATATTAGTCATCCGTAACGGTAAGCTGAAATAGACGATGGGCTTTGTTACGATAAAAAAAAACTGCAGAGCTTTTAATGATTGGACGGCCGCAGACAGTCTCGATATATCATGACGTCATGAGGATTGGTCTCGTTGCGGAAAACGATGGCCGGCCTTTCTTTTGGAGTGTCATTGCATCGATATCTCTTCCCATTGAAACTACACAGGCAAATGAAGCGCACGTTTAGCGATGGCCAGTTTCCCCCTTCGACAGATCCCCTTTTCTATGAAATTTATTTCTCTCGTTATTTATTTTCCAAGATTTGTTGTTGTTGTTCTCTTTGATTTTCCCGTTTGTTTTCTTTCGTTTTTTTTTTTTTGGCAAAAGAAAATCCCTTTCGGTCGATTTTCCGGATGGTCCAAAGATCTACGTTGGCTTGAAGAGCTTTCTCCACGGCCACCAGTTTCTCAGAGCCAACGTGATTGATCTTCCGTTTCATTCGGCCAGCATCCCAAAGTAATATTTATAGCTACCTATAAATAACCATCTTCCCTTACATAGACACATTGACGAGGTTTTCCTCCCCATGCTGCACCTATAGACCAATATATATTTTTCTTTCGGACCCCCCCCCAAAAAAAAATAATTCATTGCCTTTCCGTGTTATCGGTATTTTTTCAAAACTAGCCCTGGATCGTTACGTGTGGGCCTCGGCCATTAAAAAAAAAAGTCAAACTTCACCTTGCTATCGGGACGAATAAATTTAGATTTGCGTGTTGGTCATCGTTCGTCTGAGATCGGACAACATGGACTCATAGTTTCCGTGATCTCCATCCCCACATTTCTTTTGTTCTCTTTGACCCACCTGTTTGAATGGCCATCAGACCCCATTGGCCCTTTATATAGGCATAAATATAGATATACATATATATATATATATACCCAAAAGCAATAGGCTGGAAGCTGCGTGGCGGCTACGTCGGCACATTATTTAATATCTCATCAAGCGGGGGGAAAGAGCTTATAAGTCTATAATGTAATAATATCTATACCTATATGTATAAAGCTCTTTTTTTTTTACTACTGCTACTATTACTATCTATACAGCTCCCCCCTTCTTTTACAATAGAATATAAATGTTATATAGATACCTGCGTTGAGTCCACATCTCGTTCTTTTTATGTGCGGGCTATTAGGAAGGCCTAAACAGGCCTAGATGAACGTTATATACGAAATGAAATGGAAACCTCTTTACGTTAGTGGCCATATGTGTGTGTGTGTGTGTTTAAAACGTAAAAAAAAAATATTATATAACCTAATGAAATTAAAGCGAGGGAATCTCGATGCTTCAGGGTGGGTTAGACATGGACATTGTACTACGTTACGTACCAGACATGTCACGCAGCTATTTTTGCTTTCTTTTTCATTCTGGGTGAAACCTGTTCTACGTCTTTTTTTTCTTCCCCCTCCTCATACACGTTTTGTCATTTGATTTTTCCCAGTCAGAGGAGGGGATGGGGGGGTGTTGCACGAGAAATGATGAGCTCTTCTATATACTTTTAAGTTAATGGTCCTATATAGAAAAATAAAGAATCATGCCCCACTATTTTTTTTTTCGAACGCTTTCTTGTGCACCGCTTTGCACAGCCTATAGATAATAGGCCGGCATAGTATAGACATATAGAAAAAAAGATGTTGATTTCTCTTTCACTTCTCATAAGGACAGGTGAGACCCTTCGGGTAATCACACACAGGTAGAGAAGAAAAGGGAATGTTTTTTTTTTTTTCTTAAGAAGTGGGAAAAAAATAAAAGAGGGTGAAAACAAATTCCTTCTTGTCCAATGCTATATACACGTCTATAAGAAGCCTCCGATTCTCTTATATAAGAAAAAAACAACGGGCAGACGAGCCCAAGCGTGAAAGAGAAACAGAGAGTTCTATGCTACTCTACCTCTCTGATATGGTGCAGTTGTTTGCAAGCTCGACTTGCTGCGGAGTTTGTTTTTTTTTGTCAGGCTTGTTTCCCTGCGTTACAGGATACACGGACGCTAGCACTGACTGCTCCACTATACCACCGATGTGCCTTTCACCCCCTCGAGCAGGTGGAGGAGGAAAGCCAAGTTTTTTCTTTTTCTTTCGAAAGAGAAAAAATCGAACCCCCCCTCAAGCAAGCACAAAAAGATAGGAAAAAATAGGCAACTCAGCAGAAAGAATTCGAGAACAAACAAACCGGCCGGCTTTAGTTTTAAACATTGTAGGCCGTATAAACTTTAAAAAGAAAACTAAACACATGTAAAAAAAAACTCTTCTTGTATTACATAAATCAAACAAGTGAAAAAAAAAATATCTAAAATGGTCAGTAAGGCATGTGTATGTTGGTTTGCGTTCGCTGACGCGCAATCTCCATATACAGGTGGAGTAGGCCATGAAGGAGGATCGAAGGAGTTCTACCAGGAAGGAGGTCTTTAAAGAGGAAGGCAAGTCTTTTCGGTTGTAATCTTTTTATTTTAAAAAATAATATTTTTTTTTTCTTTTTTGGCCGTTACGTGACTTGATGCGCCCGTGTGGTTTCTTCCCTCTTATGCCCCCTTTCCCTTATGCTGGCCGTTAGCGCCGCTAGCGTTGAACCTGTCAGAGCCCTTTCACCGGCGTTTTCACTTGCATTCCACAGCTTTATAGAACTTCAATTTTTTTTTTCTTCTCTGTTTGCTTGGCTCTCTTTCTCAGTAGAAGAGGTGAAAAAAAAAATAAGAGAAGAAAAGAAATGAATCTTTTTTAACATGCGTATACTCGTCTCACCAGGCCAGTCATCACGCCCCTCTTTTGCTCCGCCTGCCGCTGATGTGTTGGCCCAGTCCGCGCATTCCTGTCTAATTGCGTCGTCTCTCTCTCTCGTTTCGTTTTGCTCTTCTTTTCGATTTCATTTTACTAGGCCAGCGATGTTTCCTATCTTCGTTTTCGAAAAAAAAAAAAAAAATTGAAAAGAGATGACAAGTAAATCGTTTTCGATTATCGAAATTTAATCAATTCAAAACGGAGCGACATTAGTCAATGTTGAATTCCTCTTGACGTGTATATGTAACGCAAACGAAGTAATTGATTTAAGGTTTTATTATTAATTTTTTTTTAGGGGAAAATAAATGATAGAACCGGACTGATGGTGGTCACCATAACTGGAAACTTTCCCCTCCCCAAAACGACAAACAACTCGTTATGTTTCATTACGAAAAAAATCAAAAATCGTTTGTTGTTGGATGTTCTCAAATTTTTTTTTTTTTTCGTTTCACGAAGATCGGCGACATTCAGCGAGAGCCATCCCGTCAATCAGCTGTGAAAGAAAAATTCTCATCCGTCAATTGTTGGCCGGTTTTGGTTTATTTTTTTTTCAAATTCCAGATTTCGTGGTAACTCGTTCGATCCAGTCCTCGAAAAAAAAAAAAAAGTAGGACCGATCTGGTTTTTTATATATATTTGATACCAAAAGAATTCTCAACCAGGTGAAATGGTTCGTGTGTGTTGGTTTCGCCAAATCACAGAAGCCAAACAAACAAGAAAATGAATGAACGAAGCAAAACAACAACAACAAAAAAATCAAACTAGAAATTGATGGAGTCTCTCGTGACGAACAGCGGCGGAATTCTTCAAACAAAAATAAATACCTGAAATATATATTTAAATTTTGTTTGAAAAATTATGATTCCGTTTAGCGCGATAAAGGCGAACGGCAAGCGCGCGGGAGCAAAGTCAAACGGAGACGCCAGAAGCAACAGCTTGAACGCGCTCAGGTATGCAGGACAAAGGTGCGTCGTTTTTTTCTTTTGCTAGTTGCGTTATTTCTTTCTATCTCTTCCCTTTTTTTTTTCCCTCTCATTCTCTTTCTTCTCCTTTTTTTTCTCTTCTTATCACCATCGTCATCGGCCATCTTTTCTCTTTGCCTCGTTCTCTTTCGGCGTGTAATGTTTCGTTTCTCCTTTTTTATCTTATACGTTCTATTCTCCCTGTTTATGTTATTTTGTACATTATACGTATGGACTATTCCAAAAGGGGATGCTCTTCGATACGGCCAACTACGGCAGCAATCCATTCGTGCGGAGAAAAAAAAATAAAATAAGAGGGTGAAAATAATATATCTAACACCGTAGATATATATACACAATCTTTGAATGTTGTTGTCTTTGGGAGCCAATACAAACGCATCGGGGGGGTCCTTAGCCCGCGAGATTCAAACCGTACGGAATTATAAATATTCAGCCGGTTAGTCGGTTATACTTCATAGAACGCCGGTGTTCCAGGAAAAAAAAATGAGCATGTGTACTGCAATGTCGTATAGACAAACCCATTGATCCATCAAGTTCCATACTATTACATATGCAGTATGTTTTGAATCGAATTGTTTAAAAAAAAGTAGGCTGGGGGGAGGGTTGAACCAGGACAGGTGAAAAGCCAAAAAAAAAAAAAATTAAAAAAAAAAAGATGAAAGAGAAAAAAAAAGGTAGACGAAAGATTGAAGAATGAAAAAAAAAATGGATATATTTTAAAAGTTGAGTAGAGGAAGAAAATGAAAGAAAAAGAAAAGAAAAAAACGATAGAGGATAAAGAAAAGCTAAAAGAGAGAGAGAGAAAATATCAAATGTTTCTTTTCTTTTCTCAGTTCCTTTTGGATTCTTTTTTATTACACCGATGAGAGAGAGAGAGAGAGAGAGAGAGAGGCCGGGGGAGAAGAGTCCAGGAGAAAGTTTCTCCTCGTTTCTCGGCCCCTTCCTACGCCGTCCCATGTTGTTTTGCTGCCACTACACCAGGATGAGGCAACTCTCCGGGATCCGATTCAACTGATTAAGAAAAAAAAAAGAAAAAAGAATAAGAAAAAACCTGTTGTTGTTTGTGTGTACACATTGGCTTTGCAAACTGAAAAGAATTCACCAACTGGAATGCTAATATAAACAAACACAACCTGTATATACGCACTAACTACAATTTCCTGAATTCATTATGTTTTTCTAAACAATTTTTTTTTTCTTTTCATTTCAAAATTCTCTGCACTGGAGTTACCTGTTTCTTTCCCAGAATTATTGCCGCAAATTATTGATGTATTCTAATTATTCCTCGATTTAAAAAAAAAATTAGAAATTTGCATATGCACTGACCAAGAAATTGCTATACAAAAATCTATATTAATAAAAACACAGTAAAAAAAAAGCAGTTTACGAGCTTCCGCGTATGCGTCACCGGCTAGCGGGCGTGACTGTCGCCATGGCTACCGAAGCCGAGCGTCTCATGTGCCGTTCGTGCGTCATTCATTAGAAAAAAAAATTATTGCGGATGGCCGTAGCCATTAAACGCGTTCAGCACCACGTTTGATGTAATATTAGGAAAGCTGGCTGTAGATATCATCGACGTTGCTCTTATATATTTCCGCTTCGTTAAACAAATGCAGATGGCCAGAGAAAATGATTTCGAAATGCAAGGCACACAGCGCAGCGAGATGGACGTAACATGGAAAGAGTAAAATGTCGACACGAATGAGTGCATTACAAACCACACAACGAATCGACGTATACAATCGTTGCCTCAAAACCCTAGTTCTCTTTTCTTCGATTTCAATCGGCTATACGTTTCAACATTCGCCTTCAATCGTTATCAGCGGTCAATCATCGGCTCTTTTCTTCGGACTTAATCGTGACACCATTCCACCTGATGTTTCTTCTCTTTCTCCCTTTCATCGATTTTGACGCTTATTGAATCATAATTTTTTTTAAATTGCAACATTGAAAAAAATACGTTGTTTGTTTTTTGTTTTAAATATTTTTATAGTGCGCGAGGTCCAAATGAAATGAATTTATGCATCCCGGTTGTATAATAAGTGTGTGCACGGGCGGCAGCTCGAACAGCAGCGCGCAACAGTTCGGTTCGACCCCCCTGGGCGGGCCAACTTTCTCCTGGACTCGTTCACACAAACCCAGACACACACACAGTATACACACACGCAGAGGAGGTTTCAGATTCTTTTCTCTAGCGTAAACTTCCCATGAAAAAAAAAGGAACCCATTGGATTTGTGTGTGTGTTTCATTTCATTCACTACCGAAAGTTTTTTTTTTATTTAATTTTATTTATTTTCCTTCTTTTTTTTTTTACCTGTCTCCATACAGAAGGGGAAGAGGTTTAAGCCCTCTCGTTTTTTCTTTTCATTTTCTCCTCATTCTTCCCTCCATCGTCACACACCTGCCCATTTAAAGGAATGGGCTGCGTTCACGCAAAAAGCTCTGCCTCAGCAAACCAACGTCTATAAACTCCGGCCCTACATTATACCAACAAATACTACCGGTCTAATGTCCATTTTTTTTTCAATTCTTGAGCGGATCTTTAAAGTTTACAAGACACACCATTATGTATACGTTCCATCACGCTGAAAATTCACGTAATACGAAGGCTTCGCTATGCGATACAAACACCATTCGTTGTAAACGAGCGTATATAGCTCATCTTATATCTATGCATATTAAAAAATATATGTATATATGATGTATTATGCATATTTGGTTTCCTTTTTTTTTTATGGCAGATTTTCTTCTTTCCTTTTCACTTCGCTTTCCATCAGCGACCAGTAAAAAAAAAAGAAGTGTTAACCTCAAATCAGTCGTACAGAACTTATTGCACCAACGTAGGGAAATGTTTTGTTTATGTAAGAATGTATTCGAAGGCCTTATAGTGCACCAACATCTTTTTAATACTATAGATATGAGGCCTTACGGCCGTCTCCGTCTATCCGTAAAATGACTTCCGCCGCCCCCTTCTCTCGCTCCTTATTTTTCTTTAAGAATTTTGTCCCTTTTTTAATTTCTTAGAAGAACACAAACAAATTATTTTCTAACGAATTCCAGTTCCCTTTTTTCTTACGCTGCTGGTTATAAACGTTATCCTTTCTCGCGTATAAGAAGAGAAAGTGCTGCCCCTTCGCCTTTTGCCTTGTGTTGGTTTTTCTTTTGTTTCCTCCCCACACGGTCCTTTTCATATTTTTTTTTTTCTCTGAAAAATTTTCTTTCTTTCGTAAGTATAAAGACAGGCCCATTGGTTGCCGGCTTGCGCTTCATGGTCGAAAATGAAAGGTGCGTTCGTTTCCTGCGTCAAGTAGTCATTGCCGGCCCGGGTTAACAGGGCCGCCATTCATTTTTTTTTTAACCATTTTCTCCAAATTCAAAGGACCGTCAAGTGTTTCTTAAGAAAAAAAAAGAAGGTAAGTACTAGTGGAAGATTGGAAAATGATGTTTTAATCGTGCGTGACCTCACGATACACGTCGGCGTGAACCCGCGCAACGTGCAGGCGAGAGAGAGGATCGTCACGCGCTGGCAGACCCTCCTTCTTCTCCCTCATTTTCATTAGATCTTCATCTATTCATTCGCCATTTTTATTTTCTACTACCCCCACCGTCTTTATTATCCCCCTTTTTTTTCAGACTTGCCTCCCACATAGACGCAAAACATATGTGGAAACGAAGTCTTTGGGTACGTCCTCATCAATCGTGAATCATTTCTGTTACATTCCAACAGGGAAAAAGACAAAAACAAAACAAAACACAAAAAAATTCAAAATGTGTGTCAATGATCGTTTTCATCTATCGTTGATCGGTTTGTACCCGAAGTACCATTCTTATCCTGATGTTAGCAAAAAAATGCATGTATGTAGTGTATATACCACCTCATCGATATATACTCGCTGTTAACCTAGTTCTTTTTTTCTTTTTTTTTTCTTTATATTGGGAAAGGCTGGAGTTCGTTACGCCTGCTAACTTAACAAAAAAGGATGGTGATTCATGTCTCATGTATTTTTCAAAGTGAAAACGCCAGCGATTTTGATCAGCATTATAGAGACTAAACAAGTCTGCGTGTGTGTGTCCTCCTCATATCCAACACATTGACCATATCCCCCCTCCATCCGGCCCTTCCCCATCCAGCGGCTGCGTTTCTCGGTTACGCTTCCGTGAAGGCAGTAACATGTCGGACCACCGCGGAAGAAAGGATATCTGCGTGCAGTACCCGAAACCAGAAGCCCCCGCACCTGTTCTGTCCGAGAAGAAATGTTTTTCACAACTGTTGTACTTATATATACCTCCTTTCCATATGAATACATGCATGAGCGTTCTATTACGTAAAGGATATAATATCCTCCTACGTTATGTTAGCTGTCGCATGTTCAAAGATGATCACAAAAAAAGAAAAACTTCCATCATTTTTTGTGTTTCTGTTATGTTGACGTGAGGACATAACTCACGGCACGCATCACGAAGAGATCGAGAGCAGATCATTTGTGCTCCCCTCTATTTTCATTTCTGTTTTATTGCAAATCTTTTATTTGGAGTGGTTTCGGCGAATCGCATTTCTCCTCTATGTTTGGTTTCACTTTAGCCCTTTTTACCGACTCATCCGCAAGGCCCGTCCATGCACACACGATCGGCCATTTCGTGTGCACGCACGTCATCATTTTCGTTTAACGGAATGTTTTTGTTTTCCACTCAAAGAGTCGAGAGAAGAAAAATAAAGGAGAGTAAAAAAAAAGGAAAAAAAAATTAGAAAGCAGCGGCATGTTTCTATTATAAACGCCGCTAATTTGTTGCTCAACATCATTTGGGCTTTGTGTAGACTATATGTTTTCTTAAGTCATCGTCAACCGTGTCGTTGACTCAACTGCCGTGTGGCCAAGACGACTCGTTTTCTGCCAATTGAATTTCATAACGATGTTTCTATTTTTTTTTAACAGTTTCATTAACTACCTATGCACAGTTATGCATTTTCTCTCGATTTATTTGACTTGATGCTGTACACTGATATTTGAGGTACATAAACAGCGATTGTTATATGAAACCAGCATCCTGTGGTCATCGTTTTTCAGTTTAGTTGGGGCTAATGGTTTCCTTTTCCTTATAACGTACAACGTATATTTTTTTTACAACTCTACATAACTTTTTCTCATTCTCTTTTCACCGACAGAAAATCTTGTTTCTTATATATCTACTTTGGGTTTTTTTTTTTTTTGCGTTCTTTCCTCACCCAGCAGCTGATTTCTACGTCGTACGCTCCCACAGCCCTGGAATCTGTGGAGAAACCAGATTCACGTGGATATATGTATAACTCTCTTTTTTTAATTCGATTAAAAGTCGTACGTTATCGTATTATATGTAGAGGTAGGACAGCACTGCATGCAGATTGCATCGCAAACCATATTGCCTTTCTGTTATACGCATTCGAACGAAACGAAAAGCTCGCAAAGGCCCACAACGTTTCGTTGAACATATTGAGAGCAAACAAGTATACAGATTTTGAAAAAAACATATATTAGTCGTGAAAAGCTTTGATTCTTAATGCTCTACTACAAAAATCTACCGAGCGTGATGGGGTGTATACATCACAAGCCGCTGTTACTTTCGTCTGGAAGAAAGTTGGAGGTGCAACAGGAATGAGCCCATGCTGTTCAGACATCCTGACAGCTGTCACCACTGAAAGAAAACGTCATGCAAAATGGATGTGGTAGGATATAGTCTGAGGGACACGATATAGAAGAAGAAGCTCGTGCATAACATGCTAACGTGAAGAGGGATTGTATATATAAGACGTTGTGTTTATATAAGTCACACAAGTATATGTACATCAATAACATGTTACGTGAAGCATTACAATCCACATCCGGGCGTAATATCCTTTCTCCTTGCTCACAATTTTTCAAAGACCAAGTGCTCGTTATTTTTGTGCTGCAAGATGAGGTTCATCTTCTATGCGGGGCCAGACCGGTTACACCGGTTCTATTTGCAGCGCCTGCAAAAATCTTAACCTAGAAAATATATAGACACTAGTTGCGAATGTAAAGATAAGAACAGCAGGGAGGGGAGAAACAAAACGAAAAACTGGTCTCATTTATTGGTCAAGGGAATCAGGTCACGTCCTTAAAAAAATGGAAAACAAAGTCAATAATGAAATGTGCTGTGTATATATCGCCTTCTTTATAGCATGGAAGCAAAAGCTGGCCCAGCGTTGCATATCCATAGATATATGACGTTGTCAATCGTGCGCTCTCGGATAAAACGTTGCAGATGGCATGGAATTCGGCGAATTTGCATATATCAACTGGACCCCATCAAATGACACCTGGTTCCGCTTCTCCATTGGGCTTTTTGCTGCTATTTTTTGGCCAGCAGAGAGTCAGTATATGTCGATAGAAATCTCATAGTTTATTTGATTTTCTCTTGTTTTGTTTTTTTCTGAAAACTAATTATTTTTCCTTCGCTGGACAACGTGTCAGAATTCCCAGAGTTTTTCGTCTTCTCTCTCACCATTGCAAAATACTCGGAAGATATGAGAAAGAAAGTTTGAAATCTTTTTTCAAGTCCCGCGCATTTGAAAAGAAAAACTGGACACGATATGAACATTTTCAAAAAAAAAAAAAAATACAATCATCAATGATTCTTTTCTTTAAAAAAAACAACAACATCAACAAAACGTGAACCTGAGAAACGAAGAAAGAACAACATAAACTACCGGCCGTCTGTCACGGGCCGGTTTTGATTAAGATCTTAACACTGCTTGTTGTTGTTGCTGTTTTGCCTTCGTGATTCCTCTTTTTTTCGCTTTACCTCCTTCAAATCTTATTGACTTTTTTTTAAAAATGTGTTTCCCTCACTTCTCGATGATGGCTGTACGATGCGCGTGTCAATTTTGTACGCCTTTCTCCGGCGATGGATGGCCTGAACGAGATGAAAGTTTTTTTGGGTAAGGCTAACGTCTCGTTTCCCCTGCTATTTCTTCTTTAAAGTACGCATTCAATTCTTCCGTATTGAGCGTGATTTATTTCCCATCAGCCCCCCTGAACCCGGCGGTATGTACGTAATAATCGTCTTTTATTATTCTTTCCTTCTTTCCATATCCCGTCCGTGCCAATCGCACACCGCAGCGAGCAGGTATACATTAGATTATGTGTGTGCTTTTAACCGCTTTTCAAAGATTTACGAACCATCGTTCAACGGTGCACCGTCCAGACATGAAAAAAGAAGACGAATCAATTTGGCAAATTGAGAAAAAAGAAGGGGAGACGACGTTGCACAGTTTGTTTTTTGTGAAAATAATTAAGTATAGCCATTAAAAAAAAAAAAAAAAGATTAGATATTGCGCATGCGCGCACATTGTTTTCTATGTTTTATTTGTACGTGATTTTTTTTTTACGGTTATGCAATACCATAAAGAAAAGAAAATCTTTGATGAGTTCGACTTAGTCGCACCCAGACATTTTGCGCGTATGGAAATTGGCAATAAACACAAAGAAAAATAGCTCGTGAGTCTTCGCAATCCGCCCAGTGAATTCACTTTTTTGATTGACTGCCATCGCACGTCATGATTATGTCCTACTTTTTTTCTTTTCTTTTTTACATTGTATTTCGTTACTCCTTTTCCCATACAGCACCTAAAGCTCATTTTCCAAAATGGTTGGTTATTATTGTGCTTTTTTCGGGGTTTAGGTTAGCCGGTCGGCCTCATTATGCAAAAGGAAATGGATATATATATATGCGCATATCCAGGTGTGTGATGTCGCCATAGTTTTATATATACTGCATATATGCTAAAATTCAAACCGGAACTGTTCTTTTCTCTGCCGGAAGGTGGATGAGAGAACTGGCACAGCAAGTGAAAAGGAAAAAAGGAAGTGGAGAAAAGGTACAAGGGAAATGATGAGCAATGGTATATGGATGGATTCGCTGCTCTCTAGCCAAGCTGATGAGTTTTGTTTTTCTTTCCTTTAAGTACAATCTTTATGGTTTTTGACGCTTCTTCATTTTCTTTCGCTTTTCCCTTTTCTTCTTCTTCTTTTCTCTTTCTCGAGATCCTGCTCACCTACATGCTACACACCACACGCGGCTATATTCAGTAGTACGGTTGATACGCATAGCGGCGTGCGTGATAAGCGGCCAAATAGCGCCGGCCATAAACGGGCAAAGGTGTTCCAGCCAGCGGTGGCGCATGCAAAAATCGAAAAAAAAAATTTTTACCCACAAGGTAGGCGGGTTTTGCGAGCACCGATTTCTAATCGAGAAATACGGTCGGCATGTTTTTAATGCGAAGACAGTACCAGGACGTCTCGTTCTTGTTTATACGTACATCCTCTTCGTTTTGGAACGTCTTTCCACAGTCAATGCGTTGTTCACTTTCGGTTCCTGCCGGAGCGGAACTAAAGTCTATACGCATCAGCAATCCAAATCGTTAAATTGGAAAATACATATCGGCTCTATGTTTCTTTACGTATAGCAACAACACTATGAAGTGTTCATTTTGGAAGCCGTTATGTCCAGTAGTGTTGATCATTTTTCCATCTCCATCAATTTTTTTTTTTTCTTTTTAAACGGTTGATGAGCCTCTTCTCTCTCTCTCATTTTCAAATTCTTAACTCCAGGCACATGCATCTCTTTCCCTCGAGTCGGATGATGCTGTCCTGGATTCTATATACCATCAGCCTTCCTCTTCTTTGCTATTATTCTCTTCGTCTTCTTACGTCTGTCCGTCTCTTTTGACCCTCTCAACTCCCAAGTTTTTTCTTTCTTTCCTACTTGGATGGCGGCCAGCGAAGCGAACAAGAAGAGGGAGATGTCGTAGACATAAAACAAGTCGACTCCGTTGGCAGCATTTAATATCCTACTAGGAGATATACCACTCTATATAGCTGTATTTGGCACCTGTTCGACCTCGTCTCTCTATACCGCAATCCAATGTTTCACGCGTTTCCAGGGGAAACTGATTGTAAAGGAATTTAACCTTTATTCTTTAAAAAGAAATGATAATTTGTTTTTTAAAATTTTATTATTTTTATCGTTATTATTTCGTGGTTAGTGTCTAATGTGCTGGTATATGAAATTCAATTGACTCTTGTTCATAAGGATGTCGTCCTCTCCAATTAAAATTGTTTGTTATGTTTTTGCTGAGCGAATGAAAAAAAAATTCTACTTATTGGATCACGAGTCATCATTTTTTTTTCTAAAGGGTTGAAGAGGAGTAGAGTGAGTCAAGGGGGGGTCTGAGGCGTTTCCGGGCCAGGTGTCAAAACTCAAGACCTTGCCGACAAGCCAAAAAGAGAATAAGAAAAAAAAACTCCTCCGGGAGGAACCGAACTCTTGACCTGGTGACTCGGATGGCACGGTGTTTTGGTTACTTTCTCCTACCCATCTTCACGTCGAGCGTTATAGGTAAAAAAAAAAAAAAAAAATAAGAAGGGGGGGGGGGGAGTTCAGCAAGGCAAAACGGAAGACTTGATTAACCGGCTGAATATGTTGCAATAGAGAGAACGTTCAAAGAGGCGCTCATTTGCGTATCACACCGCCCAAAATTGTATACCCTACTTTTGAAGAAGTATACTACACATCGGGTGATTGTGTGTACATTATTAAATTAGATTTTTTTTTTGGTCGGTAGTTTAAAGAGTATACGCTAACTTTGCTCATCATCGTTTTTGTCTCTTCGTTTGCTTACACACACCGATAATCATATAAAACAGTGGGCGTAGTTCGTGAAATCACTGCCTCGTTGATTTCAAAGGGCTCTCTAATCATCGACGCGAAAATAAAAACGTGTGGAAGATGTACACAAAGAGCCACGATGACTTTCCAAATCGAACATTTATAGCCCCTCTTTCATCTACAAATAGAATAGATAAAATATACATACATAATATTCTGATTAGATCGAGTATAGGTTGAAAATCACGATGCATCGCACTTTGATTTTCTTTTTTTTTTTTAAAGAGCCCAGTAAATATAATCACACCACCACCGATGACGTCGTCTCTATAATTTTTTTTTTCCAGCGGTAAAGATCCTTCCCATCACGCGGGAGAACGAGGCGCCTCGCCCACGTATATATATCGCTAAACTTACCGAAGCAGAAGAAAAAAGAAAGACTATATGCGCATCGAAGAGAAAACAAACAGCTTTTTTTTTTCTATACACCAACATATAACACGAGCAAATTTGTTTTTGTTTCTCTCCCGTTAAAGTGAAAGTTCTTCAACGTCTGTAATCGCTAATTGTTGGCGCGTGAGTTCATTCAAACGAACAGAGGGCTCCTCTCACTCGAAAAATAAAAAGTCAACATCAATCGGGGCCTCCGGTTGAAGTACGGAAGCGCAAAAAAAAACAGGGAAAATCACGCAGAGACGGTACTACAATGGTGCGGCTGAAATCGCCCTATATAACGATCATGTCACGTTGGATATATACCGCTGCCACCGTCAGAGAAAGGCAAACGGTTCAAGTAGATAAAGCCTACAGCTGTACGCATTCTTATGTATAGTCTATTTATAAAAAACAAAATACAAAACCCGAAAGCTGAACTCGATATGGCATCGGGGGGGTTGCCCTTATACGAGAAAAAAACCATTAAGTTTGATGTTAATTCGACGCGAGAGCAACACGTTGAACGCGAAACGAAAATAGACAAGAAAAAAAAGAACGTTGTGCAGTTTTCTCTTTTGCGGAGCACGTCGCAATTGTTACACGTCAGTTGAGCGCTTGAATTGCTTGTCCAAAATGTTTTTATTTTTTTTTTGAAAAAAACCAGTAGTTTGTTTTCTCTCGTCTAATGGCGTTTGTCGCTCGTGTGGACGCGTTGCACGCCATGAAGGATATAAGGACATGTCTATGTTGGGTGCACAAGTCGCGGCCGGTGCCGTTTGCACAAAATGCCGCCTCATGTATAATTGGTTAGCGCTTTGAGCATTGTTGTTGCTGTTGGGCTCCGGCTTCCGCCCTTTTTTTTTTCTTATATACGATAGACTTTTTGGAATAGAAAACGCTTTTCCCATAACCTCCTTCCTTCTTTCGTTTGCTCTTCTTTTCTCTTGTCTTCCTTTATTTTTATTTTTTTTTTTTGCCTTTTCTATTTTCAGTTCTAATTTAATCATGTGAAAATGAAATAGAGACTCTCGTCTTGTGCAGTCTTCTATTTATTTATTTATTTTTTTTTTCATAATTCCGCGCGTCCTCCAGCGTTGACGCACCTGCAATTTAAAGAAATTCCTCCCACCCGTGAGCCACGTCTTTTGTGATAAATAGCTTAGCCATTTTTTTGTTGTTCTTCCTTCTCTTATTTTCAGTTGCTAACAGCGAATGTGTGCATATTCTCGAGACATAATGAATGAATAAATAAAGAAGAAAATAAGAAAAAAAAACATTGCTACTAGCACGCACCGCTGTGTGTACACGTCACAATCAGCTAATAAGGGGGGAGTAGCCCTGCCGGATCTTTTTTTCTTTTAGATATAGCAATAGTACATCCATGTGTATAGGCCACATCGCACATGATGATGTAGAAGAAAATTGGCGTGTTGTGTTTAAACCAACATGCGTGATGAAAAGTTTGGAGCCACGGGATGACAAGGTAAAAAAAAACAATCACGTTGATAGATATCAGCTTCTTATATATGTAACTTGAAAGTTGGGACAATCAAATTGCATAATTATTAAATTTAAAGAGATAAAAAAAAAGAGGGGAAATTTCACGTTTGTTTTCCCCTCCATTCATTCATGTCCTTCCTGTTTGCCCGTATACTCTCTCTCTGCGGATTACGAGGCTCGCCCATTGATTTCATCGTTGTCGTGTACACTGGATATCATTCATGGCTAGTCGTATAGAGTAGTTCACTCGATATGGTAGCAGAAAGAAAGCGCAAAAAAAAACCGAGAAAGAAAAAGTTCTTTTTTTTTCTCTCGGCAAAGAAAATTTTTTCATTCACCCGTTTCGGGACGTTCCAAAAAGAACGATACAAACAACTGTCAACTTGTGTCATATATTTCATGTTTTCGTTTTTCTCTTAAACAGGAGCAGATCTCCTTGCAAACAATTTCCCTGTGCCCTGCGTTGTGTATACAACTATGAGTAAGAAGAATTCTCTTCCAAGAAAATGATGTTCCAGTCTACTGTACCACGATAATAGCTCTCCTAGTTGGAGGGCGTATATAGTCATAATACAATGTGTGTGTGTGTGTGTGTGTAAAAACGCCGGTATATTAACTTTCTCTTTCCCTTTCCGTATTGTGTCGCTGAGGCCGTGGATAAAAAAGAGCAGACATTTCTCCAGACGTTAGCATTTAACCAATCTTTTCTCCTATATTTTTTAAAATCCCAACTATAAAAAAAAAAAAACTCATTATGGCGTCTGTTTGGCTGATGCAAAACTCGTGTGGCCAACTGTGCGTGACAATCATGAGGTTTGTCCAACAAAATTATTCACGGTGTCCTTTTCGCACTGGAGAAAACGATATAAACCATACGAGTGGCAATCTTTGTCAGCACTCCATATAGGAAAACTGAATGTATTAAGAGGAAAGAAATAAATGGGGAAAACACTGTGGGAAAAAAAAAATGGAGTATAAACAGAAGTCCTCGAGAATCTGGAGAGAATTGTGACTTAACCAATGGAGAAACAAACTGACGGATTTTCTGATGACTCACGACGTACGTAGTGAAAGAATGCGGTTCCATTCAACTTCTTTTTTTTCTTTCAGTTCCTTACACACACTCTCCAATGTTTTTACATTGCGTCTCTCTCTCTCTATATACGTATACACACACATCTCCTTGTGGTTGGATGTTTTGCCGACATGAACCAAAAGTTGTCAGACTAGCGTCTTGCATAACAACGTTTCGATTATTCATTGTTTCATCCGATGGCGAGATATAGAGTTGCGCTATATCCCTTAAAATAAAATTGAAATTTTCAAAAAATTCCAAACACGGATATGTACTAAACAAAAAAACTTTCTCGCCCCGTCTATACATAATCAATACGACTGGTGCTGGTCACCTTGTTTTCAAGTCGCCACACAAAGTCAGCAGACAGAGTTCCCTCTCTCTTTCGATTTTGATCCAAAATGTCTGGGTATACACCAATGTGGGTGTAAAATCAACAGCAGACACACAAAAGAAAGGAAAGTAATCACAATATCGTCTATAAAAGCAATAAAAAGATAAATGAAAAAGAGAACGGATAGAGTCCCTCGTCCACGCGCTTCCGCTGTGTATTTTATATCTAGATTCGGGCCATTGATTCCTTATTTTAAAATATATACTATACAATATATACGCGTTACGGAACGCTTGTTTGTTTTTTTCCCAGCAGGTCGTGCTTCTTCGTTTCCTCATTGGGCCATAGTGTTCCATGGCCGTGCCATTTGTATATATAGACTATAGAGCACACCAAGAAAAAGAAAAAAAGTCCAAGTTGAACGATCGTTAAACGCACCGGGTTGCCTCGTCGCCATTAAATCGTTACACATTTTTATTTATCCATTTTTAATGTGTGCGTCGTGTGTTTCTTAAAACTTTGTAGAGAAATAAAAAAAAAAAAATAGGAAGGGATGCTCAGGGCGATATCGGGTATAAGGGAAAGTCGGGGTTGGAGACGTATATAATTTTATTGATCTTCACGATGGGACTTCTCGATCGTGTTCCAGAAGGATGCAACAAGTGTATGTATATGCTTACATTAAAAGAACAAAAAATATATACGTATATAAACAAACAACACAAGAATTGGACAATGTGTCACGTATATCAAAACAAGCTAATCGAAGAGAAATTGATTGAATGGGAAAACACACAGCAAACGGGATGAGAGAGAAAACGAGGAAAGATTAGTTTTCTTTTTCTTTTTCGATTTTTGAAAGGGAAATAGACATCGCTAGTATAGACACCGTTAAAAAAAAAAAATTCTGGAAATTATACATTTCTTGTCTCCTGAGTCCTGACTCCCGAGGTTTGATGCGTGAGACCTATCGATGTTGAGAAAAAGGCAAAAAAAGCCGGAGGAGCAACTGATCTTCGAAACCGCTTTCTAACATGTAAAAAAAACAAAACAAAAGAGCAGTTTTTTTTTTTAGATACTTGATGAATATTGAAATATATACAACTCTGACATAAAAGCTTTTCTTATTCTTCTTCTTTCTATATGGTTTTAATCTATTTTCGTTGTTTCTCCTTTATTGGTGTTGGATGCCCTTTGCGCTGCTAGAACGATAAGCGCCTGAACAAGGAGCTAACTCATCGATATTTAACCATCCCCGAGAAAATCATCATTTTTTTTTCTCTTAAGGTTCAACTTAAAAAACATGTTGGGGAAAGGATCCCCTAAATTAAAAAAAAAAAGCCCTCACGAAAGGATTCAAATTTTAAGTGTTTCCATTTCTTATCTACCCAATTTTTTCACGGATTTCCCACTTTTGAAAGAGACCGGAAGCTTAAACGCAAATAAAAAGGCACCCCTCCCTCTCTTTCCCAATAAAAAAAATAATAATAATATCTGTGTTTCAGGTCAGTGTGGAGTTGGTCAAATGGTCGATTACATCAAAAGTCCTGGTGACACACTCTCTCCCGTGTTTTGCCTCCGAGATCGAGTCTCATATCCTTCTTGCCATCGTCGTTCGTGAGGGCTTCCGTATATAACCGGTATATAGCCGTTTAAGATTCGTTGACCCCAACATGCCGGCAGTTGGACCAGAAGATGAACGACGGCGAAAGAGAAAAGATTGAAACTGAATAGACGGTGAAACACGATGTCTACCGCGTCCATGTCTATTATCTGGTTAGCGTCGATATATAGACGACGTCGTCCCTAACCAGTTTATTACCAAATGAAGAAGCCGTTTGCTCAATTAGCGAAATGCAAAAGAGAAAAAAAAAATTTGAAATTCAGCTTTCTATTTAATTTTACAATGTTCGATTTTTTTTTTTTCATTCTTCTTTACTTTGGGTTTTCTCTGCAACTTTGCTTTTTCAAACCTAACGTGATTGGGCCTTCAACTGGCTTTTTGGTAGGTCAAGTTATACAAGAGGACACAATCAGTACGTGAGAGATTTTCACCGACAATTATATCGTTGCAGTTACGGACGTCTATAGGAAATAACGTTGACTCTCACCTGCCATTCTACGCTTGTTATTGAGAGTCTCTCCTTGTCAAAGTTCTTCATCCTTTCGTACGTGATTTTCTCTGTCCCCTTTCTCCCTCAACATTGGCGAGATGGTTCCGGTCGATAGGATCGAAAAGCAAACAGAAAAAAAAGGGAAATGCGGAAACGAATAAAACATATTTCTCTCTCTCTCTCTCTCTCCATCATCTTGTTGGCTATATATCGTGGGCGTTGAGTTAAAGAACATTTCCAGCTGTGCGAAATGGCTTGCCAGCCGGAATTGCTTTTGCTTTCCAGGTAAATCACGGAAAACGAAAGAGAAAACAACGACGAGGTATACACACACTTGCAACAGGTGATTAACCGAGCGTCATAGAATAGGGAAAGAATCAACGGCTTTCTCTTGGCGGGATCACATTGATTGAAGGACAAGATGATGATCCATTCACGTTTTATTGTACAAGGATCATGTATACGGAAGAGGGTTAATACAAAACGTCCCTCTCGGTTTGAATGTTTACCCTCATTTTCAATTGTTTGGGAAAAAGAAAAAGGGTGGCTGTTGAGATAGATCGTTCGGCAAGATAAACAGATGGATGAACGCAAGACAATGCCCCCCCCCCCAAACGAGCCACGTCGAATGACAATTGTTTGTTTTATCAATGTGTGGTCTCTCCCAATTCGGCTGTTTTAAAAGGTATAAAGAAGGAACCGAATATACACAGGAGAAAGAAAAAAAAAAAGCCAAGATGGAATGACGGAGAGGGGGGAAATGAAAAAGAAAATAAAAACGGGTACGACTTTCTCCCGAACGCGGCGGTGGTAGTTGTTTAGACGGTACCGTATCGGATGCGGGAGAAAATTCAATTTTGAACGGGCATACTATGAGAGAAGAGCGAGACAAGGACAGAAAGAAGAAAACGCATTTTCCCCCATATATGTGACGAACATACAAAAAAAAAAAAAAAATAAACGAACGGCTTGAACCCTGCACCGTGGGAGGTGACACGGCACACTCTCGTGTGTGTGTGTGTGTGTGCCTTTCTCTTCATTTCCCTGTCAAGAGAACGGGAAAATGTTCCACCACTTCCTTCTCTCGTGTGTACACCGTTCTTCTCTGTACCTTTGCGTGTCCTCTCTAATGAATCAATCCTTTTGCTTTTCCCTTCTCCGGTCCTTGCCTATATTGAAGGAATAGAAAACGAATATAATAAATAGTTACACACACAAGGAGGGAGAAGAAGAAGAAGAAGAAACAAGAATTTCATGTCCCCAATTCATTTCCTCCAGTGTGGCTTGTCTCGTTGTCACTCGATGGATAGACCTTAACAATTTTGCATTGCGTGGGCACGACCTGTTTTTTCTTGTTTTGTTTTTTTACAGGTGTTTCAGGCTCAGATAAATTTCCCGAATAGCCAATCATTTAAGCGGACCCTTGTTTGTCAACTAAGGTAACCCGCAGTGTCGTCTTTTTTTTTTTGGCAAGTCACGTTCTCGGTCCAGTGTGTAGAAAATTCAATGGTTTTTGCCATTGTCTTTTTTTTTCAAATGTCATCCAATACATTTTGCATACCAATCATTATGGTATGACCTATGCTATATACCTATTTGTTATTGTTGGTTGCCTCTATTATTCTGGCTAAAAATGCAGCCGAGAAAAGCGTGATTGCGCATGTGGTCAACATGAATGTTGGGTGTGCCATTTCGATTGTTACCTAATTTTAAAATATTTTAAAAAATCAGATCACGTTTGATGTCGCTCTTTTATATGAATAAATAGACCGTGACTTGACGTTCCCCCCCCAAAAGATCGATGATTCTTTTGCACAAATGTGTCTAGTTCATCGAGATGAAGGTGCGTGTCAAAGACTTCTTTCGAACAGAGTTTAAGTTTGCGTGTTTGTCTTCACGTATATATTCATATGTACCATTACATTTTTGTTTTCCTCGATCGAGATTGGATCGGCACATTTATACACGGCCAAAAAAAAAAAACAAAGTCTGCGTGCTGAAACAAAAACGCGGTCGACGGCCCCCAGACGTCCAGACAGAACAAATCGGGACTGTATAAAGTGTATAGGGATTTTCTTGTTGTGGTTTTTCTTCTTTTCTTTTTCGGGATATCTCCTTCTTTTTTTTTATGTTGCCTTCGGATTTAATCGTGAATTTTGCAGACGGGGCTTTTTTTTAGCGAGGAATACACTTGGCAACTGTGTTGGGTGTAAGGAAACCCGTTGCAGCCGCGTACTTGTTATTGCCTCTTTTTTTCACGACGCATCGTGAAAACGAACACCCACAGAGAAAAACAAAAACAAAAGGCTCCTATAACAAAATATGGCTCTTACATACAAATGACGTATGTGGGTTTTGTGTTATTTTTCATCAAGTAGACTTTATCTTGCGGCATTTTATATCAACTCGTTTTTTTGTTTTGTTTTTAATGGCGTCTGAGAAGCATATTTTGCATTTTTTTTCATATTACCATATACAGGGACTTTTGAGGGGGGCGTTTGCTTACTGAACATGGCGGTCAAGTGCACCGAGATTTCTACTAGGCCAAAAAAAAAACAATCTTAGGTGTGGGTATAACCATACAGGTAAGAGGCAGAGTAAGAAAGAAAAGAAAAATAAAGCTGTGATGCAAACTATGGGAGGGTAGGGTGATCAACATTTGCATCATATTCGAAGGGTGGATCAGTCTGGACATGTTTCAACCAAGTGGGGCAAAGGTAGGACAACGATTTTTGACATTCAAAGACGGAGGCAAGGGAAGGAAAAAATTGAAAATATGCAAATAATATGCAAATGATCAACAACACCAAAATTAAGAGGGTGGCGGAAATGATTCAAATATTTTAAGAAAATGTTTCAAAGTATAGGAATTTTCATATGAATTTTCATCGGCTTTCATATCGACCATAATCGATTGTCCCTCGCAACCCCATTAACCATCCCCCATCATCCAAGAAAAATGTTTATTTCCCCATTTTTCATATATACTTATTTATTAAAAAACGTTTTATGTATATTTTTTTCTCCTCATTATTCCTATAAGTTTTCGGCAACAGCACAACTATTTCTCTCTCTCTTTCTCTTTTTATTATACCTCTTTATTATGTTTCCCCCCCCCCCCTTTGCAAAGGTGGGCATTATATATGTGGACGTAGCTCTTTCTGATTTCCGCGTCTGGTCGGATCATCATCGACCGTTTAAGGATCGGGGTCACCGGCATTTGTTCATCAGCCAAAAAGATAATCATAATTTTTTTTTTTTTACATCCCAAATAGATGTCTCGCCGTTCTATAGGGTAAACAGACGTTTGCCTTTTTCTTTTTTTTCATGAATTCAAAGAAAAAAAAAAGTTGGCGACACTTTGAGTCAACGGGAAAGAACGCTATCCGAAAATGGACATCATCACGAGCGAAAAGAAGGGATATAACAAGAAAAAAAAAAACGAACGTTATAAACGCGCGGCGGGGTCGTCAAAGCCAAACACACAGCTGATAAGAAATAAGAAAAAAAAAACGCGCACCTTTTTTTTTTTATTTAACAACCATTTTCTTTCTTTGGCTTCCAATTTTTTACGAGCAGAACATTTTCTTTTTTTTTTTTTTGAAAAGAATAAAACGCAGTTCATCTGTTTTTTCTTCTTTGGCATCGTCTTTTTCCTCTCATCTCTCGTCTTTTGTTTCTTTCGTGTGTGTGTGTTTTTCTTCCACCTTTTTTTTTTAGGGCAAGCGAAAAGAAAAAAAAAAAAAAAAGGGAAGCGACAGATTTATTTGCTGATCGCCATTTTGAGCTGTTCGTTGTGTTTTCTTTCTCCTTCCCATTCGCTCCGCACTCCGTTACGATCCCATTGTGTGTAGCGATGGCAAAAAGGAGAAAGTCGAAAGGAAACGATCACCCGATTTGTATGAATGTGAAAAAAAGTCATGTCGGCATTATGCAGCCATGAATGGGGAAGTCGTGGAAACCTACTCCCCCCCCCCTCCCTTCTTAAAAAAAAAGAAGGCCGACATTCGGCAATTTCAATCACGCGGGACCATCGCCACACACTTTCCCTTAAATCTGATTCGATCCAGGTTGCATGAATGAGGTCCGACATTCACGGCCTACAGGGCCTACCTAAAAAAATGAATGGGCGCACGTCCATTGTTTATTTTCGTGTGTTTGCACCTGTTCTTTAATGTTGCAGCATTGCCAGAAAATGCCTCCATTGAGCCTCTCTCTCTGAATCTCATTGATAAAAAAAAAGAGAAAATGTAATAGATGTGTACCAGAAAAAGAAACAAAAAAAAATGCAACGAAGAAGGCAGACAGTTAGGCAACTGGAAATCAGGCCCAAACACGCCTCGCATTTTTCACGACAGCCGGCGTACCTCATGATCTCCGGGAATTCCTTTCTTCGTGATGATTCGTTACAACAAACGCCGTTAGCGTGACAAAAAAAAAAGAGAAGAAAGAGAAAAAAAAAATATAAGAGGTTCTAACAGAGGAAACCTGTTTAGATTAAACGGTAGGGAGCGATAGGAGAATCAACGGATATATCTATACCTATATACGTTGATGCGTATAGTATGTTTGAGTTATTCAACATGGCGCACGTTCCTGCGGGTTCTTCCAAAGTTTCTCCGCCACGGGGGGAGCGTTGGAGTAACTGCTGTTTGAGAAAAGAATTTCCATCAAAGCATTTATTATTTTTTTTTTTTGCTAAAAAAAGAAAAACAAAAAATGGGGGTAGAAAAATGCGCAATATTCAAATAAGGAAGACATAATGACAACAGTCATTTCCCATAAGCCGATACCGCCATCACAAGGCTTCATCAGATAACCTCATTGAATGAAAATGTTCGACGAGGACGTCATAGTGGACGTGCACGTTCAAATCCATGCCAACTTTTATCCGACATCTAGATATGCAAATATCCTTTTGTTTTTCGTGAAGCATCGTTTATCGGTAGTGGCTGATTGCAACACAGTGCTGTTGTAAGAAAAAGTAAGGAATGAAGAATAAGAATCTCGTTCTCCGGTTTGACCTGATTTCCTTGGCGCACTTGACCCGCCCAGACAGCGAGAGCGCATCCATCAAGTATCACACAATCAAAAGAATCTTTTCCGTCTTATATACGTTTGAAGGTAACAGTATTTATACCTTGTACTGGGAAGCCAACAGGTAAACGCAAACGAGTAGAACAATCCAACAATGTCGTTTGACCGAACGTTTCAACTTGTTTATGGCATCGCATTTCTATCACTATTATGACTTCAAGAATAATGCAAATACTTGCAATCTTCTTCCGAATCGAATCCTAAATAACTCAACGGAAATCTGCAATAACATCGTGGGTACAGTCGAACCTTGTATACTTATGCAATCAACAAAGTTCTTCGTTTGGTATTTAGAATATCTCTGTATAACAGGTACACGTAACAGTTTACAGAACCATTTCAACATGTCTGGGTAAGTAAGTGAATTTAAAAAAAAAATGAAATTTGAAACTCCCTCCTAAAACAGAGGGGGAGGGAAAAAAAATACTACCCCAGTGTGAAAATCATCGCATTCCAGACAGATTGCGTCAATCTTTCCTTATAACAGCAGTCTGTTTTTAAGTACGCACATATACTGGATATACATTTAGAGGGGCAACTGTATATCTATCAATTTGATGATGATGATGAAGTCGGCGGCGGCCCAACGGCTTTTGAAAATAGAAAGTAGCAGGTGGCCATCACACTCTCGTGCGAGCCCCTTGCTGGATGGCCGTGTTTCGCCCGCCGGTGTTAAGCAATAGAGCGAAGAAGGATCTCCCACATATAAATACACCAATGATGCAACACATATACAAAAGCATCGCTTATACAGAACTTCTACCTAGACCCATTGAAGAACAAAAAAAAAAGGATAACTAAATAGAAAATGAAATAAAAATATAATTTCCACACACACACACACACACAAAAATAAGAAGGGCGGGCGCAAACGTTTCACACTCTAACGAATTGATTGATGCTGTTAGCGTGAGTTGCTGCTTTCGGGCCGTGCTATCATCCGTCGTGCTCATGCGGACACGGAAGAGAGTCTTCTTCCCTTTTTTTATTTTTCATGAGCCCAATTTTGATTCTCATTTTTTTGTTTCCCCTCGCAGCGAAAATGCCATCGTCTTAAAGGCTTTTAGAGAAAAGAAAAGAACCGCAAAGCGAAAACTGTTCCACTTATTTGTTTATTTGACGTGCATTTTGTTTGATGGAAAAGCCGACGAGAATTTTGAAAAAAAAAAAAAAATAGTTCATCGACAGATGGGTAGGAACTTTCCCGTTTGCCGGACGACTCGTCCTTTTCTCTTTCATACGGACGAAACATCTGAAAATCTAAAAAGGCAATAATTGAAGCGGGTGTTGTGTCATCGTGGCCATTGTACCGGTCACTTCGGACGCGAAATGGCTGATAGACATCAAACGTCGTTCTTGCATTTTCACAAAAATAAGAAAGGTTGCTGGCGTAATCACGCGGTTAAACGACATACGTTGTCACAGTCCCTTTAAGAACGGAGCAAGACATTCCCGGGAGTTGGAATAGCGAGAAATCATAGCGCATTATATCGTCATGCTGGTGGGTGTATTTTTTAACAATTCTCTCTTCCGTCACTGAATAGCTAGTTGCTAAATGACAAATCAAACAAAACGAAACCTCAAAACCCCAAAAGAAAAATCAAATATTGAAAAATAAAAAAAAGGAAGACGAAACGACGTAGCGGAAAAAAACGAAAATCAACCACAAACTTTTATTTTATTTTATTTTATTTTTGATTGATGTGTTGTTATGCAATTGGTCCGGAAACATGGCAAAGACATAACACATTACAATGGAGAGGGGGAAAAAAAAGGGCCATCTGGAGAAAGTTGATCGACATCAATCCAACACAAATATACCTAATGTGTATTTAATCATAATCACCATAATAAAACTTCCCATTTTTCTTTATAATGCAAATAAAAAAAAAATAAAAAAAAATAAACAGAATGACTAAGAAATTAGGAATGAGGTTCCGTTTTGATTTGCATGTCCGTCGAAATTTCTTTACCACGTATGCAAACATCACATATCTAAAACTGATCGCTAGAAGCAATCACCAGATCTGACAGTTTGAATTCAGATATATATAAAAAAAAACAAGAAACAAAACAATGCCGGAACAGAATAGCGAAAGACAAATAAAAAAAAAAGCAAATTCACGAACATGGCGAAAATAGTTTGTTGGCAAAGAATCGGGTCGCTCTCTTATTCTCTAGACCCCTTTTGTTCACCTAATAACAACTTAAACAATGAGATGGTCGCTGAGTCTATTTGCTGATATACGTACGTTTTTTTTTTCAATTCATCGTTTCTCATACCCCGTGTCGCTCTCGATGGAAAACAAAAAAGGGCGTGCGCTCCACTTTATGTTTACGTACGATGGACACGAAAAACACGGAATCGCAAAACCGGAATAAATCCCCCCCCCTCACCAGAAAGTATGGCTCTTGTGCGGAATTCCAAATCGCCCGCTAATGCTGTCGGCCATTATTCGAAGCTAGAGCGGAAGCGCTATATAGCGTCAATGGCGACCGCGGTGGTCTTCAAGTGCCGCCACTCACGCTCTTATTTGCCGCTTTCAGCGTGATATCTCAGCGACCGCTGCGGACGTCCTCAAAAACACGAACGATGACCAACTTAATTTTTTTTTTTTTCTTTTCCTATATAGCATTAATCAAAAATGAATGGGGTTATAACTTCCGATCTGGTTTTTTTTTTAAAGGAAGACTCTCTCTATGAGAAAACATATGTGCATCATATTTGATTCTTCCATATATATATGTTTTTTAACTAGACATCCATCGCGTTTCAACTTGTCGGCCCTGTCAACCTGTCAGGCACACACACTCGCTTCTTCCAATAAGCCTCGTCGCAGCTGTCAGGCCTATAGTGGTGAAAAAACAAAAGAATCACGACGATAACGAGGTCTTATATACCGAAAGCATTTTCCACAAGAGGCCCAACTACATATAGAGTTCTCGTTATCGTTTGATTTCTTTTGATGATTTATTGTGACCACCACGGCTGATGTGAGGTTGGCTTCGTTTTTTGATTTGAAACATTTTAATTTTCGATCCCCACCCACCTTCTAACTCGGGAGAAAGGGGGAAGAAGGAATGAAAAGTCCTTGGCCTCAAAAACCAGATAAGCGTGAGCACGCAACATGTCGGCTATACACGCTGCATGCTCACGTATATATAGTAGTAGCCTACGTGTGGCGTTTTAAGGTGAACCTGTATACAGAAGACGAGGATTTCACGAGGGGCTGGTTGATGTTCCAATGTCTTGAACAGGATTTACGATGACGAGAAAAACAAACAATTTTTTACAACTGGGTGCTATTTCCCTCCCCCCCCCCCCTCAAAAAAAAAAAAAAACTCGGCCATTCTGTTGCTTAGAAGATAAAAGATTCAAAAATGAATCCAGAAATTTCTGTTCCTTTTTTAAGATTAAAAAATTCTGGGTCCTTTTTTTCCCCGCATTTATGGCGACACAATTGTCACGGACTTGTCACGTCCTCAACTTCGTTTAATACACTTGCTCAACCAGCATCGTTCGAATTACTATAATGTTACGATATTTCATTCCTAAAATCAACTTGGCCGAACGTAATGCGGTAAAATCAAAAAAGAAATGCATCTTCATTTTATACTGACTCTCCTCACGATCGTTTCAATCTTTTTTCTTCTTCTGCTTGGCTGAAATCCCCCCTTCGTTTTATTGATTTTGATCGTACGTTCGAGTTATACTCAAAATTGACGCAAGACAGGAAAAGGTGGCATTGATTCGAATAGAAAGATTGCCCTACAAAATACGTAGAAATATCTTGAAAATTGTGTCTGTTTAAAGCTTAAAAAAAAAAAATAAGAAAAAAGTGTGATGACACGCAGTCCTATATTACCCTGCGCACGTCAACATTGTGTATATATATATATATATACACCATCTGCGTTGACCGGTTAGGACAAGATGAATGCCGGCGTAAAGATCCTTGCGTGTCGGGTAGAAAAGAAAAAAAATAAGAAGAAACGATCGAGACAGCTCAACGAAAGATGATAAAAATGACCAAGGGGGATCCACGAAACGCCTATCGGCTTTATTAATGCACGACATGCTCCGGGAGAAAAGAATGGAACTATAACGTGTAGTATATCTAATACAATTTAAAGAAAATGTATATAGGGGGTAAGGAAAAATAAAATAAAATAAAACGTATACGGGTATTTTTGATTTACATGACTCGTCTAAGTCTTCCTTGACTTATTCTTTTCGATCTTTGAAATTTTTATTTGGAACTTTGCGGCCTATTATCTATATCCACCCTCTGGCTCTCGTATGTATATTCCAACGCTGTATATAGTAAATATCAGGGGGTGGAATAAAAAATAAAAATGGGGAAAATGAGCTGCTAGATGTTTCCTTGTGTTCCACGGAGAAAGGCAACAAAGATGAATATACGGTCTTGAATTACTGATTTCGATCATTCCAGAATGTTTTGGCCCGCCGGACGTCCCTATTACGAGATGGCAAACGGGCCATAGTATATATATATCTACAATACACAGACAACACTTTCTCCTCGCTGGAATGTCTACAAGTGCCAGCGTTGTGTGTGTAGGGGGTAGGTGGAGGGGAGAAAAAAAGAAAAGCTTCACATATAGAAGCACCTGACTTCTATAGACGAACCCTTTTAACCTTCTCTTTCTTTTTCTCCTTTCCCCATTCACCTCAGGCTGATTGGCTATGCCCCCTGATGCAATCAAAAAACCCAACAGCAACAAAACACTGTCTGCCCTTTTTTTCTTTACGTGCCACCAACGATGGGGTTAGAAAAGAAAAGAAAAACTTCATCACGCCGTGACTGTCAAACACACGTACGCCAGACGTTGCTGCCCAGGAATGGTTGACTGGATGTATAGTACTAAATAATGCCCTGCTGTCTGGAATTGTTTCGTTTGTTCCCCTCTCGAAAAAGAAAAGATAACACGAACGAAATTTAGACGATCCCACATTTCACTCTCTCCTTCCTCCAGCTCTGTATATACGTTGTTCTCCATGTTTTCAGAGGGGAGCCAGCACAGACCTGGACGAGATTGTTGTCGGAAGAGAAAGGCAGAAAGTTATTTATGTATTTCTGTGTGATGTGAAGTGTGTAGGACTATACGCTCGTCGTATAAGAGGCTCATGTCAATTGCTACGTGATTAGTTTGCCTGATGAATGAGTTGCCCTGCCACGACAGCCATCAGCTAGGGGCCATAGCAATCGACCTCTAGCCTTCCACCTGTTGCATATATACCTGTTGCTCTCCTTTTTGTGTGTGTGTGTGTGTGTGATGATCTCATGTCGTTGATGACGTTCTTCTAAACTATGGGACTTTGTTAAGACAATGAGACATATGCCTAGCTAAATAGAGGTGACAAAGATGAAGACAGAATTTGAGACAATGCAGCAGAGATTGGTTTTTCTAGCAAAGAAAATTATCAATAGAAATGGAGATTGAAAAATCACTTTGAGTCACGCACGCGGCAGGTTCTTCACGAGTTTGTTGCTCGTTTGTATGTAAATGATGTTCTTGTAATAATGTCGTTATACGGGAGAGTCTCGGCAACGTCCTTTTGTTTCGCCACATTACGAAGCAGGTAGGCTGATTGCTTCGTTCACCTGGCCCTGTCTACTAGTTGACTCGAGAATGCATCATCATCCAAAGACGCATAAAGAGCTTCAATTACAAATTATACACAGACAAGGAGAAAATAAAACATTTGTGTTATGTTTCTTGTCTATCCCGTCTGTCTCTCTTGTCCGTGTCAACGTCGATGACCAAGCCAGTCTCGTGCGTGATGGAGAGCTATATCTACTACTTCTACCAACCGCTTTTTAAAAAATCATAAAGAAAACTCAGCTGATGTTCAGCCAACATTCTTTGCAGACCAAACAAAACAAAATAAGTACATACACGTCCGTATAAATAAATGTGTCGTGTCACGGTACAATGCTGTACACAGTTATACAAGACTGTCCAGACTTCTAAAGGCTCATCTATAAAGAATAGAATTTTAGAAGAAAAAAAAAATGCTGGCCATCGTCAGGTGTGCACGCTATACGAAAGTATCTCTCTCTTGCGTGCTATCTCTTGTGTCCTCTCATTTAGCAGACATTGGGCGTGAGGGCGTTTACGCTTTACTGCCGTATACGAGATGATTTTCCAACAGACATTCCAAAAATAGAGGAAGACGTTGTAAAAAAAAACGCCAAAAGAAAATGAAATGACACCATCAACTTCTTTTTAATGGTTCCCATTTTTTTTTTTTTTACCTTCTAGCAGCTTCAAATGGCTTCTTTCATTTGCCTCGATTCCCTCATTTCATTATACAGACCGTATAGAGTAGCACGAAATAAAGAAAGAAATGACCCGATTTAGTTTGGAATTATACCGCAGCGAGAGCCATTTAACTTTGGACGCATGGTTTGTTTGCGCTCGTTTTCCCTCTTGTTATTCAAAGAATTTTTTACCCCCCCCCCCCCCCCCCAAAAAAAAAAAAAATTACATTGTTGTGTGTTTCAAAACGAAGAGTTCCAGATGGTTACAATGTTTTCTCTTCGCGTGTAAAATATAGAAAGAAATCTTTCAAAAATAAACAAAGTCGATCATCCGGCCCCGGTGGTCTCGTCTGTCCATCCCCATCCAACCAAAATAAATCTCTTTTGATTATGGATGGTATAAAATTTGCACCATTCCTTTTATGAATTTTGTCACGTCAACTGATGGTGACTCAAAAAAAAAAAAAAAAGAAGAGATTAGGTTTCCCAAATATTTCCCCTCCCTAAAGGTCTGGGTCGTTTTAACCGAATGAATGAATTTTATTTTCGGGGCCCGTCTATATGTGCGTGTCTATGTGGCCCACATGTCCTTCTTCAACGTCTGTTCCATAACAAACCATTTTGCTACGTCTTCTATACCTTTTCCACCTGACCCGGAGGCTCGTACAGAATGCGAGCTTTTAGTTGATGAGAGAAAGTTTTGTGTGTGTGTGTGTGGACCCTTTAAATGGTTCGCTCTAAGTTAGTCTTTCCTGTTGTCATCTTTCGCTCTCTCTCTAGGACGTTCTTAAAGAATTTGATGGCCGACAAGTCTACACTGTAAGATTAAAATAGTAGAGCAAACATAAAAAGAAAAAAAAAGTTCAAGAGAAAGAGACAAATTAGTTTGGGCCAGCATTTCGTGAAAATGTTGGAGCATCTCTTTTTAAGACGGGCCGTTTGCGGCGATAGTCGAAAGTCAAAGAGCCATAATGGCACCTTGTTATTGATTGACTCGTATGTATTTGCTGATACACGTGTATTGTTTGGCTTTGAGCCTCCCAGTGTGTGTGTACACCTGGGATTGCAGGTGTAGGTACACACAGTCCATGATGGATGTGAGGTATTTACCCCCACCAGCAATACTTTGACCGGCTTATTTTGACTTGAGCATTCTTTCGTTTTTTTTTTTGTTTCAAGTCCTTTACAGTCAGCTAACGAAACGAGGTGGGTACAAAAGCCACAAGCGAAAGAATCATCGGCTGTAATTAGATTCAAAACTGGCGGCTGACCCTTATAGTCCCGAAATAAATCGCTTTCTCACGCTACGAAGGCGTAGTTGATAGAAGCGGGCCGGAATTTTTCAATATCCCTTGCGCAACGATTTCTTTGAAGAAGACAAGCTCTAGGGCATCGCAGGTAAATTAGATAGTCTAATTCCCCCCATTCAATATGGGAAAAAGGAAAAATATGAATCAAGCCCGGCATATTAACATGTTCCAATTAAATTTGTTTTTATTTTTTTTTTTTACTCTTGATTTATTATAAAATGGATCCCCTTTCTCTTGCGCATATGAAAAATCCCTTTTGCCGCAACAGGAAATTGAATGAAATTCAAACAAAACAAAAAAATGTATGAGAATGAACTGGGGAAAAAGATGACACAAAAACTTTCGATTCTCGCTACAGCTCGTAAATAATCAAAAATAAAAAGGGAAAATTTAAAAAAAAAAAGAAAACATCAATAAAAAAACAAAAAACATCGAGACGATGAAGAATGTGGAACCTTTTTGTCGAGTCAATGCCAGCTCATTTTGAGGCCGGTCATTAGAGTCATCAGTCCGATGAAGAGTCTATATAGCAGGTGAAAAAAAAAACTAAATAATAATATTTAAAGAAAAAAGATATATATATTCAAAAGCCTACACCAGGAGAAAGTTTGGTCCTATTTTTCTTTTGTTGTTGTCCTTAAACATTCGTCCTCTTCATAATGGGAAACCTGCTCCTCCGTGTTTCTGATGTCTCTCATTCTCCATGGGTTAAGAAAAAAAGAAAACCAATGGAGCGGTTCCCTATATGTCTTTCAATATTCTTTTCTTCTTCTTCTTCACATGTGAGATGTGTTTTTTTTTTTCTGTTTTGTTTGTCCAACTTCCCTCCGGTGCATTTTTCATTCTCTCTCAAAAAAAAAAAAAAGGCCAAATGGAAGCGAATGGAAGCCCGTACATACACGATTGCTTCACTTTGTGTATAGAGGAGACATTCTTTTTCATTCTTTTCTCTCTAAACCCGAAAATGGAAGCAAAAAACAACAACGTCCTTACAGTTTTTGTTGTGTGTGTGTGTGTTGAGAATAGCTAATGAGAATCGTCTCTCTCACTTTCTCCACGCGCTCCGACACGCTCACACACACGTTCACACGAAAAAAAGGTTAGAGTATATAGCTTTAAGGCGATCGTATTATCGTCTAATAGTGTCTTGCACTTAGTTGAATTCCAAAAATAGGGGAGAAAAAGCGTGATTCGGAACAATTTGGGAACAAATTACATACACATTGAATTTTGGAATATGGCGTGGGATATATAGCCTGGAAAAATATCCTTCCGGTATTTAACAAGAACAAAAAAAAAATGGAAAGTGGATTTTTTTTTTTTACACCGGGTTTATAAGCAAACGCTGTGCAACATCGTTAATGCGTCCAGCGGATAATCCAAGCGATCCAGCCAACCGTACTGTGTGCGGTTTTCTTATCTAAATATACGTTCTCCTGATGCCGATCGAAAGTTTGTTTTGCCGCGTATTAGTTTTAACTATGGGTTCTAAAAGGAAAACAAGTGAATGATTGAAGACCGGAAATCAAATTGCAACATATTTGCTTATTTTGAAAAGAAGAAAAAAAGAGAAAGGCCATTTACCTTCTGCAATAAGGCAGACAGTGGTTAGCTTATATATATACATAGGCCTCATTATGATAATTTGTTATACTCAACTGCACCTGCTTTTTTTTTATAGCGTCACTTTACATACACGTATCTATGGGTAACTACGGTTTCCGTTTCGCCTCGGGGATATTGCTTTTCCAATTGTGTTGTTTCCCGACAAAACAGACGCACACGACTCAACCGCGAGAACGTGTAAATGCTCGCGCAACTTGGTCATAACAGAACACACCTGTGTCTACATTAGTGGTGTGTGTGTGTCAGTATAGATGACACGACAAGGGGGTTCCCCCCCAGCCGGCTAGGTCCATCTCCTCACTGAAGTGCCTCTTTCAATGATGCACACCATGATTACATCAGTAAAAAAATAAACCTCCAGTAGGAGTATAGTTCATTTGAAACATTTCCAGCTTGCGTCTGCATGGAAACACGAATGTCGAAGAGAACCAAACGTTTAAAAAAAAACGGACACGAAGACTGATGATGTAAGATTGATGAGCGATTGGCTCTTCCGATTTAAGCCGAAAGAGAAAGTGGAGAAAGAGAGAAAGTTGCACATATAGAAAAAAAAGGGGGTCTGATGTAAACTATGCATACCACAGTTAGTTTTTTTTATTTAGTACTTAACGAAATACTCCATCAGATATATAAAAAAAAAGACAAACGTTTAATAGAGATTCACCAGCCAAACATATCCTCCCCGCTGTGCACTGTCCATCTCCTCGGCTTGTAAACAAGTCAGCAGTACACACACTGATCAAAAGCTGTACAGTCCCGCTCAGTTCGTGAGCTATAGTGCACATCGTACAGTATATATACTTCCATACACGTGCAAAAGGGAGATAAACGAAGAAAAGATGCAAAGTTTTTCTCTCTGTGTGTGTGTAAAAATGTCTGCAACGGAGAAAATAAGCAGCTCATCTCTCTCTCTCTCTCCCTTTGACCTGGTTGTGTTGGCCTGGGCTATTTGGGATGGAGAAAACGCTCTCTCTCTCTTGATTCACCTCTCTCAAAAAAAATAAAAAACAACTGTTGGCCTTTTCTTTTTCTTCTATACACCGGGATTCATCGTTGCCCATTTGCATATTATAGTGGGACATCCATATGCAACAGGTGAATCGCGTCCTTCTTGTATATCTATACTGGCACGGCCCGATCAACGGCGCTGTTCATATCGTGACTTCAGTTTGCTCGTCCCAAGGAACAGGAAATGGAGAAAGAAAAAAAAAAAATGCGAAGTAAGACATGCCCAGCGAGAAGATTCTATACCACCAACCGAGTCGTTGCTCAACAAAGTTCTTTTTTTTTTCCAGGGCCGGGTCGGGAGAAAAACAGCAGGCAGTTTGCCTGTGCAGTGTTTTTAACTTGAGACGATGTTGAAGCGTCACCGTTTTTTCCTCATTGAAAAGCAAATTTGAAAAAAAAAAAAAAAATGCGCCCACCAACAGCTTTGATCAATTATACACGCTGCAAATGAAAACAAGAAATAAAAAGAAATAAAAAAAATTCGTTGGACCTGTATAAACCAATCCAGCATTTCAGACATAGCATGAGCGGGCCATCAAAACCCCACCTTGGAATTGGCATGTATACGAACTCGCCCTGTAAGAAGGAAAACAAAAACAAAAAAACAATTTTAATATAACGTGACCAAGGTGTTTTTTGTTGTTGTTTCTATATACTTCAAACACCTCGCGTGTTTCGCATTTTCGCCGTTTTACTCTTGTTTCACGAAAAATCATGAATGGCTGATGTTATGTGGGTGCGTTTCGATTCAGATCTCAAGCTGAGCTCGCGATGGATCTTGTTGCTATAAATCTAGGTTACAGATGGATTTATTTCGTTTTCCTTGGCTTAGGTTTTTTTTTTTTCTTATTTTAGCTAGTGCGTCACGGTAGCCGGATCAAACGTCCACGGACACCAGGACACATCACGTCGTTCAATCCGGTTTTGTTATCCATCCATGCCAAAGCGAACAGTGAATATGCAAGAAAGAAGACCCTTGTTTTTTTTGTTTTGTTTAATCATTTGGTTTGCACTGCTTTTATTTTTGTTTGTTTTTATGCAATCGGCGTTGATGGGATTGCGATGTCCATAAATCGATGACAGCACCAAGACTCGTCAAATGCTGAGGTCGTTTGGTTTCAGGACGACTTTCTTCTTAGAGGACGCTTTCGATTTGGATGTGCTGATCCCCAACGAGAAAGAGGATATCTAGAAATCCGGGAGAAAAGAAAAGAAATATTCCAAACGAAAAATTGACCCAGTGCAAGTGGATTTTGCCTTGATTGCGACCCCGATTTTCTTCCCTGAAGCGGACGGTCGTGTTATAAGAACACGCTAAAATTCTGTTTTAAGAAAACAAATAAGAGAGATTTTGGCACGACCATCCGCATGCATTTTTCTTTTTTAACTCTTCCATGATTTTGCAATGAAAAACAGATGAACTATAATCGCAAAATGACCGAAGGGATGACGTGAGATGAAACCGACACGTTGACATCCAACGAACAATCCGATCCAGCGTTTTTTACGTGGTCTAGAAATATAAGCGAACTAGGGCAACAGCGAAATACGAGCAATGATTTGTAGGTTTAACAAACACCAACAAATGAACAGAATAAATTAGAAAAAATGGCTTCCGCAATTTTCGCGAGTGATCGTTGGCGATCCGGGCGACTTGTTAGAGTAGGCTACGCTTTGCTGATTGTGGTTTTTCTTTTACACTTAGAAAAAAAATGAAATGAAAAAAAAAAGAGCAGGTGCGCTGCTCCTGCCTTATACAAAAAAAATAACCGAATGCGCGATTTGCGATGAAAAGAAGCCAAACAGGTAAGGAAAGTGCGCCAACCATTTTGGGGCATCTCGTAATTTGGCTTTTTACGATACTTCCTTTGATTGGATTTGAAAACCGCCAACACCTTATTCGTAATGGTCCACTGGACGGCCTTTGCGGCCCGACCTACTGTCATCGTCCCAACGGCGTGACCCCCATTCCGGTTAGTGGGGCTCTTTTTTTCTTTTTTCTTTTGACCAAAGAATGTCAAGAAAAAAGAAAAAAAAGAAATTATGAAAGAAGCCCTAAGAGTTTGCGTTAGCCCTTTTTTTATTTTTACTAAGGGAAATAGCCTGTAAAAAAAACAAAATGCTTTAAAGCTTGTGTGCCATTATGGATAGACTATTTGCAGTGGCTGAGTAACGCTGGCCAACTGGAAATGGCCAACTATACGTGGCCCTTAAGTTCTGAACATGGAACGTGCGATGGAAGAAATGACGAAAGCTTATAAAGAAGAAACGGGAAACGAAAGAGGAGAAGCAGAAGGAAAGAAAAAAAAAGGATAGACCAAAAACCGAAACGGTCACTCCACTGACCCACATCCTTGTAGTCAAGAAAACAACAACAAAAGTGTGGCTCATCATCGTGAGCTGTGCGTTGCTAACGTGTTAAAGAAGCGAAACCAGTTTCTGTTCTATACCCCGGCGTTGTGTGTTATTACTACACGAATAGCGTAATGCAACAGCGCGTTTTACAAGACCTTTTACCAGTTACTTGCACTTGACACTTGTACACGACGATGACGCCAACGTTTTATGGAAAACGCTCATCACTCTCTCACGGTATATTACATCCACCCGCACAAGTCATCCAAACTTACCGGTATTTACATTTTTTTTTTTTTTTCACGAGCGATGGATGCGTTTTGGACATTGAGTTGGTTATACGCCTTCATCTCGCTATACGGAACATGCAATCAAGGTTTAAATAAAATTTATGGAACGACCAGTTGCTCGTGTGCTCTTAATGGTACATATCACCATCATACACGTCTCTCGTTATAATAACTATTAGGGGAGAAATGGTCGGCCCGTCAGGGAAAGTTGGCCTAACATTTCAGTTGGTCTAATCACCTGCTCAACTATTTAATGTATGCTTTTATGTAGCAATCTTCCCCCCCCCCCCCCCTAAATGTTGGAATGTTTCGTCGTTATCTTTACCCCTTTATGTCATTATGTGTCTCTGGGAAGTCTATATAGTACAGCAATTGAATTCTTTTGATGGCCGTTTTAGACGGGCCGTATTTCAGTCTATGCCGCTTTGGAATTCATCAGGCAATTATCTTGAACGCCTTTGAGGCTCATTAAGGATAAAATTTTTTTTTTCTTTCTAGAGTTTTGAGTTATTTGAATTGTTGATTGACCCCAATTGATAACGTAATCAACAATGAATCTACGAAATAAATGGATTTACCGACGAAGAATTCATGCGATAAAGAATGTGTATGTGTATATACAGTTAGTCTGTATACAAATTTAGGCTTGATCGTTTTTCATAATGCAGTTGCTATTCTTTTCGATTTTTGGCAAATGATATGGTAAGGAACAGTTCACGTTCATAAGGGACTCTCCCAAATTCAGGTCCCGGGCGGTTCCCCCGGTACAAGTTTTTTATGGATCATCAACCGCTTGCCTTGACTTTGCGTGTCGGAGCTGTTTGCTCGTATAGAAGTTGGTAGGGAGACAATGCATAAAAATGCATTTTTCTTTTTCTTTTTTTAATGTATAAAGAACCATAAAAAAGAAAAAGAAAAAGTAGAAACAACTCCCGGCGACTTTAAAGAGATAAGTCGCCCTCCTGCAGTGTGGCAGTTCTATGTCGTGTTCCTTTCTCCTCTTTGATCGTCTTTCCCTGCTGGCTGTGTCGTCCGTCAAACAAGCGGCCTCATTAAGTATTCACGATCGTTTTCGTTTCTCTTCCACATACCCCCGTGACATTCTTTACATTAAAGACCTCTTAACTTATTTTCACAAGAAATTCTTTTCTTTAAATTTCTGTGGGACAAAATAGTAATCTAATTATTGTATTACGCACTACACAATAGATGTATGTGTATTCCTCTCGTTACACTGATCAGTTCCGGAAAGGGAGGAGCTCTCGGCCACGCACTAGTCATTAACGTCCAGCACAAAGTACGTATTGTACACGCTCCAGCTGCTACATAGAAAAATGCAACACAAACGCAAAAAAAAAAAAAAAAAATTCACAAAAAATATGAGATTACTCCCGCCCTATAGACTTGTGAGAAATTCCTTTACAATAGTGATGGGAGGGGTTCCTTGATAAGGAAGTCCTCCAGCGTTTTTTTTTTTTTTTTTAAAGCCAAGCTTGCGCGCGCGCGAGCGATTCACGTGCATAATTAAACAGGAGAAAACCTTACATCTAAAAAAACTTCGAGTTTGGAGCGGCGTGATGACGCCCGGCCACAGGCTATACCGATTTTAGAATATAGAAAGCTTATTCTTCTTTTTTTTTTCCACCGTGTTCTTTGGTTAAAAGAATTTCTTGCTCTCTCTCTCTCTCGCTCACTCTTGAGGTTGGCTTTATGATGATTATACACATTTCTGTACTGTACTACTACTACCATCGTCTAATACACACACACCCACCATATATCGTGATATGTGTGTGTGTGTGCCGCACAATGTCTCACGTAATGTACATTTTTTTTTCAGGAAGGGGGGGGGGGGGGGTGATATTTGTTTGTAACACATCGGCAAGAGGAAAAAATGAAAAAGACAAGATTAACACCTTCGTTTCGTGGTTGTGACAGTTGCGGTGCAACAACAAAAATCTTTCGCTCTGTTCCAGAACTGTTCCAGATTTTTTTTTTTTCGCCTTTTTTTCTCTTGCCTGTTGTCTATATACCTTCGAGATTTTCATGTGTCGCGTAGAGGCGTGAAAAAAGAAAAGGCCGGCCGGCTTTTAAAAAAGAAATCGAAGCGGAAGCCGCTAGTCTTTTTTTCTCTTCCCGACATTCCCGTAATAACACGATGCAAAGTTATTTCCCGACATTGTTTCGTGCGGGGAAATTTGAATGGCTGTGCCAACGTGACCATACTAGGCAAAGAGTCTGCACTGGAGACGGAAACTGAAAGTTTGCAGCATCAGCAGACAGTCCGCACAACATATATAGGGTATATCTTTTGTTACTTATAGAACGTTGTTTGAAAGAGTTGATGCCGGGTTGTTGCATTACGTGTTTCGAACAAGAAAGAACTCTCTTTTGCTACTTCTTTTTGCAAAATTTGCAGCTCTTGGGTCTGCGATGACGACGCTTATCGCCTGCCGCTTATTGTTCAGCCTTTTTACATCATAGGCCCTTTTTGAATAAAAAATGAAAACTCGAATAAAAATAGGGGAGAAAAGAAAACGATCAAATTCCAGCCGGTGAATGACTGACTTGCCTTGGCTGCTCAAAAGCCAGACGGGCCCATCCGGCAGAGCTTGACCTACATTTTCACTCGGCACGGGCATGTTCTATACTCAACCTGCTTGGGCTCGTCTCGTTTTTGGTCTTCGTCCTTCGTCTCTTCGGTGTTAAAGCACGCCAAGGGTGTAAGGTGCTTGTTCATATTCAGCTGCTGCATCATTCCCATATCTTTTTCTCTCTCCTTTTTACTATATGTATATCTCCTCCCCGTCCTTTTTTGTTCTCTTTCTAACCAGAAATGTTCAACCCGTCTCAGTATGACACACTGTTATACGCTCTTAAAAAAAAAGCTGACCGGACCCATAACACCAAGACCTGAATGACGTCACTTCCTAATTGTTTAAAGTTCACCTCGTCGAAGAGAAATTCATCTCCTACAGCTTTGCTGATTTGCAAATCGATTAAAATTCGTGATAGGTGTGTTACAATAGCTCCGGTTTTGCGTAGCTTGATAGATTCGAGGAACACAAACTTACACGTATATATGAAATCAGAAACATCGCAAGAAAGAAGGAAAAAAAAAAAATAGGGTAGAATTTGAAATAGCGCCGACATGTTATTGTCGTGATATGGATCAGTGGGGAGTGGCACGGATCCCACAGGCCATTTTCTCAGTATTCTTTCCCTCTTTTCTCTCACGCCTTTCGCGTGCGGACAGGTCTAAGTGACGAGGCAAAAGAATAATCGTGACAGCCAAACTGCCAAGCCGCACGCCGCTTACGTCTACCAGCCTCTCTCTCCGTTTGCCACAGCGTCGGATATTTCCTGGGCATCCTAGTTCGTGCGTTCGCGTGCCGAGCTAAAACCAACAGACGTGACATTGTCAAATAAAAAGAGAGGGAATTCTTGCTCTTCGATTTTGGCACATTTTTGCGTCAGATTTCACGCGGAAGAGCCGCAGGTTTTCGTCCCAACACCTGAATCGTTTGACGCCGTCCACCTTCTCTATTAAAGTCCTCGATCGCAATGGATGATCAACCTGGAATCCTCATGTCTCGACCTAACGCCGCTGAGATGTATTTTGATTCTTAACAGCGGTATTGTCGGCAACATCTCGCCTTACCCGCCGTCGTCCCCATTTTCGTTCAAAACGTGTGGCTATCTTTTGGTCAAACATTTTTTTGATCACGATGTTTGACGACCCGTCGGTTTTTTCCTTGGTTTTTCTACGAAATTTGATACAATCGAATATTCCGTTCTATTTATAATACACCAGCATATGCAGCAATTGCTTTTCTCGGGAAAGTTGGAACGTCAGCTATGTTTGATCACGAACGAGACGAGGAGGATTCTCCGTGATAGTCTTGCAAGCGCGCACCAGGTGGATGTACTAGAAAGAACCCTAGTCAAGCTTCCTTCATAGATTTTTTTAAAAACCCTGAAACGAATATAACGCTTAAACACAGGAAAGTGTAGCTATACGCACACAGGTAATCAGCTGGCACGTATAGTGTAGCGTTACGACCGTATACATATAATACCTCCCGATTTCGCATTAATTTATTCAGCGCAAAAAAAATGTATATTCTTTTGGCTGATGCAAACGTTAACGAACCTAACGTTAACGGCATCATTTCACGGAGCATAATGAAGCGCGAGGGTTGATGGCTAGTTTTCTTTTGCGCTGGCAATGACTTTCGTTTACGGCGGACGTGAAAACGCGGCACAGTCAAACGGTGTTCGTTGCGCCGTTAAGGCAAAGGCAACAAAAGATTCCCCGCAGATTTGAGTTCGCCTTGTTTTCACATACTATACTATACACAATTTCCTTCGACTTAAAGAATGTTGAGAAAAAAAAAGACCCGACGTCGTAAAAAGAGTTGACACGAATTTTTCTACCTTGTTGCATAGCGGGTCCGCGCCGTAATTTTCGTTTACTGCTTTGTTTTAACTAGCACGGGACCACTTGCGCGTGTGTCTGTAAGTTATTAGGACCATGAGATATATGGGCAAGCAGTGACAAAAGTTTTATTGGACACTTTGTTTATTTTTAAAGGTGAAACTATATGGAATATTTTTCACATATTTTCCTCTCCAAAGTCAAATGTGTATACACCTTTTTATAACGGCTTCATCCGTCACGGTCGTGTTTCACAGTTGAATCCATTCTTGTCTGGCAAAATGGGGGAAAGGTAAGAAAAGGTATTCATCTCGAGGCGAAAAAGTTTGCCCTTCTTTTGTTTTTTTTGTTTTTTTTGTCTGTTGTTATTTTAGGACGCCTTTGGTCATTCAATGAAATTGCCATTCCGGGGGGGAAGTAGAGCTACGTGTTCAACTTTCTCGTCATTTTGTTTGACGTGTACAGGCGTCTCTATCGCAAAGAATCGCTGCATTCAAGGTATTCCAAAACGACGGGTGTTTTTGTGTAACAGTTGATTGTTTGTCATAAAAGTCTTGGTTTAAAAAAAAAAAAGAGAAAAATAGGTTGCCGATCTGTTCAACATGTCAAGAAAGAAAAACAAGTGGCTCGGCGATAACGTCAGAAACTGGTGAGCAAAGAGAACGAAAGGTAAGCCAATAAGTAAACATGGAATCAGTTTATGTATCAACGTTATCTAAACCCAGTGATCTCGTTTGTTCCTTGACAGATATATCGACGATTGAATCTAGATTCCTTTCCATGTTGAATCGATGTTGAATATCGTCTAGACTATTTCTTTGCTCTTGATTTTTCCAGTGTAAGAAGACATCGCAAACAAGTAAGTGTTTTTAGTTGATCAAGAGTATTAGCATATCAAGCAGCCGTGACAAAATTATCTATGCTGGATTATCGGTGAAAAAAAAGCAGATCTTATTTTTATCATTTGGGACCCTTGTCTCATGGATGTATCAGTTGACATCGAACGACGTAAACCAAATTTGTTTGTCCAAGTCACGAGACTGATAAAATAAGAAAAGCGTGACATGCTTTATTGCTTTTTTTAAAAACAGCTATTAAGAAGTAAAATAATAGGCCCCGCAAAATTGCAAATATGCCGTACAATTGGATATGGTTTAACAAGAGGGACAATTGCAATAGCCAGCAAATGATTCACTCCCCATTTCTTTTATTTTGAAATAAATTGCGAACAAACCTGGTTAATAACATTGTAATAAAAGAATTGCCTTTCACAAAGCAAGTTTTTTTTTTTTCATCTACAAAGGATAGCTGTTGGATATTTTTTGAGGGAGGGTCGTATTTTATGCCGTTAACTCTTGGCCGAATACTTTAATGACGTCTCTCCCTCTTGGATTTCCAATAAGCGTTTGCACATTCTTTTGCGGTTTCTGGGTCGACGGTTCTCGGTCCGGCCTTATCCACCGTCACGGTGTAATACTGCGAAGAAAATTCTCCATTAATCAAGCCGAACTAAGTGCTAGTTCCACGAGTCAATAGTTACCAAAGAGTAGTCGTTCTTAACGCTCCAGTATTTATTGATGGCCATAAATTCTTTCTTTTCATGGGTGTAGGGAGGCCAGTGCGGAATACCTTCCCTCATTTGCACTCCGGCTGGTGTCGGTTCTCTAGTAATTCATGCGGATCGACATGAAAGACACTGATTTCAAAAAGATTTGCAACATTCGAAACTCACCCGTAAGTGGCAAAAGTGGTCCATACTTCAATCATCTTCCTTGACAAGTCAACCTCCGTTTCGTTGTGGGGGATCGGCATCGTGAACAGGTACATGATTTCATCAGCGTGCATTACACCTGTGTGTTGAGATAATTAGTAAAAAAACGATCAAGAGAGTTGGCTGGGAATGTCGACATACCTCGTGGAAGAGTTTCGTCGGCGCCGATCAAACTGACTTTGCCGAAAAAGTCAAACGAATACCAATAAGCGTGGGGATTGTATTTGGTGTGTAGCAGCACAGTTTGCCAACCACCGGCCTTCAGGAAAAGTGCACCGCAAATCTGAATAGGAACATACAGGACATTTTAAACATTTTTTTGAGAAGGGGAACGCTAATCTAGACTTACATCAATTAAACCGGGAATCATGGCGGTGTAGTTACCCATCTGACACGAGTCAATGGCATAGCCGAGATACTTCGAAGTCAGGGCATCTGACAAAGCGCTCGTGTCATCGCGAACACCTTTGGAATGCATCACATTTTTTAAGTTACGAAATGAATTTCAAACATAAAATTTGGATTGCGTTGTTACCTAATGCGCCGAGAATGATTCGAACTGCGTCGTACTTAAAGAAGTCTTCATTGTCGATTAGGCCGTTAGGTTTGATGTATCCACCCAACATGATGTCGAAGGCCATGATGCCTTCGCCTTCATTGGCACCAAACAGAATGTGCGCATCCGTCATGTATTGTCCACTTTCAATCAGTTGTCTCGGTTCCGCCGTTAAATATTTTTCTTTTCCAGCAACTTGAATGACGGGAGATTGCCCTCCGAAACCAAGCCCGCCATTTCTCTCGTCTTCGTTCTAGAAATTCACGTTCCAAGTTCTATTACGACAACCATATCAATCAGAGCAGATGTACTCACCGAGAAGGCGCCTTGAGCGCGTCTCAACTCTACGGGATCTATGGTTCGCAAGCAATGCAGCAGGTCGGCATAAGGTTCCAGTGGGCAACCGGTCAGTTCAGCAATTCGATATCCGTGTTTGGAGGCATTGCGATCGAGAGCCCAGTCAGTTAGCATGGAGCCAGATTCAGCAATTGCATATCTAAACAGACCTGTAGTTAAACAGTGTTTGATAAGTAATGACGGTTCAATTCTGTGTAATAAGTTTTTGTTTTTTTCGTTAACCTTCTTGTTTAGTTTGAGGAGCTAAGAGGAGGAAGCCAACACTTGCTGCTCCGGCGCTTTCTCCAACAATGGTGACCTTGTCCTTATCACCACCAAAGTATTTAATGAACTTTTGGACCCAGCGCAAAGCTTCAATTTGATCAGCCATGCCAGCGTTTCCTGGAATTTCTTCCGTGTCTAAACACAGGTATCCTATTCCGAGAAAATGTCATCATTCATACAAGTTGACTTGTGAGTAATTCTTTTAGTTACTTACCAAGCGGACCAAGGCGATACTGAATCACTACCATGACAACATCGTGCGCCATAAAGGTATTCGGCTCGTATATGATACTTTGGCCCTATGAGGCATGACGTTCAAATGTAATTGCTTAATTCGCCAATATTTTTTTCCCCTTGATTAGCTTACGTATTCGAAAGAACCTCCATGAATCCAGACCATAACGGGCAACAAGTTGTTGTAACTAGTATTAGGATCGGAAGCGTTACCTGGGAACTTCAAAGGCGAACATAAGGCAAATTTGTTACAAGAAATCATGTGAGGTTAAAACAAAGTTACCATAGGAGTGTAAACGCTAAGGATCAGGCAATCTTCCAATGCATTGTCGCTGCCTTGTGCGCAACTATAGTACAATATAATTTTTTTAACTAACCTAAATCAAAGTGTTACAATTTAGATACCCTGGTGGCAAATCGATCGAGTTGTAGATTTCGTCATCAGGGTAGGGATAGTTTGATGGAACTGGAGGCTGATTACATCACATGCGAAAATGTAAACCTGGCATTAGCCGCTTGTTTCGCGTACACTATTATACCACTTACCAGATATCTAGTCTCGTAAGTTGGTTTGGCGGCGTAATGGAAGTAGCGGAAGGAATAGAATGGTCTGCGAGGTTCATACCAGGACGTACTTAGGTTTCCTAAATGAAGTACCCATGTACAGTTTGCACGTCATCGAATCAATTCAAACGCCAACTTACCATAACCACCCATGACGGCCTTTGCGTAACCTGGCAATTCCATGATGAACGGTTCCGAGTAACATGGCGCAGCCAGGTAGGCCGCTGCCAACACACACAACGCCGCGAATTTCATGTCTGCTTACCAGTACGAATTCGTTCGTAGTCCCGTACTTTCGTTTGCAGCATTTACTTCTTGGTGGGTTCCATACTTGCTATCATTATTTGTTCTATTTTAGAGTCTGTTTGACAACTAGAGGAAGATACGGAACGTTTTCGTCTATTGATCGACACTCCCTTCGCATTATCGATGTTGATTCACATGCTACGTTATCACATGCAAGGATGTTTTATTTACCTGTCGTTTTGAAACAAAACCTTCGTCTGGGATTCTAGAGTTAAACGCAAAGCGAATTTTTTTAGCTTCACAGTTAGTAAAACATTGTTAAGAGGATCTTGGAAATCTGTTCTAGAGATGAAATTCGTTTTGCTAAACGTAAGCAGCTAAAAACGTCTGTTAGGTTAACGACAGTGAATGCTTTTTTTTAGAAACCATATTAAAGTTTACCAATCTCTATAAGCTTGCAACCGCATGAGCTGATAAGTTTTCGAATCTCATTTGATTACATCAAAATTCATTGTGAGCTAAAGAAATATGAACTATTCATAAAACTAAACATTGGAAACTCATAAAATAAGGAAGAGAACGGAAACGGCGGAGTAGGATGGGAGCAAAAACTATATCACTTATCGATCCCTTCCTTTTGAACCTTTCAATGGAAAATGGGTAGGTCTACCTACTACTGTGGGTTTTCTTTTAGTTAGTGACCTCACCCCCAGACGTTAATGACGCACATAATTTTTCTGCTACGTTACAAATTTTGTTCTAGAACTCAGTTTTTCATGGCCAGGACAAGGGAGAGGATAAGGTTTCCGAAGTGTAAATCTGACAAAGCCAACAGTTTTTACATATCCATGTGGTTTAATTGTAAGTTACGTAATAACTGTTCAAGCATGGTGTCTACGCCTCTTTTCTGTCCAATACTCGTTGGAACATTTTTCAGCAGTTTCACGGTTGATGGACCTCGGCCCTGCCTTGTCCACAGTAACGGTGTAATACTGTAAAAAGGTCCAGCATTAATTTTTGGCAAAATCTCGTTTTATTTTGTTAATAATTACCAAAGAATAGTCGTTTTTGACACTCCAGTATTTATTGATGGCCATAAACTCTTTCTTTTCATGGGTGTAGGGGGGCCAATGCGGAATACCTTCCCTCATAGTCACTCCAGCTGGGGTCGGTTCTCTAGTGATTCGTACGTGTCAACATGAACGACACTGTTTTCTAACTGATTTTCAACATTGAAAACTCACCCGTAAGTGGCAAAAGTGGTCCATACTTCAAGCATTTTCCTTGACAAGTCAACCTCCGTTTCGTTGTGGGGGATCGGCATCGTGAACAGGTACATGATTTCATCAGCGTGCATTACACCTGTGCGTTGAAATAATAAGTAAAAAAACGACCAAGAGAGTTGGCTGGGAATGTCGACATACCTCGTGGAAGAGTTTCGTCGGCGCCGATCAAACTGACTTTGCCGAAAAAGTCAAACGAATACCAATAAGCGTGGGGATTGTATTTGGTATGTAGCATCACAGTTTGCCAACCACCGGCCTTCAGGAAAAGTGCACCGCAAATCTGAATACAAACACATAGAACATGTTTTACTTTTGCTTACAAAAGGGAACCTTTATGTAAACTTACGTCAATTAAACCATTGATCATGGCGGTGTAATTTCCCATCTGACACGAGTCAACGGCATAGCCCAGGTACTTGGAAATCAGCGCATCTGATAAAGCGCTCGTGTCATCGCGTACACCTTTGGCGTTAATTGAAATTAATGTTTCGAATGAATTTTGAAAAATCGAAATTTGCGTTGTTTCTTACTTAAAGCGCCTAGAATGACTCGAACTACGTCGAACTTAAAAAAGTCTTCGTTATCCATCAGGTTGTTGGGTTTGATGTATCCGTCTAACATCATATCGAATGCCATGATGCCCTCGCCTTCATTGGCACCAAACAAAATGTGCGCCTCCGTCATGTATTGTCCACTTTCAATCAGTAGTCTCGGTTCTGCTGTCAAATATTTTTCTTTTCCAGCAACTTGAATGACGGGAGATTGCCCTCCGAAACCAAGCCCTCCATTTTTCTCGTCTTCGTTCTAGAAATACCCAATGGTTTAAGTTAGTTTTTAATTACGGGCAATCTATGCAAAAGTAAATGAACTGACTGAGAAGGTGCTTTGAGCGCGTCTCAGATCAAGAGGGTCTATGGTCCGCAAGCAATGCAACAGGTCAGCATAAGGTTCCAGTGGGCAACCGGCCAATTCAGCAATTCGATATCCGTGCTTGGAGGCATTGCGATCGAGGGCCCAGTCAGTTAGCATAGAGCCAGATTCGGCAATCGCATACCTAAACAAACCTGTATAGTTAAAGAGAGAAATGTTATCAGTAAATAATGAAGATTCAATCCTATGTAATGTTTTTGGTTTTTTTTTGTTTTTGTTTTTTTCGTTAACCTTCTTCTTTTGCTTGAGGAGCTAGAAGAAGGAAGCCAACACTTGCTGCTCCGGCGCTTTCTCCAACAATGGTGACCTTGTCCTTATCACCACCGAAGTATTTAATGAACTTTTGGACCCAGCGCAAAGCTTCAATTTGATCAGCCATGCCAGCGTTTCCGGGAATTTCTTCAGTGTCTAGACACAGGTATCCTATTCCGAGAAAAAAATGTGATCAATCATACAAGTTGATATCTATTGATAAAGCTTTCTTTCGAATCTAAAGCTATGCGGTTCTCTGAACATCAGTAATGTAATAGCTTACCAAGAGCACCAAGGCGGTATTGAATCACTACCATAACAACATCGTGCGCCATAAAGGTATTTGGCTCGTAGATGATGCTTTGACCCTAAAACACAAGTGAAATAGGTCGAATTTAGTCGCTTTATTCATCCACACTTTGTTTGTCTCCATCAGCTTACGTATGCGAAAGAACCTCCGTGAATCCAAACCATAACGGGCAGCAAGTTGTCGTAACTTGTATTAGGATCGGAGGCGTTACCCGGGAACTAGAGATAGCGTAGATGAACATCAGAAAAATCTATCAGACAAATCGAGTCAGATAAAACAAGATTACCATTGGAGTGTAAACGCTAAGGATCAGGCAATCTTCCAATGCATTATCACCGCCTTGGGCGCAACTATAGAATAAATTATAGTTTTAAATACTAAAGTAAACTGAAATGTTTCAATTTAGGTACCCCGGTGGCAAATCGATCGAGTTGTAAATTTCGTCATCAGGGTATGGATAGTTTGATGGAACTGGAGGCTGATTACGTCACATACAAAAGTAAATCGATTAAGTATTAATAGCTTGTTATGCGCGCGTTTGTATCAGTTACCAGAAATCTAGTCTCGTAAGTTGGTTTGGCGGCGTAATGGAAATAACGGAAGGAATAAAAGGGCTTGCGAGGCTCATACCAGGACGTACTTAGGTTTCCTAAATGAATTTCCTATGTACAGTTTGCAGGTTACCGAATCAATTCAAACCGCCCACTTACCATAACCACCCATGACGGCCTTTGCGTAACCTGGCAATTCCATGATGAACGGTTCCGAGTAACATGGCGCAGCCAGGTAGGCTGCTACCAACACACACAACGCCGCGAATTTCATGTCTGCCTACCAGTACGAATTCGTTCGTAGTCCCGTACTTTCGTTTGCAGCATTTACTTTTTGATGCGTTTCATACTTGCTATCGTTATTTGTTCTATTTTAGAGTCTGTTTGACAAGTAGAGGAAGATATGAAACGTTTTCGTCTCTTGATCGACACTGCCTTCGCATTATCGATGTTGATTCACGTATGCTCCGTTATCAAGGATGTTTTATTTACCTGTTGTTTTGAAACGAATCTTTCGTCTGGGATTCTAAAGTGAAAATGCAAAGCTAACTTTATTGCTTCATAGTTAGTTAAACATTGTTAAGGGAATCTTCGAAAACTCCTCTATAGCGATAGATGAAATTCGTTTCGTGAAACGTAAGCAACAAAAGACGTCTGTTAGGTTAACGTCGGTGAATACGTTTTTTATAAATCGTATTAAAGTTTAGCATTCTCTAAGCTTGCAAGCGTATGAACTGATAAGTTATCGAATCTCCTTTGATTACATAAAAAATAAATGGTATTGCAAGCTAAAGAAATAGGAAATCTTCATAAAACTAACGATTGGAAACTTAAAAAATAAGGAAGAGAACGAAAACGGTGGAGAAGGATCGGAGACCAAACTGTATCGTTTATCGTACCCTTCCTTTTGCACCTTTTCATGGAACAGAGTAGTAGTACCTGTCTTTTAGTTGGTGACCTCACCCCCAGACCTTAATGACGCACATATGTATCCGCTTACGGTACATGTTTTATTTTTGAATTCAATTTTCCATGGCAAGACAAGGGAAAGGGCAAGGTAAAAGAATTACAAATCCTACAAAGCCGCCAGATTTTACATTTTTGTTGTCTATTAGAAGGTTACGTAACAGCTGTTCAAGCATGGTGTCTACGCCTCTTTGATGCCCAGTATTCGTTGGAACATTTCTCAGCAGATTCACGAGTGACGGACCTCGGCCCTGCCTTGTCCACAGTAACGGTGTAATACTGTAAACAAAAGCTTCAGCATAATTATCTTGTAAAATTAATTTTTTTAAATACAAATTTTACCAAAGAATAATCATTTCTGACACTCCAATATTTGTTGATCGCCATAAACTCTTTTTTCTCGTGGGTGTAGGGAGGCCAGTGCGGAATACCTTCCCTCATTGGCACTCCGTCTGGAGTTGGATTTCTGTGGTGTTACAAACTCAATTTAATCACATCACTGGGTAATTACATTAATCTTATTTTCGTATCTTGCCCGTATTTGGCGAACGTTGTCCACACTTGTAACATTTTCCTGGATAAGTCGATTTCCGTTTCGTTGTGGGGTATTGGCATTGTGAACAGGTACATAATTTCGTCAGCGTGCATCACACCTTGGCATTTTTCACGCAAATTGGAAAATTAAATTGCGTTTAATTGATAACACGAAGTAGAATTACCTCTTGGAAGAACTTCATCAGAGGAGATCAAGCTGATTTTTCCAAAAAAGTCGAACGAATACCAATATGCGCTGGGATTGTACTTTGTATGAAGTAACACCGTTTGCCAGCCACCAGCTTTTAAGAATAAAACACCGTAAATCTAGGAAAATAAGAACAAAAATGATTATCACCGATGAATTAAAGGTAAATTTGCTCTTACATCAATGAGACCTGGAATCATGACAGTAAAATTTCCCATTTGACAAGATTCGATGGCGTAGCCAAGATATTTCGTGGTCAGTGCATCCGCCAAAGCTCCAGTATCATCACGGACACCTGCCGATTAATGTTACCATCACAAAACTAATCTCGCCTTTAATTAGGAACGACTTTGCGTTTACCAAGTGCACCAAAAACGGCTCTAACAGCGTCGTATTTCCAGAAGTTTACGTCGTCATCCAGGCCGTTCGGCCTGATGTACCTGTTTAACAGCAAATCGAACGCCATAATGCCTTCACCTTCGTTAGCACCAAACATAATCTTGGCCTCCGTCATGTATTCCCCTCTTTCAATCAAGGCTTTCGGCTCATCCGTAAGATATCTTTCTTTTCCGGCGGTTTGGATAATGGGAGATTGGCCTCCAAATCCCAGCCCACCGTTCCTTTCATCTTCTCTCTAATGTCGTTCAACAAAAAATCATTTTCTAATCTCAATCAAGGATTGAAGCAAATTATACCGAATATTGTTTTTGAGCCTGACGAAGCGTGTAGGCGTCAAGATTCCTCAAACAATGCAACAGCACTTCGTAAGGTTCGAGTGTACAGTTTGTCAACTCGGCGATTCTCATTCCGTTTTTCTTTGCATTACGATCCAGGGCCCAGTCAGTCAACATTGATCCGGACTCGGCAATGGCGTGATGAAACAATTCTGTGCATTTTTAAGATTTACTAAACGTTAATGGGAAGTATTGAAAGTCATTGTGATTGTACTGACTTTCGTTTTTAGCTTGTGGAGCGAGAAGAAGGAAGCCGACACTTGCTGCTCCGGCGCTTTCGCCTACAATGGTAACGCAATCTTTATCGCCACCGAAATATTTGATAAATTTTTGGATCCAGCGTAAAGCTTCTATTTGGTCAGCCATGCCGGCATTTCCAGGTATTTCATCCGTTTCCAGCGATAAGAATCCTGTCAATGAATAAGAACATCGTTAGTTCCTTATCAATGATGTATTCAAAGGTGATTTTCAATTTACCAAAAGGACCAAGACGGTATTGGATGACTACCATAACAACGTCGTGAGCCATAAAAGTTTGTGGTTGATAGGTTATACTTCGACCCTAAACACAGAAATTGATTATTTAAACTTTAAAGATAGGTTTTTTCAGTGTGCTGTAAGTTTGTTTACGTATTCGAATGAACCGCCATGAATCCAGACCATGACGGGCAGCAAATCGTCATAAGTAGTAGAAGGATCGGAGGCATTACCAGGAAACTATAAACATAAAATCAAACAAATCTTAGACGCAAAAATGTAAAACTTCTTGTAGCTTCCCAAGTATTTGAATTTGTGTGCGAGATCGACTGATACTCGTTCTTCAGTGAATACGTAAAAAAAGATTGCGAATTCTAAAATGCGCTATCGTTCGTATTCTGCTTTACTTTGTTTTGGATATGCTGTGCTCACAGATTAATCTAAGGAAGGGCTATCCAATACCAAGTAAAGTAACCCCAACAGCTGTCCTTGCCTCAAGCATGTGAGCGCAAAAAAAGCAATTGTGTCACCATGGTGTCACCTTTTTGCGCACTGCACTAAAACCTTGAGAAGTGAGGGATAGAAAATTTCATGATGGCTGCCTTTTGAGAGCCCTTTCCCCTCTATCGAGTATACATTGTTTTTTTGCGGATCAGCACTTCAGCAGTCTCTTTCCTGCCTTTACACTGAATGGTTGTTTCCTGCCGTAAACTCAGTGGCACTTTTGGTGAAAATTTGCTGGTTCAATGTGCAACTAGACAATCACTCCAAGCATAGTCAGCTTTGGAACGGCGGGTGTGTGTTTCTCTACAACGCAGTTAGCAAACACATTTCTGCATATTTTCCGCAGGTAATTTCATTTTGCCTTCCCAAATACTTTGCGCGAACTTAGAGAACGATGTGTGGCAGATGATGTTTAAGATCTTTGTCAAGATTAGTGGTAAAATCTGGGCTTCTGAAATGCGTCGCAAAACTTGTGTTTCGTATCGTTTACGAGACACTTGTATACAGTACTAATTGTGATACCATATATACGTACTAGTGAGCAACCTAGTGTGTTAGGTCGTTAAACGAGTGAATTACTCACCTTGGGTGTGTAAACAGAAAGGATGAGACAATCCTCCCCTCCATTCTCGTCACCTTGGTAACATTCTGGTGGGGCATCGATAGAGTTGTAGATCTCTTCATCTGGGTAGGGATAATTTGACGGAATTGGAGGCTAATTGTGCAAGCAATAGATTTTGTTAATCAAAACCGTTTCTACCGTCAATTTTATTGATTGGCTTACCAGAAATCGCGTCTCGTTAGTCGGCTTGGCAGCATAATGGAAATAGCGGAAAGAGTAAAACGGACGTTGTGGGTCATACCAAGATGTGCTGAGGTTTCCTGTTCATCGTGAAATCGTTATTTCATTGTTTCACTTAGAATCAATTTGTTGGTTTACCGTATCCTCCCATAACAGCCTTCGCATAGCCAGGCAATTCAATAATGAAAGGTACGCAATAACAAAGCCCAGCAAAGTAGGTAACAGCCAAAATACATAGCGCCGCAAATTTCATCTTTGCTGACATAAAAAGCTTTTATAAACTGATCGGAATCAAAGCATTTCGTTTAATTTTATCGACCGTGAGCACGAGAAAGTGTTTTTCTTATCAAATCACATCAGCCTCACGTGTTATGATTTTTTGTGCTCGCCTTTTGTTTGAAATGTTTATTGAAGAGATAGCGAAAGTGTTTATTTGTTTACACTTTTTCTTATCCTGTATTATCGTATGTTTTTTAAGGAGGAGATAACTATTTTGTCTATATCCCTTGCTATAGGATGTTGGAGTCCCTATACCATTGTATTTGGTTGTTGTTCGGTACTCTTTACTAATACTACTAGACCTAAAATTGAATAGATGAACGCAATTTCTTTTCCATCTCTGCTTGTGATACCTTTTCAAATCAAACTAATCCAGATATCATAGAAGGAGAAACATATTTTATTTAGCTATTTGCATCAACGTAGTTAAGGAGGACTTGTAACATTAGGCAACAGTTCAAGATAGCTCGTACAACTTACGTTTGTGTGCCAATGAGTCGTATGGTAGTTAATACAACTTAATCATTTACTGACGATGTAGTTGTCTCTTGGATGCCCAATATTCGTCAGCGCATTGCTGTGCAGCACTTTGACTTACAGTCCTTGGTGCTGCCTTGTCCACAGTAACGGTGTAGTACTGCAAGAAAGAATAAACAAATTCGCGAGTTAAACTTAAAAAGAAAACTAATCACCATTGGACTTTTGAAGGCCTTACCAAAGTGTAATCGTTTTTAACACTCCAGTATTTATTGATGGCCATAAATTCTTTCTTTTCATGGGTGTAGGGAGGCCAGTGCGGAATACCTTCCCTCATTTGAACTCCGGCTGGCGTCGGTTCTCTAGTAATTCGTACGTTTCAACACGAAAGACACAGATTTTTTTAAAGACTATCAGCATTTGAAACTCACCCGTAAGTAGCGAAAGTCGTCCACAGCTCAATCATTTTCTTTCCAAGCTCTTTTTCCGTCTCGTTATGCGGGATTGGCATAGTGAATAGGTACATAATTTCATCCGCGTGCATCACACCTGTGCGTTAAAAACACTCGTAAAAGTACTGGAATAGGACAGTGTAATTCATTAAAGGATTATCTTACCGCGGGGAAGGAAATCGCTAGCGCCAATAATGCTGACTTTACTCAGAAAATCAAACGAGTACCAATAAGCGTGAGGGTTGAATTTTGTGTGTTTTAGTACCGTTTGCCAACCGCCAGCTTTCAAAAACAAAGTCCCAGTGATCTGTAAAACGAAATAACATCCGTAATTTTCTTTTTTTTTAGAAATAGTAATGGCTACCCTACGTCGATTAAACCGGGAAGCATGACGGTCAGATTACCCATCTGACAAGAGTCAACGGCATAACCGAGGTATTTGGTGATGAGAGCATCGGACAGCGCACTTGTGTCATCACGAATCCCTGCAGTGTTCCAAAACAAACAGGTATGATGAGATAATTTTGAGGTGTATACTTTTAAAGAAAACTCACCTAAAGCGCCAAGAACAGCTCTGACGCTGTCGTACTTCCAGAAGGTCTCGTTATCAAAAAGATTATTCGGTTTGATGTAGCCGCGGTAAATGATATCGAAAGCCATAATGCCTTCGCCTTCATTAGCACCGAACAAAATGTTCACGTCCGTCATGTATTCTCCTCTTTCAATCAACGTTTTCGGTTCCTCGGTCAAATAGCGGATTTTTCCAGCAGTTTGCATAATGGGAGATTGCCCTCCGAACCCCATGTTACCATTTTTCTGATCTTCTTTCTAGAGTAACGTTAATTAATTTCAATAATTTTTTTCTCTGAGTAGAAAAGATCAAACCGAAAATGCTTTTTGGGCGTTTCGCAAGGCTATGGCATCTATGCTTCGCAAACAGTGGAGTAAATCTGCGTAAGGTTCTAGAGGGCATCCAGCCAGCTCTGCAATTCGATATCCATGCTTTGTCGTGTTACGATCAAGAGCCCATTCCGTCAACATAGAGCCTGATTCGGCAATGGCGTTGTGGAAAAGTCCTGAATTTTGAACAACAGGTAAATAGTTCAATCAAAGGTGTGTAACGATGAGTTCCATTTCATTTTCACGTACGTTCTTGTTTTGCTTGAGGACATAGAAGAAGGAAACCCACACTTGCTGCTCCGGCACTTTCTCCGACAATGGTTACTCTATCTTTATCTCCACCAAAGTATTTAATGAACTTTTGGACCCAACGCAAAGCTTCAACCTGATCTGCCATGCCAGCGTTCCCTGGGATTTCATCCGTATCGAGAGTAAGGAATCCTTTAATGAAAAAAAAGTAATTGCAGTCGTTGTGGTTACAGTTACAATCTAAGGTTATGTTAAATTATACCGAGGGCACCAAGTCGATATTGAATTACAACAACAACGACGTCATGGGCCATAAAAGTGTTTGGCTCGTAAAGGGCGCTTTGACCCTGATTCAATAATAAAAAAGAAATTTAATTATCCATGTTTTTTTTACAAATTCGTTTCATTCCCATTCTTACAGTGACGAATGTTCCGCCGTGGATCCAAACCATAACAGGCAGCAGTTTGTCAAATGTAGTAGAAGGATCGGAAGCGTTCCCGGGAAACTAAATTACGACCACGTTACAGGTAACTATGGCTATAGTTTTGAAAATTGTTTGTTATCTTACATGAGGTGTGTACACGCTAAGTATAAGACAGTCTTCTAATGCATTATCGTTCCCCTGTGCACATCCTGTTGAATTCAAATTTTTATTTTTCTGGTTCTTCTGTTTTTTTCACAAACTTACCTGGGGGCAAGTCGATTGAGTTGTAAATCTCTTCGTCGGGATAAGGGTAGTTTGACGGTATTGGGGGCTGGTTTGTTGATAGAAGAAAATATCCTGTTAGTCGGAATACGTAAATCTATCGCATTTAGCCTCTTTTACCAGAAATCTAGTCTCATATGTCGGTTTCGCCGCGTAATGGAAATAACGGAAGGAGTAAAACGGACGTCGAGGCTCGTACCAGGACGTGCTTACATTTCCTGTTGGAATTTTTCTTGTATAAAATTTGTATGACACCAAATTGGGTAAACACCAACTTACCATAACCACCCATGACGGCTTTAGCATAACCTGGCAATTCCATGATGAACGGTTCCGAGTAACATGGCGCAGCCAGGTAGGTTGCTACCAACACACAAAACAGCGTGAATTTCATGTCTTTCTGCCTGCACCGAATGGTTCCGTCTATTCATTTTCTTGTTCAAAGTTTAACGATTCTTTTCTTTTTTCGTTATCAACATGTTCTTTTTTTGTATTTTTTGTGTCTAGCCAGTGACCGACTAGTTAACGTAAGATATCGAACTTGTCAGTTGTCACCCTTTAATCAATGATATCCTTTATCGACGTTTTGTTCTTCATGACACATCTACTTATTCAGTGTCTCATGAATTACTATGAATGCTCTGAATGAAAAATGCATTTAATTTTCTTGAAGAGAAATAACGTACTCTTGCAATCAAATATATGTTTATTCTTGTTGAATTCACAGGAAGTCAACTATGAATTTTTTGCACCTGCATCGTTTTGCAATCTGCCAGTTAGGCAGCACGACGACGTTCGTGCTTCTTCTTCGAAGTCCAATATGCGTTGGCACACGCTTCGGCAGATTGTCGACTAACGGATCTCGGCCCCGCCTTATCCACCGTTACTGTGTAATACTATTTGCGGTAATTTTTACCTGTTAGTTCAGTTTAACTTTAATACTAGTGCTGCATTGGAATCTTACCAAAGTGTAGTCATTTTTGACACTCCAGTATTTGTTGATTGCCATGAATTCTTTTTTCTCGTGAGTGTAGGGAGGCCATTTCGGAATACCTTCTCTCATAGCCACTCCTTCTGGTGTTGGTTCTCTGTGGGAGCGAATGAACAGGTACTCATGATTTCACCTCAAAATTTACGCAATAAGATGTGAAGCTTACCCGTATGTGGCGAATGTTGTCCAAATTTCTAACATTTTTCTCGATAATTCGATTTCCGTTTCGTTATGCGGAATGGGCATTGTGAACAGGTACATGATTTCATCAGCGTGCATTACACCTAAAATTGCCCAAACAAGGATTTACATAGTCAAATACTGAAGAACATTATCCATCGCACCACGCGGAAGTATTTCATCGGCGCTGATCAAACTGACTTTCCCGAGGAAATCGAACGAGTACCAGTATGCGTGCGGATTGAATTTGGTGTGGAGCAACACAGTTTGCCAACCACCGGCCTTTAGAAACAAGGTACCAGCTATCTAATAGAAATATATAAAATAATTTCGGGCTCAGTAGAAATCCTAGTGTTGCCTTACGTCAATGAGACCAGGAATCATAACAGTGAAGTTTCCCATCTGACAAGAATCAACAGCGTAACCGAGATATTTGGTAGTCAAAGCGTCTCCCAGAGCACCAGTGTCGTCACGAATTCCTAAAACCATAATAGCGGCGTATTAATAACAACACTATGTTGATGTGCGCGACAATCTTGTGATACCTAAAGCTGCGAGTATAGTTCTCACAGAATCGTACTTCCAAAAGACTTCATCATTTTCTAAACCGTTTGGCCTGATGTACAAGTCGAGAGTCATGTCCAAAGCCATAATTCCTTCTCCTTCATTGGCACCGAACAAAAGATGCGCATCAGTTTTGTATTGTCCGCTTTCAATCAGATGCCTTGGTTCTTCTGTCAAATACTTAATTTTTCCGGCCGTCTGAATCACGGGAGATTGCCCTCCGAAACCCAAGCCGCCGTTAAGTACATCGTTGGCCTAAAAATAGGATCACACAAGACTAGGGCCGATGGTAACAAAGTAAGAGACGAGAAAGAGAAACGTACCGAGAAAGCTGACTGAGCATTCTGTAGAGTAATGACATCAATGCTTCGTAAACAATGCAGTAGTTCCTCGTAGGGCTCAAGCGGGCAGCCGGCCAGTTCAGCAATCACGTATCCGTGTTTAGTGGAGTTACGATCAACGGCCCAATCAGCCAACATAGAGCCTGATTCGGCGATTGCATACCTAAAGAGGTCTAGTCCAAATGGTGATGTTAAAAACAAGTTATTTGCCAGTTTTCTTATCTTATCTTTTTTGTGTGTGTGTATAAATGTGTTATAAACTTTACTTTCTTCTCTAGATTGGGGCGCAAGAAGAAGGAAACCAACACTTGCTGCTCCAGCACTTTCTCCAACAATGGTGACCTTGTCTTTGTCACCACCGAAATATTTAATAAACTTCTGTACCCAGCGCAAAGCTTCGATTTGATCTGCCATGCCAGCGTTTCCGGGAATTTCGTCCGTGCCCAACGACAGGAACCCTAAAGCGATAGATTCAATTAACAATAGCCAAATCAACATGTATGGAAAGCCATCGTGACTGCTTACCAAGTGGACCAAGGCGATACTGAATCACTACCATAACAACATCGTGCGCCATAAAGGTATTTGGCTCGTAAAGAATACTCTGGCCCTATTGCGTTATAGACCCAATCAACAATTCACCATTAATTTTTACAAGTTACTACGTATTGTATTCCCTTACAAATATGAAAGAACCGCCGTGTATCCAAACCATGACGGGTAGCAAATCGTCAAACGTCGTTGACGGATCTGAAGCGTTACCTGGAAACTACATAGGAAATTAGTGGTAAGGTTGTAGTCGATGTCGTTAGAAGGTGTATAGAATAAGTAGAAATAGTGCATTACTTTAGGCGTGTAAACGCTTAGGATTAGGCAATCTTCTAGTCCATTACGATCACCTTGGGCACAACCAGGAGGTAAATCAATTGAGTTATAGATTTCGTCATCGGGGTATGGATAGTTTGAAGGAACCGGAGGCTGGTATAGACCGACGTGTAACAAAATGTGATTAAATATGTGAATTCTTGTTTATTCAGGTCCGCGTCAATTACCAGGAATCGAGTCTCATAAGTTGGTTTTGCCGCATAATGGAAGTAACGGAAAGAGTAAAACGGACGGCGAGGCTCGTACCAGGACGTGCTCAGGTTTCCTGTAGAATAGGTTTACGCGAAGTTAAAGAGCATCGTTAAGCTAAATGAAAAAAAACTCACCAAAACCTCCCATGACAGTTTTTGCGTAGCCAGGAAGCTCCATGAAAAATGGTTCGGAGTAACATGGCACAGCCAAGTAGGTTGCTAATAAAACGCACAACACCACGAATTTCATGACCGTCACTCCCTAAGAAATAGTTCCTATTCCAAATTAATATTTTGTCTACACAATGCTTTTATTCTGAACGTTTTTTTTGTATCAACATCTGTTTATTTGTATTCTGATTATTTGCGTTCTGTTTTACTATCATTGACACGTCATGGAAGATTTCAGCTACACGCACTACGTTAGGGCCTACTTTATCAAAATAATATCAATATTTTTGGATCCTGTTGAACTGGTCATGAGGTGCACTTAATCGAGTTGTTTTTTGAAATTGCGTACTTTATTTTTCGGTTGCCACAATGGTAATACACAGTTTAACAGAAGTTTAGGAATTTTCGTAAATTCATTTTTTGTTTGCCTTGAAGGAAAAATTGTTTGAAATAATAACGTTAATAGACAGTCGAGCATATCAGAATAACACTATCCTGGACACAAATTTTAAGTAAGCATCGATTGAATGTTTAGATAGGTAGGGTATTTTTTCGGTGCAAAAAAAAATAATTCAAGAAACCTTTTTTTTATCATCGGGGCATAGCAAGAATTTGTTTTTGATCTAGAAAGCGGAAATTCTTCGTTTGCATATAAGGTGGTCTTCAATATTTATTAATACATGATGTCTTTTGCAAAAACTCAAATAGGAATAAAAGCATATTGTATTGACATCGTTCACGGTTGTTTAGTTGTATTCTGACCCGCATACTTTTGAACAACCCAAATTTTATCAAAGTCGTGCACTTTCTGAGATCAGGAAGTTCTAAAAATGTTTATGTTAAAGACTTGAAGTATAGTGCGAATTGCTAAAGTTCTGAAGTTCTTTCAGCTAACCCCACCTCCAAATATAACTACTAACATGCACACAGTCAAATCAAAATCAAACGGACAAATGTTCATGAAATTCAGTATGACAGTGGCATGAGTGTTAAACATGACGCATAGTTTCACCGATTTGAAAACAAGGATACAAAAATATAATAGCAGATAGCGGGTTCAAATCACGGGTTTTAAAGATTTAAATTAAATCCCTCTCCTCGCCTTACGAATAGTTTTTTCAACATAATTAAATACACCTACATTTTATTTTGACAGATTAAAGAATAGATATTGTGTGAGTACAGAAAGGCACACGTAGATGTAACTACGTGCAGTAAAATAAACAAAAAATAACGTGCATGTTGTTGGTAAACAACGACGCAGGTTGGCGCTTGACGAAGAGTTGCCAAACTTGCCACTGTCAAGTGGCGCTACTAGAGACCCCTGGCTTTGCCTGTCGAGCACAAAGCCCTCTTGGCCTCAACCAGCCCCAAGCCGGCCAAAACCAAAAGGCAAAAGCCCAAAACGTCTAACTTTTGTTTTCTTTGATCGTTTTGTCTCTCTAAGATCGACCGTTTGTTGCTTCATACTAATTTAAAGAGTTGATTAGTCAAAATTTAGACTGTCTTAACTGAAAATATATAGTTTTGCGTTAATGTAACAAATTTATCGAATCCAAAAACCAAAACAACGCCTAGAAAGTCGAGTTGCTTCCATTTAGCCCTCAAACCGTAAGCCGTAAGGTCTAAAAATTCGTTTCAAGGCCGCCTTGTTTTCATCACAGACATAAGTACATTACTAGCTTTAGATTTTTTTACATATCACTTTTTTCATTCTTGCTTTGTAAAAAAACAAAAAAAAACATTAATTGTCATTTAGGTGTATTTCAAGAAAGATGATGACCTGTAATTTGGAATGGAAAAACCAATCAGCCTTTCTTGTTCAGGCTCTATCGAGTCTCAGACAAAATGACACCCTTACAGACTGTACATTAGCTGCTGATGGAAGACATATAAAGGCACACAGATTGATTCTCTGTGCATGTAGTCCATATTTTAAGGTGAATTATCATTCAAAGTAATAAAAATTTGTCTAATAACAATATGTATAAAAACTTTTTAGGAATTACTGGCAGATCATTGCGACAAACAAGCAATTATTTTTCTTAATAATGTTAACTACTCCCTGTTAAAACTAATAGTAGAGTACATTTACAAAGGATGTGTGAATATAGACCACACAGAGTTACAGAAGTTTCTTCAAACTGCAAGAGCTTTAAAAATATCAGGACTTGTTAATTATGGGGAAGAAGAACCCCAGACTTCCAAAAAAGCAAATCCACCTCCAAAACTAATAGCACAGAAACCAAGCCAAAAAAGGTCTTTGGGTGACGCTGTTTCAATTGTGCCTCCAAAGATGAACAAACTGTCCAAAAAAGAAGTAAATACTCCATCTGTGCACCGGCCCGTTATTAGACCGCGAAAAGAAACGATGGCTGAAGCACCATTAGCTCCCAATGCTATCCAGGCTGCCTACCTTACTCTCGAACTGGAAGTTGATCCCACAGATGAAAATCCAGTGGGTGAAGCTGAAGAAGAAGAGCATGATGAAAATTTAAGATCGGACGAAAACATTCCATTTGTTACAGGTACGAAAGGATTCAAAATTCAAATTCTAGCAATAAAAAAAAATCTTTTCAAAAGATGTCGAAGGTAGATATCAACCGATCGAAGGACGTAGAAGAGGATCAAATCTTATTGCCGATATTCAAGAAGGCTATGTGTACAGAATACGTCGATACTTTAATGGCAAACAATATTATCGATGCTGCTACAAAGAAAAATGCCCCGGTCGACTAGTCTGCGATGAAGGCCGATTTCACGCTCTCAATCAGCACGATCACGATGGGGATATGCATGTTGTTCAAAACTATAAATTGGTAGCAGACTGCCGCAGTCGAGCCATAAATGAAACTACGCCCGTTTCGCAAATCATCCAGGAAGAAGTTGATAAGTAAGTTTAATGTAAATTTAAGTTTTAATCAAATTAAAACCATTGCAGTACGTTCTTACGTTGGCCATTTTTTCGAAAAGGGCCACGGGAATTTCTGAAGTTTTAGTTACCCCACGATATCTAGTGAAAACCAGGAGACTCCATCGCCAACGATTGCATCAGCAACAAAGTACGCAAGAAATGGCCGAAGGTTCACAGATTTTGCCCCACGCTGCTAAAATTGAAATAGAAGAAGAAGATGAGGCCGGATCTCTTATCATCCCCTCAGAATCAGAATGAATTGAGAAGTTTCAACAAAAAGTGTCCAAGAATCTTTATTTAATATTTAGCGTTCATCGTGCTACTAAAAAAGCGTTTTGTCACAATTGGTTATTTTTCAGAACAAAACTTTTGTGTATCTACATAATGATTCTCTCTCTCCAGTGACGCATTCGTATTTCGCGATGTAAAATCATTCCTCATTTCCCTCCTCATCCGTTTTTTAATAAAATGTTTCAACGAACATAACCAACAGCAACAGCTAATAGACAAATTCATAGGTTAGAATTTAATCGAAGGAGTATTTACTCAACACTGCTGAGTGCTGACTGCTCTCTGCAAGTGCAAAACTGCAAGCTGCAAATCCTGCAATGCAAGCGGTGCAACCTGCGACTGCAAGTCTGCATTGCAACATGGTCTAAGAAACCTAACTAAAGGGTTCTTAGACCATGATTGCAAGTTTGCAACTTGCAACTGTTGAAGTGTTGAAAGTTGTTGCAACTTGCAACAAGTTAAAAACCCGTCTTAAACAATATTGGCAACATTGTTCGTCTGCGAGTCTCGTTGAAATATAAATTATACACGTGTGAGGAAGAAGAGAAAAGGTGCAATTGCAGTGCAAGTTTAAAACATTTACTATAAAAAGTTAAGGTTGCAATTTTTTGTTATAGCACAGATTATAGGTTTCAATTGAAGCATTCAAGGATGATAGAATCAGCAAAACAAAAGTGTTTTCCTAAAGACACCCCTGTGGCGAAAGAACTGTTCTATACACCTTATGAGAAACAAAGGCAGGCATGGGTCACCATGGTACAAAATATTATGCAAACAAACACCAACGATGACTTAACAAGCATTCTGCAGAAAATGTGTGAGGCTGAAGAAATCCCCATTAAATGGAACAAAATTAATAAGCCCAAGTTCTTGGTAACACCCTATAAATGAAACAATGAAATTCAATTAATATGTTTTCCATTTAATTTAGAATTTTTTGAGACACTTAATGGACTATCAAGGCAACCCAACAAAAGATGAACAGTTGTGGAACTTGGTATCTAATGTGTGTAAGGATCAGAAAGAAAAAAAGAAAAGTAAGACCGAAGATATGAAAAACAACCTCAAAACAGGAAGTACAGTTGTAGAAAAAGACAATGAACTGGTAACTCAAGGATCAGCCACTCTAACTGCCAAGAATAAAGCAAGAAAGAGTCTAAGTAGCAAAGAAGAGAAGAAAAAGTTATGGACAAATGCAATTCAAAATCTAATTCAAACAAATACCAATGAAGAATTAATGAATTCCCTAAGGAAAATAAGCACTGCATCTAGTGTTCTTCATGTTAAAAAATGGCAGGAAATAAAAAAAAACAAATTTTCTGTATGTGTATACAGTATATTTAACATTCATGTTTATAAATAATAAGATTTTCTAACTAAAATTTTAATATTAGAATTTTTTGAACAACATCACTGGTTATCAAATGGATTCTGTAAATGATGAAAAATTACGTGTCCTGATTTCAAAGGCCCTGGAAGATCAGCACATCAAACAGAAGAATGAAAAAAAAATTGCTAAAGGAATTCCACCCAAACCATTCCAGAAAGAAAATAATGCCGAGTGGTTAAGTTTTGTAACAAATTTGATAGACAAAGATAATCAAAAATTAGTAAGTGATGCAGGTCAAAAGATAACTGCGCGTGAAAATATTCCAAAGTCATGGAATGGAATTAAAAAAGCTGATTTCAAGGTAGCCATGTGTTTAAATCATCAATAAATAACTGTTATTGTGTGAATGTTTTTTAATTGTTTTGTTTGTTTGTTTGTTTTTAGAATTTTTTGCAAAACAACCTTGGATATGAAGTGAACTCTGCAATAGCTGAAAATTTGTCGGATCTTATTGCAAAAGCATTGCATGAGAAACGGGATATTAAAGCAAAAAAGGCCGGCATTCAAAAAGCGACTGGAAAAACAAAAGGAAAAAAGCGGAAAAGCGATACTGACAATTTGAAATCTGCTGTCAATGGCAATAACGCTAAAAGAATAAGGAACACTGTGGAATTGAAGACTCATAAAAATGAATCGTGCAATCCATCAAGCGCTATCATTAACGTTTCCCAAACTGAAGAACCGTGCTGCAAAGTCAAATGGATTTCGATTGGCAAGATGTTATTGCGCGCTGCAGACAATAAGGAGTTACCATTAAAAAAATTTCGGAAAAAAATCATAGCTGAATATTTAAATCGGATGGGAACTGCAGTTTCCGACAAGTCCTCCTGTTCGGAGACCCTGTGGTTAAAATGCCAGAGCAAACTATCTAAAAACCCCAAGTTCCAAATTGACTCGAAAAGAATTAGACTGGTTGTTTAATGTTATGTCGCCTGTGTGAAATCAAAAGATTGATAAAACAAACCATTGAATATTCAACGGTATGCTTTTGGCTTCACTTTAAAATCTCTTATGTGCCCAATCAAACTTCTAGATCGACGAAAAACAAACCAGTGGCTCAAACAATCAAAAATTCCTCCCCGAAAATTCTGAGGTGAATGTAGGTAAACTTTTAACTACATGTTTAAATCGGTTTTATTCATTCGATTAATTATGTTAACCACTCTGAGAGTGGGCTAAAAAATAATTTTAGAAGAATTTATCAGGATTTAGAACTAAACGATTATCTAGACAGATATTTGGGAATTTTAGTTTCCATTTTATCTATTTGTGTACGTACTTTCTCTTGTTTTTGTTGTTGTTGGCTTGTTGCGTTGTTTTTTGTTTTTTTTTCCTAGCTTTTCCCGTTGTCTCCTAGCAAGTCAACAACTTTTTAGGGTTTCATCTTCTTCAAAGGTGGCAGCACTGATTTTGGTAGTTTGGCACTACGGGTCGTCTGCAAAGTGCTATGAAAACTGAAAGGGTTGTACGTTGTAGCACGTGCGTTCTGCGTAGAACAAGCGAACAGCCGCGGTTACAACAAAATACTTCAAAAGTGCAGTTTGTGAATTTCTGTGATTGAAATTTGAAATCAAGGATGGAAGAAACCGTCAAACAAGATTGTTTACCAAAAGAAGACTTCCGCTTCCCGCAAAATCTTGTGTATAAACCTGGAAAAGAGGAAGCAAAGCAAGCGTGGGTCGCCAAGCTACAAAATGCAATGGAAGCGAGCAACAACGAGGAATTAACAAACATTCTGCAGAAAATTAGTCAGGCTGAAGAAATCCCCTTAAAGTGGAGCAGATACAATAGAGAACGTTTCTCGGTAACAACTGATAAATAGAAAAGAATTATGTTTTTTATGAGTTATTTTCTGTTGACTATAGATTTTTTTAAAACATGTTCTGGTGGATTATCAAGTCAACCCTAAAACAGATGAACAGTTATGGAGCCTAATGATCAAAGATAGGCCAAAGAAAAAAAACAAATGTGAAAGAAAAAATGGTAGAAAATACGTAAAAAATTTTTCTCAATACAAAAAGGAGGTAGGAAAAGACACTATAGAAAATTGGAGAACGGCCATTAAAAATATATTGCAAACAAATATCAGTGAAGAATTAAAGAATTCCCTTAACAAAATAACACGTTATTGCAAATTTCTTCTAAAAAAGAAACATCAAGCAATTGACATAGACAAATTTTCTGTATGTTAAGGTTTACTATTCATGTTCATAGATGTACCCAATTTTCTAACTGTAATGTTTTTTGTTAGAATCTTTTGAAGAGTATCCCTGGTTATCAAGTGAATTCTGTAATTGATGAACAGTTGCGAGTCCTGATTTCAGATGAGCTGGACATTCAGGAATTCAAAGAGAATGATGAACAATTGTTGGCTAAAGGATTGAAAGCCAAATCAAAGCATGGGGATAATTGGATAAGTTTTCTAACAAGTTTGATAGACAGAGAAAATGGAAAATTAGTAAATGATGTAGAAGAAAAGTTAGCTCTGCATGAAAATATTGTGTTGAAATGGGAAACAATAAACAAAAATGATTTTAAGGTAACTCAATGCTTAAGGTACTACAAAATAACTTTTATCATCCATTTTTATCGTTTCAGACGTTTCTCAGTAGAAAGCTGGGTTATGAGGTGAACTCTGAAATAGCAAATGACCTCTGGAATTTGGGTGAAAAAGTCCGACAAGAAAAAAAAGCAAAAAAACAAAAAGAAACAGGCGATACTGACAGCACTGCAAAGAAAAGTGCAGTCGAAATGAAAAACGTAGCTATCCCAAAAACTGCCGAAGAAACAAAAGAAGAAAAACAAAAAAGAGATGTTGAAAATGCCGGCGATACAGAAGGAGTTCAGAAAAATATTGATTTAAAGACGCGTCAAGATGATGTGCAAAAGAAAAGGACAGTCAAAGTGAAAAAAGTAGCTATCCAAAAAACGGCCAAAAAAACAAAAGAAAAAAAACGAAAAAGAGAAATAGAACCTAGCATCAATGACAATAGTCCAAAAAAAATTAAGGAAAGCGTGGAATTAAATACTCGTGAAAACGAATTATGCAGTTCATTGAACAATGTCATTACCGTTTCCCAAACTGAAGAACCGTGCTGCAAAGTCAAATGGATTTCGATTGGCAAGATGTTATTGCTCGCTGCAGACAATAAGGAGTTACCATTACAAAAATTTCGGGAAAAAATCATAGCTGAATATTTAAATCGGATGGGAACTGCAGTTTCCGACAAATCCTCCTGTTCGGAGACCCTGTGGTCAAAATGCCAAAGCAAACTATCTAAAAACCCCAAGTTCCAAATTGACTCGAAAAGAATTAGACTGGTTGTTTAATGTTGTGTCGCCTGTGTGAAATCAAAATGTTGATAAACGAGCCATTGAATCTTAACGATATGCGTTTGGCTTCACTTCAAAATGTCAATGTACCCAACCAGTTTCACCATAAAATCTGTGTATCCGTAATCCAATTTTTAGATCGGCTGTACATCAATCAATGCCCAAAAGAATCTTAACATTTGAGGTAAATGCTGAAATGCTGGTTAACTGTTAGTGACATTTTAAAATGTTAATTCATATTCTTAATTTCAGTTAACCAATCGTTCGTCGAAGAATGCTTGATGCGTATTCAATACCCAATATCCGCGACGTCAACAAATACTCGCCTTCGTGCTTTGAGGTATGTTTTATAGTTCGTAATGTAACGTAGAAAAAAATGACTTCAACGGAAGCTTCACTTTCGATTGCTGGGTACGTCCCAGCTATCACGCGCTTTCTAAATCTGTTCTAGCGCTTGTCGTAAAGGGTTTAATGCGAACGTAAGTCAGAATGCCGTGATGCATTTTTTTCAAAAAGATGCAATGGTTTCATTTCGTCATTTTCATATTTAAGAACCTCGTTTATTTGCGATTATGAAGTCAGAACGCTCTCGAAAAATCTACCCCGTTCATCGAGTCCCTCTTGTGAGAACGCAGTCGATCGAAGATTCAATTTGCTTTGCCTGTGGGATGCGTTTTATATCCGTTTCTTTTAGTGATCGGTATAGGGAGTATGCCCGCATTGAAGATCATGGTCGAAGACGCTCGACCCTCACTTCTTATAAGATAAAGATGAAAAGAGATTTCTGCCGACTATTTGCGCTTTTCCTTTCGTGCCCTTGCCTTCAACTTCTAGCCGTATAATAGTAGTCCAGTAGCAAACTTTCCATGTTTCAAGTGAAATGGCAAAGGTCCCCGAAGGGCCGAGTCCTCCGCAAAACTAGTTTAGGGTAGTTTAACGAAGTCTATTCATATGAGTGCATTGTTGATTCCAAGAACTGGCCTCTGCTGGTGTAATCGGTGGTAAAAATTGAATCTGGTCTTTCGGGATTTCATTTTTACAATTTGATGTGCTCCGACCGTTCGGTGCTGTGTACATGCATAACGTGAAAAGGCGGTTTTTGGAAATCGGTTATTGCATGGACCACTTCCGTCTTCATTCGTGACCACTTGGCGTCCATGTCGACGAAGAAGATTGATTCATTTAGAGACATGGCGTCACTCTGAGCGATCACCAATCCATTTTCGGTGGCAGCTAATGCCAACCGTGGCGCATGACGAGACGCCAAGCCCTAACGTGTCGCAATAACAGAGAGTCCCACGTGACACTAACGCAAACACGACAGAGAATGACGCAATTAAAACAGGTCGTTCCTTTCCACTAGCACCTCCTATTCTTTTTAAGGGAAATGGATCTGTCACCGCTCCACCAACACTTTCATCGACCGACTTTGACGTTTCACTTGCCACTCCCATGATGACACCAACAACGATTTCCGCCCCGACAAAAAAAAATATTATTTTTCATCTAGCAGCTTTTTACAATAAGCTTTATAAGCCTTCGTGTGTTCGTTAAATGATTGTATCTTTTCTTTTGTTAGGGTCTTTCCGTATAAAGACGCATTTTCATGTCTCTCAGATCCCGCCACCGATTACGAGCGATGCCCGCACATCATAACGTTTCGCTACTCCTTTCTCTATTATTATTTATTTTTATTCTTTGTTGAATTGGATTGGATCTTTGTCCACGCGGACTATTGGTAGAGTATATCGCGACGGCCGACTAAAGCTCTTTTTTTTTTGTGTTATTGTTATTGTAGTGTTGAGCTCCGTCGTGAAAAGCGCACACACATGATCGATCGTTATTATAGATGGTCTATCTTTCTGCCTCTATTTTCCGTCATTGATGTGAGTTGACGCTCGGCTGGTAACGGGGGACTTTGGCAAAGGTTGCTGTGCGTCAGCAACTAATTTGTACTTGTCAGCGGTGGATACATATACTGTCTTGGTGGACACAAGCGGCGGAGTAGGGAAGTTTGGAAGTGACGCGATTTGCTGGCATACATGCCCTGACGGAATCGAAGGGGGTCATCTTTTGCGTACTGCTGTAAGAGGTCACGTCGGCCCAGGAGCTCGAGTCAACCATCAACTATATAAGCCGTGATCTAATAGAGCGAAGTAAGTTGTATTTCTTGATTTATTGCACCCATGACACCTCGTTGTGCACCAGCGCCGCTGTTGCCTATTGGATGACAGATCGAGTTCGTGAAAGAAATGTTAACGGTATATAAGGAGAAGAAGAAAAAAATTCTAGATGACTGTGGTTCCCATAACTGTGGGACAAAGATCGTTGAAAAATAGATCGTCGTCAAGTGCTACCAAGGTAGATAATTGGATTGAAATCGACCCACTGGTTGTAGGGGGTCAGCTGATAAGAGCACGGGGGCATGCTAATGAAACCATCCAAGCAGCTGAGTGTACAAGATGAGCAGCACTATGTTCGATTAATGCGTCCTTCCAATCACCTAATCGTCTTGTTCCCACGAGCGATGAATAGGCTGTTACGTGTATTACAACAGGAACTGCTTTGCCCGACTGCTGCAGATGTCAGCAGATTGTAGTCCGTCCACTTGAGTGTCGCAGTTCTCCTTTCACGCACGTGCTAGCTATACGCGACTCTATATTGCGTCTATTGCTTTGATGAAAGAAGAAGAAAAAAACTGCCGAGTTGTAGAGAATTGACACCCTCCCATAGGCTGCATTATCTCTTCTTTTAGCTTCGTCCTCCCATCTTTTTGTTTCGAGACCATATCGATCCGTCACCATCAAATTCATCTCGAGCTCCGGTGACGTAGCTCCATCATCCTCCTCTTTCTTCGCCTACACCATCGTTTGTTGCGGTGCTGTTAGGTGCCGAGCGACGTCGTTGGGCGAGGCGTTTTTAAGTAACCCGCCACCTGCTAAAGAAATGAATAATATTAAATTCAGGGGGAAGAATGGAAACTTTTGAATATTAAAATCTTTTTTTCCCTCCTCGTCATGCGAGTTCCAATCAGAGAGTTTTTCAACGTCAGCATTCAAATTCGTGAATGAAACGGACGAATTCGAAAAAAAAAGGAAAAGTTTTTTTTTATTTCTTTGGCTTTTTGCGTTGGAATGACGTGCAGTCGGGATGTCATTTTCTGGGGAGGAAAAAAAAATAGGAAAGGTAGAAGACGGATTAAGATGTATTGTTGTTTGGTGCATTTCGTCGATTTGTTTGCATATTTGATTTATTATCAGATTTTCTAAACAGGATGATGGCGTTACACTCACACAAAGTAACGCTACGTCACCTTTCGTGCCCACACAGTATGTGTTGGCTTGTGTTTATTCTCTTTGCTCATTCCACGTAGTACAGCGTACGTGTAGAATCGTAGGCATAGAGGAGGATGAATAGAAACGGAGGCCGAACTGACAGGTTTTTTTCTTCCTTTTTTACGAAAAGAATGTGTTAACCAATAGTTACAAAAATGGTGACTTTTCTCGTCTTCTTTTTCCTTCCTCTTCTTTCATGGTCCATAAAATTGGATCTTTTCTATTCCATGCCGGATTGTTGCAGAATTCGTTCTTTTTTGTGTGTGAAAAGATGTCATCGTCTTTTGTTGCAGCAGTGCAATCATCTACATACAAACGTAACACAGCGTGTGGTCCTACAGAAGACTGACACGTATTCAGATTTTCTTATTGCACCAAAAAGAGAGGCGACGAAAGATGATGTCTTCTCACGTCGCCAAGAGATCGAATGTTGCCGACTGTGTGTTGCACTGTTAATAGTGAAACCACGACGACGAGCGAAATCTTTGTTTTTTGTCTAAACAGCAGCAGCTGGCTAGCGCGTGCCAACGAAATGACTGGATGATGTTCGGCTGTTGAAAGAGACAGTGGCAGTCGGTTAATGACATCTCATGTCAGTACTTTCTCAGCCTCTGAAATTCATTGAAACTGAAAGCAAAGCTATGACAGCATATTTAGTTTCAGTCAGATTTCTTGTCAACAGCTGAATAGAGTGAATCCCTCCAGCTAATTTAATCTCATTTGCAACCAGAATAATTCGGCAGTTTCAATGCAAGCTCAATGACTCTTGCCTTTGAAATTGTAAATTAGCAACACAGTCTCGTCTTCCCTCACGCCAAGTGGATAAAACGACGCCCACGTTCCCTGGTCTTTTACTGGTCGTTTACGTCTTCTTGTATCGTTTCATCTGATTCACTTGAAGAGCATTTCTAATTCTAACAGAACGGCGTGAGATAAAAACCAATCCTTCAGAAAAGGCGAAAAAATACCAATTCACATAAGCATTTGCTTTCCAGACCTGAATCGTTTCATGCACAAGCAGACGATATTTCACGTGACTCTTCCTCTCTCTTTGACGCAGGGACAGAGTTTGGGTAAATAACTATGCAGAGAGGAAGAGAGAGAGAAAGAAAATTATGGCTATACGCCGGGAGCTGATGCCAATTACTTTCTTAACCCTCCCCATCGGCGGTGAGAAAGGAAAGTGTTGAAATATTTAAAAACGTCCATTCAACGGAAATTATGTTTGAGAATGCTTGAATGGAACCTCTGTTCCATCTCATTCCTTTATCTCAATAAGTCCATGCTATCCGTCGAAAAAGTTCAAGATGATGCCGGTGGTAAAGCAGTCATGTGCTCATCTTCTCCTCCGTGCATAACTTGTCTTTAATTTTAGAAATTCGGGTCCCACCTCCTATTTCCTCCTTAACTATGCATTGTCTGCTTAACCATTCACATACATTAGGAACCGGGCATCGTTTGTGCGCGCGGAGAAGGAGAGGTAATGAACAAAGGGCTCGCTAGAGGTCTCAATCTATTTGTCTTCGTCTGCTTGCCGTGTGATGCGCCTTGGAGAATGCGACCAAGCTTTTTTACGACTTGGGTTGACGTCCGAACCCTGCTCGGGGTTGCGGCTGCATACTTCAAAAGTTCTAGGGCAGACGTCTTTTAAGCTCAGTCTACTCCCGCACGAGAACCATGACGTGTCGAATCTCACGCGGCTCTCGACTCGTCGACTCACGAACGTGAAAATCCTTATTATAAATACGTGCCTTATAAAGCCGGAGGAGGTGGAATGTGTGTGGTTTTTTATGTGGTGCATTGGTTCTCAACGTGTTTTCTCCTATTATGTATGTGGAGCCAACTGACTGATGAATAAGGAAAATGCAGGCTAAACAGCGTTACATTCTCCTTTTCCTTTCTTGTGCCTTCCTAGCATTATGCTATTTTGGAGGCTACAGGTTAAAAGGAATTTTCCCTGATCGGGGAAGACACTGGCCTCCATTAGACTGCTACATGGAAAGAGAAGAAATGATGGAACACAGGTCTTTCTGGTCTCTTCCACCCAGGCAGCGACAAGAAGAGGCCAAAGTTACAACTCTTAGGGAACAGTGTCGAATGGAAACTTGTTTTGATTTCTCCAAGTGTGCCAGCGGTTTTAAAGTTTATGTTCACCCTGTCGAAGAAACTGTGGCAATGAGCTCAACATATAGGAAAATTTTGAATGTCCTTACTGAATCCAGGTAACACATTGATAAGTTTTTGAATTATGCATCACCCATTGACATTTAACGTTTATTTTATGTTATGCACTACCTGGTATGCAGGTATCACACTACAGATGCTAGTCAGGCTTGCCTGTTCATATTGGGTCTGGACACACTGGACCGAGATAGCCTCTCATCAGACTATGTTAGAGGGATGCAGTCCAAGCTCAATAGTTTGCCTCACTGGAATGGCGGGCAAAACCATATTATCTTCAATTTCTATTCGGGTACTTGGCCCGATTATACTGAAGATCTTGGAATGGACATTGGTCGAGCCATTCTGGCCAAAGCGAGCATGTCTGTTCAAAACTATCGGCCTTCTTTCGACATATCCCTCCCGTTGGTGCATAAAGAGCACTTAGAACGAGGTGGCGACATCCTGCCCGTCTACGCGGAAAATATCCCGGCTGCATCCAAGTCCTATTTGCTGGCGTTCAAAGGCAAACGCTACGTCTACGGAATCGGCTCGGAGACGCGCAACTCACTCTACCATCTGCACAACAGCCGAGATGTCATCATGGTCACCACCTGTAAACACGGCAAAAGTTGGAAGGAGTTAAAAGACGAACGTTGCGAGGAGGATAACGCCGAATACGACAGGTATGTGTTTTCTTTCTCTCTCTCTCCCCTCCAGTGTTTTATCTCTTCGATCACCCCTTCTGATCCGTTTCGTCGACCCGTTCCATAGCCTTGGGCACTGATTTTTGATTGTTTGGGTGTTTTCGTTCTCGGCCACTGTGTAATGTCTCGGGTCGATATTTTCGATTCGAAGTCCGAAGTTGCACGTTACGCGAGGTACAATCACTCGGGGTAAAAGTGTAAAGAAAGGGAAGCGAACCTATAATATAAAACTTGTTGACGTACAGACCTATTGACCTTTAGTCACTAGTCTATCGGCGCGGACGGTTGTTACATGCCACGCACGTATGTGGGCCACATTCTCTTTTAACCACCCTCTTCAACGATATCTCAAGTATGACCACGCATTCGAGAGTTCTTTCGACAGATAGATGCTTGCCTGTGTCTTGTAAGGGGGTTTACTTGTTCCAGACATTGGTCTTTCGTTAGGTTTCATATTGATTTCTTGTTGTTTCCTTTCGTAGAAAAACAAGATGTTATGTTTCCCATCCTAGTATTAGATGCGACGTAATTGGATTGGTCAGCTAGCAGCAGTCACTAGATACTACTATATACTACATCTGATCAACTAGCTGATGCTTCCGGGCAAGGAATCGGAGTTGGTTCAGCTGTGTCCTCGAACATGTATATACACTTAATCCTTGTCGATGCATCTAGCGAGGTCTTTCAGCTCTCTCTTTTTTTTTTCCTTTCCTCAATCTTCCATATATTTATATTCGACCAGATTTGTCGATGCTGCTGCTGCTACAACTACTCTTGTTGTTTTTCCATCGAACGACTTATCTGGAATCGACAATATCCATTTAGAATTAGGGCACATTCTCCCTCCTCTCTCTTTCCTTTTAGCGTGTCCGTCTATGAATTTTCCGTAGACGGTCGATACGCGTTACTCATCGATACGTACTCATCGATCCAACGTAATAATTAAAAAAAATGGCAAGTTGCTTTTTTGTGCTTTGTTTTTTTGTGTGTGGGCTGGTTTTTCAGCTTCACGAAAATTGAAAATACTGCATCGCTTTTCCACTCTCTTCCTCACGTAGTCACTGGTCTAATCCGAGAAAGCTGGATCACATAGTTGAATGCTTCTTAATGCCACCACTACTGCCGCCGACGTCTTTTCCTACCCCTGGGTTTTTTTTATATTTATTTTCCCATTTTGGTGATTTCCAAAGAGTGTTCCCAATCCGACGTCCGCCATAGAAGCAGTCTATATTATTACTATTATAGATCATCGTTTTTCAAAGCAGCTTTTCGTGGCCCCCCTCCCCCCGTTTATTATTACTATTATCGTTATTATTTTTTAAATCCTATTTTATTTTCACAATCTGTACGCGCTCTATTTCTATACACTATCGCGTGTGTTATATGTCTCCTATTTTGTGGGGCAAAGAGGATCGGAAAATGCGCGACAGCGGCGGGCAGACATTATGAGGCAACGTCACTGATTGATATACATTTATGTGTTTGCAAAGGGAGAAGGGGGAACAAAAAAGTAGAAAACTTCTTTTTTGATGGTGTTTTGTGTGTGTTAGAGGGCAAACGAGAGTTGAGAGAAAAGAAGAAGAAAAAAAGAAGGGGTCTTATCGCTGTCGTCTTTTCTTTCCCGTATTTTTTTTTTTTTTTTTTTGGCTAGAAGTCAAAGCTGACACGGCAGTCCTATCCATTCTAGCTCATTTCCCCCTTTTGTCTGCGTGTGTCAAGCAGCCCGGGTTTCCTCGCTCTCCCCTCTGAAGAGGCTCTCTTTTTCTCCCCCCGCTCGCTCTCGTTTCACCCTCACTGTCAAACCTTCCACTAAATTCATCTTGTATTTCTCCCGGAGTTTCAAACCGATCCTAAAAGGGCCGGCCGCCCTCTTCCTCCCCCCGCTTTCATCCTCACACACATCCCGAAATGTTTGAGACGATGCTTGCCAGTGCATTGAATCCACTCGATAATCGGAGACTTCCGAAAGGCCCCCAAAAGTTACTTTGAAATCGGTCAGAATTTCATCCATTTGAATCGCAAGTGAAACAAGAGAATTTTGGAACATTGTGGGGTTGGATCTGGGAAACGAAAGAGCAAATGATGTTGTTCTAAAAAAGAACAATGTCGTTTGTCACGTGTGATGCATACAGCAGTTGTATACATTGTGGACGTGTACGTGACAAATGGTGCGCGTGTCCTTTGAATCGGGATCCGTTAAAGAGCTACCCCGGTTGAGAAAAGTAGGGAGCCAACTATCGATCAAAGTTTTAAAAAAAATCTGTTGTCTATCTCGGCAGGGACACATGCATACAAAAAAAACCCCCCATAGAAATACAAACCTGTCAGGCAGGTGACGCCATTTTGTGTGTGTGTGCAAAGGAATTTTCAAATCAATGGCGTGCCAACTTAACCGTCAGGTTCGTTCTTTTTTCCCGGCCGTCTTCTTTTTCCTCGTGATAATTCATCAAACATTCCAACATGACGGCCAACACACGCTGCATGTAGTATCTATTCCCACCCCAAATCCGATTAACACTCTGTTAAAAGAAATTATTTTTTTCCCCTCTTCATATTTATTTGTGTGAGGCTGTATATGGTTGTGACATGATTGTAGGCCATCATCTTATCGCCTCCTCCTTCTTTTCCTTGTATTCAATACTTTTTTTCAGAGCTTATATGAATCGAAAGGTGGACCACGCCCTGAGCTCTTATCTCACTCGGTTTTTTTTTTCTTCCCCGTTCTCCCGCGTGAAACGAGGGAATATCTCGAACAAGGCGCCATGTTGGGGACAGCCAAAGGCGCAACTTATAAACTCCGAATTGGAATATGGCCCGTGAGATGTTTATGGTTTCAATTCCCCTTTGGCCATGAAAAGATCATCCTGGTCACGTCAAGTACAAGGCACTAGAAAATATGATGAATACTACTTTTTCTTTCTTTCTTCCGACTCCTATCGCGTATTATTGCTCCAAGCCCGGCGAGCGGGTATTTACAAAGTCGTGCTGCGTGACATCGGCCCCTAAGAAGATTTAATTTGACTGAGGGATCTTATTGCCCATCCGTCGCTGGGAAAAGGCTCGCGCTAGTAAAACGAGATGGCCAAAAGGTACAAGAGAATTAATCACAACCTGATCCACGCAAATGGCGACACACACACACACACACTGAGGGATGATATTGTCACAAATGACATTAGATGCTCTAGCCTGTTAAATAATACGTTGCAATTTAAATGAGCTTTATAGACGAAGGCGCCGGCCCTGCGTTTTCTGCCTTTTTTTTTATTATTTGATACGCGTTGCGCTGTTTAGTGATGAATTTCTTGTCTTTGATCTTTTCTGACGCGCATCTCTCGCCCTAGCTCCAACACACGAGATTGAGTTACCCAATCGCCGCATATGTGATGTGCATTTCAGACTCGCGTTCGCTGGCCGACCGGAAGACGGAGGAAGCACGCAAGCAGAAATGAACGAGACGTAGAATTTTTTTTTTTTCTCATTGGGCCTTTTTTCTTTCCCCCTCATCTTTTGCAGACACGCACATAGATATCTGTTTCTTCTTTATTTTATATTCTTCCCCCTTTCCTTACTTGGATGATGAAAGAGTCTGGATCAGAAGTCGACGGGTTTATGGTACATCTACTCCGGGGTTTGTAAATGAGGCAGAGATCCGTCAAACCCCACAAAATGATGAGGTCGAAAGCAAAAGGTTTTCTTACTTTGTTTTTTTCTTCTTCTTAAAACAGAAGAAGAGGGAGCGCTTGTCTGTTTTCAGACATCCTTTATTGTAAAAGTGAATAGGGCTATAAACAGCAACGAAAGCAAAAAAATCAAAAAGAAAGTCGGAATAACTAGTTCTCTTTTTTACTCTGGCATTCCGTTCATATTTTCTATTTCTTTTTGAAATCGAATTTGACCCCAACTCGTCTGATTCACTGTCACCTCTCGACTTTTCTTTTCCTTTTTTAACTCGCGAGTCATAACACAATTTGCGTATTTGCAAGTCATCATTTTGAAGGGCTTGATAATATGTAAAATAACTGCGATATATATCGTCTCCGTCGATGTATGTGTCTCATGTGTCAGCTGATACGGAAATAATACCGAGATACGGAAATGGCTGGAGAGCCCCGGCGGCGCCCCGGTAACTTCATCACCATTGGTGGGACGACGACGACGAAGAATTTCTCGCTGTGTGTGTGTGTGTGGCGTTTGATACCAAGTAAAAAGAAGTCTCTGCTGATATATTTAGGACATCTGGTTAAAAGGAAAAAAAAGGGAAAAGAAAAAAAAAAGCGTTTCATGACACACGCATTAGCTAGTTATGGTAGCTAGAATTTTTAATCTACTGCGTTTGTGCGAGAGGTGATGGATTACATCAGCATTTCCTGGCTTCGTCGGGGCCACACCAGGTTTTCTCTTCTTTCCTATTTTGTATATCCTACCGTTTTCCTGCGCACCGCATCACAGCTGGTTTGGGGTTGATGATGATGAGCTCTCGTGTCAGTAGTGGCTCCGGTGTCATTATCACGCATCTACCCAAGGAAGGAGGGGAAAAAGAAATCAGAGCAAAGTGTTTAAGAAACACATATTCTGGTGGGTGTTCATTATCATTTTTATGTAACGCCATCATCAGGGAGACGATATCGTTGTTGAAAGAATAAAGAAATTTGAATTTTTGATATCTTTCGAAGACAAAAGAAATGAAGTCGAGTGGCAGCGTGTAGATCTGACGTGACGGCCGGGCATTTTTCTTTTTATAACTTGCATGGCAAACATTGTAATAATAATGATAATAGGATGAGTTAATGAAGTAGTGGGAGCTTTCTTCTCTCTCGTCTGTTGGGCGAAAGCATCGGAGTCGGTGCATGTTGTCGTAGCATTTGTTGGCTCAAGGCTCATCAACGAAATTGGCTAGAATAATTCACAAATATGTGCATACAGCGTCTCGTATTTCCCCACTCTACGCGGGCCATCGTTCTGGACACAGCCGGAACGAGATGGACACAGACAGCTGTGTTGGCCGTGCTTTTTTCCTTTCTACTATTAAGCAGGGCCACTTTCTTTTCGAGAGCACACACCATTTTGTCTGACTTGTTTCCTAATCGACCGATATAGCTAGAAGACTCGCCATTCTTTCTTATTTGTGTCTGGGAAAAAAAAACTTTTTGAGTAGTCAAGTCAGCCGTGTCCCATTTCCTCTTAAGTCCCTCTTTTTTTTTAACCCCCCCTGTTTTCTAAAGGAAAAAAACGAAGATGAACGACATTTTTCTTTGGTGGTTACGTATTGCCTTTGACGTGTGTTGACCATCACTTATTTGTTCACAGTGAAATGAACTCTGATCTTTTTACTTTCACAAAAGAAAAGGAAAAGTTTGGAGACAATAAAGAATGGAGGAGTGTGTGGGTGGGGAGTATACAGTAAAAATGCCACCCACGCTCGACAACCCTGAATACATTGACTTCGTAGACGTACAAATATATTTAAAACAACATGTGATACGATATAGTCAGGCAGAACATATATATATGTTTATGTATAAAGTAACATCCATATTCGATTGTTTACCTTGATCGCCAAAAAAAGTGGGAGGGGGGGGGGGGAGCCACGGATTTATTATTGGGTTCGAGGGCGGGGAAGCAATCTGAACTGTTTGGTATAGAGAGAAAGAGAGAGGAATCCGCTTTGATGATGCCGAGGCCCGTTCGTTTTCACAGTCGTGTCAATATTATTGTAGAGAGAGAAAGAGAGAGTCGGAAAAGAGAGGGGAGGAAGACGAATTTGAGTTGCAAAAGAAACCCCGTTGCCTGGCAACATCTTTTGGACTGTGTGTTTGTCTGACTTGACTTGGAAGGCCTCAAACTCGGCTCACGCACAAACACGGAAAAAGAAAAAGAGAAATAAAAATAAGGCCAGCCCAGGATATGGCATGTGTGCTCGACTTGCTGCAGGGCGTTCACATACGGAACGCTACCCAATATTAATCGTATCATTTCCAGTAGAGTTCACTACGCTGGACGCGTTGGATCGAAAGGGTTTCTTTTCTTTTTTATCGTTCAGAATCATCTAGGGATTTTTTCTCTTTTTTATTTTATTTTTCATGCGTCATCGTACGTCCAAGAGATTCTCAGTCAAGTTTTCACTGACACGAAATGATCCACGCCGTCAATAAAATGCACAAACCTTTTTTTAGTTCTTCTTTTTAGTTCGAAACGTTTGCTCCCCTTCGCCTGTCTGCCTCTTTTTTTTTTTTTTTTTTTTATGTATTTACAATATATTCAATAGATCTTTGCCGTTGCCGAGATTGGTGTGTGCGCTCGCCTCTTTGCTCTGCATCGCGCTCGATTCTTGTATCAATCGTGGGTGGGATCGGGATGGATGCGATGCTTGTCGAGTGCAGGCGGGGAGCGAGCGGGACGATCTTTTGATACTTTGATCACCTAGCAGCGACGAGAGAGATACGCAGGACCTACTCCTGCAGACAGGCCAGTTGCGCACAAAAGAAACGTGCCGAAATTCTTCCTTTTAGGACTAGGATTTTTTTTCTTTTTCTCCTGTTTGATATTTGGTGTTTGAACAACTTAAAAAGAGCCTTTTCTTGATTTTCAAAAAAGAGATTCGAAAAAATAAGGGTTAAATTGCGTTGAGGTTAAAAAGAAAGTGCCTTGATCGTTCCGCTTCTTTTTATGGGAACCAACTTTTTTTTATTGCATTAAAAAGAAATAAGTGATTTAAAAAAAAAAAAGAAAAACAGCCGGAGAGTCGTCTATTTGATATGCCAGCGTGTCGTTTACCGCTTTCGAATCTCTCGTTTCCTCATCCGCCGCTTGGTTTCATTTGACAACTGTTAACGATTGAGCGCTTACTATGAATCTTTAAATTCCACCTCTGACAGAGATACTTATTTTGTTTATCTTTTTCTTTTACAGATATGATTATGAAGTATTGTTGCATAATGCGACGTTTTGCCTGGTGCCGCGCGGACGACGACTTGGCTCTTTCCGTTTCATCGAAGTCCTTCAAGTAAGAAAACATCCATTTGTATTGTTCAAAAAGAGACAACATTTCGTCAAAAGAAACCTTCTAATATGTATATTTCTATTTTGTTTTTGTATGTACTTGTAAAAAAAAAGGCTGGCTGTATTCCTGTCCTTCTTTCCAACAACTGGGTGATACCCTTTTCCGAGATCATTGACTGGAAAACGTCTGCCATTTGGGCGGATGAACGGCTTCTCCTCCAGGTTATTATTTTATTTTTTTATTCTATCGATCTTTTCGTGTTCTAATAGACTTAGAAAAGATCCTCTCGTTTACCAAGTAATACCAACAATGCCATTATCCGCGGAGCAAATGAGGCTCTGCGTCCTCGTTTCAACTGGCCTTGGGGGCTTCCCAATTACCTGGGCACTTGCCGCCGTCTCTACACACGCCTATATGTGTGTGTGTAAGTGCCGGCTGTCAGTCAAGTCCAGTCACTCTCACTTTTGGCATGAGAGTATACTGTGAGTTGAAAGCTACCACCCAAACTCCTCCAATCACCGTTTTGTTTTTCCAAAAAAAGAAAATTTCCCTAAGTGGAAAGAAGGAAAAATTTGAATCCCGTGTATACCCAACTAAGTTGATGGATCACACACAACACACACACAATTCAAGAGTATGGAAAATGGGTGATTTTTTCCTCCCCTCTTCGTAACGTTGTTGTTTACAATGCATTTAAGTCAAAATGGGGATTGTTCTGAAATGTAGCGTGAAAATGGGCGTTTACAAGAGAAACTACTTTTTCCTCACAAGAGGGAGTGTGGCGCATTGTTAAAGAGCATCGTGAAGAGGGGCGAGGGGCTGAGGTCGGCGGGCCGAGTGGGAATTGTATTTAAGCTGCACTTAGAACAAAGAACAGAAACACTTCTATTGATCCTCAAAGCGGCAACGGCGGGTACATTGGCCATAATGGCGAAAAAAAGAAAAATTTCGTACACATTTTCCTGTCGTCGCGGCGCTTTCATACACACATAACACACACATATCGTGCACTCGCGAATTTTCCATGCTACTTGCTTGCAATAACGACATGGCTTTTGTGGTCCCAGGTGCCCGATATTGTCAGATCCATCGAAGCCGAACGAGTGACGGCCTTGCGGCAACAATCTCAACTTTTGTGGCACATGTACTTCTCCTCCATCGACCGCATTATCTTTACCACCCTCGAGGTACGTACCATTAGACACGTAACCCTTCATCCTCCCCGCCCCATTTTTACAATGTCAAACCAAAGGAATTTATTGTTAAAATTGAAATCTTCACTTTTATGAACTGCAGATTGTCCGCCAAAGGATCCATCAGCATTTGTGGAAAGACGGCCGAGTGTGGAATAGTTTCCCGGGCGGATTGGTCACGTTGCCGGATTACACGGACACGCCGTCCCGTTTGCCGTGGAACCAACAGCAGTCGACGAGCATGACGCTCGCCAATGGTGGCCAAAAAAATGAGAATGCCAGCCAGTTTACGGCCGTCATTTATTCCCAGCAACAAGCAGGAAGCCCGTTAGTGCCTGCCACTTCAAGTGGTCCACTACTTCATCTGCTGCGGGTCGTTTCCAGGAGCCAACATGTTGCCCGGGTAGGATTTTCAAACAAACATCAACAAATCATTAAAATCTTTAGGCCAAAATAATTAACGTCCTTCTCTGTTTTTTGTTATGTTGTTATCGTTTTCGCCCGCCCTTTTTTTCGACGCCATTTTTAAATGATGCGTTTAAGATCGTCGTAGTGTGGGCGAGCGATTTTTCGAAACCTCCGCCGTCTCGGTGGCCCTCACTGACGCGCGGTATCCCCTTGCATATCGTAGTGCCTCAACAAAAGCAAAACATCGGCGAACGTTTCAGGTATTAAAAAATAACCTGCCCTTTTTTCAATATTGATTTATTAATTTGAAATGAATATTAAAAAAGAAGAAAGAGATGAAAACAAAAAAAAAAAAATGTTCTAATCCGTTGGATTTTCTGGATGGGTTGTTACAGGCCGCTCGATCTAATCGAAACAGACGCCGTCTTTTCGCTGGATGAGGATGCTACGCTGACGACGGATGAAATCGATTTCGCATTTCATGTTTGGCGTCACTTTCCCGAGCGGATCGTCGGCTTTCCTGCTAGAACTCACTACTGGGACGATACCAAAGTAAGTTCAGCTTCAATAACTCTCGCTTTTTTTTTTATCCCCCCCCCTCCACCCATATCGTGCTCCGCTTTTCTTTTTTTTTCCTCTTTTTTTGCGAACATGGAAATCGATTCAAATCTCGCATGCAAACCACCGCCGTAACCTAGCATTAGTGGTATACAAAACAGGCCATTAACGGCTGCCCGTTTCGTGTCTCTTCTTTTCTCTGTGTGTGTGTTAGGGCCAGTGGGGCTACACATCGAAATGGACCAATGAGTATTCGATGGTCTTAACGGGAGCGGCCATTTATCATCGCTACTATCACACGTTATACACTGATTGGCTGGGTCCGTTGTTGCACAAAACGGTCGATCAATCGCACAACTGCGAGGACATTCTCATCAATTTTCTCGTCAGTCACGTGACTCGTCAGCCGCCCATTAAGGTGTCGCAAAGAAAGCAGTACAAGAGCAGCAACTTATCGGCTGTCACGAGGTCTGTCGCTATTTTTTTGTTCACGTTTTTACCTGTCGGGCGTTCAATCGCGTTCCCACCAATGCGCATGTCTTTTTTTTTTACTGGATTTTTTTTTTTTGTCTTTCGCTGTTTCGGTACACAGTAGATCGCCGTGGAACGATCCGGATCACTTTCTACAACGCCAGACGTGCCTCAACACTTTTGTGGCTCTTTTCGGGTACATGCCACTGATCCGTTCCGCCGTTCGTTTTGACCCCGTCCTGTTCAAGGATCCCGTCTCCAACTTGCGCAAGAAATATCGCCAAATGGAATTGGTTAACAACTAAAAAAAAAAAAATGCAACTAAAAAATATCGCCATCTTTTTTTCGTGTGCGGAGGATGGACAAAAAGGTGTCCTACTTTCCTTTTTTTCTTTTCGTTTGTTGAACATACTAAAGGAAGAAAAAAGCGAAAGGGAAACTCAAACAAGCCAAGAAACGTGCCATATCCTAAGTTTTCTTTTTTGTGTAAGTAGGTAAATTTACAGTCGGACATCATGTTTGGATGGTATAGTAGAAAATATTGTAGTTCCCATCATCTTGTGATTTTCGTTTTTAAGACAATTTTCTTGTTTTCTTTTAAATGGAGAGAAATGGTGCAATCCTATTTAAATGATCAGCTATTTTTTTGTGTGGTTGTTGCGAAGATGGAAGAGAAAAAAAGGGGAGGAAAACGAAGAGCTATATATGTGGGGAAAAGAGGTGTACGACGTGGATGTCGATAAACCTTTTTCGCCTAAAGGGACCATCTGTGATTTAATATTTTTTTCTTTTTCGTGTGTGGCTGCTTTTTATTTCGAATTTTGATATTGTTTTCTAAAGTAAATTGATAGCATATCAAGAATTTCCAATTGCTAGGTCCCCTTCTTCAAAATTCTATTATGTATATTCTTTTTTTCCCCTTAATAATGAGATAATCCCACCATTTTTCTTTTTTCAAATCGATGACGTTACGTGGAACTCATTTGAAAATCGGTTCCAAAGGTGCCATTTATTTTCTTCCTTTCAGTCCTCTAATAGTTTTTTTGGGGGGGATAAATTTTTCATTGCGCCTCCGCCCTCTTCCGGTCCTTTCCACTTCCGTTTGTGTACAGCATCGACTAATTGGCGCTTGAGCTTGTACATATTATATAATGTTGATTATATCCATGTAAGAGTAAAACAAAATAATAATAAAAATTCGAAAGGAAATTTTCGACGTGATTCGAGTTGATGTGAAACGACGTTGAAGAGGGTTTTTGTTTATGGATCCCTCGTCACGCTCTCGTGTTGCATTCTTTCTCCCCTGCCGCCCTCTAATTGGCTTTCGTCCAATAATTGATATTCCAGACAAATTCAACATGTGAAGCTTTGGAAGTTTAAGCCGAGAGAGAAACGACTTGCAAACTTTGAACAACGCGTTTTAATCAAACAAGTCTAAGAGCACCAGTGTTTGCGATACGCGGCAAACGCAGAAAAGAGTTTCTCCGTGAGCCTCAAACGAACCTCGTCGATGAATAAATAGCTTAAGACCGCCCTTTTTCCTCATCAGTCAACTCAGAGCGCTGTCTCATATAAGAGTCTTTTAATATTATTTTTCTTTAGTGCGTGTTGTTTTTTTTCTTCGCTCCTTTCGCTACGCCTTCGTGAGCGGTTATGTGTGTGTATGTTTGACTGTTTGTGTGTAAGCCGAGCGGATCGCGGCTTCGGATGACTTGAGCACACGCCCCGTTTGTTATTCCATTACGTCCGGCATTAATATATGACCTCGACTTTATTTTTCCCATCTTTTCCTTTCTCTTCCTGGATGGAACGGCCAAGTCTCCACCTCCAGCGATAGGCCCTATTATATATACCTTGTATTTCTTCCTTTTTTTCTTTTCAAGTTTAAATATATGTATCCTCTTTGCTGGAAGATATAGGGCTCTAAGCGAAGGAGGAAGAGGGAGGGGTTTCGTTTTTCCTAGTTTTTTCACGACCAGGTGTCTAGTGGCTTACAACAGCGTGAATGTATAGACGGCGGCAAATGATTCTTGTCCATAACTCAAAAGAAAGAAAAGAAACAGCATGTTGGAAACGAAAGAAATGAGAGGGGAGCGGCGATTTCACGCTTCCAGCGTTCCGAAAACTATTGATTGCGGGAGCGTGCAAAGAAAACGAAGCAGGGAATTTTCAGTTGGTATATAGCTAGAGGCTTTTTTTTTGAAAAACAAAAATTGAGGTGAACGTCGTTATCGTTTAATAGTCAGCCATAACTTGTTGATTACCGCCCCTTCCTGTCGACTTTATTATTACATCTTAATAAAAATGACGAAAGCTAGCGCGTGTACTTTTTGAGGGACAGGCAATTCAGACGCGTGCAAGACGCGGAGAAATCGAATCGGAAACGAAAAAATTCCTTTTATCGAAATTAATTGGATTGGCTACGTCGTTAACAACTAATTGATTGGGCAAGCCAACCTCCTGCGGGAAGATTGATTCATTCCCGTAATTCCGTTATCAACGAAAGGTCAAACAGAAAAGCTGCTATTGCCAGTAAGCTGAAATAATTCACGGGTATTACTTACCCTTGCGTGCAACTCCCATTACCTATTAAGCCAATAAATCCTTCTATTCTCGATCTCCATAATCCAGTTAGGTAACTTTAACAAGAGAAGAAAAGCAACGACCACGAAGCCAAGTTCGTTGTTTTTCTTTTTCTCGTTCTCTTTTACATGCGGAATTACGGGTTAGATGATGTTGGTTGGATTTAGCATATGTTGTATATACACCAGCTGACTAACTTGCGATTGACTCAGCTGCACGTTGGGCTTCTCTCTTTCCTCTTTTTTTCCCCAATCAGCTATAAATTAGTCAGAGCTTCCTTATTAACACACGCAAAAGCTTTTATTTTGTACGCCCTATTAGAAGGTTCAAAAGATCGAACAGGCTTTTCCCCATTGCGATCAAGAATGGAGCTCGTAGAACCCCGAGAATTGTACGGTACCACTTGTGGATGCCAATCAGCCCATTTTTTTTTTTTTTGTTTCCCCCCTAAAGAAAAAGAAATGCAATCAACAAGAAAAAATGGGGGGCCAGCGTTTATTAGAGGAGCACTGGGTTTGTATAAATATAGTTTTGGTTGTGCGTGTGCTGTTTATTTTCGCTCTACTGGTATAGCTAGCTTTGCTAGTTGTGTAATGTCTAGTCATCGGTACCACCTACCCCCAACTGTTTCGCAGGCACCGAGACACACGCCCACGCTCTCTCTCTCTCTGGCAGAATAATAATATAGGAATCCCTTAGCTGTCATCACCAACCAACGCCTTCCTTTTTTTCACTCTTTTTCCTTGTTAAATTTCTTAAAAAGAAAGAAAAAACACACACACGGTGGAGCTGAAAGGGAGCGAAAGAAAAATAATAAGAAACACTGGAACGGCAGACAACAGACAACCAGACCACAAGTTTAAATAGAAATTGAAACTATTTCTGGGATGAGCGTGTTTTTCCTCTTTTCTCAAGCTCCCTTTTACCGTGGAGAAATAACACCGTGGAACTTGTATATCGCTTATTCCCTACCGCATTTTATTATTATTTTTTTTCGCTCCCTTGAATCGGTGGTATCAAATACTACAAGTTTATCGTCTCCCAGCTGCGTGAAATCGGGCGAATAAAATCCGGAGCGACGACTATACAATGCATTTCTCACCTTTTTCCCCTTGATTACGTGCCTCGGCATAAACCAGATATGTTTATCTCTCTTCCTTCGTTCTGAAAAAAGATGTCACCGTCTGGCGAGTTTTCTTTTCTTACCCGGTCCGGTAGATAAAGTTTGGAAAAATACGACAACCCAGAGCATTTCAGTTAAGACTACTTTATCCCCTTCCCCAGTAGTTTTAAAAACGAAAAAAAGAAAATTTAAATTCATCGTTTTTTTGCGTTAGAAGGCTAATTTTCTTTTGATGTATTGATCGACTTTTCGGTAGATTCACCTGGTCGAAACGTAGTGTGTCAATATAACGTACGACCGAATTAGAATCAGATGGAAAAACAAAGAGAAAGGTTCAGAATGTTTGTCTCATCCCACAGAGTATGTTTGCACGGGTTAAGATTGTGTGGGTTTTCTGTATACTAGTTGCAATGATTTCTACTCCACTAATCAAATTCCTGTCGACCTATCCTAAAAAGAAAGATTAGGATTGTTTGCATTGATTGCAGCTCTTGGATTTCATAATTGAAATTCAAGATTCAGGGCGCGCGCCAAAAACGCGAAGACGTCACTGTGTTCGTCAATCTGTCGAGACGAAATTAAAGGAAAAAGAAAACGGCATCAGGTTTTGGTTAAGCTATGCAAAAAGAAACGAAACGTGGAATAAAATAGCGACTCCTTTTAAGGAGAATCTTACGATTTTTGAGGTGGGTTTGTTGGCACCGTGACCGGCTTTGGTTTCGATGCGTATCATGAGCGGGTTGGTCTGTACCGTAATCACAATGATATATACTTTTTCTTTTGTTAAACAGCTGTTAGACCTCGTTTAAAAGGTCACGAAAACACAATACCTGTTTGGCGCAGTCCCTGAACGTGTGGTGCATCTGGGCCATATATTTAAGCGAGTGCAGCGGCACGACGCGGTCGTCATGATCAGCCGTAAGCAACAGCATCGCCGGGTATTGGCCAGTTTCAGGTACTTTCAAATTATGTAGCGGTGAAAACTTCAACAGATTCTCGAACGCCGCCTTGTCTTCGGGGCTGCCATAGTCTGACACCCAACAGTACCCCACCGTAAACTTGTGGAACCGCAGCATGTCCATTACGCTGGTACAAGAAAAATGAACGAGGCCAAAAATAGGATTAAGTTTCGTGCGTTTGGATAATGAGTCTTTGTTACCCGACGTGAGCAATGCCAGCGGCGTAGAGCTCAGGACGTTGGTTGACGCAAGCTCCTATCAACAAACCGCCATTAGATGCACCTTGTATAGCCAACTTTGAGCTTGAAGTGTAGCCATTGGCGATTAGATATTCAGCGGCCGAATGAAAGTCGTCGAAAGAGTTTTGTTTGTTAAACAGACGCCCACCATCGTGCCACGCTTCACCGTATTCCCTAGAACAGTTGAGCTGAGTTTTATCCCCAGTTGTTGTGATCGAGAAAGAAAAAATACCTACCCTCCTCCACGTATGTTAGGTACGGCAAAGACACCGTTGAAATGCTGCATAAATACGATTCGCGTTACGCTGAAGGCGGGCTATTAGTGAAGAGATTCAAGCGTTAACATCGTCTTTTACTATTAAAGGTAAATCGTGCGTTGTTTTCCATACTTCAAGGCTTATGTTGAATCCGCCGTATCCGTACATCAGGCAAGGATTAGTTCCATCCAAAACGATAGTCTGGAAACGTACACAACAAATTTGATTAGCATTCCACGAAGGAAACAGTAGAAATTGAAACCTTTTTCTTGACAATGAACATTGGGATGCGCGTGCCATCCTTTGAAGGGTAGAAAACTTGCTGAGTTTCAAACAGAGACGGATCAAATCCATCAAGTTCAATTTGACGGAAGACGGTTGGTTCCGCTTCGACTGTTTCTCCGATATCGCATCGATAAATGACGCCAGGAGTTAAAAAGGAGCCGAATTGGAAGAAGAATTCGGAAGAGTTGCTCTTGCCAGAAAATTCACGAACGGTGCCCATTTCAAGACTATAGGTTTTCAAAAGTTCCCCATTTTTTAAATCGCGCAATTGCAGGATATTCTAAAATGTGAAAAAAGTAATCGTGAGTAACGTCGCGCTGTATTCTATTATTCATCATTCCAACCTTGACGTCGTGCATATAGCAAACGATAAGCTTATCCTTGTTGATACAGGCAGCCCAATCCAAAACGTCAGAGGGATCGGCTTCAAGTAGCGTTTTCCAGTGTTCACAAGCTGGTTGATTGAAATCAATTTGAATCAATCTGTAGTTCGGTGCTTCTTTGTTGGTACGGAAAACCACTACTGATCCGGTATTTGAAACGTACTACAAAAAGTGGGTGATGTAACGAATGCGTATGGTCTCATAAGAATGCGACACTACCTCATAGTCTGCCTCCATCTTGTCAACTACAGTGATCAGCTCCAACTTCCCATTGATAGTTTTGTCTGGCAAGGCAGTGAGGTCACAGAAGTAAATGTTATTGTATTGGCAGTCCCTTCCGGTTGTAACGATCAAATAGCGACCGCAGTCTGTTACCCCTCCTTGACTGTCAAATAAAAGTAGAGCAAAAAAAAAAAAAAAGGGTCTAGTAATGAAGATCCTATACGGATAGATTGTCGAACGCAAAATCTCACATCCGCCATTTGGGTTCATGGGGAAATTCGACCACTAGAATATCTTCACTTTGTTGTGTCCCAATCCGATGATAGAATAACTTGTGATTTTCATTAGACGTGGTTTCAGAACCATCAGTCTTTCCTTGCTGTTCGGGATAGCATGAGTAGAAGATGCCCTTATGGTCATGAGTCCATGATATTGATGAGAATTTGATCTTTTCAAGCACCTCAGGGAAATCTTCGCCTATTCAGGTCACAGCCAAAGTCGTTTTTTAAATTAGAAAGCCATTTTAAAAAAGGAAAGGTGCTTTCTACCAGTTTGAACACATTTAAAGTGGATGGAATTCCAGTCTGAGCCACTCCGGCTTAGGCCATATGCAAAGATTTCACCATCTTCTGAAAATTTCTTCATAGAAAGCGAAACAGTTCCATCGTCAGACAAAGTATTGGGATCCAAGAAGACCTTAGGTTCAGATTCCAGGGAATCTTGCACAAAAAGGACACTGGTTTTTAAAAGGAAACCAATAAGGAATTGCAATTATAACAATAATAATGTTTTTAGTTGTTGTATTTTTTTTTACTAACCTATGATTTTGGAGACCAGAATTTTTATAAAAGAAATAGTGATTCCCCTTTTTCATTGGACAAGAATATTTAGGAAAATTCCATAGCTCTGTCAATCTTTTTTTGATACTGGGCAAAGCTGGACTGCCCTGAATGTAAGGAGTCGTAAGTTCATTTTGAAGACGAACAAACTCTTGTGTCTCAGAAGAATCGGGATCCTCCAGCCAACGATAGGGGTCTTCCACCTTGTAAGAGTAAAAACAATATTCTTTGTAGAGTTTGCACTTTATTGTATGTGAAGCACATATAAGATTTTTTCTGAAACTTGAAGTGTTACGTCTTTACCGTAATTCCGTGTAAGTTTTCAGAGAAATCTATGCGTTTGGCAACTGGATACGTGAATGTCGACATATTGCTTAAACCTGTAGAATCGTTACTTAGTTTGGTTTTATTATCAGAACGAAACAAGGACAAACAGCTTTGTGTAAGTGTTAGATGCCAAGAAAAACTATTTCGATTTCGAACCGAGAGAGATCGACTGCTGTTGATACGGAGTGTTCTACTGCAACTACCGCCAAAAAGGAATCTCCACGGAAGTTTAATGTTAATCATAATTACAGAAAAAAATTTTTTAAATTTGTACAAAGTTAACTAGTTTTTAGGAAAAACTGAAATAGTACAAGAGTTTTTTTCTGGTCTGGAACTTTTAATGGTACTTTTTGAAAATCTGGCAGCGTTCATTCTTCTGTCAAAACTTTTGGTGGGATATTTAACTTCTGTCTGAAATTGAAACCCAAAGCTTTAGAGAGTACGCACTACGCAGCATGCAGCACTCGTCGTAAGCGACGTAATGATGGCGTTCCTTTTTTACCTTTTTTACTCGTGACTGAAAATGAAGAGCCTAGTGCTTCCAGCCTTCCACTGTCATTCACTAGGAGCCCTCACTCCGTTCAGGAAGTTCCCGATAGGGCCGATTGGTTTGATACGCTTGTGAGGGGTTGTTTTGTACGTTCTACGTTGTGCTGGTTGACGTAGGGGTTTTTCGGTTTCGGTGGCGGGGATCTCGATTTAAACTAATGGGTGGTCAACGCTCAACGGCCCCGGTGCAAATATGGGTTGACCTTGACGAGCTGCTGGCACGAACCACTCAGACTGACTCAGTGCAGTAGCCAGTGCACAACTGCACACTGGCTCGGAGTGAGAAGAGGCATGTAACGTCATGTACTCCACCGGGTTGTCAAAAAATGGAGGTTTCACTCGAACACTTCTTTCATTTTTTTCGCCGGCTGGAGGAAGTAGCAAACGAAAGAAAAAAAGGCGAGTAATTGCTTTGAAAGTTGCAGCAGTCGACTTCTCGTTGCTGTGTAAGTTTGGAATCTTTAAGAAATTTCTGTTGATTTTAATGCTATTCACTCTTCCTAGGTTCAGGGTAGTAGTTCGCCGGCTGGAGGAAGTAGAAAAAGAAAGAAACAAAGGCGAGTAATCACTTTAAAAGTTGCAGCAGACGGCTTCTCATTGCTGTGTAGGTTTGGAATCTTTAAGAAATTTCTGTTGATATTAATGTTATTCACTCTTCCAAGGTTCAGGGTGGTACACCATAAAACACAGTATGGCTTTGTTGAAATCCGATTTAAAAATTCTGGCACTCGAATTCTCCAAAGTCAGAAATCTCACAAGAAGAATTACGTAACTTCAAGACAGTTTACTGTTTGCCTTTCTTGAAGAAGTGGTGGCACCAAACGAAAGCCTGCTGTCTTCTTCAATTTGGGTGAGAATGTAATTGTTTTTTTATTCCTCTGTCTATTATCATAATGTTTGCCATCCCTGACCTATTTGTCACAAATGCATTGTTCTACCAGCTGAGCTCCCCAATTCAGTGGGTCCATTTGAAAGACATTGGCAAGGTATCATCCTACGTGAACTGTAATGTCAAGGGAAACCCGAAATCTCATCATAAATTAAACATGAGTTTGTCACTCTCTCCTCCATCATCCTTTGTAGTAGGCTTAGTTTTTGCTGGTGTCATAGTGATTGACTATAACATTTTTATATGGCCATCGATTGTGGCAAGTATTTTGTAGAAAAGTACGCCACGCCATTTGTATTCTCGGATTTTCAGCTTGTAAATTAAAGGTTTTCTTGGAAAGAAGGTATTTGCTGTGACACCAACAAATCTAATGCAATTTCCATCCATGTACATTTGGGATAATTTATATTCAGCAGGAAGAAACTGTAGCACTCCACTGAATTCCAGAAAGGCTACGCGTTCATTCTTAGACGTCGAATAGGACGTTCCCCTCGTGGGAAATCAAACATGAACCTTCGTTCTTGGGTTGTAAGTAAGTTTAATTACCCCCAATGTAATAGGTAAAGGTGATAATAGTCAGTGTTCGCCCTCAAAGAGTATTATGTAATTATGATTTTATTGGCAGGGAACAATATCGTCTAGATGGTCTAGTGGTATGATTCGCGCCTAGGGTGCGAGAGGTCCCGGGTTCAAATCCCGGTCGAGCACGATCAAGATAACTAATAACCTCAATTGGCTGTCGTTGTTGTACTTTTTAAAACCTGTATGACGCCAAGTCCGCAATCGACTGTAATGAAGAAACTGTTACCTTTCACAATGGAATGACTCCCAACTGTCGACGAAGTTTAGATTAACGATTTCATTTTTCGATTTTCCCCTCAATTCTATGACAATACAAGAGCCCGAAACCGACGACTAGACCTGAAGCTGAAGGGCCAGAAAAAAGTGGGACCGCGGACTGCGGATTGAAGAAACTACGGAATTGTTTGTTATTATACTTGTGAGTTGTGACAGTGATGTGAGCAGTGAAACCTGTGCTTGAAAGTTTCTTTTAAATATGTTATATTCAGTGGATTATAAAACTATTTACAATCAAGTGTTGTATTCTCTGGTAGTTTTTGAAGTGACACACACCAAACAGTTCATTTTTTCTGTGACGGGTAATCTTCTAAGCCATGCAAGCTGCCAAGTCCAGACAGTCACAGCAGATAAACCTGTCAACAAATTTTGACATTAGCATTCTGTCATGCTACTCTGTTGCTCATTGAGAAGTATTTACTTTGTACCATGAAGTATTTACTTTGGCCATTAGTACACCAACTGGCATGATTCTGCCTTTAGATCTTGCTCGGGATACTTACAACAAAGGATGCTTACTGGGAGGAATGTCAACAACGATGTGAATTCTAAGGATCAAAACATCACTGTCCTGTACTAGTCATCAGATTCAGTTTTTATCGGAAAAGTGCATCATGTTCCTCTTTGTTTTGTTATCAACGAGAAAACACCACCAACCAGCACACATAGACATGGACATCAAAAGCAATCCCTTGGTATTATAAGTTTTTGGCTTGTCTAATATTTCTTATTGGAAAATTCAATATTCCACCGTAGAATGTTGAATCCTTGACCTTCTTCAGCAAGATTGATAACCATACAGTTTCTGCAGTCTTTGCACAACAGATGTAGGTAAATTGCCTTCTCCATTAAAATGACATAAAAAATCTTACATTTCTCGTGTAGTGATTCATTTTCTTGACATTTATTATTTAGAACTATGCCATCTTCTTCTTCCCCGTCGAAAAATTCAAAATCAAAATTTGAAGTTTTTCCCGTTATTTGTCTGTCATTATCTCGCCCGTCGCCCCATCATCGCCTCGCCCGTCGCCCCGTCTCCCCGTCATCACCTCGCCCGTCGTCCTGTCATCGCCTCGCCCGTCGCCCCGTCATCTCCTTGCCCGTCGCCCCGTCATCGCATCGCCCGTCATCCCGTCTTCGCCTCGCACGTCGCCCCGCCATCGCTTCGTGGTCGCCCCGTCATCACCTCGTCCGTCGGGCCGTCTTCGCCTCGTGGTCGTCCCGTCGTCGCCGTCATCATCATGGTATCGTTGTATTGTGTCATGTGTGTTGTAAATTAACCCGTTGGCTGCCACTCCCTTGCATCCCCTTTTTTTTAGCTGGTTAGGGACGGGCCACGCTGTCCTGCCTCATGGTCACTGCCATGGGGTGGGGCAGTCGCAACTGCCCAAGATTGGCCTTCGGGCCGGCTTTCGGGCCATGTAGGCAATGCACCATAGGGAAATCCCTTGATCGGCACGATGATGAAGACCAGGGGTGTGCATTCCCGTAATGGTCTCATCATCGTGCCAGCCCGGACTCTTTAAGTTCCCCTTTGTCGCTATCCCTACGATAGCGACTGTAGTTTAGAGGCATGGCAGCCAACGGGTTAGTTTTAAGTATATATGTGTATGTTTTGAATGTTGTGTTGTGAAATGTAAAGAAGTGGTGGAATTGTGGGTGGTTGGTGGGACAATACAAATCGTTTTATTTAAATTATTTTCTTTTTAAATTACTTATTTGTGTTGCATTTGCTGAATGGAATGGGATTCGAACCCAAGTTATACAGTATCGCAGACTGACGCTCTACCACTGAGCTATCACAGTTACTGCTACGATATCTAAGTCTTCTACACACTAAGTCTTCTACACATTAAGGTAACTGTGCAAGGTAGTCAATAGACTACCAAATCCCATCGGAGGGGATGATAGGGGGGGTTGCCAGGAAGGTATCGCACTCGCCTACCAACTCGAAGGTTCCTGGTTCGATTCCCCGTTCGAATCCCGGAGGTCCCGAATGGTATGGGCTTCCAAACTTCCACGTCTGCAAGTCGAGTCGAGAAACTTCCCCGTTACGAAGTAACGGGATGGATAATTTGTGAAAGTTTGATATGATTAACAATTACAAATTTTTAAAAATTGCTCGAATTGATTTTATGCGTTTATTTTTACTTGAATAATTTGCAACGGATTTTTACCATTAACATCCTCTGCTGAGGAACCTCATATGTATTGCTTGGTCAATTTTTATTCCATAATTATGTGAAGTCAACAATACCTGTTGATATATGGATAACTTATTCGACTCATTTAGGGTTTGAACCCTTAAACTTCGGCATGTCGTGCCGATGCTCAACCACTGAGCCACGAGTCTTATATGTAGCTTATCTATATTTTCGTGTGAATTGAGTTCCATAAATTTGGACTTGGAACAATTTTTAATTTGGATAAATTTATGTTACAGCTTATACACACATGCGTACAGAATTAATAATTATGACACATACAATTCCTTTCATTGCATTCAGCCGGGATTTGAACCCAAGCCCTTTCACTCCGTGTGACAACGCTCTACCACAGAGCTGTGATCCCTATCAATATATCACTCAGGCTAGATATAGTTTTATGACCGTACATAAATTGACTTTACAATACATTTTTTTCATGTTTTCTGGTAACAGTGAATAACAGAACGTAACTCGTAGCTCAATGGTTGAGTATGGGCGATGCACGCCGAAAGTATGGGGATCGATCCCCAAGAGTTAAATTAAATTCTGTAACATTACTCCACCACAAATGATACGCTGTTGCATCCAAAGATTACATACGAGTGAGATGCGTATTAAGGTTTAATATATATTTCATAAATATGATATTCAAATGTGTACAATAGCAAGCTACCAACTTGGATTGGGATAGCATAAGCGGTAATATAAAAGGCACTCCGAAATCCTCAGTACCAGGCCCTTCACATCAGTTCTCAACCCAGCAAAGTCAAAAGGTCAAAAGTCAAAAGTCAGAAATGTGCAAAATGTGAACCACAAAAAAATAGAACCAATAATTTTTCAAAATTAATGTAAAATAAATTTTTTTATTGACAATTCTCCACAAAAAGAACACAGTTGTTGAGTTGTAGCTTGGAGCAGAGAAATATTTCGGAGCGTCAGTGTAGTAAGCTGGTGAAGCCTAGGTGGTTGTGTAATGCTCAGGCGCCTATGTGGTACAGCATGTGGGAGCTTCGATGTAGTAGCTCGGAGTGGCATACGTTGTTGTGGAATACACTCGCGCTTATGTTTAATAGGTAGGTGTGGAATAGAATTTCTATTCGGGGCCTCCGAATAGTAAGTCGAAGCTGCATACGTGGTGATGGTGTAGTACTCGGGAGTCCGCAGGAGCCTTTGTAGTGTAGTACTCGGGGCTGCATACGTAGTGGTGTAGTGCAGTTGTCCCAGCCATCAGGAAGGCGACAGCTAGCAGCAGCATGATGCCAAAGTAATCTAACAGAACAAACTCATTAGTTTTCTTATAGCCGTTGGTGAAATGAAGAACATAATCAATCACAGACAATCACATTACCTCGTGCAAACGTATCACAAATGATCACATTAACACAAATGGTTAAACAAGTTGAAACGTATACTTTTCCCATGATTGCAGAATGGAACTGGAAGACACTATATTAACTCAGCTAGGGGAATTCGAAGATTGCTAGTACTGCTAAGCTGTGGTGTACTCAGAGTCCTTTGTAGTGTAGTATTGCTGAGCCTCAGTCTGGTAATACTTGGGGGGTTCTGATTAGTATTCAGCTTTTTTTGGTGTGATACTTCTGCGCTGCAGTCGTGTAGTATTCAGCGGCCTTAGTGGTATAGTATTGGGGGACTTCGGTATAGTAGCTTGGCGAACCATACATTGCTGTATTGTATAGTCTCGGGAGCCTTGATGGCGTAGTATTGTGGAGCCTATGTATGGTAAGCTGTGGAAGCGTACGTGTTGGTGTAGTAGCTAGGTTCACGGTGTAAGAACTTGGAGAAGCGTAGTACTTTAAGGGCTTCAGTGTAGTAAGTCAGAGCTACGTAGTACTTGTCTGCTGCAGTAGTGATGTAGTAGGCAGCGGTAGTGGTATAGTGTAGCTGGGGACAGCATTTGTTGTCGTATGATACTCGGAAGCCTTGGTGGTGTAGTAGCTGGGGGTTACATACGTAGTGGTTCTGGTGTAGTAGGCGCCAGAATGATGTAGTACCCTGATGAAGACGACCTCGCTGGTCCACCCATGGCCTTTCCAGTCATTAGAGAAACAAGGGCCAACAGCAACGTTTTGGCGTAATTAGTGAAACTAAACAAAAGACAATTTAATCTACTAATTCGCCTGTAACGCTGATACGCACACCGCACATGTTCGATCCGATTTGGTAATAACAAACATGTCACGTTTCGCGTTCAACGATTCAGTACTTAAACAAAACGTCAAATTACCCATATCTGCAAAGATGTAAAAACACGATGTGAAATACAATTGGTGGTAGATATTGTTTTGCTGTTGCCGTGTCCAAGTTGCTTACTACACCGAATTGAAATCACCGAGTCCAAAATCACCCTGTTTCAGTGCATTAGCCATGCGGTTATGACACGTGTACCTTACACGTAATGACGTGAGAGCTAATACGTTTACCCTACCCTTTTGCTTGGCGGTTTTGTTTCCTGGAAACACGTTGAAGAGCTTCTAAAATTGGCTCGATCAATTTGCAAGGAATGTGTTGTAAAGATGCAACCTAGATATCCCAGGCCAAACGCCTCCTTTAATATTAAACCTGCTTAATTATTTAAACGGGGAATTATAAATCACGATGAGTATTCAACAAAGAAATGAAGAATACCTCAGTGATATTATAGCTTGGCCAGGATTGTTTGCTTGAAATCACGATCGAGGAAGCGCTCCATGAAGCTCCGAGTAGTAATTTGTTCTTTCATTACAACTCCAAAGTACATTCGCACGTTAAGAGGGGTCGATTGGTCTGTTGTTTTTGTCCAATAGTTTTGAGGAAGTTTTGAAAGATCACTCGTACTGATCTTCTAGACATGACCAGCTTGCGCGGCGTGATCACTGTTTGAGTGAATATTCGAGTCTATCCGCAAAGACAGTGGATCCAGCAATGATGACCGTGAAATATAGATAATCAGTAAGAATTTACATTAAACATTGAAAGCATTCCGGAAAAATTCGACAGTACTGCATTGCACCAAGCTGTATGGTCAAAGCCATGTACAGTACCTCTGGCGGGACTCGAACCCGCAATCCCCGGCTTAGGAGGCCGGTGCCTTATCCATTAGGCCACAGAGGCTATAAGCAATTGAAATGGCCTATTATGGGCTGAACGAACTGCGCCTCATTCAACCTGCATGAAAGAAAACCTTACGACGCAAACGCTTCGTGCATGATAAGCCTAACAGAAATGAGAATGAGTCATGTTACATTTCAATACCTTTAACAACTAAGAGCAAGATAGACACCAAGTGGGTTCAGGGTAATCTAATCCGTTTGGTGTTCCAGGACGATTGCGGACCATATCGCAGATTGCAATCGTTGTTTCTTCCTGAATTCAAAATGTAGAGAAGTTGCAGCAATAATTTTCCATGGCAAATTACTTCAGATTGCATTATCTTACCTTCTAGCACATGAATCTCTTTCTTGATTGAAGGGAACAACAAATCCAGGATCCAGCCATTCTAGTTTTTAAATATTCCTTGAACTCAAAACATTCTCCAGGCGAGGCTCGAACTCGCGACCTCGGCATTTCTTACAATCAATGCATTTTCAATCAGCACATCAAGTTACTGTCGTATAAGTACCTTGCGCTAACCAACTGCGCCACTGGAGATGTTGGTTAAATAATTCGTCAGCTTCATTACCCTACAACAAACATTCTGTAATAAAAAAAGCTATGTGATTACCTTGTAATTATGTGAAAAATGACCCAAATCGACACACTCAATTTAAACATTACTTTGCCGTTTGCCATCTTCTATTTAATTTCAATTGGCAACAATGATATCCTAAGGAATACCTCTGGCGGGACTCGAACCCGCAATCCCCGGCTTAGGAGGCCGGTGCCTTATCCATTAGGCCACAGAGGCACATAATAAAACAACTGACGTGAAAAAAACAAACTTCTTTCTTACGAAATTGCTACTAAAAATGGAAAATTCATTTTCAATGGTCAACAAGCAGAAATGGCACATGGTATGAGACACATGAAATGGAACGCGCTCTTCATCTTCTAAGAGTGGCCAGCCAATACAACTGTGGCATCATGGACCGAATCTATGGCTCGTCTTCAACGAGGGCACATTATTGCATCTCATAAAAACCCTAATCCACTTTCATAATTCAGATAGCCGATCACTATAACGTCAATTTGCTTACCTGTTGAATTCTCCGTGTTTGATTTTCCACTTGGCACACAATGGCTCAGCCACGTCCTAAAAACTCTACTCTAGACAACCACATCCACGTTGTTTCAATGTCGCTGTCTAGCAATGGACTGAGGCGTTCGAACAAACACGATAGAAAAACTTCAGTAGATGGGGAAGAAAAAGAATCAAATCCTGTCCTGTGGGAAGGGGAAGAGATGACCTATCCAGCTGTTTCCCATCTTTTCCTGGAAGAAGATAAAATCGAAACGACTAATGACAATCTCGAAACCAGGGGGGCAGGGTAAAGAAACAGAGCAACGCTTAACTTCTGAAAAAAAAACCATTTGCTCCACCTGATAGGTCTTACATTTACACAATCTAAATAAACTTAAGAATAGAGTTGTTCCATACAGAATTGTTGAAAAGAAGGCAAAATAAGCAGTTAGCTGCTGTAGTGCAAGTCTCTCTTTCTGCCACGTCCTTCAGATCGCACGTGTCGATCTGTTTCAAGATTTCGCGTACCAGGGAACTACTGGCACCGGGCAATAAAGAAGATATGCAGAGAAAGTGTTGAATGGGTCCGGGAGACGGGATTGCGCAATGGAATATAATAGATGTTGCACCCATTCAAGCCATTAGAAAAAAAAAACTGTAGTCGTCGATAGGATTAGTTTCGCTCCGCCCCACGTATAAGGGAATGGTATAAATGATGGAACGCCCATCTAGGTTCGTCACAACACATCCGCAGCTTCAACAGAGAAGAGGGACGTTCCAGCGCAACACACATTGTTTCAACTCCCGAGAAAAATGGCAGCCAATTTCAAAGTAAATATGCTTATTATGTTAAACTAAGCAAGTTGATCTATCCGCATAATTTTCTGCTGTGTTTTTTGTTTCCTTTCTGATGTTGCACCCGGTTGCAGATTACATTGCTTATCGTAGCTTTGATGTTCGTCGCTATGGCAATGGCGAAAAAAGTCAAATTATATTATGGCCATGGTGGTTATGGAGGATATGGCGGATATGGAGGTTATGGCGGGTATGGAGGATATGGTGGATATAGTAGATATGAAGGATATGGCGGATATGGGCATGGATACAACAACGGATATGGAGGTTACGGAAACGGAGGTAACAAACACTTTGATTTCTACTCAACTTATAATATAATCTAATATAATTACGTTTTTGGAATAGGATACGGACACAGCTACTACGATGGATACGGCTACTGAGCTGTCTTCAAACGATGTAGCATTTTGTTTTGATGAATGCAACATTATGTTTAAACCCATGTATCCAGCTCACATATTTTCAAAAATAAACACAATTTAAAAAGAAACAGCAGCAAATACGGGAATCATTTCCAACTAGATAATTAAAATGGATTCTCCAGGCGAGGCTCGAACTCGCGACCTCGGCATTACTTAAATCTAATGCATTTTCAATCAGCACGACTAGTTACTGTCTTATAAGTACCATGCGCTAACCAACTGCGCCACTGGAGATACACGCTCTGGGTCTTATCTATACAAATTATTCACTCCTTATCTAAAAAAATGCAAAGCAAAGAACTTAATAGTATGTTAGACAAATTGCCAGCATCGCATTCACTTATTCCTATTAATTAACAACTCACACGATAGCTTCCATTTACTATGGTTTAAATCAAAATCACATATGTCCACACCGTAACGTTCATCGATGACATGGAATTAAACGTTGCCTGTACCTCTGGCGGGACTCGAACCCGCAATCCCCGGCTTAGGAGGCCGGTGCCTTATCCATTAGGCCACAGAGGCTTTGTTAATTTGAATAAATGTATATTCGAATCAACATAGGGCCTGTCAATATCCTGTTAGGAATAAATGCTGGGCTTCCCAAAATAATACAGTAAGAATTATTCAAATTTCAATAAAAACCTCCTTTGAGAAGCTCATGACAGCGGATTGTTATGAGATAAATGCAATTTCACGCAACGCATTTAACGTAAATAGCAGTGTGGAAGGATCTTTTCCCTACCTTATAGCAGTAGGAAAACGTAATTGATTTGTCTTGTGATTGAAAACAGGTGTAAATGAAGAAAGATTAGCAGAAAGATATCGAGCCTGTCAACTAGAAAAGTGCTAGTTCTGACCCATACGACAATAAATAGTCAAACGTGCAAGGACAAATGAGGGAATTCAATAATAAAAAGGAAATAGTTAAAGTGGAATAAAATGGGGGTATGGTGCAGCAAACTATTGTTTCCTTACTGTCTTGGTGTAGATGTATTTCAAAGAACTAATGACACTCGCACAAAAAGATAGGGAAGGTAGGGTAAGAAATCAACGAAAATTATTCCGCCTGGGAAAGAATGCGGTAATTCACCTTCAAAATCTCTCAGTGCTGAGCAACGAATCGAGAATGAAGTTTGAATTTAGTCCACGTTCTACAGAATGAAAGAGAATATGCGAAGGTAGTTAGTGGGAAAATACTTGTTGTTACACGTGAAGTACCATGTGAGCCGAACATCCTTTCTCGTTTGCAGAATCAGCGCACCGAAGAGCGAGGTTAACTCTAAACATAACGACACTTAACTCGAACTTCTTGTTCACTAAAAATTTCCTTTTTTTTTTCTTTTTCTGGAATTCCCCTGCTAACCCACAACGATAAATTTTTATAGCAAACTCTCTCGTCTTTGGCAGTTGCCTTTCACTCGCGTTCTCCAGCGCCCACATGTCGGTTGAATTTCAAGGGCGTACCAGTAAACTCCTGGTGCCGCGCATTTGGCGCATTGGTTCCTCCCATTTTCACGATGACTTCCACACCGCACCGTTCCAAGAGCACCATATAGCTACAACCCTATTTGAGGGCGCTGACTCGTCTGCCATGAAAAAAAAAAACTGCTTGTTGAGTTTTTAATCAGAAAGTTGGACGCTTACACACCTCTCGACTATTTTTGTAGTGAGATTTAACCAGACTTTTTCTCTTCTTGAGAAAAGCATGATAAGATCGGATCAGGCAGGGTATTGCTTGCATTACTTCAAAGTGAGCTTGTAGAAAACTGGGGGATGTTGGTCGAGCTCAAACGTCGCCTCTCGGCTCCCTCGTGCGTTTATAATTGAGCTGATGTCGAATGCCCATTCAGTATGACAGTCTACAATCCGTCAGATAGTGCTGTTACCTGAGCGACAGGTGGAGCATTCACCGATGACGAAGAAAAAACATCCGAGTTGACGAACTGGCCCTTTCCGTATTTGCCCGCAAAGTCACTCCTTTTTAACGACATTTCTTGGTAGATTATGAAGTCCAACACACTATCTCAGCACAGCTGTTGAATTTCCCAAGATCCTTTCTCCGGTGATTTTCGAGTAATGGCGAAACGAAAAACAAGAAATGAAATTAAAGACAAACGTTATTGTGGACATGACCTCAAGACGACATTACATCAACTAACACCAAGGCTGTACTTGCTTGCACAGATTTGACTTCGAAAACGCCCATTCCCTTCCTCTTCTTTTCTAGTTTACCTTTCCCCCTGCATCGATGACCATCGGTGTTGTTCAGTTTGAGCGTATCAATCGCGTATAGTACTATTGAGAGGGAACATAAACGTTAGCCAACGGCTGAATTATGAAAGAAAATGGTGCGTTTTTAAAGATCGTGTGCTTTTCTGAGAAAAGCTATAGTGTGCGAATAAGTATGATGCACAGAATGCCGGTTAATTGAATGAAAACTGTAAGGTTAAACTGTAATGTTTTCTGACTTCATTGTGCAATGTGATGAGCCTTTGGAACTAAAACTTGGCGTATACCACGCGTAAGAGTATATTCGGGTATAGGTAACGTATTTACTAGAACGTTATTGGGATAATCAGTAACGTCTAAAGTAGAACTAAACAATAAAAGTGAAGCATTGTCTTTGTTGATGAGCTGATGAAAACCACAGGGCTATCAAAATTACTTTGGGATTTCAGCTTTGTAGCTGGATAATATTTTGGAGGCTCGGTGTAGAACCCGGGCGTCTTAGTGGTGTAGTACTTGGTAGCGAAATACGTCAGTAAACTAAACGGAAGCTTCAGTGTAGTAGCTTGGCCCCGAATAGTATTTTTGAGCTATTGGATAATAGGCTGGGGTGGCATAGGTTGTTGTGTAGTAGCTAGGCTCGGCGTAGTAAAACGGAGCAGCAGTGGTATAGTAAAACGGTGCAGCGTAATACCTGCGGGGCCTCGGTGTAGTAGGTGGGCTCATTCAAGTAAAACGGGACAGCCTCCGTGTAGTAAGTCGGAGCATACTTGGCTGTTTCTGTTGCGGTATAGTACGAACGGTAGGAGGGGGGGGGGTGTATAGCTTGGAGCAGCACCCATGGTCTCGTCTCCAGCCACAAGAGCCAACAGTAGCATGCCAAAATCTAACTGCAAGCTATTGGATGGATAGCTATTTGCAAGTTACTACTGAATAGCTAACTGCAAGCTTTCACCCGTCTCTTTCGATACACAATAAAACAAGTGTATTTGGTAACGCCATAAATATCTGTATTTAGCATCTCAAGGATAGTCCACATTCATCGTTTGGAACGACTAGTGAATGCATAAATTATGGAAGGGAAATATTCATGTTGGAACGAGGACTGCTAACGATAAAACAAAATCGAATTGCCCCATAATCGAGCTTCATGAACAATGCAATTGCCAAGATTAATAGTACTTTGGTGGCTCAATGTAATAGCTGGGAGTGGCATATGTTGTTGCGTAGTAAACGGGAACCTCGGTGTAGTAACTAGGAGCGGCGTACGTGGTAGCGTATAAGTACTCTGGCGCTTTTGTCGTGTAGTATTTGGGGGCTTCAGTCTGGTAGTAGCTTGGTGCAGCATACGTTGTGGTATAGTATTGGGGAGCCTCAGTGTAGTAAGACGGAGCAGCATAAGTTGTGGTGTAGTAACTCGGGACAGCGTAGTTCTTCAGGCCTTCAGCGCTGTAGTAGATTGGCTCGCCATAATAAGATGGGGCAGCTTCGGTGTAGTAGGTTGGAGCTACGTAGTACTTCGGTGCCTCTGTAGTGGTGTAGTAGGACACGGTTGTAGGGTAGCTCGGAGCAGAGTAATATTTCGGGGCCTCAGTGGAGTATGGCGGAGAAGCGTAGGTTGTTGTGTAATACTCAGGCGCCTTTGTGGTATAGTAAGTGGTTGCTTCGGTGTAGTATCTCGGAGTGGCATACGCTGTTGTGTAGTACTCAGAGGCCTTTGTAGTGTAGTATTGTGGAGCCTCAGTTTGGTAATACTTCAGGGGCACAGTGTAGTAGGTTGGATCTGCGTAAGTGGTTGTGTAGTACTCAGTTTTCATGGTATAATACTCTGGGGCTTTAGTTGTGTAGTATTCAATGGCCTTAGCGGTGTAGTAGGTGGGAGCATCGGTATAGTAGACTGGAGCAGTATAGGTAGTGGTGTAGTAATTGGGGGGCTCGGTATAATAGCTTGGCGAGGCATACGTTGTTGTGTACTCGGGAGCCTTGGTGGTGTAGTATTGTGGGGCCTCAGTCTGGTAGTAGCTCGGAGCCGAGTAATACTTGGGTGCCTTAAACTGGTAAGCTGGTGTAGCGTAAGTTGTGGTGTAGTAGCTAGGTTCCACGTAGTACGATGGAGCAGCCGTGGTGTAAGAACTTGGTACGGAGTAGTATTTTGGAGCCTCGCTGCCGTATGGAGGCTCAGTGTAGTAAGATGGAGCAGCTTCAGTGTAGTAACTTGGAGCTACGTAATACTTTGCTCTGCTTGTTTCTGTTGACGTGTAGGAGGCAACGGTAGAGGTGGTGTAGCTGGGTACAGCATAATATTTTTGAGCTTCAGTGTAGTAGCTTGGCGTAGCGTATGTCGTTGTGTAGTACACCGGTGCCTCTGTGTAGTACGTCGGAGCAGCATACATCGTGGTGTAGTAAGAGGCTGTTGTATCATAGTCGGCTTTCTTAGTTGTGTAGTACTCTGGAGCCTTAGTAGTGTAGTAGCTGGCAGCATACGTCGTGTTGTAGTAGGGCGCCGGAGTGGTGTAGTAGCCATAAGCAGAAGACCCCACTGGTCCACCAATGACCTCTCCAGTCATCAGAGATACAACAGCCACCAGCAGCATTGGGGCGTAGTTAGCTGAAACAAGGATAATACAGACATTTCAATCTCTTAACTCAGCTGAATGTCGCTCAGGTACAATACACCAATTCATTGACAGATATCAGGTTTGATCACAATTTAATTTTTAAATAATAAAATGAAACGTAAAATTACCCATAACTGCAGCTGCTAGAAAACACGATGTCAAATACAATGGATGGATAGTGTTACAGTGCTGTTGACGTGTCCAAGTTGCTCACTACACTGAATTGTTTCACTTTTGTCCTCTCATTTTATATGACTGCAGAGTCACCCTGTTTCGCTTCATTAGTCCTGGGGTTACGATACACGCACCTGACAGGCAGTGACGTGACAGCCAATATTCTTACCCCACCTTTCTGTTTGCCACTCTTGTTTCCTGGAAACTCGTTAAAGGGTTTTAGCGTAGCAAATCAAGTCCAGCAATTTTCTCTAGATCAGTTTCGGCCCATCTGCGAGCAAATAGTTCGGTACCGGTAAACAAATTCGGATATTCAGACACATCCTCAATCCTACGGGTACTCTATATTTTAAATAATTGAATTTTTTTAAGATCTAAATTGCACACAAGCATTATGAGAAAGTTACTAAGTTATGCCGTTATAATCGGCACCGATTCCGATGTGATCCACTTCAGCAACATTTCGGATATGATCCATATGGTCTGATGCCAATCACATAACAAAATGAAGTGCAAATAACAGTGGAGACAATTTAAATATATGTTTTTACTTGCGACGTTTTGAACGGTGGCCGTTGACGAGGTGACAAAACTCGGGTTAAAATTTACCTCTTATTTATCCGTTTAGCGCCACCAATTGCAAAATATCGTCGGGAACGTTACGGGTGTTGTTGCGTAACGCCTAAGCTGATGAATGCGAGAAAATGAGACGGGCTGCCGTTATCGTTTTTCGTGAAACGGATGACGTCAATGTGTTCCCATGTTGTTGACACCGCGTCCTTGTATTGGGTTGTGCAGCCACCGTAGGCTGACCACAACTTCAAGAATTCGATACAGAATTTCTTCACTATTTTACTGCTACACTTAAAACTGTAATTAGCTGGGCGCTGACTTTTCCTTGACAAAGTCTATTGATATCCGTGTGCGACGAAGGAGAACTGGCCCACGGTTCCAAGGTGCTTAAATCATGTCCAGGTCTCCAACTCGGTTCCATGCATAGTCAGTTAGTCACGTAGGGACATAGCAAAACAATTGTGTCTGCAACAGTAAATTCATCATTCAAAAACTAGTTCCTTTAAGTGATTTAACTTTCCTTTACCCATTGATGAGAGGGACACGATCCAGGACGGCCCTTGCCTTGTTCAAATACGTGTTAATGGCTACCCGTTCGACTAGACGGGCAGGAGCCCGCATGTTTATCCAAACCTTAACTGTTTTTCACCTACGGATGTATAGATCTTATTCCAATGAAAAAGTAGTAGTCGAGCAAAAAGTCGTGCGTAGTTTACGCCGATGCGCACCACAGCGATAGATAGCAGAACTAAACTTTTTATTACGCTTGACTCCACGTCTACTTCAAGTCCTTTGTTCAAGAAGCAGTCGGATATGTTTGTTTGTAACACTTGACAGTTATAGTTCATTTCTTTTTCATTTTCATAGTTCATAGTTTCATAGTTCTTTCTTTTCATTTTTTTTTATAGTTTATTCTTCCAGTTACACGGCAGTGATGTTACAGGAATTCTATTTTCAGCACTTGTGGTTGTTGCATTTGTGGTTGTCGATTTGTCCTTTTGGTGCTCATGGATGCATTGTTGTAGTAATGCACTGACATGAATACAGCTGTTACCTAGTCTGTTGAAACAAAAAGATACAAACATTAATATTTTAAAGATACACTGCACTGTTACTTTACTTACCCAGCAACACAGTCACAGACAGCAAATAAAATTTTTCCATCGCTTTGCAATGCAACCCATGGTGTGGCTGGCTTAGCAGATAAAGTTTGCGAGTGAGTTATATGGCTTCTGAGAATCACAATTCCATTTGGCAAGGGGAATGCAAGAAGTTTGTCCGAGAAGGTATTAGTCAAGTATTGTTCTGAGGACAATAAATTGTTTATGGCCTCAACTTTTTCACCGTCACTGCAATTACGCCCCACGACTAAATGAATAATCATGTGGTTCTTAGTTATTGGAGGGATTAACGTTTCTAGTTCACTTCCACATTTGAATAAATTTAGGTCCAATACCAACGGATCACTACATTTTAGATCTTCAAGTACTTTACAGTATATTTTAAATTCGTCTTCATCTAAACTTTTAGCAAAGTCTGACACTTTATATGGAACTCGGGAAGCACTCATATTAGAGTTACATCACTGCACACAAAAGTGACAAAACGAAACCAAAACAGAAAACAGGACAATAACATTTGCGAATCTGACTGCTTCTTGAACAAAGGACTTGAAGTAGACGTGGAGTCAAGCGTAATAAAAAGTTTAGTTCTGCTATCTGTCGCTGTGGTGCGCATCGGCGTAAACTACGCACGACTTTTTGCTCGACTACTACTTTTTCATTGGAATAAGATCTATACGCATAAAGAAGACGAGGAGCGAAATGGTAAATTCACTGTTGCTCATAGTAACAGAGGGCCAGAAAGAAAAACAGTAACGAAGATGCAACGTTTGAAGCCGTGAGAACTTACCGCTGGAAAAAAAATGAAGATCCATGGGGAATGGTGAGAGCATATTATTCCGTCAAAGATTTTCACACCTCGTCCTATTAGCGCGGTGGTCGCTTTACAAGTCGTTAAGCTTAGTCCCAGGGGGTCAACGGGTGATTGACAGCTGTATATAGAGAGGCTGGGGGATTAGAAAGGGAAAGAAATAAGCTACAGCGGCCATCATGGACTTTTGTTCACCCTTCCTCCAATTCTGCAGCCAATTGCGTGTCGAAGAAAAGGAGAGACGGCCATCATGGATTTCTGTTCACCCTTCCTCCAATTCTGCATCCAATTTCGTGTCGAAAAAAAGAAGAGGCGGCCATCATGGATTTCTGTTGTCCTTCCCACAGTTTTTGATGCATTTGCGAATTTCTTGTACTGAAAAAACTTGAAGATATTCTTCGTCTGTCGAAAAAAATAGGTCCGTGGGAAAGAAAGGAAAAACAATCACATGAAGCAATAAAAACAGGGGTATGCAAACAAAACAACTTCCATAAATGTTTGTGCTTATGTGCTGTCTCCTGTCTGTGTGTAATATCCTTTTTTTGTTATTTTTTATTTGATTAGTTCACTTCCACTATGGGGATCATATAGTACAGCAATATGATCTCGTAGATTGATCTTGTAGTGGTTTGTTAGGACACAGTTGTAGTGTAGCTTAGAGCAGAGAAATATTTCGGGGCGTTAGTGTAGTAAGCTGGTGTAGCCTAGGTTGTTGTGTAACACTCAGGCGCGCCTTAGAGGTACAGTATGTGGTAGCTTCGGTGTAGTAGCTCAGCGTGGCATACGTTTTTGTCTAATACACTGCCGTTTCTGTGTAATAGGTCGGTGCAGAGTAGGATATCGGGACCTCCGAATAGTAAGTCGGAGCTGCATACGTGGTTCGGGAGCCCGCGGGAGGCCCTTGTAGTGTAGTAAGTGGGGGCTGCATACGTGGAGGTGTAGTACGGCACAGCAGTGTTGCAGCGCGGTTGACCCTACCATCAAGAAGACGACAAATAGCAGCGGCCGGCAGCAGCATCGTGCCACAGTAACCTATAACAGAATGAAAGCATTAATTTTCTCATCGTTGTTAAAAAGAAGAACATAATCAATCACAGACAATCACATTACCTCGTGCAAACGTATCACAAATTAACACATTAACACAAATGGATAAACAAGTTGAAGCGTAGTCTATACTTTACCCATGATAGCAGGATGGAACTGGAAGACACTATATTAAATCAGGTAGTGGAATTCAAAAACTGCTAGTGCTGGTGGTAGTATCTGTTCAAGAGAACATTTTCAGAACAAAAACTTTTCAGTAATTTTCTGCTTGATGCTTTCAATCCCCCACGAATTCGGGGCTTCCCAATGGACTAGTTTTAGCGATTTCTCGGGAACAGATTCAAATTTTGTAAGCGCTCGTACACATCATTAAAAAAAATATCTTCGTTATTGGCGGCTGGAACTATGCAAATGCAATGTAAGTTGAAACCAGAAAGAAAAACAGTAAGGGGGTAGGGGAGAGAACCGAATCAAAAGAAATTTCATGAAAAGGCCTTTCGGGTCCACTGAGATGCCCGTGCTTACTGTGAATTTTAAAATTCCCGGCACTCTTGATCGGCGCCTTCTTCTGTCTGTGTTAAGGAAAATGAGAAAAATGACTCGGCAAGTTATGCTCGTGAAAAAGAAAATCTTTACGTTAGTCACAGTGTATTTGCACGCAGCTGATTGTCATTACGACAATGTTCAAGGCGAGTGAATTATAATTCTCGAAACAAAATTTTGGTTTATATAGATATGCAAGTAAAATACAAAAAAATGCAACAATTTAAAAAAAAGGTAACGCCCACCGACATTCATTCAATGTGATTACTCTTTTCCTCCCGCCAACCTTATGGGAAACTTTACATCGACGAAATAATCCAGAAACCGCATTAAGAAGTCAGTCCTCAAAGAAAAGCCCGTTTGAATGGACGAATTACCGATTAATTCGTTGTCTTCAAGTTAACCCTTTTTTCCACTAACTAAAATGTTTCACGACAGAAACGCGCGATAATAAAAAATTAAGCATCAACATTTTTTTGGAAAATTTCAAAGCTGTTCCTGTATAAAAATTGCAATGGCTGGTTTGGTTGTTAATGCGATTGAAGCTATTGGAAGTTGGATCGATGCTTATTATTGCCGAATTGATTGTCAATAGTTGGCGGTGCGCCATAGTGTTGGTGATAGAGGGAACTCTCCGATTGTGAGCGATGACGTAGACGCACGCATAAAATGCAGAGGATGATACTCAGGACGGTGCAGATCAAGACAGATAAACCTAGGAACCCCAAATCATTTTCATGTTAAAAAATGTAATGAAACAAAAAAATTGGTTCCTTACCGATAAGGGCACCAATGGCTACTGGTTTGAGGCAAATGTGATCCGGGTCAGAAACGCTTGAGCTCTTTTTCTTATCAGCAACAAATTCATTGGATAATTCACCAGCTGCAGTCTCATCATCTGCGATGACTTGCAGGGCCTGGAACAAGCTCAGATTCTCGGACAGGGTCGTGTTTGGTTTAGCACTCCTCGCCACACGAGTGGCGTCACGTTTGGTTAACTCACGGCTATTCCTCCAGTAACACGGCTGAGTCTAAAGTGTCCCCATAAAATGAAATGGTAAAGAATACGAAATCATGTATAGAGCAAGTGGGATGTTACCGGGCAATGTCCGTGACACATGCGAATGTCGCACTCGAGGTACAGAGCCGGGCTGCCAGTGAACCGGAAAGCTTTCATGTAAGCAAAGACTTGCGTTTCGTAGAGTCCCGCATCCGTCCACGTCCCCCGGAATCGACTAATCAGTTTTTCATTGATCGGGCACCTGAATTTCAATGGATTTCGTAATTCTCGATTCTCTTCACCTAAATGTGGGAACTTACCCGTTCTCGTCGATCAACTGAATCTTTTTGGTAGCGCCATTATGTGCAAAGCAGTTGCTGACAATGACATCGAATCCATCTAATTGAATAATGTATTGTAATTGCGTTTGAACATTTGGTTTTACTTGCTTGCTTACCAAATTGGCTACGCATATAGACGACCAATGTCAACGGGTCACCGACACGAACTGGTCCACTAACTCTAGCGCCCGTAGTACCATATCCGGAACGGATTTCCATATGGGCCTCTGGTGGGGTGAGCGTGAATGTCATCGGATTACCGGTAGCCACCCTGCTCAAAAATTTGTTAAAAATTTTATTTTACAATGGCCCAATTTCAATTAGCGTTTCAAATCGAAATACCCGACTTACCCCACGTCTAAAAAAGGAAAAGTGACCGTTTTCCAGTAATCGTAGCCGTATTCGCAAGTCATCTTGTAATGCTCGTCCCATTCTTCTTCGATGAGCGCACTGTACTGGATGCTCAGCGTGTTCCACATGAAGTTTTTCTAATTGTTTCAATACGACAATGATTAGAAGAAACGATCGCCAAATCAACTGACGAATTAGAAACGCTGTCAATCCTATTTCAAGGATGGTCGACTTTGAATTTGCTGAGTCTGCTGATAGTCAGCACATGAACTTTCGATATCGGGACAATGAACCCTCGCGTTTTCAAATCGTTTTTCTGCGGCGACAATCATGGTATCCTTTGCTATCGTCGTTTCAAGATCAGCAGAAAGGCTTGACGGAGAGGGAAATGAATCACACAATAGGGCCGTCTCATGTATACACGGGTCGGCATTCAATTTTGAATGGCGACAACAAAATAAAGCGGAGCGGGAAAAAAAAAAGATAAATCGAGTCACGCAGCCAGTGTAAGGTTCTTAAACTCTGGGTCGCTCTTTGCTGGCTTATCGGACTCGATGCTTGTCCTACCCGTCATCTCTCTGTTGCGATCTACCCGCGTGCGCCCCCGTAACGGTCCCTCGACGGCCAACAACCCCCAAAGCTTCTATTGTCCTAGCGATACTGTAAAGAAGAGAGCTATACATGCAACTCTGACATTGCGTCACGCCAAGTTGCCCTTCAATGCAAAACTTATCCCTTTTATTCCCGTTTTTTTTTCTTCCTTTGGTCTTTATGCGTTCAAGACTTGACTAAAACGTCCAACGATACCGGGAGCTCACACATCAGCCAGCTACAGTCGAAGAGAACTGAACGAAAGATAGTGGTAGTTGCACGAAGATGATAAAAGACGTTCCGGGCTGTTGGATCCAGCAAACTTACGGTCGGTTGTTTTCGGCTGTCCAGGTTGTGTGTGTTACCACCCAGCGTACCGCAGCGGTTCAGTTGGATGTAGAATTCGTAGTAGTCACGCCCAGTCCCGTTGACATAGACACACAGAGGATCGTACGCGAACCCTAGTTTTTCGTTCATGGAAAATGCGCAGCAATAAGTAGAAGAAAGATAAATTAAAAATTGTGTTGCTTTTATCAGTTGAAAATATTAATTCAATTGAAAGTACCGGTAGAGTAGATGATACCGCTGAACGAGCCGTTAAAGCGCAGTTTGATTTTCATGTAGTCATTTTGACACTCAGCTTCAATGTCTTTAAACAGAAATTATGTTATTCATTGCTTTTCTGTTTGCTAAAAATGTAAGATGTTTACTTAAAACGCGGGTCATGTTGAGACGTTGATTGGCTGCCTTTTCCTTCTCCCATCGGTTGGGCTTGTTCCAGCTGATATCGGGTGTAGGCACCTCACCATCCGGAGAAGGAATCGGTCTCTGCGGGAAACTCGGGAAAAGTCCTTGATCCGTTGTGGTAGGCCGAGGAGGAAGCCCAAAGGGTCGTGCATTGTAAGGCCGTCCGAAAATGGAACCGACAGACGTCTCAGTCTTCATAGCAAAACGAAATGTCAATCCATTAACCCTTCATTCCTATTGCACTTTACAAAACAAATTAAGAAAGAAACAAAAACATACGTGGTCGGGGAAGTTGCTGAATGAAGGTCTACCGACTGGATGCTTGAGCTTTGCGTAAAGGACTTCGTGATCCCCTTCGTTTGGATCTGTTCTTCTGTGATGGATGTCCAAGTTGGTCGACGACGTGTTTAAATCTTCGTCCTCTTGTTTTACTTCTACGATCTCAGACTTTGAAAAAGACAAATGATGAGATTTGTATAAATGGACAGACGAATTTAAAACAATTTTGAAAAGAAAAACGAGGACTCACCGGAGACGCATCGATAATGTCGGCAGCTTCACCTGTCCGTGCCACTAAACTTTGATTAACGCTGGCAATAGTAGAAGCTAATTCCGTCTGGTATGCAGGAGCCGATGTTGACGTGAACAAGCCACTTTCCGTGCTAGGAAATCGCTCTTCCGTCACGGATTCTTCCGTTTCGCTCGTCTTATCCGTTTCATCTGTCGCGTGTTCAGTCGCTTCTAGTTCACTTTCCGTCTCTTGTTCTTCTATCAAATCGATTGGTGTTTCCAGTGCGCGGGCCGTGATGATGAAGCGTGGTCTGCTGTCTTCTCGATCCGCATAGACCGAATGCACCGCCGGAATGGGCAATAGATCCCCGGAGTGGTCATCCATTTCAAACGGCAATACAACTGCCTATAATTGAGATTACAACAAAACGCGAGGTGATGGACAGTTAAAGGTCAATGCAAGAGTCCGCGTTTTACCATGAATGTCAAAAAGACAGTGATCCAGATGCATTTATTGTCGATGGCACCCATCTTCCTTCCTGCCGTCGACTTCTGCAAAGATTCAATGTCAACACCAAATTGCAGTTGCTGCAATTAAAATTGCAATTGCAGCTATAAAGCTAAAGAAAAAGAAAAATTGAAAGCAAATGGCGGCTGGAGGGGAAAAACTTGCTTATCACTGTTCTCTTATTGTTCTTTAAGGTGTATTGTACAGGGTGTATGTGTAAGTGTATGGTGTAATACGCCGGACACGCTGTAGGTTCTTTGTTCACGGCCTGAACAGGGCAACAAGCCTGCAGATTCTAGATTCTATTTTTCTATTTGAAAGGACGAATATAGTTCCCTCCCCCCAAGAACTTCCATGAGAGAAAAGGGAATAATGAAGTCCAGTAGGAAATTTTATTTGAAAAAGGATTTTCAAAAAATTGAATAGAAACTCTTTAAGCGCTTTTATTTATTTTAGATACGTAGCGCCATCAACTTCCTGTCCCTCTTACTTTCGTGCCTTATTATTTCAATTCAGAAAAATCACAGACAGTTTTTTTAACCTTTGCTTCACTTTCTTTTCTTCTCATTCCACCCCGTCATCGTCGTCTTTTCAAAGATCCCATTCTTCTTCTGTTTTCAAGTACGAGCCTACTATTAACCTGTTGAGTAATATGACCTGTAAGGTCGTTAATGTCCCTGTTTAGCTAGCCACAGAGAAACAGAAACGCTAACGTCCGTACACGATATCCATTCAGCGGTAGAAGACTGGCAAAGTTTGTTTGCTTCCTGACCTTAAAATCACTCTCGTTCTTTGCTTCCTGTCATCTAGTTCTCCTTTCGATTTCTTTTCTAGATAGTAGCTCCATAAAGTTAAAGGTCATTCCGTCTGTACGGAGTCGTTGAAATCGAACAATGAACTTTTTTGAGCCAGCGAACGATATGCTAAGCGATTGGAGTCGCTAACAAACTAATCATCCGTGATTAACTAGCATTTTTCTTGATATATTTGCTAGGGAGAATGAATCAGAAATTCATTACTTACGTAGCTTGGAGTTTAATTCGAAATCGGAAATGACTGATGTTGGAGCAGATCCTTTACGTCCGGCCCAGATGTCGACGTGATATGCTAATTAAGTGATGGGGTGCGCTAGACGTTTCACTGTCTTCCAATTTGAAGGTGCACAACTTTGAGTTAGGAAGAGTCTGTTCACTTATCTTGTCACTACTCTGTCCGACTCAAAAGTAAATTTCTCAGCCATCCTACCTCAGCTTTTATAGAGATTGTCGTGAGCGCGCGCGCTCGCTTCGCCCCCGCTACGCTCCCGTACCTCAACCCGGTCGTTTGCACGGACAAACGGCATCCATACCCGGAGCGACTCCGCCCCATAAAACCTTTTTTTCTTCTCCAGTCAGAAACAGCAGCACACCTGCCAACCTTCTTGTTCGATGACTCTCCTGTCCGGCCAATAACAACCTTTTCAATCTCGAAGCTTTTTAAATATTACAATTCGAATTTTTTAAAATTATCCTGGTCGGTTTTTGAAATTTCGAACAAGAATATGCAGATGGGTCTATTGAATAATATTGTAATTTACAAGTAATCCTCGTTCGCAAAGAGGGATTAATTTAAGATGTTGAATTTTCAGTGGTGACATGTTTGTCGATTTCCCGGATGTTATCAAACTCCCGCCATAGGATTAGATGACGTCTTTTTTTATTTTCTCAAGGGTATATAGTGTATACCCTATAGCGTATAGGACATAGTATACTTCCTAGACCGCAGAAGAATACAATGTATACTATTGGGTGATATCACCAAAGACCTAAAGTTCACATCTATCGAAATAGACGGAAAGCTAATAATCCGGTGATTCGGAATCTATTGAAATCAAAGTAAAATCTTTTTGCAAAAACATTGACGATAGTGATGGTCAAGCATGGTGGGCCAGCATCTAATGTTTGTAATTTCACACGAATTAGTCACGGCGGTAGCAAATGATCGATTTCTTATACCTTTTCATTGACCGCCACCGCAACAGGTTTACGCGGTGCTGGCCAAGGCCGTCGAATATCAAATCTATTGTCTTTTCACCAAAAGATGATGAAGCATCATCGGATTCCTTTTTTCCGGTATAAAAAACTGACGTGAGAAACTGCGAGGGGAAATTCTTATCACGAACTGCGCTAGACAAGTGGACCCAGTTAATATTTTTACCTTTTCAGTATTTTTATCGGCATCTTCAAGATGCAAAAGAATAGAAAGAAAATGAAACAAACTCCAAGTCCGAGACAAATTTCAAAACATTTGTGTTGTCAATGCATTCACAGAATATAATGGGGAGGGTCACCTAAGTTCCGTCCCTTTTCCCCGTTTGCAACAAAAGGGAAAGGGAAAAGACCATTAGTCGTCGTAGATTGCTCTTTCTAGACATTGCATCTATAGAAAGAGAAAAACTGGGGAAAGGGTTTGAAATAGTATTTGCTCCCTATGCCTCTTCGTAAAATCACGTAACTCCGCTAAAAATATACGCCTCTTTTTTATATTCTATTATTTCAATCTTTTTTACCGCAGTTCATCGAAAACTGCAGTCGAACATAGAAACAGTAGCCTAAGGTTTCTCACGTCTTCACTGCCATTCAACATCCGCCCTGCAGAGAATCGCCATTGAGATGGAAGAGAAAGAAAAACATCACAAGGAAGACCATCTTGCCCGGATCGTGATGCATCCCCCAAGTATAGTTCCTCGTTTTTTTTCTTTTTGTGTGGAATTTCATGTTCAAAAACGTATTCAAGTAAACTACAACACACAGTTTTGGGTGACTATTGTAAAAAGCTGTGTTATTTCTAACGTCCAGTCACGATCGAATCGAAAACGTTTACGGTGTTTAGAGCCACTGCTGTGTTGGTTTGGATTGACCATGGTGAAATGGAAACGAAAATCTTTGTTTGCTTGTGTTGGGCTGTTCGTAGCTATGACTAAGTTTAACGTCCTTTGATCGCGTCCTTGTCCTTTGTTGTAATCAGAAAACTAGCACTCTGTGCACAAAAGCTTATTAATTTAATGTTGTTTCGCAGGCCTAAAGCAATCAGGTGCTCGAATTAGATGGTGTGTCGGTTAGAGTTGTTGAGACATTTTCTATCAATCAAATCGTTCACTTGAATGATTCCTCATCTTTTTCTTTTGTTGTAATGATGGAATAGATCGTTTTGACTACCGCTACATGCGTGGGCGTATTAATACTTACTGTCGTGTAGACTACCGCCGTAATTTTTGCGTACCCCCGTAAAGTACCGATGTTCTTTCGTCTCTTGACCCCACTAGCATAGCACGCAGATCCGGACAGCCGACTCCCAATAATGAGTGGGACGGGAACTGATGACGTGCTTCTGTTGACAACAATGACCAGTTTCTTTGAATTGTATACAGACGTGTATATAGTTTTGTGTCATTGTTCACCAGTCGTTGTTCTTCTTCCTGGCTTTTTTTGATCCCGCTATATTTCGCTTTAGTTCCAACTGTTTTTTTTTCTCTCAACTTGAAACATTTCTTCATTTCCCGAACTGCTGAGAGAATTCACCCTCCCTTTCTCTTTTTATGATTCACTCTCGCTGACAGGGGTCGTCCGGGGTCTCACGACGACAACCAGAAATTCAAACAAAAGAGTCAGACCATCTAGATCTTAATACAATAATAAAATGTATATCGTGGACTTTTTTTTCTTCGGGTTGTTGTTCTTGGGAAATTTGGCTTCGAAAATTCTACGAGTTTAACCCGCTATATTCAAATAGGAACCTAAAATTAGAATAAACTTGACGGTGGATGTTTTGCTTCAACGAGAAAAGAGTTGAATGTTTTTCTTCCACCTTATATCATGCAGTTGCTGTTTACCATCTTCGTCGTAGACTGTAATCCTCTTACTTTAAACCGAATCGAGCAATGTAGGCAAGAATAAGACACGGAAGAATGAAGGCAGAAGAACAGTCGGAGAATCTCTTTCTCAATACAATAGGAGCAACTTTCCAGATACATGATGCAAGTGCAGGTGCTTTCTTGTTGATGGAACACCAGTCAACAACAAGAGCAGCAAACAACAATAGGGCTGGAAGAATTATTGAAAAGGCTTAAGACATAACCTTCTGTCTACATCAGGAGTTGGAAGTAATAGCCGTGATAGCGGCATGAAGAAGCAGGAAATGAATCTTAACCGGCCCAAAACAGCGAGCTGCTTGACGGGTGAGTGAACAAATAGCCGCGGTCGTCACAAACTACAAAAGAAAGTGGATTCCAACAAAAGGTCCGCGGCTATGCGGACTCTCGCAGCGCTGTGTCTAATGTGTAACATCATCCGCTATGGAAATACGAATGGCCTGCACGCTATCCGTAACGGACCGCACACGACCCGACGAACTGAAGCGCACGTAATATTCAAGAAAACGAAATGAATGCATAATGTTGTTCGAAAAAAAACCAAGCCAGGTACAACGGACTCTTCATTGAAGACAGCGATGCATTCGTCATCTCAACAAATCGCAGAAAGGGATTCACCGTGATCTTCGTGAGAAAACTTCCGTGTCCTTCGAGCAACGGAAAGAAACGTAATGTTTGCTCAAGAAGGTGAAAAGAATCACATGATCACGAATATGGTTCATGAGATTCAAGAGCGACAGCCTATACCATGTAGCTGGATAGATTTATCAAGAAAGAAAAAAAAATGGCCGTCACGCGTCCGTAAATAGAGCTCATCCTTTTGGGGGGGATTGATGGCTGAGGCCGGCCAATGAACTTGGCCCGGATAATTCCGGTTGAATTGATCCCTATCGTGATTTTCATGGCAATAGACCCACCCTTTATGTACACACAATGTTTATTTACATTTTTCTCTCCTATATAAATTAAGAGAACAAAAAACACGGCTGTCGCCTGAAAATCGCGAGATGACATTGCCGAGAGAAAGCAACGTACTTCACGCCATACGGTTCAGCAGTAATGGCGGATATGTTCATTATTTCAATCAGCCAATGTTGGAAATATTTTCAATACATAACGAGCCTGTCGTCATATCAAGTGCGTTCTCAGCTGGAACCGGCCAAAGAATCCCTTTTTCCTCTCTTCAACGTTCTGACGTATGCAACAAAAGATCAACAGTTAAGCACACGATATTGTGCATAGCAAAGCCAACAGGAATTTCATTCTTCTTTAGAAACTGTCGCTTCTCAAAACATTCTACCGGCCCGCCAAATGTTTTTCCTTGTACTTCTTTCCGTCTTTCCAAACAGCTCTTGATTATTTCTTCAACGTCCAAATAGGCAACATTATTGCTCCATTATGAGCGCATCTTCTTGAATTTTGAATGTGGATTGGGATGGTCAGATTACGGGATTTTCAAAAAAATTTTAATGTGACCATTCCTGTGGTTCTATACATCACCAGAAAAAGCCGGACTACATGGCATTGCACGAATCGTTACCGTTTATGTCATTTAGCTTGTTACCTTCGTATTCCATTTCACCAACTCGATTGTGGCTGTTTGTGTTGAGGGCAGCCCACCGAATCACGGTACCGTATTCAAAATCGCAGAATATAGTAAAGGCAGCAGAGTGCAATCACCTTTCTATCCTCGCCCATCCAAGCCCTAAAATATCTGGGGGTGAAGGAGGAGAACGTCCGTGATGATGTCAATCAAAAAGGTTTTTTTTTTCTCACAACACGACCTGATCCAGCGCTATACAGAACCGCTTTCTTTAGCTTGGACCTTCTTCATCGCCCAGCTAAAGGTAAAAGATTCTTGGGGCACTGGTTTGATCTTTTAGGTATAATAGCCAGTTTGATAGGCTATAGAGATCAAAAGACGCAGCCGTGCAGAAAGCGAAGGCCCGCAGCCAACCCCCCCTAAAAAAATGATATTTTTCTTCCCATTTTTTAAAAAATATTTTCGCTGACTGCACAAGTACCGTTCGTAATGCCAACTGTATTCATACATTCGACCGTCTTAATGACATAAAAATATGTTTAAGAAATGGCATGATTGTGTTGCGTAGTCAATGTCCTGTGTAAATAAACGAACAACGCGGAAGAAGTTTGTTTGTTTATATCTCTGCGGGAGGCAAATACGCTGTGCAACGGTGTAGGAGATAAGGAAAAAAAGAAACGCATCCACCGTTAGAAGTTGTCGCCAAAAGTGTAAAATCTCTCGATCCCCAGCTCAGATCAACAACTTCATCATCGAAACGTAGATTGACCAGAAAATAAAGATTCACAACGGTTAAAGTGCACGATATGGCGTGAAATAAAAGGATGAAAAAAAAAGAGAACTATCGTAGCAAGACGGTACGTCGATGACTTGCTAACTCTTGTAGAAAAATCAAAGCTTTCGTCGTTCAGTTTTTTTATTATTTCTTTTAAATTTAAAGTGTCGTTTCTCTTCCGAAAACTGGAAAATAATGGTAATCATTTCTCGTCCCCATAGCTTTGTGTTCTTATCGCAAAAGATTGCGTTTTAATGGAATGGCGGAAGCATTCCGTCACGCCGATTTACCATCGCTCAAGTTGACTAATATTTTTGGATAGTCTTCGCCGTTGCAACGCTTTTCTCTCCAAGAAAAAAAATCACTTCGTACTCGCTCAACCAGCTGCCAATGCTCATCTATACAAAGAATTTGCTATAACGTCCTGCACATCCATTAAAGGTATCGGCGTTGACCAACAGCTGCTGAACAATACCAACACTATATGAAGGATCATCCTACTCATAATGTCCACGCCGAGGAGAAAAAAAAAGCTAACAATAAAACAACCCTTATTTTGAATTCCAGTTATCTCTTGTGATGTATTTTTTATTTTTTTCTAAGGGAAACGAAACGGTTTCAACACCTGATAGCACATCAATTCAGCTATGCACATTAGGCAGCAATGTTGATGTCGGCTATCGTTCAGAGTTTTGGCGCTTTCTGAATCCGTTAATTCTATTTTTTGTAGTTACTGACTTGCCATCATCGTCCTTGATGATGATGCTGTAATCATTGATGCGCATAAAAAATTATCCCGTTTGGCAGCGCATTCAGCTTATCATCTACCAAAGGATCGGATTCATGTGGATAAACATACGGAGTGTGAATTAAGCCTTGCGGGCCCAATCTTTTGTCTGATTTACTAAGCAACAAAAAAAAAATTTTGTCGGGTAAATGCCTAAAGATTCGGCGGCTGAAAGGATAAAATGAAATTTGATGCCCGACAGCAAATAATGTGAGCATTAATTCTAGGAAACTATCTTCTATATCGTAGCTTTTAGTTTGTGCACTGCTTGGGCGAATAAAAAGAAAACTGGGTGAATTGTTCAAAGTTTGGGACCAAATTTTCACGTAAATGTAACCACAAAATGCCGTGCAACGATTCGATTTTCTTTTCGCTTTTTATTTTATCAATTTTTCTTAAAAGGCAGGCTTCGGGAAATGAAAAGAGAAGCGTGTCTGATGACCAGACTGAAGAGAAGAGGAATAGGAGTTGGTGCTTCTTTTTACATAAATGTCTATACATGTTTTGTTGTATTCCACATCCGACCTTGAAATGCTGAAATTACGTATTTAAGCGAAAAAAATGTATACATTCACACCCGCCACCGTCCATTATTCGATTAGAATAAGAGCGTCGTGCGAAGAACACAAGGTCGTTTTTGTATCAAACTTTGTATTGTGTCTCATCGCGGCTGAAAGAGGAGAAAAGGAAAATGTACACAATGGCGACGCTTGACCAGAGACTAGAACGTAGCAGTCCCCTACTGAACGATTTTCTTATAAACATTCTTCGTCTTCTCTTATTCGATGGTACCATCTTTTCTTTCTTATTTTTCTGTTGTTTTTTTTTTGTAGTCGAAATGGTTAAATCTACAGAGGACCCACCAGCGAGTTGAGTCGTCCTTGCTCATCCTCCATAACTATGTTTTGTACTCCACTATATTTACATTTAATTTTCTAAAGGTTTTATTTCGACAAGAAAGCGATTTAAATACACAATATTATGTTAATCATATAGAACTAGCAAATCTCAAACACACAAAAAAAAATTAAGGAAAAGTGTTATAGTTTTAAGGACCAAACCATGTTTGGTTATTATATTATGAATGCTTCAAATTTAAACAAGAATATAGCAAAATGTTCAAATTGGGGAACGAAACCAACATTAAACAATGAAGAACGTGTTCCCGAAAGGGTGAATAGAATTAAATGTTACGTCCTTGGACATAGTTCGGATAACAGCAAAGTAGTATATGCTCATCACGAGTTTACCTGGGTGTAACCAGAACAGAGGCAATTCTTTTACGGACACCATCACTAAATCGGTTAATGACTCGTTTTTTTTTGTAATTAACGAAACAATGCTTGAATTACTGACAATCCGAACTCCAACGAATAATTGAATAAAAAAAAACAGCTTCTTAGACTCCAAAAATAGTATTAAAGAAAACGAAATGTCTAAAGCTGTTTAGGCTACTAAATTTGACTGCCATCGAAACGAATTCAAATTTCAAAAAGAAAAAGGACCTTGATAAAATAACCCCCAGCAAGGTCTAGGCTACGCATTTTCATTTGCTTACCCAAACTTCACTCCTACCTTCCTAATTGACTTGGATTCTTGGATTTGATTTGATTTTCACTTCGCATACACGTGTCATTTTCTTACTCTAACTCTCCCAGGTGACTTGGATTTAATGCTAAATATTTTAGATTGCTCTTACCAATAGTCTGTCACCCTACATAGAGTTCACGTGTCATCTACTGAGAGATGAGTTCTTGGTTTAACGTTATAGTTTGCCTCAGTTTTTACAAAGGATTTCTTTATCTTTTGTGTAAGTGAATTGTGAAGGAACATCGACCAGCGAGCCGACAACGTTCTACGTGGAAGACCCTCGCCGATTTCACCGCATTTACGGTATCAGTCACGAGGACTATCACATTCATTAAACGTGTACTAACCTACATATGTATTTTGGTGGGGTAGTTGTACTAAGCAGCACTAGCATTTGCATTAGGTTTTTTTCGCCAATTATTGCATTAAGAAAAACGTGAGCCAATTTTCGAACTTTAAATCCCGATGTTAACCAGAAGTGAAGTGATTGGTGACGTGTAGATTGTTAGCGTTTTGTATTCAGTAGAGCTTTTTTCCCTTACGATTAGTAATAGCCGATAAGTATATAGATGAAATTTCAAATACGGATCTGGGGGAAACCCAAGCGTTAAAAAAGAAGACAGCGTAAGCCAACCATTCATTTCCAAAAATGTTCAGACAGTATTCGGCTATTATCATCGCAATTGGCGAACAGAATGTCGTGATGGCCTTCTTCTTTCTTTTTCTTGTTAGCGCAGTTTAATTAAAAAAATTTTCCCACTCTACGATGACAAATCAAAAATGCAAGACCGTGTCCCTTTCCCTTTTTCTTTTCCTTCCCCCTAACATGTATTAGCCAAAACAGACAAAAGGACGATCAAGTATACCGCGAATCAAACATTCTGAAGGGGAGGATAGGTGTTATACAATAGACGAACTGAAGTAAAGACCACCACCTACGATTCTTTGTTAGGAAAACATTTTGTACACAGAAAATCATACAATGTCATCAAAAAGACACCGTGTCTAAAATATATTTTATAGGAAAAAACAAAAAAGGTCGTGACCAGAACTGGTGTCCGGCATGGATGCAGAACAGGTACAAATAACTGATAACTTAGTTGGGTGGTCTTTTCGGGAATTAGCCAAGTCAAAAGGCAGGCGGCTTGTATGTTGTTTGGACGGACGGACAGTTTCAGTTATTCCCCATCATTTGAATACTCGCATGTAAGGGGCGGCTGAATTTTGCCGATTGAAGTTCAGTTGCAGCTGATGTCGGCTACTGAAACTGCCCGGATGACGGAGACACGCCGGATTGAAAACTTGCGTCGGGGGGCAAGGTGACGAACTCAGGAAACGTGGGGGTGATGATGCGGAGTACGGATTATGTCGCGGTTGTTGTTGTTGAGTCTTTTGGTGGTCCTTGTTCGTTTTGATGCGTATACAGACGCATACGGCAAAAAGCATAGCCGATATCAAAACGGCAAACAGAATTCCGAAAGCCTGTGAACAAAACCTTTTTTTAGTATAGCGGTAGAAACGTAACGTTTTTGAAAAAGAAATTTTACCATGAACAGCTTGGAGGGTGTCAAACAGAAAATGGCCTCTTCGGATGAAACTTCCGAAAAATCGTCATCTGAAAATCATTTTGTTTTTTAAAGTTAGACTGGTATTGTAAAAGAATTTTTTACTTGTTGATTACCCGATGTTGATTTTGACGTGTAACCTCTGATTGCGTCGTCGCCGTTCTTCGATGGTGATGCCACTCGAATTTCGATGCTATTAAACACATCAATTTTGTCGACTACTGCTCCGTAATTTGGGATGCTGTTGATGGCTGCTGATAGATTGCTACTCCGAAGGGAACCTGACCTCAATCTTGATTTTGAATCGTTAAAACTACTGAGCGCTCGATCGCTGTTTCTGGGCCGCGTCTGGCGATTCAACAGAAATTCATTAAAAACAAATTAACTTAGACAGACGAAATAATTGAGCCTACCGGCCGAACAGCGTCCGACATGTCCTGGGCAGTCAACTGCCGAATTGACCCCAAATGGCCCGAACCTTTTTCTTCCGTGACTTTGACTTTGCTTGTGCTGGTTCCTCTTCCCTTCCGCCGGATTAGATTGCACGGATTCTGGGTGGGTGAAAAAAGAATAGTTAGAATATTCACCATTAGATGGAGTTACAAAAACTATTGACTGCTTTAAAAAAAAGTGAAGGTTGAATACGAATGGGAAGTAGGAGAAAGCGGAGCAAGCGTAACAGTCTGGAACCCAAAACTGTAAAATAAGCATTTTAACGAGACTTGTATACATTTTTTCCAATTGCTCTTTGGCCTTTCATTGTCTGAGAAATTAGGACTCTAGCCGAAAAAAATAACGACAACACAGCGACAATAGGCAATTTCGATATATGTGCGTACCTGAGATACTCTGCTTATAGATCGAATTCCCATGACGCATTGATTCTTGTTTTAGAATTTTCAAACGCAAAGTAAAAGTTAATTAGTCACGATTTTCCAATTAAAAATGGCTGTTTGAAATGGGGCTTTTATCAAATTATTTTGGGAGGTTCTCTAAACGCATTGGAATGAAAGACGTCATGACGGATGTAATGCGTATACACATGTAGGCCGATTCAAATTGATAATTGCGTCTAACATAAATCAGCCTTGTTCTAGACTTTCCTTTCTTGTGTCGGTGAATCCAACTGCGACTCGTGATTTATACCCAAAAAAAAAGCTAAACAAAAAAGTAGCCGTCTGACATGTACGTGGACCCACCCAAGTATTCTAATCTGAAATGTGGGTGCAACAATCTCGCATGCGGTCTAGATTCCACTGGACTCTGGGAAAACCATGATACGGAAGAAAAGACTATATAGGCTGTACAATAGTAAAAATGACCATACCATGAGACATTTTCCCTTGCAAACGACGACGGTACATTTGAGGTGAAGATGATCGCGGTCAGGAAATCGAAAGGCTTGAAAATTAGCGTATAACAACTTAATGGTCGATCCCGAGCGGTTGATGATCCTTTCCTGGACATTGGGTAAGATGGACGTGTCCAAACTGCAACCGTCCGCGTCGAGCAATTCTTGTTGAGACTCGTGAGAACCGTCGTGAGCCACGCAACTGGTCAGCCGGGTATCCAAGCCAACTGCATCAGATGCAAAAAAAAAATAAAATAAAATACAAGGAAGGGGACGGGTAAAAAAGAAAATGGCAAAATAAAGAGGTGAGAGAATAGTTATTGCAGCGTTTTATTGATGGCCATCGAGTGCGTGCGGCCAATAGCCAACAAGCTGGCCAGAAGACCATCTGCTGTCCGTCCTTTTTTTTTTCTCTTAGAACAACCCGTCATTACATGTTTTTCTTTTGTTTTTGTCCCCCACCCCTCCCATTCTTTTTTCTCTCTTTTCTTTACGTTTTGAAAATGATTGCTGAAGTATCTTTTACGCTCTGGCGGCGTTATTTAACGACCCAATTATCATATTTTCTTGGTTCCTTTTTTTTTGTTTCTACTTTTGTTTTATGATGAAAAGTTAGTTTTTTTTTCTTTTACCGGTTTGTCGAACTCGGACAACCACAGTGGCTTCTTGGCCAACACGTAGGTAGGTTTCAACGGGGTTTCCGGTTGGATCCGTTCCGGCCACGATATCCATCCAACAGGTGATAGCGTCGCGCTGCTTTGGGGCTGGCAGAAGTTTTAGGGCACCACTTGAAACCAAACTCGGGGGTGAGGATGGAATTTTACTGTCTCGATTCATTTCCAGTTTTTTGGCTATACAGATCCCACACACAAACACAAACAGGCACAGTCAGGAAATGAAAAGAATTTTCAAAAATATTTTTGTGAAGGTGTACATACACGCCATTGGATAATCTGGTGAAATGGATGTGAACTTACCTTGATAGGAGGTTAAAGGAAGACCTGAAATTTTTCCAGGCGAAGAAGTTGTTGGGGTCAACGAGTTATTCATCAGTGGACGGAATGGCAGGAGCGCGCTTTTGATGGTCGTGGCCGGCGGGCCGGCCTCGTTTCTCCGGCCACTCTTCTCCAGCAAAGAGAAAATGGCGGAATGCCGCTGACGAAGGGTAGATGGTTGCGTCACCGGTGACTCTGTAATCGATTTTTCAGAAGCCTGTAGCCGACAGCGGGTCGTCATCTTCTCGTCAACGGCCTGTTGAACGTGGACGTCGTACTGCAAATACAGCGACAATTCCAACTGTCTCGATCCATCCTGTTTCACAAAATGGCGAATCGTCAACACTCTCTTCCTTTCCAATCGGTGTGACGTTCGCTGCTGAATTTTCTCACGCATGCCACGTTTTAAGATAACGAGATTTCATATCAATAAAAATAGAAAGAAAAGCTAAACGCAACCGTGTGACGAGTTGTGAACTCAAAGGGGGAAAAAGGACGAGCAAGTTTGACGACGAAAATACTTTCCCTTCGTATGTGTGTACATGTGTTTGTGTTTTGGACGTGTGAAAGAATGTATCCCCTCGTTATCATCAATCTCAAGTGAAACTTTCGGCATTCGAGATGACAAGATTTATACAGCCACGGTGAGAGAGTTTTTATCTCAATTTTGATATGATTTATATGGAGGAAAAGGGATGAGACTTCGCTTTCCCTTCGTCGTCATACCTCTGTCTGAGAAAAGTGGATTCCGCATTCGGATGCGTTGAGCGCCAGCCGGAGCAGACGGTTGCCTGTGCCTTCCGCCTTACATGACGGAGTGGTGGCGAATCCATTAGCGTAAATTAATCCGAAAAACGGTTCCTGTAGACTGGCCACGATAAGTAGGGAGTCGCCGCTACAGCTGGTTTCGACATCTATAAAACAATAGAAAATCCGACAATGCCCCGTTAGTCAAGAAAATAAGTCCCATCCGCTTCGGTGGTTAACGTGAGTTGCGGATGAACGAAAAATTCCATACTCATGAACGGATGAGTCGGCGGCTTAGTTTGGGTTGCGATGCTATTGTCAGTTGTGGCGATTGTGCCCACCTGGAGGACAGTTCAAACGTAAAAGAAATTTAATACCCATCGTGTGTCGCCTCCCGCAATTTGTAATTCATTCAAAAACTTACGGCATCGTTGAAAAGTGTTGTTATGATTAAAAATAGTCCTATGATCCTCCCAAAGAATGGCACCGTTGTTGTCTGATGAAAAGGGCTAGCCGTCATGTTTGCATCTGAATAACCTGGAAACGAGGGGAAAAGTAGAAGATAAATCTATATGGCTGATGCACAAAGGAAACCATCAGCAGGTGACGAAGGGGTCTATTTCCTCTGCCCACTTTATTCACGCTTGGCAAGTCAAGGGCACTTGCCGACCGCTCTTCGACCGACTCTACAAATACTAAATCACCTATACTTCTTCTGTGTAACACACGACCGTGAACTATTTTCTTTTTCGTGTTTTTTTCTCGTCCCGTTCGTCGGGTCCGGCTTGAAGCGCGTGCACAAGTCTCACGCCTCGATATGCAAATTTAATCTCGTTTTTCCCGCTTCAGTTCAAATTATATCTGTCCTCTCACGAAGACTGATGATGAAATCGTGTCTCACTAGCGAATAAACATAAATATTTTCTTTTCGAAATTCAAGTATTGAATCGTTTGTTCGTCTGGGGAAAAAAATTCAGCTGTAACGTGCGTTCGTTCCAGATGAATAAATAAAATAGATCGTGCAAGCGGATGGGCTCGTTCTTTTTTTTAGTCGAAGTACAGGTACTTAAAGAAGACTAGTGGGCAACAAAAACAATAGACCAATCACCTGGCCCTCTCTATTTTTACTGCACCTCGCGCACGAAAAGATGGACTTACCGCTTATTATTTTGTAAATTTCAAAAATTGCGCGGTTATTGTGGGGCAGCAAATGAACCGTTCAATTGTCTTTTGTTTTCCCCTTTTTGAATGAACAAGCCCTAGTCCGAGTTTGTTCACCTTTTTGCCCAGTCGAATGGTTGAAAACAAAAGCACTTGTTTCATTGTCCATTCCATTGGATCGTACGTGAACGATCGATTGGCCACAAACAATTAAACATGCTCTTCCCACTAATTAAACGGCAATCCCGATAAAAATTGATGGACTTACTGGTGATCCTCGAACCGGAATTCCTCTCGTCGCTAGCAGCTGAGCTTGGCATTTCATACGAATAACACAGAAAAATGCACTGACAGAGATATCACACTGAACGTAGTCTTCCACTAACTTCGAATGAGTCTCACCTACGCTATAACAATAGTATCAAGAGTTCTGTCGTGCTGCGCATCGAGCAATCAACTGACCAACCGTTTGCGTTCCAGCGGCACCTGTTGCAGCGGCACCTGTTGCAGTGGCATGCAGAAGGCGGTGCGCGCGAGCCCGCAACTGTCTGTGAATCTAACGCCCACCTGCAACAGCAGTGTAGATCCCTGCTGGAGACGCCCCGGTGTCTGCGTTTCCCGAATGTGTAGGCCACTATATTCTTCACCCGAAGCAATAAGGTAACGACCCCGCTGGTGGTATTCTCTCTCCTTCTACGCCGGGTTACGTCTACCTTGTATCGCAAACTGCTCTGACGAATAGTTTTTTTTTTTTCTTCATTTTCTTCGTGTTTTTCTTTTGTCATAATTATTCGCCGCAGGGGTTTAAGCAAAAAAAAGCTACTATACAATATAATCAATTGAATCTACCTGTTGTTTGTGTGTGTGTGTATATGCATATGTGTTTCGGCCACTGGCTCTAGCCGTCGATGACCGCGTGAATCAGGGTCAATGCGCACTAACATTAGAGTTTCCGGCATGGAACGGTGCGAGAAAACAACAACACAACAAGAAACTCCGTTAGCGCACTTGCAATAGCCCTGCGGTTGTCTGTTTGAAGCGTTAGTTCACTACTGAGAATATTGACAAGAGGATACGGAGAGCGAAAAAGAAGTAGTAAAGTCCCGTTTGACTCAATTGAAGGATGACTAGCGTGAAAACCAATCTAAAGCGCGCTGTGCGTGTGAACGGCTATGTCAATTTTTTTTGGGGAGATAAAAATATGTTTGGCTCACTGATCGAAGTGGCCAATTCAATAAAGTTATTATTTCCGACGGTGCGCCTGCTTGCTTCTCTCACGCTAGGTCACACATGTGGCAGAACTGCCATTACTCTATTTTGAAAACAAAAGTTAACGACTGTGACAGTCGTTTTTCTTTTTTTATGCATGCATGTGGCAGGACCTACTAACACGAGCTGGTTAAGACACACAAAAAATAGGTTAAAGAGGCAAGAGCTCCACTTTCAAGAAAACTTATCGAGTCCAAACAAAAAACAAAAACAAAAAAGGGTTAGTGTTGTATGCGAGGAAATCATCAACTGCGGTGTCTTTCGTGATCACCTGAAAATATCGCCTTCTGGGGGTAGGCCACGATGAGATCATCATTTTTGCTTCCTAAATGCGGCCAGCGGCTATGCTGCTGTGTAGGGAGGAAGATATGACTTAGAGCGCTGGTGTGCGGTCACCGTCTATCCATCGATCAGCGAAGATTAGATCTGCCGTCGCAAGTCGAATGGAAAATAAGAAAACAGTTGGCGGTTCGTGTTCTATCCGTCTTGAGCTTTCCTTGAAGGTAAGGTAATGAGCACACCGAACCAGTCTTTGTCTTTCCCCTGGAATCTAGAAAACCAGTTGGAAGAATATGTTGAGTCCAACTCAAGACTATTTGATAATCCTTTGGACTTGGAGGCTTATAACCAAACACAATTGAGGAAGACCCTAGACATCTGTTATTCATCTTCTTTTGTTAGTTTTTTTCCCCTTTTCTTCGTAGCCTTGACATTGCGTGTTTTATTCCCTATTTTACGAACGATTCTGTCCGAGTTTCCCTTTTCTCGTTTTCTGACCATATATTTTTTTCCTTTAGAAGTCCGGCCACGATTAGTTCCCATAGAATTAAGAGTATCCAACCATCGCACACACATGCCTGCACACCCAAGTGAAACAGCCTCAGAAGCCTCCGTGAGAAAACTTTCTCCCAATTCCTACATGAGGCAATCAACCGACTTCCCGTCTCATACCGGATGAAGGGCTTCAAGTTCACATCACACGAAACAATATCACACTTTTTATTTCTTTTACATGAAACATTAAACATCGGCCGACCTGTTTTGATTGCTGTATTGTTGATATCTTTTTGATCTGATTCACAGCAACTAACACTCTGCTCGTATGATAAATTCACACGACCAGAGACAAATTGTTGCAGAGTCCTGTCGAGAAAAGGAAGAAAGAAAACAATACCAAATACGAACTAGGCTGCAAACAAACATAAAACGCTTTGGTAGCCATATTTTAGCAATAAAACAAATAGGCTCTCCCCAAAAACGGTAGCCAATTTGGGGGCCGACCGGAAAACCGGAGCGGTCCTCTCCTAACGTAACGGGATCTATTAAGCATTTAAGTTAAATGATCACTTGAACAATTTAACCACCTGACTGCTGAACTATTGCAACTTTCTTTCTTTTTCGCTTCATCAATTTCTAATAGAATAAAAGTAAAAAATATAATGCCCATGTTTTGATCATAAAAAACAAACAAAAAAAAAAAACAAAAAAAACAAAAAAAAAAAAACAGGAACTGACACATGGAATACGGTTCTTCAAAATGAGTTAATGTATTGAATCGGCGCTTAGGGAAAATTCGCAAGGAACGTCATATGCCATTTCCCTTTCGAATAACTGAACTGATAGTAGAAATAGTTTTCTGCGTGACTTTCAACAGTTAGCTACTATTTTTCGTGTCACATGATCCGGGCATTTCTTGCAACTGAAATTTCCCATGATGCCCAGCACCCTCGACAAATTTTCGGGCTCCATGAACGGATTCCTTTGAAGAGTAAAAACGATTAGTATAGGTTGATGCTGCCGTTTAGTTACCGGTTGTAGACCTTTTCCAAAATGGGTACCCCATTGTCGAATTCATATTTCAGTGCGTCTTCCAAAGAAGTGGCCGAGTAAGTGGCATAATAAGCCGATCGACGATCAGCTTGCATGCATTCTTGTGGAAATCTTTTTAATGATTCAGCTAAATTCACCGCCTGACCGAGAGCTGGCATTGGCAGCATTAAGGTTGATGAACTATCGTTTAATTCCTTATTCGATTTTGTAGTGCATTTCTATTAAAGTTTACCCGTTCCACATGAAACAACGCGGTTAACTAAACCCCATTCAAGAGCCTCCTTGGCTTTTATGGGTCTTCCAGTCAAAATAAGATCCATGGCCCTGGAGAATCCTACTAATGCTGGGAGTCTGACAGTTCCACCATCAATTAAGGGTACTCCTGCAATCCACACAAAAGAATGACCCTCACTTTAGCAAACAAGAGTTTGCATGCATAGCTTAAAATTTCAATCACCAAATCTTCTACAAAATACCCCCATGACAGCCGTGTCCTCCATTACTCTCATGTCACATAGCAAAGCTAGTTCAAATCCTCCGGCAACTGCATATCCACTAACAGCAGCTATTAGAGGCTTTTTAGTTAACATCCGAGAGGGACCCTAATCATGACAAGGAAAAATCAGAGTTGTGTAAATTTTATTTATGATTGGTTGTTGTTTTTACCATGGGACCTCTCTTATCTGGAAGGATACTGGTGTTTGCTGTGCTTAGCTCCTGCAAATCATATCCTGCACAGAAATTTCCTCCTATTCCATGCAATACAATTGCACAGACTGATTCATCCTGATCAAACTCTTCAAATGCTTGGACAAGCTGATCTGCCGTGGCATAATTGACACAATTTCGTTTTGTTGGTCGGTTAATACCAATCGTGGCCACTGCCCCAATTTTTTGTTTTAACACCAAGACATCGTTAGATTCATCTTAATGGGAACGAAAAGGTTAACAAGGTAGTAATTCTCATGATACTCATAACGTTTAAAAAGTACTTTTTAAAGGTTCACTGGTCGAAGTGAACCTCTTTATCAATAAAACTGAGTGACGCTGAAAAGGTCTTGCTATTGTTACGAAATGGTTCATGATGCTGTGCGCCACCACACGTTACACAGTTACAGCTTACAATACAAGGACCTTTCCGGCACATGCGCCGATGCGCACGAATGCATCGAATCAGTCAAGCAGACGACGTTCGAGAAAAAGACGTAGTCTACCCTTCAGTAAAGTTTAGTTGCTTTCCCTATTTCAGTGGGAACACACCTTTAAAAACAGTTAAGAAAAAAAAACACGATATGGAATTCGATTTAAATATCAACAGGTTCTTCCGAAATCCAGTAACTAAATTCAAGGGACAAGATATTGCCAGGTACTGCACATTCCTTAAATTAAGACCAAACATCAACAAGTTGTTTAGTTGTCAAATTGCAAATTTCTATTGAGTAATTAACAACAATGACTCATTTCTTACAAAAAGGAGTGACCCTGAGCTTTGGAAAATAGTCGATCACGTCGGCGAGGCTTCCCGTGTTGCCCAAAATCTTCACAGGCCGGTTACTGTTGCACACTCTTTTGCAAATTCTAACCAAACTTTATACATCATGACAGATTCATCTGCCAATAAGTATGGACCAATTACCAACAGGCACATTTATTTTCTTTAAATGTGATTTCTGTAACTCTACTCTCAGAGGGAATGGAGCTGTCCTGGGCATGTTAAAAATTGGTCCTAAAAAGCTATTTCTACTGGACAGAAAAGGACAACAGAATGAGCTCGATCCACTTTGTGTCTTGGATTTTTATATCCATGAATCTTGCCAGAGAAGGGGATTGGGGAAAGTTTTGTTTGCTCATTTTTTAGAGGTAATGGTATGGTTACCGAAACACTCATATTCTGCTAAATCCTTAAATCTGGGAACCAATCTGAAAACTACTAGGATGAAAACATACATGTTGAAAAAATTGCAATTGATCGTCCTTCGGAAAAATTCCTCGGATTCCTTCGAAAGCACTATGGTCTTACAGACTTCATTCCCCAGGTGAACAACTTTGTTATTTATGAAGGTTTTTTTGATAACTGTGACCGTCAAGCATCAAACAAGCCCTCTACGTACAACACAAACTCCAGGTATTTACCAGAAGTTTTAGAATTGAAAACCGAAATGTTACATATTATTGTTACGTGATAGTTCTCTGTCTAGCCGGTGCAACAGTATGATTGCTCTCAATTCTGCAAGTGGACAAAGTATTAATTTTCGAACTCGCAGCAAACAGTCAGTCACCGAATGTTTTTACCATGAACCCGAGTGCAACCAAAATGACCTTTGGCGTACAAATTCATTAGTCAATGTAAGTAGGACACCGACTGCCCAAATCAGTGTTCAGAATCAACCCAAACCCTTTGCTACAGAAACTGCTTCCAAATTTGGTCATCATAGATTGTGGTAGAATAGGTGATATTCATTCCATCGTTCAAGCCAGAGCTTGATGTGGGATTGGACTGTTAGACCTCGGTTGTGCGATTCCGCCCTTGTTCCATCTGTTTTACTCATTGGCAGCTTTAAAATAATATTTTTCATTTTCTTTGTATAGAAACATAGCGTAAGTTAGGTTTTGTGAGATTAACCCGTGTTTCTTCGAGTTATTTATTAAAACAAAAAACGTTTATCGCGCTTTTGTTTAACATTATTTGCGTTTCATGTTACTATAGAGCAGTAAAACATGCTGCGTTGCGCATTTTCCACAAATGCGAAAAATCTCATTTGTGTCTAAGTTGTCTGCTGCCGCTGCAGCCTCTTATGGAGAAACCGTCTTCTTCCCGTTAAACAGTAAGTTTTTAACTATTTATTAAGGTTTTCTCCCTTTTCTTCCTATCAGTGGGTAGCTAATTCATTTTTTCATTTCCCATATTTTTTTCTAGCCCCAGTTCTACCTAGTTTATTTGTTTTTAATTGTTGTTTTAAGTGGCTCGTCTCTTTTAGCCGAAGAATTTCGTTTGCTGCCAGAAATTCGTCTGCTATAAGGGATGAGCAACAATCCATTCTCAAACAATAACTAATTAAAAATAAACTAGATAGAATTAGGGCTAGAAAAAAATATGGGAAATGAAAAAATGAATAGGCTATCCAATGCTAGGAAGAAAAGGGGGAAAACATTAATAAATAGTTAAAAACTTACTGTTTAACGGGAAGAAGACGGTTTCTCCATAAGAGGCTGCAGCGGTAGCAGACAACTTAGACACAAATGAGATTTTTCTCATTTGTGAAAAATGCGCAACGCAGGTTGTTTTACTGCTCTATTAACGGTTTTTCAATTATTAAACAATGTAGAATACATTAATAATTGTTATCTTAATAAGTAATTCCTAAATTACGCTAATTTAGTTTTATTCATGCCTGACGTTGTACAACATACAACACAATCCTTTAGCCGAGTGAACTATGCGTTGGCAAAGTAATTTATCTCAAATGGAAATCATGTAAAAAAAATTCAAGAGTCTCCAAACGTATAATAGCGGGCAGCAATCATGGTTGAGAAAGAACGGGAATCAATGTTGAGGACGACTATCCTTGCGTGCAAAAAGACAACTGCTTCGCCAACCAATTGTATGTCAACACGTAACTACGGTCGAGTGAAACGCTGAAACAACAGTCCCTGCCAGATACCTAGCATTAAATATGAACTCGAGCATATTGCCCAAAAGGAGAAGGATGGGAATAAGAAAGGAAAGGTTGGGGGCAAAGTGAAAGAGAAACAAATAACAAAATCAGCGTAAACTGAAAAGATCACCCGCCGACGGTAGTGGAACAGCCGAGACGTCGGGTAGCTGTGAAAGATCTGGCAAACTGGAAACATGGGAGCGTAATTCTTCACGAACTTGATACACTTTGCATAACTTTTCTTTGTATTCCTAAAATGATCACAAAATTGAAATATTTAGTTGAATTGAATTAACCATTTTCTATGAAATTTATTCTCTTTTGCACTAAAACAACCTTTGGCCGATAAGAAGGCCCACACAATTTGTTTAATATTTAAAACAACATAAATCATCATTTTCCATACCTGGAGTCTTTCTTCAGCTTGAACCAAAAGTTCTTTTTGTGCTGCTGTAAATTCATGGAGCATCTTGGTAACCGATTTTCGATCCTCCATCTCTTTCAACAGTCGCCCGTTGTAATCGTTAAGTAACTCGACTGCTTCATTCACTTTGCCAGTTAATGTTTCTGCTTGAGTTTGATCTATATAAAAGCAACATAATTCAAGCTTTAAGTGTTTCCTTATGTCAAAGCAAAAACTATGGTAGGTGGTGGTGTGTGCATCCTTAAAACTTGTTACCTGAAATTTTCGACAGCAAGCTGACGTCCGACACTTCAGGGGGCAATTCGGTTATCTTTTTCCTTACAATGCCATCACTTGATGCTGCATTTTCAAGAGTTTGCAGAGCTTTAATGAGTTCTTCAGGTTCCGGGGCATCATTAGCAGGTAGTTTTGGAGACAAAGTTATATGAACTTCTTTCTTCCCTTCTTTATCAAACTGTATCACTTCGTTACATTCTGATTTTCTCCTTTCTTTCTTATTTTTATCGGGATCTTCTTGTTCTCTATTTTCTTTCACGTTTTCCAACATCTCACCCCTATCTCTTCTTGACATTTTGACAGGAGGTTCTCCAATGTCGAACCTTCGTTTGGAGCATAATTCTACAGAGAAGTAGGAATATAAAGAAAGCTAGTAAGAAAGTATCATTTATGTGCTGTACCTAATGACTTTCTGAATTCAGATATTTGCTTGGGGTCAAACATGTTCCTGTCTCCCCAAATATTGAGAATGCGCTCAAGGCGTTTTTGAGTGTTTTCATCATTGACTGCTTGACCCATCAATTTTAGAGCTGGACCAAGAATTGGACCAAACTGATCCCTAAATTCTGGTCCTTTTTTCCTGCTGTTTTGGATGACATCATTGACAAGGTAGATAAATGTGAGTTTTCTGCTATCTTTTGCTAAAATAAAAGGATAGTAAATAAGTTTTCCAGTATGAACCAAAGAAAACTGCTAGACTACCTTTAGTGAATTCTTTCAACCAAATTTTGACGATACTCGCATGATGTTTACGGTGGTGTATTAACCACAGTGATAAAGTTTGAATACTTTGTTGAGAGTTATTTAACTCAGCTAATTTTTTCTCTAACGCGGCATCAGAAAACCCTGACATTGTAAATGATTCTCCATAGAGCACGTTTCTTCTATTTCACTACACACACCAATCAAGCCTTTCGGTTTGTGACTTGTGAGTCTTCTGGAATTTCGATATTCGATCTAGCAGACTAAAGATATAAACGGAATTTCATTGTCTGCACTGCACTCCGTTCCATAGCTTTCCAGATTATGGCGGAGCCAAGCGGAGAACCATATAGAAATTAGCTTACTTTCTTATTATAAATGGATCTTGTTCTTGTTTTAACGCAAATTTGTGTGATTTTTTTTAGGTAAAAACTTCTTTCCAGAGCTCATATTTTATTATTGTCTTCTTGACATTTTTTCTTTCATTTCTTCTTTTCTTGTGCTGTTGTGAATCTTGTGATCGTGCCGCTTCCCGGTTCTTCTTGTCGCTTTTGGGTCCCTCGAGTTTGTGCTAGTGCTTCGATCGACCCCGATCGGCTCTAACCGGGGTCCCCACCCCGCCCCGAAAAACAGCCATTCGGTATTCAATCGGGGGGCTACTCGCCTACTCGGCTACTCCTACTTCGTCAACCGGGGTGGGGTTAAAATTCTGCGATCGCTAAAAAATTCCATCGATTGTACTTTTGCATAAAACAATTGAGTGCAATCGGGGTTGCAGCCTCGATTACGTACCCCAATTGAACACCGTACGCCGATTTGTTAGGGGCGAAGAAATTTTCACCTGAGCCCCGAAAGCCCCCATCCCAGATAACCTGAAATGTGAACCCCGACCCGATTGGCATTAAAGCGACCCGATTGGTTGCAATACAATATGGTATTTGTGGCAATGCTGCATCAGTTTCTTGAGTTTGTTAGTCTGTCAAAACCTTGAACAAATCGAAGTAAATCTAAATTTTGTTGCTGTTGTGGATTGTTTAGATTAACGCATGTATTGGTTCATCTTTAAAGCAGATTAATATGAGGTAAAATGATAATATTTTGTACTCTGCTGTGAGTGAAAGGAGTTAATTGTTATGGCTTTTAAGTACGCCGGAGCTGAGCGACGTCGACATGCTGGTAGCAAAGAATGAAAATGAAGGTAAAGAAGAAGACGAAAACAAAATCAAACATAAGAAGAGTAAATTAAAGAAGACTCACAAGCACAAAAAAAAAGATGAGAAACATCCAAAGTAAGTTGTTGTTTTTCTGGTCACTAGATCTTCATGCTTCTGAACAAGTGGTAGACTTGAAAGTGAATTTAAAATAGGTAGAAAGTGGGAATAGTTATTGTCTACTGCATACCTTGCAATAGAACTTACTAGGCCATTAATAAGGTTATAGAACATTTTTCTGAGTGAAAATTTATTAACAGTCATTATTCATGTTCAATAATGACAAGTGAAAAAGAAAAAAATCTGTGTTGTTGAAGAAGATAAAATATATTTAGTTAATTACAATTTTGTTCTGCTTTTCAGGAAAAAGAAACGTAAGCAAAAGAGGGATCAAAGCACAGACGAATCGGACAATGATGAACAGAAAAAAAAGAAAAAGAAAAAAATGAAAAAAGGGGATTCTGATGTGGAATCAGAATCTGTGAAATCCATGAGAAACCTGAATGGGTTAGAAAATGGTAAAACTCAAGAAATTACACTTGTTGACCTGGAAGAAGAATTAAATTTGGAAGAACTTATGAAGCAAAAGGTTGTATTAAATTTAAAAAATTTATAACAAGAATATTAAACAAAAAAAAAACAACAAAATTTATAGGAATTATTACAAGCCAGACTTGGTGCTTACGATTCTTCTTGCTCGGACGCTGAAAATAAAACCTCTGAAGCAAAAACTAGTGAAAAAGTACGTGAAAAATCGAAGGAAATCGAAATTGTTACCGATGCACGGAACAAGGAACCCCGCCCTATTCGTGATAGGGAACGAGTGAAAGAAAAAGAATTGGAACAAGAACGTTTTAGAGAAAAAGAACGAGATCCTGGAAGGGACCGTGGCAGAGAAAAAGGTAAAGAGCGTGAAAAAGACCGGGAAAAAGAAAGAAATGCAATACGAGAGAGGGAAAAAGAAAAGGAAAGAGGAAAGGAAAAGGAAAAGGAACGCGAAAAAAGAGAACAGCGAGACCGAAGGGATCAGCGTGAGCGTGAAGAACGGGAACGGAAAGAACTACGTGAAAGAGAGGAGAGAGACAAAAGAGAAAAGTTTGAGCGTGAAAGAAGAGACCGATCAAAAGAAAGACGAGATCGTAGAGACATTGAAATGCGTACAAAACGTGAGAGAGAAGATCGAGATCGTAGAATTCGGGAACGTGACAGAGGCCGTGAGCCAGATAGAAGAGATCGCCAAACTAGTGAAAATGTCCAAGACCGCGATAGGGGTCGCAACAGAGATTGGAACAGAGATAGGTCGAGAAGAGATGATCACAGGGAGCGGTCAGGAAAAGAAGAATTGAAGCGGCCAGCAAAGAATGGAGAATCCCACAAGCAACAGGATTCATCGTCCGAAGATGTGTAAGGAAAATATGAACTCAGAATTTCATAAAAAACCCTTGCAGCTCTTGTGGTCGGCTATTATTAAAACCTCGTTTGTCGTTTGTCATAGGCCATTAGATATTGAATTCGAAGACGAAGAAGATGAGGACAAAATTATAGAGCAGCGCAGAAAGCAGAGAGAAGAGTTGCTCAAGGTAAGACTTTCACATCACATTTTTTTTACAGCTTTCACGATCCACCTCCGACTTTGAAAACCAAACAAAAAAACAAACAAAAAAACTTTCAATCCTCTTTAGAAACTGGGAGCTCCCTCCGAGGATTCCAGCCAATCTTGGAACGTAGAGGGTTATTTATCTGGAACATCCTCACCGTTTAAAGAAGTGCTTAATGAAGGCGGCGAAGACTCTGTTATGAGTACACCGAATATGTCATTTGATTCTCCTATCATTGTGACAAAAAGCAACTTTGCTGGTATGGATAAGCAAAAAGATTCCAACATTGTCGAACCCCCTACAAAAACTGACGGCCAGATGGACACCAAAGAAGCGAAACTGGAAGATGAGAAGCGAACTAAAAAAAGGGACATGTTCGCTCCGGAAGCTGATATGTTTGCTGAAGAATACAGTGTGAGTCCTCTTTCGATTTTTATCAAGTGTGCCCATATTCAGTTAAACTCTCAATGATTTATGCCGATATCATTGTGGGTTCTCGTAATTTATCTTATTAGCTTATTAAATATTAGACACTGTTATGTTTAAGCTGATGGCATTGAGATTATCGTAGATCAATAGAAGAAGCCCTGTTCGACTGCTCCTTTGGCGACGTCGTTGAAAGCAACCACTTCGGCATCTTAGCTTCCTCTTGTATGAGCACACTGATGCACCATTTGCCACTCGAAGTCAATGTTTGAGCATTTTTAATGTCCGCTTGAAACTATTTTCTTTGTTCCAATTTATAGAGTCCCGCTACAGGAGTGGAACAGATGAAACGTGTATCAGACAACCCCAATCTAACTGATAACTGGGACGACGCGGAAGGTTATTACAGAGTTTGCATAGGTGAAACTTTAGATGGGCGATACTCTGTATATGGTTATACGGGCCAAGGTGTGTTTTCCAATGTGATCCGTGCTAGAGATCAACTTCGAGCTGGCCAAGAAGTCGCCATCAAAATTATCCGCAACAATGAGATCATGTGAGTATTTAGAAATTCGGTAATTTATTATTGTCATAATTATGTCTGTATTTGTGCGTTATTTTCAGGCACAAAACTGGGCTCAAGGAATTGGAAATTTTACGAAAGCTCAATGATGCCGATTCTGAAGACAAACATCATTGTGTACGACTGTTCCGACACTTTTTTCACAAGCAACATTTGTGCTTAGTATTTGAGCCATTAGCTATGAACTTAAGAGAGGTGACATGACTAATAACGACAGTTATTCATTTAACTAATTTTTCTCGTTTATACCACGAAGGTTTTGAAAAAGTACGGCAAGGATGTCGGGCTCAATATTAAAGCGGTTCGATCCTACAGTCAGCAACTTTTCCTAGCCTTGAGGCTTCTTAAAAAAGTCAATATTCTACATGCTGATATCAAGCCAGATAATATTTTAGTAAGCTCTTCTCATACCGTTATGCAAATTTTTCATTGATGGGCGTTAACGATCTGCTGCGATAGGTAAAACATTTTAACCGTTTGTCTGTTTTTGCAGGTTCATGAAAACAAAGTAATGTTGAAGTTAGGTGATTTCGGATCTGCATCTCATGTGGCCGAAAACGAAATCACGCCTTATTTAGTCAGCCGCTTTTATCGATCTCCTGAGATTAGTAAGCAGACATTAGAACCAGAGTTTCTAATTTCATCAATATTAACTATCAATTGTACAACGCACGTTTTCTCACATGCAGTTTTGGGAATGCCATATGATTATGGCGTTGATGTGTGGTCCTTGGCGTGCACCATATATGAGCTCTACACCGGTAAAATTCTGTTTCCCGGAAATTCGAACAATCAGGTAACTGTCCTGTGATCTGGGCTTTAATTTTTTATTGCACATGCATGCAAATACCTGGAGCTTACGAGTTACTTACGTTTTAATTCAACCAATTAGATGCTGAAACTGTTCATGGATTTAAAGGGAAAATTCCCTAATAAGTTGATCAGAAAAGGGGCCTTTAAAGACCAGCATTTCGATTCCAGTTTTAATTTCCTCTCTCGCGAGGTGGACAAACTAACAGAAAGGGTATTTTGTGGTTGCAATGTATCTTTTCGGAATCTTTTATAAGTTAAGTCATTTTAAATTTTACTTATAGGAAAAAGTAGTTGTCATGTCGACAGTGAATCCCATTCGCGATTTGCAAAATGAATTAATCGGTGGTCAACATCTGCCAGATGACCAATACCGAAAAGTACTGCAGTTGCGGGATATGTTGGACAAATTTCTCATGCTTGATCCAACCAAACGGCTAACGATCCATCAGGCATTAACCCACCCATTTGTAACGGAAAAAATTTGAGATAAGTGGATTCGACATCTCATATTCATATGGCTTGAATATTATTCACCTCATGGGGGTGGCTATTTGTGAACTGATTTAGTTCAATAATTTTTCGCTCCTATATTCCCTTATCTAGCCTACTCCTGGATTTTGAATGAATCGAATGGTTTGACAATACACCATGTAGTTTAATTATAATCGAGCATCTTGATATCTTTTTTTTTTTTTGTTCAGCTCTTTTAGGTCGTTACATCGCCCAAGAGGCAAAACATGGAGCCAAAGCAAGGGTAGTGACAAGCAGCGTAAATGCCGTTTTTGCGACGCCAACGCCATGTGGTCAATACGGGAAACTATTGCCTGTCGACAGTTTGGTCGGCACTGAATAACTGGGGATGTTGTAAATGTGGAATGGACGTGGTTTTAAATTAGTAAAAATCTGTTTAATTGGCTCTTGTTTCACCATTCTGACTATTTCAACATATTGTGGCCTGTGGTAAGGTTTCTGAAAACTTCATAAAGAATGCTAAGTAGCTTTTTACAGGTTTATGCTGGCAGTGGCTGACACTTGCAGCTCACAAGCTTACCTCAATTACAGCTTAAATAATTTTGGGAATTTATTAAGATCTTGTAATTTTCTTCTCTTTGCTACTGATGTGCTTCTTTTGGTTTGCAGTTACAGGTACAAGTTTGGGTGGTATTATAGTGAAGCAAAGAGTTATAACGCAGAAGTGAAAATATTGTTGTACATACCCTCATCTACTTTATGAAAGTTTCAAAAGATGATTCTCTGTAGACCTAAAATTGACCCATTTACATTACTTATTGCTAGTTTATTATTTGAATATGTTAATTCCATTTTTTAGTAAAAAGCAATAGCTGTTTTCGTCTACAATGAAGCAATGGCTATGAGCTCTGACATGTAACATTAAACGAGTGTTACCTAGTTCATTCTTAAGTTAAGTTTACCAAAGTTTTTCATGCTGTTACAATTAGATCAGCCAATCAACAGGAAACCATACTGCAGTTTCACACAGCTTATTTAATTTTGTTATGATACTTTTAAAACGAAAGCCTAAACATTGTCTGAAAGCCTCCTCTTTTTTTTGCAGGAAATGAGTGATCCAGAACTTAGTGCTTCTGAAGAGGGCATATTTGCTGCTGAATCTTCAAATCAATCAGCTTCCCCTTCCAAGCCATCTCGTGGGACGAATAAAAGAGGAAGGGGAAAGTCAAAAAGAAGTCGAAAATTGTCTAGTGATAATGACTCCTCTAGCAATGGTTTACATGTTTCGAGTCTGAAGCATGTAGGGAAATTTCGATATTTGTCAAATTTGACTCAGACTGAAAATACTGAAGCGGACCATGCCAAACCGGTTGCTAGCCGAGGGAAAAGAGGGAATGGGAGGGGCAGGGGAAGAGGGAGGAGCTCTGCTAATCACATGACCTCTTCCGTGAACACGAGTGAATCGACGAACCAAGTTAGTAGAAGTGGCCGTCGTATCAAACCCAATAACCGTTGGGCCCCAGATGCCGATTTCGATCCGGGGCCGGTAAATAAAGTTCTTCCTGTTCGTCAACGCGCGGCTGCCATAAAAAGTGCTAAAACAGTACCTCATGAAAAACTGGTTCCCCATCAGAGTTGTGCTCTAGAAATTAATGCTGGTATTGCCGAAGACTTGGCTGCCTTAGGCGAGTCCATTAAGCAGAATGACTCTGTCTGTGAAGATCGCATTGTGGATGACGACAACGAAAGTAAACAGAGAGTTGAAGAAGATCAAGCTCATTTACCTACGACACATTCTCGTTTAGAAACATCGGAACCAAATCACCAAAATGCTGTTGACGGAGAAAACACAGAGAAGATCGATCAAAAAACCAACCATCATATACCTGAAAAGTTCGAACTCTCGCATGATGCAACATCAACTGTACCAAAGGTCCAGGACATCATTACGGAGGAGCAGGATGTCATCCTTCACCCACCGGAGATCTCGATTGAAGTAGTCTGTTCGAATGAATGTGATGCAAAACATATTCCTGAAGAAGAAAAAATGAAAAGCCCCACAGACGACGTCTCAATGCAAACTCAGCCCTCATCAATTTTGCTACCCAGTTCGCAAGTTGGGTCAGAGATTACTGAAAATTTGAACATTGAAGTTGCGCACGAGATTTCCTTGCCCGAGTGTAACAAAGAAGTTCTTAATCATGTTTTTGCCAGTGATTCTACAGGTAGTGAACGCGAAGATTCATCCCAAGGATTGGCTGTAAAAGATAGTGTGACAGAGCAGCTATATAACTCATCGGCTGGAAACACTCCTAGGAGAGATGATGAATCCTTTGATACCCAATCTGTGCTTATCTCTCCCAAACCTGTTAAAGTGAAATCGAGGTGGCGTCGGACTAGCGAGCTAGAACAAGTGGTTGGTCGTAATGGAAATTCAGATCAGAGTAGCTGTAACAACAGTCCATGCAGTATGTCACCAAAGGCTGGTTGCAGTCTTCCATCTTTATCCGACACAAGAGACTCCGAGGGAAAAAATCAACTAGAATTGGGTGAAAATATTGCCATCGTACAAGAGAGATTGAGATCTTTCGAAATTGTAGAAGAAAATCAATACTTGACCAGTAGGAACACCAGCAAGGAGGTCAAAAGGATGTTGTGTGATTGTTCCCTCACTAAAGAGGAAATTGCTCGTGCAGAACTCGGTTGCGGGGAAGATTGCATCAATCGACTCCTCATGATAGAATGGTAAGGGTTTGGATTGCTACTTCTGCGGCATGTGATTTACAAATCCATAACAATCTTTTTGCTTAGTGGACCTCGTTGCCAGTTAGGAGTTCGATGCACAAACAAACGTTTCCAGAAAAGACAGTATGCTAAAATAGAAGTGTTTAACACGGAGAAGAAAGGAGTTGGACTTCGCGCTTTGCAGGATATGGATCCGTAAGTTACCCTAATGAATCGCAATATAATTTTCCTGGAATATGCATAATAATGTGCGATTTTATTTTACACAGAGGAGATTTCATTATTGAATATGTGGGAGAGGTAATTGATCCTCGGGAATTCCATCGCCGTGCCAAAGATTATGCGCGCGAAAAAAATAAACACTACTATTTCATGGCGTTGAAGTCGGACGCTATCATCGACGCAACTCAGCAGGGCAACGTGTCACGCTTTATCAACCACAGTTGCGACCCGAATGCGGAAACCCAAAAATGGACTGTAAACGGTGATTTGCGTGTCGGCTTTTTCGCACGTAAAACCCTGAAACATGGGGACGAAATTACTTTTGACTACCAGTTCCAACGCTATGGTAAAGAGGCACAACGTTGCTATTGTGAGTCTGCCAACTGCCGAGGATGGATAGGAGAAGATCCTGAAAAGGAAGACAAGAATCGGGATAAAAAAGAAAAACGAGATCGCGAGAAACGAAAGAGCCGAAACCTATTCAGGTTTGTGAAATCATTATTTCTAACCATTTCGAATTTTAATTTGTCTTATCATTATTATAAAACAGGGAAGATGTTAATACCATTGACCTGGAAAGTGAAATAGAGAGACTGGTTACGTTGGGAGTTAAAAATCGCACGGAGACCCTAAATCTTTCACGTCTAATGGTCAGGGCGGAAGATTTTGAAGCTCGGAAGAATATCCTTACAGTATTACGGAATGCAGAGCAAGCTTGTCGGTAATAAAAACTAGGAACTCTCTGGCCTGATTTTTTGGTAATGAAAACATTTTTTCCTAGGCGACTGTTTTTAGATTACCACGGCCTTAAGTTGCTCTGGGGTTGGATGGTTGATGCTTCATCCCTTGGTCAAAGTTCCGAGAACCTTCAGTTTAAGATGGACCTGCTCTCCACATTATCTAGCCTTCCAGTGCCTAATAAAACCATGCTGTTGGACAGCAAGTTAATATCGATTGTTGAAAAATGGTCTACTGTTAGTGAATCTCCATCAACGGTGGAGGTAGCTAAGCCGGAAAATTCAACGGAAACTGAAGAAACGGTTGAAAATCAAATGGAACTGCCAAATCAAGTACTATATCCAATAGGGAGTCGTATGATTCTAGGAAAGGCATAAATAATCTTTTTTCGTTTAGATAATCTCCATGGCATCTCAGTTGCTTGACTCGTGGTCAAATTTGAAAGAAGTCTTCCGAATTCCAAAAAGAGAACGTATTGAAAAAATGAAAGAACACGAACGTGAAGCCGACAAAGAGTGGAATATGATTCCCGATGTAGCTGATCAGCTCAACAAGCAAAGTAGCTATGACCGCCGACCAAATAACCACCATCGGATGGATTCGGGTTATCGAGAACCTAAGGAAAGGGAGAAATTGAAAAGGTTACGGGATTCTCCTGATCGAGAAAACCGTAAAATGCCACGATTGGAAGTTGACAAGTCAGTATATCCCACAAAAATTGCTAAAGCAAGCGTATCAAGGTTTGGTTATATGTTTGTTTGATGTAGTATTTCGAAAGAGGAACGTCGACGACTTTTCGCCCTTAAAGTTGCCCAACAGGATGAAGAGCTGCGTGCAAGAAAGTGCCAGGCAGACGTTTGGAGAAGACATTTAGAAAAGTGTCTCGCATTCGGCGTTGAGCCAGCTGTAAGATTTGAAAAAAGTTTTACGGAGAGGCCAGATTAAATTTATTATTGATTATAGATAACACCTTTTGATTGTGAAGCAACTCCTTTCATCGCTTCAGCCAGCCCCGGCTATAGTATTGGGCTACCTCAAGTAATTTGGGACCCTGTTCTTGGTGGTTGGCAACCTTGTTCAGATGAACTTGGTTCATCATCGGCAAATCTCTCTGCTCTTACACCGCTCTCCGAAACCAGCTCAACCAATCAAGCAAAGGTAATCAATCATAAAAATAGCTACGAAATTGGTTGTCGCAAGACGATTTGTTATGCTTTAGGTTTCCAACGAGCCACCCCTCCTCCACCTAGTCATACCAAAAGGTTACAATCCGACTATTATGGGTCCTCTTGTCATGGACTTTGACCTTTGTAAACATGAAATCTCCGGGATCCCTTATGTTCCAGCCTCACTGGTGGTTCCATTGGAAAATGATACTCTCCATAATGGCACTTCTCTTGGTGATTCCACGGAAGTTTCTCTGTTGCCATTTAAACTTCCCTCCTTCTGGCGACATGCTATGGACGAACGTGGTCGTATCTATTATTATCATGTACGTTTAAGGTTAGCGCAGTGGGAGCCTCCTGCAGCGGAAGCTGACACGCCCGATTTTAGCTCCGAGGAGGAGGAAGAAGAAGTGGAAGATGCTATTGAGCCCGTCACTTCAATCGCCGTTGTTGATTCGACAGCTGACCCCATTTTGCAAAATTCCAAAGAACAGGAAAGAGAGCGGCGGAGAAGTCTTCTTTGCCGCGAGAAAATCATAAGCCCACGCAGTGAATTTGAAAGAAGTGATGATGCTCAAAGATATCGCGAGCTTAAGGAACGCGTTTTGCGCCAAAAACTTGCACGCATTCGAGAACGAGGTCTTTGGATAGAAGAAACCAAAACTGAAGAAAAGACCAAAACTAGGGAAAAGGAAAGAAGAAAGTTAAATGAAAAAGAGAAGCAAAAGCTGAGAAAGCGAGCCAAAGAAAAATACAAGCGCTCCTTACTCAAGGTAGATGGCCGCAAGAAGACCAAAGAACCGAGCGCAAAAGATAAAGTTGAAGCAGCTGGGATAGACGAAAAAGATGGAGAAGCTGTCGTCAATGGTGAAGGGAACGACATAGGCGGAGAGAGATATATGATGGAGGGATCATTAGACGACTACATGCTCATAGGTGAAGCCGAAGACGAAGCTGGTGAGCAAGAAAGGAACCGAAATGTCTCCGCTAACACAGTTCGTAAAATCAAGGATGCTTTCCGTATGAAAATCTCATCTGATATTGTCAACATTCTCAATCCGTATCGGAGACCTGATTGTAAACTCGGGCGAATAACCTGCACAGATGACTTCAAGCATTTGGCACGGAAGGTGTGTATCTTTTAAATCTATATGTTTCATCGTAATCAAATTCCTTTTCCATGTAGATGACACACTTCGTATTGGCAAAGGAGCTCAAGCACTGCCGTAATATTCAGGATTTAGTAGTGAACGACAGCGTCAAGCATAAAGCAAAGGATTTTATTAAGAAATACATGGCGAAATTCGGACCTGCATATAAACGGGGAAACGACGAAGACGCATGAACTCGACTCCTAATCATTTTGTTTTGTAACAGTGTATCGCCCGACTGTTGTGTACAATGTATTTAGCTCCTGCAATTTTTATCTGTTTTAAAAAGAAAACAAAAAACGATGAATATATGAAATTTCAACGAACTATGGTGGAATTATGCAACGGATTTGCAGAATGGCTAGGACGTACTCTTGAATGTTAAGCTAGATTTAACTAAAATTTACTTTTTCTCTCCAGTAGGCTATTTGCGCTGGCCCTCACTGTACGTTGTTTGTACATCATTGGAATGGTACAGTGTATTTTTGCCTGTTTTTTTCTGTCTGTTCTGATTTGCTGTCGTACAATATTTTTATTTCTTCAGATAAGGACGTAGGTTCTTGGACCATACAAATACAACTACCTACCAGCGACCAGCCTACCAGCTAGTTCACAACGCTATCCACTTCTACTTTGACTGTAAACAAAATTTCCCGGTAGGGATTCTATCAAAAGTGAGGCCCAATAGGGACAGATTATTCTGAGATTTTCCCCGGTAGATGGTGTTGGTTTTCTGAGATTTCCCCCGTTAGATGGTGTTTGTTTTTAACGCGACATCTAGTTTCCGACCAGGGATCTATTTTTCAAATGTCCTTATGTCCTTAAGCTACGCTATCCCATGATGAACCCTTACGACATGATGTACTCTTAACAACGCGATGGGCCCATGGCCGAATTTGGCATGTATCCGCCGTTTGGCGTGCAGGACGACTATGATATGCCAGGGACGACTATAATGACATTCTCAGTTGTGATAACTAAACCAAGCAGTCTTACAGAACCATTCACATGGTTTTGTCTCTCTTATTTTATTCAAAAGATAGGGGGGATTGCCAGAAAGGTATAGCAATGGCAATGAAACCTAGAGATTTGCAACAAATTACAAAGTAAAAGGCAAAAATTCTAACGTCTCATGTAGTCAGTCTTGTTCGATTTACAAATTTCCTGATAATGATTTTAAATAGAACACTGGCGTATTACAAACAAAGCAGATAATGGTTTTAGCGATATTTTTGCCAATAGATGTCGACGCGATTGGGGATCATTGAAAAGCAGGCCGTGAAACTTGATTTTGAAGGCGTGGTTACCTGTTTTGGGTAGGAATCGGCCTCGAGAACCATCACTAAACCGGTAGGTACTGGCGCGAAACTAAAAAAAAAAAGCAGAAAAAAAGCACCAACTCTATCATCCCCTTATGGGCTAAGGCCTAAACAATTAAAACGCCATCTAGCTGTCACGATTGAAACCTCTATGATCGAACTAAAACAATACCTTCGTCTGCTATGCCTGCAATGGCGGACTAACACTTACATACAACAGCCTTTGCTTCGTTAATTTTGTGCGTTTTATCGTTGTTTTTAAGCATTTCCAGCCTCAAGTAAGTAGAAAAAGACCACAACTATATTCTTGGCATTATATTTTTGCTTAATAATTAATAAAAGTTAGATGGCACTTGGCAGCTTGTTAACAACACAGTAAAGTTGAGCTTAGATTGCAATTGCAACCACAAAAAGGTACTCATGTTCTTGTGAAATTTAACATCTAGTTTCAGTTTGATTTTAAACGTATCTTAATTCCTCTCCATAGCGTGGAAGACAAATATATCAATTCTAAGCAAGCTTCCCATGGGAGTATTTGTTTAAAATGAGTCCCTCGCAACAGATTGTCAATTGATTCGAAAGGGTTTGGTGGGCTGCTTGCAAACCCAAGCTCACTGGGTGTTCTCTAACTATTTATGATATCTGATAGTATCACATTTAAGTGGAGAATCTTTAGCCATTTTTATTTCTTTTATTTTTTCTGAGATATTCTCAGTGACAGTGACCAATGATTATGCTACTGTTCTTTCATCTGATTTTTTTTCTTTTTTTTTTCTTGTGCAGATTGGAAATGACAAAGAAATGAGTCCTGTTCTTCGCCTCGTTTTTGCCTCATCTTCATAAACTGATCATCCTCGCTTCGCCGTCCTCGCCGTCTTCGCCTCGCTGTCCTCGCCGTCTTCGCCTCGCTGTCCTCGCCGTCTTCGCCTCGCTGTCCTCGCCGTCTTCGCCTCGCTGTCCTCGCCGTCTTCGCCTCGCTGTCCTCGCCGTCTTCGCCTCGCTGTCCTCGCCGTCTTCGCCTCGCTGTCCTCGCCGTCTTCGCCTCGCTGTCCTCGCCGTCTTCGCCTCGCTGTCCTCGCCGTCTTCGCCTCGCTGTCCTCGCCGTCTTCGCCTCGCTGTCCTCGCCGTCTTCGCCTCGCTGTCCTCGCCGTCTTCGCCTCGCTGTCCTCGCCGTCTTCGCCTCGCTGTCCTCGCCGTCTTCGCCTCGCCGTCTTCGCCTCGCTGTCCTCGCCGTCTTCGCCTCGCTGTCCTCGCCGTCTTCGCCTCGCTGTCCTCGCCGTCTTCAAGCTAACAGTTTTTACCTCACTGTCATAGAACTCAGCATCTTCGCCTCATCGCCGTCACCGTGGTATCTCGCGTCTTTGGTATCGTTTTGTTTTGTATCGTTGTATGTGTATGTTTTGTTTTAAGTTAACCCGTTGGCTGCCACCCATTTGCTCCCCTTTTTTTTTTAGTTGTAGGGACGGGCCGCGCTGTCCTGCCTCATGGTCACTGCCATGGGGTGGAGCAGTCGCCACTGCCCAAAATTGGCCTTCGGGCATTTAGGCAACGCACCAGTAGGGACTTTCTCTTTTCGATGCGATGGTGGAGTACCTGGGGTGTGCGTTCCCGCAAAGGTCTCTACCGTCACATCAGCCCGGACTTGTCTTCGGACAAGTCCCCCTTTAGCGACTGTAGAAAACAACCTACGGGTTGTAATGGCTTGGCAGCCAACGGGTTAACTTAATTGTATATGTGTATGTATTTGTATTTAATGTGATGTATGATTTACATGTTATGTAAAATAGTGGTGGAATTGAGGGTGGAGGTGGGATAATACAAAATCAATTCCATTTTATAATCTATTATTCACTCTATAATGATCACTACATTTAATCCACCATAGACGCTGATTACCATCACAGTTACCTGTCTGGGATTCGAACCCAAGTTGTACAGTATTCTAATCTCACGCTCTAACCATTGAGCTATGAGACTTGCCACATTAGAATCCAAGTCTTCATCCTATTAATGTAACTATGTAATGTAACTATGAATAAACTATCCTACAATAGATTATCATATAGGGGCCAGTAGTCTTCTTGGCAAAAACGGCATAGCGAGGGGTGGTCGAACAGTCAGAGATGAGCGTGTAGCAGGTGGGCAGGTCAGTGTTCATGGTCACATCGAAGGTGTGACGACAGCTTTGGGAGCAACGTCGCAAATACCAACGAAACCGGCCTTGATGGCAAACATTTGAGACATGGGCAAACGGGCATCGCAAAGCCATACCCAAATTCTTAAGAACATCGATGTCTTCGTAATGGCTGTGCATCAAGTCAGTGTGGACATGCAAGTCAACATCATCTCCGTTAACATCCATTTTAATTCAATCGGGCCAGCACCGGCGACTTTCTTGGCGTTAGCGGTAGGACCATGTGGGGCACGCATGCTCCAGTACGGCAACAAGGAGGCCTTTAGCATGGTGTCGATAGGGAGAAGAGCCATCTGACCACGGGGAGACATGTTGGCGTAATTGATGTCCAAAACATAGCTGCGAGGAATAGCGTAGTGGAGAACAGCTGCGTAACAAGCCTGCGAAAATAAAAGAATTACAACCATAGCCAAAGATATGTTTTGCGCAGTTAAAGATCACGATATCGACAGGAACGCCATCATTACCTGTGTCATGGGACCAACGATTCCAGAACGGCCGGCATCGTTGCGGTCCAAATCGCAACGATCATAGGGATAGGCGTTGCGGCTGGTGGCTGCTTCTCGTTGAGCTTCGGTGATGTTACCCTGAACCTTGATCATAATCGTGGAGATGTCCTTGGCATTAGCTTTAGGGCACTGGTCAGCGGGCGCTTCTCCCCAAACGAAAGAAACTTCACGCTGAACGGAAGGCCCGATGGATGACGGGATCTCGAAAATGCCCTCTGGCAAAGCTTCCCAAGCGGTTTTAACGTTAACGCAGAGAGCGCGGTTGGGAACGTTAAGTTCACGGTTTGCGAGACGGACAATTTTCACGGCGACCTGTGATTTGACATTGAAAGGCTCACTCTCGACATTGACTTCCACGTTCCATTTTCGCTCAGAAGTGCCCAATAAAGTGATGGCTCCCTTAACGTTGCTGAAACTTCTGCCTGGGGCAGCCTTCTTGCCAGCTTGTGACAGCGGAATCCATCCTGTGTAGAACGGCCTTCATGGAACAAGTGCCAGTGGGTGGGTATTGGTAGAAGTAGTTGCGCATTTGCATGAATCGTATGACCAAGAAACCGGGCACACTGCCGTGCGAATTGATTTCAGAGGGCTTGAATGATCCATACATCACCTTGGCGATGGAGGCTTTGCCAGTGAAGGTTTCGCAGTTGTAAACTTCGACGTGAGATTCCATACCCAAAATTTCATCGATGTTTTCGCGAATAACTTGACCTAACAACGAAAGCATAGTTTTTTTTAAAATGATATCGGAAAATCGTAGTTGAAATGATTCAAATACCTTTACGGAATTGTTCGCCTCGGGTTACCAGAGCTTTAGATTCGCATTCTGAGCAAGTATCATTAAGGTAAGAAAGGCCTTTGGAGTAATCTTTTCCCCACACGAAAGCGAAAGTTTTGCTGCTAAATAAGTAAGACAAAGTTTTCTCTTCGGTAGGAGTATTCATCTTGATCTCAACGTGGCTGTCGGCAGGTGAGAAACCAACCAAAAGGTTAACGGGCAAATGGATGCGGGATCCACGGGCCTTAATGATTCCCTGGGAGACGCCAAGCGGGTTGTAGGCAACCATGTAAGTGACCACCTGCAGAGTGATGTCCCAATCAGCCAGGATGGAGCGGCCGAGCTTCGCTGGTTGATTGACGTTTCCGTAAGCCAATTAGTAACGGGCGAATCCAGGAGTGCTAAGACCAACACCGACGGAAAGACCAGTATCGTTAGCCCTCCAGCTGATATGTTGTCCACCGAGCATGACCATATTGCGAGTCATTTTCAATCCACGAGAAATCATTTCGACCAATCCCTTGCCTTCCATCAGACTATAGCAATTTCTTCCATTCCCATGTGACAGTACATCAAAGTGTATCCTTGAGAACACAACAAGATTTCCATTTTCATGGGAGCCTGTTGGTGGGGGACAATCTTCATTGTCTTTTGCAAAATCAGCTTGATCCTTCAGGGTGTCAAGCTTGAAGTCCTTGGGGTCCAGTTTTTATGTAGGCCCTATGAAATCGAATAGTGAAAATTACTTCTGTAATCTTTATGCCTAATGAAACAAATTGATAGAAGTCATTCTTACACTATTAGTAATAGAGAATCAAAATGCATGTGGCCACCATCATAGACCCTACCATGAGGAAGAACCTGCCACGCAAAAGCTTTGTTGCATGGATCTGGAAAGATTTGAGGGGCGACCAAAACACATTTACGTTTAGGGTAAGTAAATTCTAACATTTGTGATTTACCTCACGATCAAGAACATCTTTGCATGCAATGGCAGACGGAGCAGGAACAACAAGCATGCCAATAAACATAGCAGACGTAAAGATCCTACATGACCGCTTCCTGTTGGCTAGTGTACGATATTGGATGGATTGAGACTTTGAGAGAGAAATATTTTTTGCTACACTGTGTAAACTTAAAAAAAAACGTAAAAAAAAAAAAAAGCTGAAAAATTCTGGCACAATTCTTACTTAATTAGAAAGGTGTTTAAAATAGATTTTATTGCTTGAAAAAGAATAACAAGGGCCAAATCATATACCATGGCCGAATCCTATCGGGAACTTCGCGAACGGAGTGAGAGCCCCTAGTTTTAGGCCCGACTTTTTGTACAGTGGGGCTCAAAAAGTCGGAGGACTAAGGTAAATTGTGATAGATGGCAGTGTAAGTATGTTTATCAGTATGTGTGTTGTCGTGTGCAAGTATGTGTGTCTCTGGTGGTGATATTGGGCATCAGGCCCAGAGCCCCAGATTTTCTGCGAATACTCGACACTTCGGCCTTGTGCCCTTGTCGGCAGAAAGCACCAATTCAACACAAAAAAAGTGTGTGCGTGTTAGCTAAGTTTCTTCTTTTGTTATTTATTTGGTGTTCTTCGGTGCCATAGGTGTTTGTTTAACCTAAAGTGCTAAAGTAATGGTATTGTTGTTTGGTGTTCTTTTTTCACCCGTCGAAAGAAGAGAAAACTCACATGTCACATGGGTGGGCTGAAAACCTGTGTTTGAAGGTTTTGTTAAATCTGTTATATTCCAAAGGAAAATTATCTAAAACTTACTACAATCAACTTTTATTTCCTGTGCAGTTTTTGGAAGTGAAGCACACCGAATAGGTCATTTTTTTATGTGACGGATAATCTTCTAAGCCATGCAACTGCCAATTCCACACAGTCTCACATTACCCTGCCAACAAACTATGACCTTAGTGTTCCGTCATGCTACTTTGTTGCTCATTAAAAAGTATTTACTTTGTACTTTGGCCATTAGTATACCAACTAGCATGATTCTGTTTTTAGATCTAGCTCGTGATACTTATGACACAAAGGTATGTATACAACATTTACTCAATAATTTAATACAACTGTTCTTCATAGATATTTATTCGACTCTTTTGGGGTTTGAACCCTAACCTTCGGCGCCCATTGCCGATGCTCTACCACTGAGCCATGCTATTATTAAGTCTATATTTTCGTGTCATTTGTGTTCAATAAATTTGGACTTAGAATAATTTTTCCGTAATAAATTTTCTTACTCATACGCATAGCATATTTGACTTTTCGATTCTTCTGTGTATAAAACTCCAGTCGGGGTTTGAACCCAAGAACATTAAATCCGTACGCCAATACTCTACCACAGAGCTATGATACTTACTACTCATGGTAACTTTTTCCATTAACATAACACGAAATTGGGTTTCGGTTGAATATCCTGGTGTATTTCATGTCACCTTAACGATGGCTTTTGTTATGTACACCATTTCGCTTCAAATCAATACATATTGTCAAGTTAGATGAAATATTAGGAGGGGATGATTCTAAAATCATTAACCAGTTTACGAAGCAGAGGGAAAAAACAAGAACAAAAATTATTTAGGTAACCTGTCAGTGCCAATTTGCCATGTAGCTGCACACCATGTTTATATGCTTGGCATTGAAGGCAATATGTTAGTCACTATTTCGAGTCAATTAGGAGATAAAACATGCAATGGCAATCGGCTTCGTTTGACAGATCGCTGCTTGACACAAAGTATATCTCAGCAACTAAAAACGTGGCGATACTGTTTCACTTTCCTTGCGGCTGAACAGACGCAAGCGCCCTGAGTGCTGAGTAGCACTACTGATTACTTCCATCCATCTATTTTCAATCGATATTTATTAGTCTATAATCTAGTAACATCTCGTGATTTTTTATTACCTGTTGAAGGTGTATTCACTTTCGGCCCGGAAGAAATAAACATGATTTTTAAACTGTAACTTAAAGACGAATTCTTTTTGAATGTGATCCCTCTCATTCGGTGACGTTACCGAATAGCCAAGCAAAGGTAAGCTTGCTAGAGGAAAATCATCCTACACAGAAAACATAATGGAATTCAAAACACTGGACAGTGAGATAAAACTGCCTTGATCGGGGCATTTTACCTGAAACGTCTTGTAAAAGAAGAGGCAGAAGTTGGTAAACACGACCCAGAGTTTCTGCCATCCATTACTGTTTTTGAACTTGCGTAGCAGGTATCCACTTAGCTGATTCTGTTTTCGTTAAAATTAATAATTAATTTACAACAGGTATTTTAATATAAAGTACTCTAAAACTTGGTATCAAATCTTTCTTGTTTGACATTCTAGACAAGAAAACAGACTAGATACACTAAAAGAGACTAATCACAATACCTCAAGCGCCAGAAGCTGATCGCGACTGCTGATGGATGTATTTCTATGCCAACAAACGTGAACAGTAGTATTACTCCTTTGCTGTTGTGTTCTCTCTTTTCCACTGGTGCCAGCATGTGTATCTTCTGTACCTCCGGTTTTATCAAGCACTTCTTCTGAAGAACCTATCAACGAGTAAGAATATAAATACAGATCACGCTTCATCGACGGCAAACAGCTTACTGCACGATTTCAACGAAAAGTAGTTTATTCTGGAGGCATCATCGGAGAGTTCCCTAGCTTCCTGGACGGCTTGCATGAGGTCTTCGAGCCACTTATCTTTTTCTTCTTGTGAATTTGCTGCTACTAGAAGGGCCCTATTTATCGGTAGATGTTGTTGATAGCTTAAGTATAATCTTCACCGTGTTGTGTCTATAAATTTGTTGGCTTACCTATTGCCTCCGTAAATGGTGAAGCAAAATTGATTCCCCATCTTGGGTTCACTTTCTTCCACCATTACACCGCGCAAAGGAAGCTGCCCATGGACTTTAAATTGCAATAGTGGACCGGAAGTTCGATTGGTGTACAAGAGAACATCAGAGAACTGTAGAAATCGAACCGCATTACGATATGTACACATCAACAAACATGTTAAGAAAAATACCAGAAAGAACATGCGCTGCTGAAAACCTTTGCGGGAGAGCTTCTGGAGGCAGCCCTCTCGAAGAAACTGACGATTAGGATTAACGACGTTATCAATCCCAACCAAGTCTCTTTGGAGTTCGACCAATTTCACAAAATTTTCCTGAAAACATAGGAATTCAATTAAAATTGAATGTAAACTTGGTTCATTCTATACTCATACTGTAGCGTGGATATTGTGAGTAACGTTTGTGATGATATATTCCATTTGCATTCTGGATTGCGTGCAATCATTATAATCAATGTGATTTGGTTCATAGTGCTTCAAGAGGCCTATGTAACAAATAAGCAACAACACAAAAAAAAATCAAAAATTGGACTTGGGAGATTTCGATTTTTACAACTTACGTTCGACGATGAGTTGATAGTGAAGGATCCGCTGTAGTGGTCGTAACAGGAACGTGTTAAGCGGCAAGTAGCAAACTTTGCGAGTCTCGAAGTCGCGGTAGATTTGCTCGAATGTCTTATTACGCTTGAAGGATTGCTCAAGTTTTTCTAGAATAAGACGATGTTTTTCTATATATCGATGATAGAGCTAGAAAACATAAAAGCTCTAATTAACCCTTCAAAAAATAAATAAATAAATAAAACCCTTGCATTATACCTCTAATTTGCTGGTCATTTTTAACAACAAATCACCGATTCGATGAACATCCCCTTTGGTGAATGCAGTCGTTCGACCTTCCCTATTTTAGATTGTCAGACATCAACTTAGAGGAAGAGAAAGTCATCACAATTTTACCAGGCAGCCATGCGATGCTCCAATTCTTTTAGCAAAAGGGTGTGATGTTCGTAGAGAGGATCCACGTGATTAAACAGAAGAGTCAGCACCTCTTCTGGCATATACTCTTCCTTGTTGAGTTCATCACGAAACCACTGGAAACACAAAATAAATCATAATTCGTGATTGAAAAAAATATGTTTCAGCCGGAGTGCACAGTACCAGATCAATAACTTCCAGATCCTTTTTATAAGTTCGCTCGGTCATCAGCAACTCTTTGGCGATGTAATAAGCTTTTTCGGTCGGATGGCGCTGGATTAAAAAAAAAAATTCTTAAAATTTGTGTTGTGATTGCGGAGATCAAGTGAGATTTAGCAACTGATTCGAATTTCAAAAGACATCAAACTGGCAGTGTGTTTATGCCCCATATTTGGTTTTTAATCACCAAAGAACATAACGTGATACCGCCGATCACTAAAGTCGAGCACTTAATTCCTGGGCTTGCCCATTATTGAAAATTACGAGGTAATTACCTTGCGGCGCAATTCGCCATCCATTGGTCCATTGCTCGATTTTGCTGACGTATTTGCACCAATATTATTATTAATATTGTTATTATTTTCAATCGAATGCCCCAGCAAGGGCGACAGCGGTGGCGAAGGCAGTTTTCCCGCAATCCCATTCCTGCAAACGAACAAATTCATCCATTAAGATTTAGAAATCGAACAGAGTCACAAGATAAGGGAAGAAAAATGCTTACAATGATTTGTTCAGATGAACGCATTCAACAGTTTCCTTGACTTCAGGCTCTTCCTTTTCACCTAGTTGACCAGCAACGGGTTCCTCCTCTGATCATTTCCAAGAAAAAAATAAGAATCAATTAATTTCACTTTCGCTCAAAAAAACAAAACATTTATCACAAAACAACTATTCACTATAAAACGAAACACGAGACAAAGTACTGCACGACACGAAAAGACACCGATAGATTGACTGTAGCACTCACCAGTCATTCAATCCACTCAAGTTAGTTCGCATTTTCGAATAAAGGTTAGTGGATAGAGAAGAATGCAGACGCGCAACATTATAATTCATCGATTTGTATTGAACAGGATTATCTTTTCTTATCAGGATTTCCCGTTAACAAACAAGAAAGGAAAAAATGACCTCCCGAAAAAGAAAGATGCACTATAACACTATTACAAGAGTACTTTTTTTGTTTGTTTTTGTTTTCTTCTTCTGAATCATGAAACCTTCATCCGTTAGGAGCAATTATATGAGTAGAATCAACGATTCTATAAGTCGACTAGTTTTGGAAAACCTCTTTTTGGGACAAAAAACCGAAACGAATATGAAGGAATGGAATCAAACCGGCCAGACTTAAAACGGAGGAGATATAAATAAGTTTTTTGGAATAATTCCTTATTCGAAATCGTTTTCTTTGTTTCGAAATCCTCAGAGCCGTCATTGCAGATTTCGACAGTTTAAAAAATTTGTTTTAAGTAATACAAAACTATATGAGACGGGACTGAAATTTTTTTTTTAATTTAATGGTAAAGGATGGTAAACTTCTTGGTCGCTACGTGAAAATCGCAAAAAACCGAGTAGGACTGAGACGACCACAGGGAATCTTTAACGCTCGTAAAAGGTTGAGTCTAATCAAGTCATAGAGAAGGAAAATAGTGAGATTCAACATGGGCGAGGAAATTTTATCCAACGAATTAAACAATGGAATACGCTACCGACGACTATGAAACAACACGACTAGAAGACTGGTTGAGGATGGTATTGACCCAAACTCTCTCTCACTTGTGGAGTGTTAGAACATACCCACCAACTCCCACAATAATAAACACTAGTCATTATCAGCGTACAGCTTTCATTCAAAAGACAGAGAAAAAAAAAAGAGATTTCAAAAAACGAAAGATGAACGATATCATTTTGGCATGAGTTCGGAGGTAACGGAAAAAGCAACGGGTTGCAGGGGAGATGATTAAACCGGGGCGACGCGCTGGCGGCACAGTACGACACCGGTGATAATAGAAATGCTTCATTTTTCCTCTATTTTTTTTATGTCTTTTTTTTTGTGAAATTCCGAGGCGTAAAAAGGTGACGTGTTCATTGGAAAGATCGTCACACTAATGGCCGTAGTGAGCAGGTCGAGATCGAGGCAAGGTGAGCCCATTCTGACGGAGCCACGCTGCTTGGCCTACAGGTAGGTAGTTATAAAAAATTACGCCCATATGGAATCTCTGCTCGACTTGATTGCGTTTTACAACCAGTCAAAGGGTTTCACATATATTGGTTTTAAAATTTAAAAGAAAGTAAGGTACTTGAGAATTTGCAACAACCAGTTCTGTTGAATCTAACAGACAGAAGAGAAAACGGATAAATTAACGAAAAATTGCTCCACGCACATTCCAGTGGCCCGTTAAAACCATGCAAAATTACTATTTAAAAAGACCGAAAAGAAAAAAAGAAATTTAATCTATGTACACAGTGACAAGAAAAGCTTGTGCCAATCGCCACGTCGAATTGAGCCGAGCCCCTCCATCTCCCCCGTCAAACCGCCACACAAAAAGAAACGAAGCGGAAAAATAGACATAACATGGAGTGTTTCAAGCAGCGCGTACAATCGAGCTGGTAACACGACCTGACACCTACTGAACGATCTAACACTCAGCCAATTCAAAGCCCAACCAACAAAAATAATAATAAAAAATAAATAAATAATAATAATTTTTAAAAAGTTACGTACGGCAAAAAGAAAAAAAAGAAAAAAAAGTGTAGGGAGGTGGGGGAGAAAGTCTGGCCGGCTTTTTTTTTTTGTTCGCGTTGGTTGCTTGCGGAATACATTCAACTTCGGGAAATGGATAAGAAATATCAATAGGAGATGGATTGCCAAATTCATGCTAAAAAAGAATACACCACGACTCTTTGTCATGGATAATATCATGAATAATCGAAAGACTAGATATCCGACCGAGGAGTTGAGAAAACAAAAGAGAATTGTCTAAGTAACTATTTCGAAGTGTGTGTGTCTTTGTGTGTCCATCATAAAAATTGTGTTACGAAGAACTATCGGAATAAGATTCTTCATCTGGCAGGTTATCAATCGAGCTCGGCGGGGAAGGGAACTCGTCCGTCATTGTCGGATAGGGAGGAGGGTAGAAAATGACTGTCTCGTTGACCGGAGTGGTCTCCTCAAAGGAAGGCGGCGGAGGTAAGTAACATAGAGACATGGCCGTATCCTCAGAAACGGCTTTGGCCTGCGCTTCGACGACGACGGCGGCTTCAGACGCTTTAAAACTACTGCTAACATCACTCATCGTGTTGTTTTGCTCATGAAGAACATCTTCGCAGCCGCCGTCGTCCGTGTCGGATGAAAGTTTCGAGTCGCAAGAATGCTCGCTGATGCGTGACAGAACGTGAGCTTGAAAGACATAGTCCATGCTAGCCATCCTGTCGTAGATGCTATCGGTACCTAGCTGACGATGATTGGGTTCTGGCAGTCCATCTTCTTCGTTAACAAACTCAAAAATCTGGTCTTCAGATATGAGATGCTCTTCCAGGCTAGTACTGCTCAGCGTGTCTTGGTAGACAAAATCAACATCGCGGACATCGTCGGCGGTGAGAGCTTCGTCATCTTCCGTTTCAGCCGGTAAATAACTTATGACCGACTCCTGGTCTTCAACTGGATGTTCAAAACTGACGGAAGACGTAGCCGACGCTACGACCTCTTCTTTATCTGGTTGGCTCATTAAGCTGCACATCTTTTCATCCGCCTCGTCATCTTCATTGACAGACGCTCCACGCTCCTCTTCTTTGCCAACATCAACCACAATCGGGAAAGACGGTTCGGTTGCGGTTGCGGTGAAATGCGAGGGAACAAATTCTACATCTGTGAGTGGGTCGAGGTCGGTGAGAACGGGACCGACAGTATCGTCGCGACTACTAAAGGCGTTCGGCGGAGGAAGATTTTGAAACGAGACGAATTCGATCGATTTGGGACGGAACAACGATTTACACGAGACCGGTTGAGGGTCGATTACATTCAAATCGATTTCTATTAGCCTAGCACGGGCAAACAGGGCATGCGGTTTCTCACGGTAAGTTTTCTCTCGCAATGACCGGAAGCTTCTGCTACGCTGGAAATGGAACGAACATCCGTCAGCATCAGCGTTAGCCTCCTCCATAGGAATCATTTCGCTTGCTTCGATGCCTCCAACGTCTTCTAGTCTAATGACCGTCTCGCAAGACTTGGAGGAGATCATCGAGGTTTGCAACCGGCGATGAAGGATATAGGGTACCTCTTCGTCCTTCATGATACGATTGGGTGAGAAAAAAATCGGTTCCGACTCGGAGAGTAGCTCATAAGAGTCCCTCGATATCGGATCTTCTAACGCCGAAATAGTCAGGTCTCTACCGACCGCTACCTCTGTGGGGAAAGTGTTGGGGTCGGTGTACTCGCTGGACGACAAACTACTTTCATCCTGACTACCACCACTTTGTGAGTGTGACCTTACACTGCCGGGAGTTTGGAACTGCGTGGAAGTGGACTGGGAGACGGGAAGAGGACTGCCTCGGTCGGGACTGTTTGTCAGACTGGGACTAGAACATGGACTTTGGATCTGACCTGCTGAGGGTGACGGCAGCGCTGAAGAAGACGATCCAGCCGTCCGAGGCAATGAGTGGAAGACTCCGGATGGCGTCTGCTGCGGCTGTTGATGATACTGATAGGGCGGATGCTGCGGGCTGGAAGACGATGCCGAGTTGTTGGAAGTAATGGGTGATTCCACTTCCATTTCCCGCTCCACGTCAACGTCCCGATGTCCACTCGCTGACCGAGGCTCCCGTGAGTGGTGAACATCTACCGTTTCGGTCCGCTCCGGTGTCGATATGCTCCTGGCTCGTGAGTCTGAAATGGCGGCTAACGATCCAGGAGACACATCATTTGCAACTGTTTATATTAAAGAAAAATTGCAGTTTGCTGTGTGGAAACATTGGCGTAACAAATACATTTACCAATAACGTTGTCACCAACGGGCAGGAGGGGATGAACAGACAAACTCGTGCCAACGCCACCGGTGTGGTGAGGGCTGGTGTGCCGGAAGGACTGCGATCTGTAAGAGAGACCGATGACAGTCAATCATCATATTATAACCAAGCGGATGTAGAAGCAGCACAAACCGTTGAAATGACTGCCGCTTGACGTAGTTTTCCCGGACGAATTCAACAATCTCTTTTTGTGTGCGTCCAGTGTACCTAAACGGCAAATGGATGAGATGCGTCGACAGGGGAAAGGGGGGAAATGTCACGAGGCCGGGAAATCAGCTTGACAGACTGAAAAAAAATTGAACTTACCGGAAGGACGAGCCGCGACTTAAAACACCTGGTTTAGGGCGCGGTTCATTTTTGGTTGTCGGGCAACGGAAAAAGCCGTGATGTTCGACACATTTCTTCCAAAAATTCTTGCACTCGTCCCTACATTCGAAACAAAACTCCACGACATCTTTGTAGTTTCCCTGCGAAAGGTAATGTCGTTTTAAATTAAAGACCGGAATAAATGCGGTAAAACAAAAGGAAGTCGAAAGTTAGACATACGTGTGCTTCCGGATGGAGTTTAATTAGGAATTTTTTTCTCTTAAACGACAGCTTTCTCACTTTTGCCCACGAAAACGTGTTGATTTTGGCAAAATTTTGGAAGACCAAGACTCCCATGTGAGCTACTGCCAAATTGAGGGGCACACCTTCAGGATCCTTAACATACATTCGCATTAATTTCAACGTTTTATCACTAGTAGGAAACAGATAAATGATCTTACTTTGGCCGGATGCATTTTGACACCATAGAGTTCACAACGCCGGGCAGTTTCTAGTAGGTTTAGATCAGCTTCCGCAGGTGATTGTCCACTAAAGGGGTAAACCAAAGGTTATCAAATGATATCGCATCGAATCGATTTTCCGTTCAAACCTACATGTGTTTTTTATGATTCTCCATGATTCGCCTTTCTAGTTCGGGATCTTGATGCGGTACAAATCTGTATGACGAAAGGTACGTGTGATCGGGATAGTCCTCTGCCACGTAATCGCCGCACTCCGCTACAGAGAAACCCAACAAAAAGAAAGAAAAAGGGGTTTTAAAAAACTGAACACCTACAGGAAATCCACACAAGTCATGTGGGTCAAGGATGTAGAGTTGCTGCACCTTGAACCAGGTAAGACGCGATGAGAGCCGCCGTCTTATCGTTGCATTGCAAGGTGCCTTGAGCTAAGTCTTGCTTGATTTGCATACAGAAGAGATAGCGAGTGAATTCCTCTTCCAACTGAGCCGGATCTGGAGCATAAAACTTGACGGCGAAGCGTAAAAGAGGATCAGTTAGCGACATTTCCAATTGTCGATTCATCGGCTTTTCCAAGTCCAGCCAGTATTTGACGTTCTCAGAACTGGTATACTCCAATCCAAAGTAATCAGCCTCCAAGAGATTCACCTGTTGACATACTTGCTCGAACAGCACGGTCCCCATGGCTTTGGCCTAACGAATACAACAAATGGAAAATGATTAGGATGAGTTGTTAAATCGATTCTTTAAACACGGAGTGTCGCGTGCGGCAACATGCACGTGTTGAATTCCACATATCGAGAAATCTCCATTTTCAGCACTTCCTCGATCGCGCGCTGGATTTTCCCTCCACCCTTTCCCAACACGATGTCGTGCTTATCCGACCTGAATCACGTGCACCGCCCAAGGGGGGGGGGGGTTCAAACGAAGGGTGGAGAGGTAACCCAAGTTCGGGTGTTTCCCGCCATCAAATCGTATACACTCTACAGCATCTACAATTTACACGCTATGAATTTTTTTTAAAGACCCGGCAGGTATTTCTTTTTTTTTTCAAAAAAAACATAAAGTCTAGAGGAGAAAGATAGAAGACCATATTGGGTATGGTAGGTGAGGGAAATTTTAATTGGGTAATGCTTAACACACGCGATCGTGCGCCCGCACACACAGAAGGGATAACATGTGTGGAAGGGGAAAAAACATTTTTTTTCATTCTACTCTCGTGTACTGACGTCGGCTCTTTGACCTCCAGTTTCCTCCAGCAACACTTCCTTTCCCGTCAACAGTTGTGGTCTAAACTTCGGTGGGAAACGGAGAAAAAAAAGGAAAAAAAAAAAACTTTTTCTCCCTTACCTGAATCTGAAACATCGTCACTGTGTCGTCGAGCATCTGAACGCGGACGACCAGGATCTTGCTCGATCTCTTGGCGAGATTGGGAGATGAGCCGCTCCGACCGGTTTCGTTTGTCGTGGCGTCCATGTTTGAAGTTCCCGTCGACCACTAGTGCTGAATTTCGCTACAATCGAACTGTAAGAAACAACAGAAGACCAAAATAATCAATTATTCATGGCAGACGTGTCAGGTCGAACGGCTTGAAAACGTGCGGCACGACCAATGGTAATACCCAAACCCACGCAAACATTCGTGAGGAAAAAGAATCCGAAGTTGAGAGCCGACTACAAGATGAATTGAGAAATTCTTTCTTCTCGATTGGTTTCCGAAACGGGAAACAGTCAATTCAGTCGGGAGGGTGGAGAAGTACAGAAATGTTAAAAAAAAAAAAGAAAATTTTAAAATAAAAAAAAAAACTGTCTTTCCGGTTGACACAACGACAGTTTCTTCGTTGGGGCGGACGCGCGTAGGACGTCAAGACAGAAAGAGGAGTGAACTGTGTTAACTGCCAAACTAAAAATAGCCGGCGTCGAAGCCGGGAGAATCGGGTGATTGCTTTTCGAGATTTTACTGTGAGCTCAGCGTTAGTTCCACGTTGAGACTTGACTTGTTTTTCTTCTTACCGAGATTTCCCCTCTTCTCACACCCGACTCAGTGCGAGGGAAGGCTGAATGAGGGGAGCGAGAAACAGAGATGGGGAAGAAAAAAAAAATTGGTGGGGAGCCAAATGAAGCATTCGAAAAGACAAGACGTATCACTCGTGGCAGCTGCGAGAGGAGGAGGACTTTGCTGGAGTTTTCCAGACAAATTAAGATCCCATGAAGAGAGCGAAAATTTTTTTATATCACTTCGAAACGGGCAGTATCTGTGTGTCCGTATTATGATAAATGGATGTCACTCACCTCAAATGGCTATTCTCACCTCAGCTACCATATTTTGATGTATGTCTAGAGTGCTAATCACCCTAGAATCAATGGGATACTTCTGGGCATTTTGATGGGACTATTTTTTTTTTACACAAGCACTGCCAAAATCATAAACAACTTCAACTCATCGGCATTGGTGCTTGATAGTTAAGCATGTCCAGCTGGAGCAGGTGCTTGTGTAAACAAAGGAATAAGACCAATCTGAATGCGGCTTCATAAAGAAGCTGATTGTCTGTTGACTAATTATGTGTTGACTGATTGAGTAAACATGACCACCAAGTAAATGCAACTTGATCACTCATAAAAAAGTTGCCTCACACTGACAGTACTGATAAATCAGTTGCTTAATAGCAGAAGATTGTAGTACGTCTGAGAATTTTTGACTATGCACTATCTACTTGATAGAACTTATCTCTTTAAGACATGAAGTTCATCACCTGTGATAAGATACAAATGCCTGTTAAGAAACAAAACACTAGCCCTTTTTTCAAACAGCTAGAAATCTGAAGTAAAGAATCCAAAAACTGGTAAAGCCCAAGCTCCAGGTGAAAAGGGTGGGGATTGTGACAGGCATTTCGCAGCTGCGAGACGTGAAGCCTTTATGTCGACAGTCTCGAAGTATTATGCAATTCTGAAATAGCCAACATACCTGGGACGACTATAACGCCAGTCAAAACCACTCACGAAATCCACGGACGATGAATACCATTGGAAATAAATGCAAAATAAAGCACCGCTTGACACACCAAACACTACTCCTGAGTACTGACTGCGCTGAACCTCTGAAAATTCTTCCGACTCCCCTACCCAATAAATATACACTCTAGGGTCCTTCCAACGTTGCCAGACTGGTTGTATGGAAGAATTGCACCTAGTCCACTCTCGTCTGCTTTCGTGCCAACCATCCTGCTCTCTACTTGCTCGCAGACTCACAAACTCATAGTCCTCTTACTCATTCATCTCTCACGCCAGAGCAGCCAGACCCAAGAGAGTTCAAAAAGGGAAATGTTTTTAGTTTGTTGTACAGTTTTCGACCAGACGCCCTTATCTCGATTTATGAGTTTACGCGCACACCCGAATGAGAAGTCATCCGTCAGCAGTCAATATGGAGAGTCTTGAAACAGTTGGCACGTCTTGGAGATCTTCCCAGCTGAAGACTACGTTAGCCCTCACCGGCTTTCCTTCTTGATAGCTATTAGCTCCCAACAGAAGTTATAAAAGACAGGAATGACCCGGGAACATCCCTCCCGACTGCTTCTTCACGCTGGCCACCAACATTGATGCCACCAGGTACCAGTTTTTGTCTTTTTGGACATCTAGTGGCAGATATTTCATTTGACCAGACCACCCATCAAGATATGTTAGTGTTCGCTTTCTCTTTCCTATTTCGTTTTTTAAATCTCGTCATATGCCACCCCCAAGTGTGACGAGATTTTTCTTTCTTTGTTGACTTTAGTGTGCGCATGCGTGTATGTATGGGATGATTGTATGAGCTGGCTTACTATTTCTAGAAAGTAAAAGAGCGCATCAATCAACGTATCCAAACAACATCCCTTCAATACCCACCGGGTCGGATTCTAGGGCGTCAAACGAGGTGTTGTCGGCTTAATGAAATGACACTTTGAAAATCCGGTATATTCATCGTGAAAGCATTTGAACACGCACCGCGTTAAGTAGAAGAAATCTCATTCCACATTTTTAGTTGGCTCGCTCGAAAAGCGGCGTGCATCCGACAGAGGCACGCGTGACAGCCGACGATATAATCTCAATTTCAATGAGTTTGTGATTGAAACCAACAGCCCACGACCTGTGAACAAAAAAAAAACGATAACCAGATCCTCCATACAAATGATGGGAAACTGTTTCAATGAAAACGAAAGTCGGACATTGATCTATCTACGTTTATCTTTATCCCGTCATGCCTTACCCATGCGTGACGCCGAAATCCTATCGCATTACGCACTCTTGAGTGTCGTCAGGTCATCGCTCCCGAGCCCATTGAAACAAATGCCACAAGCGGCCCAACCCTTTCCTGGCCATTTTAACTGAAAAATTCATTGCCGCTATTTAGGAATTCTTCAAGAATGGCTGACATCGAACGAAACAGGACTCAGCCTTCTGCTTGGGCAAAGTGTACTCTGCCAATAAAAGAGACGATCGTAAACCTTCTAACAAGTAGGACCGCCATTGTTTGGTCGCCCTTGTAAGCTGATAAAGGGTCCCAGCTTCCAGCATAGTCATCGTCTCTTATCTTTACGAGGGACACACCCATCATTCTTATACCGAAAAAGGTTTCCGAGATAAACGATTCAATAGCACTGCACATAATTCAACGCATCCGAAGGTAGGGATTTCCCATTTTCATCGAAATGTCGGAAAAATTGCATCCAAAAAAAGGACATGAATGTAATGATGATGCTACATGTAATGAAGCAATTTGTTAAAAAGAAGTTTTGTGTCGAGTATATCGCAGCGCCTGTTTTCATAAGTGACCGACCCCTTAAATGAATCGTCGAGGAGGGAGAAAGAGATTACAACAACAGAAAACGGGCAGGTAAATATAGGATGATAAGGAGATGAATTGCAGTAAAAGCCAGGGAGCTTTTCAGGCTTTGCGAGGGGTCAATGGTCGCCACGGTTTACGTGCGGCACGCCGTAGCTCTTGGGTTGCCAACTGGCGTCTCAGTTTCCTGAAATCAGCCAAACAATACGTAAATTTAATAACCTGTTGTTGATAAACGATAAAGACGTTGGACGACAGGTGCAAGACGACAAGAAAACTTTGATTGGTGGCGTCGTCGATCCGACTTACTATGTGGCAACATCTCACTCACTTGGTAATTTGAGTTGAATGGAAAAAGAGGTCGTCGGGTGCGTCCATCCACGTTGGTAACTGTTTGATCCGTCCACCTGAATGCCCATGAAGGCCACCACGAGATCCATGGCTGCGCGCGCCTCGTCCCGCAAGTAAATTAGGAGCGGTGAGGGACTGCGGAACGGACGGAAGCAAACTTGGCTTTACTGTTGGAGATATAGCGGCCGATGGTGACGGAGAACCCTTTGATCCAGGCAATAGGGGAACTAGCCCACTAGAATTAGCCAAGGCAGACACGTAGAGCTCTGAAGGAATATTCGGCCTTAACGAAGATATCGGCAGAGACGCAATGCTCGACAAGTTGGGTAGAAAAGGAGAAGCAGCCACTGGTGTTGGACTTCCGCTTATTCCCATGGCCAGACCAGATAATGGAGCCAAAACAGATAACGGGGACACAACATTACTCGGACTCTCACGGGCAGAGCGTTTGAAGGGAGGACCTTAAGCGAAAAATTACGAAAACATGTCAGTGAACCAGGTGTTCCTTGTTACGATTTTTGTTAACAAAAAACTTACCTTCCAAAGGAGAATCATCTGGACGTCTTTTCAACCGGTCTGTTTCTCGCTGGGGTAAGACTATTTTATCGTATATGAGGCTACCATCTGTATACAAACGAAATACATTTTTTGCATTCAGAGTGGATATCTAATTTTGTGCTAGGTCACCAGTTTACCAGCAGCTTTGGGGGGTTTTGGAAAAGCTTCGCGATGCAGCTTTGTCTTGGGCAAGGAACGATCTGGTAGAATGAGCCAAGCAGCCGTTGTGGGTTGGATCTGACCACGGGCAAGCCGAAATGTCAGATCTGCGACGCGTATGCGTTTCGGAGGACGAATTGGCGCCAGTGGCTTTTGCGCACGCAACATCCAGGATTGCACTTCTGCCGATGTCTTTCGAGCCATACGCATTTGGACTAAAGAAAAAAAAATTCATTTGCAACTTTTTTTGTGTGCTATTGAACAAACTTACAATCCTGTCGAATAGCAGCAGCGCTGATGGGAACGAAAGGGAACCGTGCAGCATGGCGTGGTCGCAATAAATGAGCAGAAAATCTTCGGGCCAGCCGAGTTATGGGTGTTACCGCTGTTCGAAAAATCAAAACGAAAATTAGGTCATAATCAAACACTTTAAGGCATAAAAGGAAATTACCCAAATAAAAAGCAGTTCGAGTCTTTCAGAACAAGTAGAATTGGATGGAATTCGCGAATTGTGGGGCAACAAAAATTATTAAATTAGATCGTGAAATCTCGAATTAAAATCAGTTAGCAGCCAGAGTAGGTAAATCAGTTTTCCTAATAAACATAACACTAATTACCTTCCCGCATCCCTGAGTAGAACAGCGGTGCGGACGCGAAGTCAAAGCTTCTGGACCTGCACTCAAATTTTTGGACTCTTCGTCGGAAGAAGCAGGCAAAGCAACTTTGCTAGAAACGGTGAGCTCTCCATATTTTTTCCAGTAAGACCAACACGCTTGGCACAACCTGCTTTGTGGTGGGACGGCGGGCGAGGCAATATTAGTCGGATTCCAAGCGTACCACTGTACTGAGGTTGCCACTGAAAATTTATTTTCATAGAATTTAGGTAAGGACGACAAACACAACAGGATTTTTAAATGTATTACCTGAGCAGCATTCACAAAACTTGCCGGGCCCCAAACCAATTTCGATCTGATGAGCTCCATTTTTTGACGATTGTGGAAGTGGTGGGCCTATGGCAGCGGGATGTGGCTTGTTGCTGAAAAACAAAATGGTTCGTACAATCACAGTAAAATTACATAAATACTTTAATGACTCACTATGTAGGTATATAAACTTGTTTCAGTTTTGATTCAGCTTCCACAGCCTTCACCCTCTTTTGTTGAACGTAGCGATCGGTGGTCTTCCATAGATAGTAGTATTCTATTAAACTAGATGGGACTTTCCAAGACAAAAAGTCTTGACGAACATCATTAAAATCTTTCCCGTATTTCTCTACAACAATAATTTGAAAAAAAAAAAAAAACGGTTACAAACTTGGTTACTAAATTCGAATTTCGTCATTATTACCCATTGCTTCTTCAAAAAGGTTTGCTTCCGAGGCTGACCATTCTTCCATTTGATCACGACATAATATTGGACCTGTTTGAGGCACGAGAGCACACATCGCCTTGCCCAGATCGTAACCCGATTGATGAAGAGCATCCATAGCGTGGAACTGTAACGAAAAAATTGCTGTACACAGGAAATTTCAGTGCAATGCTCTTTCAGTGTACCAAAGTTATATCTCTTGAGGCAGCAGCTGCACTCATATGCAAACTGGGTTGTTTCACTGACGAAGAGCAATCTAATGCCCGAGCAAACGTGCCCACTGACCTGGCAACTACCAAAAACTGGTCTATTTCGCGATCTGATAACCCGTGTTCAGGAGTCCACGTTAACACTTCTAACTCTTCCATATTGCGGCCATCAGTCTGACCTAAATCGATACGAATGTTTAACACAATTTTAACAATGAAAACAAACAATTACATCTAAAAATTTTACCTTCTTTCAGGAGGGCTGTGGGTTCTGCCTGATAGCGCGAGCCAACGCGAATTTCACCCCGATCAGCCAGGAGCGTTCGTTGCACTGGATCATATACCAATGTATAAAAAAAGGCATCCTGAAAAATCCACAAATTAGGAATGAATTTTGGGGATTCTCTATAAAATACAATAAAAATACCTCTTTATCAATGTACGATGAAAATGATTCAGTTTCATTGAGCAGTGTGACAGTACACTTTCCACGAATGTTTGTGGCTGGAAGAATCTCAACTTGCTTAGAAAGAAACAGTTCCCTTTGATTCAACAGATTTTTCTGTTTTGAACTTAACTCATCTATTGGCTCTTTCTCTTCACTCTTTTCTGTGATCTCTGGTTTAGTCTCAGTTGTAGAAGCACTTGTTTCTTCTTCCTTTTTGTTTGGAACTTTTGCATCAGTTTCAGATTCCACTTTTGCTGATTCAACATCATTGGTAGCAGGATCAAGGCTTGATGTAGGTGATGTGGCAATCTTTGCAGGAGAACCACTGGTATCAGGCTTTACCATACTATTGCCATTAGTCTCACCAACTACACCATCAACAAATTCTGAAGAAATGAAGTTAAAAAGAAAGGAACGAAAGGACATAATTTCAATGACAATCCAAACTAACTGTATGTTACAAAGTTACCTTGATGTTTATCAGCAAGTGAAAGCAGAGTGGCAGGTATGTCCCGTCTTCGAAAATAGCACATAACTTTAGCTTCCACATTACCACTTGATGTCTGTGCAACATAAATGTTTGTTATTTGTCATCCAAGAGCTTGAAAACATATTATACTACCTTGTTTAGCTCTTCAATTCTTCGAATTTGATAAGGCATAGAGGGTGCTGTCTCAAAGTAGACATAGTCTGAAATGTAATACACAAGATTTAATGAATATTTCTGTCAAATGGCCTATTGTTGTTAAGCGCGCTGAGTTTTTGACAGATTACCCGGCGTATGCCGTTTGCATTTTTAAAAAGATAATGACACTTACCCCCCACTCGATACATATTAGTTGTCATTTTACAGTAGAAAGCTGTAACTCTGTAAGTAGTAAGTAACGTCAAATATTTTCTGTAAGTCAAATTATCATGAGTTAAAAAAAATCCCCGAAACTGGTTCCCCGAAACTCGGTACAAGTGTCTTCAGTTGTACCAAGCTGCCGCGAGGCGTCGTTTTGATAGCTCCCTCCCTTATCAACTACGGACAGTGGATCCAGAACCCTTCTCTGAAGAGAATCTTTCTTTTTTCAGATCGGGCATCGGGCAATCGGCAATTCGGCATTCGGCATCGGCAATTCGGCATACTTACGGCGTTCCGGTTTACGGTTCATTCTTCATTCTGCATGTACAATAATGAATTATCACATATTATTACAACTCTTATGGATTCACTAGTCCAAGTTACAGACTTTGAAACTGACTCTTTTATCTAAACGTCCGTTACGATTATTTGTAGGAGAACTTGTCTTCCATTTTTCCATATTTACGATACTTTCACACACACACCGCACACTCCTGTATAGGTGTTTCCCAACTTCCATCCGTTTCCGCTTTTAAAGCGTTACAATTAATTTCAATAAAAGTTAGTAAATCAACGGCTAAAGAACAGTTCGTTTTTGGCGCGTTTCCCAACAAACCATTTTGCAATTTGGCTATGAAAATCAAGACTGACAAAGAAACATACGGAACGTTCTATTTTGATTGGTTCAATGGAATCCGTAAATTTATCTGTTTTTGACTTCATACTCGTCCTTTTTGCAGGCGGCATATACCACTATGAATTCAAAGTTTATGGAAAATAAAGATTATGTAATATGGTAAATTTTAATTTGTGTTTTTTGACAAAAATTGAAAGACAAAGCCGACGAATACTCGCATGTAAGAATCTATTACCACACGAGATCGAGAACATTGTACTGTTGATTTAGTAGCAAAGTGAACACTGATTCATTGTTAGCTGAAAGTCAAGGCTATATTTATCACTTAGTTCTTGACGTCAAACGAGAAGTTTTATACTTGTTATCATTCAGAGTTTGACAGAATATGACTAAAAGGCAACACACGAATACCAAACTAGATCTGCTGTTATTGCATTTTTGTAGAATTAGTCGCTATAGTCAAACGTGGTTATCACCCTTTATGTAACAATCTATCACGGCGTATTGACGTTTCGCCTGACGTATCAACTATCAACATTATTGACACACCATATTCATCTTATCAACCATCGTTTTTTCCCGACAAAACGCATGTTGTTAGCATTGCCAATCAATTTTTTGGTGAGGCTCTGGTACTCTGTCTTGAGATTTGAACACGGTCTAGCATATCGCAAAGTTTAACAGCAGCTATTGTTGGCGACCCCGTTCGGGCAGCGTTATCGGTGTTGCAAATTGCTCCAACCAGCAGATCCTTTTTGGACTGATGTGACCAATCCAAAGACGGGGTGTCGCTTAATGACGAAATGGATGCACCTTTGTTAGGCGCAAATTTTTCGCTGCGACTACGCCTAAATTCACTAGCTGGTTTTCTTTCTTGTTCAATTATCAATTGTCGATGGCTTTTCATCGAGCCACTGCAATCAGTAATCGTTTGACTGTGACTTTCGCTTACATGGCGGACGCGTCTATCTGTACGAATACGGTTCACGTTTCCCGTCTGTGACCCTCTTTGTACATTTGAAGAAAATGGCGGACAAGGCGGCTCTTCGCCACTACGATTCCTAGAAAGCCGCAACGATCGTCGAATACGATCAAATGCGGATTCCTTGCAAATGTCTCTGTTCTCTTGAGAATGTTCGACTTCAGATATCGATATTTCAGGAATAGATAAATCATTTTCTTGGTCATCATTACACAAAACAGTAGCTAAGCGAGTCAGCAACTGCAATGGGTCCTCGATCGATTCCATTCTTTCCTAGAACACAAGTATATATCAATTGTTTCAATGATTATGTTATTCCAAGTACCATAGGTTTGCGGAAAGAGCCATTATTGCATGTAATCCCTCGATCAATGTAATGAATCCCGGCATTATTTAAGCCGTCACTTCCTGTTGCTTCGTTAAGTTTTTCAGGATCTTTCTCAATGTGAGGTTCTTCGTAACGTAAAACTGGGTGGCTAAAGGTACGGAGCAATTCCATCCTCGCCTGCCTAGGAACTGGCTATACTTTCACAAAGTTGTTTCAGTTTACATAAATATCTTGTAATATGTATTCTGTTACTCTTCATACCTTGGCTTTCATTACCCTGATGTCATGGACGAGCTGGCGTAAGGCAACACCGTCTTTAGCTAGTAGGTGCCTAGTGGCACGAATGCGAGCTGCCATCCTTTTCTCAAGTGCTATAACAGGCGCTACAACTGGATTCGAACGTAACCCTTTGGTGATGATATTGATGACCTACAGATAAAGCCCAAAAATGACTGCATCGGTTGCATTTGTAGCGAATTTGATCTTAATTACCATGATGAGATATCCGAGTCCAAACAATATCCAAATAATAATAAAAGAACGGTAGACCCATGTCCACTGGCCAATATCATGTTGCCCTGATTGGGTACACAAAGAACATAGCATTTTATTTGTTAGGTAAAATTGTAAATGGCCTACCTGCGACAAGGTCACCGAATCCAATGGTGGTTAAGGTAACAAACGCGTAGTAAAATGAATCGACGTAGTCCCATCCTTCGACGATTGTAAAAAGTCCAGCAGGGATTGCCAGAAAAACAATAAGACCGGGAATGGAATATAAAAGAATCTCCGCTGTGATGACAATAAAAGTGGCGACACGTCCCCGCTTACGTTTGTTTGGCCGCTTCACAAGCTTCAAACACCCCCAAAAAATAGAATATAGGCCTAATTAAGTTTTTTCTTCTTTTTGTTTTTGATTGTGTTTGATGATTGAAAAATTAATATAAAATAACTATTGTTCTACAAAAAAATGCAGCTTTTTCATTACCTTGGAACCAAAATAGTTTCCTAGCGTAGCAAACAATATTCCGTTGAGAGGGATGCCGAAGAGAGCAAAAAAGATGCAAAACACCCTACCACTAGGCGTTGATGGTGCCAAATGACCATATCCTAAAAAAAGATAACCAATGCTATTCATTTGCGCTAGACTGTCTATTAGTTATTGGCATGGTAAATGATCTAACATGGTAGCATGATGATTTACTTTTTGGTCTAAGTTACCGTACTTTACTTTCCTCTCTCTCTCTCTCTCTCTCTACATGGTTAGTAGCCTACATAGTTTTTTTTAACGAACTAAATATACACAAATTATGGTGAACTACTTCGGATATTGCGGCGCACTGCTTAAACATTTAATTGTTTAGAAATTATTAACATTCAAAATTTTAACGAGACGCGTATGTCAAAATGACGATTGGTTCGCATACTAACTAAAGATAAAACTCAATAACAAGGTATTGACGTCAAATGATGCGGACGAGCCATAGCTCAATGAAATGCAACGGTGACTGCTCGATAAACCTTGAAGAACGGAATCGAGGCACGCAAAAGTATGTAAAAAGGGGAAACTTCGTCTAGAACTCGTGACTGACATTGACGTTTGACGTTTGAATACAGCTATAGTTTGCATCTTATCTACAGACAGGTTGCCGTGTGAGTTCTTAATTATATTGTCGGAGAGAATTTCGGCTGTAACTATAGAAATGGCGCATATGGTATACCAATCGTTGATGCAATGGTGACGGCCACGAAGAAGCTGTTGTAAAGAGTCCACTTCTTGGATGGCAGAGAACCATTGTGGATTAGACCTCGTTGATTAATTTGTTCGGCAATATGCGCCCACATCTCCTCACGTCCGGTGAGATCGATTGGATTTATCACATTTCCGTCACACGCAATTAACTTTTCTACAGATTGAAATCGAATGATCCCAACATAATTTAAGTTATTATCGACATGATTATCCACGTTACAATAAAATTAGAAGAAATACAGACCATGGATCACAGTTTTAAGACCATTCAATTCCTGCAAACGAACTTCTTCTTCAGGAGATTCGATCAGCATGAAGACAACACCACCAAACAACAAGTAGACTTTAAAAAAAATTAAAAGAGCAACCCACTCCTTCCAATTCATACTGATTAACAAAAAGGTTAAAAAATCTATGGGAAAAACAAAACTGGAAAACTTTTTTGCCCACGGTCTAATAAATGGGGATTAAAATTGGAGGGTACTGAATCGAACACGTTCAGGCGATTGATTGCCAGAAAATCAGTAGCGACGCTGATACGCTTTTGACTGGGTTTCTTTTATAACGATTTTGGTTTGCAAGCGATGCAAGCCTTGGGCTACTCCTCTTTTGAAACGCATAGCGCTGAATATTTATCAAACACTGCTGTGGTTTTAATTGTTTGCACTATCCACAAGTTTCCCTTTTTGTCTATCAATAACCATTTCTGCTTACTTTTTACGAAAAAACCGCCCGACCTTGCAAATTTTGTTTAAAATTTCTCTATTGCGGAATTTGTTGCTTCACAGAAGAATTTCCACAACCTACGGGAGCTTAAATGGTTGTTTGTTCACAAAACGCCACAGAATATTACTAAGTACTGAACACTGTTTGATGTATTACGAGGCTATTTCTGAAACATGATTTTAGTATTCACGGAAATGCATTTACTTTACGTGGACGAAAGAGCGCGAAAAATTTGAATTTAGCCTTCAGTTTTACCACTTCTGCGCGCGTTTGAATATGACTAAATTTTTTAGCGTTCCGTGAACGTGACAACAGCGGCAATCCGAATCACATGGTCTTCTCAGTGCACGTTTGGTCAAATAATAGTGAGAACATTTAAAATTACTTACTTGTTCAGGCGAAACACAAATGGTGTTGTAGATAACCCGATTTGGAATCCATGCGCACACAATCGAAGGGCAAGACCATATAGCAGCAAGAATGGATTTCTGGGGAGTTGGTGTTTCTGCGACTGAATGCATGAGTTAGGTTCACGGCTGCGCGCCACCATCACATATAACGCACCACAAGCTGATTGCGGAAAACGTCACTACTGACCCTGGACGTCTTAAGTACGGCACGATTATCTTCCGGACTGGGCATCCGGAAATTGAGGTTCGTTGTTCTACAACACGAACAGCTTATCGACACGGCAGTTAACGTAACAGCTAATGTTCGAAATTCGCCTACGTATGCTTTATCTAGTATCCAAATGGGGAGAATCAAGAGTTAGCACACATTTTTTACCAGAAGCTAGATTCTATAATGTCCTTGTATATCTTTTTAGAATAAAATCTATGTACATACAGGGAACAACGCTGTTACTTTTTGGATTTGTCATTCGCTTCCCATTCTTTTGTCAGCCGTTCGATTTGTTCACTTGTGGAACTTGCACGAGCTTTTCTTCTGGTTTCTAAATACCAGTTAGTACTATCTTGATCAACCTGATTGAGCACTTCCAAGGCTTTGGTAGAAGATTTCCTTAACCATAATAAAAATAAGATATAAGAATGTTGAAAGCAATATTTGTAAAATGTACTTACTTAACGACAACAAAATGAAAAGCTGCCCCAACTAGCATAAACACCACACATCCAGCAGCAATGTACTTGTTTGAAATTCTTTGTACACCTTTTATTCCATAATAAGGTTTGTCACTGTAATATTTGTCCTTGGATTTGTCTCTTGATGCCCAGAGAGTTTCATCTCTCCATTCACTATGGCACAAAAACACTAGAAAAATTCAGCATAAAGAAAAATGCAAAATATAAGTAGCCACAATATACTTGACTTTTCCGAAAGGAGCATTGGTTTCTACCCATGAACTCGAATTGGTCTCCATCGTCCCATATGTCCTGCTCACAAGACTGGCATCATACAATTGTCTTTTGTAGGGCTTTGAAAGGACAGAATAAGCTTCATTTAATTTGAGAAAAGACTTGTGACAATCTGGGTCATCTTTGTTTACATCTGGATGAACCTACAAATGTGTGAATATATGTTAACAACTGTAATAGAAATATTTATACAGATCACTATTTTAAGCATGTTTTACCTTTTTTGATATTGCAACAAAAGCATCCCTAATTTGCTTTGGAGAACAATTTTGTTGGAGTCCTAAAATTTCATAGTGTGTCTGTAATAGGGGACTATAAATTGAACAACAGGATATAAATTTCACTTTGTCAGCACATACATACTAACAGGTAAAGGCTGTAAACTCACTCTGATGATTTCTTGCTTATCCCCATTCCTTTCGGTTAATGGCAAGTACAATCACTACAATTTGAATTTGGCAATAGAATTAGCAGATGGTTATCTGAAGAAACATCTTATGCTTCTAAGTCTAACTGACTAATGTCTCGTACTGGGACAAAATTCGGTTTTGATGAAACTTTTTCTTTCACTTGCGTTATAACTAATTACATTAGTTAGGATGGATGTTACGGTGCTTGAATTTCGTCTAAAAGTAAAATCTTTCTTTTTCTCACAAGTTCTTGTTACATAACAAGAGCAGACTGCAATCTATCGGGACTATTTAAGTCTTACATCGATAATAACTTTCAAGGAGAGTTAGAATCGATAGTAATTCTATTCTCACCTATTGGTATATCGCTTTACGCGCTGTTTGTTGATGATTATTTCCAGCAAACAAAAATTAATGGTGCTTCCTGGGGTGCTGAAAATTGGAGGGTAATTTGGCGTTCCGTATAATATCGTGTGATTAAAAAAAATCGGGGTTGGCGGTGTACTAATGAGCTCATCTTGACAGAATCCCAATCGGAAATTCCAAACAGTAGATGTTTTTTCACTAAAAATTGGGACCCCCTTGGAAAACCAAGGGAAAAATTTAAAGACATAATGGTTTTATTTGCAATTTCATAAAACATTTTTGAAACATAACGTGATCTTGACCATAGCACCAACATCCAACATAATACGACGATCATGCTTCCAAAATATTAATTATACATATCATTTTTTACTTCAACTTTATACACACAAACTACATACAAACCCTACTAGAATTGTCGTGTAGTCCATATATCATTAGAACTGTAACATGTTTTTCAAATTTGAGCTGAAGCAATTGCTCGTATATCCTTTGCAAGTATTTGCGTTGCCTCCGGTGCCTACAACGTTTTTTTTTAAATAGATTTTTCAAATAGGAATAATACTGACGCTTACTTATCAACCACAATTCCGATTGCTTGTTCTACTGCTTTGGCATCCGTAGGATCGACATAAAGAGCAATCAACAACGATTGTACGACGGCTGCTGTTGCTTCAATTGCAACGATATCCACTTGCACCCGAGAATGGAAGTTTTGAAGGGTTGTTTGAATATGCTTAAGGATCTGAAAATAATCGTTAATCATTTTCCTTGAAATCCAAATGGAATAAAGCTGTTTACTTGTTTTTCGTAACGTTTCCTTGCGTGAACTGGAAGCTTTTCCTCGATTACTATGTGAAAGTTTACCACCGGATTTCCCGCTATACCAAGCGAGCTGATCGCTGTTTGACTGCCGCAAGTTTCACTCAAGCTATTACTTCTGTTGGTGGAATCTTGGCGCGTATGTGTAGCTGAGATATCGGCTGTCTCACTGGCCGATTCGGCACTGTTCTTTAAGACGTCAATTAATTCACCTAATGCCATTTTCCTTTCCGTGTATCTATGAGTAAAAAAAAATTAACCAAAATGATGAGCTTCTTTAGTATGCGGCATGTAAAATTCAACTTACCGATCTTTTTCCCACGTTTTCAATCTAGCTGATCCTGCTTCGGAATCCTTCAGAATTACTATATGAGGAACCTTTTTCTCTCTGCACCAAATCTGAGCTTCATCCAAGCTCTATAATAAATAATTTTTCACATATCTACCATATAACACGGTTGTAAAAAAAAGGGGAAATACTTGAAAATGGTCTAATACGGTCGCGCGAACTCCGTTGTTCCACAAATCCTTTACTAATGACGCCTGTTCTTTGGTGTCAGGAAGATATCCCACCGTATAAATGGCTGCATACACGAGCACGCGCTCTTCAAGCGCCTCAGATTCTTTCAGGATCGCCGCAACTTTGTCCATATGAATCATACCCCCAACAACCGATGGTTGACTCACGGGCTCGCCATCCGCTTTACGTCGGACGATAAGTGGATTTTGAAAAGACTTTACCAGAGCATCATAACGACCACCGGTTGCTAAAACATCGTCAATCTTGTTTCTGGAAGTTTAATTCAATATTTACGGATTACTATATTTAAAAAAACAAAAAACTAAAGGAAAATACGATTACCTTTTCAGGTTTGTTTGGCAAACAAAGCGGAATACCATACCGGAATGAGTATTATAATTTTGGAGCGCGATGTCGATGCGAATGCTAAAGGAGTTTCGTAATCCCATGCACTCGGCGTGAGTGACGATGGCATCAAGCTCATGTAGCGCTTGTTTCGCTAAACATGCTGCTTCTCCCTTCCGACTACTTAGATTTGTTAGCGCCGCCGTAACCTTAGCTACGCTTCCTTCCAATTCTAACAAATTCAAAAGCATATCGACCGATTGACGTGATATAGCTAATTTGGCTATTTTGTTTTGAACTTGTCCTTCGGATTTTGAGCGGCTTTTAAGAATTTGGCAGAGTTCTGGACGCTTGTCTTCGGGGATCCCACAATGAATCAAAACGGCTTTTAGAAGCAAATGATGGCCCAGCTGAAGCGTTATTTTTCTCTCAATCTTCAAGCGTTGATCACAGAACACGTCTGAAATTGTGGCCAAAACCTCTGCGTCCGCAAGTGCGGAGGATGGCGTAGGAGTTACAATATCGAAAACAAATTCCGGGCTAGACTTGGGGTGAAGGCCAACGAGTTTTCTTTCGTTATAAACGTAATCTGTGCAGTAACGTTTCAGCCAAGTGATATTGGAGCGGGAGATAAAACGGGCGAAAGGAGTCTGAAGATCAGCAGCTAAAGTCTGATAACATTAAATGAAATGGTAATATAAACTGCACTTGAATGAAGTCAGAACGGAGAAATACCATACCACTATGCTACCGGCACGATTCATCAAAAGAACTTGGGAAGACCCATGCTGTTGCGTTTTGGCTCCCTTAGGTGATAATGCTGGGGTCTGTCAATCATACAGTATAGTTTATTATGGCTGTTATTTATTGCTCTATTTTATCAAATTGGTTTTTTCATGAACTCTTACCTTGAAGTAAATAGCTCCTCTTCGCTGACAGTGTTTAACAAAAACTTCTTGTAAAGTTTGAAAAATCCATGCCGTTTGTTGTAATCCAGCAGAGGATGTAATATCCATGTCATATACTAGATCTTCTGAGAGTGTCATTTTTTGTTGAAAACACGAAGCCACCAAATGCTTGTATGATTTGCTCTGTGTGTTCGATAAAGTATGTCGGACCATTTCTTGTAGTTCAGCCTCTTCTAGCTGCGGGGGAGGTAAAATTGGGGATTGAAGCAGCTCTGTAGATGAAGGACGCGCTGTTGGATTGTGGTTCAATAACCAATTGATCAACTGAACCTATGGGAAAAAATATTTTTTTAAATGGCTATACTCAAAATAGTTGTATATTGTCAGCCTCACCTCTTTGCCAGTCAAATGCTCTGAATGTGGTAGCACAATTTCTGGTAAGCGAAGAGAGCTCAGAACTTTTATTCTCTCCATACCAGTCGTGAGTGGGGGATGACACATCTCAAAGAATATTATTCCCAAACTATAGATGTCGACTTTTTCGTTGTAATTTGCTTTACCTGCTGTACACAAACCAGATTTAGTTCAGTACTCCGTGTTTTTTCCCCACACTAAGCCAAATATTAAATCGGGTAAATTACACTTACAGCTAGCTTTTAATTCAGGAGCAACATAAAGCGCAGTTCCAATTTGGCCTGTGAGTTGTCCTGAATTTGAAGCAATTTCACTTGATTTGTCATTGGATAGCGCTATATGAGGGCCACCGTCCAAAACATCAATGGTTACCACTGTAGGTAAGGTTGTAAGCGGACTAGATGTCGCCAAACCAAAATCTCCTATCTTTACACGATCTTCCGAGTCCAAAAATATATTGACCGGCTATAAATGAAACAAATTCGAGGGAAAGTAAATTTGCTTGTTTAATAATGGTTGTGTAGAAACCTCCCACGGATGATTTACCTTAAGATCGCGATGGATTATTCCTTGTTGATGGATGTATGCCAATCCTTCTACGATTTCACGAAATAGTCTCCAGATTCGGGATTTATCGCGGAAAAGGTCGGAATCGATGGCGGTCCTTAAAGTGCTTTTCTCACAATATTCCATTTGAATATACATGCTTTGAAGACTGCGGCACGAAGAATTAGGTGCATCGACAGTGTCTTCTTCCTTTGAAGATTCCTCTTCTTCCGAAGAGGAGCTTTCTGAACCATCTGTGTCAAATTCAATTCCACCGGAAGAACTCGTTTCTTGGGGCTTTATAAACCACGGGCCTCTTGTAGGTGACGAGGAATCCGAAAAGTCAGATTGAGCAGCATTTGTCGCTTTCATTCCATTAAGCTTTTGGTCACCCCGATTTTCAGTATGTCTATTTTAATATTGACGTGAATGTAATTAACGTAAAATATCAAAAATTTTAATGCTTATATAGAAGATTACCCTGGACGTGAAGGCGAATCATTGTGAACAGTTTCCAGCCATGAGTTGTAGTACCGGACGATATTTTCATGATTAAGCCGTGACAAAAGTTTGACTTCGCGTGTGATTTTTTTGTTGAGTTGGCGACTTTTGGCATCTAGTAAGATTCTTTTAATGGCATAAATGTTGCCATCGAGCTTATTTCGGACTTTAAGAACATCTCCAAAACCCCCTGAACCCAAAAACTGCAGCGTCTCAAACTCGCTGAGTAACCTTGATGGGACGTGAGGCAGGTCCATTGTAGACGCTACAAGCGGAGCAACAGACCGAAGTTCATCTGTTTCTCTGCTCTCCTCTTGTTCATGGTTTTCACGAAATGCCGGTGCCTTGAGAAATGCATGGGACAGCAGGTCATCTATATTCAATCGATCCTTTTCCATATCGGACCCCATACATTTTCCAATGAAATCTCTGAGCAAAAGCGGCATAGACGAAGGGAGTTTCAAACGATCCCACCGATGAACGATGCTTCCCTAATCGGTTTGTTTCCAAACAAAACTTATTGCATAACGTAAAAAATATAAAATAATTTTTACTTGATATAGAGTCCAAAGAAGAATTCCCAGTCGATGAATATCTCCTCTTTTCCCTCCTCTTCCAGGGGCTGACGGATACATCGTTAGGGACGGTCGATCGTCTATTCCAACAAGAACGCATTAATGAAAGTTCACTGGCAATCCAGACGATTTGATACAACTACCTTGGATAGAAAAAATTTCGTTGATCCTGGACTCAAGACAATAATCCCCGATTCGAATTTCCCCAACGCTATCCAAATAAATACTGCTGTGACGAAGATTTTTATGTACGACGTTCGCTTTGTGTAAAACTTGAAGCGCTTGGAGTACGCTGCTGGTGATATGGCGCAAAATATCAACGCTAAGGCTTAGGCCTCTCTTAAATTGGAAAAAAAGAACGTTCAATCAATACAATGAGTGATTGATAACAAAATTAGCTCACATTGATGAAGAAATTCAGCGATAATCCCAAAACAAACTGCTCGGCAACATGGAGATAAAAACATTCTTCATCTTCGGACATTTCCCATTTAAAGGCTAACAAAGGAACCAGGGAGGGGTGTCGAATGTTACGTTGTAGTAATCGAAATTCCTGTTCAACCAGCGATATTTGTTTGCGGCGAGAATCCGCGTTCGTACATGAAATCTGGGAATGGAAAGAGATACGTGAAAAACTGAAAGAAAATTTTCGCATGACACGGCGTACCTGGTAGGTTGTAATAATTGCAGCTTCCTTAAGATTAGTTTCTACTGCGGCACAAATATACCTGTTTGGTCGACATGTTCCCATACACGGTCCGCAGTGGTAAACTCGACCTCCATCCCTATTCGAAAAACACACTTTTTCCAGCTTTGGATGTCTGCACTGCCTTTGTTCTAAAGTTGTAGTTTGTGTGTTCAACTGTATGTCATTTTTGGTACTCGTTTGAGAAGAAGCAAAGTTGATTTCCAGAAATGGAAGTTGATTTGAATTTAAATTTGTTATTCTTCGAAGTTCACTTAACAAAGCTGGCTGCTTTTTTTGAATTTCTTCACAGAATGCAATGAGCTGCTGTTCATCTTCTCTTACTTGTCTAGTTCTTTCTTCTAAAACAGATTTTTCTATTGTGTTTCGTTGTCTTGCCAACATTTCTTCATGGAATGACTGAAATCTTGGTTTTTGGTTTCTCTCTGCTAAAAACCCTTGAGCATGGTGGGCTAGGTTAAAGGTTACTTCTTCCCCTACACCATCTTTGCATAACTGCTCTAACTCAAGTTGCAACTTTTCAATGTCTTTGGATGAGATACCTTGTCCATTTTCAAGTTTAATCAAGGGTTGAGATTGAGGGTAGTCACTAAAGAACTTGACACGTAACTGAACTGTTGCATGAACTTCATCTTGGGACAGTCCTTTCTGAGGTTTTAATAACAAAATGAATTCTGGGGGGATCCATTCATCACTGTTGAGAGACAAATTCACAGCAACAAAATCACTTGTAAAAATAGCCTGTGGGAAAAAAATTTACATTTACAATATGAGGAACAGACACATTGTGCTGTGTTATGTATGCATACTTGTAGAGCTTGTATCTCATTTCTTTGCCTAACTTCTGGGGAATCTTCTTCTTCAACAATCATTGCACTGGGTAGCGAATAGATGCAAGTTTACCCAAAACGCATTACTTCTTTGTCAAAAAGTTACGTAATTTAATTTTTAAAATTCCTCAAAATAGGATTATTGTAATAAAGCGTGATGTGGTTATGTGTAGAATCTACGACTGTTCGAAACCATGGTTCGAAGCAACGAGACAAGGACATAAACATTCAAGCAGAAGGTATGCGCGTCAAGTTGCCCATCGGCAAAACACTAGACCAACGAAGCTTCTTCTCAATGGGGCGGCTTTGAAGGAGACGGGGAGTCGGGGACGGCCGGACGGGCTGACGGGGCACGGCCGCACAGGGTGCTGTGAGAGTCTGTGACTGCTGTGTCTCTGTCTCCTGTCTGTCCGTCTGTCGTCTTGCGTCTGCCCGTTTCCCGTCTGGTGTGCTGCGACCGCCCACCGGTTCGACGGTCTGTAAACTGTAAAAACTATTAAACTAACTAAACTAGAACAAAACTGGAACCTGTAAGTGTGTGGTGTAACTCTGTTTCAAAAATTCACAAGCAAACGTAAGCATATCACCGTTTCCGAAGAATCAAGTCCTATGAATTAATCGTTGTTCAGCGGTTCAGCAAACAGACTTCTCGTTCCCACCAACAGAAAAAAAAACAATATTGTGTAAAAGGCACATCGGCACATCCTGCATTCTTTTTTGCTATGGATTCGTTAACGTTATCTACGTAAGCATATTGTTCCTTACACCCTTGTATTTTTTATTGCCAAAAATCATGATTTTTTTATATTTTCAGAGCCAAAATAGCCAATGGAGCAATAGTTTGTTGTGAGTGTGATTTACAGGGTGATATTACCATAGGATCTCGAACAGTTATTCATCCCAGAGCCAAAATTATAGCATTATCTGGTCCAATCATTATTGGAGAGAACAACATTATAGAAGAGCAAGTTCAGATTATAAACCGGTAATAATTAATTACTATTTTTTTTATATTTTGTTCTCATCGTCTCTCATGAAGTTGTGAAACTCCAATGATAATTGGGAACAACAATGTATTTGAAGTTGATTGCCATGTTGAATCAAAGTTCATTGGAGACAATAACATAGTTGAATCAAAAGGTACTAACGAAGAAAGTTTAGCAACTGCCATTCAAATGCAATTAGTTCTGTTTTAGCATTTGTTGGAAGACAAACATCTCTGAGTAATGGTTGTGTCATTGGAGCCAAATGTGAAGTCCTTGTTGCAGAGACTCTTCAAGAAAGTTCCCTCTTTTATGGTGCAGGTTCCGATGTTAAAAGGAGAGTGCAATCAGATAAACCTTCGGTAGTCACATTTCATTCCTATTAAATTTAACCACACAGGGTTTAACAAAACTTTTTATTTGTAGGCTCAGGGTGCCCAAATTGAATTTCTTTCGAAAGTATTACCCAACTATCATCGCATTAGAAAGCCACTCGCCTAGGCTGTCTATGAATATACGAGACAATAAATTCCAAGTCCTCGAAGAACTATTATAGCCTTTTTAGGAGACTTTATCTTTCTATAAAAACAAATATCTGAAATAAAATTTACCATCACTGATGAAACGTTTGATCTTCACAAAAATCCAAAATCCAAAATTCTAAACACCGAGAATAATTAAAAAAACGACTTGACGTAGAGGACTCCCGCCTCCTTGCTAGTAAGCATACCTAAATCTGTAGTTAAAGACATAAATAACGTCGAAATCTATCTCGTCCTCACAATACCAAGCCAATCACGGGAAACGCCGCATTTCAAAAAAAGATAAAATCAATTTTCAGAAATCAACCGTATTTAATTTGCTCAATCTTTTTCACTTTTGAATTTTCATAATTCACCTAATGCAGAGGAAATCAACAAGTTTTCAAACTAGTGCAATCAATACAAGTTATCTAAGTTCCTCCAAGACAGAAAATCAGTTAAACGAACAAAAAACTTATTAAGACAGAAAGAGTAAACGGGGTACATCCAAGTTTCAACGGGAAGTAAATACGAAGGATGTGTACGGAAATATAGATAGGGTTCTTGGAAGAAGAAAAAAAAGGAAAAAAACAAACAAAACTCTTGAATATCATTCTCCTTCAGCCAACTCTTCTTGCAAACGGTAACGCGTATGGTTATTTTCCCTCAGGCGAACCCAAAGCCTTCGGAACACTCGTGAATGGCTTTGAGTAGATACGTTCTGAGTTTGTCGTACGTTTCATATGCAGGTAAATCCAGTTGATTGAAACTATGAAAGAAAAAGGAATTGAAGAAATTGTGCTATGTGTAAGGTATAATAGTTCTTTACCATGTGTGGGCAGATGGTAACCGATCAGTTGAGCGATCGTCCCGATGGATTTGGAATTTCTGGACGCCATTCATGCCTTCCAATGCTGAAAATCCTTGCAATGGAACTTTGGAAGTACCAGTAACAAACTGCAAGAATTTTGCTCGATCTGCTTGGTCAAATGATCTGAGAGCTCTCCAGAACCATTGAATCTGCAACAAAACAAAAAATAGATTTTTTTTTTTTTTAATATTTAGGGTTTGACAAACGGTTCAGCTGAATAAGTCTATTCCGCAACAGTGCATTATACCTGGAGAGATGTCGGTTGGTACTTGTGATACTCGGAATTGGCTTTTAAGTCATCAATGTCTATGTTCGGCAGACCGGAGAGTAGGAGTTCCAATTCTTGTTCGTTAAAGATACTGATTAAACGCTTCGGGATAATGTCGTAAAAGCCTTCGAGAAACGCGTTAAGTTGTTTTCGAATGGCTCCGGTCATTTTCATCTGACAAACTAGACGAATGTACTCCATTTTATTCTCTTCTGTCACGATGATGTTTCGTCCATTGGGTTTTAGATCCCGTGCCTCAGTCACGCCGAATTCTTGAACCTCAGTCGAAAATGTCAAATCGTAGCCAAGCTCTGTCACTTCGTGCTCTATGAGGAAGGCGAGACCCTAAGACACAAAAAAAAAATTGTAAGGGATTAATTTTATGCCAGATGCTTGGCTTAAGTAATTCAGGAGAGCAATCTAAATCCACCTTTAGGCATATAATAAACTAGGTTGAATACCTGGTAGAAAGAATAGTCTTCACTTTCCATGTCGGTGTAACGAACGCATTTGCCAAGAATGTGTTTGTAGAAAGAGCGAGTGAAGTAACACTCGAGCAATTTGTTATCGTAAATGGCTTTGGCGATGACACGGCCAACGAACTTGAAGTAACAAAGGTGATTTGAATTGCAGTGCGAAAGCGCATTGATCATGTAAGTAACTCGATCGCCAGGCGAAGTGGAGAAAAGTGCGTACATAGGGTTAAATATTTCGCGTGAGATGATCACATACCTACAAAGAAGAATAAAAAAAATAATTAGACTGCATCAATTAAATTTAGCCTGAAAAGCCATCGTACCACTCTCGTAATAGACCTCCAGCATCTTGGCCCTCTTCACCCTCAAAGACAATATAGAAACGATTTTTCCATTCCTCTGGGGACCGTCGGTGCAATTCGCGGAACGAATCTTCAAATACGTGTTCACGCTTTACGTGGACTGCAAGATCTTCTCGACGAATGCCAGCGTCAGCGCGTTCAAGTTCAGTCCTGAAGTAGCGTCGCTTTACGTCAAAGTCCAAAACTCGAGTATGATCCACGAGCACGGCAAATGGACCATCGGCCAAATGAGTAGTCGACTGACGCAAAATCTGTACAAAAATGGGAAAAAAAAATTATTACTGAAGACTAAAACCGTAACGTTTAGTGGAATCTAGAATGACCTGGTTAAGAACGGTTCGATGACGCTCAGCAAAAGAAAGAAATTTTTGCGTATCCGGTGGGAGGTCAGAAGGAGCGCTTGACATGGACAATGTTAGCTGATTAAGGCTGTCATCATTGCTGGTTTGAACCGCCATCGACGGAGATCCCGGTCCACCAATTTCTTGCTGTAAGTGCGACAGTTGCGACTCTCTGGTTTCTGGGCGCCGACTCCGTTTTTCACGTTCTTCTTTGCTGGTCTGTGCCGCATGCACAAGAAAGAATGCTTCCACTGCCGGTTGTAGAACCAAAACAGCGTGATGATCCGGTGTATCAGCCAATTCCTATCAAAACGAGTATGCATGAAGTTTATTGCATTAAATTTCTTTTTTTAGTAAGCAATACCTGTAGACATTCACTCAACGTGTTCCAAAGACTGTCCAGCAACAGTTGTTGGCTGAGTCTAGGTAAGTCGATATCTCTGCCACTATTCACTTCATCAACCTGGTTAATTTAAAACAGAAGGACTCGGTAAAAAAAAAAAAAAGAACATAATTAAGTCAAGCCCCCTCCCCCACCCGCGAAACTCACCTCCATCGGAGTTGCTGGTATTTCGTTCGTTACTTCTGCTGAAGCCACCGATCCTGTCGGGGCAACCACAGAAGCCGCAACGCCAGACGCCTCAGAGATTAAAGTTTCAGTTGGAATTGCAGGTTCAGTTCCAACGGCAGATGTAGAACTGCTTGCCGCCGCAGTTGGGGCTTGAGTCGTAGCTTCAACTTGTTTCCGTTTAGCTTTCACCGCTGCTAATCGAGCCGCGTCTCTTAGCTGCAGGATGACTTTAAGAATTCGCAAGAAGAAGGCTTGGCTAGACGTTTTGCTCGTCAACGAACCCATCGATGGCAGCTGAAGTTCGTAGCCACCTGTTTTGGGTTTTGTCTGAGCAGCAACGACAACCATGTCCTTAGTGAATCGATCCTACAAAAAGAATAAATTTAGTTCTAGTTTTCTTCCATTTAAACGCCAAGTTTACCATTAAGAAGCCCTTTGACCTATCAACACCATCAGCGTCTACTTCCTCAGATGAGGTGCCTGACTGTGCAGGTTGCGCAGAGGCAGCTGACGTAGAGGCTTCAGGTCGACGCCTAAGTGTGTGAAGTTCATTTAAAAGTGCTCTGATATGAGAACAAACAATATTCCCCAGCTCCCGAGCTCCATCCAGTAAAAGCTTTAGAATTGTATCCCTGTGACGGTTCATGGATTTAAAAAAAAAGAACAGTTAACTAGGTTTAACATTTCCATTTAGTTACGATTACCTTGTAGGAGGCGGCCCATATGAAAGACTGAGCAGTAGAGATGTTGCATCTTCCAAGCCTTCCTCAGAACAACTCTTTGATGTGAGCACATCTACGGCCAACTTCAAATGTTGTTCAAGGAGTTGCAAATCCTGTGGTGATGCTTCGATGCCAGGTAGCGACAAATCCAGTGCCGTATCTCGCTGCTGCTGTAACTGTACAGCCAAAGAGCTATGCAACTCACGCCTTTCCCAGTCACGCATGCGCACTCCTTCAGAATGGCGCCGTTGTTGCTGTTGTTGTTGATGAAGCTGCTGTTGTTGTTGGGCAGGAGCGTTCGTATTGCTGTCTGGTAAACCTAATAATTAGATATATCCCAATATTTAGCACCCTCCGCAATATAATCAACAAAAGAAAATGTTACCAAGGGAAATGAGAGAGAGGAGACGTAACAAGCGGTCCGTCAATAGTGAGCTTCTTCTGACAACGTTGGACGAAAGAAGGGCAAGAAGTTGACCGAACGGTGATGATTCAAGGCTCAAGTGACGGATTTCTTCTTCGGATCCAACGGTAGCGGATGCCACGCCGTGGGTGGTAGCGCCGCTGTGTGTCCGCGCTAGGCCTTTGCCTTTACGGGATGCGCTTTGCGAATCTAGCCGTGCTAACAGATCCCAGAAATCCGTACCCGATTCTTGCTTTTTGGTTGAAGAGGCAGCTATTGGTGTGCCCTTCTTGGTGTCAACATCTTTATCTTTTTTGTCCTCACATCCAGGCAATGGTGGTCGTGGAAGAAAATGAGATGGGAAACTTTTCGCAAGTGATATTAAAACATCTAAAGTGTGGCGACAAATGATGGGTGCCGCTTGACTGTGTATCGTGATGGAGCTCGACATCCCTTGCTTTTTCACTCCACTTGCAGAAGAAGGCTTTAATATGTGGAACACGTTGGCCCGACAACCGAGAGCTGCATCCAGGCTGATGTTCAGCCAAGACGGGACTCCAGTGGCATGCTACAGGGAAAATAACGAGCGTATATTGCTATTCATACATTTTATCAACATTTTCAGGAAGTATACCTTAACATCAGACGGGGGCGTTGCTGTCAAGGCTCGTGAAGTGATGCGCTTTCCTTTGGTAGAAGGAGTAGAGGTAATTGGAAACAGTTCGGCGGCATTTGCACGAGCCTCGTTGCTCCTTTCCAAAATTGACAACAGCGACTTGACTACCCAATCGCGAGTTGGACCATGATAGCAGAGATTGCGGAGCACGCGATGGAGTCGCGTTGTATTCAATTTTGGTTCATCGATGAACAGTAGGACGAGCAGGCATGACAGGGCTTCATGATCGAGTAGGTGACGACCACGTAGGCGAACGCCATTTGCTGCGGCCTGCAAGAAATTAATATAAGAAAAAAAAAAACATTGATTATCAAGTAAGCTCATGTCCAAAGAAGTTGTACTCGTACTTGGGCTGCTACAGCAGACGAGCCACTTGCTCCAGCAACCGGCCTGCCCCAACCACCCCAGTGACCACGATTGTGTACTGGGTGTACTCCATACCGGCTACCCAATCGACCCATGCTGTTGCGAATGATGGATGAGAGAGCATTGGCACCGGAGTTGCCAACATGGGTAAAGAATCGATCTGTCATTAGCTGCCTGTTGCGTGCTTCCCATTCGCGCCGCAAATTTTGGGCTTCGGCAGCTAATTCAGGGGGCAGAACAGCCATCTGAGAATCTTCCATATCAGCAAGAATCGACTGCCGTAGAGCTGGTGGCAAAGTGGAAAGAAAATCTGCTGGATCAACAGGCTCGTTAGGGTTGGCGGGAACAACAGTCCGCTGCTGTTCAAGACGTTGCTGAGCCAGTACTTCCTCCTGAATGTTTGGTGGCAGAGCTGCTAAGAATTCGGCGCTTACTTCTAAAACAGCTTGCTGCAGATCAAAATAAAAGTGGTATAACATAAGCATATTCCACAAAATTTCTGAATTATTTTTTATTGCCTGATTAGTAGTGTCAGTGGCCTGCGCTCGTGCACGTTGGCGAAGTCGTTGCAAACGAAGTTGTTCGGCAATAACTTCTTGCCTCATATCTTCAGGCAGAGCTGCCAAAAATGAAGGATCAACGCCTTCTGGTATTTCAATGTTCCCTAGCAATGATTGGTACTCGCCCGACTGCTGATCAGATCCACTAGCTACTGCTGGAGGTAGTGCAGAAGCACCTGATGCATCTGCTCTCGCCATGTCTGAACTGGCACTCAATTCCATATTGTTGCCTTGGCGAACTTCAAGATCATGTTGGGCACGGAGTTCTAATTTACAGGAAATAAAAATTTAAAACACTGCAGAAAGTAGATGAATTTCTAAAGCGATTACTCACCCTCCGCTGTGAGGCCCATGTTAAAACTTTCATCGGTTGGGCGCATCGGTGTAATCTCTCCAGTAAATGTCAAGGGACGTCTGATGAACTGCACTTGATCGGTTGAAAACGGATGCAGTTCTTCCTGCGATTCAGTGCTAACCCGTGGTGCTCCGGGGGTTGGGTTGGGTATAGGATTAAATGGTGTAGTTGAATGATCACTGCTTCTGTCAATATTTGGTGTTGATTCAGATTGAATTCTTTGAATCGTCGACATCAAGCTATGAGCCGTGTTGAAACTACCACTGTTGGCAGGCGTCTCCACTATGACAGGTACAGCTGGCTGAACATTAGACTCGATCGGTGTGACTGATGTCGTCTGCGACTGTACACGTAGAGACGAAACGGATGTCGGGGTAGATTCTAAATGATCACGATTGTCTGTCGGCTGCGGTCGAGATTGACCAGACACGGTCTCTAAAGCTGGACCAAGGACGGCCTCGACAATGGATGTAGCTAAAGTTTCGGCATGATCATTCGGACGCACAAGAGGCGTCGACGTTATGGCTGTATTGTTGCTAACCGACGGCATATTAAATCCGTGGAAGAATGACCCGAAAGATGGCGTTTCCGATACACTTGCAGTTGTCTCGAGTTGAGCAACTTCCATCGTTACAGGCGGTGGAACGATCGATGACGCCACCGACGACGGTATGGCAGGAGATGGTGTGACATCCTTATTTTTCTCCCGTTCTTTTTGCTCGTTTTCTTCCTCCTTTCTTCTACGGTTCGTTTCTTCTTCTTGCTGTTTTTTCCTGCGTTCCCTCCTCTCGGACAACTCTTCTTCACGTTGTTTTTCTACAATGGCAAGAATTTCGGGCTTCAGGGCAGTGATGCAATCATGAATTGAATCTGCGTCAAGGATGATCGCCTCTTCCATCCAACGATTCAATGCGGATGGTGTCTGTACAAGGCCAGACGGAATTCCTGGAGCAACAAGTACTCCTCCCATTTGATCCTGAATGTCAAGTAAGGCCTCGTCTTCGGGGTTAGCCAAAATTCCTAGACCATTGTCTACCAAGAAGACACGTGATTCGCGACCAAATCCGAGAGTCTTAGAGAAAAGTAAAACAAAACATTACAGGTAAATGTTAGCCTGGGACCGCTTAGTTGAGACCAAAGTTACCTGTCCTCCAGTCAATTGCAGAACATCATGAGTTGCCGAAGGTCCAAGCAATCGTTGAAGAATGGCCGGTGGATTCGGTACACGGGAATTTGTTTGCAGGTAACGATAACCTCGTTGCCGTCCACCACGATTGCGACTTGAAGCGGCAGCAGCGGACCCTTCAGGCACTGTAGATTGCCGTCCAACTAACAATGGGTGCGCAAGGGCATTGAGTCGGGACATAGAAGCTGTTCCAGAACCAACAGCTGCCTCATTCCCGTTGGCCTCGTCCAGTAACGGGTAAGGAAACATATGGCTACGAAACGTGTCATCCAGAAACAAAGGCATGCCAGCGCCTAGACGTCCTAGAAGAAATTTAAATAATAACTGTTAAAACAATTCAAAAAATTTTGAAGTTGAAAACCGTACCGAGGCCTAGTCCTGCACCAAATCCCAAACCAGCTGCACTGTTTTCTGCATCGGGGTATGTGAAAACGAGGGTATCTTCCACATCGGCTCCAGCTCCAGCCGCCCCACGGGTCAAGAAATCTCGTAACATTTCCGGGTAACGGTCACTGTCTTCGCCGTAACCGGACGCGTTCTCTTCTTCTCCTTCTTCCGCTTCCGTTTCTTCCTCTTCTTCTTCGACATCGTCTTCACCCTCGCCTTCTTCTTCCGTTTCCTCTTCGCCACCGTCATCATCATCGTCATCGTCATCCGCTTCATCATCGTCATCATCAGAATGGCCAGATTCAGATTGTGAATCGGAATCGCTCGAGTCGCGTGGATCGTTTCCATGATAATGAGCATCGTCTGCACCGATGAATTCGCTTTCATTATGCGTTCTCATTTGCGAATCGTGAGCAGAATCATCGGTCTCCATCTGCGACGGATTTTCTGCTGCGACAATCAATGCTTCGACCAGCGCCTGTTCGCACCATTTAAGAACGGCCTCAATAAATTTTTTTTTATAAGATTTTTTTTTTTTTTTGTGAATTGTACTTGGGAATGCTGGTCCATGATGTCTTCTAAATTATTGTCACCGCTTTCACCACCACCTTCGTTATCCGCCAAATTTTCTAGACTTTCGCCGGCCGCAGACACATCCTGTTCGGTATTTTCGGCATCAAGAGCGTTACTAATTTCAACCGCCTGAAAGCCAAAAAATAAATAAATAATTAAAAATATAACAGTTGATAGAAAGACATGGATAAGCGGATAAAAAGAATTCTTTGAATACCTGTGCCCTTGTGTTATCTGACGTGCTAGTGCCCTGAAGTTGAGCTGATGACTCTTGTGGTTCACCTTCATCGCCAGATTTCGGCTTCGTTACTGGACGTCCAGCAACAGGTGCAGCAGGAGGCAAATTAACGATGCGTGATAAGGCTTCCAGTGGCTTGAGTGCTGCATTTACTGTGAACGCCATCAACGGAGAAGACATGTCCAAACAATGTGGAATTCTGGCAAGATCGTTTACCAATCCACGCTTCAACATGAATTTCACCATATTGTTCATGCCCAGGTTCTGTTGTTTGAAAGCAGTTGTTAGAGCTTGCTGGGGTTGAAGACCAGTTGCTGGACAACTAGACAGGATAAAAATAACGAAAATGAAAAAAGGTATTCCCAAGATTTTCTCTAAGTTTTGATGTTACCTTTCTATCATTGTAGACAGGAGAGCGGTAAGCGATTGCAGTCGATTGTGTTTATCATTCGATTCTGGCATTGTAAGTGCTCGATTTAGAGCACCCTTTACTTCTGCTACGAGGCAACTTTGGGCTTCTGGCGCATGGTTGCACGACGCAAGCGATGCGACCAAAGTGCGAACAAGCGCAGGACTATCTTTGTCTCCAGCCGTTTGGCACGAAGGCAATAGATTGTCAAGCAAAAAAGCTAACGCTGAAGTTTCCTCGCTGACCAATTCACTGGTCTTAGCTGGAAAGATATGTTCTGCCACCAAACGAGCGCATCCGGCATAAGAACGGACCAATTCGGCCAAAAGCCGACAAATGGCACTCTTTGGAAGCAATGGGCGCCGTCTGCGGTCCATTTCTTCGGACGATGTCGATTCTTTTTTACGTGCAAGCGAATCACGTCGACTGAAACAAAAACAAAGATTATCAGATGTACAGTCTGCAAGCGATCGAACTGATTTATACCTGGCATCATCTACAGTTTCTTCAGCCTCGTGATTCAATAAATCACTTGAGCTGGAATTACGAATCAGCTCCTGTTGGCGGACGTTACGGCCAGCGAAACGCCTTGCTGGTGGAACAGCTACAGGTGCCGTTCCGTCTCCTTCACTTGTCGGGACCGGCGTTGCCGTCTCTTCTGGTGGTACAGGAATGGTCAATGCATCCAACAAATCACAAACGATTTCTCTAGCCACTCCGCTAAGCTGCGGCAAGCTACAACCGGAGCGCGGAGGTAGCGCCTTCATTAAAAGGCGGTTGTCTTCTTCATCACCTCGTTTGTTTGTAAGGCTTAAATCTGCGCGTAAGAACGTCTTGCATACTTCCGAAAACAGCTGTACGTCTCGGCAGGCCGCCGGGGCAAGTACTCTCATCAAGAAGTGGAATTCTTTGGTACTGGGAGCCGCGTTTGGACCAGTATAAGCTCGTATGACTTTCTCCATGGTGTGGTGAAGTGTTTCGGGCTCCTCCACCAAGTGACGAAGCAACAAAGTAGCTAAAGTTAAAAATCCGGAAAACGTTGATGATTGACTGAGATTTAGCAGCTGCTTCACTCCGCCAAGGCTGGCAAATTTTTCCGCATGCTGATAGTGTCGTGTTAGGCGCAGGCAGAGTCGCATAGCGGCATGAAGAGTATCGGGGTCTGCAGGAATACACAACAATCCGACGCAAGACTTGATCAACTCGCTGCCTTGATCAAGATTTAGTCCACTGAGTGGACTTCCTTTGGGTGATTCCTTTTCGTTTTCGTCCACATCCATGGCTGCATTTTCATCAGCGCGACTGGGTTCATCCTGAGCGGCCTCTTTTGGTTTTTCTGCAATTCACAAGTAAAACTAGATTGAACTACGAACTTGAACGCTCACATATACAGCATTAGATGTATCTACACTTAAATGTCTGCTTGTTTGCTGGTATTTTAAATTATAATGACGTTTACACCATAGCTATGTTTTCTAAATCTGACAACTGACCTTTAAGAGACAACATCATCGGTCTTCTATTGCCCGTTTCCTCGTTGACTTGAATCATCGAAGAAAACTGTAGCAAGTATCGCCTTCTGCCTGCTGTAACGCGCACAGAATTTTGTCCAGCCCAAAAAGCGTCGTCAATTATTTTGTTGTTTGCGGCCGTGTATGGACACCATTTGCCCGAAACAATGTCAAACCACTTCCATACGTGGGACGTGACTTTTTCCATGGCGGCACGACGTCTAGTTCCTAAGGACATCTTCTCGTACAGGTCGAGACAGAGGAGTAAAGGGGCGATCCACTTAGGCGTTATGCCGACGCCGTCGACCGACTTGTCAATCCCTTCGTTGATCTTCGCTTTGACGGCTAGAACTTGTTGACCGGAACTCAGTAGACGAATCAGTTTTAACACCAAATCTTTTTCTTCGAGCTGCCGTGCGCAAGCCATCTTCATCTCTTCGCACAACAATGTGAAGAGATGAATACGTACAGACGCTTTCATCGCATCGCTACTTTCAATGACAGCGTCAGCCTTAGATACCAGGTTGTCCGCGCCATCCAGATGATCCTTCGATTAGGAACAAGACAAATGTAAAAAGATACAACGCTGCGATCTTTAATATTTAACATTTTAAAACGTGACAGTTACCTGCAATGACGTGACACAGTTGCCGATTTCTTTGGCGAGCGAGGCCAACATGCTATCGCGATAGGTCTCTCCATTACGATGGACCATGGCAACGACAAGGCTGCAGACACGATAGACAGTCTCTGGTAGTGAGTCTAGTAGCGACAAACATCCGTCCAAGGCTTGCTGTACAAACTGATCTAACACCTGTTTGCTAAGAGGTTCGCTATGAAGCATATGCTCATGAGGCTCTTTTTCAACTGCCACGGTCTCGTCTGTACGGTCGGAGTCAGCTGTTAGGGAAAGTGCAATGGCGCGCATCACAGCGTCTTCGTCGTTGCCATCTGTATCCATGGCAGTAGATACAGCTGCAGCTGCTGCGGCAGCAACGGCCCCTTGGGGTGCACGAAGTAATGATGGTGGCGTCGACAACAAATAATCAGTAGCTTGTTCCAATGAAGTGGTAAAAAGCAATGCTTCTACGCATTGATCCCGAGGAAAACCCATGTCCATCAAAGCCTTAAGTAAGAACAATAGCCTGTTATTCAAATTATCTCGTATGATAAGTAGTGAATAACTACCTGAAGATGCTGCGGGTTTACTAGATCAGCATCCGATTCCGGTCCTGGACGATCTGCGGCGGGACGTCGGGCAGCCATTGACGAGCCAGTTGCACCTTCGCCTAGAGCCGCTACGGCAGGATTAGATGTGCCTACAGCGGCCGACGTGGTTGTTGCATTATCGCCAGAAGAAGCTGACGTTGCTACTCCGGAAGGAGCAGTAGGTTCTTCAGCCTTTTCCTGAGCCAACTTTTCTTGGATGATGACTTCACCTGATAACAAACGTTATAATTTTGACATTCACAGAAAACGATTCGAGAAAACGCGATTCACAGAAAACGATTCGACACTTGGCTTGATATACCTTTAAGGATGTGACACAGAATAGTAAGGACCGATTCTGTCATACGAGCGCCATACACTTTCAATGGTCGTTTGCCCCAGAGCTTCATAACAGCATCGAAGGCTTGACGATGTGTACTAATCAGGTACTTCAACGGAGAGAACGGCTGCTTGGAGCCATGCAATGCCTTATTGGGCAACTGATGGGGAGAATCGAGGATATTTTTTGGATTCACCATTTTTTCCAGTAGCATTAGCCAGGCGTCTAGAAATTCTCCAGTGCCTGAAGTGGATCATATTAAACAAGAAACGCATTACTAACTAATTTCATACACACTAGCTCCACGTTACGTACCTTCTGGAAGATCTGCATATTCTAATCCTTGATCGAGAGGGACGCGACCTCCTGCAGAAAGGGCCCAGTAAAAGGCATCAAAAAACGCCGCCTGGCCACCACAGCTAACGAACTTGTGCAGCATCAAGTGGTAGGGCAATTTTTTCTCATCGAAGAGCATCGGAGAAGTAAATCCCACCGAGCATATTAGGAAAGTAAGCCGAAACTTTGGTGTGGGAGAAGTTACCGGAGGCTCCCATGCTAATCCGCTCGTTAAGAGCTGTGTCAAAGCACCAGCCACAGCCTGTGCAGATGGTGACGGAACTATTGGTGTAGGTGGTGCTTGATGGGCGCGTCTATGCCTTATGGGAGATCCAACACAGAGTTTGACCAACAAACCAAACAATTCCGCTAAAGCACGGCCCAGTCTAATGGAAAAATGGAAAGATAATAAAATACACCTGCTTTGAAAACTTTCGCAAACATTTTTTAATACCTTGATGCTGTGCTAAGTAGTGGTTTGACCATTTTCATTCTGTATTGCTGAGCTGGTGTCAATTTTTCTGAACGTGGCCGATCTTTGGCATCCAGCTGGTCGTGATCGACTTCCATAGCTGCAGGCGGGCTGGCTTCCGTGCTCAGGGCCTGTAACGCTGCTGCAACGCTGTTGGTGCCTAATTCCATACCGGTCGCTCCGCTGCAAGAGGGACCTTCCGAAACGGCTTTAAGTTCGGGTGGTAGCAATTTTTCCAAATCGGCACGACCAAACTGGCAACCTAAGGGGAGCGTTTCGTCTGAGCATAGAGCGAGAAGCACTGTACTCTCCCAGACAAGAGAAGTATACAACTTCGACAACCCTTTTAAGACAGGAAGTCCTATAGGAGAGCCCCAATGATTGATAGAGAGTGTGCGGATGTCACTTTGACCCGTTCGGCACACATGGACAAACATCATAATGTAGGCATGGGCGGCAGCCATGGCATGCAATAATGGTGTCGTATTTGGTGAAGTTATTGCTTCCGTTGGATTTGATGAAGATGCCAGTTCTCTCAAAAGCACAGAGCCTCCAGGTGGATCTAGTGGTTTATGCAGTTGCTGAAGAGTGTTCAGAACGGTTTGAAGATGATCTAAACCTTGTTTCAAAACAAGTGGTTCGTGTGCCAGATTCAAGATTGATTTGCAAACAGCAGCAACCGCCTGGATAAATCAAAATCGAAGGATAAGGAAAATGAAAACAAATAATCTAATAGGATTTTAGGCAAACGTAAAGTTAACAGTTACCTGGCAAGCAGGTGTGACGGGAAAGTCAACTGGAAGATTCGGCAGACCCAAAATCCCCATGAGCGGAATGAGACCTCGTTGTGATACGAATTCGCGACAGTGATCATCGGTCGAGTTGTTGCTCAATATTGCGTCAACAAACTTCATCACATTAAGAACATAATCAACCAAGGGGACTGGGGTTTTTTCCGATTGCACTACTGCGCCAGTTTCGGTTTCGATTCCCCTTGGTGGGGCTGGGTTCGATGACGATGTAGCTTCTTCTTCCTCGTCTTCTTCTTCATCGCTGCTTCCACCTCCAGTGGCTTCTACTGGACCGGTGCGCGCAGACGTACTTTGAGCAGCCTCAAATTTTTGAGTGCGGCTAGACGCAATATAATTGGGATCGTGGCCAAGAGCACAAAGTTCTTCTAACAATTGAATGATGCCCGCTGTGGCATCTGTTCGTAAGCTTGGTTGGTGTCGCATTAGCTCATCCATTGCATTTCCCAAGTTGGTGGCTGTGTCACCCATGGGGTCGGAGCTTCGACGTCGACGCATTGCCGGCAAGTAATCGGGAGAGAGCAGAACTGAATAATAAATGGTAAAGTTAAAAAGGGAAAGACGTGGTTATCAAAAAAATTTTAAGCTCACCCTTGAATAACCGCTGGAAAGGTTTGCACGCGACGAAGGAGGCCAAACCTCTTGTGTTCAAGCACAGAGCACTAAAAACATTAGGCAGAGACCCCAGTACCTCTCTGGTGGCAGGAACATCCTTAACGAGCAAAGCATGAAGCACTACATCTGTTAAGCCCGAGTCCTGCAGAGAAGAAAGTAGTGATGGCTCTTGGAAGACGTAGACGGTCACAACGTCTGTCCCCAATAGGAAGAGAGACGGTCCGTAGTATTCTGCGTTCGATATAATATGTTTTAGGGCGGCAGGCAGCGATCCATCCATGACATGTCGGATGGAATCCGAAAAAGACGCATCCTGAATGGCTTTCTTCAAGAAGTTCAACATCGACTTCAGTAGAGCGGCCCGCTGTGGAAGGCATGTCACGCCGGGGATAGGCTCAGTCAAAGGTTGCCCTGCCGATGAAGAGATGGAATTTGCTCCGGTATCAACTTCCATTTCGGATTCAGATTCATTGGTGGCTTCATCACTGGGGATGTTCACACCAGCATTGCTGGCAGCCGCTGCGCTAACAGGTGGGCGAATTTCATACGGCTGTTCCTTGCGGCATGCATCAACTTCAGATTCCAAACGGTTTATGAAAATTTGGAGTCCTCCATGTGCCTAAAAATATATTTCCTAGTTCAATATGTTTTTGAATGCGATTAATTTCTTTTTTTTACCTGGAAAGCGTGCATATCTAAATTGGTAATTAGGTCGATAACCCGGACGGCACGGGTGACAAAGGTAATGTGTTCAAGCTCTGATCCGGGCCACGAAACGACACGCAATAGTGACTCCATCATGCCGCAGGCAACTAGAGCTTCACCCCCAGCTTCGTAACTAGCCAAGTGATACAAGAACGAGAAAAGGGCTGTTGCGAGTGGTAGCGGAAATGGAACTACGTCCTGCTCCGTGTGCTGGCCAGTTAATGAAGCAATGCAGCTTCGGACAAGGACAGGTAAAAATCCATGGTACAATGCTGCACCGGTAACGTCAATAATTGTGTTTAATTTCGGAAAGTTGGGGTTACGATCCAGATGAATAATAGCCGTTAATGTTCTCAGAGCAGCAGCGCGGATTTCCATTAACTGTGGTTCAGTCAATTCTAACACGTCAACAAGCTCTTCTAGTAGACCTTCCATGAAATGATACAAAATTGACAATTAAGCGGATAAACAGCTGTATGTTATCAGTTGTCTTACCTGCATAAAGTAAAGATGGTGCTGCGTCCGCCAGGGCATTGCAATATATCAAGACGGAGAGGGCTTGCAGTCTCGCTTGCACACACTGAAGGCGGCGACGATAATCCGAAAAGGCATGTGCCAAACGAATGTGAGTGAAAAGTTGCATTTGTTTTTCTAGTGGCACATGATGTAATTCAATCAGTTCTTCCATCAATTGGGCTGGACTCTTATTCAGCCATTCCACATGCTCGACGTGAATTACGGTTACAAAACTGCCACTCGATTTCCCACTGCCGGTTTGTCGACCAGACCCATCACCCATCGACTCCGCGTAGAATTCGAAGTGCAGTGTTGTGGCACTTGACGGATAGGACTAAAAAGCAAAACCGATCTTTGAATTTACTAGTAATTTTTCGTTAAGCATTGCAAATCCCTTACCGAAAGTGGCAAATCTTTACAACATTCAGCCAGGCCAAATCCATTTTCTTTCCCACCCCAGCTCTGAAAAAAAAACAAAAAAAAACACACCAGATCCAGTATTGCATTTCGTGAAAATAATTGGAAATAATATATCAAAATAATTTCGTACTTCTGCAAGGTATGTGAGTCTGGATAGAAGGCTGACCCTCCGTTCGGACGCTAGTCTACTGATAAAGTTGCTCCGTTTTGAAAACATGTACAGTAAATTCAAAACACCGAGAACAACGTTTAAGCAGTTTGATGATAGCATTGAAGTTAAGTGCTCCATGGAGTTGTAGAGATGACGAGAAAATGAATGCTCTATGAGCAATGTGGTGAAATGCAAGGTCCATAGCAAAAGTTCCTTCAACTGAAACACATAAAGGACATAAATAATTAAAATTCTAGGTCAGCAAGAAAAAACACAAATATTACCTGTTTATTTTGTGGTAAGTCACATGTGAGAACCCAACTATTTTCGTGTTCTTTGTGACAAGCACGTTCCAAAATGGAATCACAGAGATCTAATACATCAACCCAATGGTAAAGTTCACATTTCCCATAGGTCCATGTCTCAATTTTCTTCAGCTCAACAAGAAGTTCATCTTCACTACATGATTTCAACCTTTCGATCAAGGCTTTACAATCTGCAGGCTGGCATTAAAATTAAGTCATTACACATTTGTCAATTTTCAAAGAACCAAATGTCAATTACCACTTCAGAACTGCTCTTTTTCAGCTTGCTTCTATCAATCTTCATGGTGTAGATTTTTTATCGCAACATGAGAAGAAGTATCTGCAACATCAATAGTTGTAGGTTATTAGTAGCTAAATTACTATTGCTTCCCTTATGTTCTATTGTTCCTACAGCCAATTGCAATGTCTCTAAGTATGTTAAAATTAAATTTATCGAATGGAATGTTGTCAAACGTCGACAAGATGATGACAAACAAAAGATTGGGCAATAATACAACATGCAAATTAAACTCACTACAGGTTAGAAGCCGCCATGATGACCAGACTACTACGACTTTAAGAGTAAGTATGTCTAACGATCCTTTAATTTCTGTCTATCATCGGCCAAATAAGATATGGCTCATCTTGATCAGTTACAATCTGTTTGAAACTTAGAAATTTTATGGAAACCTTGTAAATCCTCGAGATGATAAGTTTTCTAAATCCGGTCGAGTAAAAAGCCACGATCGGGAATTCTGCTGATACTTTTGCATTCAAAGCAACGTTGCAACAAAGCAACAAAAAATCTTTTTGCTTCAAATCTAGGAAAAATGGCGAAGCCAACATTGCCAGTTCAATGACGATAGCAAGTATATGTTTATGTAAATAAGGTAATGTCATGTCTCATGTCATGTAAAGATGTAAGTAAGTTAGTTAGATCTGATTAGATAAATGAATAGATGCATAGATCTTAGATTCCTATATGTTATCTTTCAAGCGAAATGCCTGGCTACAGAAGCCAGCTAAAATTTCAATCACAGTGATAGGTGTATTGGACTGTTGGTAAACCTGTGAGCCTAACATAAAAGACCACGAGAATTCCTTGTGAACCGATCCCAGCTGTTTATCGCGTTACCTGCTGGCCTGCTGTTGTTACTGGGGCATGAAGTAGCCAAAACATATGCAATTTTTTCGAAGTCCAACCCTAACTTTTTCGCGCAATTCCAAGCAAATAAGAAAATAGGGATTGTGTTAAATTTTCATTAGCGAAGAATTTATAGAACTTAAGAAAACCTTAAATAGTTCTCAACGTGTCTCGGCAATCCACTTGCCATTGCGCCACTAGGCGGTTGATGGTGATGTAATCAAGATTGGCAATAGGCATCAAAACAAGTTCATTGATGCAAAAGAACTTTTGTTGCCCATACTCATTTTACCAAAATTTGGTGTAATAACACATTTAAAATATGAGCTGAACAACCTCGCGACGACGTCATGTTTCTTACTTAAAGCTCTTCGTAACAATGTTTTGCTGTGATAATTTACAATGATGACAAGTAACGTGAACAAGTAGTCTAGAAGAAGTAGCAGATATCCCGTGTCAATGATAGTGACCGGTAAAATGAGAAGGAAATTTTGAAAGAAAAAAAATCTGATGTTGAAATTTTTTTTACCTAAGCCAACATGCCAGTATTTCTGTGGCCCTGGTTGATAATAGTAGCTCTAGTCTTGCATATAACAACAATAATAAAAGTAGAACAGGTAAACTGCTAAGTTGCTACATTAATTACTTTATTAGAGATAAGGAAATAACTACAAAAAAACCTTTAAAATACTAACGCCCCAGTTACGTAATCGACTATATGACAGCATCAAAATGAGATTCTTTTGCAACAAAAATAAATTTCATTTCAGGCGTCGTGGATACCATCTATAAATGCAGCAAGATGTTCCGGATCCACGTCGGGGTATATACCGTGTCCAAGATTCGCTATGTAACGTTGGGTACCAAATCGATGAACCATATTTTTGGCAACTAATTGAATGCTTTCCTAAGAAGATAAATTAACGAACATTTAACAGCCGTATAAAAATTTCGAAGGTCCTATGCAGCCGACGGAACTGAAACGGAACATTGTACCAACTGTACCTTTGTTCCGTAAAGGGCACATGGGTCCATATTTCCTTGTACAGTAATGTTGGGTCCAACCTTTTGTCGACCTTCTTCGGGCTTTATCGTCCAATCAAGCCCAATAATATCATAGCCAGCAGAACTGAGCTGCTCAAGAGAGAAATGCCCTCCTTTCGGAAAGATGCACTAAAGAAATTTAACAAACTTAGGACTGCAGAACAAATAAATAACAGGAGCAGCATTTTGCTTCATTTTACCATGGGAACGTCTACTTTTGTTCGCACGCGTTCCTGGATCTGCTTGATGTAGGGCAGTGCAAACTGAGTAAAAAGATCGGGACTCAAGTACTCGGCGTGAGATTCAAACACCTGCAACATCTACTAAATAATCCAATGCGATTAAAAGGTTTTCATTTTAACAGGATAAATTATTTATAACCTGGGCGCCGGCTCTAACTTGTCCAACCAAAAAGTCAACTATAGCATCTGTTAATATTTGCAGCAATTTGTGAGATTCCTCTGGGTAGCGATACAGCCATGCTTTTGACTTTGACATTGTTTTAGAACCACCTCCCTCAATCATGTAACTCATAAGTGTCCACTAATAAATAAAAAAATGAGTTATAAACTACACTTTCAACAAATATAATTTAACTTACTTACAGGTGCACCTGCAAATCCAATTAAAGGGACTTTTCCTTCTAACTTGTGGCGAGTTAGATTTACAGCTTTGAAAACATAGCCTAATTTGTCATCTACATTCACTGGAGTTTCTAACAGGTTTAGATCTTCTGGTGTAACCAGGGGTGATGTAAAAACTGGCCCTTCGCCTGCTTTCATAAGAACTTCCATGCCTAATGCTTGTGGTATCACTAGAATATCTGAGAAGATTATAGCTGCATCTAGAGGGAACCTTCTTATAGGTTGCAGAGTTACTTCACATGCAACTTCTGGTGTTTGGCACATTGAGAAAAAATCGTGGTTCACCCTTGTAGCACGAAACTCTACATAAAAGGTCAAAAACAATGAATCAACCACCACAATATAATAAGAACTAAAAAAACCTGGTAAATATCGCCCGGCTTGTCTCATGACCCAGACTGGTACTTTGTCCGTTTCTTCTCCACGAGCTGCTCGCAAAATTCGATCATTTTTCAATGGGGGAAAATTCTACGTAACCAAAATTTATGATTAATAGTTGTAATTCGTAGCAAGGAAAAAGAATGAGAGGAATTACCAAGTCCATTTCCGGGTAGGGCTACGTGATAACTAGCAGTTCCCATCCAAGTTTACTGCAGGGTTTATCATTTTGAACTTTGTATCGCCACGTCTCGCGGCGGGTCACTCAATGATAAACACGAATCAGTGACATCTAGCAATGCATCTAGCGAATTAATACACATACTGTTTTGATTGTCAAACTAGTACCAGTGCCCGTGGCACTAAGAAGGCTCCTGGCCTGAAGTGAGAACTCGGAACGGTGAGTGAGATGCAAAAAATATGGCAGTGAATGAATATGTGAGTGTAGGTACCCTCAGACCATGAAACTTTTTGCGCACATGCTCCTCCTAGAAACTGAAAAGATAACCTAAAAAAAAATAAACTAAATTATCTTTTATTTTATTTAAAACGCTATCAAGTAGCGAAAGACCGAAAGCCTATCCCGGCCTATCCTACGCTTCATTTTTTTTTAAACCTAAATTCTGTCAAATAAATTAATTACAAATAATTGCGATAAATAATTATCAACCTTCGAAATCAAGGTCTTCGCAGTGTTTCATATTTATTCATAACTAGTCGTCACGTTGACACTAAACTTGCTCCACTTTCCTCGTTCACGGCACAATAACAAACAATTAAAGGTTCAGAAAGAGGAGGTATAAAGGACAGGCGACACCGAGGCCAAATGGGAAACATCGTACAAATACGGCAGCTTTCAATAGAAAAATCTCAAATGTTCGCCATACATTCACCTTTTATACAGAGAAGAACCGTACGAATATAGACAGCAGTTATAATGCAATTTGATCATCTTTACTATAGCTGATGTTTGCCACTTACTGCGCGGCAAGCGAAAGCATAGCTAAATCTTAATGTCATAACATTAGCCAACAAGTTTTCCCTCGACCAATTAAATAACGGCAAATAAATCAAAAATTGAATGCCAAAGCAAAATTTCAAGGTGACTCTTCTTATGTGATGCACAGCGCATTTACTGCGAATAGCTACCAGGGTAGGGTTGAGAGTAGTTTGGTGTGAAATCGTTACCCCCGTGATTATTATACTGGTTGTTGAAATTGCTGCCGTCCAATGTATTGTATCCCGGTTGTGAATTTTGTGGATAGGTCGCATAAGCCGGAGTTACGGGCGCATTTGAGCCGAAGTACGAAGTAGGGAAGTAAGGAGGCGTAGAGTAATGTCCATTAGATGGTGGTAGGGAATGTGAGGGATAGGTAGCGTTCGCCGCACTAGTCATATTATTGTAGCTCGCCCACTGATTATCCGTGTCGAAGTTGTTGGAATACTGATTATATGAGTCTGTTGATGGGGTTGTAGGACCTGATGATGAAGAACCCCCAATACGACTTGCGCTGGAGAAGTTTGCTTGGCCTTGTTGAGGCTGTAGCTGTTGCGATGACCAGGGCCAGTTTACTTGACTGCTGGTGGGTGCATCGTTCCACTGCCCCGCATTGTTCCATTGCTGTTGGCCGGCAGAAAACTGTTGAGAATCTGACCATGAAGGTAGTCCACCTGATGTTGTTTGCTCACCGGTCCACTGTAAACCAGGCACCATGGTCTCGCCAGCTGCATTGCTTACAGGTTTCAGTAAATCCTTTATACTTTCGGCAGTTGGTCTCGCTGCTGCAGATGTGCATGAAGCAAAACCCTCCAACTGGGAAGCCAAAGAGAGATTATCAAAAATACCACTTCCATTCCGAGTGCTTGCACTGCTGCCCAGAGCAGGCTGACGCTCCTCCGCGTTTTTCGTGGCAAAATCAGCGAGATCAGATGAAAATTCGGAAGGTCGATTAAAGTTTGGAGACTTCCCTGTCAAAGGAGATGCAGACAAAGTCGACATAGCAGAGAGCGACGACGGAGTAGAAGAAATAGTCCTGGAAACTAGGGATGACTCCATTGGTGACGGATGATCTGCGATAGGGGGTATTTTTGAAAGAGGTTCCACCGTGGCTGTAGGGCGGCGGGGTATAAAAATTCGAGCTTTCGACACGTTGGGGGTAACTGTAGCCACCTTCTTGGGCAGCGAAGCACTTGGCAGTGCCCTTGCTTTGGGATCTAACAGACTCGAAGTTCTTTTCGGAGACATGCCACTATTGCTAGTGCTATCAAAGTCTGACTGACTACAACCTACTCCAACATCAGTCAATAAGTCCGCGGCTGATTTTTGAGCCAAACTGGCTAGTTGTTTTGCAAAGTGATTGAGACTCGGGTTGTTGGCAACCGAGGTAAAATCTTTTGGGTTGGTGGATGAGCTTCTACCCATTTTCGTAACGTTTTCTATGTTGCCCAGGGTGTTTCCAAAACCCTTATTTCCAGCTAGATTCTGCCGAATCTGAGCCAATAGTGCGCTTTTATCACTAAACGATATCACTTGCTTTGCGCTTTCAGTAACTGAAGATTTTTGCTGCATTTCTGTGACGAAAGACAAAACGTTAGAATAATAAAATACGAATAATTCTTATGTTATTGTTACCTCGTATCCGTTTCAACATCGATTGCTCCATCAGAGAAGATTTGGACCCTCCGCTGTACGAGGGCAATACTGCTGGTGTATCCTGAACACCGATGGAAGGGTAGGGAGTTTTAAGATTCAAGCCGAGGGCTGCAGCAATTGCTGAAGGAGATGCTGGCGTAGCAGGTGCAGCTGAATGAATGCGGAAAATTTTTCCTTCCGGCGTCTGCATGTAAATGCCTTTCGGTGTTTTGATCAACTTCACCCTGGTTCCGGAGGATAAAACTATTGGCGACGTTTCGCCTGTTCCTCCAGATATCTGATTTCTTGCGATCGTCACGTCTTTCGTGAGTACCATTTCTTTGCAAACCAATTTGCCTTGCGCCAGCGCTTCAGCCAATAAATCCATACCCATGCCTTGGAGAGGAGAGCTTGTAGGGTGCTTGATCGGAATATTAGATGGGCGGCCAGACAAGTACATCGGATTTGGGCGACCGTAAGCACCGTTACCACTTTCCATCGATGGGATGGGAACTGGCATTTTGGGATAGTATGACGAGTAGTTCTGACGTCTATACTGCATACTGCCATCCTGTTTGGCTTTTTCGTAGAGGCGCTGTGCCATTCGTTTTTCCGCCTTCGATAATCCTGAATCCTTTCCCTCCAGCAGGAGTGTGCCATGTTCGAAGGGATCTTTGGTAAAACTGCTGCCCCAGCGTTGCAAAACCTGTCCTAAAATTGAATCCGTGATTCTCAGTTTTGAATCCTGGTTGTAAGCATCTCCGAAATCTTTGGGAGGTGGGTCATCTTCGTCGTCGCAAACAAGACTCGTGACTTCTTTCAAAGACAATCGAGCCTCGGGATTCAGTTCATCGACAACACGATCCGCCGTTCCCTGTTTTCCAATCTGTCGGTCGTAGATTTTTTTCTCGAGTGAATTGTCAGTCACCAATCGATAAATGAAGCATTGTTTTTGTTGGCCGTATCTATGTTCGAAAAATGCAAATGAAAGAGTTAACAACTTCGTGGGTGGCACCAAGTCCATGCTAAAAAAAGACGCAGCCAAGAAAGAGGAAACCTACCGATAAACTCTACAGACTGCTTGGGCATCGTGACAGGGATTCCAGGAAGCATCAAAAACGATGACGCGATTTGCACCAATCAAGTTTATGCCGAGGCTTCCCGCACGGGTGGATATTAGAAAAAGCAAAATATCGGCATTGGCATTGAACTCATTGACAAGCTTTTCGCGTTCCATGCCGGTGGTACTGCCATCCAGCCGAAAATAAGATTTGTTTTTGCACCAATGCTCTTCTCCTCGCACTAATAAAAAAAATTAGCCAATTACAAGAAAAGAAATGTGTTTGCGACAACGCAATGTATCCTTACGTGGAATTGGGCGTTGCTGCAGAAATTCTTCAAGCATATTTAGAGTGAACAGTGACTGGCTAAATACAAGGAGCCTATCTCCAATTTTAACAGACTCCTCAAGTATGGTGAAAAAGATTTTCGTTTTGGCAGCATTTTCAATATCACCGGGGATGTACCCTGCAACCACATAAAAAGGAAACAAGTTAGATCCGACAGAAGGAAACCTAAAAACAACTTAAAAGAACACCTTTTAATATTTCGTTCGCCCAATCTAAAGACGCGACATCATCTTTTTTCTCTTTGGCACAGTCATTGACCCCTTGTTCAGTAAAGGAGCCTGCTAAATGGGCTGATTGTCCACTGTCTCCGGCTTCATCATCAGTAGGAACAGAAATAGAAGTAGGAAGCGAAGGCATTAATGGAACATTTGCGACGGCACAATTTTTCTTCTTTTTTCGATTTTCGGGTGCTTCTTCGTCCAATTCCAGGTCGAGGTCATCCTTTCCTTTCTTGAAAAAATTAAACAAGACGTCGGGGTGGTTCCAAATCTTGAGGCAAACGGCAAACGCTTTCAGCGGATTGGACACCGATTTATTCAGCAAAAGCTGAGACATGTAGTGTTTGTAGAGTTCTCGTTGTAACTTCGTCATCCTTAAGAGTAGCACATGTTCTTCTTTATGAGGAAGGCTGTTGCGTAACACTGCGTGACTTCTTCGCTGAACGAAACCCTTAACTAGAGAATGCAGTACATAGACCCGTTCTTTCATAAGTTTCACGTCAGCCGGGTTACTATCCACACACTGCCCATTCTGAATTGGTCGTTCGAACATATTTCCAAATTCAGTTCTCGTACCGAGAAAGTTCGGCCGAACAAAATCTACCATGCACCTGATTGTGTAAAAAAAAAAATTGTAAAAAAAATAAAAGAAAATTATATAAAGCAAAAATCTTACCAGTACTCAAGAAGGTTATTCTGTAAAGGATACCCCGTCAGAACAACTCGACGCCTCGTACGAACTTCTTTTAGCGCAACTGAGATGGATGTTTTCATGTTCTTGATGCGGTGGCCTTCATCGCAGATTATCAATTCTGGTCCAGGGTTGACTAGCGCTTGATAAATGTCTGTTCAGAAATATTTTAGATTTTAAAGGACTTTAAACCACAATAAATTCATCTATACTTTCAAGGCGTCCTTTCTCCTTTTCTTCTTCTTCCAAATCAATAAATCCTGAAACTTTTTTCTTCTTTGGAACCTTCGATCGTTTCTTTTCTTTACTCTCTCGTTGTGTATAAAAGAGCCGATATAATTCGTACCCGATAAGAAGGACACCGCCTTGACTTACCCAGTCAGCTATTACCTACAAATGGAAAATAGAATGGAATTTATTAACTACCCTACTTCTTATACTGCGTAACATAAAGAATAAAATTTTCAAAAGCAGCAGTTAAATTTACCTTAGATCTCGAGTTGAGGTCTTTTGTTGTGTCATTCAACACGTGCAGATTGAAACTGCGAAGTTGTACAGGAGGATCGGCTTCACTCATTTCAGGACTGAGTTCCGACGGTAACCAAGAGTTAAACTCAGAAACCCAATTTTGAATAGTGTTGATCGGAACAATGATCAGAATAGTTCTCGCTTTGGTATGGCGTAAGAAAACTTCTGAAAAGGCGCACACCTGAAAAGTTTTACCTAGCCCCATTGAATGTGCTAAAATACAGCCAAACCCCTCTGAAGTAGAGAATTGTTCTAAACTCTCCACAACATTGTCGTACAGAAAACGGATGCCTCCTATCTGATGTGGTTTGGCTGCCCTAGCTAGTTGTGGAGCTAGGAAAATGTCTCCTTCACTGGATGGGTGTCCAACATTTACCAAAACTCGACCTTCACTGTCTGGCTTATTAAGTTCATCTCTCGTATGAAGGCCGAAATTATGAACGTCACTGTCTTCTTCAATTAATTCCGGCTTTTCGTCATCACCTTAAATCCGAAGAAAATTAATAACAATTTTATATTGTTTACAAATTAATACCCTTATTACATACCAGAGAGTATGACAACATCGTCGTCGTCATCATCAGGGACATAGTGCTTAGAACAGGCTGGAGCTTGAGGTGTTGGTTTGGGAGGGTATTCTTCATCATCACTGGAAAGGCATATCACATCATCATCAACTTGTTTTTGCAAACATGCTTCCCGATTGTTATTCTAAAAAGTTTGTTTAATAAAGAATTTAAGGCCTGTAAAATACTCAACAGGTCATGATACTGAGATACCTTAATTGTATCAACAGTAGGGGGCTGTGAAGTTTGTTTGAAATGCTGGTTGTTTTCCAAGAATTGTATTGGTATATCTGGGGAAAGTGTGCTGTCTTCTAATTCTTGTGCTAGTGCTTGCAAATCCTCAACCAAGGTTGAAACAGGTGTATTATTGTCTTCTTCATCAAAATGTGGGATATAACTGCATTCTGGAACTTGCTGTTGTTGTTGCTGTTGGATTCTTTGCACTCTTTCAATTTCTCTCTGTTGAGCAGCTCTTGTTTCTGCCTCAAGCTCATCTCCTTTAAGGATATCCCTAATGTTTTTACGCATATGAGCTTTCAATTTTTCGTTTTTTGGTTTCACATCCTTAGATTTGTTGGCAGCATCAGTTGCAACTTTCTTTTTCTTTTTCTTCTTTTGTGGGCTTGTGACATTTTGTTTGGCATCAATTTGCTCAGTTGGCAGAGCAGCCGGAAGGTTAGAAGCATCATCCCCCAAGACTGTCTCACAGATATGTCTAAGTGAGTTCAGACATTCAAGATTTTCACTGTCCTCACTTAACTTTCGTTTTTTGGTGGACACGGTTCCATTATCATCTGGATGTTCATGTTTAATAGATTCTTCAAACTTGTTACTGTCACTTGGAAAATCCTGACTATTTGTCAGGTTCCATTCTTGAGGCTCTAGTTCCATTTTCCATTCATGTAAGGGGTTCGAAGGGAAAAACGTCGCACTGGTTTCGAATGATTATTCAGATCAACTAACGTATCTTTCCAACACTTGCATATTCAAGATATCCTTAGTTCATTAGGGGTACTTATTCGGTTAATGTTTTTGATCACTTTTCACATCTACTACCGATGAAATATACTGAGAAAAAACGCCATTGTTGCCCAATTGTTCCGTCTCATAATGCCATCTGGAGAGTTAACTATACATTTCCTCTCCCTAAAGGTGGCTAGCAGAAGCTACAAACGAGAAAAACGAGCGTTCCTGGATTCGTTTATGTACTTTTAATTTCGACCTGTAAATCAATCGTAAATTTTACTGTTGATATTTTTACACCAAGCACATTGAATCAGGCGAATAGCAATGGCCCGAAATGCAGAAAAAGCAATGTGAGTCCTCTGTTTCATTTTGTTTTTCAGACAACAGATTGGTTGAATGTTTGCACCAACAGCTCTGCTCATGATGCCGTTTCACTAAAACAATTTGTTTTCTTTAACATATGAAGGACAACGTTGGCGCGTTTTAGGGCTGCCCAACTAGGAACCTTAGGAGGGAAGGATCGTAGGCCTTATTTGGCATCAGAGTGCAAAGACCTGAAGGAGTGTGAACGATGGAGGAGAGAGATCTTAAGAGAAATATCAAAAAAAGTTACACAAATTCAAAATGGTATTCTTTTTTTTTCACAGTTGTTAAAAATTATATTTGTGTGCTTGCCAATGTTTCAGAATATGGAATGTATTGAAATTAACATTGTTTTGTTGTTTGTAGCTGGTCTGGGAGAGTACCGTATCAGAGACCTCAATGACGAAATCAACAAATTGCTTAGAGAAAAGTACCATTGGGAAGTACAGATTTTTAACTTGGGTGGACCCAATTACAGGAGAATAGGTCCTCGCTACCTTGATCGCGAGGGTAGAGAAGTTCCAGGAAACCGTGGTTACCGATATTTTGGAGCTGCCCGAGAGTTACCAGGTAAAAAAAAGGAAGAAAAACTAACATGTACTCACCCACTCACCAACATCCCCGCCCGCAATCCATGTCACAACTATTGCCTGTGCTCATCTGTTCTTTTCCTATGCAAGGTGTCAGGGAATTGTTTGAACAGGAGCCAATGCCCGTTCCCAAAAAGTCACGGGCTGAACTAATGAAAGATATTGACGCCGATTATTATGGATACCGTGATGATGACGACGGCATTCTTATCCCTCTAGAACAAGAGGCTGAAAAAGAGGGTATGTTTTTAGAACATTATGATATTCCATATTTACCAAAACTGTTATGATTTCCATTATAGCTGTTGCAAAAGCAGTTGCCGAATGGCAAGCTAAAAAGGAGGCAGGATTATTGGAACTTGATAAAAATAATGCAGAAGAAAACATTTACACGACGCGAAAACTTAAGGTATGTTGCCCGAAGTCGCCATTTATGTGAGCAATTTAATAAGTGCAAGGTTTTTTTCGTCTACATAGGATGATTCTGTCTTGGCGGACAGTGATGAAGAGATGGAAACTGAAGCGCCACGATTTGTAGCTCACGTTGCCGTTCCGTCCCAAAAGGAAGTGGAAGAGGCAATCCTTCGACGAAAGAAACAAGAGCTATTGGAGAAATATGTCAGTTCAGAACTGCTGATGGAGACGGAAGAGACGTCGAAGAATTTGCAAGCAATGAAGTCTGAAGCATAAATTTCTACTTCCGGAAGGCCACATTAATAAACGTCAACACATTTTCAATGTATCAGTCGATAAATTTTATTGTTGAGTTATCGATTCGGTCAACACACACATTAGAAAAAAAAAGTTATACGGAGGGTTCTTTGGGGTTTTGGATGTTGTCTAACTGGGAAGGGGACGAAGAACCCGAGCTTGAGGATCGTAAAGATTCAGGCGACCGAGGAAGTTCCTGGTCTTCGGGACGAGGGGACTGAAGCTGAGGAGGTTGTCTCGATGCTGGTTGTGGAACCACTTCGGGAGGTACTGGGAGGGGAAAAAAGGGACGATCAATGATTCGTCTTAAGCGCACCATACCTGGGCCAACGTCAATAATTTCAATTCGTTCATGACGAGGAGGTTCCACAGTTGTATCTCTTGAAGTTGACACCGAAGATGGGTGGCGTTTTACATCGTCTTGGAAAATAAAATCACGATCTATCCACCAATCTGGTGAAATGAGTGAGCTATCCACTGTCCATTCGGGAAAGTCGCACACAACTCGTAGAAGAGGAAATTCAGTTTTAAGTCGGATGACACCTGGCTCCGTTACCTTGCTGCCACGGACATCGATCAGTTGAAGATTAGGCATGTTCCTAGCCAAGTGGCGCAAAGTCACATCACTAACTTCAGTATTGGTCAGTGTCAGCACCTCCAAGTGAGGAGTATACTCTTCTGGAGTATTGATACCTCGGTCAGTGACACGATCGATTTCGTCGCTATCTTGCCTCCTACAGTAAGGGAGCCAATCAGATATTTTCGCATTGTTTATTTGAGTTTTGAGTCGCAGGGTAACGTACCTGTGCAGTCTCCCATCGATGTACATGCGTTTTAACTTTGGCTTTGATTTAAACGCTCGAACTTCGGCGTCAGATATAGCTGTTTCTCGCAGATCAAGAACTTCAATGTTTTCGAAGCCAAACCTGGCAGACAGGAATATATATGCCGCGCATGTTCCTACTTTCGCGCATCCTCTTAATCGCAAAATTCTTAATTTGGGGCACTTGCTGATGGCCATCATGGAATGATCTTCAAACCATAAACATCCATTCAGATTTAGGCTCTCCAACTGGGATGTCTGGGTAGCCATGTTAAAGAAATATGATTCTTTAACTGGAACATTTATCAATTTGCAGTTCTCCATTGACAAATGCTTCAATGTTGAAGGGAAACATTTGTAAGTAAGGATAGAAGCATTGATAAAGTGTTCCTCCAGTATCAATGTTTCCAGGTCTGTGAACTGGGTCACCAGCTCAAAAAGTGCAGGAGACAGACATTCTGTGTTTTCTTGCACTTTTCCAGATAGCAACTTTACTGATCCAGTTGACGCCAGTACCTTTGTCCCTCTATGAAAGCATTTGACTGCATCTTCAAGTTCTGCATGGGTAAGGAATCGAGGGCGCAAATCTGCTTCTTTCCACAATGTTCTATCTTTGCTGATTTTCTCCAGCCTGCTGCATACTCTGGAGATTTCAAAAATAATAGTAAGTTATTGTTTGATCAACCATTACACTATAATGTATGTTGAAATGAGAAAGTAATTACTGGGCCACAGTAAGAATGTCTTCTAGTTTTAGAAATGACATGATTTGAAGAAGAATATCATCTGAAAGTCGCAAAATATGAGGTTCGTAGTTCAGGGCCATGGCTGGGGTATGGTCTAATGGTCTTTAGCTGTAATAAGGTATTCCGAGGTATGTTATTTATAAGACAAAGGTGAAACTTTTTCACCAACCACCAATACGAAAAACAGCGTTAGAGGGTACAAAACATAATATCTAGGAATAATGGTTAATAAACTATACGGTAAATTTTTGAGGCACAAAAAAAAAAGGAAACTAGCGAATATCCTCTAATTATCTTTAGAGTCCGTGTAGGGGAGTGTAACGTAAACTACTGTAAAGAAAAATAGAGCTATGCAGACGACAATGCACAAAGGAGGGCTCTGCTAAACAGCAAGGCTTGAATAATTAAGAAGAGTCGTTTTCTCATTTCTAAAAAAAATAATTCATTTTTCGTGGCTTTTTGAGGTTCAGAAATCACAATTCACAATACGATGAGACGTTATGCATGAACGTGAATTTAAATCGTCTCGAGATATCTCTTCAAATAGTTGGATGGCCATAATTATTCAGTTTCCCGATGCCATTGTGATCTTAGAACATGTCATGATGTCATGACCAACGATTAACAGCTGCAAACAGCAAAGTGCTTGAAAACCAAGTGAATGTCAAGGAGAAAATATTTAAAAAAAAAACGAGAAACATTTATCTTTTATAAGGTGATGTATTTTCCCACGAAATGTTCGGTACTTCATTATATTTACAAGCATTCGATTTTTTTGGGTATTTTTTCAATTTCTATATAGATTCAACATTGTCTTTCCGTTTGTTTCTTTTGTTTTTAAGTCTTAATATCGCGTTGAATTTTGTATGTTTTTTTTAAGCCTATCATGATATTAATACTTTTCCCTGTGATCTTTCACGTTCCATTCACCGCGGTGGCGTGTGAGGTGACTTGAGCATCGCGGTAAAAACTTTAGTGTTTAATGTTCATTATTTCCATTAAAACGCTCGTTCAAAGTGTCATTCGTGGCGCGAAATTCGAAAACGGATCACCAAGTTTTCGACTGTTTTTTTAGTTGTTGTTGATGTAGTAGTTGGTTGTTTGAACGACCAAAATTAAAAAGACAAATCAAGGAGAAACTACACGTAATCGAAAAAATTGGAATTCAAAAAACGAGAGAAAAATTCTTCGACGGGTTGACTAGAGAAAGGAGAGCGCAAAAAAGAGGAAAGAGGAGATCGAGAGCGCGACGAGAGAAAAAAAACAATGACCAAAAAAGGTGGCATTTTTTTTTTCGAAATGATGAGTAGGGAAATTCAATGATAAAAATACACGAAACTATGAATAACTACGGTAGACCAAACATACTGGTCTCGGTTCTTTTGAAATAGGGGAGAAAGAACCGAACAACGTGACGAAATGAATTTAAATAGGGACGAAATGAGCGAACCAAAATATCTACGAACATGCCATGAGCCAAATTCGTAGAACCAATCGCTTGATTGCTTTTTCCTCGGTTGTTAATCGCTCGCAAAAAGGGAAAGAAAAACGATCGCGTGCGCGAGAAAAAACATGGAAAGCACTAATAATAATAATGATGAATTTAACCTTTTCGTAATTCTACTCGCTACCGTAGGAATAAAAAGAAAACTAGTTACGGCTACTCGACTCGGATAAACAGGAGGGAAACGAGTGAATTGAAAAAAGATGACACGCAAAAAACGTCAAAGAACTAACTTTCTTAATTAATAAAAAAAAGGAATAATAATAAATAAAAAAAATGAAAACTTTTCCTCTCTTTTTGCTCTGTCGTCAACTTCTTTAACAATTAAAGGGAATGTATCGACTAAATATCCGCACATCCTGGCGTCTCGTCCGCGACGCGCTCTGGCGATTAAGTAGACTTTTGCGAGTATTTCCGTTCTATCTTTTTGCACGCACTGGCGTACGTTTTTCGTATATGTGTGTGTGTCGTGTGTGTGTGTGTCGTGTACGGATGTGTTTCACACAGGAAAAAAAAAGAAAAAACAAAAAAAAATTGAACGAAATGAAATAAAAAGTTCAGAGAAAAAATTGGTGTAACTGAAAGTGATAAACCAAGTAGGGGACATGAGGGGGAAAAAAACCAAATAGCGAAATAAACGAATTCAGATAAATATCCAAAACTCGGTTTTAAAAAAAATTAATAAATAAATAAGAAAAAAAAGACACAAAAATTCTCAGTTAGTAAAGGGCAAAGGGTTCGTCTGAAAGTTAAGAGGAGTAAAATGAAAATTAATTGTTTGGAATTAACTCCCCAAAAGCCGGCCGTTTTGAAGCTTTTTAGAAGGTTTTTGCGGACTGACGGAAGGGAAGGAAAACATCATTCTGGGTGAGATTTTGGGAGGAGAAAAAAGAAGATGTACGAAAGATAAACAAAACTTTTTTTTTGCACCATTCGAATTTAAAGAATGGTCGAGAAACACGTCGTTGACGAGGGACAAAGTGAAAACGATTTGCATTCACTCTCTTTTCTGTTTTTTCCAGAAGAAAAAAAAAATATTATATCCTTCACCCAAGTGACTAGCAATCTCTTTTTACAATTGATGAGATCCATTTCTTGCCTCGCTGCGAAAAAAAAAATTATTCGCAAATCGTCTCGACTATATCTCGCGCGTATAATTCTCCTCGTTGCTTCATAGTTTGCTTCTTCCGTTTTTTTTTTCTATGCGTACTGCAATTCTTAAATGACGTCGCTTGAGCAGAGCTGACTAGCTTTGTAAACGATGAATCTGATGAGAGGTTTTGTAACCCGATAATTGGCTTGTGGAGTGGGTGAGTTAGGGTGTGTTCCAGGATTTTTTTTCTTTTCCTGTCTTAAATGCTCGCAGACGAGTCAAGTGCGAGAGATGGGGGGGGAGGAGGAGGGCTTATCTTCTTTCTGTTGTTTCTTTCTTGGAGGGAGGTTTGTCAGCTACTAAAGCGTGAGTGTGTGTATGTGGTGTGTGTGTGTGTGTGTGTACGTGTAACATGTGTGGATGTGAGTGGCTGGTTCTTGCAAATGGGCAGCCCCATTTAGGCTTTGCTAGGACGACCAGTGGAGGATCCGGCGGTTTTGAACGAGACTTGGAGGACGCGATTACCAAGCGTGTAGCCATTGAGCGACTGGATGGCCACAAGTGCTTCGTCATAGTTGGTCATCGTGACAAATCCGAAGCCCTTGCACTTGTTTGTCTGCAAATCACGAATCACTTTGACGCTCTGGACAGCGCCGAATGGTCCGAAGAGCTGCCACAAGACGCTCTCCTCCGTGTCGGGCGCCAAGTTGTAAACAAAAATGCACCAACCTGTTCCTTCATCAAATTTAAAGTAAACATCTGTGAATTTCAAACGGGGTTTATTCACTGTGGAACTTTATATACCGTACCTGGAATGGCGGCTCCAGCAGCAGCGGCCGCCGCTGCGGCAGCAGCTCCCGGTAGCAACGGCGAAGCCAAAATATCACCGGCCAAAGGCGAAAACCTTCAATCAATTAGAAAAAAAAACTGAATTTAGTACAAAAAGTTTAACATGATTTTTTCGAGTCATTTAAATAATTAACAAATGTCTTCATTTTGAAAAAAAAAATCTGATTCAATTTCAAAAATAAAAAGGAACGTTTTAGTTCAAACGATCAAGTTAGTTGTTATCATAGACGTTCAGAAAGAAAAGAAAGCGCAAAAATTTGAACTAATCGAGACCAGGACCAACCAAGTAATAATGATAACGAGAAAGAGTTTGAAAAACGAAACAAAACGAAAAAATGAACAGAAAAAAAATTTAAAGTTGAATGGTTTGCAGATGATTTAGAGACTGACCTTTGAAGCCCTTTGTTGAGGGCCAACACAGCCTTGCCCGCACTTGAATGTGTGTAACAATGGAGGAAGAATATACGAATAGAAAAACAGGTGGGATCGGGAGCGGAAAGAAATGTAAATAAAAAAAAAAAGAAACACATTAAAAATAAGAAAATAAAAATCAAGAAAAAACACAAAAATCAGATCCGATAAGTCAAAATAGTAGAAACCCAACAAATCATACGCGCGCAACAAAATCAACTAGACGTGGATACATCGTCCGACATTAAACGACTTTTGGTTAGAGGATTCAACATTTTTTTTTAGTTACTTATTAATTGCTTTCCATGTCCATCTCGTCAGTTCACTTGACGCTGAACCACACAAAGGCGTGTGTCTCAATAGCAGACGTCAATAACCTCCTGTCTCCCTCCCTCGGATCTACATTTTTTGTTTTTGCTACCAAAATCGTCCTAAACATTGAACATCCGCCAAGTGTTAATAGAACCATTCCAGATTAATGACGATACAAGTGACCATATCAATATCCAAGTGCTTGTCAAATAAAAAAAAAATCAAGGTTGGGTTTTTTTTCTTTTCACTAGTTGAAAAGCGATTTGTTTTGTGTTGTTGTTTGCGAGAATGGGGAATTTCGAATAAGAATAAGCTACCTGGAAGGAGTGCGAGCGCCTTCCGATAGGTCGGTGATGCTCATTTCATTGACCCCAACACCGTCATTCACACCGGTGACGCCCATCGGTTGCCACGCTGCCCCGCCTCTGTCATAAACAGAAAAATAATCCAAATGAAACATTGAATCTGAGATCAGAAGAGTCAATAAATTAACAAAATCAAACAAAAGGAATAAAATAACAAAAAAAAATGTTGCAATTCGACATTTTTTAAATGGCGGGGCAGCCACGACCAACCGCCGACTTTCATTCTTAACGAGCGACTGTCATTGGGAGTGTTTTGGCTCAGACTTACTGGCCCGACCCTTTTCAGAAGAGTTAACCCGGTGAGTATTGGAAGAGACGGAAGAAACCAAACAAAACGAAAGCAGAGAAATGCAAAAAAAAAAAATAAAAGCTAACAAGCTGAGAGGTTTGAAAAAAAGAAAAGAATTTACAGGGCGAAAAAAGCAAATCGTACCTGGCCAAAGGAGAAAGTGGGATGTAGCGAAGGCGTCCGGTTGGATGTATAGGTCCTCCGAAGCGTCGAACACCCAACGCCGCCGCAGCTGCAGCTGCAGCACCAGACGAAAATTCTAAAGAAATAATTAGCATTTATCATCTACGTAATGATTTTACAGTAGATTTAAAATATTTAGAGCGACTTTATACCAGGTAAATAGGCAGCCAATGGAGCTAGACCTTTGGTGGAATTGCTGGGGTTGTTTGCAAACTTGACTGTGATGGGCTCGGTGGCTCCTTGCGGCACGGTGCCATTCAGTTTCTCAATGGCACGTTCAGCCTCTCCTCTCGTGTCAAACCGGATGAACCCCACCCCTTTTGACAGGCCGGCTGCTTAAATGTGTTTAAAAATAGAAACGGAGCAAATAAAAATGAGTTTCTACGGATCAAAAAATGCATCAACGGCTGACGTGTAGTCGGTAAAGCTTTAAATTAAAAGCAAAAGAAATACCCGTGATGCTGTCACAAAGGATCCGAGACGTAATGATGCGTCCAAACGGCGCAAATAGAGTCTCCAATTCACTTTGACACATCGTCTTGGGTATGCCGCTCACATATAAGTTGGCTCCTTTAATGTTCTCGCTGCTAGGACGGGCAAACGAAACCTTCATTGGTAAAGTATCGATTAGTATTTTCAATTTAAAAAATAACGCGCTGAGATAATCTTAAATAAAGGCATTTAGTATCGTCCCAGTTGTGTCAATACAGCCGGACTATACATGGTACCATGTTGTTCGACAACACGGGCAAGCAATTTTTTTTTTATCCCGTTCAAGTCCAGTTTCGTCCAAAATGTTGAGCTCTATTTCGGGAAATCAAAACACTGCATGCTACAAGACACCGGGCTCGTGTTCGTAGATACAAACACAGCCGGATTCGGATGAACGAGTCTCTTTCTTCCTTCTTCCGTATGCAAAATAAATAACCACACGCGCCACCAAATTCTTTTTAGCCAATAAAAATGGTGAAAAAATATTCACCTTGATCGTTTTGTTTTGAAGACGCAGTCCGTTCAAAGTATTAATTGCTTTTTCAGCATCTTCGGCTCGATGATAGTTGACGAATCCGTAGCCCAAACTCTGCCCTGCTTTCAGATCGTAAACGGAAATGGACAAAACAGAAATGGAAGAACGAAACGAATCTCGTTGATTTTTACTGATTTTCGGTCAATTAAAAATTATTAAAAATATTGCCAGACAGTCGATAAATTATCTACCATCATTGATCTCAAAATCAAGACCTGTGATTTTGTCGCGTATGAGTTTGCAACTCTCAACTTCGCCAATGGAAGCGAACAGGGAGCGAATTTCTTCTTGAGTCATCGTCTGCGGCAAGTAATTAACAATCAAGTTAGTCTTGCTTTCGTCATCTTTCGGCACAATGTGCTGCGATCCCTGAAATAAAAGCAAACAAAATAAAAACCAATTGTTAATTCACCGATACACGCAGACACAAAGAAAAGGAAATTGCTTTAATAAAAGGAGTCAAGAAAAATGAGACAGACGAATCCTCTCACGTGGCTAACATTATTGACGGATGCAACGTGATTGAGTCCATTGGCTGTCAGGACGCCGTGTTGAGGTAGATTTTCTAAACCGTTCATTTTGTCGGCTACTGCGTAATCTAAAGAGAAAACAAAAAAAAATTAAAGATCAGCTTATTTTTGTTCGAATAAGTTAGCAATAATGATACGCCCATACGCCGGCAGTTCAAGAATCGCTGCGAGGCGGAACAGGACTCATTAGCGTGACCAAAGTGTTTCGTTAGAACACGTGTCGTTGTCATTAAGAGTTAGGTTCTTTTCTAGTCTAACGTCGTACCCAGACAAAAAAAAAACGAAGACGTGGTAAAAGTATGGCGTCGAGAGAGATAACCTCGATAGGGTGGACGAGCTATCGATCGGCGTCTACACACAGTTGCTGGGCGCAGGATTATGACGCCATCTGACGTGCTATACGATTCGCGTCCCAACAAAACACACAATACATACAGAAAACAGGGGCTGGGGGGTTAGAATTTGAAAAGCCGGGATGCAGCTGCTCCCAACAACCCTCCTAAACCATCTGCAAAGGGAAATGCGCAGACACTTGGTGCCTACTACCTATGCCACTCTAGAAGAATGGGCAATCCCTGGGACGTTGCCAGATGAGGGCCCCCCAAAAACACTCAAATCGAAATTAAATGTCCTAGAAAAAACCCAAAGGTTTTTAAATTTTCTTTTATGCGTTTTTAATCAACCGTGAAAAATGTAAATAAAAATAAAATAAAATGCTAATGTTGATCAAAATAACTTGGGTAATGAAAGGGAGATTGTAGAGCGCACGCAAGACGGGCATGGACCGATTAGTTTGAAACGATCCTATCGAAGAATTGCTACTTGTAAATTTTTGCATGTTTACTTCGAGCGATTTCCCTGGACACCTCATTCCCACATATTACCAAAATTCTAATTCTTCGAATCTGTTGGCACTTTAATATCGTAAAGGTCAATTAAAAGCCCATGGATGAGTGGGTCGAGCAGCACCGAAATTCAAAACCTCTAATTGTAGTATGTCTCCCACATTTTAAACATTTCTAAATTTAAAAAAATATATATAATATGTTTTGGGGGGAAACTGTGGGAGCGTTGGCAGACTAAGAATTGAATAGGGCAATAACGATAAAATCTCTAAGTGGAGAACAAACATAATACAATCGTTCGTAGGAACGGTGAAATTCAAATTACAAGATCAAAACGCGCGACAATTTTCTTCACAATAAATAATTTTTTTTTAAATCGTCCTAGTTTCCTATTACATCCGCAGTTGCTGGAACGCATCGTTTTTCGTTCTTCAGTGCTCAGTCGGTTCTCTTTCATCGATTCAAATCCCCCACCCCAATTTTTTCCATCCCACTTTCAAAGAGAAAAAATTGTGTTCAGTAAAGGTTACGTCCCCCCCCCTTATTTTCTACTTACTCACTGACAGAAAGAACTATTGATCCAGTAAAAAAAAAAGAAGGTAGGGAGGGGGGCCCGGTTGCCATGGAGGCCATGCAAACACTCGACGCAGATGGATCAACGTGGCGCGTGCGCCAACCATCTGCCCTATTCAAAACTTTTTCATCCGCTTTTCCATTTCCGTTAACCTGACAAAGGGTGATGACATTACGTCGAAAAAATGTCATTAGCTTTAAAATAAAAACTACTTTTTTACGTGTCGGCATTCTAGTCGTGAAAATTACCATAAAACAAGAATTACTGGTCTCTCGACTACAACATTCCCAGAGGAATGTTGTGGGGGGCATCTCGACGCCCGCTGGATTATTGATCGTCGCTTTGAACGCACGCGCGCTGCACCACCATCCTTCTAAACACACGCACATACATAAAAAACTAAATCGATATACGGACCCTCCCATGACTGCAGCTGCTCCTCTCCTGACAAGACCTTGCCCCTTTTTTTTCGAACGAAAACCCGAGAAAATTTCGTGTATATGTTGACTGATGAGTGAAATGAAAATAACTTTATACATTTCTCTACACGAATAGGTGGGGCCGAAAAGGGGGGCAGGGAATGATTAGCTACACACACGGCGGTCAGGAGGCTGGGTATGGACACAGTGACAGTTGGTTACGGCAGCTGTTTGCTTGCGTAGCCCATCCCGTTCCTTTTTTTTTTAATGTTTTGCCCACCCAATCTATCTCTTTTTTACTTTTTCTTTGGAATTCCGCCATCTTGAAAAAGAGCGAAAGGGGGCGTTCTACTAATCCAATCAAAATGAATATTACCTTTTAGATGTGACGAAAAATGGTTGAAAATGGCCGGTGGTCACCCGCGTGGTCTCACACACACTCACTCTCGTCGTTGTCGTTTGAGAGAAAAAAAATATGGAACCAAATATCTTTGATTGGAAAACGTGGGGAGTAAAAATGGGTTACGAATCAAAGAAATTCCTCAAAACAAATGAAAAAAAAACAGCCCGTGTGTTTCTTTTTAATAGATTGTTAAATCAAGTCAAAATTACTGAAATTGATTTAAAGTGTGTGCTTTGTTTGTTGTCAAAACTGAATAAGGAAAAGACAAAAAAAAAAGGGGGGATAGGAAACTGATAGCTGATGGAAGAAAAAGAAAAAATCAACACACGGAACGAGAAAATTCAAAAAGGACGGGAACGAAGGAACACAAGACTTGCTCGGTTTCTGGTCGGACTTCTACTGCGTGGAGTTTGGGGCCCACAACGCGCAAACTCCGAACCCATCGAAAATTCGGCGCGCAACTAGCGCCACCCACCCCGTTCTCTCCCCCCCCCGTTTGATCGCATACATTTTCATTGTAAATCCCCCCTCTTGCAACTCTCACCCCTCGTTGACAACACAGAGAAATGGATATATAGGTTTTTACTCTAAAATGTTTAGATTATATACATGTATGTATATGTATTTTCTGCCAAGAATTTGCCATGTTTATTTGATTGGCCAAATCACTAATACAAATGGTTGCACAATTCTTTATAAACGTGCACGATTGAAGTGTTTTCGAGGGTTGTGATTGTGACGTCATTTGTACTTGTGTATTGATTTTTTGTTTTGCGTCTAAAGGAACGTCAGTACGTAGCCGTTGGGAATATTTCTCCCGACTTGCCAGACAGGATGATTGCGTTTTCTGCAAGCTGGAAGAGCCGACATCTTGATTTGTTGGATTGAACTCGTTTATAGCCACGCAGCTCTGAAACGTTTCCTTTGTTCCAAACTGTACGGCACAGATAAAAATATATCTATGTGGGCTGATATTTGAAAGGAGGGATTCTTTTTCCACGGTTCTCATCGATCAAACAAAAGAACAAAGAGAATGAAGCATGAATTACTGATTTATGACTTTGCCTTAGTCACTCTATCTCTCTCTCTCTTTCTTTACAAATATAACATAACGACGATTTAATTAACTATGGAGTACGTTTTCCCATTCAGTATATCTATTGTTTCCCTTTTCGTTCAGTAAATGAATTCATAATTTCATGAACCAACAAACCGTACTGACAAATTTGAATAAAAAAACAACTATGCATTAACGCATAATATCGAATATTATTCGCGGATTTTTTTAAATTTTAGAAGTTTTCGTTGATAACTAAAATTTCAGGATTTTCAGGAATTTAAATACATTTGAAACGAGTTCAATTTAAGCGACTTGGCAATTTCGTAGCAGAAGACTACCGGATGAAAGACAAGAAAAGCAAAAGACAGCAAACCTGCCAAAGTGGGTGGCGGTGTCATCTCTACCATTTTCCGTTCTAAATATTAAAAATCTATTATTATTAATCGAAAAAAAGTTTTATATTTGCTACTAGTATGTCGACATCAGCAATATTCATCCTTGATGTCAAGGGAAAAGTAAAAATTATCTTATATTTTTTTTACTTTATGAATATTTATAGTATACAAATATGTGTCAAACAGGTGCTGATCTCGCGCAACTACCGAGGAGATGTAGAAATGGGATTGATAGACAAATTCTTACCTCTTTTGATGGAAAAAGAGGAAGAAGGGAATTTGACTCCTTTGCTCCAGACATCTGGTTGCACGTTCATGTACATACAGCACCAGAATCTGTACATTGTCAGTGTCTCTCGCAATAATGCCAATGCAGCCATGGTTTTCTCCTTCTTACACAAAATTGTTCAAGTGATGAGTGAGTATTTTAAGGAAATTGAGGAGGAGAGTATTCGAGACAACTTTGTCATTGTGTTTGAGCTTCTCGATGAAATGAGTGACTTTGGCTATCCACAAACTACGGAGAGCAAAATTTTGCAAGAGTGAGCTCCTACTATACATGGGTGCAGAATACTGTGAAACAGTCTTTGCTATGTTCTAGGTACATCACTCAGGAAGGGCATAAACTTGAAACTGCACCAAGACCACCTCCAGCTGTGACCAATGCAGTGTCATGGCGATCAGAGGGTATCAAGTACCGGAAAAATGAAGTGTTCCTTGATGTCATTGAATCTGTCAATCTCCTGGTAATACTTTTAGCATAAAGTTTTGAATGTTTAAAAATCTTTTCCATGTTGAATGAAGGCATCTACTACTGGTAATGTTTTGAGAAGTGAGATTGTTGGCTCTATAAAGATGAGAGTGTACCTTTCTGGCATGCCTGAACTGCGTTTGGGTCTCAACGACAAGGTCTTGTTCGAAAGCACAGGACGGGGCAAATCTAAATCTGTTGAATTAGAGGATGTTAAGTTTCATCAGTGCGTCCGCCTGTCCAGGTAATGAAAAATCCCTCGATATTTCCAAATTCAAGAATAACTCTGTTTTATTTCCACAGATTCGAAAACGACCGAACCATCTCTTTCATCCCACCGGATGGCGAGTTTGAGTTAATGTCCTACCGGTTAAACACTCACGTAAGTCTTCCCTAGAAAAGTTAAATCCCTTCCTTGAGAATGATACCTGTTTTTAAACGCGGAACAGGTGAAACCTCTCATTTGGATAGAGTCGGTCATTGAACGACATGCCCACTCGCGCGTCGAATACATGATCAAAGCTCGGTCGCAATTCAAGCGTCGTTCAACGGCAAACCACGTTGAAGTCGTCGTTCCTGTTCCAGCCGACGCTGATTCGCCCAAATTCAAGACTTCCGTCGGAAGCGTCAAATACGTTCCTGAACAGAATGTTCTCATTTGGAGTATCAAATCCTTTCCCGTATGTACAATTTCCGCTTAGTTTTTTTTTCTCTTTTTTTTATCGCATTTCAACGGATGGAGGGAAAAGAGGAGTGGAAGGGAAATGTATTTGTCCGGCTTTTTTTTACGTTTCGCCCTTCGACACTCCTGTTTTCAATGGCTTCTTGTTGGGCTTTTCTCCCATAGTGGGAAGTAGAAGAGGATCTGTTATGTAAAAGGATCTCATGGTGATAACGATCCACTCATTCTTACACATTCCTATTCATAGGGCGGTAAAGAATATCTGATGCGGGCACACTTTGGCCTGCCCAGCGTGCTCAGTGAAGAAACGGAAGGCAAACCTCCCATCCAGGTCAAATTTGAGATCCCCTACTTTACCACGTCAGGCATTCAGGTAAAAGACCACCAACGCCATCTACCCTCGCTTTGATGCACGATATCTCTACGACTAAATTGTTTGAATGCTAATACTTTAATTACGACGTTTCTCTTATCTCTTTAGGTTCGTTATTTAAAGATTATTGAAAAGAGCGGTTATCAGGCCTTACCTTGGGTTCGCTACATCACCCAGAATGGTGACTATCAGTTGAGGACCAACTGATTAACTTCACCATAACGTCCAGTCTCCTTCTTACACGAACCCTTCTGTCCTGATTTTCTTCTGCACTATCCACACTTGTTGTTTGAATATATCCTTTAGCTCCTTTCATTCGCCTATTTTTCGCTAAAAAGAGAAGACAAATTAAAACAGTTTCTATCCAGGCGAAATTTTGTTTAGATTATTTTTCTTTCTCTTAATATCATTTACTTTATATATTTTTCTTTGGTCCACATCCTCCTCCCCCTTCAGCCCTTTTTTTTTATTTAGCAGTTGCCTGATTACAATCACACTTAATACACTGGTCCAAATCAGACGGAGCATTTTTTTTTGCTATGCGGATCTGAAAGTCTTTGAATAAAAGCTATACACAGCGACTGGGCTGTTGTCAATAGTTCGTGTATAGCTGAAATGAAATTGCCAATCCAGCAAAAGGCTAGCAAAGGAGGGAACGAGTGCGGAGCAACGGATTTTGTTATTTTGGCTGGTGCCCTTCTTATTTACTTTTTTCCCTTTCGTCGGCTTGTTTGCCGATTCTACCACCGTTCCTTTCACCCCCCGTGCCTTCAAAGAACCCACACACACGGCGAGAGAAAAGGAAAAGAAATGAAGGGGAATCGTTTCGTCATTCAGCTACCCGGTCACGAACTTATAACCAAACCCGCCCGTCAACTCTCTATCACGGGGAAAATACTTATCTTTAATTTAAAAAAAAAAAGAGAAAAAGACTTCGTTCAGCTTCCACCCTCCGTCTCTTACTTAACGAGTATTCGGTGATTGACTGCATATCACCAACTCGCGCATCTTCTTCCGCTGGATAGATGTAGAAAAAAAAAACCGCCATCGGTTTTCTACATCACACCACTCTAGTATTCTTTTTTTGCTCAGTTTTTTCTCATCTATTGCAAACGAGGAACACTCCAAAGTTGATTGAATCGAACCCTTTACACGAGATGGGCACTTCTCGTGTTAGCCAAGCGCGTAAGCAATTCCAACTGCTACCCGGTTGGCTGGGTGAGACACTACAACGTTACGTATAAATATACGTACGTATCTACTATATTTACGTAATAGTAAAATGCCCAAGTTTCTATAGCCCCACCGCTGTTGGGAAGCGCGAGTATTGAACGGTTTCCCCGTGATGCCCCGTTATTATCTCTGCACCGTATCTCTCGTTCTCTATCATCTCCGCATTGGCGTCTTGTCCTATTCAGTTGATTGAATTCCCTTACTTGAAGCGTGATGGCCTAGGTCTTTTTGGCTTTTCATTGCGTCGCTATTTATTTATTATTATTATTATTACGACCATTTTCGTATAATCGCACGTGTTTTGCCATGAAATTCATTTTCTCTATTGACTTTCTTTTCCCTACTCGTCGATCTTTTGATCCTTTTATTGAAACCCGTTTGAGGTATTTTCATCAAACAGATGAAGAATTTTATTCTGTGACTCGGTAAATAGCACGGCCACGAATGTGAAAATAAAATAAAATAAAAAAAACGTGCAGTCTGTTAACAGACGGAAGTGGGAGTGTCGTGAACAAAAGCTTCCCCCCCCCCTTTTTATTATTTATACTGTTTGAACGTGGACCGTACTGTTCAATGGCATTAGGCAACCATGCGGGAAATCGATTTTCATCTCTCCGTTTTAATTTTTCAAGGTTCCCTCTGTCCAGAACAGCCTTGTTTCAAATTTATGGCCGGTCTTTAAACAGCGTGAACGTTATTCCGCGTGAAAATCGCCCCTCTTCACCCTGGTACTAATAAAACAAAATAGCCCCACCAACCCCCCTGGAAAATAAAGGGGTCACCAGGAATACGTTTGCACAAAAAAAAGCCAAATTGCTTAGCATCTCAGCCGCAAACGATATTCCGCAAACGTCGTAAACAAGCGGACGCTTTCGGGAGGTCGAGCTAAAAAAAAACTGTAAAGAGACATTGTAACGAAGATGTAAACAAAAAGAGGAGGACAATGGAACACAATCAAACGACCTCTCGTTGTGAGCCTTTTTTCCCCACTCTTCGTGCCCTCCTTTTTTATAGGTTCGTTTGCACGAATTTCCAACACAACAAAATAAAAGGATCAAATAGAAAAGAGGTGGAATTTAATCGGGATTTTTAGGTAGATGGACGTCATGGCCACCGCCGTGGCTTTGAAAAAAATCGAGCTGGAATGAATGAATCCCAGCTGACGACAACGGACGTTGGATTTAAAAAAGAAAAATAGGTTCAAGTTTTCGAAGCTTTTGCGCTAGAAAAAAAAAATCCTCGACGTTGAGGAATCGAAAATCAAATACAATGAGAGTGGGGAAGTGAAAAGCACGGATGAATTGAAGAAAGAGAGCCCCCCCATTGATGCCGCAGTGATTTATTTACCCCCGCCGTATATTATAAAATACACGTCAGAGAGTGCCCCCGTGTGTTATATACTACCTACTATATAATATCTTCCATGGATTCCCCGCTGCCTCCGCCATCTTTCCCTTTTCGGTATATATTCTTTCATTGCCGAGTTATTGACGCAGACCTTATTATATACGACGTCCGTTGAAAGAGAGGGACTTTTTTTTCTTCTTTCTCGGACTCTGTGTGTAACGAGCTGTTGTGGCTTTGCAATGGTTTTTTTCGGTGGAAGGAGTGGAAAGAACCACTCCAGACAGATCTTGCATCGAGTTGATGTTGTTACCGCGGACACGTTCGTCGTCATGGTGACCACAAAACTTCCGACACCCGACTACATGCTCTATTTTCTCTTCTTTTTCCCTCTCTCTTTTATCGGTGGTGGGCTGGAGGCAAGTCAATGGTCGTATCTCAAAGGACTCGAATAATGACGTGTACGTTATAACACGAAGCGATGCTATTGATGAGAAAATGCAGAGATAAAGGAGATAATAAAGACGAGGAACTTTAAATGTTAGATCGGATTGTCAATTCAAGCCGACAGATGGTGTTTTCCTATCATCTGCCGGAAGGGGAGCCTGCAGCTGCTGGAAGAGAAACGGACCAAAAAGTTTCCCTTCCGCCTACGTGTGAAAAGAACATAAGGGGAGAACTTCTACTTTAAATACTAACTATACTCGTAGGTGTCACAGGTGTTTTTTTGTGGAAATACTGCGTGAATGCTTCGTTATGATAATTACGCTAATAAATCGTTACCAGTCATTCCAGTAGCAAAACTTCACGCTAGTTGCACGCTTAGCAGACGTCAATTACAGAGCATCTCCATTATCTGAATACGCCATTGCTTGATGAGAGATTTCAGGGAAATGAATGTGAAATGAAGTGGTCAAAGAGTACACCAAGTTAAGCTAAATTTGCGCAGGATCCTACGTCTTCACGGGCTTTTCATCGTCTCGTAGACTTCAATCACCGGTAATTGCTTTGGGTTGAATATTTAAAACGTACAAAGGCTATGCAGTATAATGGCGTTGAGTTCAAAATTCGTGAAACACTCTCAGTTGCTATTTTCAAGTGGAGGCATTTCACTAATAATTGCAGCGTACGAGGAATTTACCATTTTATCTGGGCATACGTAAGCAACTTCCAATAAAGAAAGTTTATTAATCAATAAACTTCAATTTTGCGCAGGAATGTAGCATACCAACTTCTAATCAACCGGTAATTACACGAACAAAATCTAAGCTCCTTGAAATTTCCATTTACTCTTATCCGTCGTAAAGTTATTCACTAACGTCTCAAAAAAAAAAAATTCAAGAATTTAATTCGAAAAGTTAGACTTTCCGTCGGCGCCATTTCAGCCCAAACTTAAGTTGATTATCGTTATACTAGCATCCGACGCACGTGTCAATTAATTTCAGGGCCACCCATGTTGTTCAATATATAGGTACACATCAAATTAACAAGTAGATAAAAGTAATGGTGGTTTTGTGTTCAATAGAAAAACAATGCTAGAGAGACCAACGTATAGGAGACCCCTGTCGCTTAATCATTATCAGATTTTCATTAAACTATAGGGGGTTACCCACAAATCTAACCAGAAGAGCCATGCAATTGTCCTACCTTTTACGTCAGGCTCCTCATTGTTGTGCAGCGGCGTGGGAGGTCGATTGTCCTGTAAAATAACCCACGTTCACAAAGGCCGGAGATTTGAATTTCCACTTTTCCTTTGATTTCACTAAAGTGCACACATCGTCAAACAGATGCTATAGTTTATCTGTATCATCGGTGGCACGTCTATTGGCCAATACGGAATTCACGACACGCAGATGAGTTGACAGCATGCAAATATCGTCACAAGGCAGCAGGGCAATATTGGTACACACGACGCGTCATATAGGCTCTGTAGGTCTATAGAAACAGTCTAGATAAATAGTTTTCCGCATTGTATGCAAATCAAGTCTTCTTGAACACGTATAACCAAGTTCTATATATACAACAGCCTTGTGTCAACATGAAAAGAGCGCGAGCTCAATGACGTTGCATCCTGCCCGGACGCGTTGCATACGAACACTGAACAATGCTCCTGTTGAATTGTTGATTCGCAGTTTTTAAGCTTATTTATTTTTACTGACCTGTTGCATTTACATGAGTTAACTGACTACTGTTTCCACTGGTTGGTTTTTCTTGGAAGTTGCCATCAACTTCAGTGTAATCAGTGTCATTTTCAATTACGATTGTAACACGTCGGAGCTTGAAAATGTGTTGAGTCACACACATCGACGTTTGTTTTTTGCTTTCTTGGGAAAGAAAATCTTATATTTGATTCAAAATACTATTTTATTCCAATCCGGAAATTTCGTCTGAAGTGATATCGAGTGGCAATTTGTGTGGCGGGAGTTGAGAGAGTGCAGCAATAAAAGGAGGACTCCATAAAATAGTGTTTTTGACAGTTTGCATTAGCGTCCTGGCCCTCCATGATGACCGGGTCATCATTTGCCCATATGAATATATCCACAAACGAAGTAAAATACAGAAAAAGGTTCAATTTCAGCGGTTGGCACAACGTGAATTCGACGACATTACGGAATTTGGGAAATATTTTTCGTCGATATTTCTTCGCATATTTAATCGTTGATCGTTTTTGGCCTATTTTATACGCACGAGCTATTATAGATGTATGTAAATGAGATGTAAAATATCTCAGCTATTTTCAATAAAAAAATGGCAGACTTTTAATTTATTAGTATAAATTTCTTTTTTTTTCTTGGTCTCAGATATTTTTTATTATACAGAGATCTTTCTGGAACATGGACAATGTTTTGGTGGAAAGATTAACGATTGCTTCACTTTGGCCGCAATATACTGATGGCAAAGCCTGTTAACTGAGATAAAAAAACAAACAGCCTTAAATGAGTAATGCAGTAATCCATTATTTGGTTACGAAGAACCACACAGTTGCACAAACACTATTTTTCAAACAACGACAACCAATCCTACAATTAAGTAAGAATAGTCAATTAAACTTTACATTGTTTAGCTCTAAACCGAAATAATCAAAATTTAACACGCTTGCTATAAAGAATTGCATAGAGTCAATGTTTATTATTCCATCAGGACTCGTTCCAACAGGAAAGACTAATTGTTATTAGCATGCCCCTCTAATTTCATTTCACGATGGCCCCTATATACGATGTAACACGATCAATAAATTTAATCACGTTCTGCAATTGCCACAGATCGTTATTCTTTTCGCGGTGTCCCACGAAAATGTAATTCACAGCGATAGGCTCGTTTCCTTGAAAAACGGAAAACTAAAGCCCGAAACAATCAGACGGGATCAGGAGCTTGTAAACAGATCTTCCCGCACAATCATTTACAAAGATATACAGTGTTCCATACAATATACGATGCGATCTGTTTTGCACGCATGCGGCGGAAAAACTATTTCCAGTTTTATGTTCGGCCATTTTGGTGGTGACGTTGCAAGCTGTCGTACATTGACCTGTTTTCTCACGTGCCTCAACGCGATTGGTTGTTGTCATTAGGACATACAAGGCCATCCGAAACAATGGCCTTGGAAACTATAGGCATTTAGTTCGAATCGTTTGGTGTTTTTCAGTTGCTAGAGATGGGAAGGGTAAGCAAAAAGCTGTTTTCAATTTTGCTGCAGGGATTTGCATAAGATTCTCAATGTAAAGGGGAGGATGGGTGAGCAAGTGAACAGCCTTTTCTGAGATCATCGACCTTTGCATAAAATTACAGCCTTTTCCAAGGTTGAACACGTGCAAAAGATCTAACTTTATTTAAATTCAGGGGAGGAAGAGTAAACAAATTTTCCTTTGTCGAAAACCTTGAATAAGTTTATACTCATTTAAGGTAGGGGGAATATTCAATATTTCCTTAAGTATTACATGCAAACATACCACCAGATTTTTGTTGCCATGCTGCGCTCGATTGAATGGACAAGCGTGACACCTAGTTAGCGTTCAACTTTTTCTCAGCGTGTTCACGAAGGCTTACGGTTATCAAAGGCCTATATCGACTAATAACTCGTATGTCGTCTGCAGCACTTGGCCTATTCACGAATCCCGATGTCCGCCTACAGTAGTGACCTCTAACAAGCTCGCAATTATGTGTATACACAGAATATACAACTAGGTTCCTTAAAGTCTATTAATTGACTATTTGATAGCAATTGATCAAAAGCATTATTAGACAGACGTGAGGGCGTCTTAAAAGATCTACGCCATTGTAACAGGAAATCTATGAATAATAAAGAAGAGAGAAATCAAGTCGACTCGTTTTTTATTGCCAGGTTATTTTTTTTCGTGCAAAGGTTTTTCTTCACGTTAGTGGGGAACAAAAAAATGAGAACACACACGAGGGTAAGAGTTTTATGCAGTGCTTTATTGAACATAGCTGCCGGAAGGTTCTTTGGCTGGTGCTGCCAGATTTCTCGAGGTATATACACAAACGACTAATGATCTTCCCCTTCTCTTTCTATTAGACATATATAGAATTTGAGATGTTGTTTGGCTCACATTCTGTATAAATAAAAGCGAAATTGCTGCAAAGATGGGGCAGCTATATTATAGACGTACTCTAATAAAAAAGAATGAGAGAAAATCCATCCTATATATTCCCAGCTGCTGTTTATTGCAGCATTTGAATCTTCGACGAAAAGAAAAAAATAATTTGGAGGGCATCAACAACCGTTTCGTGCCGTTTGATTACTGGACTATGAACGTTATATTCACGTATGTACAGATACATAGGAAAGTTTGGCTGATCGCCCGATTTACCAAGTTCAATGAACATCAATCTTTTGTTGTCGAAATTATTTTGCTGCTACCCTGGAAACATTTCCATTGAAGTCGATCCTCCATTTTCCTTTTTTTTTTCTTGGCAAACAGCTTGAAGAACCATTTCAAGCGCTCCAAATCAAAACGAAAATAAAACTTTATTCGTTTATCGACTTGATCCAGCTGATCCAGCTAACACACGTGCACAGAGTGAAAATAAAAATGGGGCAATAGGTCTTGAATTCATAATGTTCTCGGCAAGTTCTCCCGTCCGTGAATCAACCGTTACGTAACTGGATTCGCAATATCATCTTCTCTAAGGCTTCGTGTAAGATCGTCAGGAGCAACGCGTCTTTTTCTTCAACCATCATTGGATGTAATTGCCTTTATAGATCATTCTCTCTATGGAAATGCGTGAGCCGACCTCACAATTGTCGATCTTTCTACTGGCTGCCGCATGCAGCTGTTTTGTGTGGCCGCCATCATCAGCAACTTCTTTAACGAGAATCAGGCAAGTCCCAAACTTCAGAAGCCGAAGCTTGTCAAGAAAAAGAGAGATCAAAAGGAATCTCTTTATTTTATCGTGTACGCATTTCTTGCTTCATTTGACAGATTCGTCAGTCCACAATTTCTACATGTCGATGGGATGTACGGATAGATCTCGATAGACCTCATGCGACAAAACATCCGGCGTCCACTTGACGTCAAGTCCCGCGTGACAACCACTGGCTTTCTCGTTATATACAAACGGCCAGTCTCAATTGGCACGTCCGTCTGGCCCATCTGAAAAAAAAGAACCACACTAAAAATAAAAAAGTTCTGCGTCTACTCGCGTCGTATGATACATTTGTAAATCAAATTCCACTGGAAATTGGCAAACAGAAAGGAAATAGAAACGATGAAATGTTCAGGAAATGAAAGGACAAATTGGCAATCAGCACGAACCCCATTGATAACATTCGGGGGGGAGTACAAAGATTCACATTTCTATCCCTAACAAGCGGTATACGACTTGAATTTCCTATAGTCGCACCTAAGATTCGTGTACGATAGAAAAAAGAAGCTCATCTGTTCGGCATGTTCTTCTTCTCCCACGCGTTCTTTATTTCGTCTGCTCGTGTAACAAGACACTCTTTCAACGTTGCTATATAAACAGTCAATAAGATTTACATCTTCTCTTTACACACACAATTCTAGTACAAACCTCAAAAGCTTGTGTATATAGAGTTAAACGATAGTATAATAAGATTCCCCAGTTTTATCGTAACACAGCATCAACTCCATACCGTTTCTACCCTCTGTTTTCGAGTAATCAATACCATACTCGAGGGCTTCACATGAGCTTCTTTGCGGTTTGTTGCCTTGATATTATCACATCCTCTTCGACATCATGTAAAAAAAAGGGGGGATGGCTCTTTACAGAAATAGGAAGATTGTCAAAGGAGAGGGAACTGATGATGAGACACAAGAACACAAGTCAATAAATCGCTTGTCTTGCTCCGTGACGTCATCGGTGACAATAGCTCCCCCACCCTCGTTATGTTGTAGAAAGGATATGTGCTGCGGTTGGGCTCGCATCAATAGTACGTGCATCAGCTGGTGTCAACGAGACAGTGTCTGCCAGCCAATATTTCATTCACGCTCTTCAAATATTGACGAATATTGACACCCTGTCTAATCGAGTGTTAAAAGTGAGAATTTAAATACAACGATGATATATCACCTGGAAATAAAAAAAGAAATCTGAATGGATGTACTCCGAGTCTATTTATGAAGGATTCGCAGCGATCGATTTCCCCCCTTTTTTTTCCCTCTCTCTAATAGAACAGCAGCAGTGTAAAAGAAAAAAAGGTATTATACAACATGCGTGGGCAATCGAGTGATGGATGGATGCAGTCTGAAGGAAACGCGCAAACGCAGCAGCGTGAAAATAGAAGGCAATCCCGACGAAGAAAAGGAGCGTGAAGAAGTGTGATGAAACGAACGCAGAAGACCATCTATATATATAACACAATCAAGAAAAAAATGGTGATGATTATTCCAGTCACGAGTTTGACCAAGTTGCTAAAATATAGCGACACTAATCAGCTGTGTATTTGAACGCGGCGTTTTTTCGTTGAATATTTAATCCAGTCCGTTTGCGGGATTTTTTTTTTTTTTACATTTATGATTTCACGCGTGACTGTGCACACGTTTTTCTTTTTTTCCTGTTTGATTGTTACGTACACGCACTATAGAATCCACATGCGGCAGGGATGGGCTAATAATTCCCGCTGACTCTTGCACGATCCCGTATAGCTTTTGTTCTCCGAAACCGGCACTTTGTCAATAATATGATGCTTTGCTGATGTCTGCTCTTTATAGTGAAATATATCCTTATATGATTATGTCCTCCTTGTGCATGTAGTGTGGCTAATTATTATGGACTTGTTATACACAGACCTATTCATTATGTGCTGGCCTTAACATTTTTCTCGTTATACAGCGAAAGTTACGAACAACGGAGGGGTTAGAGAACTCTTCTCACGATAGTCATTTTCGACACGTCATAAACAGACATGTGTATAAGAAAAGAAAGGGAATAAAAAAAAAGACAATCACTGTTGAATAGACCACCGCGTGTTTTAGAAATATACTATGAAAAGCAATTTTAAAACGAAGAAAAAAGTATAGAAAAACTGATTTTAGACAAACGTAAAAAAAAAGTACAGATTCTTTTACTTTGCTAAACGATTTGTCCTCCTTTTTTTGGATCGACTTAATAAATTGAAATTTTAAAATAATTGAACCGGGGATAGTAAAAGCTACTTTGCCGTAACGTGTGGATTAAATGGAGGATGTACTGAGCATCAAACAGTGGACATCGAATTATTGTAATGCTTTGACGCCATCCATTTGTACATGTTGTGTAACGTTGGATGCGCAGCAAAGATCAGTTCATCGATTGCCATAGAGAGCGCACCCGTCAATTAGTTGATGGAGAACCTGCATCCCATCTGTAAATTATATTCGACTTTTTTGTTGTGTATCCAACAGCACGTTATGTATTATATCCTATCTTGGTGTTTCGAATTGTAGATGGGGCGTCACACGGAGCGCCTAGGCTGCAACATGTCTAATTTGCGATGCGGCATTCGTTATCCATTTATTAGCAGAAACGCGTTAGGTATAGATGCAGCTTACGGAAGTGCTTTTACTGGTCTGAAAGGCAAAAGGAAATTTTTATTTTTAAAAAACATTTAACTCAAGTATTTCTTTTGTATTGAAGCTCTGTTTTTTTTTTTAAGAACAATGATTTCAATTGAATTTTTTACACCAGAGATAGAAAAAAAAATTCTAGAATATATCAATAGCTTGAGTGCAGTTCCATTAACGGAAAATACGAATTATAGAACAGATACTTTGCTGGTAAAAAAAGATTTCCTTACTTAAGCTCATGTGAAAGTGGGATAAATGAAAGTGCCCACTTCTCCTGCGGACATACTTATTCGAAAATGTACCTGTTCACCTAAGCTTTTCAATAGGCTTAAATACAGGTAAGAACCTTTTTGGAGCAAATTCTAGATCACCGGATTCGAGCACGAATCTCCCGCATTTAATAGAAACCTCTACTTGTTTACATCGGGAATGGGATGCCCGTTTATCACACGATTTCCATTCACGTAATATGATTAATTTTATGGTTGCTTATTTCGTTACCTTGCAAATCGTTTCGTAATGTGTACACGTAACTGCACTTTGACCTTACAAGGTATACATCCACAATATAACGTACGTTTTAAAATTTATCGCGAGACTAAATGTCTTTTGCCGCTATAGCTTTAGACATTTACAATATCGCAAAAGGAACATTGCCCTCTACAAATCCCACACGTTTCTTTCTTACAATGTTCTGCATATACATAACCTCTAGATTTCCTTTTTTTTAGACATAACCCTAAAAGAAACAAAAAATATGACAAATGGAGGGTAGCATAAATAAGAATACGGAGCTCGCGAATGTCCGACAGCCAATGGTACTTTGCAAAGCCATAACATACAATCCGGTTTATAACTTCAAGCTTATTATTCCAGGCCTATAAGAGGACAGAGTTCTATTATGAAGGGGAAAAAAAAGGGACGGTTCCAATATGTGTGTGTGCTGGACATATACACACGTAGGAAAGAGCGGACGTGCGCAATGGTACAACCTGCAATAAGCTCCTCCCATTCTCGCCTCTCTGTACAGCAGCTCTACACACTACATAGAAAGTGAACATATAGACTATGTGACTTGTTCCAGTCTCACTCTGTATGTATTTAACACTGTCTGTTGCTGCTGTTTTGCTCCTGTTTGTTGCGCCGCCGCTGCTCCTGGATGATCCGCGTTTTTCTCTTCTCTTTTACACACGCACCGTGTCTCTTCTGCAGCAACCATAAAAGAAGCTGTTGGATGGCAATCCGCTTTTAGTCTCGGCCGTTCAGTTGGGCAGTGCTGCGTCCACAATTGCCGTCGTGAAAATTTTTTGATATAAATTACACTGGGTGACCTGAATTTGACAACGAAACAGCATCATCAAGTGCGTGAATAATATCAGTGTGAACGCTTTAACGGTATGAGGTTATGTGGTTGGCTTTGTGATTCCATCTGTGTCGAAAATTGCCGTCATGATTTCGTCATCAGTTGGATCCGAATTCTAGGAAATGCTGGAGGAGAGAGAAATCTAAAGAAAAGGTACAACATAAGAAGACATCCATCATTTCTTCATGTCACCTAACGTCCGGTCGACTTCTTCTTGGACGGCCACTCGGAAGAAGTAGTTTATATACTCCCTTGTGCGCGCTCACGATTATTTCGGAACGAAAACAAGAGAACGAGTTTCGCATTGCAAGGGGAAAAAACGATTTCCAATTAGGTACGTTTTACTCGACTCCCTCGTGCAATGTAACAGTAATTTTTTTTTTTGTTCGCTGCACGTCATTTCTCGATGATCTTTTAAGAAAACGCTCGAAAAATATCGTTCAAAAGAAATGAAAAATAGAGAGAGAGAGAGAGCCAATCTGGCACAGGGTTTCATGTTCCATGTTCAACGTTATTAGCCTATACGTCGTTTGATTGGTTCCCTTTTGCTGTGTGTGTATTGCTATCTAACGATTTACTGGGTCTGCCATTTTCGTGTCTTCTTTTTTTTTTGGATCGTAACTGATGTATTGTATGGAAAAAAAAGAGAAAGAAAGCTTTCTCCTACAGCCTACCAAGTATTGACCACTCGTCTCCGGGAAAAATGTATCGCGATTATAACCTTATACTTGTTTATGACGAGTAACATATGGAACGCAGGCGCTTCTAATTACTATCAAGTTCGTTTCGACATAGAATTCAGTTACTCAGGCCCCATATACAGTTGATTTTAAACAATGTTACGTATGCAAATTCAATGAACGATGCCCAAACTCTAGGGAATTTTTAAACTTTCAAAAAAAAAGACGTCGGATATACGTTGGCGTATTATGTAGATCCAAGTTGTTGGCCGGAAGAAAAATATCGAATCAACTAACGGCATCGTCAATACTACTCTAAATTAAGTTTTCTCAAACAGACGAATTTAAAATTGATTTGCCTTTTTATTCCGTATTCTATTCGAAACAACTTTGTTTGTCAAACGAACAGTCAACTACGAATGTCTCTTTTATTCGTGAAAAGGGACACGCATCTACGTAACGAATAAAACTGTTCTTTCTCCTTGATCGAATGAGACGTCCCTATCTTCTTTTTTGGGGCGGGAGAGGAGCCCCGGGTCCGATTTCTTTTTCCCTCTTCCATCACCTCGTATTAACCTGTACATAGAGCAACAACAAAAAAAAAATTGGATCGCGTATCGATACTACCCTCGTGCGTTACCCAGTGATATGATCTTACGTTTTAAGTTCTATATGGTATAACCATAGATCGGATCGGCACATTAAGTCATCTTCGCTCGCTGTTATTAACCGGTCAAGTTCGTCCGTATGCAATTCTACCGCGGACATTTTTTTTGCCCCTCCCTTCCATTATCTCGTTTGTTTTTTATGTCTTGGACAATCCCTCCCCTGCGGCTTATATAGGGGTTATTGGGTATCCTTTCGCTAACGTTTAAAGACAAAAATCATTACTTTACCATAGACAGAGAGATCGGCAGTACATAAAACGTGATACAGCGTTTGAATCCGATTGGTTATTACATCCAACCCTGTAAAAACAAAGAGAATACTTTAGAAAAATACATTTCTTTGCCGTGTACGGCTAATACTTAACACAGTATTAAACACAGACGGACGTGTGTTGTGTGTGCTTTAGATGCTGCGACAAGGGATTGCTGCAATTCGTCTTGATATCGACTCTCAGGCGAAGCCTAGTTATACAAGAGTTTTGAGCCAAAAGCTGCTGTCTAAATTTTCAAGTGCATTATAAGTCTAAGAATAGAGGTATATATAAAGAATAAAAAGCAAGAAAGAAGCGAGGGTGGCCCATACTAACTCCGGTCGATATGTTCTCAATATGTTACACAAGAGCCACCGTTCTATGGCAAAGGCTTCGTCCTCTACCACCACCAATTGGCTGGTCTATATAGCCTACTCATCTGCATATCCGGTATCCCTTCTATGCTTGTCATACATCTTTCTTCTTCCTTGATCCTCCTCTTTTTTTTTCGTCATGGTAGATGACTATGAAATCCATAACAAAAGATGTGCCCCACTTGCAGGCTGTCTCACATATTTATAGACCATCAGCAAATCAGCTTGTAATCTTCTGTTCTTATAGATTTTTTTTACAAGCGCTGACTATCTATCTAAAAACGCGTAATAGAAATAAGCCATTAATGAGTTTGTCATAAGACCTAATTATTAAATGAGAAAAACAAATCTTTGTAGGTCGATCAGCTACATGAAGAATACGAGATACCTTTTTATCATAAGATTTTGCGACAAAATTCTACCGAAGAGAATTTGTTTCGTTGTGCTGCCGTTGTGCTTCATCAAAGAGGATGAAAGGACGACTCCTCTTTCTGGATTCATCTACTAGTTTCGTTCATCGACCATCTCAGCTACTGTTTCCACTCGCTTTTCTAATGCTCCTCTTCCCATCGTCGCTCGTGGTCGTTACATCGGAGCCCGTCACGGAACCCAACACTCCATTGACTTTGTAAGTTAAAAACTGAGAAAAAGAAAAAATTTTTTTCTTTATGATGCTGTATAAATAATTTCATGTGAAATTCTCTTGAAAAAACTGGATGACTCGCCACACATGCAAAGGAATGATGTTCATTCAAAGATCACTAACCAAACGAATCGGCATGCTGTCATGATCACAGGGTTTTTTTTCGCAACAACGACCGCAATCCTTCTGAACTAACTCTTCCTCCAATCACGATAGAAAAGGTCCGAAAAAAGAGAAGGAATGGTTGAACTGTTTGATCTTGAAGAGGGACATCAGTTGAAAGAACACACGTACCTATATGCGAATTGACGGTTCAACGGACTCTTCTGATGTCGAAAAATTGTGTTGAACAGATGCCAATTGGATGGTAGCAACATTTGGCTGATTGGCTTTTCGATCACATGCTCGTGTTCATCGAGCTCAAACAAAAAAGAGTCGGACAGAGAAAATGACCTTATTAGGCTATCCATACATGTGTAAATGTAAGCCTGCTGTCAATGAAACAGGGGGAGTTCTAAATAATCCGACGTTGAATATAAAATCGCATTACCTGATTCGATGATTCCTGTTCGCCAAACTTTCTCATCTCCATTCGTGGTCGACACAGAAAACATGTGGTCAGTCTTAATGGATGCTGAGGTTTTACAGCCTAAATCCTACACACATTTAAAGAGAATTAGATTTAAACTCGAAAAATAAAGAAACGTGAAAAATAGCAGTGCAAAAGTTGTGCACAGCCATGCTCATTATTACGCCATTGGTGCTGTAGCATCGTTCGGAGATTCACTTGTTTTACACGTGCGCGAGAACACTGGAGAGACCCCTACTGCTCTACCCTCTAAAGTTTCCCCACTTCTCGCGAAAATACGCCCGTCTACGTGCACAGAGCATCAACTTCTTGATTAACAACACAGAGAGGATCCTTTGCTATGTGTGGAGTTTACTCCATGCCAAAGTGTTACTTTTCTCCTGTAATTTTTTCCCCTCCCCCTCTCGCCAGCTCAGAGTGAAATTCTCACTCTGCAAACTCTGTTTTGTTCTGTTTATATTGCCTCGGGGTCTCTCTGGAAAGAGCCATATCGTTGTGTTACAACACCCAAAGCGTACATTGAACTAAAGAATGTAAAGATACCCAATGGAATATACTCGTAGAAAGGTGATGCTGGTGTTAAGTGTCTTTTGAGTTGCGTTGCACAGATCTTGCCAGCCTTCTCTGTGCCGATATAATGAGTCATCAGCTGTATTGCCATATTTCATTTTTTTGATTTCATGTTTCGTTTCATTTTTTATTTCCAAGTGGTAGTGAAAGCAGCTATTATAGTCGGAAAAAACCGAGTTCAGATTACCTGGCTGATATGAAACCGACATCAGTAGCTGATCTTATGGAAAATTACGATTTTGAACAAGCCAACAACAATCCGTCAACGTCGCAACTACCTCCGGGTAGTGACGAAACATTCATTACGCGCCAAAACGATGTTCATCACCACCATCAACAGCAGTCGGACATTCCGCTCCAGTTGAGCGATATCTTACCGGCCAACCGTCGGTCCTACGACAAAATGGAACCACCTAAAAGAGATGGTATTATTAATTATGGATGTAGAATAAGTTTGTTGAGTATATGCACAGTAGAGCAATCACAAGTAATAGTCAAGACAGAATTTTGCAAAAGTTTGTTAGGCCGAGGATTTACTTACTGAAATCGTGTTGCTGTATATTGAATTGCATAGAGATGTGATTTTCAGAAGCTTTTCCTAGTAACGTTCATTTCCATTTCTTTTTTTGCTTTTGAAATGCCAAGTAGAAGCTCTTAAAGTTTGCCATTCAAGGTTCAAAACATAATTTTATTACTCTGATCAATATCTTAAGAATATGTTGTCATTCTGTTTTTGATTTTAAAGGTAAACCAACAACAGTTTACTTCCATGTAACAGTGATGAGTCTGGATTCCATCGACGAGAGCTCAATGGTAAGTGTGTCTACATCTTTCTTATTTTCCCTTTTACATGTGTATATGGATTTTTCGTCGTGACACACTGCCAAATAAGCGTGGGCCGGATGTTGTGAACGCTTTAGACCTGGGCCTCAGATGTACACGTAAAGGATACAGCGGGTTGGTCGATTGCTAGTTTGCTACGGTACACACTCACACACACACAAAAGACCAAACTAACTCTTCTTGTGTGTCTTTCAATTGCATTGCTGATTTCGTGCAGACAAACCACTGCAACGATTCTCTCCAGTGCTTTTCACTTGTTGTGAATAAACAGGAACGTTGTCCACCGTCGAAACGACTTAATGCTCGAAAACAACTTTGTGTTTCTCGTTGCATTAAGTAAACAAAAAGATCGTTCAGAGACGAATGGATGACGTTCAATAGAATCACGTACACCCGATCAAAAATGTGTTTTTGAAAGTCTATAAAAACTGAGCAGTTCTATTCTTTCATGTCACGTTTCGTAAATGGTTCTGGCATCCCGAAAAAAAAGACGTTTGCGGCCGACATCTTCTTCTCACAGACGTGGCAGGATTATCGACTGCGCTTCCCTGACAACCTGACGGCCGACTACCGGTTGTTGCCCACCTCTTGGCTCAATTCCATGTGGCGGCCCGATTCTTTCTTCAAAAACGCTAAAAAGGTCACCTTCCAGGACGTCACCATTCCAAACCACTACATTTGGCTCTACAAAGATAAGAGTATCCTCTACATGGTCAAGTAATTATCTTTTTCCATATTGTTTTAAATGCACAGTTCTGTGTGTGAGGTCGTTATTTCCCGATGCGGGAAATAGTAAAAGGATCAGCTCGATCGATTTCTCGAGTGAAAGTTGGTGAACGGTGCACCGGTTTGTTGCGGGTATAAAAAACGCGAGGGACGAAAGATTCAATTCCTCGAGAATTGGGAAGGGGCTATTAAATAGATCTATATCGCATCTAGAGAAAAGTAAATATCGTTTGATCTTTTGTTTTTATTATTGGAAGGGGTAGGCAGCGTCTTTATTTATGTATGAAGGGGGGGACTTTGTTTACTATGTGTGTTGCCACTATATTATAGTATCTTCTCCCTAATGTAATGGGATACTTACAGCCTACGGTTATATTACCGTTACGGAGCGAAATCCCGATTACATTGATCTCCTTCCTTTACGACAATTTTCTTTTTTACCTATTAATCAATAAACAGCCAATGGCTATTTAGCTCTTTTTTTTCCCCTCCCTCTCTGCCGCATTCAGTCTGGGATTATTACATTGTGCCTGTCCGACATTTTCCCGTTTGATAAGATGAGGAGATCTTTCAAGTGTCAATTAAGCCCATCAGATCAATTCGACGTTAGACTTTGTACCTATTAGGAAGGATGGACTCCTCTCTCGGCCCGTCTTGGCCAATCTCTTTGATAAGATGCGGAATGTAAGTTGCCCAAAAAGTTCGCATTAAGGCTGCTTGTTCCAATGTGAATATAATATTTCTTCGCTAATACTTTTTAACTTGAAAAAAGAAAAATCATTTGGCAAAAATTGCGTAATTTTTCAGCGCTTTTAAATGGTTGAAAAAGATTTTGAAATTCAGCCGAGTGTGGGAAGGAAATTTCGTTGAATCGTCTCTTAATGCAAGGTTAATAAGGGCGATGCTAATTGGGAATAGAAGGAAAATTGCCGAAATAAAAAGGTGCACGGGAAGGCGTGAAAATGGGGCAAACTTTGCTCTTACCAGCGGCGTCCTAAATTAACAAATAATATTTTCGCCTGCAGAGAGTGTTGTCGTAAATCATTTAATTTTCTTTTTTTCTATGACACCCGTGAAAAAAACAAAAACAATGCAGGTTGACGTTGATTCTCTCGTGCTCCATGAATTTCCATCTGTACCCACACGACACCCAACAGTGCGCCATGAAGATTGAAAGCCGTAAGTGACCCATGCTTTATAAACGCAATTAACTCTTAGCAGACGTAAGAATCGATAGCATCTCGCTTAAAATATCCTCCATTGTACACATCATCGTAGAGTATCTGTACGGACTTCAAACATCAAAGAAAGCGATAGCAAAAAAATTGCAACAGTTTGCCGATTTATATCGCTTTAATGGTTTTCGCTATTCAGTGAGGAACAATCCCGCGGTTCTCGCATGCAAAATCATAAATCATCATGGCAATTGAGCGAATCCCGTTCGCATCCGTTTCAAATGCTGCGATGGAAAATGCGGAAATGGACAAAATAAATCCTGGCAAAGATTTATATGATATCGATCTTTTTTTTATTTGTTTTTTTTTCAAACAAGTTTCTCACACGACGGACGATTTAGTTTTCAATTGGGAATTGAAAACGCCTTTAGTCGTCGACGACCGCATCGAACTGCCCCAACTGGACCTCGTCAATTCGGCCATTGGCGACTGCCTTCAAGTGTATTCTACCGGTAAATAAAAGAAAATGAATTAGCTCTTTATTAATGATAATCCTCCCCGTTTTTATTATGGCCACGAATGAAGGTAATTTCACATGCCTGGAGGTGATCCTGTCCTTCCGGCGCCGATTGGGATATTATCTCTTCCACACGTACATCCCCACATGCCTGATCGTCGTCATGTCGTGGATCTCATTCTGGATCCGACCGGAAGCCGTACCTGCCAGAGTCACGCTCGGAGTCACTTCATTGCTCACGCTACACACGCAGCACGCCAATTCGCAGAAAGCTCTCCCGCCCGTCTCCTACATCAAGGTACGGTCAATCGTGAATAATCGATTGCTTTTGCGTGCTGTTTACCTACCCGACGCGTATAGAACGAGACGTTTGTCCCTTTCGGCCATTCAATGGCCATGCACAGTCAAACATGGAAGATCTGTCTGTGAACAAGCATTGAAATCGATAACGCGGCCAGGTCACCGTCCGTCCGGCCCCAGTATTTTTCAACCCATAAAAGAAAATCCATAATGGAAAGAAAGTGTTCCAGGATTTAAATAAAGGGGGAGCGAATCAGTGTGTAGCGATGGAAACCAAACAGTGAACAATAGGATTTGCATTCATATCGATTTAAGACGTCGTGGGTGATTGCGTGTCCGTATCGCAGTGGGCCGCACGATTGCGTTTTTAGCGGTGTATATATTTTTGGGGGAGAAAGGAGAGGGGGTTTGGAAGGAGGGATTGACAATTTTTCCAAGTCAGATGAATCCTGGAGATCTACAGGGAAATCCTGATGTATAAGGATATCTTTTTTTTTCGAGCTTGACCCTATACGCGTGGCGAAGATGCCCACAAGATATTGTACAGGCAATCCGCATATCCCTCCTCGGGAACAACAACACAGCGGAAATGAGTATGTAAATACATGACAATAGATATATACAGTATATATATACGTATAGCTAGAGAGAGTTCTTCCCCCCTTTTTTTATATTATTATTATTCATATTTCCATCGTGACGACGAAGTATTAATTCCAACTGAAAAGTCCTCACTTTTATTTCTTTTTTTCCATTTATACATGGTCGCATTTTATATCCCCGCCCTGCTCGCCAAAGTTTATCATAGCGTGTGATGATAAAAAGGAAAAAAAATATATCAAAGTAAGAGGCCGGTCGCATTCCGGATGGATGCAAACCCGTTTTTACATGCAACCGCGAACCGTGACGATGGATGTACGTCACGGTCTGGAATAGATCGAAGTTTTGCACATATATTTCCATTTTCGGATTTCGTGGTGAGGAATTGACCGACAAACAACGATTTAGTGTGAAAAAGTTTAAAAAAAAAAAGGGGGGGGGTGTGCATGGACATTTGCGATGAGCTTTTGTGTGTCCAGCTCGACAAGGAGCAGTCGGATCCGATGGCGGGCAACCCCCGAATAAAAAAAAAAACGGAAGACATAGATCATCAAACTCTTTTAACTTCTTTGAATATTTTTCTTCCGTGTTTATGCGGTTTAGAAAATAAAAACTAAAATGTTCTTTCATTTTTGGAGGGGATCGAAAAATGTTTTGGTTGCGTGCGCATCTCATTGCCTTTTGACATTTGATGAATAGACAAGACGCCAGTGAGTTTGATATGTAGAAATGCCGTTAGAGAAATCGATGGTAGCCAACAGCGACGCTAGGATTAACTATTCGTCCTCGCAACGTTATTTTCCACTACCCCCTTTTTTGTGAAAAACTGGTAGAAACTCACGCAAAGCTCTTCTAGCTTTTTCGTTCTCCGAGACTTTTAAAAAATGAACTTTTTTTTTCTTTTTGTGAACATTGCAGGCTATCGACGTGTTCATGTCCGGCTGTACTGTTTTCGTCTTCATGTCGTTGATGGAGTACGCCCTAGTCAACATTCTGATGGGCGATGTTGTCGACGGCGAAGAGAGCGCCCTCAAGAAAGGCATGAAGTCCATGTTTATGACATCCGGTGGCAACAACAGGGGCGGATCGTCTCGAGTGCCAACGACGACCAGTCAACAAGTACGTAGCCACATTCCAATCTTAACAAATGCCCTCAAATGTTTGATTGTACGTGAATCAAAGTTTAAAAAGAGGGAACTGCTAAATGTATTGATCCTCGTTCGTCTATTTTGGGTATGAAAACGGGTGATATCATTCACGAAAAACGGATGACTTCATCTCTAGCACGATTCATTACGTTCTCGTTTCAAAACATGTGGATGTTATTACATCCGAATTCCAGCACCCACAAGAGTCAACAAAGAGATAGAGGCTCCGTTATAACGTAATACGCGCAGCAGGTCTATCAAACATTTGATGAGTTCGTGGGCTATCGTGTTTCGTGAAGCGCAATTGTAACACGATACGACGCCTTTATTATTTATTATCTCCTTTACCCAAAAGTTCGTGACTTTGTGTCTTCACTTTTGACAGCTCACATTGTTCTAGCTTTGGCTCTAATTGCGTTTCTCTTGTTTCCGTTTATGGCCCTTTTTCAACAGTTGATGGAAATCCAACCGCATTGCATGCTGAAGAATCCCGCAGCGCAGCCGTCGATGCAACGATCGAAGAGCATGATGACACCATCGATGAGTTGCTACAGACCGCAACAACAGCAGACGAGATGCTCCAGCAGCCGACAGCATCACGCCGTGGAAATCCATCATCTGGACGATGAGAGCGGATCGTTGGCGGGCAGGTTGGCTAGCAGATCGCCTTCGTTCGTCGAACAACGACGTGGGCAACAAACAATCATTCCGGCTCCAGTGTCTTCTCGGCATGGTAATAATAATATTTTTTCATTCTGAAAATAGTTCAATTGTTTGAAAATTATGATTAGTTTTTTTGTAATGGTATAACTGATGACGACACGATCCGATTACGTGACTGGGCGAGTTTTTGTCCTGAGGATATGCATTCATCTTATAATGGAGATTATAAGAGAGTGTGTATGCCATTAGTACTTGTAAAAAGAAAGGGGGAGCAAAAAAAAATACTAAGCAAAAGCATCTCATTAGAATCGAAGGAACGCATAAAACACAATCATAACGAAGGGGTGAAACCGCTACGAGCACCTCAAAGCTCACATCTTTTTCCTTTTCGTTCGTCTCTAATTAAAACTGGAGCCCTCTAATTTCATTAAGTGTTGAAACGCCGTGAACGAGCCGAGAAAATGAAATCATCGTGCTGGGGCACATTTTCTAACGTGATGTGTCGCGAACGATGTCTGATCTCATTTGCATCGTCGTGCGCTTTTTTTTTGTTAGTTTTCTTACGTCCTTTCATCATCCGATTTTCTATAAAATTTCATTCTTTTTTTTTTTTTCTCGTGTGCGGACCTGATACGAGGGGCCGAATCTTTGCATCTCATTAAGAATGTCCTGTCTTTAACCCGCACCCGTCCCAACTTGTCCGGGCACGTGCTGTTGCCATAGTTGCAACTGTCTTGTTAATGAACCGAAACTGCTACACAGCCATCATCAACTTTGATTTTTTTCTTTCTTAAAAAAATAGTTTCATTTTCAGTGTGGGCTGAAGATGAAACTCTGTGAACCCAATTGCGAATCTTGGCTTACCTCATCAGCGAAACTGATGTTACGTTTTTAAATCTTATGCGGGACGTATCGCCCCTTCACCGCCATTACAATTCGATATCCTTTCTCCTTTTTGAGCATGGGTAAACTTTAAAATTGAATTATTAGTTTTTGTTTTCTCTCCGGGGGGGATGTCTGTCAGTTCTTCAGGACGACATCTTTTTTTTTTTTTGCGTGTGATCCATTTCAAAAGCAATCGAGATCCTTCTGGCGTCGCCGCCTTCATCAGGGAAAATAAAAAAGGTCGTCACGAAAAAAAAAAAAGTTTATTTAAAAATATATTTATACAGTATATACTATGTGTATATAGTTTTGTTGTCGTTTTCGATTCAAAAGACTTTGTTTTTGATGGACTCGTTAAAACATGTCCTTTCACGTGAGCATAAAGAAAATGCTTAACTTTCCTCGCGGGACCACGCCGCAAACTTTTTTATTTGGCAAAAGTTTTGATGGTTTTTGATTTTGTCGGCGTCCCCGTAGAGGGATGACGACAAAACAAAACCCATTTAGAACACACTATAGAAAAAACCCCTAAAAGAAACTTTCAAATTATTATTTAAAAAAAAAAATGAATCATGGAAATATATATAACAGCCTTTATATACCAAATGTCGTTATATATAAGTACTTATTGAAAAACGCGTATCAATAATACTTTTGTGTGTGTAAAAGATAGGGCCCCGTCTACTATACATTGTGTGTCTATAAAACCGTGCGCGATTGGTATTTGGAAGATTGCGCTGGCCTACGTGTGTAGACCGGAAGTAGGAATTACAGTCCGATGCGTTGCAGCGCGCACAAGAGCACAATACAACTTAAAGTATTTATATATACGTCATAGTAAGGATCATAAAAGTGATCTTCAAGATGAAGGGGAAAAAAAAGGGAAACGGAAATGTATGAAAAGAAAGTCATTATTTCGGTTGAGTGCATTCGTTCGAGGATCGTGAGGATCATTGAATTTTTTTTTTCAATCACGAATTTGTCTTCTCCATTTGCCTACCCTATTTGATTGTTTTTTTTTTGTTTTGAATTCTTTGAAATTTGCTCCAAACAGCTTGCCGTCAGCAAGTGCAAGAGACGAGCCTCCAATTGAGTCAACAATTGAACGCCATTTTGCCGTCGGCGGAGGATTGTCCAATTTCGCCGCAAACGCCGTCCATCTCCACCGCTGTTCAGCGTAAGAAAAGCAACACAATTGGACATCCGGCGACAACGGAGAACGGTCGCTTGCCTCTCATTTCTTCCCTCCATTCCGGTATTTACACACATTTCGCGATTAACATATAAATTCAAAATTAACAAATGAAATAAATCAACAAAATAAATGTCGTCGTATTGTTTTTGGGGGAAAATGTAGCTGGAAAAACGGCGGACCACGGTGGCAATCATTCTAGGGCGGCCATATCAGCGGCCAGCCCTCCAGCGACGCCGGGACGTCGGGCACAACACCAGGCGCACATGCACGGCCATCAATTTCAGAGCCCCAATAGCCCGATGAGCTCGCTCAATCTCGCGCAATTGCGACGGGCCAGAGCCATCGCCGTCGATCGGATTTCCCGCACCTGCTTCCCGCTCAGTTTCTTCCTCCTCAATGTTGTCTATTGGTCGGTTTTCCTCAATAGCGGAGACGATCTCAATCTTCCCCCACAAAGCGCCGGCCAGCCCTGAATTTGCAATTTCAAAAGAAAGAAAGAAAAAAAAACGGATTTTTTTTGAATGAATTCCTAATATGCATAAAATTTTACACAGTTAACTATATTACATTTTTAAGAAATTTGCATAATTTATCATACGAGACAATAGTAGTAGATGAGTCTACTATGTTATTATTATTACTTTTAACTCTATTTACACCCACAAACACACGCGTAACATCACGATTTGCAAAATAGGGATTTTATACTTGCAATTTGCATATATATAGTCGAACATGTTCCTTTTCGCCCACCCATAGACGGATTTCCACTCCTTTTATTGCTACCCATTTTGTACATATTCACCGATCTTCCACATTCACCATCCTTTCTCATCTGCATAACGTGATTAAGTTCATTTTCTTTTTACTTCAAAACACCAATCGCGTACACTTGTGCTGCCGAGGGTTTAAAAAATTGTGTCCCCGATGTAAAAGAAAATGGCACCACACTTTTTCATTACTATACAAATGAAAGATGATAATACCAACAAAACAAAAAAAAAATTAGACAAAAATGGAAAAAATATATTAAATAAAATCTACAACGTTTGATTCAAAAATTGCCATATGAAAAATGTTTAAAAACTAATTATTCGATAATCAATAGTGAACAAAACTTGTATGGATTTCTTGTCGATCGTTTCGATCCTCCTGGAACAAACGAACAAAAAAAAAGCGGAGGCTATATTGCACGCGTGTACATCGGATCTAGTTGTTAAGTCGCCTTTCGCCTGCGGTATTTTCCTCGTTTTCTGCTTGATTCAACAGAGCGCCACCATCCTGCAATCACGTACGAAATGGTACGTGACTCGACGACATGTCCCCCTTTCCCTGCCCAGCACAGGAAGGAGGGCCACTAGAGTTGGCCGTATACTTTGCGGATGCAAGCCGTTGGGTCTCGTGCATAAAGAATAGGCAAAGGCTCAAACCAGGGGGGAGGAATTTTTGAAAATTCATCGTCAATAAGAGAAGACGATTTTCTAACTAACAAGGCATTCTTCTATACACAAGCCCATTTTTTTACTCCATTTGACTTTCGATTATTACGAGCCACCGGAGCCCAATTATGAAAACACACAAGGACGGGGAAAAAAAAACACGCTCAGCTATATTTGTGTGACAGTCTTATATGAGCGTGTGTAGCCTTTATCGATTGGTTTGGGTTTTTTTTTCACGTTCACGCTGTTTTTCACGATCACGTTAGGATGAGAGCGTTAAACAAACACACCCACAGGCCCATGGGTGTGGCTCATAATAATAACAGACTAACTGATGACTAATAAAAAAAATCGTTTTGTTTTCTTTCCACTCTCCACAAACCCATCGTGATTTTATGCTATTTTTTAATAATAAAAAAGGAAAACAATTTCATAAGAGTATTGAATAGACCAGCCTGACTCGCATAAAAGAATTTGATTTATTACCACGTATCCGGTGAATAATATAACGAACGTGCACGGAGGCAAACAAGGGGGTTGACAGGGCATTCTGTACTTGGACCGTTGCGAGCGCACGTACGTTATGCGTGATGATGGCACACGTCCAACCCCCGACGTGGCCAGTCATCATTAACCGCATAGTTTTACAACACACACGCTGGGCCCCTTTTTGCTAACTCGGAACAAGCAAATATTGATTCAATCTCAACTAACACAAAACCTTCATTTATTTTGTACATTAAAACGCATCCTGCTGGATATACTACACGTATTTGAATCGTTAAATAATTAAACATGCTTCCACCGAATGTTTTGCATAATGTGAAACAATTAATGTTTACCTTTTGCAAACGAACGTATACCGAATGCCGTATGTTGCGATTCAGCCGGGCAGTTAACGAAGGGGAAGATAGTTCGAGAAAGATTGACCCTTGCGGGATAAAAAAGGGACATTCGTTTGATTCATGATTCATAAAAAGCAAAGGCAGTACACGGTTGACAGCCCACACGATCACGACCAGAACAATCGAGATTGGCTCTGGATTCATCTCGGCTCCGCAGCAATGATCCGCCCCGAAAAAGGTCTTTACGGTGTTTGACGATTGCCTAATCTAATCTTTATTCCAGGAGTCGGATAGAGTGAGAATGCAAACAATTGAAAGAAACGCCAGGGTTTTTTCTCGCTGACGATTCTATACAACACACTGGGGCAAACGGACACCGATGCGGGCCGAGGCTCTTTGACGAATCTAATCAGTAAACGGCAAAGGGAAAGTAAGATGAACAACTAAGGCATATGAAAAAAAGAGGAGAGAGATAGATGGCGTATAACGAGCTAGACACAAAGCAAAAAAAAAAATGGGTAGACAAGATCTAGTGTCAGCGTGCATCAAAAAGCTTCACGCACAAAGATAGATTGACTTCTTTTTGTGTTCCCTTTCGCTTTAACGGCCTCCATCTATTGTCACCGTCAGGTTCCTTCGCACCAAATGGTTCAGGTCTTTTAAATGCCTTTTTTTTATTATTATTTAAAAGGAAGCGAATCGAAAGACAATAAAGTAGAACTAAAAAGGCAGAAAAAGATCGGGGCCCGTGTGACTCGGTGAGTGAAGTGAACCAATCAGCGAGAAAGCGGAGATCGATCGTCGCCCGAGTACACACATGCGAAAGAAAATAGAAAAAGGATGGGAAATATATTCCCATCGTGCAAGCAAAAAAATAGGCGTGACGAGGATTCTCACTTTTTTTTTTTTTGCTGTTAGCATCGTGGTCCATTCGCCAAAAAGATAAGAAGCTAGCCAAGAAGAAAGAGACCATCACACGAGCTGATTGACAGTCTGATTTATCCCCTTTGTAGACACACGAACACCTCATCAATTCACGGCGATGACTCCTCCCACACTCATCACCCTTTCTAATGTAACGTCGCCGCTTTCAATGGGCTGCCGTATAGCAAAAGAACCTGCCGGGGATAGTCAATCGTCGTCAGATTGAATATCCAATCTCGCAAGACATTTAGTAACCCATTAGCCGACTGTCACACAAGAAGCTTTCAGCTGGTCGCGTCGCACGGCGTTCGTGAGTGAAAAGGAATAATAATATGAAAAAAGAAAGGAAGCCAATTTGCTCACCTTGCTCTCACATCGCGATCAATCATCTCGCTTGTAGCTCCTCCAAGTTGATTTCATTAACTAGCGGGGTGTAGGAGGAGGACTTTTAGCACTCGAGTGATGCTGTCAAACCACGCAGTTCATTAGCACACCCTTCTCTTTCCAACTGCATAAGTACTGTTATACTGTCGTCGCTCTTCTTCAATCCTTGTCAAAACTAATCTCATTTTCCAATTGGACCATCCGCCAATGAGGGCCATTCGTCCCGATATTTCACTCCCAATGCTTTTTGCTATTTTAAGAATAGGTTAAAATTTATGTGTTAGTTCTATTTCTGGCATATTTTCTTATATGGCACGGTAGGTGTTGTAAATTTCTCAGGGGTGTGCGAAAATGAGGAACACACATCGAAATACCGTCTAGAAAACAAGTGGACTGTGCAAGATTAGGGAGCACCAAAAAAAAATCAAGAAATCCTTGTTATGCTTTTTCTTGTGCCTCTATGGTCTTTTCTTCGCTTTCGTGGAAACCGGAGCGAATGATGCCCACAAATCACGACCGGAACTTTTTTTTTTTTTTATTACCCGAGCTTTCGGGTATATTTTTTTCTTTTTACCCCTACCGGTTTGGAAAGGAGAGCAAACTCCATAACACATATAAATAATAATAATAAAAAAAGGATAGTTTTTTTTTTCCTGTAGACGAGAGAAAGTATCAGATATATAAGAGAAGAAAGTGTTTTTCTTTCTCCTGTTATATGAAGGAGAGCGCGAGACACGAGCATCCGGCGCGACCAGGCTCGAAATAAGAAACACAACAATAACAATAATTCAATGGGGCTTGAAATGACGATGAGAAAACAGAAAAAAAAAAGAAGTTTGAACGGTAGCGCGGTGTTTGGAGGATGTATTGCACCAAACCAAAAATAAAAAATAAAGAAACAAGTAACGTGGGAAGATCCGGAGAAAAAGCAGAGATGAGACGATCGAGAGAGACAACACAGACAACACGGGAGACGTTTACTAGTTGTTTAAAGAAAAATAAAAAAATAAAAAAAACATTGTGTCTGTGTCAACCCCATGTGGCGATGTGAGATGAGGCTTTGGAGGAAGAAAGTAAGACATGTTTTCTGTTGCGTAGGAAAAAGGAACAACCCAGGAGAAAGGAAAAGAAACGGATAAACGCAAACAGTGCTACACTTCTATGGACATTCGTTTTTTTTTTTTTCCTTTTCATTCTTCTTCTTTTCTGCAACCAATTTTATGGCCCATCCGGCAGTTGCGTGTAAATGTAAGGCACTCGGGCTGCACATAATGGACGTGCTGGGAAGAGAACAAAATCATGTTTGCGAGAGTCAGATAAAATAAAAAAAGGAGAGCACAGGAATTTTGCTGGCGAGCATCGATTCTCACGCTTTTTCGTTTCTTTTTTTAGTTCGACGATGTTTTAATTATTCCCCCCCCCCTTTTTCCCTTGAATAATTCATTTGCCAGCCATTCGAGCGTGATATCAGGGAAACAAGAAGCGACAAACAATAAAAAGAATAGGGGCCAGCCAAAACAGAAACATCCAATAGTTACACGTTAAGTAGCAACGGGCTGGTGAATTTGAAATTCAATTCTCACATTTCAAACGATCGAGACTCTCGAGTTGAAAACATTTTTTTTTCAAGCCGACTAGATTCCGAAGCCGTAGATACGATACAATTACACGCAAACATAATATAATAAGGAAAGAAGAGACGAAAAAAAAAAAGAATTCGATAAACGAGAAAGGAGGACATTGACCAAGATCGCCATACAGCACACGGAATATATTCAAATATATGCGCGCCTACACGGGACAAACATATTGGTATACAATAGTACCGACCGAAGCCCCTGACAATTGCCCACCGTTAAGACTTCTTTGATTGTTTCTTAAGAAAAAAAAAATCTCTTGATTTATTTGTTCCGATGACAAGAGGCAAAAAGCAGCCGGGCAGTAGCTTCGTTGCTCTCTGCTGCGTGTTGCTTAAAGAGAATAGAAGATGCTCCATCAAAGTATTGATTTTCAATCCTGTCCCTTAACTTTGTTGCACACACAAAAGAAAGGGAGGACATATCAGGAGGAAAGGGGGGCAGGAGGAAGAAAATTTATATTAATAATAACAATAGTAAAGAGGCCGGAATAACCTATCACAAGCAAGGTTGCCATGTCTTCCTTCAATAAATAAAGGGGGGGAGATAAACATTCGCCGCGTTTGTTTTTTTTTCCCAATGTTTTTGCTTCCTTACTTTACGGGGGAGGGAAGATGTTTTTAGTTTTCTAGCAGAAAGTGGAGGAAGAAATAGAAAAAAAAAAATGGGCTAAAGAATATCCTCGACCCACAGGAAATTTTGGTAATGGCATTTTCTCCGCCGTAGAATTCTTTTCGTTTTCTTTTTTTTTTTCAGACACTAATGATATGGCTATAAAAACGGGTTGTGAGACCGTCCCTGGGTAAAACTGGCCGTATCCTGGAAAGGGGAGAAAAATAATTATGTAATAAAAAATCGTCACACGTAAAATGACCAGAAATAAAAAGATCAGTGAAATCCTAGTCGAAAAACAGGGAGCGTAGCCGAGTAATTTCTCCGAGCGTTTTGTGAACATTTTTGCTGAGCAAACACAAAACATCAATCGTCCCCAAAAATTGCTCGGCTACGCAAATAATCAAGACAGGCTGGGCAAAGAACAAAAAGGATTAGACGTTATTTATGCATACCACGAAAGGGTTCATTCCGGTCGACGTTCCCCACATCTTGGGTGACAAATCCAATGACTGGCTAGTGGAAAGGGTCGTTGCAACGCCCACCACAGGATTCGGATGACCACCGAAACCGAAACCAAAGTGACTGTTGGCACCGGCGGCGGCGGCGGCCGTAGGAGCTGGAAAGATGTTCGTCCCGGAGGTCACGTTCGTCGAGCTCGACAGAGGCGATGAAGAAAAATTGGCCCATGGAAGTGCTGGCATGCCGTAATGGACGGGTTGTGTACCTGGTTGAGTAGGCACCGAGGCGACGGCTGTCCAGTATGCAATAACACGCTCAATTTACTTTCCTTTACGACAGGCCAGTCACTGCTCTATTCACTTACCGAGAAAAGGGTTATTCGGGTTGCTGGTTGAGGACGTGAAGGAAGACGACCACGCACCAGGCGCTTCCACCGCATTGTTGGAAAACACAGACTCGCAATGGGTAGGCGGGGCGGCGGCTTGAGCGGTTCCGACATTCCAAGAAGGATTCCAATTAGGCGAGGCCGCCAAAACGGTCGGTTCGCTTACTGTTGGCGTTGTTTGTGTCGTGAACATCGCGTCGAGGTCTTTTAACGCAGAATAGCGGTCCTCTGCAGGAGCTACGTTGACGTTCAATGCCCCAACTTTCGGTGGACTAGTCATGCCATTGACCGCACCGGTTTGGACCTGATGCGTAACAGCCTGCACAGCAATCGTTTTCTGTGGCGAAGTTTCTGGCAAATTAAAAGCAAACAAAGAATGGGTTAAGACTGTTGGTATGTCTGGAAAAAGGGATCTAACAAGAGATACACACAAAGGCATTTCCATTAGACCAGAAACATACCTGGGAAAAAGAAATCGGCATTCTGGAAATTGGCAAATGATGGCTGACTGATGGACTGAGGAAGAGATGAATGATTTTTCCGAGGCGAGGAGAAAGCCGAACTTGCAGAGCCAGTTGCCGGAATAAAGAAATCTAAATCGGCAAGCAAATCTGAAGTTTTCGATATTGGGGCTGACGATAATGGAACCGATGAAATCGCAGAAACTACAGGACGTGCCACTGGAGAAGATGTGACAGATGAATGAGTAGGAGTAGGTTGCGACGTTTCGCCGTTCATTCCATTCAGTTTTGCTACTGGCAATCTGTCTGTGAGTGTGCTAGGATCGGCATACCACCTGCAACCATAAAAAGACTCTCTCACTTAAGTGTTTGGCATTTAGACCAACTTGTTTTACCTTTTCTTTTCGTATTTGGCCATTAAATGATCTTTGAATTTTTGGTCGTCTTTGGTCTCCGATGAAAGCTCTGCCGTATTATAATGCGCCATCCAAACAAGTCTACAGTACTGCAACAACAACAAATTTCAATCAAGTCAACTTCCTCAATCAAGAAGAGAGGCGATTCAATTACTTCGTTGCCACGGCTCTTGAGGAATTCTATTTCCTCTGGTGTGAAAGACGCCATCGAGATTGATTTGACACGATGAGGAGGAGTTAAACCCCTCCTAGAAATCATAAAAATGTTGACATTTCTTTTAACAATAAAATTTTTTTTTTTTTAGTTTCTGACTTACAGCTTTCCTGAGCATGATATACAAACAAATGAACCAATAGTGGTGTTGACATAGGTAGGGCCTCTTTGGTTACAATCAAAACATGTTTTGTTGGGCGAAAGAGACAAGAAATCCCTCAAGATCTTGAGATGTTTTTCCTCTTGTTTCTTCTTTGTATTGTTGGACATTTCTGTAAAATAAAAATTGACAAAAGATTAGCAAGTTTGTTTCCAAGTAGTATCCAAGGGAATTTGTATTCTCTGGTACGTGATGGTCTCTCTTGCTTTTTCCTAGGAGCCCTAATTGAGTCATCCATTTGCGACACAGGAGAGTAGATCCACATTTTTAAATTTATTAACTATTTGGGTAAACTTTTAACATATTACAGGGAGCCCCTCACTAGCAAAGACTCACAGGCAGATAACCACAGTGACTATCAGCACTGAGAGAGGATGTTGAGACTAACACCATCCCACTTCCTCTAGAGTGAGTGTGTGTTACAATCCAGCAAGCAGCTTTTCAGAGCACAAACTAAATAAAATTATGGGCTGGCGAAGTACTGGTATTGGAGGAAATTTCTAAGAATTTCTCTTCAATTTCATAAAAGTAACTGTTCAGAACCATGTAGCCTCAGGGTAGGCAACATGGTTTTTTTCTTTTTTATGCTTACCTCAATATTACAGAGCGGGACTTGACCCGATTGTTTCTTCCTACCAACTCGTGACAGGATTTCCTTAAAATTACAGTGCGTGACGCAAAACCACCTCTGATGACACATAAGCCTACATTAGGATACAATCCACTGCTTTCAATTGTTAAGACTTACCTAACAAGGAACGATAGAAAGCTTGTCAAGCACCAAGTTTGCTGAATATTCAAAATTTTTCACTAAATCCGATCGCCCGACGACGGATTTAATTTGTTTTCTGCGTGCAAGACAGCACTCCCACGAAAAATACAAGTCGACTGCCGATATAACGGTCGGCCGCCTAGCGGGTGGTATACCATTCACCATGGTTCATCGGTTAACCTTCCGTTTGAAGATCAGAGGCCCCGAGCGCGAAATTTCTAACCGAATCTACATCTTTTGTTCATGTTTAAAATGCATGATTACATAATATTCTTTTGTTTGAGTTTTATTTTAAATTTCTAATCGAGAACTTTTGCACTTTTGCAATTTTTGGCAAATTTAGATGAAATAAATATGTTACCTACAGGTGGCGTTGCGTGCCTGTTTATCCAACAAAAACAGAACAGCTCTGCGCCTCTTTACCGCATTATTCATTCCTAGCTCTTTGACATATCGCCAACCACCACACCAACACAAGAGAGTGAGGAACACCTGTTAGATGGTTATATACATCAAAGGTGTCTACAAAGCTGAACAATCAGCTGCCGCTTTCTCCTGAAGTGACAGAGGATGTAGTCCTAGTTTTCTCCTCGATTGCGATTTTTTAGCCACCACACCCGTTTGTTAGTTGAGATGCTAGCGGTGGATGAGTGAACACCGATATTTTTTGACTTCTCGAGAGCTGTAAGCGTCCGATCAAACAACAATGGGTTTGGGTAATGTGAATGACACACCCTCGCCGATGCCACGTCCCTGTAGGCCTAGCACATTGTTTGTGTCCTCTAACAATAATCAGGTGAGTCTCACAATTAAGTTGTCATACCTTCAGGGGTTGTCATTCTCAGTGGTGGACCTGTTGTTCTATTATTGCCTTTGTTATTGTAGTCTCACAGCTCCAACAATGAAGTTGGATGTCAGTGCTGTCCATATGGTTTTCACATTGACCTGGACTTTGTTCGTTTCTGTGAATCATTGGCTACTGGTGAACACCTCAAACAAAAGAGAGAGGAAAGACGTACAAGGAGATTGCAGTGTAATTCCATGGAAGTCTTATTGGGACTTACTACTCCATCCTATACATCTGTGTTAGGTAAAACTGTGGCAACCTAAGATTTAAAAAATGGTGATTTCATCCCCTATAAATATTAGCAGTTTCTTCAGCTCTACCTCCAATCATCGATGTTCCGCGAGAGTCTGAAAGCGTAGGAGCTACGCTAGATTCACGCAGCAGACCCTCCAGAGAACTTAATCGTGCCGTTGATGACTTTGAAGCAACCTTCTCGCAATCTTCTCGTCATTCTCAATCTTCCCAAATCTCCTGCTTTGCTGATATTATTTTTAATTCCACAAGTTCATTAGGTAAATGGTTTATTGCAAGACCGTAAACTGCGTATCGCGTTTCGTCTAACAGTGACTGACAAGTATCACACTATTTGAATTGGTAATTCCTTTGACAGGCAAGGACAGTGATGTCGATTGCTCCTTCGAGATCAAGAATGAAGCTCTTCAGGTACAAAGCTTAATGGACTTGAAACTTTAGAGGACCTTACTGTGACCTTGAAGAAGTTTTAAAAATGGCTGAATCCCTAATGAATTCTCTCTCTGTGTACATATAAAGTCGGTTCGCGGACAGATGGCAGCCAGTCTGGAAAAACTGCGTGAGCTGGAGCAACAGGTCAAACTGATTCCGGTTCTACAGGTCAAAGTGTCCGTGTTGCAGGAAGAAAAACGCCAAATGGCTCTTCAACTACAGGAGCTGAAAAATAAATTTATTCGCGGCACAGGTTAGTGTCCCATTTATATATTTTTTTAGCTAGTTCGTGTGCTTAATTTCTCCATTGGTTTTTGGCTTCCTCAAGGCCCGCTAAAAAAGGAGATGGGTGTCGGCACGTTGTCAAGCACACTAAAGGACGGAGTATCCCAAACGGAGAATTGGATCAAGAGTGTTTCCAGCAAAATGATTCAGACTTTTTTGCAGCCACTTACTGAATCGGGAACGCAGACAATGACGGATGCCAATGCAAATAAGTTAACTGCAACCAAAATCTCACAATTTGTTCAAGTCAACATACCCATGGCCCAGGAAATGGTGCCTCGAGGAAATGCTGAGACACAAACAGATCGAGATTTGCAAGCTCCCCACCCGCCTCCAATTACTTACCGTCCCATAGTGTTCCATCGGTATGTCCAAACCCGAGGGGAAGAGAAAGTCGTTCCGTCATTTCTTCCTCCGGCACCGAAACCGATTGTCTTGCACCGCCAAGTGCAAACGGACCGGGAACCAATTCCTAGAACCATCCAATCATCTCAGTCGCCTACGTTACGTAGAACGAACGTGTCTCATCGTCAGGTTCAAACAGATTCTAGTCTCCTGGTTGGAACGAAGCAGGAGTGCTCTACAATTGATCGTCAACAACAAAGAAAGTCGATTGCTATCGGCGATGGCGCCATTAACGATGTTATTTGCGATCGTTGCCTTAACCTGAGAACACGACATGTATCCTGTGGGACCACAGATCTCATCCGCCCTGCCTCAGGTGTCAATGTAGCTACTCAGTCGTACTCCGTTTGTCAGGTCAGTAATCCAGATTTCCTTGGGTTGTGAACTTCAACTTATAAGAAATTGCACTATAGGAATGTGAGGCGCGGTCCAAAATTGATGCAGTGGAAACCATTGATCAAGAAATTCAAACAAACGATAGCTGCTTTAATAGTCCGAGGTTGTCTCGAGTTTCTCGATTGGGCGAAGGCACTCCTGTGCTCCGTGAACCTAACCCTCCTGTTCCTCAAGCTAATCAAAGCCAGTTGCAGAAGGCAAACCTCGAGCCCACAAACAGTCGCCCTCAGGTACGATACAAATTTTCGTTTTCTCGGTTGAAATGTATGATTGTTGAATTTTTTTTTTTTTTAGTCTGAATCGGAATCGGATAGTTCCAGAGAAGACGACGAAAGTGATTTGGGTTCAGACGAGTCTGTAAGAGAGGAAGAGGACGAAGAAGAAGACGATGACGAAAACGAAAGATTAGAGCCGATTCATGAGCCGGCTAAGCCCCGTATAAGGTAAGACTTTATTCGTTCTAATCTAGTGTCTTGACCAGAGAGCTTAATGAGTACCATTCCCAGGATGGAACCCTCAATGGAGATGAAAGCTGCCCTCAAGGTGCTAAACGATTCAATCCATCGTCCACAAAGAGGAAGTTCCAAATTGCTGGTTAACGCCATTGAAATCGTACGACGTGAATGGATTCAGGTAACGTTTACTTTAATAAATCGCTTACTTTATCGGTGGTTTCTTTGGACGATCTGGATCATCGTGCTTTCGATCCGAGGCTGATGATGTACGGAGGAAAAATTAAATTTCTCACTCGCATATTTTTACACAAAAGAAATCTTGTGTGTTTTCATCCAGCGGAGAAAGTTTTAAATTATGGTTGTTCTTGTCTAGGTTTCCAGCACAAAGGAGGCTGACGCTCATTCGGTTGAAGATTACATGGATTATATCGAATCTTTAAGTATGGCTTTGCTTGAACGAGTAGCAAACTTGTCGGATAATAACGGCAATACATCTTTACATTATGCAGGTTAGAAATTTATGCTAAAAATTTTATTATGTAGAAATTTTTTAAAATCTAACTTGACCTGAATTTCAGTCTCGCACAGCCAATGGGATATTGTTAGCCTTTTACTGGACTCAAAGGTGCGTTCTAAGTTGCAAGTGTTTTCTCTGACGCAAGTGTTCATTTTTTAAGTATCTGAACAGGTGTGCTATCCCCAGCTGAGAAATAAAGCTGGTTACAGTCCGCCCATGTTAGCTGCTTTAGCCCAACCAACTAACAATACTGAATCACAAGTACTTCAGCGGCTTTTTTCACTTTGCGACGTTAATTCTAAAGCAACTCAAGTACGATTAAAATTCGTTATAATCCTCACACAATGAAATATTTTAAAATGTTTAAACTATCTCATTATAGCATGGTCAAACGGCTTTAATGCTCTCGGTTAGCCATGGAAGAGTAGAGGTTGTTCGTCTTCTACTTGCGGCCGGAGCTGATGTTAATGTTCAAGATGCGGATGGTTCAACGGCGCTTATGTGTGCTGCTGAACACGGGCATACAACTATCGTCAAGCTATTGCTAGCCCAGACGGACATTGATCTACATCTTAGAGATAATGTACAGTATTTTTATCTCATTCTATCTTACCAAAAGAAAACATAACAACGTACACATTGTTACTTTTTAGGATGGTAGTACGGCGTTGTCAATTGCTATGGAAGCCGGTCACAAAGATATCGGCTTACTGATCTACGCGCATATGAATTTTCATGGGTCCAAATCGAGCAGCGCAACTTCAAGTCCAGTTCTTCCAACAGCCTCGCCTTCAACTACTTTAAGGCGAAAAGGTTCTCCTTTGCCTTATGTGTAGTTCTTGAATCCCGTCCGTGCACACGTTGATTGAAAAGATTTCAAATTTTCAAACTTAATTGGTTTGGAGCTTCCTTCCATTAATCTTTTTAGGCAGCTACAATGCAATTCAACATCTCAAGTGCCAACTTTTTGTAACATTCCAGCTATGCGCATTAGAATATTCGAGACTCAATAATAAAAAAATATAGTACGTAAATTTACAAAGAAGTTCAATTGTTTATTGACTTTACTGGCACCAGGTGACTAGTGAAACGGTGTTGGCTGCTTCACATTTTTCCTTGTTTCCAAAGGCGCCGAAGCGTTGATTTTTCGTCGAAAAGGCTGCGAACCATCACAACTTGAATAATTCCAGTTGTGACAAGTGTGATAACATGTATCATGGACCAAACATTTACTCGAGTAAAATTGCCTTCGGCTATATTACGATCACGAGCTTCAAAGGCTCTAATTTGATCCTGAAATTCTTGAGCTCTTGTTAATTTTCCTCTGACTATAGCAACTGTGTCCTAGTATCATTTAAAATGTCAATCAAAAATTGTTTAGAATTCTTGATAAATAGGTAATACTTTAATATCTTGAACATGTATATCATAAATTTCTTCAGGTCGGAGGCCAGCATAAAATGCCTGGTCTGTGTCTCCCCACACATCTGGAGTTTTCTTTTCAATTTTGATTTCTCCATTATCATCTTCATCATCATCATTGTCAGTGGAGATCTCAAAGAAGACTGTTTTGGCACTGAATATTGAAAATGTATTATCAAAGCAGATCTTGTGGTCTCCATCTTCAAAAGTTTTGGTCCTGTAAAATGAGATTACTTTGAAAATTCCAATAGGTAATAAATTTTTGGATAATGCAACCTGTGTGTGCTGTCACTTTTTCTCGACTCCATCACTATTCTCCTACCCGTAGGAGATGTCAAATGAAAGTCAATATCCAACTCTCCTTGCTGGCCATCAATTACCTGCAACAGACATAGGATTCCAATATGTAGAAAATTAGTGGGTGTGTTTTCTTTTTGAACAACGGAAACCGGCAAAAAATATCATACTTGATAGTCAACCTCCAGGTAAACGTTTTTCGCGACTGGTGTATAATAACAATCTTCTTTTCCAGGATCAACAGTTATGGTAAATTCATTACTATACGCTACGACTACAGAGCTTAGAACAAGAAAAACAAAAACTAGTAATAAAACTATGGTCCGCATTGTTGCAACGAAACGCCTATCCGCATTGATGCATTGAGCAGAGTGAAACAAGAACTGATTCTATATTTACTATGGTGCCTATGGTAACGTGATAGTCGAAACAGTTTCGGCAATTTGACATTCGTCTCAGCAGACGTTGCTTAACCTACTTAATAGCCAAAACGCCAGCTGTTTTGTAGCAAGGAATCTGTTTTCAAAATGCAGAATGCGTAGTTACTAGTCGGGAAACGGGAACCTCATGCAGTGCAAGAAGGCGCTTCTGAAAAGTGAAATCTGTAAATTAGAGAGATTTTGGTAAGGATTGATTAGTTAATTGCATGTTTGTAGCTAAGTTTTTTTTAATAATTTCATTGTGATAACTTCCAGCTTTAATAATTACCCAGTTGTTGTCTTCCAATATTACGCATTTACTACTGCCAAATCATGAACACACTCTGTCGTTTCCGACACTCGGTAACTCTCCTCTATTTCCTTGACGCATTTTCATTTTCCACTGTTGAAACCCAACCTTCTTTTAAAATATCACAAGGGGTTATCAAGATCATTTGATATTACAAAAACTTATTCATCTGCTCTCAAGAAAGCTGGTGAGGGAGTTCCCTATCAAACCGTTTTGAAAGATGGCTCAATCTCGGAGCAGATACTGCCAACTGAGGCTGATGTGGTAGTACTGGGTACATTAGCATTCAATATATCAGTAAACTCTATTACAAACTATTCCTGTAAAAATTAATGTGCATATGAATGAAAACAGGTGGTGGTAGCATTGGTTGTAATACTTTGTACCACTTAACAAAACTTGGTGTTAAGAATGCTGTTTTACTGGAAAGAAATCACCTGACTAGTGGCACAACATGGCACACAGGTATATTTTTTGCCTTTATGAATATCTATTCTAGCCTTTTAGCAATTGTTATTTAACTCTTTGACAGCTGGCTTGGTTTGGAGGTATGATGTTACCAAAACAATAGGTTATGCACTTTAACAATAACTTCTTTACAACCTATGCTACAATTTTTAAAATAAAGATTGCGACCGTCGGATGTTGATGTCCGCCTCTTAGCTTATACTCACCAACTGTTGCAGAATTTAGAAGAAGAAACTGGAGTAGATCCAGGATATATTGTAAATGGTGGTTTATTTGTAGCATCATCCAAAGTAAGACAATTTTTTTTTTCTTACTCTTTTGATTATAAATCATTTTGTGGGTATTTTCAATACTCAGGAACGACTCGACGAATATAAACGCCTTCAAACGCTTGGCAAAGCTTTTGGGATCGAGTCGTTTGTTCTCGGGCCCAATGAAACTAAAAAACTCTACCCTCTTATGAATGTCGACGATGTCTATGGAACACTGTACAGGTATGCATAGAATACCTTCCAAACAACCAAAAAGTTCTTACAGCATTGAATTACGCACAGTCCTCGAGATGGTGTCGTTGATCCAGCCGGATTTTGCACGGCTCTCACTCGTGCTGCCACTCGGGCAGGTGCCAAAGTAATCGAAAATTGTGCGGTGACGGGGATTGACACAGATACTACCTTATTTGGTAGCCGACAAGTTTCTGCCGTTCACACCGATAAGGGAACCATTAAAACAAGATGCATAGTGAACTGCACAGGTACTGCAAGCACATACACACAAAAATAAAAGCTTTTAGAAACAAACATTAAATCGACACATTTTGGATAATGTGAAATTCTAGGAGCTTGGGCGCCATATATTGGTGCCATGGTTGACGTGGCTGTTCCACTAGTTGTTACAAAGCACGGTACTTAAAGTGTAATAGTTTCAAGCGAGTTAACGTCACTGCTTTATCTCCTACTAGCCTATGTGGTTACTGAGAAAATAGAAGGCATTTCTGGAATGCCTAATGTTAGAGATCACGATTCGTCAATATACTTCAAATTGCAAGGAGATGCCTTGTCTGTTGGTGGATATGAAAATGATCCAATCTTCATCGACCAAGTCAGTCTTTTTTTAACTATAAAGTTTGTTTTTCACTTTCCCTGACATTTTGCTATCATTAATTTACAGATATCAAAGGAGGAGGCGTTCAGTCTTTATGAATTAGACTGGGACGTTTTTGGTGTTCATATCGATAGTGCGGTCAACAGATGTCCTACATTGGCAAAAACGGGTATTCGTTCAACAGTTTGTGGGCCTGAGAGCTTCACCCCGGATCACAAACCTCTGATGGGTAATAAAATTTATTCTATTGCCGCAAGATTCTATGATATTAATGTTTGCGGCGCAATTTTTAGGTGAGGAACCAACACTAAGAGGATTTTATCATGGGTGCGGATTCAATTCAGCTGGCATGATGTTTGGTGGAGGGTGTGGCTGGCAGCTGGTAATACAAACTTGCCAAGGCCGATTAACGTAACATTTTTCTAGCAAGCCGTAATCTTTCCATAGGCCAAATGGATAGTGCAAGGTCGTCCAGACTTCGATATGTTTGGCTATGATATTAGACGCTTTTCTCCAGATTTAGCGCGGAACGCTGATTGGGTTCGCCAACGCTCTCATGAAGCCTACGCTAAAAACTATTCTATTGTTTACCCACACGATGAACCACTAGCTTCACGAAAAATGAAAAGATCACCAATCGCCCCTCTCCTTGAGAAAGCAGGGTGTGTGTATCAGGAAAGACACGGCTGGGAACGGCCTGGATGGTTCTCATCTGCAGGAATTGCTGCAGTCCAACCATACGATTGGTATGGTGCATACGGAAATGCAAAAAATGCAGATCAGGTTACTTATAATTACCCGTTCGTTATATAGACAAAGGTTCTGAAATAAAACTAATAGTTTGATTTTTCTTTCAGGCTTACGTAGAGCGCTTACAAGAGGACTATACGTTTGGATTCCCAAAAAATCATTCCACAGTAACTATGGAAAAATGTCAAAACCGCTAGAAAAGAAACTAATTGTCTTTAATTTTTTTTATAGATAGAAGGCGAATGCAAGGCTGCTCGTGAAAGAGTGGCGATCTTCGATGTATTTTTATTATTAGTTATCAAACTATTTTTCAAATACTAATATTATTTTGAAAGATGTCCTATTTCGGCAATTATTATCTTATCGGCCCAGATGCCCAAAAGGCAGCTGATTGGATTTTCACTAACAACATGCAAAAGTCTAGTGGCGAAACCAGCTACACTTGGTAAATTTACATATTTTTAGCATCATTGAATGTTTGTCATGTTATCACTGCTTTCATCTGTAGCATGCTTAATGCTCAAGCTGGAGTTGAATCTGATTTGACTGTAAGTTTCATCGATGGCTTTTCAACTGCTTCCTGGGAACCTTCTTTTCAGGTGTCTTTGAACTGCTTTGTTAAATTTAAAACTGCTTTTTTAACATTGTGTGATTCTTACAGGGAAAAGGTTTTTATATCGCAGCTGGTGGTGGGTCCGCGTACCAATCTTTTACTCATATTCAAAAGGCTATTGAAGACAACCGGTTTAATGCGAAACTGGTTAACCTTTCTGATAGCATATGTTTGTTGTCCATTCAAGGACCAAAAAGGTAAGCAGTAATTGGAGCTTTTGATCGTTGGTAAGATAAACGCTTTAAATTATTATTTATTCTTTTTAAAGCCGTGAATTAATGGGAAAATTGAGCCCGTCAACTCGATTTAACAATGAAGATTTCCCATTTTCCACACACAAGCTAATCGATATTAAAGGCCACATTTGCCGTGCACTGCGTATATCTTTTGTTGGCGAAATGGGTAAAAATCTCTTCGTTAACCCATTTCCGACATGTCTTACCTACCTGTATGTTTATTTGTTTACCAGGTTGGGAGTTGCACGTTCCATCGTCGTCCGCTGTTGATGTTTACAAGGCAGTGATGGCCGCTGGGCATGATTTTGATATTTCGAATGCCGGCTACCGAGCCATTGACTCCCTTAGTCTAGAAAAAGGCTACCGACACTGGCATATGGATCTCCGTTCCGAGGATAATCCATTAGAAGCTGGTTTAGGTTTTACGTGCAAATTAAAAAGTACGGTAGATTTTCTAGGTCGCAAAGCTTTGGAAGAAAAAAGACAAAAAGGATTGAACAAAAGAATCGCCGTGTTCGCCATAGAAGAGTGAGAAATGTTACAAAATAATAAATCTAGAGACAATACTAATTTTATTTCTGATGAGTCATAGGAAAGTGCCACTTTGGGGTATGGAAGCCATCTGGAGAAATGATCAAGTGGTTGGGTACTTGCGACGAGCTGACTATGGATTCTCGGTCGGTTGCAGCATTGGTTACGGCTACGTTCATAGCCAAAACGAGAAAGAACCCATTACCACCAAATACCTTATGGAAGGAGATTATTTTATTGAAGCCATGGACGTCAAGTATAAAGCACGTATCCAGTTGAAACCACTGTTTGATCCAGAAAACAAGCGGGTCAACGGCTTCTATTGAAATTTATCAAATCATTCCGGATAGCGTTCTTAAAAACGGAGATTTCATTGAGTTCGGGGTAATACGACTAGGCTATATTTTGTTGCTAAACATTAATAACACACTAGGTATGCTAAACATAGATCACACATTTATAGAAGCTGTTTTGAAATTAATCAATTTCTGCTTGAATAATGAAAGCAATGTTTGAAGAATCTCCCCCAGGTTGATATTCCAAATGCCAACGCTTAGGATTAAACAGAACTAAAAATATATATTTTTTCAAAAGGTTTGAATTAGTATATTAGTTGTACATGCATAATTTTCCTGTTTTAAACTGACCTATTTCACCCTCGAGTAAGGTAAGCTGAATTACTGGACATTCTGCTTCGCATGCCAGCTGGGGTAGGAGCCGAAGGCGATGAGATCCGCGTATTTGGGCCATCATTGCCAATCTGGTATGGAGCTTCACCTGGAAACGGCTTTCGGTTAGAGGTATTACGAAAAACAGTTATTCTGGTGGGTCTGTTGTACCTGTTTGAAGCGTTGGGCGTGATAGTAATTTGAAATTAGAATCCAATTGTTAAAAGAGATATCGAAAGCCGCCGTTATAAAGTAGGGTCTTGTATAGAAACGTCGGCCAGTTTTAACACTTTTGCGACCGCAGTTTTCCCTTTTATTTTGAGGACATCCAAAGGGGGGGAAATGTAAACTTGTTTTAGAAATATTTTAGTGGCATTTTGAATGAATTTACCAATGAGCAAACCACGGTCGCTCAGACGGGAAGTCGTGAACCTGTTGCATGAAATCCACAAGGTCCATTTCAGACAGGAAAATGTTGCTCTTCCATTGACAGAACTTTCGTCCGGAATCATCCTGACGATACGCCTGTGACAAACCAAGTAATTAACCATTGACAAAGTATTTGTTTATGGAAATTACCTCAGAAATAGTTTCGAGTCCAAAATCTGGATTGTTTACAACTGGCCAATCTACCGCTCCGTCAGTCACAATCACAGGGACTTCTTGATTGATGTAATTTTCAATCAACAAGCGCGTTGATATATTACTGACAGTTTGTATGGGTCCAATGTCTTCGCAAGCCTTGAGCGTGATTAACCGAGTTAAGTGGATAATTTATAACACAATACCATGTCTAATTTTTTTTTTCCCCTACCGAACATTCCGGCTGCGAAGGAGAATCGTCCTTGATAGTGAAAGTGTTTTCTACTAGGCAATCACGATAATAGTAATCGCTCCAGTCCCAGTATGGAGTCAACTGCGTGAATTGATCGAATGAAACGCTTCATTAGTCTTAATAACCACCATGAGCTTATCACCACCCGTCCAGGCGTTAGGTATTTGCATATACTTTAAATTAATCTTATCATTCTATACTAAACAAAAAACTTTTACCTGAATTAGTCCTATGCGTCCGAGGGCACGCAGGTGATAGTAGAACGGTGTGAAGGTGACTAGGGCGTAAATGGTAACAAGAGCCAAAGCGGCTGCACCGGATACCTTGAGCAGGATGCGACAATTTCGTTTCCGGATTTCGTTCCGCAGGTGTTTTTCGACGGGCGCAACTAGCTCTTCAAATTCCTGTCCAGCCGGGTATTCTTCCAATACTTTTTTCATTGCTTCTAGCGGATCTACGCTACCCACACTACCGTTCGCATCCGTCTCAGCAGAGTTCATCTTTCCGTTCTGGTCGGTTCTCAACTATCGCGTCAATGTGGCCATCCATCCCCTGTATCACTTGGATTCCGTTTACACAGCACTAGCCCTAAACATGCGCACTGCCAACATATTTTCATCCGTCATCCGAGTTTTCTCATGCAAAGCCTAACCGCTCACGCGAAAACGCATTTGCTTAAAGGATTCCAAAAATTCATTTGTTGACCGATGACAATGATAGTCTATACCAATGAGCACAGGAAATCTTCGAAGGTTTCCTGTATTCATTCTTTAGAATTGAAAAATCTCGGTCCAGTTTACTTATGACATTCTTTCGTTTCGGCTAAAATATTTTGAGAAAAAAAACAAGAATTGACACGCAAGGTGCATTCGTTTAACCCAACTGCTGTTCGTTAAAGATGTAATTTGTAAGCCTAGTAGGGTGTGCCTCCGGTAGCTGTGCTGTTCTCATTTCTTGCGGCAGCAAATGAAACAGCGGGAGTGGCTTTAGGTCGTTAACGAGTCGTCGGCCCTTTTTTTCCCTAATCGGTAAAGTCGTTATTTAACAGATGGTGGACTAAAGAAAAATCAGGCTAAAAATCTGTTTGGTAGAACTGATTCTACTTGGCCCCGTAAATTCTTTTCAGTTCTTTCGTTCTTCTTTTGGAAAACTCAAAGGTGATTGATTTGTTTTCTCTCCCGATTTACTGTCGAAGCCGAAAGAGTGTGTAGGACCAGCCTACTAATAATCTTTAATCCTGACGACAGGTTTATCTACTTCTAGTACTATGAAAGACTTAAGCAAGATCGCAGAAGAATGTCACGAAAAAGAAAACGAGTTCGAAAAAATCGATCGTGACAATTGGAGATGAGAGAGCAACAAAAAAGAATACACTGTTTGAACTTTTGTTTAGGGGAAGACGTTCTGATTACGGTTGGGTGGTTTCTTTAGTTCTCCGCTGCTTCCCAGCAAAGCTTCTGTTACCCTGTAAACAAAAAAACAAAAATAAATAATGATTGGATTTCCCTTGCTACATTTTCATGACCGACCAATGTTGCATAAGCTTAAATGAATAATACCGGTACCACTATGGCGTATCCTTCAATGTGTACGTACTTCGCAGGCGACATTTATCACCGTGAGAATCAACGGCTGACCCGGTTCTTCTTCTTTTCTTGCCCAATAACAGCTGTTCTCAGTTTCCTGGTAGATCGAGAATATATATTTTTTCCAGTACAAAATAAGTGGACTAAAGTAGAGCTTGAAAGAAAATTGTAGACTTGAACGCAAGGCGAAACTTGTTTCATTTGCGGTCGCTGATGATCGGCTGGAAACATCTGGTCGATTCCGCACTGGTTCGTTCCTCTGCATACAAACTACATAGGTAGACCGTGTAAGGCACGATTGCACAGATCTATTTATACTCGAAGATACTCGGTCTCTAAACACGATTGGCTTAACATTCCGCAATTATTAGGAAGCTGTGCAAACCTGAAATGTAGCTAAAAAAAAACGTCCCGATTTGTTGTCAAACGATTCCGATCAGCAGTTGCTCATTTTTCTTTTCTGACAACTAATAGACCTAACAAATCATAATTACTGTAATCGTTGTGGTGGAAAGGAGTAAGTGATAAAGCAAACAAAGAGGTAGCAAATCGATTAGTAATGCCTTAAACAATGCCGTTCAATCAAGCCATTAAATACAGGATGTAGAAAATTACTCCATCAACATGTCTCACGGTTCAGCAGTGAAGAATGGGACCAACGGGATCAACAACTGATTTTATATCCGGTCTATAACATTTATTAGAATGTGACGTTCTGTGCTTCCTTGATGTAGTGCATAACTCAGTCCATATTGGTCGGAGTGCGAGAGGCTTTGCTAACGGATCGATCATCGTCACTCGACTGAACCGCTTTGGGTTGTTCACTGCCTTTCGTGTGGAAGACAATTTCCGTGTACTGCGTCACATTCTTTTCCTTTCAGATTCAAAGCGATGAGAGAGTCAAACCGGATATCAAATAATTTTAATTTTATTATCACAAACAAGTACCTTGTTTGAATCCAGTGTTCAGCCCGACTCGACCAGTTTCCTCATTAACATGTGATAGCAAACTGGCTGTGCTTGGTATACATGTAAAAACTTCCGATTATTTAGTAGATCCTTCTAATCTAATTGCCTCGACAGACATGTCAACAACAAAAAATTATATCTACAGGCATAGCTTTAGGGAACATGTGCGACCACCACGGATCATTTACTTGTGCTACAAGTTTTTGCGCCCCCTCGACAGCAGAATAAAGGAAAAAGAAGGCCCTAGTAGTAGAAACGACTGCCTCTATTGGCTGTGAGGGAGGAAGTCAGCAAAGCTGTATTGCCATTGGTGGGCTAATGCCGCCATAAGAGCCTACATGCAGAGTCCGTGTCTTCTGCAGTTCATTCGAGTCCCCGACGTCGGCTCTAGTGGTGGTGTTACACGGCGAGGTTATCAACTCCATTTTAACACAATTTTCCTTCCAAAACTTGGCGGGTTTTCGGTGCTCCTCTTATTCGTTATCGTCGAGTGTGAGTGTGTTAGTGCAGTGTATCAAACTCGTCATTCTGATTTATTCAAAATTTGGTCTACTTAAGACGTCTCACAAAGGTAATCATAACGGGATTTTTCCTGAGAAAACAAGATCGAGTCCGGTTGCTTTTCACTGTTTTTGCAACGTGCCCAGAAATCGATACGTATGTGTGTGATGAGATCGTTTTTTTGCACGCAACCTCATGGCTACCCATGCACGTGTTATTACTACTGATTCTATACACCCTTCCCCATACTGTCCTACACAATCGTGACCCTCAGATTGAGAAACCCAAAATTATGAGAAACTCGGATTGACATCTTGTATATCACATGTAACAAGATACTGCCCCCAGCCACTGGAACTTTTTCTCGCATGTTCGCTAAAAAAATTCGTGGTTTCAATCCTAAAGAACAACACATGGTGGGTGTATTTTCTCGTGTCTTATTTTGTAACCCTTCTTATTTTTATCAGAATGAGGTTTGATAACAGAAGGCTCTGCGATATGCTGAGAAAACGGATGTTAGATGCGGTTAGTTGGTCTTAAACAATTTCGTATCAAGTAAAAAAAATGGATATTTAAAGTTTTAAGCGAGGGAGGGTGAAATAACAGCTGCAAACACGTGAACCCTCGGGCTCGATTTTTTTAAGAGCGAGAGAAAAAGGAAAAAGAGGGCCAGGGTGACTGGTTAGAATTATGGGTCTGGCGAACATGTGGTGTCGACGAAGGCTCATTACAACATGCGTCATTCTTATCCTTTTATTATTCTTTTTGTTGATGCAGTGTGAATTTTAGGAATAAATCCAAACCATCCAAGAGAAAAACCTAAAAAAAAAATGACGGGTCAGAACGGCCATTCATCCAATGGGGATGCGAACATCAGCGACAAGCCTTTGACAACGTGGATTGTCGGCCTTGTCAATTCTCGTTTGAAATACCTGACAGCGGAAACTTTTGGATTCAAAGTAAGACAAGATAACATTAAGCCGGTTAAGTAGCTTTGCATTTTGTCTAATGAACTTGCACGACTCGTTTTCTAGGTGAATGCCAACGGGTTGGCACTGAAGAAGAAGCAGCTGTGGACTCTTGAAGCCTTCGGCGACAACACCGACGCCGTCTGTTTGCGATCCCATCTGGACAAGTATCTCTCCGTCGACCAGGTGATTGTCCTCTATTTTTTTTTCCCCTTCTACAACCGTCACCTGTTCGACCGGTTTTAATATTGTTCTATGATTCTACGCAGTTTGGTAATGTTACTTGTGATGCCGAGGAAAAGGACAATGGAGCGCGTTTTGAGATCATTGTTCCCGAATCGGCTGCCGGTAAATGGGCCTTTCGGCACCCGGAACGCGGATATTTTCTAGGTGCCTCCGCCGACAAGCTGGTCTGTTCAGCCAAGACTCCCACTGAGAATGAACTATGGTAATTGTATTCTCTACGTGTTATAATGTTGGCATTAACTCTACAATGGTTATGACTTTATGAGCCGCACCTGGCATGTAGACGTCACTGATTTAAAACGTTTAAATTTTTTAAATAGGTTTGTTCACTTGGCAGCACGACCTCAAGTCAACTTGCGTTCGATGGGTCGACGTCGATTCGCACACCTGAGCGAACAAGGCGATGAAATCCACGTCAACGCCAACATTCCATGGGGTTCGACAACGCTTTTTACGCTCGAATTCCGTGACGACTCGCGTCTTTACGCTATCCATACTGCTAATAACCGTTACTTGTCGCGAGACGGCCGACTCCTAGAACAATGCAATCCGACCTGCCTCTTTTCGCTCGAGTACCACGCTGGAGCGCTGGCCCTACGCGATACCCAAGGACTATACTTGGCCCCCCTCGGATCCAAGGTTTGTGGGTCCCTTCACATCTGTATTTTAACGTTATCGATTTTTTTATGTGTCCCGTTTCACCCTACATTTTACCGAGTTTCCTCCCCCATCATTTCACCAGATTGGGAAGCAATGGTGGAAAAGAAGAGGATTGTGTCTGTGGTGGGCTCATGTTATGCTCTACTCGGTTAAAAGGTTGATCGGTTTTGTCGGTCAAGAAAGAAGATAGTCTCAATAGGTGACTGTCGCTTTGTTTACCATGGATTGTTTACAAAATAATGCGATTTTAAGACTGGGAAAGGAAATCAGGACGAATGGTTAGGCACGATCGGTTTTCTTAACGTAATGTAGATAATAGTCGATGTCAACTATTCATAAGGAAAAGGGCAAGTGTTTCATGGTGTTCTTTCTTAATATTTTTTGTCTCAAATTGTTTTGACAGGCTGTCTTGCGGACGCGTTCAACTTCGGTGACCAAGGACGAACTGTTTACGCTCGAAGACTCACTGGCCCAGGCTGTTTTCGTCTCGATGATGAATAGTCGCTACGTTTCCGTCAAACAAGGTAATATACATTTCGGAAATGCACTTCATTCCTCGCAAAACATTTTTAAGGCGACTTGTCCAGAATGCGAGAAATAGAAAAACACAAGGGGGTGGTCGTGGGGGAGCAATAGGAATACCACAGACCGTACCTTATTTTTAAAAGAGAAATGTCTGTTTCTTTTGACTTTTGCTTCATACGGCCATAACCATTAACCGGGTTCAAGAGGCCGTCTTTCAAGAGCTAGTCGCACTCGAGCTTTTTTTCCTTTTCCCTAGACTAATCAATAGGGCGTCTGACGGACGTGCACGTGTTGGCAAATGTCGACTGACAGATGCAAGAAGGTAAAGACATTATTTCGGATCGATTTTCGAGGCTTCCGCGTTTCGTATTGATCCGTTTCGTCCTCCCCCTCTGAGCCACGTTCTTCCTCTTTTCCCCCCTCCAAGTGTTTCCCTCAGCAACTGCCAGAGGCCATCTTCCTCCCCCAACTGAACATTTTTTTTTTTAGCGTCGTCTCGCTTCTGAAACATACTTCGAATTTTCTTACTAGTTATTTATCGTAATACTGTTTACGGAATTCACATGGTTCCATTCGTACCATGACTGTACTCCAATGATACAAGTCGGATTAATGGCCGTGTGAAAGCGTCTGGCGTGACTGTATTTTTCTGCTGGGAGAAGAAGACGAACGTTATTGTGGCTAGTTTTTTTCTTTCGAACTGATAGGGAAAGAAATAGGAGCACGGAAAAGAAAAAAATCCGACCACAAACACGTGACTGGATTAAGTTTTTTTCGAGTGCATTTGGCGGTCGCGAACGATTGCCACGTTATTTGTGCTACACGCCACCACGTTCCGCATGCGGCTGGACATTACTGTAATTGAAATATATTTGAAAAATCTGTAGGTGTGGATGTCACGGCCAACCAGGATGAAATCTCGGACCATGAAACTTTTCAACTCGAATTTGATGTTACCACCGGACGCTGGTACATCAGAACGATGGGTGACCGCTACTGGACTTTGGAGACAGCCGGAGGCATCCAAGCTTCCTCTGCCAAAAAGTAATGTTGCAACTGTGCGTGTAGTGTTTGTGGCTAACCACGGGTATCTAATAGTTGTTCTTGTTAGGAGTTCAAACGCCCTATTCCAAATGGATTGGCAAGAGGACGGATCGATTGGCTTCCGTGCCAACAATGGTAAATTTATCGGAACCAAAAAGTCTGGACATCTGTTTGCCAACGCTGATTCAATCGATGAATCCAGCAAATTCTTCTTCTACTTGATCAACAGGTACATTCGTAATTATTCACAAATGTTATTGACCTAGATGGCTGACAAATTGCTTATCTTCTAGACCGATGCTGGTATTGAAATCTGACCAGGGATTTGTTGGCTACAAGAGCGGCTCAAATTGCAAATTAGAATGTAACAAAGCTAACTACGAAGCCATCCAAGTGGAACGTGGGCCACTGGGTCTAGTCTTCTTCAAAGGTATTAAGAATAATTTTTGGAACTGTCATTCTGGTGACGGCTATTCATTCTTTCTTGTGTAAAAAAATAGGCCAGAGCGGTCGTTATTGGCAAGTAGGTTCTGATGGAATTACGGCGGATGGAGACACTCCAGAGGGTTTCTATCTGGAACTGCGTGAGCCCTCTAAATTGTGTATCAAGACAAGTGACGGTGCGTACCTAATGGCCGACAAAAACGGTGTATTCACAGTCGGAAGTCGCGATTTTGAGACGGCTACTCGCTGGGAATTTTAACACGCACATTTTGATTTCTCTTTTGCCCTATTTGTCTTTTTTTTTATTTTTTTTTCTGCTGTTTTATTTTCTAGTTTTTTGTCGCTTATTTTCGTTACACACATTTTCCCGTGAAGTTGGTAACGCCGTTTAACAGAACACATTTACAATCGCCGCTTTTTAATTACTTGCCATCTTTACCGGCTTGAAAGAATTTAAAGAGATTTGCTTCAGTAACTGTGTGTGTCTTGAGACACCTTCGAGCTATTCGGATTACTGTTTTTCATTCATGCGTCAGTAATCGGAACGCCCAAGAGTTTCTTAGAGGGAAGTATGCTGCTTATTGCCATGTACTCTGTGGGAATCAAATTTTTTAAAATTTAAATTATTTCCGTTTATTTCTCGTTGTTTATATGTTCAATTTCCAGCAATTCTAATGTACTCACTTCCACAATACATACATACTACCATGCGCCAAAAGACAATGCTGCAAAAGAAAAGTAACAGTGTTACAAGAAGTTTATCTCATAAAGTGTGATGTTTGTTTTTGCGCAGAGGAGTGTGTTATGTTTATTGGAGTGAGTGTAGTACTTCCTACCCAATCCTCACTTCCAATACTTTTCGATTTACGAAGCTATGTAATTTATATTTGATACAATTGGTCGTGTGTATTGGTAGTCACTTTTTGGAAACATTACACGAACATTTATACAACGATGTCAATGTACTCAGAGCCGCACAGAGCATTCACGCCGCCCTCACGACTAGCGCTTGGCCTGGTGCAAATTTGGCATGGACCAGCTAACAACGAAACGTACTGGCGCGACATAGTCATTTTCAGCAATGCAATACCCCTCTTTGGGCGAACCTGAATATACTGAAAAGTGTATCAGTTTTACAGCTGTTCACATATTGTTTTATCAACTAAAACAAAGATCTTAAATTGCAGGTGTATTACTTCAAAAAAACAAACAAAGGATGGACAATGGGCGGGACTTCATGATGTTACTTCTTCAAAACACACGATTGCTTTTGATTTTAATAATTTTCTGGGTGAATGCCCGAATCTCGCGAGGAAGACCTTTGACGGTGGTTGCGTGCGACAGGAGAACGAGGACGATTCCTACCATCATTGCGTCTGTCGCGAGGTCGTTCCGGTGACCTATCGCGTGAACGACGCCTCTCTCTCCGTCGCTCTCTTTCCCTTTCTCTTTCACGTTCTCTTTCACGATCTTCTCTCTCACGCTCCCGCTGACGTTCCCTTTGTTTCTCTCTATCTTCTGTGACAGGCTGAATGTGACGTTGACGACGTCTCTCTTCCACTTTAACCTAATTTCATTCATCTTGAACATAGTTAACAATCAACGGAATAGTTATTAGTATACTACCTGAAGTTCGGCCAACTTCTCACGGATTTTAATAAAGCCGAGATGAAGTTTGCCACCAAAGTGATCTGCCAGACGACGGTCGTTGTCATGGATGCCAAGATAGGCCGAACAAACTTCGCAGACACGCAGTTTCTGTTGTTGATAAGAAGAGGCTGGCATAGCATTCCGGTATTCTTGCTCAGCTGCGGCCTTCTTCTTGCGAAACTCCTCGACCTTCAATTGATTAAGATAAAAATCGTTCAGAAAAAAAAAAATGAAAGTAACAATAAAGTATGTACCTCTTCCATCATTTTCATGGATTCATCCACGAACCCTTCAGCCCCCAACTGTTCCGCTTTTGCCAACTTTTGGCCGATCTGTTCTGCTAAAAGATGAACCTAAGTGCCAAAAGTTACGTTATTAGTTTCTGCAAAGGGTTCCGTAGAGGATGTGGCAAAAACCTTTTGCGCTTTGGCGGCCACTTCAGCCGACAGTTCTTCTTGGGTCTCGGCCAACCGCTTTTTGGCTGCTTCCGTCTTCCGGTCACATTCACCAACAAAAGTGGTCAAATGATCCATCGCCTTTAGAAGAAAATTATTTTCGAGTACATCACAATCAGGCAGTATGATAAAAAAGTAGAATTGAAGACAACTTAATCTTACATCAACTTGATAGCCATAGTCCTTGGTTTCGCTGGCCTTTTCGTAGTCCGCTCGCAGAGCCAAATCGTGAATGTTCACGCATTCTCCTATGTCCATCCGCTAAGAATCGCAAGGTGAAAAACAAACGAATAGAGATCACGAATCTACATAGTTGGCTGACGACCGGAGATGTGTCAACCAGACAACAAAAAAGATAGCCGTTGTAAATGAAGAGGATTCGTGGATTCGCACTTACCCAACCGCCCTTTTTCACTTGTGTTGGAATGGCACGGACACTATAGCCATTTTGTGTTGTTTTACCAACAGTGAATTTGTTTACTAGGGACAGGAATTCTAGCCATTGATCTTTTTTGTTGATTAAAAATAGCTGATGGATTGTTCTTAAAAGGTACAAAGGAGGTTGGCAACGCACCACTGCCATGAGTCTTACTTACGGCAACTCGAGGTGTAATGTGGTACTGAGAAAGCGATGAGTAATCTGTAGCTGATACCCCATTATAACATCACTGCACCACGCAAAAACATAGAAATATAAGTTAAGAAGTCACGTCCCCTTGTTTAATGGTCCCCTGTGTCTCGAGAAACTGGCTCACTGATCTTGCTTCCACAATCAAGTTGAGAGTAAGAGCAACAACTGAGAACAGGAACTACTGTACCTCATTTCAGTTATTTGCAAAACAACTTTGCAAAGCAAGATCAGAGAGGAGTTTACAGGCACAATCTTTGTAAGCAATACAACCAAGGAGTTGTTTGTTTTCTCAAAAATGAAGGTTTGAGGGATAGAGACTTTGCCTCATTAAAAAAAACTTACAGTTGAGGCAAGAATCTCATGTGGACAGCATCCAAGTAGAAAACTCTTGCAGACTTTAGGATCAGAAAACTTAACGTTGTATCGAGAACTCTCGCCTATTTAATTAAAAACAAGTGTAACTTTAAAGACGAAATCCATTTTTTAAAAGTATAAATTTCTTACCATCTCTCGTCGTTCCCATTAATTGATCTAACATAGCTCTCATTTGGTCTTTGGCAGACATTCTGCTTTAAGATATTTTGACTGGTCGATATTTTTAAAGTTATGAAATAAACACCGTTTGTAGTCCAATTATTAAAAGTAGAAATCAAACTGAATAGTGGACAATGCGCAAATTATATGCCCTGACAACTACAGACCCTCAGGCGACGCTGTAGTATTTTCTTGTTTCTAAACAGTATCAGCAGCAATTCAACGCTGTCAAGTGGTAAGAAAAGCTACTTCTTGCTCGCATATTGCGGAAACAAATTCACGTATCACGTGACTGTTTTATTATCGTATCAGGTATACGTTTTTATCGATAGGTGGCTGAAGTTTTGGCTCTCATTTCTGACTGTTTTTCTTTCTGAAAAGAACATTGGTTTTCTCAAGTTCGCCAGGACCAGAGGACTGGTTATCTGTGAAAGTCTCTCTCTCGTTCCTGACGGTTGAACAAATTTACTGGACAGGCTGAGATTCAGTCTGTAAATTTATATTACTCCATAAAGGCGATATACTCTGAGGTTCCGAATGTAATGGTGGAAGAAGACTTTGAGCAAATCCTTCGTGAATGGAATTCGATTGCAGAAAACACACCAGAAGAGACTTTTGCAACGTTGATTAGTCGAACCAAAAATATTCTTAGTTGCTTTCAAGGTTAGTCAATCCATCACAAGTCGTAAATGGTTCTGTGAGTCGTACGGACAGGTTTCTAAATTAACAAGTGGGTATGTGTGGTTTTGTAGATGCAAAGGTGTTGCGGCAGTTCTTAGAAAGGCTATATAATTCGATAGCTTTCCCAGGATTGGCGAGTCTTCTGAAGGTATGGCAGTTAAATTTATTTAGCTTATACAATTTTAAGACTAAGCTCTTTGTGTAACGAAAAATAAGAATTTTGGTCTTCCTCCATACACACGTAATAGAGAAAAACCGTACGTGGGAGCCAAAGAGGCCAGGCACACAGCCAAAATAATTTAGTTCATTTCCTTCCGCCAGGCGGCAGGTGTTTTCAGACACCGAGCCAGCCATGGTTTAATTTGCCGATTTAAAAGACGTTAAGCCATAGTATACGACATCACAGTGGACTTGTTTCAGTGTTTAAACAACAGATTAGTATCGCACAAAAAGCCTATTGTTTGTCGTCAATTTTAGCTTTACTTGCTGCAACTGCGAATGCATGAGTATGGCCTGTCGCATCTAACCATTCAGAGAGATATCAATATTCAATAGCATAAAAAAGCACGATCCACTGAGATATCGTATCCTTTGCTGTAGCTATGTTCTACCGAAAATTTTGATTTAAAAATGTTTTTTATTAATTTTTTTCATTTACGTTTCTGCAATAGTTTTCTATGTTTAGTACAAATACCATTAGGCGACCTACTTCCTGACCTAGCACAATAAATATTTCATCATTTATACCCATTGACAGATAACAAGGAATAATCAAATTCGGGGCGATATTTTATACATTATCCAAGCAATTTTTGAAATACTTTTGGCTGCTAAAAAAGGTAAGTACCAACAACATGTATTTCACATAAATACATAAAAATGCAATGATAAACAAATAACATTTGAAACATAGATACGCCATTTCTGAGTGTGGTGAGCCCCGCGTTACTACTATTATGGCCTATACTAATCGAATTGGCATTCGAATTTGGGTTTTCCGTACTAACAGAACACCGCTTTTTAGCTTTGGACATTCTAAATCACATTTTTAAAAATAGTAAGAATTATATAAATACTTGAACATTAGTGTCATGCGTAAATCTTTCGTTGCAGGTCTGCCAACATTTCTGTAAAAGCGCACGTAGATTTTTAAAACTTGGATAAACTAAAAAAAAATAATGTGATAACAGAGTAGAAGGTGGTTTGAAGTATTTTTTGTTTCCATTCTAAAATTTTTTTATGCCTTGGCAGAGACAAATGCATTGACCGTTTGCCAACGCCAAACGGTAGAAGCAAACCAGCTAGTCCTCGACGTTCTAAAGTTGCTCGAGTCAAAGAGTGGCAACCGAAAGCTGACACTAAAACAGCATAAATGCGCTGCGTCCATCTTATCAAGCATTTCCCGACACAGTAATCCCGATTTCATTTTTATTTTTGTAACTGAGATTCTTCTTTCGATTACAGCGTAAGATATCGTTGGCGTTGTTTTGATATTTCAGAAGAAGGACGCCAACTAATTATCGAAGCCAAAGTCGTAGAACGCTTGCACGCTTTCTTGCTTACGATACAAAATGAAAAGAATCGCGATACCATCATCTACAAAATTGGGCAGACTATTCTTAGATGTGTTCCACTTCATGATCTGCTAGTAACAGGATGCACTTACTCTGCCATCAGCTACTCGCCTTTTGGATCTTCCGCATTGTCAGGTTCAATATTCATACGCCATCTGTTTTTCATCTCACCTGTCGCTGATGCATCTGCGCGAAATTTGTTCTGAATAATCTTGACAATTCTTAACATTAGGCGATGCCGCATCTTCGGACTCGAGTGAAGAAAGCGAAGAAGAGGAAGAAACAGGAAAAGGTTTACTTCCAGATTTGCGTACATGTTCCTTCACCAATGGCGCAAAAAAGAAGTCGAAGAAATGCCATGCACCGACGAATCCATACCGAAGTGCCGAAGAGCTGGAACAATATCGGCAGCATTTCGACCTTGTGGAGGAGCAAGATAGCGAAGATGAGTTCACAAATGCGTCCCAATCGATAGGGTCAGGTTGGACCCGTCAGCAAGTTTATGAATATTTTGCTCGTCGAACCAAATCCGTCCACGGTTTTCGTCTTATTCCCTGCCCGGATTGGATAAATGCGTTTGGAAGCTTAGTTGAAGAGCCCTTGTTGATTAAAGATCGCACTGTATGCAGGTACGCAAATAACATCGTTTAAAATGAATTTCCTTCGTAACTAACGACGAAATGTGTCGTTTTAGGAGTAAGTTATTCAAATCATTAAACTTGGTTCTAAATCCAAACTCGTATCGGCCGGTAGTCGTTTACGACCTTGACTCCCAGTTATTGGAAGCTGAGCAAACTCGCTCAATCCGCATGGAAGATCTTGAAACGATATCAAAACATCACATAGGCAAACCCGATGCTCCGCTGGAATTTGAATCGCGCTTTGAAAGTGGGAACCTCCGTCGTGCAATGCGGGTATGAGAAAGATCTTTGTTAAGTTTTAGGAAATTCATTAGCGCTAACATCCCAACAGGTTGGCAAACAAGAGTATGATTTGATATTGAATCCAGACGCCAATTCATGTGGTCGTCAACAGTGGTTCTACTTTCGAATTTCTGGTGAAGGTGTATGCCCATCTAACACGTACACTTTCAACATTATCAATTTGGAGAAACAACGAACACTGTTTAATCAAGGTCTCGTTGCTAATCTTCACAGAACTTTTACCGTTCTGTCCATTCTATATTTGTTTGCGTGAGGATGAACAAATATTTCCCTTTGTTTACAATCCATATTCGACCTTGGACTCAGGCATGCAACCCGTGATATTCTCTGTGAAGCGTTACTTGGCGTCCGGCTATCCACTTTGGGAGCGCAGTGGAACGTCTATATGTTATTATCGCAACGGCTTCCGACATACTGTTGCCGATCAGTCTTATTGGAGCCTTTCATTCACGTAGACTTTGTTTATTGTCCTTTTGTTAACTGCATCAATACCGTGTAATTTTAACATTATGTTTACAGCCTTCGGTTCCCATACGATAACGATGTCGTATATATTGCCTATCACTATCCGTACACCTACAGCCAACTAATGGTAAGCTAAATATTTCTGCCAACAACCTACAATTAACACACTGTACATGTAATTCATTTGTTCTTTTCAGACAGATGTCCTTACTTGGCAAAGAAGCATTTTTCCTCATAAAGACGATCGTTTACGTGTGGCTACCCTTTGCCGCTCTCCGTGTGGAAACCCTGTCCCTTTGTTACTCATCGACTACAAAGGAGATGCAAAGGTATAGGCACTACACTTAATTCGAATGCTTTGTTACCGACACGTATGCTAACCTACATCTTTTAACTGTCCCGCTCCGTGTGATTTTATGTTCAATGATTGCGATGACTTGCGGATGCTTATGAGGCTAGTCCTCTTGCGTTTTTATGTCTCGAGTCCATCCTGGCGAATCGAACTCCTCATGGGTAATGAGAGGCCTCATCATCACAGCTCTGCAGAATGTGGTTGACTCCGAGCAAGCGCATCCCCTTGTGATCCTGCCGATGTTGAATGTCGACGGGACGGTGCATGGATGGTACGTTCCAAATCTTTTCCATTAACTACTGCTAAGTTATTCCACCCACTGCTTATTTACACACGCACGTAACGGCTATTGGGTAAAACGCTTGGTGCAAGAATACCTTGTTATTCAGTCGCCTGTTTCTAGTAGCTCTTGTTTTACATAGCGGAAGCCTGCAAGAGTTGAAAGCAACCTAGTAGGTTGGCATCAATGCCAAAAGTTTAAGTTATATTAAAAATGTATTGAAGCGAGTTAACCAACCATTTCAAAGAGACATAAATTAAAGAACCAATGGCCCAGTAAGGTAAAATTCGGTGAGCGTACGTTAGGTTAAGTATTCAAAGCCATACGACGATGATGATGCGTAAAATTGTTTCCCTTCTTATTTCACACTTTGATGAATTCTTTTACTCTAAGTTTTATCGAGCGGTGTGTCCCGTAGGCGTCGTAGATAATGCGGCGAAGGGATTGAAATTGTAGAAGTAACAGCGCGTTTGTTCACAAATGAAATGGTTATTCTGGGCGCAGTTCTCGGCTCGCCAAGTTTGCGTTTGGTCGGTTACCAGTAGACAGTTGGAATCGGTCGATCTAAATGCAGCGTAAGAAACAAAAGAAAATTGAAAGATGACATTGCAGAACTACGTGAATAAAGTAACAGTCACTTGAGATAAAAAAAACGATGCGTTTCAAAGTACAGCGAGAAAACAAAGAAAAGAAGTTAATGACCGATAACTGATATAGGAAAAAATGTTATCCATTTTGTTTTAATTCCCCAGTGAATGTATCCGCCGTTAACAGCAAGTTATTTAGCAAGTCCGCGTTAGAATGCCCTTTTTTCCTGCTGGCTTTTTATTTGGGGAGTTTAATGTTTTTGTTCGGAACAACGCGTGTAATCAATAGGAAAAAGGAATAAAACGGCTGGATTCAACTCACCGGCTAGGTTCTAATCCGTTGGGCCAGTAGTTAAAAGTTCCGTTAAATGGAGATCCGTTACTCAGCCAGAGCCAAGTGCTCGTTCCCAATGTATTTCCCGATGTCCAAAAATCAGCTGCCGATGATCCTAAATTCATAATTTAGCCGTTTGGATCAGTTAATGTCTTCAAAGCCAGAAGCCATGTAAATTGCGCTAAGTAGTCGCAATGCAATGTCTAAAAGCTTGGAACAATAGCCTTCTCAATTTTGTTATTGAAATAATTTAACGTGTTAAATTCGTGCGTAAAACCGAAATGTTTACCTGGGCGAAGATAATCGGCTAATTGCTGGGCTTCCTCGGCAGATTCCAAGCTAATAAGTTCCATCGCAATCGTCCGACAATACCTTGAGGTGGGAAAGGTGTTTTAGAAGTTTCGCGTGGCTCATTCAAGCAAAAAAACTTTTCAAATGTCAATCTTACTGGTAAGCCAAATGAAAATTAAGACGGGGGGCGTAAGGGTTCTGCCAAGAGATGAAGTATCTGTTATCACCGATTTTCGCGGTAGAAATACGTTGACCCGCTACAAAAAAAAAAAAACCAGTTTGAGTTTAGCGCTTCATGTGTAGTTGTTCGTGTGAACAATAATTGATAGAACGGAACTGTCATGTGGTGAAAAACATATTTTGAAAACATGTAATTTCCCCCTAAGGTACATATTTAATTAATTTTCGTAGCAAGGGTATAATTTTAAAAGTAACAAGTTGAACATTTCTTATTTTTCTTGAGGGGACAACTTTAAAGAGGGTTGATTGTTCACATTTGTCTGCTTTTCTAGTGTCTCTTTATGTGAGAAACAGCCGCGTGATTAAGCCGAAGAATAATTTCAGGCAAATAACCCTGAATAATTCATTGACTTTACAACTCGAAAACCTTGGCGGGTAGTCCTCAAAAATTCAAAATGTAAATCAAAAGAATATAAACAGAGGCATTTGTTTTTGTTATTCTAAAGTAAGATCGGCATCTTTAAAATATTCTTTTGAATCTAATTTGATTGTGACTAAAGATGAAAGGGTTTCGAAACCAATCGTAAAGACGTTAGCTTACCTGTTATTGCTGCAAAAAAAGACAAGAAAAAGATGCAACATGAAATCCTTGCCATCGTTTTCTGATTGTTGTTGAAGTCCTAGCTGGATTATGGAAACACTGCTATAGATGTGCTTCTTCCCGATCTAAAACGTGAACTGCCTCGTAGTCAGCGCCTTCCTCACATTTTTATATGAAGCGTCCACTTTTATGGTTTCTTCTTCATCGGAAGAATGACTAGTGATTCTGTGGTGCTGATTGGCTCTGGAGTAATACCTAGCCGTGGGGTGTTAACTGTACACACACAAAAAAAAATTATTTCAATTTAGCCTTTCAGATGCGCCAGCAAGGTTCACAAAAAAAAACAGCTCAATGACTTCCAAAGCAGCAGCTATTAACGCTGACTGCCAGGAAAATTGGGAAAAAAACGAGTGTATTAAAAAAGACGATTGCGGTCAGTTGCTGACTAGCTCTCCTTATAACGTAGCGGGAATGTGCTATTCAAAACGGAAAACCGCGACTGGATTCCGGAAACCGTTCAAAGACCTACAGGATGGAAGCGAATTATGCTTTTCGTCTTGTCAGAGAAGGTTGCCTCCGCTGGTACTAACCAGAAAGAAAATTCTAATTTTTAAACTGAAAGAACCACAGGATCTTGTTTTCGGCAAAGCGTACCTATAGGATTGTTCTTAGCAATAAATTAAGTATTTAAGTTCGAGCATAACAAAAGCACGTGCAGGTCGATATTTTTTAACGATACTTTGCCGTGCTAAAATAAAAACTGAGGGTAGGAAATGAACATTGTACTTGTGTACTATATTGAGTGGCCTTTATTTGGAAAAATTCTACATACCTACATTGAATCGCGGACGGCTACCAGTAAAATCGTAAATATTTTTTATGCTTGTGTGCCAAAATTTTGTGTAACAAGCGAATGGGCAAGTCAGTCGTTGTGAGGTTGCAGAATTTGAAAAAAAATTAGTTCAAATACTAGACAAAAATTTTTAGATCTAAAACCTTAGGTGGTTCGTCCCCTTATTATTATTTTTTAAATGTAGTTATCATGTTATGGTTTCTACCTATTTTCCTATGCTACCAGTACCACAGACTGTGCAATTCTGAAATTTTCTTTCTTTATGCAGTAGTCGGACTGAGTTAAGTAACGAGGATCTAAACCGACGTTGGCTAACGCCCGAGTAAGTTACTTTATAGTATTTTCCTTGCACAATAGAGAAATGATTAATGTTGTTTTCTATTTTTATTTTCATGTTGTTATTATACCTTATATTCAGCTTGCATCGCCATCCAACCATTTACCACGCCAAGGTATTAATTCATCGCTCAATGTCATACATATAAATTTTTTTTTTGTCTAGTCGTTAAACGCTTTTTGCATTTTTGGCAGGGTTTACTCGAGTTCATGTGCCGGATCCTTGATGCCAAGCCAGTCTTGCTTTGTGATATGCACGGTCATTCCCGCCGCTTCAATGCTTTTGTCTATGGATGTAAAGCTTCACAGAGTTGGTGCCCGGACGATTGGTCACAGATGAATGGCCAAGGTGACCATTCTGCCATGGAGCAGAAGAACGATGAACGTGACAATGATGTCGCCATCTCTCTACCGGTAATTTTCCTAGTTTGTCTCGTGTTGTAAGTGGAGTTAATCTCCTGTAGTATTTTTATTCTTTGTTTTTATTGCCTAGCTTAGAATCCCCGTTAGAAGTGTAGGGTTTGGTTACGAAAAACTTTCGATCCTATTTGTACATGCCTTTAGAGTACCGTTTGAATTGAAGGTGAGAGAGTTGTGGGTATTCAAATGGGTCTTGCAGCTCATGGGAGTTAAATAAGACATCCGTCCTTATGGTCAGCGTTTTCAGAAAATTTTTTGCAAGTTCTTTTCCCGTGAATTGTGTTTGATGAAAGGCTGCAATGTTCAAGATGTCCTATAGTTGTCGGCCTACTTTCATTTGCTCATGTAGACTATAAATATTTAAATAGTGTAGGTAGTAGTAATTGCAATATTCACAAACCTTTAAAGATTTTTGTTTTTGCATTGGTTCTCATTTTTATCCGTCTTCTGGAATAACAATGATTTCTCTTTCTTTTCTTTTTTATATGGCATCCTCGTCGAAAACCATATAAAAGGATTTCGTGCGACTACTTCAAGCAGAATTGCCTCTGTTCGATGTAGACCAGTGCTCTTTTGAAGTTGAAAAGAATCGTGAAACTACTGCCAGAATCGTCGGATGGCGTCATCTAGGAATAAACAATACCTACACTTTGGAGTGCAGTCTGGCTGGGTCTAACCAACATCCTCCACAGGTAACTGCATTTCCATGATGTAGACCGCTTTATACAATTCTGTTTATTTCTCGTCTATTCTGTCCAACAACTTGGGACATCCCTGAGTCCCCAAAAAACTGATTTTGGGTTATTCTTCATAAAAAAAAAAAAAAAAAAGGAAAATCTATTATATTAAGTTCGTTATCGGTTATAGCATGTAGTTTTTTATTCGTCGTAAAAATAAATCCGCTTGTGGAAAAACAAGATTGCCTGTATCAATAGAAATAAATTAAGGATGTTCATTGTCTTCATCATTGCTGAGTGGAGGATGTACCAATGACTATTAATTGTTTTTTTGTTTTTTTTACAGGGACCCAAGCACTTCAACACAACCAGCTACCTGCAAGTTGGACAAGCACTTATGAAAGTAACTAGCACAATGGATTGATAACTAGCTGGTATTTGCAGCAGACACTTTAGCTGGGATAATGAAACTTCATAGATAGTTGAGGTAAAGACCTGTCTTCTAGTATTATTATATTTATACCCTTGCCAGAGTTGTAAACAGTCTTGTTTTGTTTGTTATAAATGGTTGATTTGATTGTTTGATTTCCATTGAACAACTCATTCTAAAACACAATACTTCTTAAACTAACCAATTGGGGTAACAAAAGGGATTTGTGTTTGTTCCATTGAGTTTAGCTGACATTTGTTTTAAATGGTTATCAGCTCGATCACCAATGTATAGGGTACAGTAATCTTTGGAACAATCCAGTGTTGAAAACCTTAAGATTCAAAAAGTGGGAAACAAATGTTCATTTAAAATAAAGTGAATATCTTGTGTCCAAAGGGGGAAATTCTTCTCCTTGAACTTGCTTGAAAGCTGCTTTGTATTGAACCAGCAACTTAGAACAAGCAGCTGTATACTCTTTTGCAGTTACAGAATCTTTGATGTAAGCTTTTTCGAGACACTGAATTGTTGTTTATCACAGCATATAGATCAGCCATGTTATCATACCTAAAGGGATGAAGTGATATTGCAAACGGCAAGGCTCATTCGCTTTCGTCATTGTTTTGTTTTTTATAACTGTGGATGACTGGATGCCTCTCGTCTCGTGCACAGGGCCGATAGGGCTGATTTTTATTGTTGTTGTTTGTGAGTTGTGACAGGCCAGCATAGTCTGCTACGAAAGGTTTACTAGTTTTAAAATGCCATTTAAAAATGCCACGTGGTTTTTTCTTGAACACGTGCGTTCTATTGCTTCTTCATAATTAAAAATGATAATAGTCGGAAACCTTTTTTTGTACTACAAAAACTTAAACTCGCTGCTAGTATTTTTTAATAATCACTTAATCAGCCTATCCAAATTTGTTTGGCAACGATGTGTGCATACGATATCAATTTTTCTTGCTATTAGAATAAGGCCTGATCTCCCAAGGTTATTTCCAAAGAAACGTACAAAAAACTCTCGCGGGAACAAAGATTTTGCATCAAATTGTGTTAGACAAGACAACTCGTTACGGAGCGCGATAAATGTTTGCCCTATCTGCTGAGGCCTTCCGTTTGTTTGTGGATCCTTTTACATTGTTCTGGAAAGAACAAACTAATTTACAGTATACCTAACAGGTATTTGTTAAGAATTCCAAACTAAACACATAAGAAATCTTTGACATGCTCTATAATCGGCAATTCCACGAAGCCACGAGTGATGGAGTTAATCATTAGAAGGCAATCAATTTATTCACGTTATCGAAAAATTTTTTCATCGGGAGAGTCTAATGATATTGTTGGTTGTGAATAGGTAACTAAGCAGGCGACTCTCATTCTCCATTTCACTACTAAATTCAGCTTACGTGGTTTACCATACTTGCTAAGTAATCGAAGAAGAGAGAAAAGACTTACGCCATACCGCCAATTAGTTCTTATTCAAGAGGTCAATGTTTTCAGTTCATAAACAACTCAATGATTTCTGGCTGGCACTCCATGAATCTCAGCTGGGGAAACGTATACACACGGTGAGTATATTTTATACATAAGCTAGATTTCCTTGAGTGTTCGTACTGTTCGAGAAGCGCCCGATGTGTTCGGATGGATATGGATGACGAGAAAATTACCAGGCTGCCAATAGCTGCGTCACGAAAATATAAAAGGTAGGTTTTTATTAAAATGTTATTATGTAAACTATGCACGTGTCTTCACTTCAGTCGTTTTCGATTGATTGTTTTATAACTAGCTTTGCTGCCTGGCTAGCCTTTGTAATTTTGGTAGAACCCTCGCGCATTTATATTTCATGGTAAACAGCAAACCACCCAGACAAAAATAGCTTTGCAATTATACATCTGCGGATCGGAAGTCAAATTGGGCAAAACGCGTAAGATTATTTAATTTCGAGCCAAAAACCACTCTTGAACATTTGCTTAAAACCCAGTTATGGTTTTTTGTAGGCTGTTAAAGAATTTCGAGTAACTTTTGTGTTAGAGCGATCGATCCGATCATAGATGTCGTTGCTTAAGGGTAGCAATGTGAAGATGAAGCCTGAGAATGGCAAGCGTGTAACAGGCCTTCAAGGCAATTGCAACAGCAGCAGCCATCCTTCCCTGAAAAAGCCGGAACCTTCCCCTACCCGCTTAGTATAAATTGAAACTCTGAGATGAACGCACACGAAAAACGGCAGGGACGCCATGTTATTAGATCTAAAAAGACCTGTGTTTTTTGTGTTGATTGTTTGGGATTAATTTCACATTTCGATCCAGGCTGAATGGCAGTTTCTTCTTCCCCATGCTCGTATCAAGAAAACAATAACCTTATAATTTGAAAACAATCTATTCTCATTTAATCTACGGTAGAAGTGGATACAAGGCTCGAACGTTGACCATTTGCTTTTTATATCAAATACTTTGCTCTCCGGAACCATGACATGCGGTGGCCGTGTATCAATTAGAAAAAGCTGGTGAAAAAACTGTGAAATGGAAACAAGGTACAGCATTTTTTTTCTATATGGGAATGTGCCATTGTTTTTCTTTTTTTTTTTTTTTTTCATTCAAAAAATTCATGTTTTGTTTATTTTTTTGTGTGGGGGGTCATAGGTTGGACCGACTTTTCCTGCTGCTGGATACAGCTACATCTTCTGTCACAAGGAAAGCTGCTGCCCAGCAATTGGGTGAAGTCCAACGTCTACATCCCCATGAGCTGCCTCTGTTACTGAAGAAAATTTTTGTCCATCTTCAGAGCCCTTCTTGGGATACCCGGATTGCTGCCTCTCAAGCCATTAATGCTGTGATTTCCCACGTTCCCCAGTGGGACCCTCTCCCTCTTTCTATCAAAACGGAAAATGAAGTCAGTTTACCGAGTGGAAAACATAGCCAGCTTCAATTCAGTACATTTAGCATCAGCACAGTCTTGGCAAACCGCCATTTTTTAACAGCATCAGAGGGCAAAGAATTTGACGATGATGATTTTTTGTTGGCTGATCCAAAAGAGAGGTTAGCTCGTCAGCGTAAAGCACTGAATGATAACCTTGGTCTTGAGCTAGCAGCCAAATTAGGTATTGATACTGGAGAAATAGTCAGTGCAGAAGATTTAACTGGACAGCAGGAACATGCTGTAAACGCTCAAGAGATCCCATCTAAGACGCCTCTTGACGATGAAGCTGAAAAGCTGAAGAAACAACTCAGTTCCAGGGAAGCGAATAGAGCAAAACGTAAGGCCCGCCAAGGGGGTAAGCAGAAATCTCTTGATGGGAGCCCATCTGATGGCGCGTCTAGCAGTAAGAAAATTAAGAAAGAGAAAGAAATAGAGATCGTCATTGATAGCATACCAGATCCCGCTGGAACTTGGCCTGAATCTGCTCAAACTTGGCCGTTCGAAAGCTTTTGCGACCTTCTTGTCACAAAGCTTTTAAGTCCCTGTTGGGAGGTTAGTTAAACTTACTTATTGAATGTTAATTTTTATACAATAACTAACTACTACCATTTTTTTTATCAGGTTAGGCATGGAGGAGGCACTGCTTTGCGTGAAATAATTCAATTACATGGCCGTGGAGCGGGACGAACTACCCATCAAACGATGCCCGAAATGAAAGCAGCTCATGGCGGTTGGCTGGAAGATACATCTTTGCGCCTGCTTTGTGTCCTTGCATTAGATCGTTTCGGCGATTTCATTTCAGACCAAGTTATTGCACCGGTTCGGGAAACAACTGCCCAGGCTCTGGGCTCGTTAGCCAAGCTTATGGATTCTGAGCAGGTCAAGTCAGTCGTCGCAGTTTTGCTTCAGCTATTGGAGCAAGCAGAATGGGAAACGCGTCATGGTGGCCTTTTGGGCTTGAAGTACTTAATGGCGGCTCGTCAGGATTTGTCTCAACAGCTATTACCATTGGTCTATCCTAGCCTATTTCGAGGGCTTGAGGATGAAGTGGATGATGTTAGCGCTGTAGCTGCGGCAGCGTTGGTGCCCCTGGCTGACACCCTAGTCAATCTTTTGCACCTGAACGAGATCGGCACTTTGCTCAAGACCCTGTGGGATTCTCTTCTTGACCTGGATGAGCTGACAGCTTCAACCAGCTGCATTCTCACTTTGCTGTCATCTTTGATGGCTCGTTCAGAAACGGTTCAATGTTTGCAACATCTTCCGTTAGTCGATTTAGTTCCACGACTATGGCCATTTCTTTCTCATTCCTCTTCCAAGGTAGCCGTTTTGTTTTTCCATAAATGCAAGTTTTTTTTTTTCACTTCCATTTTCCATTATTTGTCGTAGGTTCGCCATTCGACCCTAAAAACGTTGGAAACTTTGTTGATTCTTGGCCATACTACCGAGTGGATGGAAGGGCTAGCATCTGATCTCCTCCGCCATGTATTCCAGCGCGCAATGCTTGAACATCAGCAAGAGATACTCGAACATATAGAAAAGCTGTGGGGTCTGCTTATAAGACGACTACCCCTTCAAATTTTGCTTCCCGCTGCATGTCCTTGCGTGGCTACATGGCTTTGCATGATGATGCAGCCTTCACGTCTACCGTTCGACCCATCTGTTTTGATATTTCCACCTGTTCGCAAAGAACCGAGTGAAAGTAGACGTCGAAGTACTAGCGGACCTCTTGGGGATGCGTCTCCAGTCGAAACAAAATATTTTATTGCAGGAACAGACCATGTCTATGAAAATCCCCTTCACCGAGAAAAAGCGGTCATCAGAGCCCGTTGTCTGGCCGCATCTATGTTGGGTTTACTCTCAGAATTTCTTGTTCAAGTGATGCCTGGCCTGACCTACTCAGCCGAAATGGAGTCACCAGTGGAATGTTACGCCAAATTACTGCTAGTCCATTTAAACAGCCGTTCAGCGATCCAGCGTACTGCGGTTGCTATGGTAATGGCCGAGTGGGGTGAGAGATGTGCAGCGATCACACCACCGACTGTTTTAGTCGATCGACTTCATCTTACTTTGACCGAAAGTATATATTATGATGAAATTGGTGTCGCATATGCTCGTTTGTTGCACGATGCGAGAGATTTCATCGCCACACTTAGGGTAACAACTCATATTCATCAACGTGTTTTATTAAACTCATTCATGCGTTGTTTTTTTGTTTACAGCACTACAGGTTGGATGTAGAATCCGCTTTTCCGTCTGCCAACGCCAGTTTCTTAACACCAGAGCAAATCCAATCACTAACTGGTCCAATAACAATTCAGCTCTTAACTAACTCAAAACTAAAGAGTAAAATTACTGAAATGTTGGAAGATAGGAGGAAATCTTTATCGAGTGCCTGTTTACAGGTTAGTATATTCCTTGTTTTCCATACTCCTGGTGTATTATTGTAGAATAATTTGTTAGTAACTAATCTTTTTAAATTGTTTATTTTTTAATCTTTAGGTGTCGACAGATCAAAACAAATTAAACAACACTACTCTGTCGGCACTAGCACGAGCAGTCGTGGGTTTTCGTATTTTACCCGTGCACACAGTAAATCCAGTGGTCAAGCCGTTGATGGATTCAATCAAAATGGAAGAAAATGAACAGCTACAAGAATGTGCCGCGCGTTCCTTAGCGCGCCTGCTGGAGCTTTGTCAGTTTAGGAATCCCTGCCCGAACAACAAAATTTTGAAGAATTCGTGCAATTTTCTTTGTGCTGATCCAGAACTCACGCCGAAGGTAAACCCAGAAGAAGTGGATGGCATTTTGATGTTGATGCAGCAACAGCGCTTAGCCGAAAAAAGTACCGGAGGTAAAAAAGCCCAGGTCGATGGTGATATCACCGGCATCCGTGCGATAGAAATTCAACGAAGAGGAGCTGTGCATATGTTAAAATCTGTGGCCTCCTATTTCGGAGCAGAAATGCCACAAAAAGTGCCGTACCTATGGGACTCAATAATGAGCATACAGGCCGTTGAAGAAAGCAGTCAAAATGATGCGGCTGGGTGAGTGATTTTTGTTTTAACTTCTTGTTGTTACGAAGTAAATCTAACTTTCTTCCCTTGTTTTTTTTTAGAATCTCTAAAGCAGAAGATTTAATCCAATGTTTACAGATCTTGGAGGTTATAGTGTCTTCCGTTCATGCTTCCTTACATGTTCAAGTTCTTGATTTGCTGCCAACGTTGTGCGATCTTTTGGAACATCCATTAAGGGCTGTTCGTCACATGGCAAGTAGAGGACTGGCTGCGCTCGGAGCTGTTGATGGCGACCATGTCCTCACAATTGTGATTGAGAAAGTCATACCAATGCTTGGTGCTATCGACCGCGAACATATGCGACAGGGAGCAATCGAAGCCGTGGCCCATTTGGTTGAACAAATGGGCATGAGCATCATACCATTTATCGTGCTTTTGGTCATCCCCGTTCTTGGTCGAATGAGCGATACTGATCAGTCTGTCAGATTAGTGGCCACGCAATCGTTCGCAACTTTAATTAGACTCATGCCTCTCGAAGGAGGTGTACCCGATCCACCAGCTCTTAGTGCTGAGCTAGCAGAAAAGAAAATCCAACAGCGGCGATTTCTCGAGCAACTATTTGATCCGAAGAAACTGGAAAACTATAAGGTATGTCTTTTAATATGTTTTTTTTTTTTAAATTTTATTCACTTATTTTTATTTAGTCTTGTTTTCCGTTTTGAAAAGCTTTGCTTCTGATATAAAATGGTAATAGGTCTTTTCGTTGTATTTACAATAGATCCCTGTTACCATAAATGCGGAGTTGCGCTGTTATCAGCAGGACGGTGTTAATTGGTTAGCATTCCTAAACAAATATGGATTACATGGCATCCTGTGTGATGACATGGGACTCGGCAAAACTCTTCAAACCATCTGTATCATTGCCTCTGATCATCATCAGAGAAAAGTTGACTTTGAACTTACTCGGAACCCATCGTCGGCGGCCTTACCATCGATTGTGATATGTCCACCGACACTAACGGGTCATTGGATGGATGAGGTAGAGAAATTCGTCTCATCTGACGTCTTGAATCCACTTCACTATACTGGACCCCCGTCCGAGCGAATGCGTATTCGTAACAGAGCATCTCACCATAATCTCATCATTGCCTCGTACGACATCGTTAGGAATGACCTAGATTTTTTCAGCTCTATACGCTGGAACTTCTGCGTTTTGGATGAAGGCCATGTCATAAAGAACGGCAAAACAAAGCTATCCAAAGCCATAAAACAATTGATTGCCAATCATCGTTTGATTTTGTCTGGAACGCCTATTCAGAATAATGTTCTTGAACTATGGTCTCTTTTCGACTTCTTGATACCTGGTTTCTTGGGAAGTGAAAAGCAGTTCCAGGTTTGTTTTGCCTTGCATACATTTTTTCTTCACATAAGAGAATAAATTTATTTTTTTGTTTATTAGGCTCGATACAGCAAACCAATCTTAGCTAGTCGCGACGCTAAAGCGTCTTCGAAAGAACAGGAAAATGGCGTTCTTGCCATGGAGTCGCTCCATCGTCAAACGTTACCGTTCCTCCTTAGACGAATGAAGGAGGACGTACTCAAAGATCTCCCACCTAAAATTACTCAAGATTACTACTGCGATTTAAGTCCCTTACAAGTGAAGCTTTATGAAGATTTCTCAAAGAAACACGCAGAACTCAATCAAACCAGCCAGGCATCAGGTGCTACCCCTGCTCATGCGCACATTTTCCAGGTACGATATTTTCTATACTCACCGTTACATAAGTTGTCATACGTTCAAATCTTGTGTTGTTTTAAAAAAACATGTTGGTTTTAGGCATTACAATACCTTCGCAAAGTCTGCAACCACCCCAAGCTTGTACTGACGCCAAAGCATCCCCAGTATGAAGCCTTTCACCAACAACTTAAGGATCAAAAGAGCAACTTGTCTGACTTGCAGCACGCTAGCAAACTACTGGCCTTGAAACAATTGCTCCTTGATTGCGGCATAGGATTGGATGCCACAAACGGACCTGTTGATTCTTCAGATGCTGGTGGCAGTGTAGTTTCTATTCACAGAGCTTTAATTTTCTGCCAACTTCGATCTATGATTGATATAATTGAAAACGACTTACTCAAAACTCACATGAAAACCGTGTCTTACCTTCGCCTAGATGGAAGCATTGCCGCTGGTAAAACGAAATTTTCTGATCCACTCCTTTCAACTTTGTACAAAGAGAAACCTTTTTTCTGTCTCAGGTGCTCGTCAAGGCGTCGTGAAACGGTTCAATGAAGATCCGTCTATTGATGTACTGTTACTCACTACACAAGTTGGTGGGTTAGGTCTTAATCTGACAGGAGCTGACACAGTCATTTTTGTCGAACATGACTGGAATCCAATGAAAGATCTCCAGGCCATGGATCGTGCACACAGGATCGGGCAAAAGAAAGTGGTTAACGTCTATCGTCTTATCACCAGAGGAACATTAGAAGAAAAAATCATGGGGTTAGAAAATTACGATTTATTTCATTTTCTTTTGTAGTTAACTATCTTTTCTCTATGATTTCCATAGATTGCAAAAGTTTAAGCTGCAAACCGCCAATACCATCATCAGCACAGAAAATGCAAGTCTCCAATCGATGGGAACTGAACAGGTAATTTGGAAACCCTTCCTAGTATTGGACTTTAAATAATCACGCAAACAAATTTTCTCTTCTCTAGTTACTTGATATTTTTACGCTGGACGGTGGCAAAGCTTCCAAAAACAACAAACGACCGTCTAGCAGTGAACCGGAAAGTGCCTCTGGTCTTCCTGCTGGCTTCCGAGTGGCATTGGAATCCCTACCAGAGTTATGGAGTGAGGAAAATTACGAAAACGAGTACAACCTGGATTCATTCATTTCCACCTTGAATCAAATTAAGTAAGGTAACAAAAGAATTACTTGATGCCCTCGGGTCCTTTCCGCATTCTTTACTCAATCGAACTGGCGAAATCAAAACCTTCCGTATTTTGTCTGAGTTTGGAATTTCACAAACGAGTTTGCCGATCTGTATTCCTGGAATAGCAATAAAGTGATTTTCTGGAAGTTGCTTAATTTACTAGCTTTAGCTTTTAGCCGAAGTTATCCGTCAACTAGGACTAGACCAAAGCATACTACACCAATTTGTAAGTTTGCATTTGATTGTATGTATACGTTTATATTTATTTTGCTTTATTTATTTTTGTTTTTTGTTTTGTTTTTCTAGGAAAAAGTTCCGGTTGTCGTGCTAGCAGATTAGTAAGCTCATGGTGCTTTCTTTCTTTCGACAAAACATGTGAGAGGTCATTGGCCAGGTAAGTGGATAACAATCCTGCGTTCCTTGGCTACATGTTGACAAGTACTACCGGTCTACCGTGAACACGTAGTTATGCAATAAGGTAACGACACGTTTGTCAAAATATTTAAACTGATTTGGTGCAGCTGCTTTCTTGTTTCGTTTAGGTTGAACCACTCGCTATAGTAACTGTCTCACGCGTGGATACCCTATATACGTACTTCGAGAGTGCTTCGAATAGCCATTTGCATCGTCAATTTTATTATGGCAATGTATACAATACGTCTAGTGCAGAAGATTCCAATGAAACTCTTTTATCGGACTGCTGCTCACATATGGCTGCGCATTATGGAGAAGCGATTTGTGCATACCTTTTGCAGTACAACAGTAAACGAGAAAAGAAAAGAAAATATTGGAATAGAGCGATCGCAGCCATCAGGGTCTTATTACAACAAAGCCATCTCCAGGCAACCGTAAGTGGTTTCTTAATGATATATGTTCGCCTTATGTTGATATATGTTTTCTTCTGCTGCTGATAAGAGATAACCTATAACAGTCTCTGCGGCAGGGTGCATGGAATGAAAATTATTGCTATTGGGTTGTTATGGCAACTCCATTTGGTGATCACTCCGCAAACTGGCGCGCAGTTTAACGCACTTTATTTTTCGATAAATAGGAGGTGGCAGCCAATTTAAGGTCAGTTGATTTCCTGTAGGCTTATACGGCGTTTTGCAGCAGGACTTCGCCATTTTAGCAATAACTCCTACAACAATGCTTCACCCGAAACCAAGCATTCCGGTATATCAAGATGTTATGTTCTTGTTTCGTTTTATCTCATTCACAGGAGCTTCAACTTTCGTTCCTTATGGAGAAGGGATGCGAAACCCTCGAATATCTACAGTGTTGGTCAGGATACTTCAACAGGTTACTTGTCTGGCTATTTTCTTGCTGCTCTTAGGCATGTCCGTTTTTGAGATCATCCAATTCGTTGCCGTAATTGTGAAAATGAAAAATATCGGCGAAGTCATTCCAAACATAATATGGATTACGTCCTTCCCACTTGCCATGGGTGCCCAAGTTTTTTACACCTTCCAGAGGCCCAAGCTTTTGAAATTCTTTGAGAACTGGCAAAATATCCATACAATGTATCCGGAAAGTCAAGATAACTGCACTGAAAGACAGACTCGCCCAAGGATGTACTTCATCTACTTGTTGACGTTCGTAAAACTTGTCCTCTAGATTGCGTAATTCACTTCGTATTTAGATTTTCAAATGTTTTAACAGGGTCTGCACATCGGTTGCAACGGTGATGGTACTCATCTTGGATTTCCCTATTCTGCCGTTTCTACCGTCAACATACGAGCCCTTAGCAGCCATCCCCTTGCACACTAGCAGCCTGTATCTCACCTGCGCTTTGTTTGGTGTGTCTCTTTTCTATGCTTGGAACCTTTCTGCTGCATCCGATCTTGTACCTTCGATGATCTACTTTCATCTCGCTCTGGCCTTGAAGAAGACAAGCGAATTTCTTAAGGAACCACCAAATTCCATTGAAGCTCAGACGTTAGAACACAATTGCAAGAATCTCGAAGTAAGCGAAACCAACTTTAATACCCGTACGTCTGTCGGCAAGATATCTCACGAAGGAAGTCAGCAAATGTGGCAAAAATCGTGGCTCTATTACGAGGCTATACGCAAACTCATTAATGAAAGCAACTCTCGATTTGGGTCTATGCTCCTTCTCAACCATGGAGCCATGTTCTTTGTAGCAAGTTCCAACGTTTTTAGCATTCTGCGATGGTACATTACTGTGTTGATTAGAAAGTTATTGAGATAAATAATGCCAGTGTTTTTCGACAGGTATCGAGGAATGTCGTGGCTCTTGCTTCTCGTCAATGGAATGAACGCTGCCGCAACGATTCTCCGCTTTATCACCACGATTCTCCTGTGCAGTCGATTGTATATTGCTGGCGAACATCTACAGTCCAACATTTGCCGTTTTCTAGCCCAAACATGGTTCCGTTTAAAACCAGACGAGAGGCAGTTTTTCACGGCTTTTTTGGTGCGTGTACAGGATGATGGAATTGTAGCCTCTCCTCTTGGATTATACCCCATCCGGCCGTCAATGCTTTTGGCTTTGCTGTCCCTAATGGTAACTTACCTTATCGTTTTACTACAATCTTCTGAAGTCTCCACATTCTCGGAATATGGAAATTTCACGGGGCTAATTACGGGAACCCGTTTTTATACCCCGCTACTTGGTTAAATATGAAGGGAAACTGGAAGATTTCCTTGTTTCTGTTGTTTTTAGATTTCTATTTTTGCTTGAAGTTGTTGTGAACAGCGCAATGTTGAATTTGTCCGGGAAAACTATTGGGTTGTTGTCTATATCGATTAACTCGTCGTAAAAACCGATACGTCAGATTGTTACGCTTAACCCAAAGTTACTTCGTTTGTAAAAAGTTTTTACTCGTAAGATAATACTTGAGACAGATTGAAGCCTTATGACAGGTTTCACCCGGTATTTTTGAGACAAATTATAACAACAAATGACGTTATTATATCCTTGTTGTTTTAGTATTTTCTGAGGCCGCGCATAGCAGTCTAATATTTAATGGGTTCATTAGAAATTGTTGTTTACGTAGGCTAAATATATATTCTTTTTATGCACTCTAAAACTTACATCCGAACGAGTTCTAGTGTTCTTTATAATGGATGAGTAGAAATTCGCGGTTAAATAAATGATGTGATCAAGCAACAAAAGCTGTATGCCACAAAGCAATAATCGATAGCACTTCTAATAAATAGAAGCGCTGTCAAAATTGCACGATACTAATAACCGGTTTAATAGTACAGATACACGCCACATAGTTCTTCCAAACATTATATTTTATCTTAATGCGATACGCACATTAAACGAAGTGGTTTGGCTTGAACGTCAATTACGAAACTTATTGGTACTTAACATGTGGGTATCAGCAGACGAGACGGTACGAAATATAGCGCCCTGCAGTTTCACTCGGACGGACAATTTTCACTACCTGTTAAAATATTTTTCAGGATTATTCATCGGAATACATTATTTTCTCGCGTAACGTACCTGTCCTCTTTTCAGACCAAAATACCGTGCTACAGGGTCACCCATCTGAATACGCATTAGCTGATTTTCTTTCAACTTGTAACGGCCTAGAAGTTCTTGTTTTTCTTCTGGGGTAAGAACAATGTGTTCTGGAACTAATTCATGTTCAGTAATGTTGATGAGAAGTTCAGATTCGGTGAAGTATTCTAAAATATATTTAGGAGCCATATCCACTAGAGACTAGATGAAATTAACCATTTAGAGCAATTTACATAGGGGAACCTTACATTTGAGTTGAGTATACCTGTTTGGCTGATGGTGTCATGCCCTGTTGAACAACAATGATGGCTCTTGTTATATTTTCCTCCTGCATTCTCTGGCAGTAGGTTTTGATTGTCTTAATGCCAATTTTTGGCTCATCAGGAAAGAAGACAAACATCTGATCTGTAGGGTCATCATTGTGGGCAACCAAAACAATGAGATCACTGCGAGCTGGTCTTCGTTCACTGCACAGAACTTCAGTAAATAAGGCTACAGTGTTTTTAATTAAAATAATAAACCCTTACCTTGGTTTGTCACCAAACTGGATTTTGAATTGCTCCAATGTTTGATCCAATTCATCTTGAGTCACCAGATAGCCCCGATCGTGACAAAGCTGAACGAGAAGAAGGATGTTTCGGGAAAAACACGTCTTGGCTAACAATTATAAGATTACCTGCATAATGGTCTTCCGAACTCTCCACATCCGATAAGTTTCCGATTCGTCATCCATGTCAAGTAACTAGTAATTTTTTAAAATTAAATATCAAACAAATTCTAGCACGTGCTACAGTAATGTTTCTTTTTCGAAATCCAGATGCCCATCAACTAAGCAATCCTGCAAAGCCGTTCAGTATCGACTGCGCCACCAACAGGCAAAAACTTCTACAGTGACTTGAGACTTGTATTCCCCAGGCGGCAAAAATGGTCTCGATGGCGATTCTTTACGGTTTACTATTCCTAGCACGCGATTCAGAGTGGAAAGGCCACCTAGTGACTATCAGAATATACCAGATAAGGTTTTTCCAAAGTTTGACAGATTACAGAGTGAATGGCTTTTACCTTTCCTTTCTAGAGACCTTAATTGTAACATAACCAAAGTAATGGCGTCGAAAAAGGTATATTTCCTTTGGAAAAGTGGTGTTTACAAAACCATTCATCTTATTTTGTGCATGGATAGAAACAAACAACTCCAACTGATGACTTCTCAGCCAGAGGAGCACCAGCACCGCCGACACAGAAAGTATTCATTCAAAGGGACTATAGTGAAGGAACGCAAGTGAAATTCCAAACAAAATTTCCTTCGGAACTCGAAGGAAAGGTAACAAATTTGCCAAGTTTTGTTCAAAATAGGATTTGAAGTTTAACATCAGTTTGTGTAAATGATCACTAATTTGGGCTATGCTATGCAAGCTAACGTGCAAAAATCTTTGAAAATTGTGTGGTAGAGTTCTAAATATATTTGTTATCATTCTGTGTTTATTATGTTAGATTGAACGGGAAAAGTTTGAGTATACTCTAAATACTCTAAATGAAGTTTATGCAGAAGCAGAAAAGATGAGTTGTAGCTCATGCTGTGAGGGATGTTTTGCATGCTTGACTGCATACTTGCTCTATTGTTGCAGTGATACTCATTTTGAGAAGGTATGCCATAATTTTATTTAAATACTCCAGGATGACTTCTATCAATCTGAATCTTTTTTAAAACAGTGTTTGAAGAAGGTGGCCAAATTTATCATAGAACAAAATGAAAGAGTCTATGTACCGAGAGGACTACTAATTATTGACCCTGTTGAACGGGGACTCAGAGTTGTATCCTTTTAAAAAAATTATTTTAATATAGTGCTATAAGTTATATTAGGTTTAAATTGCATGCCTTAAAGTTATTCTTATGTCTAGTTCACAAATTACGGTTTCCAGGATATAGACCTCACTCATGTTTCCAACCATAAAGTAAATTATGCTAAGTTAATAATTTGTAGATATTTGTTCTACACTATAGAATTTTTGTTTAAGTTTGTTGCCTTTATGAGTGAATCCTTAACTCATTGATTCTTACAGATTGAAATTTGCATTTTCAGCGACAATGCTGCTTCTACACCTGCCAGAAGCAACTAAATATATGAAGACGTCTTTGTATCTATATATTTGTAATTATGAACTTGAGTTTTCCACTCCATATCCCATCCTAAGTTTTTGTAAACATGTGCTCATCATCATTAACAATCTAGATATTGTAAAATGAATAAACTGAAATGTTATTTGAACTTTGACCTTTTAGAAAATCAGTTTTATCGTCATTTATCATCCGCGGAAAGTCGTCGTTTGTTTATTTTATTCATTAAATGATTAGGGGCATTCCAGATAATCTAGACATTTTACATTGTTTAATTCACCAAATTACTTGTGGGTGATGCTGATGCGTACTACAGCCGTACAGCGTTGGTATTGAGCTTAAATAAAGTACCATCGATAATTTGGTTATTCGATGATCGCTTTGTCATAAAATCGTTCGCCTTCCATACCGTTCTTTAAATTTTTGAGATTTAAGGATATAATGGTGATTTATCGCAATGTTTAAAATTCATGAGTGAAACATTTTTTATGATACGGAAACGGAAGTCGACGTTTTCTAAAGCATTTTACAAAGCAAACACAAAGAAAAAAGAAAACAATTTCAGAAATCATTTTTGGAAGTTGTGACAGAAATTTACTTATTCGTTACTTGGCAACCACGCACATGAATTGTCAATTTTCATCGACTGAAAAAAACTTTATTCGTCGAGACGGCAAAAATGGTGCTCGAAAGTACTATGATCTGGTAAACAAATTTTATATACCGGTTAATTCGTTTTAGTGTGAAAAATAACATTAGTATTTAGGACGATGCTATTTCAGTCTAAGGGAGTGGCTTTATTATTCTTAAATATATTTCTTTTCTGTGCATCTGACATAGACTTTGGTCTGGTGGCTGGTGGTAAGCAGTTTTCCTGTGATCTAATGTGATATTTTTACACTTTAGTGTGGACAACAGTGAATTCATGCGAAATGGAGATTTCATTCCCAGCAGACTCCAAGCTCAGCAAGATGCTGTTAACATGGTTTGCCATTCAAAAACAAGGTCCAATCCAGAAAATAATGTTGGTCTACTGACATTGGCAAAGTATATTTTCAACAACTTCAGAGCAATTCCATTACAAAATCAGTAAATCTTGCAAAATTTCTTAGCACTAAGGTATTGGCTACATTGACCACCGACGCTGGACGTATATTATCAAAGCTTCACCAAGTTCAACCAGAGGGTTCAATCAATCTCTTAACAGGAGTCAGAATTGCTCATGTAATATCAAATTTGTTAAAACTTAATGAGTAAAAGTGAATTAAAATGTCTTTTTTCAATTTAGCTTGCTCTTAAACATAGACAAGGGAAAAATCATAGAACCAGAATTATAGTATTCATTGGCTCACCCCTGAATTTTGATGAGAAGGAATTGACCAAATTAGCCAAAAAATTAAAAAAAGAAAAAGTAAATGTCGATATCATTTGCTTTGGAGAGGAGGTGAATTACTTTTTCATACCTCATCATATTGGTGTTAGACATCTGTTTTTCTCTTTACCTAGAATGGAGGAACCGAAGTACTGGCTAGTTTTATCAATACTCTCAATGGCAAAGATGGCACTGGCAGTCATTTGGTTACCATTCCACCTGGTAAATTGGATATAAAAGTTTTTAATGTAAATGGTAACGATTTTATCTTGGATTTGACTTTCAGGACCTCATCTAGCTGACGCACTAATTTCTTCGCCGGTTATTCAAGGAGAAGACGGTACAGGAGCGGTTGGCTTGGGAGCTGGAGGTTTCGAATTTGTCGATCCCAATGAAGATCCTGAATTGGCTCTTGTAAGTTTCAGTATCCTTCTTCTATATGGAACTATTCTATACCAGTGTTGTTTATTCTCCAGGCTCTACGTGTTTCAATGGAAGAGCAACGTCAGCGCCAAGAAGAGGAAGCGCGCCGATCAGGCAATCCGTCAGGTCCGGAGCCTGCTGCACCCACAACAATGACCGGTGCCCCTGCTTCTAACGAAGATGCAATGCTTGAGCGTGCTTTGGCGATGTCAATGGATCAACCAAGCGTCAGCACAGCCGCTGCCAGCACCGCTCCTGCAGCACCAGTATATCCTGATTTCGCCACAATGACTGAAGAGGAACAAATTGCTTATGCAATGCAAATGTCAATGGCAGAAGCTCGTTAGTTTTGCCCTATTAGTGTCAATAGGTTGCCCTGATTCTAATTTCATTTTATTAACAGAGGGTCCAGGTAAAGCAGAAACCGAAGCTATGGAAGTTGAACCAATACCAGCAGCAGCAGCTAGCGATGACTATGATGAAGTGATGAAAGATCCGGAATTCCTTCAAAGCGTTTTAGAAACGCTTCCTGGAGTTGACCCTTCGAGTGATGCCGTACAATCTGCTGTTGATGCTTTGCGGAATCAAGATAAGGATAAGAAGCAAGGGAAAAAGCCTGACTCAAAGTAACGAGATTGATTTGTAACGCCTCGCTTGATTCGGATCTAGAATTAACTAAATTGCCATCTGCTCGTCATACCTATGTGTAACAGAACGTGGTGGATGTTTTTTTGTCCCATTGGCACACTATCGCCTAATTGATAATTCTAGGATTTCATCGTATTTTTCTGAATTGAATAAAGAAACTCATAAAAAACGGTTACAATATTTTTTCCTCAGAACATACGCTTCTGAATGACATACACACAGGCGGCAAAAAATGCGGCTAAAGCGAGAATAATTAAAATCAAATCCGTAGTTTCTCTCCGTCCAAATCGTGAGACCAATTTCTTGGTGGTAATTAAAGCACTTCCCATTACTTTAAATTCATCTTGAGTATCACTTACTGTGTTAGAGGATTGGGCTAATAACAAATTTAGATTCTTAGTTAAACATATGTTTAAAAACAAATAAGTGGAAAACACTTGTTAATACCTAGTACTTCTAAGGTGCCCCTGTTCTGTTCAAGTACACTTGCCATGGATTGACTAATACTTCGCAGATTTGCTGTCACATTAGTTGACATCTTGATAAGTTCCTCTTTGGATTTTGTTTGCCTAAAATTCAAGTTTAAATAATGAATGCAAAAAAATTAATAATAAAGTATCATTACCTGGATCTTATTTCCATTTCCTCTGGATTGCTGTAAAAGAGTTCTGCTTTGTTTTTCATGCTGACAGTTAGTTGACATTGCACATTAGCTTTGCTAGGAAAAAATAACAACTCTTGAGTGTCTTTATGAATGTTTTGGGTAAAATTACCGAAAGGCACTTTGGAGGCTTGTCAACTGATTTCTGAAGAGACTGACATCTTCGGCAAGCTCTCCATCATCATCCTCATCTTTGGCAATTTTTTCAAACTCATCAATGCAGTGTTTAAGCCGTTTGAACTCTGACCGATACTCTGAATTCAACACCACAACATCAGCTTCTGTAATGTCAGGATTTTGTATTTTCTTGACATAGAAAGAGAAATATAGAATGAGTGTGTCATTGAACTAAAAAAATCATCGCTTTACGTACATGCAAAATGTTTTGGATGGATAGATTCCCTCGTAGAATGTCGTTTTTTAGAGATTCTACTTCAGCACCATCGGAATTTTTCATCTTACGTAGTAACGAAACTTATATGCTAAATGACAGTATTTTCAGACTAACGGATTCATTGAGATTGAACAATAAAGACTTAGATCGCCACGTTACTTTTTGCGGCTCTGCAGCCAGTGGTGTTATCGTTTGTTGTCGTTGACTGCCGAGTTGCCATTTAAAGAGATTTTTGCATCATCAGATAACGATAATTTGATTTTATCAATTCTTTTTTATCCTAAAGAAGTGCTTTAATTCAATGCTTATTTTAATATTTGGATTATAACTAAAATACCGGGTCGGCTTTACCTTTATCATAATTTCATAAAGCCGACCCAAGGTAAATCGATATATGGCGCCATGGCGGTTCTTTTCCGAGTCGCATAGTATACCCCACCTGTAAACCGCTTTTAGTATGGTGACGAAGAGTGTATCCTCAAAATGCTGACGAAAGTGGAACTAGAGAGGGTGAAACCAAACACAAAAAGTCCCGGCTTGTTGGTTTTCGTTTGTTCTACTGGCAGAGTTCCGTCTAAAACCGTGGAATTGGCCTATAAACCCGAACAGTTCGAGCTTGGAAGTGTATTGTGATGTGTGGCTTCGTTGATAAGTGGTGATCTACTCATTTTCTGATGAAATGATACCTCGGACAGCAGCTTACGTTACAGTGTAGCCAATTTCGCGCCCAGTTGTGTTGTGTTCATGTCGACCTCTTGTCGACCCATCTTTGATGCCAAGTGTAAACCAGCCTACAAATTCCGTAGTATAAATAGTTTCCTTTGAGTTCAACGCAAAAAAGCAGTACAAGCAGTGTCGCATTTGGCAAGGTTCATTCGACCAGTTTTAATTTTAGTGCCCTAGCTTTGTTATTCTCGAGCAAACCACAACAAATACACATTTTAGCTCTCGTCCCCAAAGCTGGTGGTCGATAAGTTTAAGATCCCTCGCATAAATCTAGTCTTCCGCTGAAAATGGCCATATTCATACAACAGCAGCAACGACAAAATAAACGCCACAAAACGAAATCCATTGGGAGCCCAGTAAGTATATTTCATCACATTCAGTGAAAGGGAAACCGTTCCTTCCTTTGTTGTCACATGACGTCAGCAGATATCCGTTAGGTTCTTTTTCATGTTCAAACTTGCCTCTAGATTTCTTTTCCTTTCATCCCCCTTGGCTTCTGTAGAATACGATACGAATGGGCAGGTTTCTTACAATATCCCTTTGTTTGCTGTTGAATGCGACCAATTGGGTTGGCACGTTTTTTTACAAATTTATGTTAGTCTAGCGAAAGTATACCCCGGTTTTGCCATTTACTGACCCAGATAAGCAGACTATAGGGAGTACAATTCTCGCACCAATAGACCACACTTTCTTTTTTTTAAAATTAAGTATTTACAATTTTTTTTTCCCATTTTCATTGTATAGGACCCTATGGATGCGTTTCTGGGGCTGTACGACAACGGTTCAGATTCAGATGATGATGATTGGATTTCTCAGTTCGAATTGGCCGATCCCCTGGCAAGTAATAATAACCAACAGAAAAATCTACCTCCAGAGCCGCAGTCTGGCAACATTGAATACAAACTGAAATTAGTCAATCCCTCTGAGCAACGGATCCAACACCTTGTCACTCAGGTATGAACGAAATCGATATGCATCAATCAAAAAGAACAATAAATAACGGAGGCTTCATAATTAATACCACACATGTAAAAAAAACGATGTTGGAATACCGCTTGAGTATTATGATGAATGGATTCAATTTTTGCATCATTCTTTAGTCATATCCGACTATAAGGCGATAACGTAGCTTTTGATTACTTCAGCAGAACTAGTTCAACGAACCTTTTATCTAGGGAGCTTTAAACAGGTTTTGTTTACGCGTGCGGTTATTTTGCATTACGTCAGTTGGAAGTGACTAACCCACGTGATAAAAATTAAGAGACATCTAGTGCATTTGTTGTCAAATTCTTAAATAGAGAATTTTGTTAAATGTAGCTTGCGGTGTGAAAGTAATTTCTGATTTCGTCTAGACTTAAATAGCCAACAGGGAATTTGCAAAATTTGACCAAAATTTTTTACCATTCAAGATGTGATTTGCAATGATTATCCCGTTAATTTAATTCTTCTAAATTTACCAAATTAATTTTTATTTTCTGTGGCCTCACAGATGAAATGGCGTTTGCGTGAAGGTCAAGGTGAGGCGATCTATGAAATCGGAGTAGGGGACGATGGATTTCTCCATGGTTTGTCACGCTCGGATATGGATGCTTCACTGGATACTTTAAGCAACATGGCCAGACGTTTGGGTGCCTCTGTAACTATCCTAAGAAGAAGGTCTATCATTATTAATTTACATTAAAATTCAAAAATCTAATCTCTAGTTTTTATAGGTCTTTAGAAGCCACCGATAATGAAGTTATGAAGGATCTCAGTGTGGCGGAAGTGCTCGGTTTGTTAATTTACAAAAACAATTCTCCCCAATTGATTTGAATGACACTTATCATAATTTTTTAATGTCTGCCGTTTCAGTGAGGAAAGTCCCGGACGACCAGCGTAGTATCGATTTGCGGGTGGCAGTTTTGGGGAATGTCGAAGTCGGCAAGTCGACATTAATCGGCGTATTGACGCAAGGCCAGCTAGACAACGGCCGTGGCCTGGCCCGGCTTAACATGTTTCGCCATAAACATGAATTTCAGACGGGTCGAACAAGTTCTGTCAGCCATGACATTTTGGGCTTCGATTCGAGTGGCCAGATTGTAAATTACGAACAGGCGACTACAGCTGAAGAAATCTGCGATAACTGTTCGAAATTATTGACCTTCATCGATTTGGCTGGTCATCAAAAATACCTGCGAACCACCATTCGTGGTTTAACGTCTTATTCGCCTCATTACGTCATGCTTATCGTTTCTGGAACGTCGGGAGTTGTCGGTACCACCCGAGAGCATCTTGGTTTGGCGTTGGCATTGGAAGTTCCTTTCTTTATCGTCATCACCAAGCAGGACGTCACTAGGCCGCAAGTTCTTGCTGACACTATCCAGCATTTGGAAACTCATCTGAAAGGTCCAGGATGCAATAAGGTGCCATTCCGCATAGAAACTGAAGATGATGTCATTACGGCTGGCGCCGCCTCGCTATCCGAAACAACCGTGCCCATCTTTGTGGTGTCGAGCGTAACCGGCCGAGGGCTTAATCTCTTGACCAAATTTTTGCATTTGTTGCCGCCAGGGTGGGGCGCATTGGAACGCGAAAAGATGGAACAGGAGCCAGTGGAATTTCAGATTTACGAGACGTTTTGTCTACCTCAAGTCGGCACGGTCTTGGGCGGCCTATTAACACAGGGCGTCTTGACGGAAAACATGAACCTGTTGCTCGGACCTCTAGAAGATGGATCGTTTCATCCGGTTCAAGTCCAGTCGATCCAGCGTCATAAATCATCGTGTCGGATTGTCCGAGCAGGACAGAGCGCTTCCTTAGCGCTCAACATCGAATTGCCAAATATTCGCAAAGGAATGATTCTAGCCGACCCGCACCTGAAACCGCAAGCTACCCTTTATTTTCAGGTACTCGATTATTGTGTCATTCATAGATGTCGACGTCATTGTTACACTCTCTGTTACAGGCTACTATTGTTGTACTGTTCCATTCTACGAGCATACATAAAGGCTTCCAGACAACGGTGCACATCGGCAGCATCCAACAGACGGCCGTACTGGAAGGCATAATGGCAGCCAAACATATTGTTACCAATGATACGGCTTCGGTGCTTTTCCGTTTCTTGCAGCATCCGGAATTCATCAGGACTGGATCAAGACTTCTATTCCGTACAGGCAGCACTCAAGGAATCGGAAAAATCACGCAGGTCTTCCCGATCGAGATTGACAGTTGTGCGGAGAAGTAAAGTACGCTTCTTTTATCGCCCTTTGAGCTCTTTTTCCTGATGTTCATTCAAAATATCCCTTATTCGGAAGGGACACAAAATTTTGACTCTGAAATTTCTACAAAATCGTTTGATTGTTTTACGTAATTATCTTTTTTTCCTTTTTTTTTTAAGAAAGCATGCTGCTTATAACGTGCAATCATAACAGCGGGAAGCACAGATGTTTGCCTCAACAGCGTTATGTAGCAAAATTAATGGTTAATGTCGTTCCCCCCGTTTTTATTTTGCGCAAATTCAAACACGTTTGAAATTATTACAAAATTAATAATACCTAATTTCTTCACGAATCCAGAAATCTAATGGACTTCCTCATCGCCAAAATATTTTGTCTTCTATCGATCTTCGCGTCTCCTATCATGAACTGTCACAGCCTTAAATTCTTTGTCTCTTTTACCACACTGCGTGTCGAATCTTTGTCGGATACATATATCTATATACAAACTAAGGAAGAAACGGAAATTTAGAGAATTGAACGCCTACTTTTCTGTTTTTCCAACTTTAGGCCGTCACTATGTTGAGTCTAAAAGAATTTCGAAGAAAATGGCGACAAGCCAAGGATGCGCGTATATCAGCGGGGGCGACATATTGAAGTCGAAAAAACAGGAATAAAGCGAGAGGGAAAACAACACAGAGATTTATTTTTGGATCTCGGGTATATTTGTCGGTATGGGGAGTAAAAACGGACCGATCCCGTTGGTCGCATTTCCCGCTGGTTTCGCTCCTTATCGTGTCGTCTCCGTTGCTTCGAATTTTGCCCAGCGTTTCATTTCAGCTCTGAGCGTCTACAGACGCGGTGTCTCTTCTAACTTTCTCTTCTTTCTAGTTTCTTCTTTCCTTTTTTTTTATTATTATTTTTCGTTGCTGTTTCTTCACTTTTACTACCCCCAACCATCCTATAAACAAGTGCTAATAATTTTAGTGCCCTTAAAAATCTACTAGTCTTAATTTAATCCCGAACATCGAACGAACGAAAGCTGATGCAATGAAGCCAACAAAAACGGTAAGTAGGCCTCCTAAAAGCATTCGTTGTTTTTCTTTTTTTTGAAAAATGTATGAGAGGGATTTCTTTTGAAAGGTTTTTGTGTATTCCGCCTCCTTTCGTGATGTTGATGAGGCTGAAGTGGGTCTCTTTGTTTCTCTCACATACTTTGGTAAATTCCTGTGTGTCTCGGTCGTAAACTTGATCGAGTCATTAAGAAGCTGCCCGAAATTGTTCGCGGTTGGTTCTATAAATGGGGAACAGAAACCGCAGCAATGGAGCCACAAAACACATAGTGACGATTTCCATCCATTATGGCCATCGTATCTTGAAAAACTTAATTGTAAACGACACTTGATATTGCTTACTCCATGGAGAAAAACGTTTAACGGGGCGTTTTGCTCGAGTTCTAAAATCGTTCGAAAGGGGCGGTACGAGCAATGCAATTAAACTGACGTCTGCATGTTGATAAACTATTGAATGTATTGATAAATGCATTGCAAATCAAAATGCAAGCCACCAAACGATCAATCACACTTTAGTATCGATACCTTTTGTCTCTTTTTGGCGCCATTCTTCACAATAGAAACGCAATAGATCATTCGCGAAAGATTCGACCCACAGAAGGGCATGGTGGTTGTGCTCCCAACAGGAACCATTTTTTTTGGTTTTCTCAACATAAAAAGTGCAAATATTTGATATTTTAAGGCAAGTGCAACATTCCAGATTGTTTGTGTTCCAACAGAGATACTGTTCTCAATGTTTTGGTCTTTTTCTGGCCTGTAACCCAGAAAACAAAAGAGAAAATGGTTGCGGTTCATTAGATTGAAGCAAACAGTTTGGCAAAAGGACACTCAAAAGTATCATATCCTAGTTCCTAGTTCTTTCACCTGGTTCGTCTCACTGCCTCTACATTCTCCGAAGTGCTATTATTCCCCTTCCTCCTTGTGTCGGCCATTAAAAAAACGGACTTTCCCTTCGCATTGCCATGTCTACGTCATCAGCCGTGCCTGTGTACGGGGGGCTGAACAACCCGAGTGGGTGGGTTTCACAACAGCAACACGCGATCGGCAGCCAGGCACCGGCCATCAAACTCAGTTCAGTCGAAAGTTTGGCACCCTCCTACCATAACGCACCTGGCAGTGCCTCTCGTCGATCGTTGTTATCTCCAGTCATCAGTTTTTCTTTTTCGAAATAGAAAAAAACGATTCCAGTTGACCAAACTTCGGGGAAAAGGAGTTACGTTTTTTAACTACCGGAGGCTTTCACCGTCTCTCCGTTTAGGTTAGTACAACCACGTGTTATTTTCTTTGAAAATATCGTTCGCCATCTTTCTTGTTGTCATGTCTGGACTCGCTCGGGGTGACGTCTCGAGCGATGGGGGGAAAATCGTTCCCTTTTGTAATTATCTACCATGAAATATGTTTCTTCATTCCAAAACTTTCGATTATCTATTCAACTTGGCATTGTGACACGAGCGTGATGAGTGGCCATGTAAGATCACTGTCGGGCTCATTTTCTATTAGTCTGTTAATGAACTAGGGATTCATTACTTGCGTTATTGATTGGTAGAAACGAGACAGGGCTGCAAATACCAGCATTGATACTTCTTCCCTTTTTTATCTATTACGCCATGCGCGTTGGCAAATTTTTTGAATACGTAATCGGCTTTGAGAGAGCGAATGTCAGATTTGCGTCAACGGTCAATGTGCTCGTGTACATATATGCTGAACGCCCAGATAATCAGTTTTCCTATTTTTTTGTTGAAAGCAAAAGCTTCAGGCAGCTTATATGCATATCGTGGTACGCATAGCGTTTCGACCTTTGCAGCAACGGAATTGCCTGTACATATTTTACTGTAACAACTGTGAAGGACAAACTCAAACAAAATCGCGAAACCTTTGAAACGCCAGAAAAAAATTCAGGGTGCGTGATAGACATCCGGTTTTTTTTCACGTTCTGCGAAAAATAGACAGTTATTTTTTTTCACGTCGTAATAGTATTATTAAAAGGATGCATATAGCGAAGATAAAGAGAAACGCAAACTATTAGGATAAGGGCTGCGCAAATTGCATCAGTGACATCATCGCCAACTCACAGGAGCCGATCCCCAAACCTGTTAAAAGCTGTTGAGCTTTTCTTTTGCTTCACCAACAGCAGTTTACGGATTCCTACGCTACGGGGAAAAAAATCTACCTATAAATTTTTTGTTGTTGTTGTAGACAAAGTTTCGACATAGTAGGAAGTAGTACGTCAAGTGGGGGGGCAATTTAATTGGTCGGCAACTGTTATCGGCTTGTCTTGATGGAATTCAATCGTCGTATGGAAATGCCGGGCCAAATTTTTAATTCAAGTCCACGTATAGGAATGAAAACAAATCAGCAAACCTTTTTTGGCACACGTTTCACAAAGGGTTGGACCGTCATACGGAAACATGATGTTTACAAAACGCGTGAGTAACGATGAGCAAGTTTGCGAGTCAGAGGAAAAAGAGGGGAGAGATATATAGCTTTCTAGTTAAATCATGTCGCGTCACGTTAACAAAGACCGTCCCTTTTCTTCTCCTTTTTAACCAATTTTTACCAACAGTCATCACGCTATATTTACACCCAACACAACAAAATCATTTAATTTAACTTCTTAGCCCTCATTCTTTCGGTTCTTCAGGGGTGGTGGGTAAAGAGGAAGGGAGAAAAAAAACCAGGATCGGGGAAAAATGTATACAAGGAAAAAGCAGAAAACCCAACCACTGAAAATGTTTAAACTATGAATAATGGAGTGGGGGGGAAAAATGTAAGAAAGAAAGAAAAAAAGGAAGGGAATAAAAGTCTGAAAAACCTTGGCTCACTGCCCGATTGGCATGTGATCAACTAGTAGACGAACACGACGGGATCGACCGGCCTGAATATAATGTAACCACATACACACGGTCCGTCCCGCCTCTTAACCTCCTCCGAGCCAGCAGCCTCGCCGTCGCCTCGTACCATTTTTTATTTGGTACGTTCGCGTGTGTAGTTTTTTCTTTCACTTTAGTACTCGTTTAAGGCATGTTTTTTTTTTCTTATACAGAAATCTTTTTTATTTCAAGGCCAAGTCTTCATTTTTCTTTACCATTCCTCGGTGATTTAATCATTTCCTTACCTTGTTTCCGAGGCTTACCTTTAAAAAAAAATTGTTTATCTTTTCCTTTCTCCCTCCATTCGTCATTACATAAGAGAAATCTACGTATCAGTAAAAGGACAAGAAAAAAACAAGACGGGCAGCGAGCATTCACTGGGTTTCCTGTTAAATCACCAGTTAATTGCCGTTCCATTGTCCGACCATTTCAATTGCGACTTTGAAAAGGGCCGTGCTTTTTTCATTCTTTCTTTCTGTTTTCATTGGTTGACTTCAATTGAATGATTAAAGAAAAACGAAACAGCCATCTGGCTTGAATGTCGTGCTCAATTGAGGCAGTGTGTTGTTTGGCCCCCTTTTTTGAAATGCCCGGTGTGGGTTCTAACTCCCGCAATGCGCAGAAATTTTGGCCAAACAATTTTGGGCTTTTTTTTTTGGCCGTCACAAGGTGGACAGACTGGCCGTTCTAGATTAACGCCTAGGATGGTTTTTATATCAAAGCCATGTAAGACAACACTCGATCGTGATTTATCCATTATATCACCTTGTTGGGATGTTGTAGCGAAATGTTGCCCGTGTCTTGAAAGAAACAAGGATGACCGTGAAAGAAGAAGCAAAAAAACTGAACGAAAAGAGAGAGGCAAGAGATAGATGAGAGTAGCGACCGGGCCATAACCTTTTCTAGGTCCTTAGGTCACAGCTGTTTTCACTTCAACTGTAGTGACTGACAGATCTTTGGAGCGTGAAGACGTTTTTCTGTTTGTTTGCTTTGTTGTTTTGTTTTTATTCTCGCTATTTCCAACATGTTTTTCAAACTGAGAAAACAAGGCGATTTCCAGGAGTAAACGTAGTGCCATTTGAATCGTGAAATGATCAGATAACTTTCAGACATTCTTTCGTTTTAATGGAATTTTAGCTGCCGTATTTTTATTTGCCATGTTGGCGTTTCGGAGTAGACCAACACAGTGGGATCGTGATCCCGCTCATCCGTAATGCGTGTGTCACTCACAACAATTTGCGTGCTCGACAAACCCAACCCAGAAAAGTGCAATAATCTCTCTTTCACACCAACACTAAGTAAAAAAGAATTCATTCGACCGAAGAAACATTTCTCTGACGCGTAGACGCTGGAAATTTGCTGAATTTTCTATAGCATCCATCAGTTCGTTCGTGTTTGCCGGGCGAGCGAGTCGCAACTTGATGACGACGAAGGCCCCCTCGGCCAGCCACTTGAACAATCACGAAACCCATCTCAACCTGTCTGATTCTAACTTGATGAAGTATCGCGATATTTTTGTGTGCGTAGCGTGCGAAAAACCGAAATCAGAAATTCAACGAAATTTTATTCTCGAGTCCACCACACCCACCAACGACCGTGCTGATCGGGTTTAAACGTGGGAAAACATATTTTTTTTTTGTTGATCGTTCCAACGAAAATCTTTATTTTTTCCCCGTATTCGTACAGTGAACCTTTGCGGTCGCAACTATGAGAAAGCAGCTCATTGTTTACATTTGTGTTGGTTGACTCACACGACGATGAGTCCAGCACCGATGATCGGCCAGAAAGTCTCAGCCAGTTATCTGCTTGACTGTCCTTGTCTCTCTTGTATACGCTATAGCCCGCGCTCATAAAAGCCAATAGAACAGCCAGGTGTGTCTCTCGCTTATAGTTCGTGCTCAGCCAGCGGATCGACGTGTAGTGCCGACAGCGGCACAGACTTTACACTTGGTTCGCCAGCCGGCTGAATCGGTAGCCTTGTTGTTCCTCTCTCTCTCTATTTATTTCGTTTTTGTGCATATATTTCCATGAGTGTGTTTAGTAAATACGTGTCATTTTTGCACGCACATTTGAACAGCGAAACACGTTATTCGTTACGCCAACTCGTAAGACTGTCGTGAGTGGACTTAGTGTTTTGCGGGATAGAAACTGGAATCGACAACCTCGATGGCAATAATTGTTCTACTCGAACACGACGAGAAAACGAGAGATCTAGTGTATTCATTATTGATTTTGTGTTGCTGTTGGTGAAGGCGATCGACATTTCTACTGCGCACTACGTTGTAGTTTCAGTTTGTGTTTGGCCCAGCGCCGTGTGTGGTGACATTCCAACTGGATATCGATCCGACTATTATCCTGTCATCCGACTAATTCAATAAGAAGAGTAAGAAAAGCCACGTATCATCATTCGTGTATACATATTGTATTTTTCGAAATGGAATGCCTTGCGTGCCTGTTTATTATGCCGGATATTTTAATATGCGATAGGAATTGCGACATCAGGCGGGCTCTCGCTGTGCGAACGGAAAAATTCTTTATAATAGATTCCGTCCCATTCTTCATCCTGTCCCGGATGTATCGCCGGTGACACATGAATTGTGTTGTTATCCTAGGTTTTTTTTTTTTTTCGTCTTGTAATGCACAACACACTGGCAGACAGTTTATTTTATTTTTCCGTCGTGTACTTATTATGCTCTGGTGAACTTCCGCGTGTTGCGTCCCCTCGTCTTTTTTTTCCCTTAAATCACGCGACGAATTGTTGCTTCTCTCGTCTCAAAAATATCCTCTCCCTCTCTCTTTCTTTTTGGGACTTGTAGAAATACAAGACGGGGGAAGAAGACGTGATTACATCACAAGGGAGGCAACCTGAAACGTGTGTGCGTGAGTCAAGTCTTTTAGGTCCTTGAGATCGGGGCAGCTTACGCGGAGTGAGAGGGGAGAGTTTGGTGATTGTTCACGGTCTTTTCGGAATGAATTGCAAGGCAAAAAATCGCAATGACCCTCGACAATCCACTTTAGATTTAAATACGAAATTTCAATGGCGAAATAAGAGGGGATAATGCGAAAAAGGAATAGGAGAAAAGATCGTTTGCGTTTTTTTTTTTAAATGGCCAGCGTTTTCACGTTGGATTTTGTTGTTGTTGTTGCCGTTATTAAATGTCCCATCTTTTTTTCTTTCTATTGTCTCGTGAGTGGGCGACTGTGTCTAAACTACGCGGTCCAACAGAATGAGCGGAGGCCTTTCTATTGAATCGCGTGAACCGTTGCGCGTTCTGTTCGTGTACCGTTAGCTTGACCGCACCGTAATATTGCACACCATACAAGACTTCTGTGCCGAAACGAAAATATAGATAAATTAGAACACCCAAAACACGCATGAAGAGAGGCCAGGCCAGAGCCTGAACGTATTGGGCAATGACGTGAGTCAAACCGCGGGAATCAGGGACTCTCCTTTCGTCCTGTTGCCACACACGCCCCAGCCATCTCGCCAATCTAGAAACATCATCCGTCTTTTCCTTCCTTTTTATTGAATTTTTTTCACATGTTTTCTGGCATTTGTTTCTTTTTCATTTTGAGAAATTCCACCTTTATTTTCAATTGGTTGGCACGTATAAAAATCTTTCGTAAGGCGTGGTCGGCTGCCAGTTTTCCGTTGTTTACGATTGAGCTATATATTCTACTTATATTACAGTATTTATTTTGTTTTTAACGCCCTATTTCGAAGCTGAGCAACGAGTTAGTCTCGCCAGCCGTAGGCGCGGCGCGAAATATGAAAATAAAGGAAAGACAAGAACAACACGGATGTCTGGTTTCACGGTATTGGTGCGTGCGAATTAGTTGATGGAAAGTCGGTCCATCTAGTGGTCCAAAGAAAAAGCTTTTTCAAATCAAAAATTTTGATTTTCAAAATTCAAACAGATAGAAAGAAAAATTTTTTTACAGAAATAATATTAAAGATTCGAATAGTGGAACAGATGGTGCGGGATCATTGTCCAGCAAGCCGCAGGTCACTATGAAAGGCAGGGCCAACATTCTTTGCAGAATCTGGTGCCCGAAATGACAGCGCCCATCACGCTCGTCTTTCTCATTCGCATGTCATCATCGTTCTGTGTACCTAAATATGGACCCATCTTTTATTTTTTCATTGCAGACGAGTTCGTTTACACGGAAGATGATGATGGCCTCGGAGCCGGCCAATGGTAACAGCTTGCCGTCGGTCATCCTGGGGTCGTCGTCGACGGTGGGAACCAGTTCCGCCTCTAAATCCATGTCTAGTCTGACGCACCGCGAGCAGCAGCACCATCAAAACGTCGAAGGAGTCAAAGAGCGCAAAGAGCGACAGATGCGTCGCTTGGCGGCCGAAATGGACGACCAGCGATCAAAGTGAGTTGTAGTTGTCACCTGGCTTAATCGCTTTTTTTTTCTTTTGTTACCCACCCTTTTCACTGTCACCGTCCGCTCCTTCTAACGTTCTCTCGACCGTAAATCTCAGTAGACAAAGAGATAATTATTTTTTGAACCGTTCCACACCGGTAAATTCTACTTTTCTTCATTTTGGTTTGGTTGTTAAAATTCCCGAATGATACATTTTATTTTACACTCGGGTTTTTTTTGTGTGTGTTTCCGGGATGAAAGCTGTTCTCATCCGGTTATTCACTTTCCCTTGGGCGATATGGAATGCAATAACTCTGTAAAGATCATCCTTCATCCTATTTAAAAAAGAAAATGCTGGATCACGTTGATGTGTGATTGTCTGTACAGACATAAGCTTCTTTTTCCCTATGGCAGGGTGATCTGCTGTACTGTACATCCAGCTCATCCATTACCATCAGTCATATGGGTGTCTTTTATGTGACATTTTTTCACGGCCTGTCGGCGTGACTGGTGTGTGTCGCCCTTTAAATAGCATCGCCGTGCGATGGTTGAAATACAGGGGGGACAGGTAGACTCACTTGACAGACTTCCCCGCTTGCTTCCGCCATGGATAACATTGACGTGTGACTTTTTCTATTGTCTCCTCCCCCCGGTCTTCCAACTTTAAAAGAAAAAAGAGAGAAATGCCGATGGGATTATTATTGAAGTCGAAAATGTCGTTGCCGTGTTAAAAAGAAGAGACAAAAATAAGATAACGCATGTTTGGATTTAATGTTTTCGTTGTCTGTGTTCGTCGGCGATAAACAGATTCGAACGCGACAAGGCGGAAGCGCTGAACCATCAAAAGGAGGCCATGAACCGCGCCTTTCGCGTCCAGCTGGCCAAATTGCTCAAAGAGAAGGAGGAGCTGCAACGTAAATGTCAGACGCTGATGCAACAGTCGAAGGAACCTAATGGCAAGATCCAATCAAGCGGGATGACATCAACAGCCGCCAGCCAAGCAGCCGCCGAGACAATGAAACTCATTCACGAAAACACCATTCTGCGCAACGAAAAAAAGAAACAAGAAGAACAATTACAGGTAGCATGACAATAATTAGGCTTTAATTAAGGCACACTCACTTAATTCAACAGTGTTTCCAACAACAACAACAACACACAAAAAATGATTTTCATGGAATTTTCGTTTAGTTTCTCGCTGTTCACGGAGAAAGCTAATTGAATATTCACTTTTATAATTGTCAGATGATGAGGGAAAGTGAGCAACACCGGTTCGAAAATATGCGAAGTCTATTGGACGATAAGGCCCGCGAGCTGATCACGTTCCAGAAGCAGTTACGTCAACAAATCGCCCGTTTGGTAAGTCACTCTTTTTGTTTCAAATTTACTTAAATAATAGCGGAATTTTTACACTCGACCTGCGAAATACGAACAAAACAAAATTCCAGATTGCGTTGCGAAAACGATTTCAATGGGGGGGGGGGGGGGAAATGGCTGGTCGTGGTTGGAAGGTTTCCCGATGCGCATTTCAATCTGGAATGACGGATAGTTTCCTTTTTTTTGTTTAAGCAAAATGTTGCGATTTTCTACAATTCAAAAACATTGACAATCGTACGTTTGGAGAGAGTGCAAATTCAACTTTCTCCCTCCCAAAAAAAACACTTGAAATGTTGGGAGAATATTTCATTCTGCCGAAATTCTTAATTTTTCTTTCTCTCTCGCTCCTTTTGAAGGGACGCTATCCGGTTTCATGTGCCGGTCGCGTCTATCGTCACGCCAACTTTCATTTTACTGAGAAATCGATAATTTTTGTTACTTGCAGCTGTGCATAATTGCGATTGTTTCTCTCATAATTTGAGAGTTCCCGCACATTAAATATTTTTTTTTTTAGATTTTCTGTTGGTTTGTTGTACCAACATAGATATCTAATTGCCTGCTGATTTCTATTTGCCCTTTCCCCCGCACATTTCTTTTATTTTTTATGTTAAACGCGGGGAATGTCATTGGCCAACTTCCAATCCGGATGTTTCGCGATCAAGTTCATGCGACTTACAGTATTTTTTTTTTTGCGACGACGTGTTTAACGCCTTAAACAGAATTTAGCGCTTTTGAAAAATTTAAAATTTAAAGTGAGCCAGTGCCGTTAATGCAGGCGGCGCATGGGTGTAGGAAACAGAGTGTATACGAACGACAGGTGGGTGCGCGCGCGCGCGTTCCGAGTGAAAATCGGCACACCCCGCAACGACGATTTACACGGCCCGTTGACTCGTGCACTTGTACTCGATGGAACGGTGTAGTATAACCACCGATCGGAAAACCTGTTTTTTTGTTGCGGCCGCTTCTTCCACGACGAGAGGCTTTTTTTTTCACGAAAACTGACAGCAACAACCATCGGCAATAACCGCTGTTGTTTTGGCTTGCCCGTAAAAAAAAACGGCCAAGCGAACAGCAACAACATCAACAGAAAAAAAAAATGATTGTTTTACATTTAGACGGTTAAGAGATGAATCGACTTTCACCACCTCGAGGCATTCCGACGGTAGTTTGCTGGCAAGCGCAGGTGAACGAGTTATTTATTATGTATTCTTTCTCTCTTTACGACAGCTTTACCTCGCGGATTTAAATAGAGAAAAAAAATGCTAGTTAACATTCCAGGAATGTTTTGCGTATCCCCCCCACGCCTCATTGGCGTTGAATCTTGACTGGTTAAGGACGTAAAACATTTTTACGCGGCCCTTATGTAGAAAATAAAGGTCAACGACGTCCGATCCTGCGCTCCGAAAATCCAGAACAAGCCTGCCAAAGAAGCTTCTTGCCTCTCCCTACTTTTTAAAGTCCGCGATGAATTTGCAAACGTTAAAGTGGGCACCGGTATAACACCGTAACAAGACAAAAGTCTCGTCTTTTTAAAGGAAACGTTTTATTTTTCTTTTCCGTCGGTTGCATGTACGTCTCTTATAGAATCTCTATTTGGTCTTCGTGAAAGTTCATCGCGCTTTTTGCAGTGGCCCTCGCCAGAATTTTTGGGTGATGGGACGGGCCACGTAGAGTTTGAACGCAATAGTCTTAAGTATGGGCTCGTCTACCTGCTGATTGTACTCGGGACTCTGACTCTGCAAAAAGGGGGAAAAGGTTTAGTTGGCGCGTACCGCTATGCATCTTCGGCGAGAATGGGCCCATACCTGACATGAATACTTAATAGCGTTAAAATATATAATTTTAAAACCAAGAAAAGAAAATAGGAAAAAGCGCAGGGATCAGAAGGTTACACAACGCAAAGTCTCTGTGAACTTCCTCTTTTGTTTTGGTCTGCCTCCTTTTCTTTCTCTCGCCCTACACACACAGAGCGACCACTACACCGAGACCGCGCTGTGTGTGTGTGTCAGTGTGTCAGCTTGAAGCGAACTCACGGCGGCGTTCGTGGCAGAATTATTTACAATCGTTGGTTGGGAGAGGAGCGCACGCGTGTTTCAATCACGATGTCCTCCCTCCGGATAAGAAACATTGTTTAGTTTTTTTTTGCCGCCATTTCGCTCCATGTACGGACTATAGGTCGTCTACCTTGTTCCGTCCGGTATATATCTTCGTGGGTCCGCTGCGTGCGTTGACATCGCCTGCGTACACATGATAATGTAACATTATTCTATTCTCTCTAGGCAAGAGAAAACGACAATCAATCAGAATAAAAACCTAGATGTCGTGTTGGTCTACGTATATGCGTGTACATTATTTTGTAGCCTGGCTAGTAACACTGAACCAATGGCATTTCAGGGCGGTCCGGTGATGGGGCCATCGAGATGTGTATCGTATATCTGATGGACAGTTCGAACGTAACAACAACAACCCAAAAAAAAAATGCACCCCCCTCAAAAACTGGCCTCGGCCGATAAGTAGACCCACGTAACGAACTCGGGGAAGACGATAAGCTTAAGTTTCCAGTCAATGTAGAGAATCAGTTCTTCTGCTGCTGTTTCTTTACCGATAATGATCGCTGTCCTATTTTCTTGTAGGCGCTTGTTTACATTAATTTTTTCTCCCGCTCTTCTCGTTAATTTTCTTTTTTTTTTTTTCAGTTATAGCGTGAGTAGTTATAACGAAGAACATACCTATTTCTAGTTAAGAACCTCTTGACTCTTTCTCGTTTCTTCGGATGGAATAAGGGCCAGATAGAAGTAGGAAAAGAGCTCGAGAGCCTCTCACACAATTGCTGTTGTTGTTGCGGGTTCTTTTTACTGTTAATGGAAATGAAAGAAAATGTCAGTCATGACGTTTTTCACGCGAGTCGTGCTGGTGGCTTCTCCCTTACCTTGTGCCTTTTCCTCCCCCCTTTTGCTTTGTTTTGTATTGATATTTTCTTTTGATTACTATTCCTTCCTCTTATTTTTTTTTAAGTTTCTTTTTCTTTATTCTGTTTTGTCTACCTTCGACTTCTTGGAGTGCACAGTGAGGCAGCAAACCTCTGCCGTTTGTGATGTTATGGGCGGATAATAAGCCTCTGTGTGTGTGTGTGTGGAATTTATCGTTCGTTACTTCTTTTTTTTTCTGGCCAAATGTTTACGTCTTTTGAAGGGAAAATTATAGACCTCAAGGTTTCCAGACGCGAGTGTTATGCCAGCAACCCGCACAATAGGCCCATGGTATTTTATTTTGTCTTCTTATTCCCTATTCTTTCCCCCTTTTTATCTTGATTATGTTTCCTCGAAGAAAAAAAAATATATATATATACATGTAAAGAGTAAGGGCTGGTGGGACAAAAGAGGGAGGCATCACTGCTGTTAGAGAAAGTAGAGAAAGTGGGTTTCGGTTCAGTTCGGTCATTTCATTTATTTTTTGTTATTTCTTCCACCCTTCTGTATATTATTTTTTTTTTCTCATACCAAAGTTTTATTTCACCTAAGTTTGTCGATTCTTTTGGGTTTTTTTTTACAGAATTGAAGTTGAAAAGAAGGTTATCTCAAAAAATAGTTATGAGACCTCTTTTTAATTATAACACAGAAGCGGCAGTGTGGTTTTCTCCTACATATTTTTTTTCTTAGACGAAACGGAATTTTTTTTTTGTGTGTGGGGCCTTCTGACCGCCGGCCATTATTAAACGTCCTTTTGCGGTTCGGTCTCATTTTTTTTTTTCCAACTCCCTTTTGTTCTTATTTGTAAGTTAACTCCCGCCGAGCGAACCGGGAAGGAAGGAGATATGTGTTACACGTTTGTGTTTGATATCTTGTTCTTTTTTGGATTGACGTGTGTTTTTGTTTTCTTCAAAATTTGGTGAAATTTTTTTTGTTTCTTGTTGTCCTCATTCCCTTAAAAAAGAATTTCTTTTCTTCCGTTTATGTATGTGTCGGATATGGCGACAATAGCGTGAGGAATCCAAAACCAAAGATCGCGTCATTTCTCACCTGGAATCCGAGCTGCGCATGCAAACCGGACGGGCCCAGCAATTCCGCGACATCCTCGAGCAATCCCTCCTCACGGCCAACCGTTGCAGCATTTCCGTAAGTCTTTCACGCCATTCAATTTCCATTCTATTCAATTCTTTCATCGCCATTCATTCCCTTTTTTCTAAATTAACTGTACTATACGGGATTAGCATAGACCTATTGTCTTGTCGTGTTCATTGGCGCTCCAAACGATCAAGTCACGGCCGAACAACATCGACATTTAAAATCTTAAAAAAAACGAGCGCTATTTTTTAATAGTTAATTATATCCGCGCTTTCTCCAATGAACATAAAAATCACGGTTCGATGCTACTGTATCGCTTTGACCGCGCACGGGCGGTTAAGTCTAGCCGAGCCCCATTGTTACGTGTGGTTATTATGGGTTGTTAGCGAATCGTGTTTTTTTTTTCTTCTTGTCTGCGGCCATAGAGTCTCCCACATATCAATCTATACTACCTGGCTCGCGTATTGTATTATCATCATTATCGATGCCTCCTCGTGATGGACGGGTATGAGTTGCTCTGGCACCTCTTCGACTACCATCCGTCACGACGTGAACCCGCGCTATACAAGCACGAGGCGGGGGGCATTCAGTTCAACGGCAGAGATAGTATGCTTATGGATTTTAAAAGTCTACAGTTAGTTGCGGTTCACCTTCTCACGGTTCGCTTTCTTGTCCTCGTGTTTCTACAACCGCTGACGTGTTTATGTGAGTTTCTCTGAAAGAAAAGCCTTTTATTTTCTGGAAAGAAAAATGAAGCGATGAGCAACGCTTTTATTACCAACAGCCGTCACATCCAGCCTGATGGATGACTTCGTTTTTTTTTCTCCGTGCAACATGCCACCGAGAAAACAGTAGAAAAAGAGTTCAGCTTTGAACTACCTCACAGCAGCAAACGAATTAAAAACAAAATGTCCGACGCTTTAACGATTAGTTATAACTACCATTTTACATGCGTGTATCACTTACTCGACGCTCCTCGTGTTGTTTATTCAACTGAGTGACGAGGGGGGCCAGCTACATCTCTCCCTCGGCGACACGCACCTGTGTTTTCTCTCTTTCTCTTCGCTCTCTCCATTTCATTTTCCGATTTTTCTATTTTTTTGCGTCCCGCGCTTTAGATGAACAGCAGGTAAAAAACAACAAATGGGTTCCTTCTCCTGAGGAGGCACATGACACGGTAGATGGTAATACGTTATATCCCCAAGTTGATGGTTTAATGTCTCCAAAGGGCAGATATACGAACATTCATTGTTTATTAGGCATTCACAATTATTATTATTTTTTTTCCATATTTGTTACGCTATGCCCGACCTTTTCGCCCCAACTGTCTTATACCCTTTTCGTAAAGAAAATATTTCTTTAATAGCACACGGTTTTTTTTTTTTAGATTTGGTGTGTTTGTTTTTCCTTTTTCCCCACCTTTTTCCTTCGCGTTCCTGGCGTCCCCTTGACGTATGTCGTAATGCATCACCATTGGGGTGACCGGCAAAGGGGTCGTGCTACTTATTATTCTATAAAGCTGTCGTCTTATTTCTCTCTTTATGGGCGTTACATGACGAAGGATTCCTCTTAAATTGCTTTTCATCTACCGTAATGTGTTAATCCCTGACGACATCTTTTATGCATATATTTACACTTGTATCTTATGGGTGACGAGCAACTCTTGTTTCATATACGCTTCGGTCGTGTCCATTTCGAACGACTCGTTAGAATCGAGCGCGCATACCGAAAAGAAAAAACAGGGAAAAAGCGTGCAGCAATAAAATGCAATCAGCTCTTCTTCTTATTTTTCTTTTCTTTTATTTCGTTTCTTCTTTGCTTTTTCCGCCGGTGAAGAGACAGATGCGGTTATAACGAGGTTGACTCTCGAAGTGAAATGAACGACACTGTCTAACCTCTTTCTCCGGTCCTCCTCCAATACGCCAGTCTTTGTATGCATCCCCCAACGCCCGGTGATGTAAGAAATCTAGACGCGTCTGTATCGGCACCTCATTTTCTTTTTTTGTCGTGCAGAAATGACTTTGCGAGTTGCGTGCTAAGCTTTTGCCAATCCCAGACTAGCTCTTTTTTTTTCAAATGATTATTAGAAATTTTTAAAAGGAATTTTATTTCCATTTTTTATGGACTTTTTTTTTTGTGCCTCTCACGTTGTCGATATGAGCACGAAAAGACAAAAAGAAGAACGACCAGACAAAGTTGTGATCACGCAGGTGACCCTTAGTGATCCCTTCTAGACGAACTCTCGAACTGTTAAGTCTCCGATGCCACAACAACGGTCGAATAACTTCACTTAATGGATAATGGGATGACTCTAAGGGCGGCATTTATTTCCAGTTTTTGTTTTTTGTGTGTGTGTCTCTTCGGGCGCATCGTGCGCTCTCCGATAGGGAGCAACAGGTGAAACGACAAAAAGACACTAAACAAAAAAGATGCGGGGGGAACCGGTTCGTTTTTTTTTGTCTGCCTGATTGGTGAATGAGAGGGGGGGAGGGCACGCTATCGGGAAAAAAAAAAACAGAATGTACTTTCACTGTTCCAATGATGATCTCTCCCACCCTCCCTTTAATTTGGTTTGTTGTTTCTGCTCTCCACGCTCTCTATTTCCAAGACAGTGCCGGGATGTCTTTTCTCTTTTGATTCCTGGGCCTTGACTTGACTATCTAAAAAGATAAATGCGGCCAGGAGAACGTTCACGACGAGATGGAGAGGGGAGAAGAAAAAAAAAACTAAAATTACAGAATAAGACGATCGGATCGACAGCGACTACTGCCAAGCCCGTAGTTGCGCGTTATTTTTTTCTAAAGCAAAACGATCAGACAGGAATCCCGTCGTAAATCAAACAACTAGAGGCGTTTTCTCTGCGCTGTGCAAGTGCACAGCAACAGGAGGACAAGGAAAAAAAAAAGGCAAGAGAGAGAGAGAGAGAGAGGAGAAAGAGAGAGGAGAAAGCGTGATAAGAAGAGAAACAGGTAAAAGAAGAAGGGAGGTGGAGGCTGAACTGAACCTGTGTTTATGTACTAGCGTCCGTCCTCCTCCCCTTCCCTTTGAGCTGGCAGGGCTCTGACAATGCCCGGCTTGCAAGCTGTGCGTTGCCTTCAGTTTCAGTCGTGCTCCGCCCGTCCGACAGCGCGCTAGCTAACGTAAGCGCAACTACATATCGCTTCTCTCTCGCGCGTAATCATCACAATCAAAAGCGTTTTTGAATTATTTATTTTCGAAGTGTAGACTAAAAGCTTTTTCATGCTATTCGTTCTTTACATAATTCAGCGCTTTGCATATTAAAAAGTGATTGCGCTTTGAGTGTCTCTGTGCTTTTTGTGAGTTCGGCGAATTCAACAAGAGGATTTCGTTTTTTTTCGTTGAGTTGATGATTTTAAATTTCAGGTGAGTCCCCGCGAATTTAATTATCAATTTCGAATCAATCTCCATCCATTATTGTAAATGTAAAAGTACAATGTCTTCAAGGCGAAAAGAATTAGATAGTTGTGGCGAGGTTTTGACATATTTTCCACACTGCTCATTGGACTGACGCCTAATCTCCCCCAAAATTGCAAAACACCAATCGTAAATATTAATTTGGGAAAAAAAATGATGTAAAAGAAAAGAAAAAAAATGGTACAGCAGCAAAACGAGATTGTTATGAAATAGGGCCGATATTAACGGTTGGCTTCTTACGGCCGGACGCGTGAACACCTGGTCATTAGCACGCCATTCTCTACCTTACTCAGTTCAACACACGCTGTGGCGACCGAGTCTGGGCTGCTTGAAAGATATGGTTCGAATGAGAGTGCAACGTTCCACTTGCACCATCATTTTTTTTTCTCCCGCGCTGTTTGTCCACATTTTTTCCTTTTTGAAATACGTTTTAGTTTATCATCCATCGTCTGCCAGGTATATACTTAAACTTTAAATGCACAGACAGCTTTTTCTTGTAACATGGAACATATTTGTGATTGACTAAATTCACATTGTGAGCTCTGGTCGTTGGGCAGCTGTTGAGCCTCCCGGGCGACGCTATACTTGGCTTACTCGGGGCGAGATGAATGTCAATGATCGTAAAATCGCTGGATAACGGCGCCTATACATCCATAACATTTTCTTGATTTTTACACGATCGTTTCAGTATCGCAGGGTGGCCGCTGCTTTTCTTGTTCCGCTTTTTTATGTATGAATAGCAAGCCTATCGCTCGTTCATGCGCGAATTCCATCTCAGTTTCTAAATGACTTTAAAAGTCACAAAGAGGAGGAATAAAACTCTTCGGCTCAAAAAAAAAAAAAAGAGTAATAAATACAAATTGAGGAGAGCGAAACAAGGGCCGTTACCCAGATGGCAAAAGCGGAACTCCATTTACGGTGTTGTCCCGAAAAAAAAAAAGGCATTCAGTATTTTTATTTTCTCTCCTTCTTGTTTTTATTCTTTCCTACTGACCCACAACTTTAGCTTCCCTCTGGTCCCGACCAACCTCTTACCAGCAATTTCTTTTTAGTCGATCTCCATTTCGGACTTTTTTCCACAAAGCGAGTTACCTACGAGGATCTCCTTGTTTGTGTATTTTGTTCGCACTCACGTTCGTGTCAAGCCAAAATCAAACAGAAGATCTTTTGTTTTCTCTCTTTTCGCATTTTCTCCATGTTTTCTCCCAAACTCCATCTATGGTAGATTTTTTTTTCTAGCTAAACGAGTGATATAGTCCAAACGGTTGACCGAATTGTACGTACTCCCGGTAAACAATGCGAGAAAAGAAACAACAACGGAAAGGAAAAAAACCTGTCTCGTTTGAGTCTATTTCGAATTGATGCGTGTAGCAGAAGAACGTTTGCCGAAGGGTTCGCGACTTTTAAAGTAGTGGACAAACCTCATTCTTTTTTTTTTTATTTCTGTTTCTCGTCGATAACCTCAATTTGTTTTGGGAGGAATGTCGGTTGAACTGGAGCAAATATGCTCGCGTTCAGGATAGCGTCCATAAAAAACGCGCATACCTTTATGAATAATCAATGAAGTTTCATCGTGATTTTTCTATCTCTCTCTTTGTTGCGCATTGTCACATAATTTTTTTATTTTCCTTCCGCCTTCTATTTATGCAGGGTCAACAGAACAACCATAATGAGCGTGATGAACTGATTGCCAGCGAACGTAAACTACAAGTCCTCGTGGATGACCTTCGGGAGACGATGCGGCATCAGCAAGACACGTTCGCTCACGAAAAAAAAGAACTGGTACTACTTTCACACGATATATCTAAACTATTCATCACCTTGTGTCCCATATTTTATTCCCTTTTCGTGACGCCTCATCTTCATTTCCCCAACCTAACGAAAAATATTGCCGCATTCAAATTGTTGCTTCATCCACCTTTCGATGTTGGCTTCTTGTCGCGTGTGAGACGCGCTGACATCGGCACAAAACAAAAAAAAATGAACAACAAGAGACACACAACAATGGCAACAACGCCTTCTCACGTTTCCGGCAATTTATGGATGAAACTCTTACCAGTCATTAAAGCGTGATCTCTTGGCGGGTTTACTAGTGGGGGTGCTTCAGGTTGCCCCGTTGGGGTTGGAGGCGTGTACATTCTAATGTCATCTCGGGATTGTTTTTGCTTTTTTTTTCACGGAATCAGGGAGAAAAGCAACAATTTATGATTAGAAAAATTGTCGGCACATGAATCAAAGTCCCGTCTTGTCCTCGTTTCTATTTCTTTTTTCATTTATTTTGTTTTTACTGCTGGCGAGGTCGCGACTCGCGAACACCACGTAACGACACGACATCCGCTAATGTTCAATAGCGTTAATCTATGTAGAATGTCAGGTTGAATCTTCTGCTGATGACTCTCATCGAAAAATAGAAAACCGGAAAAATTTTTAGGCCAGAAATATTAATAGGAACAGTTTAACCTAGTAACGGGATCGCATATAACATCAGTCATTTTGATCTCATCCACCATCTTTTATTTCGTAAGTCATAAATAGCTATGAAAATAAGTTTTAGTAATCAAAGTATCGATCAACCAAACAGCCAAGCGCTGTTCATCGATCAATTTGATTGGCATGAAATTTCAATTCGGTGTTTTTTGCATTCTTGGAACTAATTGGTTTTCATCTTTTACATGAATAATGACCATCGATTAATTTTCCCTTTTTTCTCTTCTTTTCTCTTTATGGAATTAACTTTTAGCTTCGCCGGTTAAGTGAGACGGAACGCCAGCAAGGTTCTTTGCGCCAAAAGAACAAACAGGTCTTGACCCGGAACATCCACCTGACTGTCAAGAGCCAAGACTTAGCTGAAACAGTCAAGAGCCTCAAACAAGTTCAACAGCCAGCCGGCGCGATGTCGACGACACCCGACACCACTAATTTGAAGAGAAGCTTGACAAGACCAAACGTTAATCAACTAGGATCGCCATCCAAGGCAAGTATTTTTGATTAATTTTTTTTTTGTTTTGTGTTAAGCTTCAACTGCTCCCCTGACACACATTCACCTTTGTCTTCCTGTCGCTGAGCGCAGACATAACGAGCACTTTGTATATCTTCGTCTGCTACACTGATTTCCATTTTCACCCAATTTCTCGAGCGCCATTTCTCTTACATCTTGTCCATGGCTCGCTCGTCATTGTCGTTTGTTAGCTGGCCCGTTGACCATATTCGGGTTGACACACAATGTATTTGCATATATACATTCAAAACATCATGCGCACAGATCTTTAAATCATCGCAGGGGGATGATGACCACACGCTGTCGCCATCACGTTGCGCTTCAAAAGCTTTCCAGGGCTCTCGGACTATGACAGAATGTGAGCGAGTGAAAAAGAAAAAAAAAATACTCGCTAGTCTCACGCGATGCGTGTCTACCAACTGAGCCATATTGACAAGCAAAAGACGTTGAGAGAAACTAGCTTAGATTAGAATAAAAAAATAATAATTCAACTGAGGGCGGTGCCAAGGTTCTTTGCATTTTAAATGGTACGAACTGGATTCGCCCAACATTTTCTCTTTTTTTTTCCCCTTTGCGTGTGTATTTTTGGGTGAACCGTATACCGATGCTCGAGTTCCATCTAACTTCTTTCTTTTCTTGTTGAAATATTTTGAAACTAGAATGACAAGCAGCGCAGGATGGAGTACGTCCAACAAATCCAAAAATTACGCAAAGAGCAACGCTACTACTCCATGTGGGAATTGCCGCCGCTGCTCGAAGTAGACACCGATGGCCTGGGCTCTGATGGCAACGTTGACTCGGATGGTTCCTTGTCCCCCGCTGCGACCTCGGGCGTTACATCCTGCTCGTCCGATTCGGCCTGGAGCGAGGTACAGTACACTTTTAACTTGAGCCTTCTTTTATTTGAAAAAAAAAAACCTTTTAACATCCAGCGGTCTGTGTCTGGCCTTAAATAGCTATTAAAGTTTATGCACATGTTGAGTCGATTGTTTTGACCGTTGAACCGCTGTTTCCGACGCGAGATTTCACCTGTAGAACGACCACATTAAGCGAGAGGCGTTTTATTATATGGCTCATGAGAGGGCACGGCGAACAAAGACTTACACGGTCATGTAATTAAGAAGAAATGCTAACCGTTCAGCTGCTAGTTCATTGATATATTTCAATGTGTTCGTAACTCTTTACTTTGTCAGATTGGATACGCAGCCAACCGTGTGTCAGAGGGCGGAAACGAAAAAGTCAGTTCATCATTTTTGAATTGCAATTTCAAGCCCATCTCTGCATAATTAGAATTATACAGAGAGATGAAGGAAAATAAGCAGCTGGAAACTGGTTCCAACCTTTTTCGCTTATTTTGATCGATCACGTTTGCGTGATGGATCGGAATTTAGATTCAACGATTTACGAGCAAAGAAACTGCGTGCAAAACCCGTATGAAGTTGTATTTAAAAAATTTGATTCAAGACGAGATTGAACTGTTAATCTGCAAATGAATGCAACTTTATTCCAGAAAACCCCCCGTGGCGTCGTCTGCATCGCTTTGTAGCACATTTCTCATTTTACACGATTGTAAATTTTCATTTTCTCTCTCTTTCTTTTTCGTTTAATTTTAACTACATCAGGACACGCGACGCGAATTGGAGGTGTTGTTCTCACAGCTGTCGCGTGAACATTCCGACCTGCAGCGCAACTACCAACTGCTCCACGAGAAGCTGCGCCAGCTGACGTGTTTTTCGGATGCCGACGCTGCCAATGTCAACTACGCCACGCTGCAAGCCGACTACAATGCGGCCAGGGCCAGAATCCGCGATCTGGAAGAGATCCTGCAGTTGAAAAACAGCCGCGAACGGGAGGCCAGCGATGGCGTTAATGCTGGACGTCCGACCGTTGTCCCGTCGCTACTGGAAATCCAGGCCAAGTTTCTCCGCGAGAAGCACATCCAGCAAACGCAAATGGCCATTCTGGTTAAACGCCTAGAAGAGGCCAAAGAGCGCCACCAATCCGTGCAAGCTGAATTGAGTGAAGCGCGAGATCAGAACGAGTTGCTCGAGTTTCGCATCCTGGAACTGGAAGAGATGCAAGAAAGGGTAACAATTCTTTCAATTCGCAACCCCGTTATTTGAGCGAACCAGGTTTTTAAATGTGCGTTTTTTTTTTTTTTGCAATGCCCGTTTGCTGATTAGGCACCGTCACAATGCTCGACTGACCAGCGAGACCGTAAGGACGTGTGCACCGACACGGATTCTGATGATGTGTCGGTGGGTGATTCAGGCATTACATCGCTCGCTTCGCTGATGGTCGAGTGTCCATCACCAGTCTTGCCCAGGAGCCCGTGCAGTAGCGGATCGTCTTTGGACTCTGATTATTTAGTACTGCAGTTGTTTCATCATTTCAATCTCAATTTGAATTGAAGTTTTGTTAATCATAGTTTCTAACGATCGTATTATTTGTTTGCTGTGTCTGTAGGGCGAAAAGATCTCGTCAGTCAGAGCAGAACTTCAGCTGATGGTTTCTTCGCTAAACGATCCGTCCCAAAAAAGCGTGCTGGCCCAGCTTCAGGCACTTTTGGGTGTGTGTCAGTCTCGGCTGGCCCACAAGAGCCCCAACGCCAGTGAGGCATGTACTACTAACTGGGATTGGCAACTGCAGGAGAGCGGCATCTTCGAAGAAGATCATCACAGCTCTGTCGACGGATCCACGCAGACGGAATCGATTCAATTTGAAGAGGAGAACGGAGATGTCAGCATCCGGGTAACCGTCCCGTTACCACTTTGCGGCCGTGTCATGGAAGATAAGGAAGTTCAGATGGATTCGATAGAAATGGATCACAAATTCGTGCAAGCGGTTGCCAATGTCCAGGAGTTTGCCACGCAGACTGACCCCATTATTAACGACCTCTTTAATGGGGAGAAGAAAACGTATCGAGATCAGGCCGTTCAGTCGTTCGAACAACGGCAGGACGTCATGGAGGGATTCTGTCAGACAGAGGGAGAAATTATGACTCTGGCCGAATTTCGCGATGTTGAAAGCTACTACGTCCAGCAGATTGAAATCCTGCAGAAAGAGAAGGCCAGTCATCGCAAAAAGTTCCAGGCCAGCCGGGATGAAACGAGCAAATCGGTGCAACAGCTGGAACTGTTGGGCCGTCAGTTTCAAGAGCGCGAAAGGCAATTTGAAGAGATCTTGCAGAAGAATTGCCGTGCATTTGAGCGGGAACTTGAAATGGCTCGTGAATTAAACAGCAACGAGCTCTCTACGCTGAAAGAGTGCCTCCAGCTCGTCTGGCACGAAGTCAAAGACTACGCCAACGTCACCGACATGCCCAAAACATCGGTCATGGAGTTCACTCAGGCCTTGATCAGTTCCCTTCATGGAATATGTAGTGAGTTGGGCCAACTGAGAGTCCGTGTGGTCGATCTCGCCGAGATGGAACAAGCCTTCCAGACGACGTTGCGACAGGCTGACGGTCTAGTTCACAGTATGGAAGAAAAACATTTGCAGCGCATCCGAGAGCTAGAGCTAACAGAAAAGCAGCTAAGGAGTCAGCTCAATCAACAAGTTGGACGTCATTTAGACGACGATATGGATGGAAGTCTTGAAATCAAAATCCAAGGTATTGCCATTATCATTGTTTTATTTAGAATGATTTGTTATAAAGGGTTTCATGTTGGTCAAAATTGAGCAGAACTGGAGCATGAGAAAGATGCCTTGTCGTTGCAAGTCGGTAAGTGCCAAGAGTTGGAAGACTATTGCCAGCAACTTCATGGCCGGCTAGAAGAATACGAACACCGTGAACGAAGTTTCCATCAAGCCGTTCAGGACGCGGAGCGCCGCTTCTCCTCCAGGTTGGACTGGCATTTACCACAAAGATTTGTTTTTCAATGTTGCATACCTAATATTTGTTGTTGTTGTTCAGAGAGCAAAGATATCGTGAAGAAATCCAGCTGATGCAAGCAGAATTGGAAAAGTGCCGCGAAAATGAAACGACGTGGCGTCAACGACTGGAGCATAGAGATGGTCAATTAGGCCTAATGAGGAACGAACTAGAGGCCGAACAAAAGACCATTGCCAGCTTAGAGTTAGAAGTCAAGGAGCTGCAATCTAAATTAGACAAGGACGACACCTCCTTCAGAAACGAGGTCAGTGACAACAGCGAAAGTTAACGAATAAAGTGAAACAATTCCTATTCACGTGGTCTGCTTGATTTCAAACAGGTGACCAAGTTGCGTTCGCAGCTCACTACCTCCCTGGCACAGTTGAATGAGCTCGAATCACTCAACTGTCAACTTCGTGAGAAAATCGTCGAATATCAGAACACGATTTACTCTCTGCAGAGGAGTTTGGACGAAAAGAACTGCCAGAATGGAACCTTGGCGGCTGAAAATAGCCGACTAGCGCAGGCTCAGATGGAAATGATGAGCATGTCGATGGTCGCCTTGGGCAAGCCCTTAACCGAAGAACTCCTGGAAATTGAGTCGGACGAGGGTTGCATGTCATCCGACCCTGTCGTTGTAGCGGACGCAGCTGCCGCGTCGTTGGACGACTTCCAAGAGATTTCGTTGCCTACCACGCCCACTGTGGTAGACGGCTGTAACAACGTCTTCGAGGAACACTTCAAAGTGCTCGAGTCGTTAGAGAATTATTTGGAATCGCAGCATCTAATTGGAGCAACAGTGGAAGATAATGATGAGTCGGGAATTTCCACATCACCCTCCATCCACGAGGTAATGAAGGCTTACTTGCTGTGATTCTGCCGAACTAGACCTTCATTGTTTTTCTTTGATGACAGAACGAGAACTTTGCGCTGTTGGAAGCTCAGTTGGCGCAGCTTCGAACCGAAAAGCACTTTTTGCTCAATTCGGTAGTCAACAGTCAAAAGAAAGATGAAGTGATTCAGATCCTGGTTGACCAACTCAAGTATAATGCACCTCGTCAGTACCTGATTGAGACGGCGGCGCATATTCGCAAAATTGCTACAAACGGCGATTGCGACACGAGTCAACATCGCACGCACGATAAAGATATCGATCGGGTTTGCAATATGCTGGAAGCCCCTATCGATCTGGTAAACAAATTGGAAATCCTTAGCTCACAATCACATACTCTTTTTCTATTCTTCATCGATATGCTCTTCATCTTCTTCTTCTTTTATGTCTGTCATCTTTCTTCCGCAGAAGTCACTCGTCTAAATCTCTATTATCTCTTTGCGGGTGGTGGCGATTTTCATTTCTATTTTTGAACAAAAACTATATAACCACGCTCGGCAATGGTACGGATTCACCAAACCCCTGCTCTTTATCAAATCACTTCGCTGTTTAACCGCCTCTCATATGTGTCGCTTTCGCAATCATCTGTGGCTAAGCAGTTTTTCTTTGTCTTAACCGTTTAAGTCAATGGGTGTTTCGTATTTACAGGCCGATGTAACAACTGAGGGTTGCAGCCTTATACCCCAGCAGCCCTCGGCGTCACCTAACTGCAATTATGATGTCGTCATCCCCCATAATAAAGTAGTCCGCCGCCAGACAACCATAACCGTTCTGCCCGAGGAGGATCCTCTTCTTTCCCCACGTAAGAACGAGGCATTTTTTGGGGATAATATTAATGTGTAGTTAAATAGGCTAACGAGTAACGTTTCCCTTTTACAGCCTCCGATCTTAAAATTACACGCAAGGTCGGCAAAGATGGACTTGTGATAGCATGGTTACCTTCCCCAGACCCCGAATGCGTGGGATATCTAGTAATTGAAATCGAATATTTTCATACGCAGTTACGTGATTCTAATGATGTTTGGTTCTGACAGATCTGCGTCAACGGCCAAGAAGCTCATAGAGGGCGAAATGCCCAGAGGACGAAAGCGGTGTTGAGCGGCTTGGACTTGCATAGCGAGATGGATATTTGTATTTACTCATTGTCCGTCGACGGGCTTGTATCCAGCCCGACTACCACTCTCTACTTGCCCGATGAACGATTAGCAGTCCCCGATGTAGCCAATCATCACGGTGACGCTGGCGACTCGGAATCGGCTGAGCCGACCCAGACCGTCGAGGTGAGCAGTCCGCGCGAGGTGGTCGTTCAGACGTTTTATACCAACTCATCCGTTACCGTCAGGTCGTCGCGTAGGGTAATCGCCCCTGTTGCCCACGCATCCCGCTTACCAGTTCGACCGACTTGCGTGCCGTGATGGAACATTTGTGCTTCACTTCATCCTTATAATTCTCATGTTATTTGTTTACTTTCGCGTTGTCTATAAAAATTTTTAAGCGCAGTATTTGCCGTATAACATAATTCAGGAGCTCTCTATTTCAAAAATATTACCACAATCAGTAAGTAGGTTTGTTTTTATGACATTATTCATGAGGTTGATGATTGATTCGTAATTGTATGACGCTAAAAGAAAAACGACTTACGCGGAGTAATAAATCGTAATATGATCGCCAGTCTCCATACTGTTCTGTAACATCTTATGAAAAATAAATCATATGTAGAAACAAGTTTATTCTCTTCTTTTCCTTACGAAATATACTATTATTAGAACATGAGCATTCTACTTTTCAGTTAATAAATCACCAACATTGATTTTGGGTTGGGTCTGACTTTTGCTAACAGCCGAACTGAACATAGAAGCCATACTTGTCCCACTGTCAGTTTGATTACTGGATACAGACTCTGGCACTGATTTTTCCTCTTCCATTACCTTTACCACAGCTTCAAACAATTCATTTTCATCTGAAAAATCTTTTTCCATTTCCTTATATCTGTCCAAGAACTTTTGGCAAGGAGTTGGATATTCATTATTTGCTAGAGAAATTAGTCCAGGTGAGCCAAATCTTTCATAGAATTTCCTGTTAAATCAACATCCTAGACAATTATAGAACAGCTGAAAATTCCAAAATATAAACTCACGCTCTTACGATATCTTCTGGGTAAAATATTGGGCGTATGGTTATTTCAGAGGCTGTTCTACCATACTGAGGCTCTACTTTAGGCGGAAATGCTTCGTAAACGTCGTACCAAATTGGTTTGTCTTCTGGTTTCATGGCACCTGAACGGAGAAGTCCTCTCACTCTAGGAGGTTGAAAGACATCAATCACTCAGGTTACTCAGAACACTTATACTGATACATTTATTAGTTATGGGATTTTCAGAAACGATATGTAATACCTTGAATAAATATTTCCTATTCTTTCTAGGCGACTAGAAGCCATAACTGTTTGTATATAAATCTAAATGAATTCCAATAAATTTTCCCGGAGGATATGGTATGGATGTACAAGCAGACGACTTCTATTGGAAATTTTCGTTTGACATATTGCAACGTCACCTACCGGCATACTGATTAAATAATTTTTATGTTTTCAAAGAAATATCTCCGTCTGCACTTGACAGATCTGGTTCTGGTTATACGTACGTACGTGCCGAGTTCTTCCGATTTCCAATTCCCGATGAAATTTGCATGAAACAGAAGCTCTATCTAGCGCTCTAGATTAACAAAAAGGTAATGATAATTTCTGAACCTGTTGAATAAAAACCGAAAATTTAAGCTTCATTTTGAAAATAATTTGGAACGATGAAGGATTTGTGAAATGGCAGCACAAGACGTTGACGATTTTCTCGATGATGAGCTAGTAAACCAATATATTATTTTTCCACCTGATGTGATTGCAGCAATTGATCTGGTAAGCAATTTCTTTACTTTTGGTTATCCTGGTCTATGAGGTTACACATTTTTCAATTAATTGTAAACTTCTACCAGGTTTTTCCTAGTCAAGACCCCTTGGACAGAGCTGATTTCAATCCAATCGATTACATAAATAACTTATTCCCTACAGAACAATCCCTATCTAATATAGAAGAAGTTATTTCTGATTTTCAAGGAAAGATACATAGTTTGGATTCAGACATAAAATCATGCATCCGCAGCCAAAGTGGTGTCTCTGCTGATGGTGCAGCAGCATTAGAGGAGGCCCAAGTAGCAATATCCCAATTATTTGCACGCATCAAGGACATCAGGGCTAAAGCTGAAAAATCTGAACACACTGTTCGAGAAATAACAAGAGACATCAAACAGCTCGACATAGCCAAGAGAAACTTAACATCTGCAATAACAACACTTAACCATTTGCACTTTCTTGTCTTTGGAGTGGACCAGTTACAGTATGCTTTAGTATTTTTCCATTTAGTTTAAATTTTCCCAATGATGATTTCCTGTAGATCTCTCTGTCAGAAGAGGCAGTATTCTGAGATTGCCAGTCTTCTGCAAGGCGTGAATCGGGTAATGGAACATTTTACCCCCTATTTAGATATTCCGCAAGTGAAACAACTGGCCGCTCAAGTACTACATTATCGATAAAAAACTCTATATGGAAAATTTAACCTTGTGCTATCTTGACAGCTGGAACAAATCGAGAAAAGTCTTGGCGACCAAATTTCAAGCGATTTTAAAGAAGCGTTCTCGGGCACTGGCCCGAAACAACCATCCACACTTACCCAACTTAGCGAGGCATGCTCGGTGCTCAATGTAATCGAGCCAAGATTCAAGTAAAAATTTTCTTCTTAAATTATCATTGTAATAATTTTTCAAAATAATTTTTCCTTTTCTCTTAACTTGTTTATTTTCTCATTCTTTTAGGCGGGAAATAATCCGTTGGTTCGTTTCGCTTCAATTAGTCGAATACAGCCACCTGTTTCAAGAGTCGGAGGAAAACGCTTGGCTGGATCGGATCGACCGGCGATATGCCTGGATAAAACGCCATCTTCTCAACTTTGAGGAACGAATGGGTCGTATCTTTTCACAAGATTGGGAAATGAGCGAACGTATTGCAGTTGAATTCTGTCATCTCACAAGGTTTTCATTGCTTATATATGCTTGTGTGATTCGCATCTCTTATCTCCCCCAATTTTTTTTATGTCAAGGAATGAATTGACAAGGATAATGGCCAAGCGGGTGAATGAAATCGATGTTAAACTGCTTTTGTTCACCCTACAGAAAACTACTCAGTTTGAAGAACTTCTATCGCGAAGGTGGTTTTAAGGTTTAAAGTGGTGAGAATTTATCGGAAATTTGCGTTAAAATCTACTTTTGTTGTTTCAAATCCCCAAGGTTTACAGGGGCATCCATGGAAGATCTCATATCATCTGAAACTTCGAGTAAAAAAACTGAAAGTACCAATCCTTTTGAAGAACCCCATGGGAAGAATCCATTTGAAGAAGACGAAGAACCTGAAAAACCAATTCTACCTACCCAAACTCAACTCACAACGACTGAATCACTCATGGTTTCGCCATTCCACGGACTGATTAGTCGTTGCTTTGAAAGCCATCTCAACATCTTTGTTGATAGCCAAGACAAGTAAATTTTACCATTGTTGAGCGTTCGTCTTGATCCAATTATTTTGTTTGTTTTCAGAAACTTGGCCGAGTTGATCGATCGGTTTGTCGCAGACTTGAAAATTCAAGGCTCTTCACTAGCCCAAGCAGAAATCGAAGGTTGCTGTGTCTTACCTTCCTGTGCAGATCTTTTTGTCTTCTACAAGAAATGTCTCCTACAGTGCGCACAATTAAGTACAGGTCAACCTATGCTTTCGTTGACATCTGTGTTTAAGAAATATCTTAGAGAGTATGCGACAAGATTGCTTCAGAGTAACTTACCCAGGTACGGTCGTTGTAGTAAATGATTTCACGGTAGTGAAGCGGTTTGAACTAATCTAGCTATTGTTAAAATTATAGATCAAACAATGCTAGTTCGGTAACGCCGGTTCTACCTATGAGCATGAGTAGCTTGACGAAAGATTTCACCAGAGAATTACGTGATCTGAGTTCTGGCGGGGCTGCTGGGTTAATCCAAAATTTCCAGAGTCTGCTAAAGGAAGGTGACATGTCCAGTACTTCACCTAAATACAACAAAGATGACATTGCGCGAATCTGCACGTGGGTTTGAGACAATGTTTCTGTATCACTATGTAAAAATAATCTTCGCTGTATCGCATAGTATCCTAACGACGGCGGAGTATTGCCTCGAAACCACTCAGCAGCTAGAAGGAAAACTTAAAGAAAAAGTCCAGCCAGCTTTGGCTGACAAAGTTGATCTCGGATCCGAGCAGGATCTCTTTGGAAGGTAGACTGGCTTTTATTCGCGATTTTGTTTCTTCCGCTGAATAATTAACTACTTTTGTTGTGAGCAGTGTCATTAGCCAGTGCATTCAGCTCTTAGTAGCTGATTTAGAAGGTGCCTGTGAACCGGCTCTCGTAACCATGGCAAAGGTATTATTTATTGTTACATATGTAAATTTTTGATGCCTTACAATTAACAACTCTGTAGACCGCCTGGCAAACTTGGGAGAGTGTCGGCGATCAATCTCAATATGTAACCCTAATCACATCACAGTTCAAACACTATATTCCGTTCATACGGGACTGCTTAACGTCTTCAAGGAAATATTTCACCCAATTTTGCATGCGCTTCGTCAAGTATGTTAGTTTGTTCTCGTTTATGAAACTGTTTAATGAAAACCATTTTACATTTCCATCCAAAAGTGCATTCATGGCCCGTTTTGTCCAACAACTTTATAAGTGCAAACCAGTTGGCGTCGTAGGAGCGGAACAGTTACTGCTGGATACGCACATGCTCAAAACAGCTTTGCTTGATTTGCCTTCTGTCGGAAGTCAAGTGGCGCGGAAACCACCGGCTAGGTAACGCTTTAGGAAATTACTTTAAGCCACCTTCCCGTAATTCTTCCTTCAGCTAATAATTTGACTTAACTGTTTCATATTTATACTTTCTAAAGCTATTCCAAGATGGTTGTCAAAGGAATGACACGCGCAGAAATGATACTTAAAGTAGTTATGGACGCCTCCGACACGAATGCTAAATACGTTGCACACTACATGCGCCTGTTGCCAGAATCGGACCCCTCTGAATTTCAGAAAATTCTCGATATGAAAGGAGTTCGTCGATCTGAACAACAGATGCTGGTAGAGATTTACCGTTCTCAACAGACAAATCAAGGAAATAAAGAAGACAGCTCGGGTTTCACCTCCGTTGCAACAAGCAATACGCAAGGGCTACCTCTTAGCCCGGACCATGAATCGAGTCGCATAAAAAAACTCGAAAAACTTATAAAACGGCGCCTTTAAATCCTACCTGCTAATAATTTAGGTTAATTTAGGTTATCGTTAACGCGCTTATGTGTTTTCTGTTTTCAAACTGTATAATTTTTACCGTATAAATAACTTACCATCCTTAACTGGACTCTGTTACAAAATATTGCACCTGCCGGTACATTTGACTGAGGTTGAGATCGTTCCTCTTTATTGAACGCGCTCTTATTTTGTTGTTTGAAAACTTTTCTATTTTTCCGTAAGTAGATTGCTCTGAAAAAGCACTATTGCAAACATATCAGTCGTCAAAATTTTATTTTTGGCGCGTAAAACTATATGGTAACCTGAATATACCCCACACAAGCATCATAACTCTGCATGGTACAGTATTGACGTACGGATTCAATGGTCTTGGGTTCAAACCCCCACTGTAGTTTTACTGACAGAATCAAACAGTTAAATATACTATGGACATTATGTCAAAAGAAAAAAGAAAATTTAATCTGAAAGAATTATTCTAAGTCCAAATTTATTGAACACAAATGACACGAAAATATAGACAAGAAAACAATAAGACTCATAGCTCAGTGGAAGAGCATCGGCATACGGCGCCGAAGGTTTAGGTTTCAAACCCCGAAAGAGTCGAATAAATGTCTACAAACAACAGTTGTATTAGGTGATTGAGTAAACGTTGTATACAAGTTAAAGTTGAAATTGTGTAGCAAATGGTTAAAGGCCGCTGCAATGTGAAACATTACGCAATGATGACAATAAATAAGCTATTTATTAAAACGTATTATAATATGTAATATTATTCTTTGCCATCCCGTTACTTCGTAACGAGTTCCAAGATCAAGGCAGAAGTAGACTCCCAGTCTACCTCTGCCCTGCTTGAACAACCCCCGGGGAGATTACCCGGGGAGTGGCTAAGAGAAGCCGGAAAAGGATGAAGAGTGATGATACGGACAAGCTTTTACGTGAGCGATTAACCGTTAATTCGGATTTGTGGGTAGCCTCTTCGCCCTCCAATGATATCATAGAACTTGAGGACCCCCACGTCCCCTTTCCGGACAGCGCACTCACAACCGTTAACTGCTGATCACAGTAGGGGCATGACCCCCTACGGGCTTATTACGAGTCAAGGGGAAACGGGGCCACAGAAAAGAAGGGAGCCCAGATATGCACTTCAATTTATAAAAATTTAAATTTGTAATCTTCGGGACGAAGCACGACCATCGGTGATGTGGATGTAGCTTCCTTCGTAAATGTAGCATCTCTATCCGCGTACCATTTTCCGACACGTGCAAAAATAGTTACATGACATCTTTTGTGGTTAGTTGGCATAACACGATCACGAATTCTGGAATAAATAAGAAAACTTAAATCAAGAGGCACTTGAATTTATGCATATATTGTTTAAGCGTACCATAATGTGCAAACTCTGGCATGAGAATTAGAAGTTCTTACTGCATCAATGTAAACTGGTTTCTTGGAATCACAATTAAAAGCCCAGAGAATTTCAAACTCAATGCAGCAAAATTTCTTTAAAAAGCACTGCAACAGAATTAATAGATATTAAACATGTCTTTTGGGAATATTAGATTCTACAACAAAACTTATTACCTCAGACTTCTTTTAGACCGTTTCGAAATGAATAGTGCGTAATATGATGACTAGCCATTTTTTTTTGATTTTTTTCATTACATTTCCTATTCTTGCAAGCCAAGCAACACCCTCATACTGAAATCAAAACAAGACAAATGTTAAAAATAAATCAAACTAATTTTTTCATTTCTTTTACCTGATCCAAGAAAGCTGTGATGTGACGACCAGCTGACCAGCTCCTGTAACACAAATTGGTCCATTACACTTCGTAATACCAGATTATAAAAGACAATTTTTGGTTCAATTTAAAATAATTACCAATTTCAAAATCTAACTGGCGAATCGAAATGAATTGAAAACTTAGTTTTCAATGAAGTACCTTGTACCTTAGTGGTAAAGCGTGAGTCTGCAATACATATGTATAACTTGTGTTCGAATCCCAGGCAGGTAACTGTGATAGAATTCAGTGTCTTTGATGGCTTAAATGTAGTGACCCCTAAGATGAAAATAATAGGAATACTTCTCTTATGTTTTAGTGAACATAAAATCTTGTGTCTTAGCTAATAAGCTAAGACACAATCCCTATATGGAAGTAATGAAAAGCCCCATACTTTCACTCCTGTAAATGAAATCTTACTACGGATATAGGTAAATCTAGAAATCGAATATACTTAGTAATGTACATTTTAGTTCTTACGAACTTAGATAGAAATCGATAGTTTTAGGAGTCCAAAAGGAAATGAAACGTTACTTGTTAGTAAAGTTAGGCGAAACGGAAAGAGCGATCTTGGTCTCTGCGCTGCTGTTCTAGTCCACGTCCTACATCGTCAAGTTAACGTTGCAGAGCTGTCCATCTGGATTCTGTCCATTGAAGTAAGTCTGTATGAGCGTTCAGAATTCGCGCAATTTTGGCAATCTGAGGGCAAATAAAGTGAGTGTAACAGTACATATGGATGGTTTCCTCAAAAGAAAAATAAATACCGGATCTGCTGTTGCTTCATGTTGCCTGCTAGCCGCATTCATTCTCTCGATGATCTCTTTGAGGTCGTCGACTCGTCGGCCAATTGCCTCATTTGTGAATCAATATTCTCCGCTAGTTGATACCTGAAAAACATCACAAGGATCAACACATTTATTATAAATGGAGTACTAGTAGAAAAATGAACTACGTGTGGTCGCGTTTCGTATCGTGTGGCATGTTGTTCATTTCTTGCTGAAGGCTCTCTTCCAAAGGAATGAGCATCTCTTCAAGTTCACGTTGTTGGGCACGGAAAAAATCCAATTCTGACTCTAAACGCACTTGTTCTTTCTCGACTCTGTTGACAGAGTCACTCAGTGCGACAATCTATGAAATGTAATTTGTGTTATTGATTTTCGGATATGCGACATGGAATATTCTTCGTTTTACATTACCTTTTCACCGTTTGAAACTAAAAGTCGATCCCAAGAAGCTACTGAATTGGCTTGATTTTAAAAAGTTTTCTCTTGTTCATCCAGATCAACTGACCACTTGTTAATTGACTCTTCTAATTGACTCTTCTAATTGACGGTACGTGATATTTCTGAGCCATGTGCTATTACGAACTTGATAGTTTCCTAAGAAATATAAAATTGTGTCAAAAATGTCAAGTGATTTTTATTGTATTAAATGTTTTTTTCTTCTTAGAATACCTTGAAAAGTGAGTAAATCAAACACCAAAAAAGTAAAATTCAAACAATAACTTGTTTGACTTGCAAAAACAGTGTTCAATTTTGATAATATCGTGTGATTTGTTTTGTTTTTTGATTGGATAGAAAAAGGTGCTGTGGGTTGTCAGCCTGGAATTTAGATGGACGGAATAGCAGGAAACAGACCAACTTTGAATTTGTGTTACCAAACTTTCATCTTGGTGCATTACCTTTCACAAGTATGATTTACCCTTGGCAATTAATTAAGCCAGACTTTTTGTACAGTTGGGCTTAAAAGTCGAGCTCGTCAAAAGCCTGATAGTGGTTTGGCTTGCTTTCTTGTACAGTCAGCTTTTTTGCAAACCCGACTTTTTTAGCCCAACTGATCAAAAAATCAGGTTTTAACATATTTACAGATTATGGCATGGATTGTAGTTTGTAGCCATACCCATTGCCTCATGATTCATATATGATATATGATCAATATAACTTCTGCCAGACTATATAAGGCTTGTTATCTGGAACTTTCATTTCTCATTTCTTAGACAACCCCAGCAAACCCCATTGTCACGTCACTGCAAAAGAAAGGAATTCAAACGTTCTTTAAGAGTGAATAGATATTTTACCATCAGAATGATACCATGCTTATCTTACGAATAATTAATCCCGTTGTAAAGTAGGCCTTGAGTAAAATATAATGCAATTACCAAAAACTGGAGAACTTCGGTAACCTGCCAAAACATAACAACAATGCTACAAGCCTACAGCCCTACAACCATGCTACAACTGGTAAAGATGAACCGTGAATTTCTTTCACAGACGATCCATCAAACAGTGTGGCCATCTTTTGACCTACTTTTACTTTTATTAATCCCGCTTTTTTGTATACTTGTATAAAAAAGTAGCGCTCGGCCCTGCTGCATATAAGGGTTGACTTTGACCAGCTAATAACGGAACATACTGGCGCAACCCAAAAAATTAATTTTTTTCTCAGCGGTTTTTCACTCGTCGTGCCAGCAACTTCCGTTGTTAAGCTCGTCAAGGTCAACCCATAATTGCACCGGGGCCGTTAACCACCCATCAGTTGAAATCGAGATCCCAGGACCCGAAACCAAAAAACCCATTCGCCTCACAATCGTGAAAACCTACGTCAACCAGCACAACGTAGAACGTACAAACAACCCCCCACAACCGTATCAAACCGCCCGGCCCCGAACGGAGTGAGGGCTCCTAGTACAATGGCGATCGAACATCGAAATCGGTCTAACAATCGATCGACAAATTCAGTATTTTGAAGATTCCTCCTTTGAAGTCGTCGTCTATTCAAATACCTCTTTCAAGTGTTATTTTGACCGCTAGATGACAGTGCTCGTTAGCTATTTATTTGCAAAATAAACGGTCAAGTCAAATAGCGAAAAATAGTTGACTATAAAAAAGTGGATCAAACGCGTTCCGTATAAAACGGCATACTGTAATGAGCCTATCTAGAATAAATGAAAAAAGTAGGAAGGTCTTCCCCGTTTTGACATAATCAAAATCAACAAGCCTTATAATATTAGCAGGAGTAGTAGCAGACGATATTACTTCTTGCGTTGGATTGGACTATTGGAGGTTTGGCTTTGACAGTTACCTGACGTTTAAACGGTTATCATGAGACTGTAGCTGTACTATTTGGATCTGTCCGACAGGATCGCATAAGACGGCTGACTTGTATTATTGCTTACAGCAAAACCCTGTTTCGTTCATTCGTTGTTTACATTTAAGGATCCTTAAACCAATCGGAGTCATCTTTTGTTCTGTTGCATTCTCTTGTAAAATGACAGGTGGAAACAAAAAACTCCATGTTACAGGTACATCTGAAACCAAAAAGAATAGACCTAAAGTAAGTAACTTCTTAGGCTGACATTCAAGCAGATATAAAATATGATGACGATGACAAAATATCATTTGAACAGGTGTTAAAATCATCAGATCATTCTTCACACAGTCATGGCCAGGGTGTTTCAAAGCTGAGTGTTTTAAAAACACAACATAATGGAAGTCTTTACACTGGTTTTGGTGTTATTGCCATAAGTGTTGTTTCCTGGTTTGTCTACCAGGGTTATCTAGAAACGCGGGTGAATAGCCCATTGACTGAAAATAAGGTGGCTTTCCCGTCTAGTCATGATTTCCCAGAAAGATATTGGGGAAGTTTTCGGCCTGGAGTCTACTTTGGTATGAAGTCTAGGGACAAACATTCTTTGCTTGCAGGTCTTATGTGGTTTATGCCTGACGTTGCTGCAGCTGGTAACTTAAATTTGAGGTGAAAGAAATTGAAAAAATGGATGTTAGATTTCTTTTTTCTAGTAACAAAAAATTTTTCAATACAGACACCTTTGTGACCAAGGAGACAACCTGGAGCAATATGGTTGGAAAGAGCATGATGGAAGAAACTTTGGTGTTCAAGTAATTGTTGATAAATTTATTCAGTTGGAAACATCTTTTGTAACCAAACTTGGTGGTAATCATGGAGGAGACTGGACTGCCAGGATTCAGGTTGAACCAAGGGTAAATGACAAAACTATTCTTTTAAAAATCTTGAAGATAATTAATATTGAATTTTCACAGATGAAAGAACTGAGGGGGCAACAGGTGACACTGTTTTTTTATCTAACTTTGGATGACAATGGAAAAGGACTGCTTCAACCTATTAGAATGATTGATAATATGGACACATCAGGAATGGAAGCCAATGAATCAGTCAAATTTCTTGGCCTTTCTGCTGTGCATGGGCACACTGAAACGTTAGGGGATTTTCGAGTGAGTTTCCATCATGCCAATGAACAATCAATCGTCCATACTGCCTTTCTTAGCACAACTGTTGCCAGCCCACACCTTGTTAAAGATGCCTTGCAGTCTGGATTAAGACTAATGGAGGACAAGAAGAGCAAACAGCGTCATATCAGTCTTGCCGGAACTCTGTTCGCCAAAGAAGACAAATTAAAGCAACCCAATTTCGTTGTTCATCAAGTTACCGGAAAATTACCCCTTCTACTGGAAATAGTTTACGAATCAAACAGTTTTGCCGAACGTGGAACCATGCTACGGGGGGAAGTTTACGACGCTCTTCTTCAAAAGTATCGGGAACAGTTTCGAATCCAATTTGAAAGCAAGTTTCGTCTTAACGAAAAAGGTTTCAGTGAAGAGGAACAAGATTTTGCTAAGTCTGCCATGAGCAATCTTGTAGGGGGTATCGGCTACTTCTATGGAAGCTCCAAAGTTCAATCTGTTCACAATAAGGAACCTGTGCCGTATTGGAATGCCCCACTGTACACAGCTGTTCCATCTCGTAGTTTTTTCCCCCGAGGATTTCTATGGGACGAAGGATTTCACAATCTCATCATCAGTCAATGGGATCGCGAGATCTCGTTCGATATCATGGCCCATTGGTTTGACTTGATGAATGTTGAAGGTTGGATTCCACGTGAGCAAATTTTAGGTTCAGAAGCCCGGGCTCGAGTGCCCGACGAATTCGTGGTGCAGAGAAACAACCAAGGAAATCCACCAACCTTTTTCCTTGTGCTGGACGCCATGTTCAAGAACCGACCTGTACGGGATGTAAGCACGCTGGAGTTGGAGCAGCTTAATCGCATGTGGCCACGCTTGGTGGCCTGGTACAACTGGTTCAATACTAGCCTGCATGGCCCAGAACCAGGAACTTACTACTGGAGAGGTCGAGATACTGCGTCCGTCCGCGAACTGAATCCCAAGTCTCTTTCATCTGGATTGGATGACTATCCTAGAGCCTCACATCCAACAACATATGAACGCCATCTTGACTTACGTTGTTGGATTACGCTCGCAGCGAAAGTAATGGCGTCCATCGCCGATCTTATTGGTCGGGAAGGTCGGAAATACCACGAGACCTTCGTTTTCTTATCGAACAATGAATTACTGAACGCACAACACTGGTCAGAAAAAGCCAAACGCTACGCCGACTATGGGCTGCACACGAGTAACGTCACGCTGCGGCGACCCAAAAGCGTTGCTGGCCAGCCAAAACCCGACAAAATTCGATGGGTTTCCGAAGAGCCAACGCCTCGATTTGTTGACGATACATTTGGTTACGTCAGCCTCTTTCCGCTGATAATAGAGATTCTACAGCCTGATTCACCTCAGCTTGGACAGCTTCTTCAGGATTTGCGGAATCCTAATTTACTTTGGACTAAGTATGGACTTAGAAGTCTGTCTAAAACGTCGCCCTTGTACAACAAGCGCAATACGGAACACGATCCTCCGTACTGGCGTGGTCCAATTTGGATCAACATTAACTATCTAGTTGCTCGCGCATTGCACCATTACTCAGTAGTGGAGGGCCCGCATCAAACTCGAGCGTTGTTGCTCTACAATGAGCTTCGCGAAAACCTGATCAGCAACGTTTTACGCGAATATCGAAAGACTGGCTACATTTGGGAGCAATACAATGATGCCAATGGAGCTGGCCAAGGCTGCAGGTAGGAATCTCTTTAAACTTTAAATAAAAGCAAGATTAATGATTTAAATTTTCTCTTTTTCATAAAGGCCTTTTACCGGATGGTCTACTCTTGTCTTACTACTGATGTCAGAAACCTACGTCTAAAAAGAAGGGCAAGCGTGCATCATCCAACGGCAGAATTGTACAAACATTTCCAAGAACATCTAGAGAAGAAAAAATTATGTCATGAGTACAATTTCTACAGCAATACACTGTGTGTATTTGAATTCTAAAAATAGTGTTACTGATGGTTAACGATAGTTCCTCATGGCCGATATCAGCGATGGAGGCTGAAGGTAAGCAGCACTGGGAATCAGAGCCAAATAACCAAGAAAAGCGCGTTACTACGAAAATTATGTAAGGTATTAATTTTTAGGTGTTTACCAATTATAACAATGACGATTGTAACTCCTACTACTGACGCTACGGTGACTGCCATTACGAAACGACGTTTTCGTGGATCTTCGTTTTGTAACGGGACCACGTAAGGACTGGAAAAACTGTCGTCTGTCGAAGCTTTCATCGGTCTTTCTGAACCAGTCAAGTTTGTCATTTCAAGTTCGTTGGGTGACTCTTCTACAGGAGGGCTGTTGACAATTTTAATGGTTGAAACTTCTTCTATGCACTTGCTATTGCAAGCGAACGAGCTTGTCGGAACAGACACTGAGCCGTTAAGGATAAGGTTGTCGAAACGAGACGTAGATTCGAAAACAGCACATGCGTCAGTGGGGTTTGTCTTAAAAATGTTCATGTTGCACTCCAACCTTCTGTAGACCTCCGACTTGTTTCGGTACATCTTCTCCTCATTTTCACAATTAACGGAGATTATTCCTATACTGTCTATCTCTGACTGGCTGGTGTCTTCATCGTCAAGGCTGAACATGTTTCGACGGTGCAACGTTTTTTGTCATCCGAATTCTGTTCTCTGTCACGCATCAGTCATGTGGGGCACTGGAATTTGACACCTATACAAAGAAGCCCATCGCAAAATGTTTGATTATGGGTATTAGATGATAATTAAATAATTTAAAAATTATTTCTTACCACAAACTGCGTCACTTGTGAAGCAATAGACAACAGTGATATTCGGTTTTGTTTTGACAGAATGGGTCTCTCCAGAATGCATGACTTCATGAGACTGGTAGTGGCGTCAGCCCAACGTTAGAAGACCATTATTTCTTATACCAGCATTGAAGTCGCGTACCATACGAAGAACAACGGTGACTCCCACTTGTTCGAAACGAAACTGTACCTCTTCTGAAATGCAAATTAGAGTACATTGGTTAAATGTTAATTCAGTTTAAAAACAAGATATGCAATTCTAATCACTTTTCCAATGTTATTCTTGATACTTACGGTAGCAGGTAACCGTGTAACATGTAAATGTTGTCAAAAGTTGTATTTGTAGCCAATCTTGCTCATTTGATATACTGTATATATTGACAATATACATATTTATATATAAATAATTATTAAACATTTGCATAATATAAGAAATCCTATTATTGCACGAGAACAAACAGATGGTGTGCTGTCGGAGAAGTTGACGTCATTCATCATCGCTTTGTTGTCTTTCGATTGTCAGCTAAAAAAAAAAACGAAAAACGACAACAATACGTCGTCAAGATTTGTGTCTTCTCCATCAAGTCCTCTTTCTTTTTACGGGTAGGGGAGGGGGGCGGTGCTCACCATTTTACGGTACCAAAGAAAACATAACTGAAATTGTTCGTTAGCGTTACTCTATCGGGGTGTTATATGATAAGGCAAACAGACATGCATCTTTCGTTACGAGACAGCATAGATTGACCTTCTTTTTTTCTTTTCACTGAGTATAATATTAAGTGAGTTGTGTACTTTAAGTATCCGTTAAGATATGATGCAATTCTTGTCCTTCTCTTTGTCGCCTCCAGCGTTGGAGGCGGTTCTCGATGATTGTCCTGCCGATGAAGATTGAAGGGTTTGAGACCGCTGGCGGGCCGAAGCCAATGCCATGGCGTCATTGGGCACGTAGCTGATGCGCACGCCACCGTAAGCTGCACGACGTGCCGCAGGTAAACGATAAGATGAATAGTCTTCTTCCTCATCACTGCTCGAGCTCGAGCAGGTGGAGCAGACGCTCACCATATCCATGTCGTTAATCGGGCGGTGTCTGTTGACAGCCCGTCCACTACTGGGCCCAGCCTCGGCTCGGCTTCCAAAACTGGAAGTGCCGCTATCCATCGCCTCTTCCAGAGCTATAAACGTCGAATCAAATTGAACGTTAGCAATTATTAAAACAAAGTTGTGTCCGAATTTTTATGAAATCCAACATACCACTGCGACCGGAATAAGAATGAGAGCGTGGAACATTGGGATTTTGTGGCTGAAATTGTTGTTTCCGACGACTACCACTCTTGAATGAAAAAGACGATGAGCAAGACGAAGGATGGTGATGATCATTGGTTTTACGGCAGCCACCGCTACTGCTACTACTGCTAGTGTCTCCTTCAGGAGTTCTTCCACCGCCTGATGCTCCGTCGATCATAGGTACCTTATTTATTACGAAATATGACGTTAGCTTTCCATGCACCATCATACAATAAGTACGACTATGACTCACTTGGTTGGGATCAAATCTGACGCTCAGTTGCCGAGAATCCGCCCCACCATTCTTACTCCGCCCACTCATCAAATTGGATTTTCTGGGCGTGCAACCTTCGCCCACCGGCGAATTCGTATCTGCCGGGGTTCCGTCGTCTTCGTCATCGTTCGATCCGCTTCGAGTATTACCGTCCGGCTCCGTTTGAGACGTCAAGTCCGGAAGAGACGTCGAATGCGAGTCGGGGCTGCGCCGCAAACCCGTCTGCTGTTGTAGTTGCTGCTGCTGCTGCGGCTGGATCAAATTGGCCGCCGCTGCGGCTTCCAATAATTTATCGAGCACCTGCTTGGTCAGCAAGGGCGCCACCCCACCTGCAGCCACTTTGCTCAAGAGCTGTTCCAAATTCAAGACGGCAGGATCGGTGGTTGTGGCCTGTTCGGGCGAAGATTGAGCGTTCGCAGGCGTCACGACCACATTTTCCGTTTGCACCTCCTACGGAGAAAGAACAAAAACAAAACAAAAGTCATTAGCAAAAGACGTCCATGCATTGCTGATTAAATTGATCGTTACCTGGCGGGGTGTTTCGCTTGATTTCGGCTCCACCTGCGGCTGCTGTTGCTGCTGCTGCTCAGGGCTAGCCATAGGGAGGACGGAATACGTCATCGGTTCGGATCGATAGCGTGGCGAATCGTCGAGCGAAAGGTTCTCCAAGGGCGGATGATTCTCGTAAAGCGGAGGGGCCGGTTGCTGCTGTGCTGTTTGATAGGGGCGCAGGCTCTTTCGGCCCATTCGCGGAGATCTGTAAACGTGAGTGGGCGAATTGCCAGCAGAAACAATCTGCTGCTGTTGCTGCTGCAAATTCATTGGCGGGATCGTTGCGGCGGATGGCGCCACTTCGGGCGCTGAGACGTGCTGGCGGAAGTCGACCACCCCTCGGTGAGCGATGCCGACGCTCGACATGGGCAAAGGCACTGGACTGGTGGTGCCATTGCAGCTAGATCCTCCCAAGCTGGACAGGTCCGTCATGGGCTGCCTCTTCGACCGTCGCACTTGGTTGGGCGATGGAGAATTCAAGTCCGATCCAGCGCCGACGGTGCTCGTCACGCTACGTGGCGGCGCCGGTGGTAAGCCCAGGTTGAGGTTGGCCGGCGATGCTGGCGATAGTATTTGCTGCTGACTGGAATAGTCCGATGCTTCAGTCGTTTCCGAATTAGCGTCATCTTGATTACCTGTTGGGTAATAAGGTTTACACAACAACAATCGTTATCAACAGTGTTGCCATTTAATAGAAATTCAATTTTGAAATCGACTGGCCCACACCAGATGCAAAGAAATACAAGGAAAAAATGCGAAAAAAAGAAAAATCTTTTTTAAAAAAATGAGATTCGCTCGAGTGATAAGTTGAAATTATGCAAAACGTTAGTATGGCGTGCGAAACATTATTATGAGCATTAAAAAATAAAAGAAAAAGAAAGGTGTCGAAAAGAAACATACCATTTCGGCCACGCCATCGCTGTTGCTGCTGCTGGGTCTTGCCAGACCTGATTCGTCTCGGACTGCGGGAGGCGGACGACGAAGGCGAGCCGATGGACGGAAGCAAGGACGGACTCGAGCCGCTCACGCCGGACTGGTGATGATGATGCATCAGACTGTTGCTGTTGCTGCTGTTGTTGCTGTGCGTGGGCGTGTGCGCGTTCGAGTCCGTGCTCGGCGTAGGTGGCTCGCCTTTACTGCAGCCAATCGAGCAAAAGATGAGCCCTCGACGAGGCAAGAACGGCCTGCCCAGCAGAGACGTCCTGCACGTGTGGCAACAGAAACAGCCGTCCGTGGCATGCCAGTGCTGGCCTTCGTGAGTCATTTGACCTGCACCAAACCATATAAAGAGGGTTACCAATAATAATCGTAAATTAGTTGGTGTTTTATTGTTTAATATTTCGAGATGATGGCAAATAAATCTTTTCACTGAAAGCGTATCGACTGGGCACGAAGTCGGCCTTCGTTCCGACCAACATTCGTGCGTAGGCGGACGAAATGGAAATCTTCTTTTTATATCCATTATTCATTGGGCAAACGATGGAGTGAGAGTTTATAAAAAAGAGTGTCGGGGCAGAAACAGAGAACCGCACCGTCGAGATGAGATAAGACACCCAATAAGGGCAAACTCAATCATTGATAAAAGCCACAACAGAGAGGTCACATTTTGCATGCGCTCTTGGTTCGAGCGTGTTTGATGGACGAGCTTCTTTGCCGGCCCGATTTTTGGCGACATTCAACAATCGTATGAAGAGTGGCATCAAAAAGTTCAAAATGCATCAGAGCACAGCATTTTCATAAAATGACAGACCGTATGCAAGTTTTTTTTTTTTTTAACTTCACGTCAGAACAATTGAATGCCATGCAGAAAAAAAAAATGCACCAAAGATATTCTGGTGGTTTGCATTGGAACATGTTTCTTTGTCTTCCAGGAATCGTGGGCAAGAGACACATCTAAATTCTACGTCTCCTAAAAAAGAAATAATATCAACAATTTTATATTTGCTTACCTTGATCGACTCCGATGGGCTCGCCGCAGGCGTCGCAGTACTCGGAAAAGATGGCGTCGAAACAGTGAAGGCAATACGGTCGTGAATCACGCATGATGTAACGCTGTCCGCCCAAAACTCTGTCGCATTCAAAGCAGGCAAAGTGACGCATGTGCCAGGCCCGGCCTTCCGCCTCCGTGCACTCGTCCGCCAAGATGAGCTAAATAAATCGAATCAGAAAAATTATATCGATTAGAATCGACTTAAATCAACTTGTCAGGGTCTTTAAAAACAAAAGAAAACGTACCTCATCACAAGCAGCGCAACGAGGTTTCAAAGTTTCCGCGTGATGTCGTCCACAAAAGAGACGACCGTCGCGATAAAAGTAGATCAAATCGACGAGCAATTCGCGGCAAACGCTGCACGTAAAGCAGCCCGGATGCCAACAATGGGCTGGTCCGGCTCTGGAAGCCATGACGGCCATATCTCCGCCGCCCATCGATTCTGTGCACTGCACCGTTCCAAAGCAAAAAAAAAACAAAAAAAAAAACAAACAAACCCAACCATGAAATTTGAAGTGACGTGAAAGGTTTAGATTCAAAGATTTCAAAAAATATGAAAATGTAACAGAAAAACAGGTCCGTCATGTTTCTATTGTCCATCTTTTGACGTCGGACGGTCCGTTTCATGTAACTGTTTTTTTTCTATGACATTTGACGATGATAACGAACCTGATGGCAAGAGGTGGGCACAGGGTTGGCGACGGGTAGTTGGCGGACGGTGCCACGTCCGAGGGCCTCGCGCTTTCGCTGGGCCGAGAAGAGCCGCAATTCCTTTTTCTCGTCCTCGGAGAGCGAGGAACAATAGCGCACCTCATTATCGTGCGGCGGAAGTTGGTGCAGCAGCTGGCGAATGCGGTATTTTTCGCCAATCGAGTTGACGTAGGGCACTTTCTCTTCCGGCAGCACGGAGAAATACAAATGAACCTGTTTACACACAAACAAACGACCCAAACAAAAAAACCCAATTAAATATGAATTAAATGCACAAAAAAATAAAATACTTCTTCAAAATGAAAATTTCAAAGAAAGAAAAAAACAAACAAAACGGTTTGAATTAACGAAGCGTGTACACGCATTAAAGAAAATAATGATATGCTTATGACCGTTCCACGATTCCACATTTCTTTGCATTCGCTGACATCTGACAGGTGAGAATCATTTTTTTTTTGGAACGTCAGTCCCGCCGTCAGTGCGATCATTATTTTTGCACTTTCAAAGAAAACTGGAAACAAACCGGAAAACTTTTCCTTATCTTTTTAGCTCCTCAAAAAAAACAAAAAAACACGAATGAACGTCTACACGCAAACCACGCGGACATAACCCCCCCTCATTCCCGAAAGCTGCGGGGGGTGGAGACGTTGGCGGTTGTTTAACGTACAACACATACATAGCGTGTGACCCGGCAAGCAACGCAAAAGAAGAGAAAAGAAAATAACTGGCTGCTACCTCGTACACAGACGCTCGGTCGCGATTGGCCGACAAGTCATCATTTGCTTAAAAAAGACAGGAGATGTTGAACGAGCGGTCCGATTCGGTGTCATTTCAGCTCGTTTGATAGCTTCATAAGACCATATTTAGATAAAGAGAAAGAGTTGAAAATGGAAAACTCGAAGAAAATTCCGGTCTGGTTACAAACATTTTTTTTTTAAATAAAGAAGGACGTATTTCTACCCGTAAAAGGAGGCTCAGTCGTTAAAAAAAAAAATAAAGGTAACAACGAGAGTCAACAAGAGCCGCAGGTGTAAAAAATGGGGCTTCCAAAAAAAAAAACATTTGCGACGAACAGGCGACTTTTTTTTTTCTATAAAATTTGGCGTTGCACAACTTAAAGAGATATACATATATGTACGGCCATTACAGCGTTGAATACATCAAAGTCATCTTTGATGTATCGCGTTTTATTATTTATCCTGTGTAGCAATAAGCGTTTTCTTGCGCACAATTTCTGTCTAGTCCAAAGACTTTGAATGGAAACGAGCTGTTCAACAATTGTGGGACACACACACACACACACACACACAGAAATGAAATAGATAAAATACGTGCGGTGGGGTTTTGATGTTTTGCTTTTCTATTTGCCCAAAACTTTCTCGATATTGGGCAGAAAAACATCGAGGTCAGAAAGCGTGTTCGCCATTCGTCATTTTCAACAAATATTTGAATATGGCAAACACACAAGCAGAATGTGGCACACAAGGCACATAAACAAATATCCTTTTCGAACCGGATAGATGATTATTGGAGCTTTTCAGCACAGACATATATTCAAAACTATTTTTTGGGCGTCAATATCCAGCGGGATTTCGGACGAAAAAAAAAATAACAAACAAAAATTCAAGGAAAAAGGAAACGAATTTCTGGAAAAAAAAATCGATACCCCCTGTCGTGGAATCAATCTGCATTGATTTGCGTTTCACGGCGCAAAAAATAAGAAAAAAGAAACATATACATACATATGCCTGTCGATAAATACGTATATCAAGAAAAATAAAAAAAGATAAAATATGACTAGCCCTCCATGGGGTTATACGACCTCTTATTATTATTTTTATGTCCCAAACGAAAAAAAAAAAAAAAAAAAAGAAAAGTAGACACACCACACATAGAGTGTGTTGTTGTTTTTTTTTTTTTTATCCGGAATTTTCCCCCTCAATGGGGACCTTGAAGGGCGTTGCCAAAACTGTCACGCCCCGATAGGTTTCCCTACTACATCATTTTTCTCTCTCTAGATCTCCTAACATCTTTTCGCCTAGTTTTCTCTCCATTCTTTAAAGAGAGAGGGGGGGGGGGGCTGGAAAAGAAAAAACACATGTCCCACCTCTTCGTGCCTCGGGAATGACTGTCAACATATTTTTTTTTTCAAATGTTAACCTTGTCCGAATGTTTTCATGCGCGTGAAAATGTTGAAGTCATCGGCCACACGTTTTCTCTTTCAACCGACCAAAGATGTCGGCCTTTTCGGTCATCAAAAACTAGCCCCGTTTTCTACGTACACATGTTTTTTTCTCTCTAAAACATTGAAAAGAAGCAATGGCGCGTAAAAAACATGACAATTTCAAAGGTGATGTCGAGGACTTTAGCCGTAATTTACGAGCGACATCCAGCGCGATGAATAGAAAAAACAAGGAAACACACCGAGGGGATCGAAAAAAAAAGGGGGGGGACATAAAAAAAAAGAAAATTCAAAGATTGAAATGAACAGATTCCTTAGCACCATGGAACACTGCTGAGATCTTTCACAGACAAATATTATGACGTGCTACCTGCCGCAACGGCTGGGTGCATTCCCCCCTCCTTCCGCGCCCACACCACCATCGAAGCTGTATATCCAGCAGCCAAAAGGCGCAACAGAGACTTGTGTGTTAATGCATTTTGATAACGTAGGTTCACGAAAATCAAAAAATGAATTCTCGTTTTCTCGCCAGTTCTTATCTTGTTTTTTTTTTTCCTCTTCCAAAATGGAAATTAAAAAAACGAGAATTTAGACATTGGTGTGTGTGTGTGTTGAGTTCGAGTGTACGCACATGAAACCGTTATATTCAAAGTCAACGGGCGGCCTGGTACGGGTCCGAGTCATTAGCAATTCATGAAGTTTCTTCTTCTCCGAGACGAAACAAGATGAAAATACCTTGTCTATCTTCTACGAGGAGGTCTCTCAAAAAATATATATATATATATAAATCTGGGGGGATGGAGAAGAGAAACTCACTCCGCACACAAACGTATATACGTTATCCCCCCCCTCCTGGACTTAGAATTTCGACGATTGGGCGTGTGAATGCCCCTCTTCAATGCCTATTCAAATGTGTAGCGTAAAAGAACCAAAATTTTTTGTTTTTCTACTTTAAAGACGCGACGGGCGATCACGTCTCCCTCACACCGTGTGCCTTTCCTTGTTATTTTATTTTATTTTTTTTTTTTTGCTTAGCACCGCCAGCTGTCTCGGCTGATTAATAAGAACAAGAGTCCACGACACCCTTTTCTAGTTGTTCTTTTTTTCTCGCTCGATTTCTTGTTAAGGGCAGACAAAAGAGACAAGTCGCCTTATTTCGCACGACCCCAAAAAGACGTTAGTAATAAGGTTGTTGACTCTTCTCGTTGATCATCGCCACAACGGGGAACGACACGCACCTCTGAATTCACAAGTTGTTGTCGTTTTTTTTATTTTTAAAGAGAACAACCAGCAAAAAAAAAAGAAAACACACATTCTTCTTCTTTTACACTACTTTTTCATCTTCAACTTGATTATTTATTCTCTTTTTTTTTTCATACCATACGTATATCTATCCTTATATCTCAATCCTACGCCCCGGTTCTCCAAAAATGTACAAAAAACTCACACACACACACACACAAAGTTCGTCCGCAAGTTAGACGCTTCGTGTTGAGCCGGCAAAGGGCTGGAAAAATGAGATACTCTTACGGTAGTGTGAGTGAGTGTGTGATGGATCAGATAAACAAGTCGCTGACAGGCACATCACAAAGTCTGGAAGAAGAAGAGTTCTTTTTTTTCTTTCTTTCTGGGTATATGAAACGCATAGGCTAATTCATGCGTAAGCTGGAATATATAGAAACGATTACTCTTAAGCTTATACTTCGCTCCGGGTATGAAAATGATGAACACGGCAACAGAAGCGAAAAGAAAAAAAAAAACAAAGAAAAGGATGATGGCTCATCGCAATTCCCGATTTTTGAATCGTACAGCACTCGAGCGAGTTGCGGTTTCACTTTCGTACTCGTTACACTTTGCCGGTATCGTTAGTGGCTATTACTTTCACATAGTTTGTCATCTTCTTTCTCATGATGTTCTTTTATATTCTTCTTCAAGGTGAATTTCAGTTTGTTTTTTTTTTTTTCGTTTGGATTTTGAGGTTTGTTTTTCTTGTGATGTTGTTGACCAGCTGATTGGAGCACCACAATGTGCGACCCTCAAACTGCGCGGCCGCAAAATGCCTGATGGATGAGAATATTTTTCAGATTTTCCACCAAACGCGGTTTTCCCAAATGTCTGGAACTCAAAGACTTTGGGTAGATGGTTTCCCTTCCATCATTTCTCATTTCTTCGTTGCCCTTCTTCATTTATTTATTCCATGCGCCATGAGAAAAAAAGAAAGATGAATAACATTTAAAGAGCCACAAATGGGGGACCCTTTTCGACCTATTCAAATGTGTCGAATCGTGAAAGAATAAGAAATGATAAAAAAAAAGACGTTTTCTTTTAAGGAGGGGGGAGGGGAAGATTGGGCCATGAGCTGGCAACAAAAAATATCATCTCTCCAGCCGCGAGGAAGACGGGCAAACGTGCGCGGCCCAAAAGAAAAAAAATCCCGCGCGCACGCTCTCTCTCTTTTGCGTCCACACTTCGACTGTGCACCACCGTTATCACGACGACATTACCGTCTCTACTATAACGTATATACGTACAGCGGTGCTCTCTACGAATAACAAACGATATGCGGGCAACAAATAAAGATGGAATTTCAAATGTTTCTTTTTTTTCCCGCTCAATGACTCGGAAAGGGAAAACGTACAAGCGGCATCGTCATCATCACACGCCAAGCTATTGTGTTGGCTGTCGACGATATCGCCCGCTTCTCTCGGCCTCCCCCTCTATTTCTTTTTTTTTTTTTAAACCGGCGTCACGACGTGAAAAGCTCGAAAAAAAAAAAGAAATATAAGGAAGAAGAAGATTTCTGGCCCCACACACGGTTTTGCTGTTCGCTTTTTTTTTTTTTCTTTGATTTTAAAAGGATGCTTCGATGGTGATTAATGATTATTCTCTCTGGCGTTGTTCCTTCTTATAGGTCGTGGGTTCCTTTTTTTTCCACCTTGGGAGAAAGATGTGTATACCTTCTCGTAAGACACAAACCTCCACACGGGCTGGCTGCTGAGTGATGAATCGCTCAGGTATGCAGGAAGAATGAAGAAGAAAACAGTTATCATTCCTCTTCTTTAGTTTCTTCTGCGTGCGTGAAAATAACATGACACAAGTATCGGAGAGAAAGAAAAAAAAACCCCGCCAAGTAACTGTCTCTTTGCAAACATAAAATATATAAATCTATAAACGGCCAATGTGAACGCTGTTTGTGTTCGATGATAATCACCTCCAGAGATGGAAAGAAAAAAGAAGTTTAGAATCGATTGATACGCCTGGAAAAAAACCTCCTCTTCTGCTCCCCCCCCCACCACCTCTCAGCCTCCCCAATGAAAAAAGAAAGAGCCGTGAACGCGTGAAGGATATCCATCGTGTCTACCTTTTCTCTTATAGCATCAACAACAACACAAAAATCGTTTGTATAGAATTTCCATTACGGATGCGCGAAACGGAAAAATAAGAAAAAAAAAGGCAAGAGGGGGGAAGGGGAGAAAATAAATGGATATGAATATCATTATTTGCTAAGTAGTAAGACTCGACTATAAATAATATACTAATGTAATGTAAAGTCTCTTCAGGTCTGCGAGATGTTCCATTGTACGCGCGCCGGCACGACAAGGCGCAAGCGCGCATCCATTCATCACAAACAATCCAACTGCTATATTCTACTTGATTGTAGGTGGATTGCATTTCTTTTCTTTTTTTTAGGCTAGGCCCCCCTCTCTTTCCGACGTGCTCCGCAATGCCAAGACACTAAAACTAAAAAAAAAAAAGCCTCGTACAATGAAGATAATTGATGATAAAAAGAAAAGGAAAAAAAGAAATGTAGCACAGCGGATGAGGGTTATTGCTGGTGGAGTGCGCATCCGCCGTGCGCGTGCTGCAGCAATGCCATGATAATTTCGTGCCTGACACCGATGACGACTGTATCTCATTTTAATTTTATTCATTTTTTTTTTTTGTTTTACTCATTTTAAATGGAAGGTTGTGTTTCATTATTTCATCAACTTTGAACTGAACAAAAGATTTCGGTGGGGGAGGTTTGATATCAAGCCATTAGGTGAGCGCCCATTTCAAATCTCCGCCCCACAAACATCAAATGACAAAAGTCTTTTTTTTTGGAACGGTGACCCGTGGTTCGAGAGAGAAGCTCTATTTCAATTAAAGAATAAAGAATAAACCGCGTGTTCCTAGCATACCTTGATAAGAGGCCAAAAAAAAAACATTTTTAAAAAAATCTTTCTTCATTGCGTCTGGTTTGAGTGATTGCCTTGGCAATATCCACGAGACGAGAGAGAGAGAGACCATTAACGACTGCAACAATCCACTCGCTCACTCTCTCTCTGTGTTCTTTTGGCCCGTCAGGGCGATTAGGCGACCTCTGCGGCACCTGCGCCAAGCACCGAGCAAAAAGGAAAACGGCAATGACAAATGCCACCTCTGGCGACCTTTGATTACTTTTCTAGACGTTACTTCGTGACGGACTTTTCTCTCCCCCCCCAAAAAAGAAGAAAAAGAGAGAGGGGAAAAGAAAAAAAAAAGGGGGTCGTAATTGCTAGGTATAGCTATCACATAGAACGCAAAAGCCGGATGAACCTCCAAAAGAAACCGGACGAAGTTTTCTCCCATTTTATTCCCTTCATCTTTGTTCGGTGTGTGTGTGTGTGTGTGTGTTTAAAGCAGACACACACACTTCTCTACTACGGGATTATGCAACAGGTGGTTGTGTGAGTTTTTTTCCTGTTGAACTCGCTAAAGATTTTTAGTGGCATTCATCTCTCTCTCTCTTTTTTTAATACACGCATTTGTATATTGAAAAGAGAAGGAGCCACCATTTCTTTTTTTCATTGGGGTTGAATGTCTAATGCATTTGTCTTGCTTTTATGCTCGTACAAGAAAAGTAGGAAAGAGAAAAAAAAAATGAAAAGGTTGCGACCACCTGCGCTCGACACTTTGCGCATAAAAAGAATTTTTTTTTTTTGGCCGAATAGTAAACGAGAAAACCGGGGGAAAAAGCCATCAGGGCAATTACAACTAGCAAAAATGTAAAATGTTGAAGAAGCTAAAAGGAAAAAAAAATCAAAAGAAATGTTCCAAACAAGGCTTCGTGTGCTCACAGACCTGATGACAAAAAAGAAAAGAAAAGAAGATACCAAAAAAATCGCAGAAAGTTCGGGACAAAAACGGAGACGGGACAAGGACAGAGAACGCAATTGTTGGCCGTCGAAAGTGCGGCGGCCAAAGGAAAAAAAAAACAAATAAATAATCAACTTGCAATAATAATAATGACCCTAATGATGACTGAATCGCTTCTCGTCTAACTTTCTAAAAGACGAAATAAAACTAATAATAATACAGAAAAAAAAAAACGGCCGTTATTAACCCTTCCTCCTCTTCTAAAAAGAGAAAAATATTATGCGGGATATCTTAAAATTTAAAAAAAAAATGAGCCTTTTAAATCCCAATCCCGAAAGGCCTTTTTTAAAAACACATACCAAAAAAAAAAACGCGCTGAAATTTTTCTCAATGCATCGCGTGCGGCAAAGATCGACCCCGCCCTAAATTCTAGCCCCTTTTTTTTTATTTTCATTTTCTACTGTATTCAAAATAATTTTCTTTTTTTTTTTTTGGTTCGTTATTTGGCGCAGACGTTGTTGATGTGCGTGTCTGAGTGGAACCTGTTCTCCGATTCATTATGCAAGGGAAAAAGAAAAAGTACTTTTAAAAGTGCCCCAGCGCCATGTCCCCCAGGTGTCTTTTATTCGCTACAATCCAATCGAAATTGTCCCTCTAGCTGATGCGTGGTGTGAGCCTTTTAACATTCACTTCGATGATTAATGAGCAGGCCAATAAAAAAAAAACACCATACGGACCATGGCGGCGCCTCATTTAAAAATCATCTTAATCGGAGCACACACACACACATGGCGGATGATTTTCGAACAAAAAAAAAATAAATTCATTCTTTTGATAACGTCCACCTTCCGCCCCCCATTTTCTAAGAAACGGCTGGGAAAAAAAACCCCCCTCTCTTCAAAATCGAATTCATTTTTCTCGAGCTTTGCAATGTAATTATGCGTATAGCGTTATCAGATGACGCCATCTGGCTAGTCCCTTTTGGAGGGTCGAACGGCCCCACACACAAAAAAGAGATGAATTCAATCTGACTGTTGCAATCGACGCCCAATCAAAAACATTCACGCTCGATTGCTCCTTTCGTCTTACAGAAATTGAAAAAAAAAAAAAACCAATGAAAAACCCCCAAAAATATTCACGGATGGATAAATAATTGGTTGATTACCTGGTCGGGTTTCAATCCGGGTGGGACCCAGGTGTACTCCTCGAGAGCGCAACCCGAATCGTCGTCCGATTGGGAGTGTCGCAAAACGTCTGTGGCCAGACCACCCAGCTGATGATGATGGTGGGAATGAGGCGGATGAAGATGGCCAGCGTGCGCGTGATTGTGCTGCTGCTGCGGCTGCGATGATAATGATGATGATGATGGCAGCGGATGAAACAAGCCAGAGGCTCCTCGGCCCACAACCAGCTTGTCCGACGACGAATTGGCCAGCAGTTGGGCCGTGTCGGACGATTGCGACGTCAACGATTGCGGCGACGGCTGCTGGTAGGGCGCGTAGCCGGGCCGCTGCGGCTGCGGCGCGTTGTAGCCGTTCGCAACGGACGAGCCTCCAGCTGGATAAGCACGTTGCTCCTGATGATCTTCCCGCGGACATTTGCAGTTACGACACACTTTCCTGTTTTTTTTTTTTCAAGTAAGAAAACAAAAAAGAGATAGAAATTAGCATGATTATCGCGCAAAAAATACGTTAGATAATTTTTTTCTAAAATTTCAATTTGCGATTTAAATTAGATAAAAAATAAACATTTAAAAGAACAGATGAAAAAAAAAACGGGATATTTGCGATTGCGTAGTCGAGATGGAATAAATAAAAAAAAACAACCAGCCGACAATGGGGGGTGGGGGAGATTTCGGGAGTGCTGGAGGTTGGAGGCTGAGCTCAAAGAGACACACGGGGCCATTCGCGCCGCTGTTTGATTACTAGTCATCATTCAAAATACGCGTAGAATCAATCAAAAGCCCAAGTCCTACATGTGCCGTTGATGTTGTTGTGCTTCTTACACCAAAGCATCAGCTGGTGATGGCGGAATGAGGCAACATTTAAAAAGAAAAGGTACATATACATTTCTTTGATTTTTTTTTTGTTTTTTGTTTTTAACATTCTTCATTTGCATTCCACATTCTACAATGAAAACGGCTTCCTTTTTCCTCATCACCATCACGATTTTCTTGGCCCATCCGCTGCACTCAGAAAAATGAACAACAACCGGTCCGAGCTTTTGCTTGTATACATCATAAATGTTGTTACACCCCGGACGGAATTTTCAATTAATAAAAATCCCAGGAAAAAAATTCTAAAAAAGGGAGCCACAAAAAAAAAAGTCCCGTCTTTCGTGTTCGCCCGTCAAAAAAAAAAAACGTTAAGACTGGCATTATGCAAACTAGGCAACAGCGGCTCGAATAGTTTCACGGATGAAATGTGTCTCGAAAATCTGAAAATCTAATTAAGGTGCAACCTTTCTACCAACAGCATGCGCTACTTACATAAACTTAAAAATTTCGTATCATTTGTTTCAAACTCTTTTTTAATTAGAATAGCAACAAACAAACGAAAAAAAAAAAATGGATGGTCTTTTTTTTTGGCAAGGGGGGGGGGGATGTCAACCCACTAAGAAAATGACAATAACCGCCATGGAACACACACAGAAAAAAAAATGAAATTCTTGGTCGACAAACTTTCAAAACTTTCCACCATTATCTTATCTCTTTTTAATGATATAAATAATAATACTCATAAAAATAGGAGAGAAACGAGTTTTTAGACAAACGCGTTGTTTGTTGGTCCTGACGCACCTCAAACCCCCCCCCCCCCCCACTTGTATTTTTTTATTTTTCTTTCTCCTTTTAATAATACAAACACGAGTGCTGCATTGTTTATCGTTTCCGGGGGGGTCTAACTCGTCATCGTGGGTATTTTTTTTTTTTAAACCTCAAAAAGAAAAATACGAAACCCCAAAAAGAAAAAAAAATTCAAACATTTTTAAATTTTATTCTTTGATTTTTCCCCTCCCCTATAAAAAAAAACCGCCGCTGAAGGATCGAGTAACAAGTGGAGACACCTGATCAAGGTGCCCACCTTTCTATAGAGTTCTTCAGCGTCCCTATTCAACAGCGTCCCATCTCCAATTACTGTTTACCTTCGACGAGTTCAACTCGGTTATCCTTTTGATATTGTTGAGGAAAACAAACGATAAGGGTTACCTATATCTTCTTTCAAACATTTTTTTTTTCTTTTTTTTTTTTTAAATCTTTTTTTCAAAAGAGCAGACTATCGTGCTGAGCCCTGCGGTGGTTGATTCTCCCTCCATCTTGTTTGATATTAAAAAGTCATTTTTAACTACGTGTGTGTGTGAGCTTCTTCCTTCTTGTCTATATGAGATAAGAAAAGGGGGGGGGGGGAGAAGAATCTTCGGGGGGATAGCTCGGTTAGAAATGGATTCCTCAACAAGACACACCTGATCTTCTATTCATGTATATAGGTATTTCCATAAATCGGTAGGAAAAAAGAGATGAGTTGAGCGGTAAAGAAAAAAAAAACATAAATAATCAAAAGGAAGAAGTCAAGAAATATAAAAAAGGAGGGCAAGTTCCTCCAGTTCGAAAACGCATTTCTCCAGGTACATGTATATACTATTGTGCTTGTCTATGTATATGTATACGTGTGTGTGATGACTAGCTACTGATCGATTATTCCGACTCGGATGATGGATTCGTTTCAGCCCCGTTCCAGCTGCAACCAACAGTACTACTTGATGCTACAACAGCCTATGGAACACAAACGAAGAAATCGTTCTATATACATACACGAATTTCAAAATAAGGATGAAGGGAAGGGAGGGCTTCGGGGCCAAGAGAGGCCATTCTTTTGATAGACAGGTGGGCCAGGCTGATTTTTTTTTTTTTTTCCTTTTTGTGGTTAAATTAAAATGTAGATATAAAACGAAGAGGAACCTTCAGGAGCAAAAGAGAAGGGGGGGGCGAGTTTCTCATTATGTTATGCGAAAGACTTTTTTTTTTTTTTTTTTTTCGGTGAGTGAACGGAAGGAGAGAGACGTTGTCGTGTCGTTTTCTTGCGGTCGCAAACGACGCCGGAATAATAAAATAAAATAAAAACTTTTACACGAACGAGCGCGCATCCACCTGGCGTCGTCGTCCTTGAACTGAAACAGCCGTCATCCGCACACGCTATGTTACTCAAAAACTCTCTAAAAAATAAAACAAACAATCGGAAGCCAAATCAATTCAAAACTACACCCCTACACACGTATAGAGCAATTAAAACTTTGAAAACACATGCAGGTAAACATACATCGGGGTATAGACTCCGTGTAATTCCCTAATAAAGCCATTTTTCAATAGAATACCTGTTTTTTGTTTTTTTTTCTACCTATATATCTTTAATGTCCATCTTGTCGACGCTGGTCCACAAAGTATTGGAAGGAATTGAGGGCCATAAAAAGCACGACGAAGAGGACTTTTCGAAAAAGAGGAGAAATTGAAACGAGAGAAAGACAACATCCAAAAAAAAAAGATGGACTATGTCGACCTTTCTTTTAAAGGATGGAATGTGAGCGCTTCAGGTCGGGGTTGAAAATGTGGTTTACGACGCATCCAAAACGGCTTTTTTTTTTCTTTTCAAAAGACACACACACAAAATAGAAGTGCACTCAAGTTGTATAAATGTATAAAAAAAGAAGAAGAGGATGGTTGTCGGTCACAAAGAATGACCTTTTTTTCCAAACCTCCCAGGCAGAGGGAGCTTCTTCCCCTTGTGAATCTCGTGTGTTTTCTCTGTTTTCTTATCTCATCTTTGCCCGTCAGTTTCGGACGTCCATACGAAAATGAAAAAAAAAAAAAAAAAGGATTTTTGAATAATGGACGAAAAAAAAAAAACAGGTGAGCAAAGCTGGAAACACGTTGGCGGGCCAGCAGATCTGGTTTTTGTTTTTTCTGTTTCTATCTGGGCAACGGTAGTACTACATTATTAACGCTTCGTTTCTTCACTGGCCTTTGATTTCAACTTGTCGTTCCCCCCTGCTTCTATACGCTTAGCGACTGCGTGATTTCTTTTTTTTTTCTTTAAATAAAAAAAGACATATTTGGTTCAGTTTGGCCAGTCATTACGAAAAACGACACCCAGTCACTTGTCCCGGACACTCTTAAAACCAGTTTTCTTTTTTCTTTTTTCAAAACAAATTTCCATGTCTTATTGCCTTATCCGGGGTTTTTTAAAAATGAAGCGGGTTTGTCGGGTTGAACATTGAACGCATGAAAAAAAAAAAAATCAAGACATGAAGAATTAAAAATGCAAAATAACATTCGTCGTTTGTGATATTTTTCCTCCTTTTCTATTTGTTCGGAATTTTGTTTTTTTTTGGGCTCCCGCGTTAACACACACCGAGACGCATATTTTCATGCGCGCATAAGCCGAAAACGGTCGTTAAAAAATGGAAGAGAAAGAAACGAGGCAAGTTTAGCTGCCGTGCTTCTCTTATTTTTTTTAAACTTGGCTTTCATTATCGTCTCTCGAAAAGGCAATCAACGAAAACGGAGGTCGCGCGCACCATCCACAAACGCCAAGACAGTTACAGTAAAGATGGAATATTTATATAGACTGTAACTAACTACTACTAGAAGAAGAGCCTCTATACTAAAAACAAAAACAAAGATGCTGCAAGAGTTTTGAAAAAAAGAAAAAAAAAAGGTGGGATGCTCAAGTTGACGACCTGCTAATTATTCCTGCCACATTTATTTCCGTCTCGTTTTCGAAAACGGGCCGACTTCTTTTGTTTTGTCACGTGATGCGTGCGCCTTCTTTTCAAACTCACGCAACACATTTCTCCCTTTCAACAATTTTTTCTTTTCGTCTTTTTCTCTCTCGATTACATCGAAGAGGCGATTTTTTTGAATGACTGAAAAAAAAAAAAAAAAAGAGAAAAAAGATGGAAGGGACTTTTACATGTTTTATGGCTCAGCACCTTTTAGCCATAGGGATTCTCTCTCTCTGTTCATTCCATCGGATCAGAAAAAAAAATTCTCTGGAAAGAAGTGAAAAATAAAATGGCCGCCATACGGCAGTCGCGTCAGGTGTACTAAAAAAATATTGTTTAAAAAAAGAAAAAAAAGGGGGGAAAAGATTCGATAGGAAAAAAATGCCCTAATTTGGAAGAAACCAATCAAGTTTAGTGAAAACCTTTAGGAAAAATATTCCAAGCTAACCTTGCATTTGTCTCTTTACCTGTCCGTATCCCCTCCGCCTTTTTATTTTTACTATAAACAACAAGAGTATATTAATTTGAATAAAAATCCAAGATCACAAACAGAAAATCGCTAACTTGTTTTTTTTTTCAAAAACTCGTTTTTCGGTGTTTGTTTAAATCCGGTATTTCTCCCCCCCACACTCGTTTTTTTTTTTTAGAATAATAAAACCGAAAAAAAAAGAAAGAAATAAAAGGACATGGCAACGCGTAGCCCGTGGGGCAAGCAACCACACACACAAAAAAAAAGAGTTTCATTCAGTAGCAGTTTTGCGCTGAATATACAAATGTCACTCGAATTATGCACGCCATTTTCGCTCCAATTCCTAGTTGGACTCTCTACTCTAATTTCTTTTAAAAATCCACTATTTCAATCCGCCGACAAGAAAGGGGGGTGGACGAATTTAAAATTTAAAAAAAAAGAACTTTAGAAAGTGAAGCGGCATTCACAAGCGCCGCAAATGAGATTTGAACGAGATGTTAATCGACGCAACGACTCCCGCCGTACACTGTAATTGAACTTCGTTGAGGGTCTCATCCCCTCAAAACATTAAAAAAAAAACTTAAAAACATTTAGGACGCGAAAAATTAAGATCCCCCCCCCCCATCCGACTTACTCCGACGCGTGCAAACACGGCAAAGCGTTCAACGAGGACGAGCTGACGGCCGCCTCGTCCTCGTCCGTGATTTGATGATCGTCGTCTTCGTTGCAAGACGAGGCCGGCGGCGCCGTCGACCTGAGCGTCGTCAAATTCTTTTTGCGGCCGTACAACTGCCTGTAGTACTTCTGCTGATCGCCGTACACCCAACAGACCTTCCACCACTGGCGGTGGGCCAACAGGTGCGCGAGAGGCTTGTGCATCTGCAGCAGCGTGCCTCCTCCGCCGTCTTTCCTGTTGGCCGCACCGGAAGCGGAAGAAGGGCCACCGTCTTCCGCTGGCGAAACGGACGGGACTTTGGCGACGGCGGCAGTCCCGCCGTTGGCGCACTTTGTATTCGTCGTCACATCCATTTTTTTTTTAAACGACACTTTGTAGAACTTTAAAAACCAAAACGATTTTGAGAAATGATTTTTTTTTTTTTTTCAAAATACACTTGCACTTTGCTTGATTAGCCGATGAACGGTGGAACGTTCATCCGGCATCGTTACACGTGAAACACGCTATCCGAATGGAGCCGAAATTTAAAAAATTCACGAACGATAAGAAAAAAAAAATATCCGATAGAGGCAAAACGATTTTCTTCTGTTTTTTTTAACACTTATTGATTACAACACGACTTTTAAAAGAGAGTGTGAATGAGCAAAAGAATTCGAAGATAAATAAATAAAATGAAATGTTGATGTAGCGGCGATGCTATCACGACGGCGGTTGCCTTTCGACTGAATATAGGCGCGTGTGTTTCTTCTTACCTTTCGTCAAGGTCCCTCCCACCTTCTTTTTTACCTCTCTCTCTTTCTTTCTTTCGATTCTACCTTTACCACCTCCACCTTATCTTGTCTTTCTCTTTCTCTCTCTCTTTTCGATTTCCCCTATCTTTTTTTTACATTCCCCTCGAGCACAGAGCAGCAGCAGCTAAAGAGTCTACTACACTCTTTCTTTACCTGTCCTGTTCTTTTCGGGTTGGCGGAGGAACTCGCACCTGAGCGTTTCTTCCTTTCTCTTCTTCTTCTTCTTCTACTACTAGTGCTACCCCCCAAAAAAAAATACGAAGGGAAGAAGAGGAGGAAAGAAAAAAAAATAATAGTCGGCTCATTTCCGAAACTATTTCGAGAAAATGCTTTTTTACAAGTCACACAACTCTTCTTTTTTTTCTTCTTTTCCTTGTTCTACATTTTATCAAGAGTCCATTTTCTTTATAAGAATAAATTAATTGATAGAATATGTTGCACCCGTTCAGTTGTGACAACAAACAGGAAAAAAAACCCGGCAAAATAATAACGAGTTCAAAATTGGGGAAGATAGGAAAGACGGCACACGCTCACGCAGTCCACATATCACCGTTCATCTTAGTCATTCCCCCCCCCCACTCGTTTCTCTTTTTTTTTTTAATGAAATATGCTCGCGCGATTTCAAAATTTATTTTTTTTTTCCTCTTTCTCAACAACTAACTCGTCCTCAGGCCATTTTTATTTTCTTCTTCTTCTTCTTCAGGTGGGCACATACATAAGCTTGGACCCAAAAAAAGTACTATATATAAGAAGAGCTCCCGACCCGCCGGCCAGTTATTATTTTCCAGGGTTTGTTCATTTTTATTTTTTATTTTTTTTTTTCCTCTTTTCCTTCTCGTTTGAATGTTCATATTCAAGGGCTTTTACTTATTTTTTTTTTTCGTAGGTATATCTATCTTCAATTTTTACTTTGGCCGTTGTATCTCGCATGATACACTATTACTTGTTGCCCCCCCCCCTCAACCTTCTTTCCCACTCCCCCCAATTTTTGTGTACGAAACATCTACGAAACGCCATAAGGCCAACTCTGTGTTACCTAAGCACTGTATTTTTCTAGCCTCTGGTTTTTTTTCTTTTAAAGTTTGTATGCAAAGACCCCGACGGTGCAACTGGAATTTAAAGGAAATTGATGAATCAAAATTGGCGTAGGCTCTCCCCCCCTTCCCCCACCTTCCGATGAATTTCTTGGGCTATTTCTCTGATTGTAAAAATGCGTTGAAAAACGAAACAGAAGAGAAGATATAAATTTTCATTTTTATATTTCAGAAAATGGTTCGTTTGCGTCGGCATTTAGAAATGGGGGGGAAGCGTTTCAGCAGCGGCGGCGCGTATAGTAAAATACGTTACACATTTATATAAAATAAGACCCCCATTAAAGAAATGGGAAAAAAAAATAAAATAAAAGGAAACAGAAATAAAAAAAAAATGCGTGTGACGGAACTAATGAGCCGCGCGCCCGCTCGATTAATTACAGGTGGACGCTAAGGTTCTTCTGATATTTTATGTTCTTCTTTCTTTCATTCTTCTACTATTGCATTCCCATCTTACACAAGTTTTTAAATGCGTAATATTGTACCGTATGCAACCACTGTTATATCGTTTCTCTCTCTCCATTGAAATGCGATTTAGAATTTAAAAAAGACCGCCGTCTTATTACCTTTTACGTTTGAACCAGTGCGTATCTAATGCCTCCGACCTCACCAATCCCCCTTTAATCCCCCCCTCCTGTCTTACTACTATCTATCCCACCTGATAATTTCAAAAATGAAAAAAAAAATGCCCTTCAGCTCAAGCGAAATGGTTATTCTCTCTCCATCCATCTCTCGCTCTCTCATCGTTCAAAAAGAGAGAGAGAGAGAGAGAGGCAATTGGGCGTGGAAAATGTGAACCTCCCAGTTTTCTCTCTTCTCCCGTTTCTTACAGATGAAAACCCCCCACTTTTTCTTGATGAATTCAAAAAAAAAAAAAGTTTGTGAGGTAAGAAAGAAAAGAAGAAGAGAAAAAAAAAAGGATGAGCTTTTTGAGGAGCTACGTCAAACCCATTGGGCGCCGAGAGCGTCATCGTGACGTGTGTTATTTGTTCCAGATAGGCAACATGGCCGTATCACAAAAGCAAACGACCTGCTGGATAACCAAACCTGTTCTTCTCTCCCCCTTCCCCCCTTTTAAATCTTAAACCAAATGATTGAATATATATGTAAGGAGTGTATCTTTTCTCCAGAGAGCAAAGAAAACGAGAACCCTGTCAACTTTAGACGAGCGGTCAAAAAAGAAAGAAAAGACCATTTCTTGTGTCAGGTGCCAGGACACAGCCAGAGCAGGGCACATATAGACGTAACAAACAAAACAAACGAAAAAAAAAAAATGTCGTTTGATTTCCTTGTTTGACGACCTTCTTTGTTGCGCATTAGTTATTCAGTTAACCTTATAACCTCTTATACCAGGAAATCAGACTCGCTTGTGTGTAGAGCTTGTACAAACGTTATTGATCGACCATATACGTAACACACACACACATTGAATAGACCGCGAGCTTTAAGAGTCCGTTGTGGCCCTTTGATGGATGAAAGCCGAAAAACGTGACCGACATCGTCATCATCACAGAGACGGTCCTTTTTTTTTTTTGAGTTCTTCTTCTTTCGGGAACGACTATGGGCCAACGTCCCATTTGCGTGAGTCGTAATATGAAACATACGCTATATACACAAGAGCCCTTAACGGCCTGAATCGATGGCTTGTGTCGCTCTAGAGGTCGACGATAGAGTCATCACCATCGTGCGCTGACAGTCATCGATGGCCACCAGTCTTTCCAAGAAATAGACTCACACGTAGACGTTGAGCTTCTTTTCAAAAGACGCGCCAAAAATAAAAAAAAGAAGGAAATAAGCCGCTTTTGTTACGTTATTCCCGTCAACAGCTCACGAATTCAATAAGATAAAAAAAAAAGATTTAAAAAAAAAGATGGAACAAAATAAACAAGACAAAATACATAAAAAAAAAAAAATCACACACACGTGTGGCATTTCAAATGAGAAGAGAAAAAAAAAGTTCGTGATTTATCGTGAAAGGGCAACAATTGGACGCGGCTGAGAAAGGAGAGAGGTGTCCGTATGGTGACGGATGTAACACCGGCAAAAGAAAAAAAAAGTAAATGAATATTTATGAAGGATTTCTTTTGTCGCTTCCATTCGTCGCGTTCAATCAATGCTGTACGATTTTTTGTGTTTAAATTATTCAACCAGCAAAATAGCGATTTCATTATTATTATTATTTTTTGCTTAGCTTGTCACGATGAAGTTTCTTATCACGCTACCAGCATTTTGCATTCAAAAGAAATTGGCCGCGAAAAAAATAAGTCGGTGCTTTGAATTAAAAAGACCGGGAAAAATGGGAAAAATTCACGCTCGTTTACGCGCTTGTCGCTAGACTTAAACACAGTTATCAACGCGAAACTGTTTGTTTTGTTGAGTGGACAGTGGACGACGTCCCTTTTCCAAAAAATAAAAAAAAAGGACAGCACAAGTCAAATGATGAAAATGGATTGTTCGTTGTCTATCTCTTTGAATTCTCTCACCTCAACGATGAAATGAAAAAAAAAAAAGGCTACGGTTCTCGTTTAATTTCATAAATATTTAAACAATTTTTTTCCGTCTTCTTCTCTGCTGTCAATTTATTATTGTTATCATCCTTACAAGGAGAGAAATGAATGAGACGCCGCGGGGATGGCGTTGCGACCAATCACGCTACGCAAACTGATCGTCACTGGCTGCGACTTCTCGCGTGCCATAAAAATAAATCAACGTTTTTCTTCAAAACGAGATAAATAATAAAAAATAAAAAAAAAATTGGAAATCGAATGATAACAAGTGTGAAAAGCGATGACCAATCGACAGAACGATCATCGATACGATCAACACGTTAGACAGGAATAAAAATTTTTTTTTAAATAAGGAAAAAAATTGGTTTCGGAAAATGTGTCGTTTTCTTTCAAGGATTGAGGGAGGGAGATCCTCCGCGTCCCGCAGGGTTTTCCGCGTGACACCATCGGTTTTTCCTATTTATTTATTCTTTCCACCCCCCCCCGTTAAAAAGAAGAAGAAAAAAAATTTTAAATGTTGTTTTTAAAGCTTTTTCCGTGTCCTATTTGCCTTTTTTTTTCTTCTTCTTCTTCCCCACCGATGGGCTTTAATGCGCATTCTTTCGCCTTCCTTCACGCTCGGTTATGCACGCCGTCGTCGCGCATCGTCTTCATTAGCCGCGTCCGACCGCGCGCTGACATGATCCCCTCCATCCCCCCTTTTTGCCAAGCTCCTTCAACGAATTTCTTTTTTTTTTTTATTCATCACCTTTCTCACCTCCATCTCTCTTTTTCTCGCTTTCTCACCTTTTTATTTTTTTCTTCTTCGCCCTGTTGATTTCTTAAATAGACGAGGCTTATGCTACACAGGATACACCAACGCACACACACAAAAATTTAAAAAGCCTTTGCCCCAATGACAGGTCTAACAAAAAGAGAACGTGGTGTAACACAGCACAAGTCCTTGAGCTGATTGTCAAACTCCATTTTTTTTTTCTTAAACTATTATTTGTGATTTTTTAACATTTGGTTTCGTTATGGGAGTCGCAAAAAATGATAGGGAAACGAATCGACCATTTGCGGCATCTAGCGGTGGAAAATACAAGCTGTTTGGCGAAAAAAAAAACAGGTTCCTCAAAACGAAAGAGTTTAAAAACGTGACAGTTGTCATCACGCAAATATTAAAATGTTTCTCAATTGAATTGAATTTTTTTTTTCCTATATCAAGATTGTCCGATTATGGAGGATTGAATCTAGTTCAAAGACGGCGAGTCGGGAAGTGTGGCGACGTTTGCCGGCAGACAACAATATAATGAAGACGTCAGCAAGATTGAAAAATGCTGATTGTGTCAAGATTCATATTCCAAACTTCTTCCCCGCTCCCATCACCCCCCCCCCCGTCTCTTTTGTCATGTCTGGTGCGTGTTTGCTCTTCCGCCGAGCGCCATTTCATTTCTTCAATTTTTTATCGATTCAAAAAAGAAAAACAAAATATAGATCGAAACCCAAGCCTTTCAAAACCTATCCCCCTCGCTTCTGCGTATTCAAATTGAAAATATCCATCGGGGTGTACACGATTGATTTGGCGGAGACGTACCAACCAAATTATATGTAAAAAGAAAAAATTGAAATCGAAAATAAAAAGGGGAAAAGTACTGCCAGATTGAAACGCGGGATCGGCCGATCGGAAGCGGAAAGAAAGGTCGCCGGAGTACGGGGCTAGGAGCGGGAATAATAAAAAAAAAACTATGGGGGTGTGTACGTAATGTGATGAATTATTCAAAAAGAGCAACTGAAGGGGAAAGAAAAGAAAAGAAAAAAAAAAAGGAGGTGGGAAATGATTGCGTCTAGCGTCTGAAAGAGATATATCCAGAAATGCTCGACTGCATTTCTGGATAACATCCAAATAGAATCGACCCCAGCAAAAGACGAAACTAAAATAAAAAAAAGGAGGGAAATTTTATTTCTTCTTTAATTCGATGCGATGAAAAAAAAAAAGAGATACACACAGCAACTCCAAGTAGAAGACGATATAAAAATAAATAAAAAAAAAAACAACAAAAGACGAGAGTTCTCTACCCCCTCCCTTTCCATTTTCTAATCCCTTCGTTTTAGATTGAGAGAAAATCAGAGCAGACTCGATGACGTCAAATCACGAGACGATGATGACAACAAAGACAACAACAAAAAAACGCTCGGCGGGAATGAGGGAAAATTTTAAATGGGATTGGAAGGTACCCGTTGTTCTGATTAGAATGGCGTGACGAAGAATTCAATGAACGCCCTTGCGTTCCAGATCGCTAACCAAAATTGTTTTCGACTTTTAAGAAAATAGAAGAAGAAAACAAACAAACAACTCTGCCTTCGTCAACGATTCACGTCTCCTTTGGCTGCTTGTCAGACTGCATTGTTTGTTATCATTAATTTCGAATAAAAAATGTCATCTTTTTATATTGGTGCCTAGTTTATTAGAACCGTTAAGACGACACAGCGGAGGACATTGCGACTATAGTTTAGAGAGACAAACGAGCTGCCCCCAAAAGTGCAGAGTTTCAACTTCATTAGTCAAGCGCGCAGTGGATAGGTCCCTTTAACACGCACACTGCTCCCCCCCCCCCTTCAGTTCGCTTGTGAATTACAAACGGCAAAGTTATAATAGTAGTTAAGACCGAGTGTCTATGTAGTATGCCAACAAACAAACCAACTGTCTCTCTTCCTCCCCCCCCCCCCTCTTTCCATTATTCGATAGGGCGAGGGGGAGGGGGGGATGGTTGCAGAGTTGAGTGGCACTTCACTAATTGATTTATCATATTCGGGTACAACGCGCACACATAACTCACGCGTTCTCCGCAGTTGCAATAGTCACGGAGACGGGCAGACATTGTTTTAATATTGCATTAAAAGACTCGTACGTTCAAGTTGAGGCTCTGCGACGGCCAACATTAAAATATTTAACCGCAAGTTCGAATCCCCCCCAGGAAAAAAAAGACCCGGATGATGTCATCGCCATTAATTTTTAAATCATTAAGTTCATAATTTTGCTGGGCAAATGCTCGCAGGGGGCATATGTCGTGACGATAACTCACAGTGGCTACGAACTGTTTGATATATAATCTCCCCCCCCCCTTTCCAAATATAAAACAAAGAAAAAAAAACATAACATAATGACAGCCGCAGTATAAGAAAATGTAGATTTTTTCCATCTCCCTTCCCCTTGTTCTAACGGACGGGACTGCAATCTGCTGTTTAGATGAGCCTTTTTTCTTTCTTTGCATAGGGACCGTTGGGTTTATTGCAAGTTACGTTATATTTATGAATGACTGAATATCGAGAGAAAGAAGAGGAGGAGAAGTAACGAATGTACAAATCGTGACCGGACCTTCAGACGATGACGGACGCCGCCAGAGGCTCAAGTGGAAATAAACATAAAGCCATCATCGTCGGCGCTATGACATCATATTAAAAAAAACATATGGGAAAGAAATGGGGATTTTAAAAAAGAAAATGTTTTGAACATTTTCTATAAAAGAAAAAAATAAGCGTACACGATTGCCAAATTGTTTGACAGACCAACAAATTGACAAATACCAAGAAATAAAAAAAAAATCCCAATTTTTTTTAAATGTACAGCCAAAGAATCCGGAACGAATCAAATCTCTCTTTTTTTTATTATTGATCAATTCAATCGTTAAGCGGTTTTTATCAGATATAAATTTAACGACATATCATTCCAATATATCCGGGCCAATTACAACGCATTTCAAAACTTTCTTTAAAACGACAAAAATCTAAAATCTAAAATCTAATAAAAAAAATAAGATGTGATTGCGCTGTGTTGGATAAACGACGATGCGGGTACACAATCCTCCTCCCCCCTACTTTTCAAATCGATAAGAGCACGCGAATAGACAAGCAAAAATCGGGCGTCTCAATCAAAACGTAACGAGATGGGGATCGTGAGAGACAATGACGAAGAGATGGTGCGATTCCCTAAACACATAGACAATGGCGTGTGAGACAAGAACAAATAGGGGTACTCTACACGTATAAGAACAGCGTCCCTAATTTGTTCCGAGTTAATAGCCAACCGTGTCGACGCCATTCGCCATCCCCACTATTTTTTGGAACGAATGCGACGAATAAAAGAGATAGAAAAAAAAAGGGCCAATTGATCAGAAGTGAGAGCTAGTGGGTAAGAAAACATAACAACTGCTACAAGGGGGAAAAAATAACACGAAATAAAACGGGATACACTTAAGGGAGTCTCAGCGCCAATGTGTGACACTCACTCCCGCGGGATCGTGTTCGGACGTCAACAGCCAATTGCTTTTATAGACTCGTAGACGTCGGACGAGAGTCTATAATAAGAAGGCAGCAAACGATTTTTGGAATGGAATCAGAAACAAAGTCGAGTGCCAAAATGTCTCATTCTTTCACGTCATCGTTTTTGGTCTTTTGTCAATTGAAAAAGTAAAATCGATCCTCGCCAAAAAAAAAATTTTGAAAATGAAGTAAAGACAAGTCGGTTGGTAACGCCATCTCTTGGTGCTTATCTCAACAGCAACAAAAGAAAAACGAGATGTAAAATTTAAACAAAAAAGAATAGCAGGGCACGTTTAAATATTCATCAACGTCAAGCAAAATGCCAAATTTGAAAATTCGGAAAATGTCGTTCTTATTCACTCGACACGTCCCCCATTTCTGAGAAATGTTGCCAAATGGTTCGTTGTTTTTTTTTTTGCAAAGGACGGCGATACAGCAAAAAGAAAAAAACAAAACACGTCTACACGCATTCCCCATTTCGGAAAGTGGATTCGGAATAAATAAAAAATGGCGAGAATTTTCTCGTTTCTTTAACTTGCGTTCACGGGAATTGCACGAAAACGATGGAGAGATACGAGACGGACGCAAAAGCGAATAGACCAAAACACCGGCCCCCCAAAGTGCGTATCGAATCTCTTTCGAGAAAAAAAAAAAAAACGAAAAGTCGGAAGTGACTGAAAAGTGCTGGCCCAAACAGCTCGAGCGAAACTCGTTTGTCACGCACCAAAGATTTGGAACACACACACAGAAGCAGAGAAGAGGAACGGGAGTTTAGAAACCACACATACGCGCGCACACAAAAATAACTGAGTAAAAAAAAAAACATATTTTTTTTTTTTTCAAAAACAAAAACGTATACAGTAACGAAAAACATTTGTGGAATGCAAAATATGCACAGCAGTTGGAAATCCACGCAACTATTTTCAAGATTTTTCTTTTTTGATCCGTCAATGGATACGAAAGCGAGGAGCGGAGATCAAGAGACCTCGGCACCGAGAATTCCGCCAACAAGAAATTCAATTAATTTCACGTCAACCCCCCTCACTAAAAAAAGAAGGCCAGCGAATTTCATTCTTTTTATTTTTGTGCTATAAAATAGGACAATACAAGAGAAAATTTAGAAAAATGTTTGTGGCAAAAGCGAAACGCTGTTCTTTAAAAAAAAATACCTTAATGCAATCGGGGGAGGAGGACGATCCATCAGTTTGGAATCGTCACTCGGAGAAAAAAGAGCTCAGCCCCCCCCCCCCCATTCGTTGAAACGCATTCAGTGAAGCGATTCTCCCGAGAAATATCAAGAAAAAAAAAATCCTTCCATTCTTTTTTTGTTTGTTCCGTGCGAGCCCGAGTTCCAGTTCAATGTGTCTATTCGATACACTTCCTTTTCGCCTACGATATCCGACAAACCGAAAATAGCTTCCGTTCCATCGCACTACACAAATCAACAGACGCACAGTAAATAAGATAAACACCATTTCTTTTTTCCTTTTCCTTCGGTTCGTAATCGACTTAATAGTCTTAATCTAATGCGACTATCGAAACCCATTTCTCTCCGCCTTTTATGATCATTTTTGTTGAGACTTGCGTCCGAGACCAAACCAACCAAACAAAAAAAAAAACCAGAAGGAAGTGTATGGTATAAATCATCCGAGCGGAACGAGTCCATCAGCCTTTCGGAACGTGTTCGGTCATCATTCCAGCCGCGCTACACGAAACTGCTCCGATGATGGCCAACCGACCGATCTACGACGCATTACTAAAGGAATTTTTTTCTTTTTTTCTTTTCTTATTTATTTATTTATTTATTTTTTAAAACATTCGAAACCAATTCGAAACATGTCATCAAAGTTTTTGGCTGTAAATATATCCAGCAGACGGTAGTCAATAAAAAAAAAGTTAAAAAATAAATAAATAAATCAAGAAAACAGGTTTTTTTTTGTTAAATCTTTTCGATGAGACCTAATAAAAAAAAAATGGGAACACAGGAGGAAGTTGAATAAAAAAAAAATGCTGCATGCCGACCGTTTGAACGGTGGATCTTGTCCCCATACCAATTGTCGGCATCCGGAGTAATATCAAAAGAAACGGGGCAAACATGTCCGGGAAGCGACGATCGAACGACTTGACTTGTTCGATGGGAAAAAAAAAAGAAGGAAAAGGCAGACGGGACGGAATAATAGGGTCCCCTCCCCCGTGCAAAAGATATTAGGAGGAGGTGGATCGGAAAGAAGATGGCCTCTCTCTCGATAATCATCAGATAAAAATCTTTCTTTTTTTCTCTCTCTTTCATTGACAGAGGGACACGCATTGACTTAGGTGAACGGCAGCAACGTTTTGGCATGCGGCCATTTTCTCTCGCAAACTCCTTCAATCTCAATCTAGCATCCGAAACGTCTTTCTGGCTCATCCAAAAGTCGACATCCATTGCTGATGCAATCGGATCGATTGTCGCCCACTCCACTCCCAGTCCATTTCTCTATCGATATTGCATTTCTTTTTTTTCTTTCTTTCTTCTTCTTCTCCTCCTGGTTGGTGCACCACTCTTCAATCATCTTTCTTTACGCCGAAATCGATAGCGCAATAAAAAAAAAAAAAAAACCCAACTCTTTCGTTCCTTTCTGTGTTTACTATCTACTAAATGGCCCGGTCCTTAAAGTTTGGTGAACTCATCTGCCGTTAGATGGCAGCAGTTAAATTCTTAAATGCCTTTTCCTGTCTAGCGAGAAATTTTTTCTGATCAGCTCAATTCGTTTTCTGTTTAAATGCGCGGTACTCAACAAACTTGAAAAAAAAACCGCCATTATTAAAAGGCTCTTATTCTTTTTTAAAAACTTCAAATAAAAAAAAAAGGAAAAAAAAATTATGATCAACGCAAAACGTCGAAACAAAACGTTTGTTTAAAATAGGAATAAAAAAAAACTACACGCGTGCGCTCGCAGAACGGTTTTGATCTTTTCTTTTTTCTCAGTTACCAGACTTTTTTTAAAAAGAAAGACACACAAAAGGAAGGTTGGAGGAGAGGTGGAACGGTGGGTGGTGGAACAGAGAAACAACAAAAACCGGAAAGTGACGACGTTGGTTGGCCCGCCGGTTTCGGATTACTACCGTGACGCGGTCATCATCCCGAAGCCACCGTCCCCCCCCCCCTTCTTTTTCTTTAAAGAAAAAAAAAATCTATTGTAGTCGGTGACGATGATCGCAGATGTGCGCAGACAACTGGGAAAAAAAGAACGTCTTGGCCAAAAAAGAGCCTACACGAAAAGAATGTTGCGTTTGTGTGAAATTGGGTAAAAGCAGATGATGGAGAAAGAATAGAAATAAAAAACGGACCAACCAGAAAGTCAGTGGCTTTTGTGGCTGTCAAATGATGGATGACCAGAAAGAAAACAAAAGAGAATCGTCTGGTCTGTACGACATTTTGGAACGCATCATCGAAATGTTGTTGGATGACGATCAAGTTGGAAGCCGAATAGACATTCAACGGGTTCTTCTTCTTCTTAACTAGATAGTATATTTATACATATATATATAAATATACCTCTTGTGTAATTCCAGTGCCGATGACAAGCCGATCGACTCTAGCGGGGCGGATCGGCTTTTTTTCCCCTTACAACTAAAAAAAAAAGAAAAACTTGCGGTTTGATCGATGAGCGACATGCCCCTCTCAGCCACCCGGAAGGGGTAGATACAAAAAGCCATCGTGAGATCACAAGAAAAAACTCAATTCGAGATTTTGTAATATCGAAAGGAATTCATCCGTAAGACAAAAACAAGGAAACAAATAAGAGAAAAAAAAAATCAAAAGATGGATATGCAAGACAAGAAATTGTATAACGGAGGAGAGTTGCATTTCGAGGGCCGGCGACAAGAGCCACTAGAAAAATAAAATGATCATTTTCCCGCACGATCTAGAAATTCACGTTTTCCCTCGATTGTCCCTTGTAAGATAAAACAACGTAACGCATATACGAAAAAAAAAATTAGATCAAAATGAAGGCCTCCCGTTCTCCCATTTTTATATTTCGTGCGGACTTTTGAGGTGTTCACACGAGCGTGGGAAGACACCACGCCTAATAACATACAACAGAACGATCAACTGTCCCTGGCGTTTCACGAAAATTAGGCCGAGCTGTTGATTCTCTTTCGACATTCGGCGTCAAGGAAGGAATAACAAAAACATCACCGATAGACTAACAAGAGACAAAACACACACACAAGTATAAATAGAGAGCAGAGTTGAAAAAGAAAAGAGAGTGGGGCGAGCGGTAGCTTTTCAACATCTTCCCAGAATATCAAATGAGCAACAAACCGGCCCTGTTTTTATTTTATTTCTTCCGTCGGTTTTTTCTTTCAACGTCAATAGCAAAGCTCAGAAAAGAAAAACGTTTTCTTTTGCTTTTTAATCTCTCCGACTCTTTTTGAAAAAAAATATGTACACATGCAACGTTATCTTTATTTTGTTTCTCCTATTTTTCAACAGTCATTAATTCTTAATCAGCAGCTGCCGAGTGTCGTGTTCACATCAATCTCGCATGACGTCAAGAGGGAATACGAGTAGATCAAACAATAAAAAAAAAGAAATTTTTGAACGTTGACAAATAACGTCCCCCAATTCCACCCCCCCCCCTCTCCGCGCGCGCGCCAAATTCGAAAAACGCCCAACCAAACCTTTTTGCGACTGTCAACGATGTTTTTCGAAGAAGCGTGTGTGTTTAAATAATACTCATTTAAGGACTAACCAGTACGTGTTATGTACACACACACACAAAAAACGAGAGTTTCAAACATGTACACAGATCCTCAGTCAGGACGCGTCTGTTTTGACGGCCACAAAGAAAATGTGTAGACATTCCAAAAGGGAAAGATCCGCTTCGTTCGACGTACACTAACCGAATGTAATGTGTTCCAGATGGAAGCAAGAAACAAGTTCAAAGAGAAGGCCCCATCTGTCACTTAAACTCGCATGTTGCACCGTCTCTCTCTCTCTCTCTCTTTTGTGCTTTAAATACAAAAAATAAAAGAAGGACCTTTATCCCGATCAAGTTTGGGAATGTGTCGTCCATTAGTTCCTTCTTCTCTTTTTTTTCCAAACGACGATGAACGTAAAAAAAAAAAAAGCAAACGCCACTCAACATTCCATGGGACAATTAACCTCGTTATCTCTGTCTCTCGATTCCGTTGGTAGGAATAACGACCTTTTTCTTCATCTGACGATAACAGACCCCCCTTCAGCAAGTCTATATATAATAATCACCGTACTGTGTGTAAGGCACCACTGTCGTCATAAACCGCTAGTCAATAAACCGCAGCTGATCGTTTCAAGACATTTTCTTTTTTTCTCAAACAATCGCATGTAGGCCTCTACCGTTTTCCAGTTAGAAAATTTTGAAGAAAAAAAAAGAGAGGAAGGGCAATCATTTCTTGTTCGACACGGTTTAACGCTAACCTCCTCGGTGAGCATGATGGCATTACCAACGGTTTAGGCCACCGCCCATATATCCCAAACAAATCATGTCGCCATTTATTATTAATTTTTTTGGCTCGAAGAAGAATATCGAGAGATAGAATAGAAAAAAAAAAAACATTTTTCATTATCATTTTCAATGAATTCAACTTCAAAGTGGAAGGGGCTCTCTTTTTTCTATTTACAAGCTGTAACATTTTTCATCCGTCACTTGATAAGAGATCGCTACTAGGAAAGCCGTACGAGAATAGACGATCCATCATCCGGACGCGGGGCCAAAAAAATAAATAAATAAAAAATTTCTAAGTCAAATAGAAGGCAAACGTAAGAATAGTTTCTTTCCAACTCGGTGGCTTTTCTCGTAAAAGAAAATGAAAAACACAAGCTCTCCCATATTTAATTCATCAAATATGGGGATTTATATGGGAAAGAATTAAGTCAAATTAAACGAATTGTACAATAGCAGATTAGCTCTTTTTTTGGCGGTGTAGGTCTCCACGAAAAATGGGTTGGGTCGCTATTGTTGCTTAGTTAAATTTATAGTATACACAAGCAGTCTCGGCCAGCTCGGCCAGTCCCCCCCCCCCCCTTTGCCTTATTTAAGGCCATGAAAGGGGAGGAAAAAAAACAGAAGAAGAACGTAAATGTATAAACAAAAATGGGAGAGATCTGCGTGTCTGGCGACAATCCCGCCGGATTGGGAAAAAAAAAGAGAGGCCTGGCTCGCCCTTGTAGACGCAAACACTCCTACCCCCCACTCCCTACACCCTGGGCCACGTGATGCGTCACATTTAAATGGGAAAGGGGGGAATCCTCTTAACGTGATTATAGATGGGCGAGTAAAGGAAATGGGTATATTTATGATTGCGAGGGTTGGTGGTGGTTGTGGTAGTGGGTGACTTGAGTGAAAACGGCAAACCATTTGACTGGAGGGATAAACGCAGGATCGAAAAGGATGGAGAAAGAAAAAAAAAGAGAGGGACGTGCCAGAAACGCAGCTTTCAGCATCTATACAAAATCCTAAAAAGCTCTCTTCAATTTTCTGGCCTTTTTTTTTTCTTTCTTTCTTGCGCGCGTGTTATCTGGCGCCATCGATCCCACCCATCAGCCCCGACAGATTTATGATGTTTAAGCTCTTTTTATTTTTATTTTTATTTTTTCAAAAATCCTCTATTGCGAGGCTGGACGACGACGCGTATTGGAAGTACGGAAAGAAAAAAATCCACACCCCACATTTCTTTTATAAAAAAGACGGCGATAAAAGAATAGGTGAATTCAAAACTTACCGCCAAAAGTGGGGTGCGTAGCCTGGGCAACGATCGCCGCCGCACTTGATGCAACGCTGAAGCGGGTCGTTCGGCGGTACATGTGCTGCCTCCGCTGCCATCTGCGTTGGATACCAAAGAGAGAGAAACTTCATTACCAATTCATATTACATACACACACACACAAATTTTTAACTATATACATCACTACGAGTAATATGCGACATAACTCATTCCATTCCCCAAATTTCCCGCAACGATTTCACGCGTGATTTATGGAGCCCCGAGCGCTGCTGAGAAATTATTTGCTAGCGCAAAAAATCGTTAAAAAAAAGAAAAAGAAAAAAAAATTTTTTTCGTGAAACGTGTTGGCACATTAATGCACCGTGATGATTATCCGGTTGCGCCCCCATGATGATGACAGGACCAAAAAAAAAAAAATTAAAGACGGCGCAAAAAAAAAGGAAAAACATATCGGGACAATATCGTCGTCGATTGACCGTGTAAACCGCTTTTCAAAAAAAAAAAAAAGAAAAAAACTTTTCCCATCAGATACAAAACGACTGGTCTGTCCATGTTATTTTTCGTTAACAATAATAATATAAAAAAAGCGTGTGAATATGTCGTGTCCCTCAAACAAAACACAACAAGCCGAGCGTGAGAGTCGTTTTCTTTTTCGGCTCCGAACGTTCTTGATCCACTTATTAGGCAAGCCTCTCAGACAGGAAAGGAAAGTGCCCCCCCCCCTCCCTTCACGACAACGGATACGTGTCTGCGGTCAAGCGGCCGGAACAAATAAGAAATCAAAAATCTAAAAGCAAAAACACAGCGGGCAGCCGTCGCAAAAAAGCTAAACTCGCCGCTAGATGGCACTGTTCTCAAATTGACCCTTATGTTTCAAATTGTTCGTGAGAACAAAAAAAGAGAGAGACAATGTCTCGGGAAAGAAAAAAATAAAAAGGAAATGTCCATGATGTCGACCCCAAAAAAATAAAAATAAAAATGCTCAGAATAAAATAAGAAAACTAAACATGGCACAAGACAAAAAAGGATGATGATAATGTTGCAATTTGGCAGACGGTGAATGTCAGATAGACAATAACTTCTGTTTAGATTAAAGAAGAAAACTATGTGTGTTGGTGTGTGTGTGCGCGCTCGCCTCGCCTCTATATATATACGTGTGTGTGTGTGTGTGCTATTGGAAGAGTGCCCGAACTCGTTTTCCACACAAATACACACACACACACACACGAAAGACAATGGAAAAAAAAAGCCAGGGAGTATATAAAGAGAGCTTGATTCCATCTCGTAAAGGTAGAGAAAGAAAAAGGGTCATGCCCTAACACACGACCAAACTGTAAAAACTGCGGCTGGGGCCTGTCAACTAGTATCTAATAAATCCCCGGTTGCGGGCACAGCTACACACACACACACACACGCTCTACTACTATATGCATATATATCCCCTCCCCCAATAACGAGACTCGTGAGAGAAAGACTTTCTTCCATCTTACGGTCCTTTAGCATTAGAACAATCCAAATAACGCATCGAAGGAAGGAAATGAATGTTAATTGCATTTGGCATCCAATCAAAAGAGAGGGCAGCCCCACACAGAGTGTGTACGAAATCAGTGACGTCTCCAAATGCGGTGATGATTGTGTGAAAGGATATTTTAGAAAGCTGTTGTTATTTTCGGGCCGAAAATCAACAAGAGAGAGGCGGGCACGGCTGGAAATAGTCTGCGCGAAGACCAGCCAAAATTAGAAGACGTTTAACACATTTGATTTTGAAAAAACAAAGTCGAAAAGCTGTGCGATACGAACACAATAGAAATCAACGGCCGGGGACTAGCCAAATTTTTTAAAAAAAATTCACTTCACGCGTAATTTCATTTTTACGATCACGACAGCCCAAAGATTGCAATCAAAAGAAAAATGGCGGGGCAGGATTTAAAAAAAAAGTGAATTAGGCCAATCCCTTGAAAAACTGATTTTCTTCACCATTCAATTAGCCTGTCTCTGGCTCTGCCTTATTTTTGCTACGATTGCAATAATGTTTTCATACTAAAAAAATAAATTGGCCATTAACCCTCATTTTTACGATTACGACTTTTTACCCAAATTTGGAACACTTCTTTTTTTTTTCTTTCTAATTCCTAATGCGCACACCCACCCACCGTCTATTCTGGATTTTCAATCTACGATTAGATGCAAAAAAAAAAAAATTAAAGCGCGTCATGCTATTAAAGTAAATTTTTCAAATAATAAAAAAAAAAGAGAAAACAGTGGTTGGCAATTTTTAAAAGCTTTTTTCTGTTTGGGTGTAGTTTAGTTTTTTTGACAAATGACCAAGACACGATTATAACCGGGATGACCTCTTCTCCAATCTGGAACAGAGGTGGCAAAAGGAGAGTTGTTTGGGGGGCGGGTTACGTGGGGTCAAATCGCGGAGTTCACAACAGATAGAGAAAGAAAGAAAACAAAATTGAGTGAAACAACAAAAAAGAAACAAGCTTGTTGTTGTTGTTGTTGTTCTTTTGATGTACACATGAAAGAGAGAAAAATAAATTGTGTTCCAGCCGAGTCACGTGACCGGCGGACATTTTAAACTCGTGTGCGATTTAAAAATTAAAAAAATTTGGAAGAAAACAAGAGAGAAAGGGAAAAGAAATCTTTTAACTAAAAAGAAGAAGAAGAAGAAGAAGGTAAAAATGTTTTTTTTTTTCCACAGACAGCGGCGGCGGCGACATTAATTGCACCGTCACGAATTATTTTACTACTTTACGATCGTTTTTCTCTCTCATGCTGGCATTATACGCATCTCTGTATTCTTCAAAAATAAAAAATTTTCTTCTTTAAAAATAAAACATTATAATACTACAGGGTACGTATATATATTCTCGTCATCTAAATGAAAGGAATAAAAAATAAATAAATAAATAGCGCTATGCTATTTCAACCCTCCAGACTTTTTAATCAGGCCGTGCTACACATCCAGAAAGGTAAAGGCTATTTTACGCAATCCGACGGAATGATTTAGAAAAAAAAAGGTTATTTTTATCTCGAGATTCGGGACATACCAAAAATTTAAAAATTTTTTTTCCTTATCTTTTTGTTCTTTTTTTTCACGAAATATCTTTTCGTTTCTTGGAACATTTTCTAGAAAAGAAAAGATTTAAACAGAAAAAAAAAGGGAACGTAAGAAGCTCTTTTGTGTCATTTATTTTTTTTTTCAAAAGGCTTGGCGAATTTTGCTGACCGTCTTCCATCAATCCATCAAAATGGATGTCATCTTACATTAATGGCCAAAGAGGGCGGGTTCGGACGGACTTACAAAAAATCTCTTTCATGACCATAAAGAGGTTCTCCTTATTGTTGTTCTATAGATTCAAGTTTCCCTCCTTTTTTTTATTTTAAATTGAAAAAAGAAAAAAAAATCCGTATTTCGTAAGACGTTGACATATTGTCTGTTGTGTCACGAAATAAAGAAATTGAGAAACACACACACACAAATAAAAATTGAAGAAGACGTTCCTTCGTGTGGAGATGACAAGTCTCATTACACAAACCGGACCCTCTCTACCCATCCTAAATGGTAGCCAACGGTATAACGTTAGTTATAGTCACCGTCCTAATACGATGAATAATCTGACTGTTCCCATCTCTTTCTTCCCTTCCCCCCGATTTTTGTTTTCTGTTACTTGGATAACGACTGACGAATACTAAAGAGATTATTTCAAGAATTGTCAACAACCCTCCCAGTCATGGCCTTGGCTGCTCCCAATAAGGACATTTTAGTTTTATTGATTTCTGTTTCTTTTTTTTTTTCAAATTCCCGATGCACGAATCAATCAAGTTCAAGAATCGTGTCTGGGCGCCCCCCTCGTTTTACCGCCACACAACTCAACAAAAATAAAAACCCGTTTGCAGGTATTCTAAAATGATTAGAATATCAAAGGGAGAGAGAGAGATTAACAATGTTGGATTCTTAATTTCCAAGTCTAGCAAAAGAAGAGGCAATTTCCTCCTTTGGGATAATGATTGCAAACGTTTCTCTCTTATTTTTAATGCCATTTGGGTAGGAAGAAAAAAAAAAAAGAGTCCGACGCAACAAAAATGGTCTTGGATGATTAAAAAATTGTCGAATGAAAAAGACCTGAGCCAACCCCGAAAAAAAAAAGTCGTTGGATCCAGTCATTTCAGAGATTATTAAAAAGAACTCCTCCCTTTAACCAATCGGTTCCGAAAAAAAAAAAAATAAGAAACCTCTCACGGTCTCTCAAGGTGCGGTCGGGATTGACCCCGACGTGAACCTGCGAGCCGGATGAATCCTCATTAAACGCCATCTATTGGCAAAAAAATAATAGCTCCAAAATTGCCAACCATCAAAGAGTGGAAAAAAATAATAATAATAAATAAACGCTTCGGGGGCAACCGACTACGTCCTCGCTTGAACGCACAACTGTATATAACCCCGAGGCTGAATTCGCCCTCAAGAATAAATCCCGAGATTACATAAAGAGAGAAGGTCTCCCCCCTTCGCTTTACGCACTACTACTTCCTCCTGGAACTGTCATCCTTGCGTAGCAATAACACTAAAGAAAAAACCCTAAAGGACGACTTAAACAGAGACAGAGAGAAAAGATCAAAGAGAGATCAAGAAAAACAACATTCCCTGTCCGATTTTAATCGGCCTTTAAAAACAAAAGAAAAACGTTTAAAAGAAGGGACTTTCTCTTAGATAAACAAAACGCCGTCGCCAGATGTCTCCCAATTCTTTTTTTAACTTTTAATTTGAAAAATGATACGAGCATTTTTCGTGTGTCCCCCCACTCTTCGAAATCCATGTGAGTACACCTATACCTTACCTGTGTCTGCCGTGATTAACTAGTCGTTAGTCTACCTCATTACCGCTCTCTTCTCGGCTAGACACGAATCTCTTTCTTTTAAACAAAAACAAAACAAAAAAAAATCCCGCAAACTCTTGACAAGTTCATCCGACCCGAGGCTCATTATATCGAATCCGGTCTAGTGGCCATTGATTTTTATTCCCCATCCCCCCCACTCAAAAAAAATTATGACCTAATGGTCGTGTTGTGTCAACTTTTGACTACACGAAAAATTAGAACGTGATTGGACGGAGTGTCCTTCGCATGATCATTTGAAAAATAACGAGAAGGGGGGGGGAGAGAAACACAACCGACGCCCCAGGTGAAACGGAATAAATAAGGCGGCGTGTTACAAAAGCCTAAAGGTGGTCTAAGAGAAAAAAAAAATCTTTTTTCGGCAAATGATTGAATTATTCACACGGAGCCTTTAAAAATAGCCTTAAGGTATTTTTTGCCACACAGCACGCGCTTTCGTTCCGCTCCATTCATCATCGTACACAAAGTTTTTTTTTTATTTGAATTATTGGCTCAAGTTAATGAACGAAAACTAGGCACTCGTCGTCGCAAGTCGGATAGAAAATAATGAGCCACTATTGAATAAACCAAAAAAAAAAACAAAAAAAAAACAATTGAATACATTAAGCGATCTCGTCCCGATAAAAATAAATCAAATTCAGGTAACCCCCCACAACACGCCCTTGAATAATTCAGTAAATCTCACGAAAAGTGAATAAGTTAGCCTAACTCGATTTCAATTTTAAAAAGAGGCAAACACGATTTTCAGAATAAAAAATCGAACGTACAAGTTCACGATGTTATCACGCCTCTGTTTCGGTATATTTGTGATCGTACCGAGAGAACTTTGGCCTATTGAAATAAAAACTACTTGAATTTTGAAAACAAAAAGGCACTTGAACGAACAAGAGAAAGGCGGAAGGGACACGTTTTCTCCATTTAAGGCGGGCTTTTGCTGGCGACCCATTATCGATTCTTCTTTTTTATTCCTGACTTGGAAAACTAGAAGAGTCGGTGATAATTTTTTTTTCCTATTCGATAAGCGTCTCATTGAAGCCCAAATACAGATTGGGTTCAAGATGGGAACAAGGAAAAACATATAAAAACAAAAAACAAATAAAAATAAACAAAGTCGCTTGCGACTAAAGGTCATACCAAAAGAGAGCCTGTTATGCAAATTGACGACCGGTGATGATCAAGCCAGTTAATTCTCGGGGAAAAAAAAACACACACACACAAAAAACTTGTGTGTTAAGACTATATAAAATGTTTGTTTTAGATGTTGACCTCTTCAAAAAAAAGAAAGAAGACATGTTTATAGACTTGTACGGAATCCGAATATTTTTCTTCGGTCAACCGAACCGAAACAGGAAAAATGCTCTCTGATTTTTCCTGAAAAAAAAATTACGCATTTTTACGCAACGCATTTTTGTTCTTTTAATAAAATTTTTTTTTCCCTAACTATTAAAAAGAAACAACAAAAACATCTGTCATTCAAAGTGAGTAGCTGCAAGCTATTTTCAAAAACTTGAGATGAGGCCGCAAAATCCGGACAAAAATTTCATTAAAAATAAATCTTTCAAATGGGATAAATCTCAAAAGAAAAATGCACATCTTCAATCCCGACAACTCGTGATCACGTTAAGCGCATATACACTCCAAATGTACAGATGTATACAAGGAATGTTTACAGTAGCCCCCCTCCAGCATTTCCAAACGTCTCTTACGGTACGGTTTACATGCCAGCAGAACCCACTTGTTGAGGGCTCATCATCAGGTAGATTTTCCTCTCTTATGTCGACTTGGAAAAAAAGAAAACTCTGTGGGCAGACGTCCATTAAATTGTTTAGTTTCGCTCTATCGCCCATCTGTCGTCTCTTTCGATTCCACGTCATCTCTTTTCTCTCTATCTTGTACATGAGGTAGTACGTTGGGCGAACGAGTTTCTGTGGACAAGTTAGGTGTGCCACTCTGCCGACAGGTGCTAGTCGTTTCGAAAAAAAAAGACGACCTTGCCAGCAACAAGTTTCATCCGTTTCATATTTTTATCTCGTCTTGCAGATTTATTCCAAAATGGGGGGAAAAAGAGGGGGATGAAAAAAAAATAGACGCTTCAACGCTTTCGGGGGGGTTCATGACGGATCGTTCATCACCCACCAACAAAAAAAAAGCCTCCGACTAATTCCATTCGAGAGCCTATTGAATAATTCAAGCAACGGTAGTAGACGTTTTTTCTTAGCGTGCAAACAACAAAGAATATTTATAAGAAAAGAAGATATTACAATATATCGACACGTGATGACGTCATTGTCGGGCATACCGTGAGTTACACCAAGTACCGCCTTCGTGTCTTTTTTTCGAAAAAAAAAACATGATGATGCGAAAGCTGAGCGGGACATATGGCGCGTGAAAGTATTTCTTTTGAAGGCAGGGGGAATATTTCCATACGGCGAATAGCATGCGGTCTGGATAATATTACCTGCGCCAGGTCGATAGTAAATTCAATTGAGAGTGTCAAAGCTGATAAGATCGCACAACTGTTTTTTCTTTTTTTGTGGGCGGTCGAACGTTTAAACACGATTTTCTTTTTGAAAAAAAAAACAATTTTAGAAGTTTAAATGTTTTTGGACAACTGGATAACCTTGTTGATTTTAAACTCCCTTGACCCTCGCAGGTCGATTGACGAACCTAACGGACGCACGACATAAAAAGTATAACAAGGAAGAATCATCAGTTACTGGGAAAATGTCCAAAAACAACTCGATTCCATTAATCGTACGAAAAACTAACAAGTTCACGTTTTTATTTTTTTGCTTAATGAACAATCACCTTAAATTGAGATCTGGTTTTTTTTTAGGGAATATAAAATATTCCGTGTTAATCAAAACGAGAATAAAAGAAACAAATCAGGATTGAATCAGACAGATCTGCTGATGTTTGGAATTGCAATCAAGTTTGTCAATCATTGTCCATGTGTACAGGTGGTCTAATCAATTTAATCTTTTCTTTCTTTTTTCATAAAAAAAAAGAAGAAACACTGGCAATGATGTATTGTGTACTACGCCATTGTTTTATTTATTCCCGTTTCTTTTTTAAATTCCAGTTTTCAGTAATAATTAGAATAAACAAACGAATCGGTAACCGGTCGACAAACTTGATTTTTTAAAAAGATGAACTGATGAACTTTGTTTTAAGATAGATCAAGAGATTCGAATAAAAGATGAACTTGAATTTAAAATGGAACCGTTGAATATGCAAAGGAGGCAACTTTGCATTTTTTTTTTTCAAAAACCCAAAGTGTGCCCAGCCTTAGTCCTCCCTCTTTGACACGGGGGCATTTGTACAAGTTGCATCATTTCACGAAAAACCGTAACTTTTAACGCACTGTCAACTAAATAAGAAATCCAGTTTGACTGGATTTTAACGGAGCGCGACACACACAGTGGCCAGATTCTTCGTCAACTAGAGTTGTTGACGAAGTTAAGAAAAACAGAATGCAAAAGCCCCTATTGTAACCGGGGCCGGCCTCTCTTATAACGGGCTATAAAAAGAGCTTGGGCAAGTCGTTCTTTTTTTTCTTAACTTCTTTTTATGATTCTAAAGCATTCAAAAAGGACTTCTACACAAGGAGATAATGTCGCCCATCAAAATAATAAAATGAGGGAGGAAAAATAAGGTTGAGTTAGTTTTAATTCTCCTTTTTTTTCGTGTTTTTAGTTTAAAAATAAAAGAGGGGATTCTCAACAGTGTTTGGTTAGCAGACGTATAAGTCATGCTGGATCACAAAAGAATCTTCCGCAGCCAGTTTTTCAAACGGAATTTTGACCGAAATTTCCTTTAGCGGTTGAAAAGGCAAACAACTCGTGAACCCTCCAAGGGGAAACAAACAGTAGCTGCTGAACGCCTTGGGGTTACGTGATTCATCGACGTTACATTAGCAAAAGATAATTAAGGGTTCGCTTAATCCGATCACAAGTCTCAATCACCCACCTCCCAAGTGATCCCACAGAGCGCAACGAAAAGATGAGTTTAAAACACTTTCAGGGTGTTTTCTCTTAAAAAAAAAAACCTAAATTGATTGGTGTTTTGAATAAACCAATGAGACGCCAATAAGCAAAAGATCAACAAGAAAAGTCATCCAATTGTAACCAAGGCCACACCTGACCGCCCCCATTCCAATGATTACACACACAACCTTCGATCGGATACACAAACTGCTCGTTATTTCAACATCATTAGCCATCCAGACATGCAGAAAAGTCGACTTTGTTGTACTACATTTTCAAAAGAATTATTCTTGCGTGTGTGTGTGTCAATCATCGGTTTTACGCAAACGACTTAATCATTGGCGGTTTGAAGGAAAAACAAATTGGATTTCAAAAATGTTGTAGATAACTTAAAATATCGTCGTAGACGCACAAGAGTTTGGTTTTCTGGGCCCTGATGGTCGTTAACTTATAAAAGACATCCTGTTGGTGGAGGGGGTTTGAGAAAAGTCTCGAAAATAGAACTTTTTTTTCTGAACACCCAGAGGCAAAAATAAAAGAGTAGCAGTGAGGGGGTAGTGGAAAGAATAAGATCATGAAGAGAAAACCTTAAAAAAAACTGTGTTGTAATAATGAACTTCTTTTTCTTTACCACTTCCCTCGTTTGGTCAGAAAAAAATAAAAATGGCGGCACACCTGGCGTGACATTTCAAACAGTTGAAAACTATTCGTTTTGTCCACGCGATTTTGCGAAGCTAACCCTACCTCCAGAAATGCATTTTATTCTAATTTTGCTGACCCTTCCCCTAGAGTTCGAGAGAAGGATGGGTACAAAAAAACAAAACAAGGGAATGTTCAGTAGCTTCGTATGCTAATCATTTCGATTTTTCTTTTTTAATTTGAGAAAATTAATAGTTTTAAGATTTTAGCCCTTTTTGTTTCTTTCACAAGAGGCGGCAAGACGATAAAAACGTGGGTGACTGGTTTGAGGGGGGGAGCGGCCTCGTGGCCGTATGCAAATGATGATTTCTATCATTGAATAAGCAAGAACCAGCATCTAGTCTTATCACTTTTTCTCTTTCTCAAAGACATTGTCCATTAAAATGGACACGAAATTTTTCCAACTCTTTTCATACTAGTCGAAAATCACGTAACACGAGTTTCAAACCCCCCAAAAGAAATGAACAAAAAACTGACCATTGTTGATGCTGGAGAAATGCTGGTGTTCATCGCGTGGTCGGTTCGCTTCACGTTGTCGAGAAGAAATCCACAGAAAGTTTAGACGCCTCCGCCAAACACTATTTATACCGGAAACTCACACACAAGAAACTGTTGATATTTCAGAGAGATGCCTGGAAAATCTGGAAATAAACACAAGCCGGAACTCTTCGTCCAAAAAAAAAAAAAAAAAAAAAGTTTCAATGCAGAGAGTCAACGTAACACGTCCGAATGGAACGGCAACTGGGCGCCAACTGATGATGTTCCGTGAGAGAGAGACAACGAGACTTTGCGCGCGCTCACAGCCCAATGTGGCACTAGCCATTGAGATTAACGGTTTTGATTCTTCAGCATACCAGCAACTCGTTTTGCTAATGCTGAGACCGTCTTCGGCTTGGCTTACATTGGAATTCTTTCGTGCCAATTGTCCCTACAAAAGGGATTAATTATGCATATTTATTCTCCCGACAGAATGGTTTTTTTTCCAATATGCCTCAGGCATAACAATGCCATCTTTGTGTGACGATTTGAACCTTTTGAGTCCGCCCCACGAAAAAAAAGAAAGGATTTTTCGGAATGGCACTGAGTGCAAATTGAGTTGGTATTGTTTATTTTTATAATCAGTTATTAGTGAGTTCCGTTGTCTTTTTATTTGATTCGCATGTTGTTTTAAACTAGTCGATTCAATGAAAGATATAGTTCCTTGGCCATTCCCGAAGTCGCTGGTGAGTTAAAATGGGTTATCATTCGTCAGAAAAGTCCATTAGAAATGGAATAGCATGCCGATTGGGTTTAGATAAAAATCGACAGTGTTTCGTCCTTCTCTACTCCTTTTTGTTTTAGGATGGATTTTTATGGCGGCTGTCCAGTCGTTTCATCATCGCGACTGTGGGCTTTATTGGCAAATTTATACTCAGTAACAGCACTCCATGTAATAGTAGCGTGTAGACCATGTCATTTATTGGCCAAAACTGGCATTTTTCTTTCTTCACCATGCAGATGTGATGAACTCCACGAGAGTTGTCAATAGACATATATTAGTTGACGTGTTGGACAGCAGACCTTGCCATGTTCCTGTGATCACCGTAGCAAATCATACATCATGTTTTGATGACCCTGGACTCTGGAGTATGACAACAAATGTATACATATTTTACAGTTTTAAAACATCTACATTATTTTTTTTTTCAGGTATTCTCCCTATCAGACATGTGTTTAACATTGATGTAATTCGTTGGTCTCTCACCGCTCATAATATCTGCTTTACTAACAACATGCACTCTCAATTTTTCGCAAGAGGGAAATGTGTCCCTGTTGTCAGAGGTGGTGGTGTTTATCAACGTGCCATGGATTATTGCATTCAAAAATTGAATGAGGGGCAGTGGGTTCACGTCTTCCCTGAGGGAAGAGTAAACATGGATCATAGCTTCATTCGTTTCAAATGGGGCGTAGGCAGACTCATTGCCGAGTCTAAAGTTATGCCTATAGTAATTCCATTCTGGCATTGCGGAATGGACCAAGTTTTACCGAATGAATATCCCTATCGTTTTCAATGGGGAAAACAGGTGTTGGTCAATTTCGGCCAACCAATCGACTTAAAAGAAGTCATGCAGCATGCCAAAGACGTGGATGCTGATGATGTATTGACACGCAAAATGATCACCGACAAGATTCAGGAAGAAATGATGAATCTCAAGGACCAAACGGAGAAAATGTATTCTAAACTCAAAAAGACAAGCTGAGTATAGAATGAAAGTGTACAATATACAAATACAGAGCTTAAGCACTGAATGGTTAATAGTACAACTACAGAGAAATGATTGCTGTCTATACTACACAGTCACAAGTCAAATACATTTGTATTTGTTATTGAATCTCTATCGACTGTATTTATACATGTTGACGCTCCTATTATAGTCAATGTACCGTTTCGGAGAGACATCTGCCACGCACTGCCGTCTTCTCCTTTAAGTGATTCACGCAGCAACGGTTTCAAGTTTTGCCGTCGCACGCAGCTCTTCCCCCCCTGTATAGACATTTGCATTGTTCTTTTCGGAATCAAGGTTTCTCTTCGTACACCACCACCGCGTTACGGTACATAAAGGAAAAGACCAACACGGATCTGCACCATTAAGAGGCTATTGTTTGTTGGCCCGCCGAGCGCTTTTATTCCCGCAGATAATCACACATGAGCCACCCGCAGGCCGACTCGTCTCGCCGAATCAAAAGACGTAAAACGTGTTAAAAAAGCAAACGAAACTCTTCCACTTCAAAAGACCCTTTTTACGCGGCTAATAATGCGAAAGAAAATCATATCGGTGTGCCTCGCCACAATAAGAATGGTCATTGTTGACAAAGCACCAGCTCTACCATCAGGAGGGCATTACACACAGCCACCGACTGTTGCGGCTACTTAAAAGAATTCTACCATCACTACCCAGGTATAACTGACAAAATAACCGAACGAAAAGTGGCACAGCCGTGCCGCATTCTTTCCCACAAGATTCTAAATTTTATTCTTTTCAGAGCTACTAGCAGGACCGCTAGCTTCTTTGCACCGGGTGTACTCGTTTTACGTCTCGTTCCTAATCAGGAGTGCATAAGCTACATAATAAACCATGTTGATGAGTAAAGATTAACGAACCCATGCAGTTCTCGTTAAAAATTTGTGAACACAATCGTACAAAATGTAAGTCATCTTCTAGATGGTTGGGCATTGGGCCCATTCTAGAAGAGTGCTTAACCACATGAAGAATGTCCCAAATTTTCACACACTGGATTCAAGACGAGGCCGTCAAAATTCTCGTCTAGGAAATACATTTTCAACTATTTTCTACTTAGGGAAAATTACACATTGATCGGAAGTTAAACATCGCAAAACACTACCCTTTATGGTAGTATAAGGGATAGCAATAATCATTTAACAATGAAGGACCATGACGGTTTTCGAGGTGAACTACCGGTAAGACTACCAGTCGAGACTGATTTTTCCTGATGGCCACATTCACCGAACAATTACACCAACATAAATTCCGATTGCTTTCAACCGAACAATTTTATAACATTGCTTAATAATAACGTTGAACAATCTGTAAGTGTAGATAGAGATAGCATGTCACGAACCTGTGTTAACTGAGGACTGAGTTTTCCAAAGAATTCTCACCATGTCGTGAGCGTAGGTTCTTTTTCAGTATCAACCATCTCAGCATCAGACGATTCGCTCTAGATAACTATAATACTACAAAATGCCTGTGTAACAATCATTCTATGCTGTTCACCTTTGTGGAAAACCGGATTGCCTCACATCGAAGGTTAGTATGGTTGCTATTACGATGATATCGTTGTCAAGCATTTCTTCATACATTTTCCACGAACTCTGGACGTTTGACAAGTTACCTAAAGCAAATTGCAGGAAAACATATTCAAGCAAAGTGGATGAGACAGATGTCAAATGTCCATGGAAGTTGGGCTGTGTAATCGATCGAAAAAGGATACAACATAACGCCACTTTCCCGGAAATCGACCCACAATAACCAACGATTCGTTTAAATGATTCCGATCTTGTTGGCAACATCCAATGCATCGTAGTCTGGTGCCAATCGAACGTAAGCTTTCTTCTGACCATCGGGGCGGTTAAGTGTGTTGACTTTGGCCACATCGATATCATACAGTTTCTTGACTGACGAGCGAATCTGGTATTTGTTGCAGCGGGGGTGGACGATGAAGACCAATGTGTTATTATCTTCGATCTTCTTCATTGCTGACTCGGTGGTAAGTGGGTGCTTGATGATGTTGTAAGCATCCATCCTAAATGAAGATAGATCAATTAGTTTTACGTTTTATACATACTAATTTCTAAGAATGACTTATAAGGTCAGTTAGTGTTTAATAGTTTGTCTATCACAATTTTCTGAGAGATTCCCACACAAAAGTTCATCATGAAACATATCGTAGCATCATAAAAAACTACGTACTTGCTCCTCTTGGGTGCTGATTGCCTAGGGTATTTCGGGTTGCGGGGAGGTCGGAAAGTTTTAGGACGCCTGAATTGCACGGAAGTGCGGATCTTCCTTGTTCGGGTTCCATGAAGGCCCTTGATAACCTATGCAAATAAAGTATTATTAAAAACAGCTGCATGGTTATGACCCAAAAGGATATTCATAGGCTTGTCAGTTAGTGCAATTGTTGTCTTTTCACCTACAGTCAGAGAGATTCCCACACAAATATTCATCACAAAAATAATAGCTCAAACATTCATAAAGAAACTCACCTTTCGCTGTGTGGACAAAGCCTTAGTGGCAGCAGTCTTGGCCTTAACAACTTTTCCAGCTGCAACACCCTTCTTCAAACCAGCAGATTTAGCAGCTCCCTTAGGTGCAGTCTTTGCTGTTGTCTTAGCAGCAGCCTTAGATCCTGTTTTGGCTGGTGCCTTTGTTGCTGTTTTAGCAGCAGGTTTCTGATTACCCTTTGCAGCTCCTTTGGCAGCGGCAGCAGGGGCCTTGGCTTTAGCTCCAGCCTTAGCAGCAGCTCCCTTAGCAGCAGCTCCCTTAGCGGCAGGCTTAGCAGCAGCAGGCTTGGCAGCACCAGCTTTGGTTGCAATCTTCGGTGCAGCTGCTGGAGTTTTGGAACTACCTCCTTTAGGAGCAGCAGCTGGGGCTTTAGCTCCTGCTTTGGGAGCAGCGGCAGCCTTAGGAGCAGCAGCAGCTTTTGGAGCAGCAGCAGCAGCCTTAGGAGCTGCAGCGGCAGCCTTGGGAGCAGCTGCAGTCTTGGCTGCCTTGGGTGCAGGTCCAGCAGCAGCCGCTGGTTTATCTGCTGGCTTCTTCTTGGCCTCTGGCTTAGGTGCAGCTGCTGCAGCAGGAGCAGCCTTTTTTTCTTCCTTTGCTAAATTAGAAACAAAATGTTATAATACTTGCTTTTGCGTCCTCACACGATTATTTTAATTGTAATGACTAGTCATCGTTGAACTCAATTGACAATACACGTGGTTTGACGGACCAAGTCCTTATTGATTGATATGGAGATCTAATTACATCACATTAATGAAAATATCAATCAATGAAAACCACCAATTTCACTGCTATCACACGAAATCAATGAATTCCTGATATTAACCTGTTACGTCAAGTAATGTACAAAATGATTCTCACCGGGTGGCTTAGGTTTGGGCGCCATGATGTATCCGTATGCAAGGACTGAGAGGAAAAAGAATTGAAGACTTGTACTACAATATGAAGAGGAGGAGTGGAAAAATGGGAAAAGAAAATGGCTACCTTCGCAAGGGCACAAACTCTTGCTGTTGAATCCCTAAACACACTTTTATTTTCATTTAGGTTTAGAAGAGTCCTTATCACAAGTAATTATTTTCACAAGTAAACATGGTATTAAGAAAAAATATCTGATAATTATAGATGCAAGAAATGGTGTTCTTTAGTAAAGAAAGAATTAAATAAATGCTGAAATAAGTAATTTTTCTTTTAGTTCTTAATTATGAAAAAAATCAGATGATAAGTATTATTGGCAACAAGTATTTTTTTGTTTTCAACAAGTATTAACATTCGCAAGTATAGGAAAAGTTAAGTAAATGTACACATTGGTAATTTTAAACATTTTTATTGTTGCTCATAAGTTCCGGGGACAAGTAATTTATTTCACAAGTAAATAAAGTAATAAGCACAAATAGAAATAAATATGTTCGATGGTAAGTTAGGCTATAGGAATTAAAGCTCACAAGTATATATAGTCATAAGTATTAATAATCATATTTAAATCAATATTATTTATAATTTTGGCAATAAGTAGTAAGTGCCTTAAGTATTTAGCAGCTACGCACTTGTATATATGTTCTCAAGTAATTATGGTTTCAAAATAAGTTGTACTTACGTATTTATATTCGTAAGTAAAAATGTTCGTTGCACTTACGACAAGTAATTAATTTCACATGTAAATTTGGCATTAAGAAAAATATATTTGTAATTGTTGGTGCAAGAAAATTTGCTCCTAAGTAAATAAGGAATTAAGTAAGTGTTGAAATAAGTAATTTTTGTTTTTGTTCTTATTTATGAAAAAACTATATCTTAAGTATTACTGGCAACAAGTATTTTTTAAAACTAGTATTTACGTTCACAAGTATAGGAAGACATAAGTAGGTGTACGCATTGGTATTTTTAAACATGTATTTTATTGTATTACAAGTAATTTATTATTTCACAAGTAAATATTTGGTCAAGTAATCTTCATGTGCAGCGGCAGAAGGATAGTGGCTAAATATTAACAATTGTTTTAAAAAAGCATAACAATTAAATATTTATTGATTTTTTTTTTGTTACAGTTGTTAGCCAAATTATAAATCACAAACAGTGTAAGAAGCCGGTATGCATTCAGTCCGCGAAAACCGCTACATTGTGTTGACGACAGACTTTGAAAAAGGATACAAAAACAACATTAAAAAAAGATGAGGCCGAGCATGAGTTTTATCAATGAAATTTTTTTTAATTCGTTTTCAAATCTACAAACCAATACACATTACATTCTGTTAAAAACATCCAGCATTATTTTTTTAAAGATATTGGCTATATACTGCACCGTTAGATGTCGTTATTTAGAGAAACAGAAAGTTAGTCTGCACTCTGCAGCTTCAAGATATTTCTTATGAGGGAAACATCGTACATTTTAACGAGCATGATTCATTTGTGCTTTTGTGGTCCTAAATCTTTATCATACATTGACTACTGCTTGGTTTTAAATGAAACATGTACACCACCACAAAAATAAGTGATATCAAATCAAGCTGTTGTTTAGGCATTTATTTGCTGCCCTTCAAATCGACAGTCTTGCCAGGAAGAGATGTGTTTCCAAACGTAGGTTATTTTTATTATCTTTTTAAAAGATTTATACAACATCACATGGTTGCTTTCCTTCTGTCAAAATAGTTAAATATTCATTCTGTTGTTAGGAAAGATTTATGGTATGACACTCGGCTAGTTCTGAGATATCAAATAAAAGGTCATACCAGAGTGATGCAAAACTCAACAAACAAAACACCTTTGCTGTCAACTACACCTTGGAATATATTTTCCGGTATTCTTACAAACGACATTTGTGTATACAAGGTAACTTATTAAAATGTATTTACATTACTAAATAATATTAAATACTGCATGTTCTTAGCTTTTAGAGAACCAATCCATCGGTTTGACATCAACCATCTTTACACTAAATACAAGATATCAAATATTACAGCCCACACATTGACATCTCAGTCCAAATTGACATATATGTGCTGTACATATATAGAAATTGAAAATGCAACTAGTCATCAACTGTGCAAGATGCCAACATTAAAGATGAACAAATAAATTTGAAGAAGGAATACCTAATACCGAATTCTAAGTGTACCTTTAGTTATTGGACAGTTTGCTGAAGCTGTTCATCAGAACACTGGGATTGTAGACGGCACAACTGGCCCCAATTTCATTGTCAGAATTCTTTCAGCTAATGATAGCGTACTGTTAAAACCATCAGCAAGTGTTGAATTGCCATGTGAGGTAAAAGTGGTATGTATGAAATTAATAGTTTTAGTTTTTTTGCTTGTCAATGGATTAATTAAGTTTGAGTTACTAAACAAGTTGTTTTTTATAGTAGTATACTAGTTGTTTGATAGTATACCTTAACTTTAACTAGCAGTGCTTTTTATTGGGTTCCCTGATGTGAACGTCTTTTGTACGTTTCAACACAGACTACGAAGTACTACTACTACTACGCAGACTACTACTACTTCGTAGTCTGTGGTTTCAATTATGAATCTTTGTTTATTCGTCATCACTTTGATCATTAAGAAAACCAAATTCAATTTAAACGGGGGGCATTCTTGGTGCCGTAAAAAAATTGTCTTTACGACAAAATGGACAGATATTTAATGGAATTGCAATATCGTTAACTACTCGGGGTATATTGATGTTTCGAATGCACGAAAGACACAGAAATTGTCTACAGCAAAATGGTCGGCTTCATTATTTGTACAAATCGTACAGTCTTCAATAAATAAACGTTGATTTGGTACGGCCAGATTGTTCTCAACGCGCTCTTCTTCGTCTCTAAATTCTTGCACATGCTGCTGTCTTTCCCTTTCCCCCGACAGCCATTCCTGGTTTTTATTTAAATTGTTTTGATGTAAAAATACATTCTCATACACTGACTTACATTCTGTTTTATTGGTTTGTAGATTTGAAAACGAATTAAAAAATATTTCATTGATAAAACTCATGCTCGGCTTCATCTTTTTTAAATGTTGTTTTTTGTATCCTTTTTCAAAGTCTTTCGCCAACACAATGTAGCGGTTTTCGCGAATTGCATGATTACCGGCTTCTTACACTTACACTGTTTGTGATTTATAATTTGGCTAACAACTATAACAACAACAAAAATCAATAAAGATTTAATTGTAATGCTTTTTTTAAACAATAGTTACAATATTTAGCTAGCCACTCTTTCTGCTGTCTGCACATGAACTTCGCCAAACATTTACTTGAGAAATAAATTACTTGTAATATAATAATACACATGTTTCAAATTACCAATGCGAACATTTACTTATATCTTCCTATACTTGCGAACGTAAATACTTGTTCAAAACAAAAAAATACTTGTTGCCAGTAATACTTAAGATCCAATTTTTTTCATAAATAAGAACAAAAACAAAAATTACTTATTTCATCTTTTACTTAATTCCATATTTACTTAGGAGCAAATTTTCTTGCACCAACAATTACAAATATATTTTTCTTAATGCCAAATTTACATGTGAAATTAATTACTTATCGTAAGTGCAACGAACATTTTTACTTACGAATATAAATACGCAAGTACAACTTATTTTGAAACCATAATTACTTGAGAACATATATACAAGTGCGTAGCTGCTAAATACTTAAGGCACTTATTACTCATGGCCAAAATTCTAAATAATATTGATTTAAATATGATTATTAATACTTAAGACTAAATATACTTGTGAGCTTTAATTCCTATAGCCTAACTTACCATCGAACATATTTATTTCTATTTGTGCTTATTACGTTATTTACTTGTGAAAAAAATTACTTGTGTCCGGATCCCCGTAAAATCTGGTAAGATAAACACATTAGATTAAGCTGTACTTAATTGTATAAACAATAAAATTTTTTCGTTCACGTTTAGCTTTTCGTCAAAATTTCTTAATCAAACCGCGCCTTTTACGCCAATTACCAAAATGATTGATCAACGTATTTAACAATAACAAGTAATGAATGACATGAATACCTGTCACGAAATTAATTTAGTCACAAAGTTACTCTGGAAAAAAAAATTCCTTCTCTTATTTCAACGACGGTTCTGTCGTGCGAATCGGGCAAAACTCTGTGCATGTGTCAACAGACTAATTTCTTGGCGCGAATTTACTACGAGACTGTATTTTTTTTATCATGCTGTTTCTAAGGTGGTTATTCTGGTTCACATTCAAATAAATTTCGCATTGGTCTACCAGCAATGTTACCCCTTGGCCCTTGCATCCCTATTTCCAGCTTTCGCATTCCACGATTCTTCCCAGAAATTGTCTTTGCCAAAAAATAGCGCAATATTTTTAAGGATTTTAAACGTCTTTAACTGAAATTTGCTTTTGTATTACCAGTATTCTTGGAATACCAAGCAAAAGCAATCATGACATGAGGTCATTTTGTTGTGTGATAATTAAATCGAACAGCATTTTCGATACTTTGGGTTTCGATATATTGGGTTGCATGCTGTCTCTATATCTATCAAAACAAAACCACCAAGCGGCGAAAGTTGGAACTGTGCTAATTTCAGTGATATTTGGAGGCGACTGCGACTTCTTTTTGTCTTCCTTTTTTCAAGTTTTGAATCTTTTGGTTGCAGTTTTGCCTGTAGTCCTTTTACATCTTTCTAACTATCTTGACTCTCTTCCTCTATGTACTGCATCGTAATATTTGGACTCGTGTGATAGCCATTTTAAGTATTGACAGTTCGCTGACGTACATTTTACGCACAAAAATGGCCAATCAGAAAATTATCAATTGTATTTCTAATAAGACATTTCATATTCTAAATTGTGCCTTCCTAATTGTAGTGCTCATCTTCCAATCTCTTGTTCTCAATACCTACATAATCTCCTACACGTGGAATTGGGATCTTGCCAGTTACTTTTGGTTTCTTGGCGATCTTTTCTTGGCTGGCCTGTTTGTTGCCATGTCCATTAAGGCATATTCTTACCTGTCAGAACAAAAACTGCTGAAGAAAAATGAAGAACAACACAATCTTACCCCAGTAATTATTATTATTATTTTCCATGCTTTTTTATATTTTATTTGCTTTGTTGTCATTTAGGTTCAAAGTCCAGTAGGAAAAAGCATTCTTGGAGTTCTCCCCCTTTGCTATGTGGCATGGATTTGCTATGCCATTTGCCTAGTCACCAAAGTAGCCTTTATATTCAAGTCTGAAATAATCAACACATTGAAATCTCAAGATGTCTTTGGTCCTCAGTTGTTGAAGTTTACAATTTCATCATCAACTATTGTATTCATGTTATTAGTTGCTGCCCATCATGATTCAGAAAAAGATTCCCAGCGTGCCCTTGCCATCAAGTCCATGTGCACTAATACGGCTTTCGAACTGCTAGATTCCGTTGCTTTCCTCAGCATTCTCATCATAAAAGAGTCTCATCTCGCTGTTACTTACGACTTTGAAAATTTTGTTCTTGTTTTTGCATGCATAAATTTCTTCTTGCCCACCATTGCCCTTTATCAGTATTCGTTGAGTGATTTCGGTCAGGTGGAGAAACCCCTCGATTTAAACGGTGTCTACCACCTTAGTCACATGTCGCTAGTTAACGTTCCCTACTTAGCTGTGCGCATATATTTGTGGTCAGGTTACGGATCTGATATTTCCCTTTTCGTCATGAAAAATGTGATTGGTATTTTGTGGCATTTAAAAGACATCATCCCTGATTTCGTTCTGTTACATAAACAGTGCCAAGCTATGCGTGGCGGTGTCGTTCCCCATCGTAAAGTTGTCGTCGAATGTAAAGACGATGTTGTTGAACTCGAACAAATGTAAATGACTCACACACTTATATGTTATAACCTAATACTCTCTTAATCTTGGCCATCAACAGTGACAATATACATCTCAACCCAACATAGTACGTTTTTTTATGTCTCCAATACATTTTCTTTTTACAGCCCTGCGTGTCGTGACGTTACGCGAAAAACGGGTAGTGGATGTGATGGTTTATAAACTATAGCGGGGAAACAGCAAAACAACATTATTCGCCGAAACGCCTAGGGCATGTAAATCTCATCCTAATGATCGTAAGTTTTTGACTGAAGGATATAAGGTACAATCTGGCACTCTCCAACGAGGTCTCGTGTCAGCTACATCTGCAGCGTGTCCTGTCCCAGAACACCTTCATCCAAATCTGTTGACACCATGAAATTTGGTAAGTAAAGAGAGTTAATGTTTTAACATTCTGCTTACATTATCTATGCGTATCAAAGTTAAAGTATTTTTCGTTTGCTTCTCACACGTGTTTCTACCAGGCACTGCATCAGCCATTTTTGTAACGATAACGATAATGGCGACGAATTTCTCCATTACTCGAGGTCAAATGGGTTACTATAATAATGACCTGTACGACGCACAGGCAGCATACAACTGTCAAAATGGTGTCTACGGATCGGCTCATAATTGCGGATATGGAACACGAAACCAAAACTGGTTTGGATCATATTATTTAGGCAAAGCAAATCCATATGGGTTTGTTAGCACAATGCCTTACGGTATGCACATATTTGTGTTTCGCTTTGTTCGAAAGTGGGCAAGAACTGAAATTGTGTTGTGCAAATTATAGGTTATGGTTCAGGGGCTCAACCTTTCTTCTCAGATCCCTATTCGGGTGGATGGCCTGGGACTAGTTATGCCCAAGGTGGTTACTTCGCTTCAGCGCTACCCTTCAACAATAATAACTTTTATCCCAATCCAAATGTTCGTTATTAGTCGAATTTCGTAAAATCCTATTCCGCGAAGAGAAGAACTTGTTACATATCGTAAAATTATTTTTATTTTTTTGGCAATACAAATACATTTTCCATTACAACAATACCAAAACAACACGCATAATAAGAAATATGGCCGACCTGTATCACTGTATGCCATCAATGTGGCGAAATTACGAAGATCAAGGTTTTCGTATTCGTTTCCTTCAACTGTTAGAAAATGTTTATTCAAGCATCCAGTCAAATGTTTCAATGCTAATTGTTGCATTAACGGAGATGGGTGCAAAAACCGATACATTTTGGTAACTGTATAGTTGAAAATAAAATGTTTTGAGCCTGAAAATCTCAATATAGCGGAAATTTTTTTTTGGTATCCTTGTGGTTTCTCTAGCATTTCACCACGTTGTGCACAAGGCTCATCTGATTGGTTGCCATTTGTCCACTAGAGGCGCAATTGCTAGTAGGGTTTGCTTACGTTTTCAGTCTACATGCTTTGTTTCTTGTTCATTTCAAAAGTTTTTCTAAAGAGCACGAGATTGTTTTGAACTTGGACACTTGGTAGAGCTTTGTAATTTTTATTTTGCAGTCTTCCTGTTGAAAGTGGTCAAACTTAATGAGAATATTGACTACTAAGTTATCTTGTTCTGGTAGTTAACAGAAGAATAGCTATTGAATTATTATTCTCTGAATATCTCTTGATCACCTGTTATAAAACACTGTATTGAAATCCTAGAATGTTTAAACATGGCTTCATGGTGATATAAATTTTAAATTTTACTTTGGAACAGAAAATGCCCCCAAAAAGGAAGCAACAAAAAGCCAATGGATTCATGATGTTCATGATTGAAATGAGACCAAGATTGGAATCTGATGGCCACAAATTTCCTAATGGTTTAATGGATGTCCATCCTATTTGCACGCCATTGTGGAATGTATGACTCTTACCTAATGTAGTTTCAGTTGCACATTATATAAAAACTCTCTTACAGAACCTGACCACCGAACAGAAAGCAATTTATAACCAAAGAGCCAAAGGTGGTCCTATGGTTAAAGAAGAAAAATTGGATTCCCTTGGAGTGCCATTGGCATGGAAGGAAAGGGAAGAACAAAAGAAAATAATTGAAAAAACTCAGGTTTTCCAGAAAATTGAAGATCTGGTTTCTTATTTTCATAGCCAAGGAAGTAGGTCTTTCAGTATGATGAGGTTGACTATTTTGTTAACATTTTGTTTTCATTAGCTCTTGAAAACCACTATTTTCATTTGGCCCATTTCAACATTGCTGTTGCCACTGATGAGGGAGAATACCCTCCTTGTGAACTTGCGATAGTCAAATTTTCATTGGTTGATGGAATAACTAGTACCATCCATGAATTTGTGGATCCTGGTATAAATGAAAGCCCATTTTGTTCCTTTATTATTTATCTTGGTTTTAGTTTGCTTTATTTATTAATCTCAATTTGTGTTTTCCTTTTTTGAATCAACAGGTCAACTTCGACTGGGCTATGCCTATGAGGCTGGCCTTCATTCAGAAAAAACACACAGAATTCCTGCTTGCGGTTTCAAACTATTCAATAAAAATTATGTTGCCATCACCAACAGCATTAAAAAAATTCTTCAGCAGTCGGTTAGTTTTAAAGCAAAATTTTTATCAAGCTTTGTCTAATCAGTTTTTAATTTTTAGGATGGGGGATGTGCCCCTCTATTTTTTGTTGACGAAGATATGGCCAAAGCAGTCTATATTCTCGATTGGTTAATTGAAAAAAGCTGCCAGTTGGATCATTCGTATGATAGCTGCAACCCTTTTAAAATTTACAGTCTGAACAAACTATTTTACGAATTGCGTCGCTATGCCGATTTAAACGACCCGCGATTAAAATTTACTAGCACAACGCAAGTAGCGGAATATTTTGGAAATGGAATGTTCCAGTTCAGTCCTAACATGGCTTGCCAGGTAATTATTTATTGATATGTAGAGAAAATTTTCAAGGATAGTTTTCTTACATAGCAAAATGTTTTACACAGTGGCACGAAGATGAGGATAACGTCACCTTTTGTTCACTGACGCGAGTCCGAAACTATGCGTATACAATTTCCGACATGTGCTGCGAGCACTACGGCTTAGCTTTGCTCCCTAATCGTCACGTTCCAGCAAGTGTTGCTGACGAATATCGATATGAAATTATGCCTAAAACTGAAAAAGTTAACCACTCACAGGTAAAATACCAAAAAATTACAAGCAGCATACATATTTTAACACAAACTATTCGAACTTAGAAACCAGTCAACAAACACGATGAAGAAAAGCCTTCCGATGTTGTGCCACGCATGCCAAAATCGTTTTGTAAGGACATTTCATGTTTTTCGTTGTTTTATGTGTATGCCTAGCCAGAATTTAGGGTAATCATTTTTTGTTTGTTTGTTTTAGCCAAAGTTGTTATGCAAACCGTCGGGCCGCGTGTAGCTGCCAATTTTAGTTCGAAATCTCAAGGCCCAAACGGTGTCATTCCTGGAGCAGGACGTGGTATTTTGGGATCAATGTATAGTCCAACTTCGGAACCTCAATTTCCCGGTCCACCGCGAGAAATTGTAACACCCCCTCCAGCTGGAAGAGGCCGTGGCCGCGGACTCCTTTTAACAAGTGATTAAGTGGGATAAGTGTTTTCGACAAATATTGATTTTTGATTTTGAAGCCAGAAGCTTATTGCATCAAGTTATTTTTGTTTCTTGTTTTCGATCCGTCTATTCAATTGATAAGATACGGGGAATATTAAATTGTTTTTCAAAATGTTGATTCAGAAATAAAAACCATGACTTTTTCAAGTTTTTTTTTCCATATTTCCCATTTATTTGAAAAACTATGAGAAATGTTCCAAATCCTTTACAATAAAATTGATTTATTTCATTAGTATGCTAACGACGGCCTTCACATTCAGCGTCTTCAAGTCGGCATACGTTTGCCCAGTTCCAATAAAGACGATGGGTTGTCCTGTAATGTACGTCATTGATATGGCAGCACCAACCTGACAAAAACAAAAACAAAATGTAAAAACCGAATATTTCCACACAAAATAAGGATTACCTTATCGTCGATTGTGTCAAATTTAGTTAGAACAATTCCGTCGATAGTATGTGGATTTTCTGACGCAGAATAATCTGCTAAAGCCTGATTAAATTTGACAAGTTGGTCAACAGCTTCATTGCCGACTAGAGCTTCCCCGACGAAAAGAACCAAATCCGGCTCATTCACCTTGATCAACTGAAATTCCAATGTTTCGTTGTTTATCAGTAAACTGCTAATAATCACAAGCAGCAACTTACTTTCGCTAGTGCCCTCATTAGTGGTTCATTATCTTGCATTCTTCCCGCAGTATCAATCATAACAACGTCAATACCAGCTTCTCGTGCATGGTTAATAGCCTCTAGGGCAATTCCAGCAGCATCCTTTCCTATATTGATAGCAAACAGAGTCAAGAATAAAATAGGCTTTTTTCAGTAATGAGAAAAATATTGTATTACCATATCCCTTTTCATAAAGCTGGACCATTTGCAAACCTCCATGTTTCTCGGGTGGATGGATCGAGTTCAAATGACGCATGTGAGTGCGAAGTTGCTCAACGGCACCAGCGCGAAACGTATCACAAGCGGCAATTAACACACGAAAGTTGTTTTCGATAAGCCAGAAACAGATCTTGGCTAGATTGGTAGATTTGCCAACGCCATTTACCCCACAGAAAGACATCACATATGGCCGCTTCTGTTTCTGGGATTCATAGACATCACGCAAAATGTCTACTCGACGGCGGGGAGAAAGGATTTGCACCAAAGATTCCGTAAGAGATGCTTTAACAGTGTTGGCTAAGCTCTCAAATGTTCCGAGAACCTTTAAACATGAGTAGACATGATAAAGACAGACGACAGATATATAAATATGCGCAAAACTGACGAACCTTGCCATTAAGCTTGGCAGCCACAGAGTCACACAATTTGCCGGCAATCTCAGAGGCTACGTTCTTCGCAATTAGATGGTCGCGCATTTTATCTAAGACAGGGGCCATGTCTTCCTCACTGATTGTCTTTGATCCTACCAAATTCCTGTTTCGATAAAGACCAATAAAACCAGCCTCTTTGATGGGTATTTAATGGTAGACTATACTTGAACAGCGAAAATATTCCAGTCTTCTTTTTTTGTTGGCTAACTTGCTGAGGAACGTAATCATTCTTTCCTCGTTCCTCTACATCTTCTTCTTCTTCCGATTCTGATTCAAAATCCATATCCCGAACTTCTCCTTGAAGTGTGCCAATAGCCTTTTGAATAAAAAATTAAGAAATAAATTGGGCATGTTACATGTATAACTTCAGACTGTCAAGTGTTACTTTAGGGTCAGGAAGATATACAGCTTGTTGCGGTAGCGGACTCTCGCCTAGGTCTTTGTCTTTTGTATAGTCCAATGTCTCCATATCTTTTGGTGCTCCCCCCAATGGCCATACTCGACTTTCTTTCGATTTCTTCGAGGCAGCTTTAGGACTTTTCCTAAAATAATAAAGAGCAAAAATCAGTATCTTGATGTTTTTGGTAGGGTAACCAACATGAAAAAATTACAGCTTTTCAGTTGTTGGTTTGCTTTTGTTTTTCCCAGCGGCCATTTTTTCGGCAAACTCACGTCTTTTTTGCTGGATAAGATCCTCTTCTGACAATTCAACATTGATAGGTTCTGGAATTTTAGCATCAGGTACTTTGACTAAGAAGTGATGGAAACAAACATTATTGTCATTGTTCAAAAAGATTTAGATTAAGAACCTACTTTCCACTTTTTTAACTTTTTTATTTTCTTTATCGTCTCCCTTTCTCTCTATCATTGAAGCCACAGTTTTCTTAGATTTTTGTGATTCTTCAAATGACTTCATCACCTTGGGAGCAGCTGCTTGTAACTTTCCCCATTCCTCTGCTGATTTCAGGATGCTGGTAAACATTTCGCTTATTTCAAAGTTCTTTCCAAATTGTTGCAGCTGCAGTTCATTCTTGTAAGCATCTCGAAACTCCATATGGATATCATTTAAAAACTTGTCAACATATGACAGCTTTAAAATTTTCTGATAAGCCACAACATAGACCAATTCAAACTCATTATCAAGCTTGTATTTTAGGGTCACGTTATCATGATCGTAGGACAATTGCCCCGTTCGCTCCTAATTAACATTGATAAATATATATTGACAACATATGGCACGAAGGTGAACAATATAGGTATAATACCTGCAGAATAACCGCTTTAATTAACGCATTCACCGAAGACGTAAATATTTGGGAAGTTCCTTGGAAGCACCACAACACAATACCCCCTTTGCTAAAAATCGAAAAAAAATCCAACATTTTCCTTCTTTTAAGGCTGGTTCCAAGTTTTTGAAAACGCGATTTGTCCTAGTTTCTCCCGTCGTCTTTTAACAACTTTCTACACGTCACAACAATCAACGTTGTCAAATAGGTAATTGGATTATATCCGATCATTTAAATTTGTTTATATTTGTTCTTCTTCATCGCAAGGAAGAGTGAAATCTCATGGTTAGAAGTAGGAAATCACACTTTGATTGTTATGTATTTTGTTTTGCATTTGATATCCAAATTAACGAATTTATTTTATTTTATTTACTAAATGGCAAAGTTTCTTGATTTGTTAACAGATGGCAGATAAAAACTTGACAAATAACAAATTCAATAATTGATATACCCTAAGTTATATGATTATGTTTTATATGCCTAATAAAAAAAATGCTCATTGGGAAAAATCGTGTTTTCGTGAGTTTCAGTTAGACCGGACGTATGATGAGATGACGTAACAATCAAATGTCATTAAAACATGTGGCACATTGGCGCAGGAAATAGATAGCAGACTACTCCAGCAATTTTTAATCGATACATACAACCTCACATGCTTCTTTGCGTATATTTATTCTTGCTTCTTGGACATAATTGTTCTAAATAAATGCAGCTGGGCAGGCAAAAATATGATATACTATACGATCACGGATGATTGCTAAACAATTGTCTCTTCTGACCGAGTCCTGATATTAACTCAAGCCCAAAAAGCTGAATTGAAAGTCTTGGTACCTTTAAGATTATCTGGGACATTGCTGTGGTTGTAAATGCACTGCAATATAGATACAATATAATTTAGCTACAGAAGTGTATTTGAAACAAGAAATTTCACATACATGCCTACAGGCATTTCCACAGCAAGAACCTCTCAGGAAGTGACGTAATCTTGTCATCACCTTCTTATTAAGGTTGGTATCATCATAAGTGAAATGCCCATTCATAACTGCTCGTTTGTGGGCTTTAACTATTTCAATTTCATCTTTGTTCAGACGGTCCCATTCAACCAACTTGTCCCATTGTTTTTCAGCTTCGAGGAACTGATCCCTGGCTGCCTTTTGTCTTTCGTTCAGTTTTGCTGTCATCTGCCTCCCAAACAGACCAGATTGTTCCTCCTCAGGTAGGACACCATTTGACAAATACCTCATCTTCTGTAGCCTTGTGTTGTAGACTTGATAATAAGTGGTGCCCGCGGCGATTTGATGCAAGGTGTTTCTTTGCATAACAAGAATTCGTCCCGAGTGTTTGTTCAGCCTCATTTTTTTCCCCGTCGTGCACAGGAAACGACACTTCCTAAAGAAGCTGGGACGTGTCGCAATAATAGCTAAAGAGATCAGAGAGGGGGGAGCAAATAACACTTGATTTGCATGCCAAAAAGGGAAACTATTCAGCAACTATATTTATACACTTGAAATACGCTAGGAGCGCGTTAAAAAACATAGACACGCAAACGAGAAATGCTAAAAGAGGAGTTGCCCAGAGTTGCCGCTCTCCCTGTACGGATCTGCCGGATGTCATCAGAGACGGTCTTTTGTTGTGATTTTTTTTTCCACGAGGCTCTCGTTCTTTGGTGAAGACGTGCCGTGAATAAGAACTCAGTGAAAGAAAAAAAATTGTAAAATTTTTTTTTGCTTCGATTGTGCTCGAATTTCACCTGCGATATTCGTTTACTTGGGTCGTTTAAGAAGAGGAATCAGCAGGGCCCACCCAATGATTTTGACCCTATCGCTCGGCTTGTCCTGAGATGGTTGTTATCCAATACTCTACATGTTGTGTTTTATATAGAGCCTACAAAGATAGATCATCTGCGTCAAGTTGAAAAGATAAAAAAAAGGGGGGAAAGAAAAACGGAGCATCTTTTTTTTTTCTTCTTTCTTGAAAGAAGAAAAAAAAATCTCTGATGGAGCCGAAAAAAGAAATATTCTGACGTTTTAGCCGCCCACGTTGGGAGCGCGCTCCGCAGATGGTTTCCCCCTTTTCCTTCTTCTTATTTCAGAAAAACATCAATCCCATTTAGATCCTTTTTGGGTGGTGCTTTTTTTTTAAGTGAACTTTTTTTTCATCCAATGGCTTAAATCATCAGTTTCGTCCCAAATCTTTCAATCAAAAATCTGCGTCTGATTTTGAAGAATAGATTTTTTTTTTCCTTCCAAGTCAAACGAGAAAAAAGTCGAAATTTTGGGGGTGACCTACTACCATAGCTAATGGCAAATCTCTTTTGAAAAATGTCACTCACTTGTTGTTTTTTTTCTCCCCAAGTCTCAGTGCGTTTAAGCTGACTTTCTTATCGACTTGGTAATTAGCCAGGAAACGCAGCTAGAGTCTCACTCTTTTAAAAACCATAGAGCAAAATGGCTAATTTGTGACAATGTCCAATCCCACAGCATCCTTTTCCACCCCCCTTTAGAATTTTTTTTCGTTGATGAGTTTCATTTGACCAGATGAAAAACACGAAAATCTTTTAGCAGCTGGTTCTATCCCACATTTTTGTTTAAAAAAAAAGAAATTTGAAAGTCTGGAAACACGTGGGAGCCGGACTTTGGTCAAGAATCCAACTATTTACACACAGCCATCAAGATATGGTGGAATTAAAAGCAAAATAGCATCAGCAGATAACATACACAACAATAGGACAGCAGCAACAAGGATGAATATATATATACATGTATCGACATCAGGCATTCCTCCTCGGCATTCTCGACACACACAGATATCTTTTTCTTCTTCTTCGGGAAGAGAGACTCGTGTGTCCCCCCCCCCCCTTATATTCAAAACTTCTCCTTCATCCTCTCAAATGCGGAACAAAAGAAAACCTATTTCGTTTTTGCCCGAGAGAGAGATTCCGTCTGACCCCCCTCTCATCTTCTCGGGGTTCTTCATCTCAGCTTCTGATCTCTTGAGGAAAAAAAAAAAAAATCAAGACAGAATTCCTTGCCCTTTTTTTCCTATATAGTCCGCGATGGTGGTCGTACATGCCCTCCCGTCTTCTTCTTCTTCTTTACCTGATGTACCTTTCGAAGGCTTTCGTCGTCATCCCCCTCTCGTCCTGAGACGCCGCCGCCGCCGCCATTCTAGCAGATATAAATTGTCGTTGCCAAACTTCTGCCTTGGTCTATATATTTATTTGATATTTATGAGTATACGTGTATGCGCTTAACGACAATCGTCTCCTCCGTCAACAAAAAAGAAGACGACGGTTCGTTGCTCTTTTTCGAAGAAAATTCCGACGTGTCTTTTGACATCTGGCTCATCAGTGACAAGAAGGGACAAACACTTGTACGAGGAAAATAGGCAGCCCCTGCTTTTATAGAGGTAGATTTCTTATACAATGTATATAGCCGAGCGAAAAATGCGCATCAGTTTCTCGGCATCTGATGACCAGCGACCTGAAAATTGGGAATTTCTTATCTTAACTAAACACACGGCAGTGTCGTGAATGATTCCCTTATTTTTTTTTTCCGACCATCCATCTCTTCCAATCAGACATTTGACTGTGCGTGCCATCAGGTAAAAAAAAAAAAAGGGAAGAATATGAGGTAATTAAGTGTTGGAAAGTATAAGAAATAACGATGACGCAAACTCTTCGCCGTCAGCAGCGCCATCGGGATGGTCCCTCCCTGGACTTCTTTTGAGCCCCGGTGTATATCCACCCTGGGAAATGTGTCTCACCCTCTATTCTATAACTTTTTTTTTTTTTTTAGTACTCAATTTTTTTTTATACTGCTAGTAGTTCTTCCGCTTTAAGAGATGAAGGCTGGATGATGTTCTTTCTCCTGTGTGATGTAATGGGAAACATGGAGGGGGGAATGATGTGGAGCAATTCTCTATTCACGTTTATTTTTGCCCTGTACGCAGTTTCACCATTTTTTTTTTTTAGACGTCGCATTGTGTCAAGCCTAGAGACCCCTCTATGTTTCCGACCCCCTATTTTTTTTTTGTTAAGTCTATTATTTATAAGATCTGGTTGAGAAAGGTTTTTTTTTCCCGGTGAATAAGGGGATGTGTATAAACTACGGGGGGGATTCCAATAGACAACGATGGAAAGGGTATAGGGGGTTGATTATGTAAGTCCCTGGTTCTTTTAGTTGTCCTTCTTTGCTTGTTTGGCACCGGGCGCTAATCAGGTGAGTGAATATTGATAAGTATAGAGGGTATAGCAGAGTTTGATCGCTTGGAAATTTATGTGTGCCTGTCATTCAACTTTTTAGAAACACACTTTTTTATTTTGTATGGAAAAAAAAGAAGAGGGGAGAGAGTTGCATCATCTTCCAGTTATGTTGACATTTTGAATTCATTCCCGTAAATTGAATTGCAGTGAAGCAGAGATCATTGTCTTTCTCCACTTTCCGCTTCGACGTTGAGGGAATATATTATTACGGTTTAATGAGCTATACTTTTGCAGTTTTTATCATCTCTTTTCTTTCAACCGCACCCCATTGTTCTGCCTTTTTGTGTCGTGAAACGAGATCGTCTTGAAAGACATCTCTCTCCCTTAAAAGTTTTCAAAGAGGAAATGTAATCCGGAAGAGAAAGGATCCGGAAACGGAGGTCAAAACAAATTTTTCTCCTCTCACTTTTTTCAAACAAATTTTTTTCACAAAATGTACAAAGTAGCAACTTCCTGTACATGACAAGAGAGACAAAAATTGCGTGAAACAATGAAATAATAGCCATTTCTTTTGTTCCTTAAACAAAAGAGAACAAACAAAAAACGGGGCCAGTTATGTCTTTAATGGAGCGGATCATCCGTGGACACGCCACTTATATTCGAAACAAGTACAGACGTGCAGAATAAACACATCGTACTCAAATGGACAGGGACGCTCTTCTCACGGACTCGTCCCATTCAGTAAGAGAAATGACATCACGCAGGACGATGAAGGGTGGGAACGGAAATTGACCTCTCGACCCACACATAACACATAGTCGGTTTGATAAAAAAGAACGAGTTGGCCATGTGAACCACATTCAAAACGAACCTTATAGGTAGAGAACCAACCTCTTGGACCCCCCTTTCCTATTGTGCAAATGTCTTTCACTGTGGGACGGTGTGTGTGTGTGTGGCTTTAAGGTTTGTAATGATCCCTTACAGGCCTTTAGGGCGCCGAACGAAAGGGGAGAACAGCGGAATTTTCCCGATCCAATTGTTACGTGCGCGTAACATACCGTAGGGGGATTTTTTCTCTTTTTTTGTTCCGTAATAATATAGATCAGGTAACAAGAGATGGATAACCTATCAATGATCGTAATGATCATGGGAACTCGTATCAACATTTTTTCCTGAAATTTTTTTTTAAATTTCGAAATGGGGATAATTTAAAAGATAAACTTGACTTTGGTTTGATAAAACCGTGTGCCGAGCCCATCCATCCGTAAAAAAAAAAGAGGGTTAATATTTAAAGGAGAAATCTAGAATGCTATGTTATAAGAAATCGGAGCGGGAGGCTGACAACGTGCGAGTATCAGGTTCACCATATTTCTAGGGGGAAAAGAAATAATAAAAATGTTTTTAAAAAAAGATAGGACTAGTTTTTAAAATAACATTTCTCCTTTAGCCTAAATTGTGTATAAGTCATGTAGTGATGGGTTTCTCTCTTGGACTCCATCCATCCATCTAATCCTTCTCTCTGTACTGTACGTTAGAGGGGATAACGTAATCTTATATAGGATACGTCTCGTGGCGGACCAACGGCGACGACGTCTCGCGGTGTCTGTTTCTTCTTCTTCTTCCAGTTAGCCAAGCATCAATAATGTTTTTAGGGTTTGGTTCGTTTTTTTTTTTCTTGCCCCCTCCCCCCTAGGACGTTTACGAGTGAAGACGCACAACATCCATTTTGATTTAGAAAACAAAAAATTGTCAAGTTAAAAAAAAAATTATTCTTTTACGTAACAATGGAACTGCTGTTAAATTCAACCCTCTCCTCCTATAACAAGATCTTCTTGTTGTTCGTAGTCTGCGACAAAATGTCCTTTTATTTATTTTTTTCGGGGGGCCCCGTATGACGCCATAATTCAATATGGACCCAACAACCCACCATCGCCACTAGTACTACACACCCCATTGAATAACAGCCGAAGAAGGCTCGTATCAAATATAAATACATTGAAGATGAAGCTCCTTTTTATTTTTCTCTTTCCTTAAGAGAGAGAGGGGGGGGGGGGACTTTGATGACGATGGTTGCTGTTAACTGGTGTGCCGTGTCCCGGTGTGTATCTTATATGATCCATACCCCCAGCATGCAGACATTATTGTACACACAGCAGCAGCAGGAGGAGCTGCTGCGGCAGCTGCTGTTGTAATGCTCAATACCCCCACCCCAATAAGGGGGGTTAAAAAGGAGGGGGGGATCACATAAAAAAATCCCGTACATGCGCGTGTGTGTGTCGTTTTGATGTGTATAAATAGGAAATGGGGAGCATTGCAGCAGTTCCAAATAAAGTGGGTACCGTGTATGTAGTGTATATACGTACTGCTATAACCACCTGGCCACCACCCCTCCGTTTTTTCAAGAGACTTTTCAGACCGATAGATCCGATTATGTAGAGAGTTTTTCAATTTTTATCGAAAGTTCCTATACATGAACATAGAAGAATTGTTTCACATGGCGTCTTTTTTTTTCTTCCCTAAATTTTTAGACGATTTATTTTTACAGCCCTTTAAATGTTTGGTGGATAGTCTTGAACCGATACCAACAAAAGATTCATTTTCTTGCTCGGCTTCTTTTTATTATTCACCCCTTTTCCCAAACAATTGTTGATGCAATCTTCTCTCTTCCGCATTGAATATATGTCTATAGTGAATAAAAGTAGAGCGTCTAACAAGCTGATATGTAGGAAGGGGTTAGACACATGAGAGTTTTCAAGTTCTCGTTGAACTAATCAAAAGCCTCGTTACGTATATTATGAAGCGCTTCAAAGCGTGCACACAACTATTCTAAAGAAATTAGCAATTGAAATTCCCGTACGCATTTGCATTGTGCGCTAAGATGGGTACTATTATACATTATGTAAAATTACACACATTTTGCGGCTGTCTCAATTCAACCAAGAATGAAACCGATTTTTTTTCTTCTTTTTAGCAAATCTATTTTCCAAGTGAAATTTTTTTAAATACTTGATTTTAAAATGCAAATTCAGAGTGATCAGTTGGAGGACTGTCACGTGGTTACGTCGCGTTACGACGAAGCCATCGCCGTCGTTGCAGAAATAGATTTGTGTGTATGTAACCCCGGGAGATTGGCGTGATGGTCTTCGTCACGCTCTTCCGGCTCGACCATATGTGAAGTTCCTTTTGCACGCTTGACGAACTTCGCACACACATAAAAGAGGGGCCAAGTTGTTGCTGCGGTTGTACTAAAAAAAAAAATGTCATTTTCTTTTTCACGTGTCGATATATTTATGGAAAGCGGAATGAATGAAATTTTCCCATCGATTGAATAATATCCGAGACGCTGCGGTTGGGGCGTCGAACCATTCATCCTATACGTTTGTGTGTGATTGCGATTTCAATAGGGATGGAAGTCAGCAAGAAAAATGCATCGCCTTCTGTATATGTAGGCTGCACATAGGATTTTTTTTTTCATTTTGAAAAATGGGCTCAAACGCTATTCAGAGTATACATGGGAAAGAAAGAAAAATATTGGCCATTGCGTCACGGCGACGTCGACGACGCATGGGTGATATACATTATTTGTATCGGAATTATTGATTCTTTTTTTTTTTTCCCGGAGTTTTTCTCTCTCCCCCTCTACGTAGGGGACAACAACAACAAGGAAGTAAAAAGGAAATGTTATAATAAAATAAAAGAAAATGAAATACAAGAAGAAAAATGTTGGGATGAAAAAAAGAAAAAGGTTCTCACCCAACTGAAAATATACGCGTCCAGCGTACAGAAAAACTCTTCGAAGAAGGGGCGCGGCCTATTGTTGTGTCAAAATCTAGGGGATGGGCTCGGTCAAAACTGGATGGCTTTTTTTTTCTCTCTTTCTTTTTATGGACTGGATATTACCGAGTTTCTGATGGTTTTTCTGTTGTATATATCGATATTTTTATATATACGACTATATATGGGGGAATTTGATCCAGACGGATTCCGGTTGCATTTCCATCCGGGACATTCAAGTAAAAAGGGATCGTCTTTTTTGACAGAAATCGGGAAAAAAAATAAATTTTTTTTCAGATAAAAACGGTTTTAAAGGATCAATCGGGAATTCATAACGGGACGAGGTGACATCAATGCCCGAATAAAAGGCCATCGTCATTCATCATCCTTTATATATTTTTTTTTGTCTTATCTTCATCTTGTTATTCTTTTGTAATTTCAAAACAACATTCCTAAAGTACTTACAAATTGTGTGGTCCCGATTTTTTTTTTCCAGGTTTCCCGGTGTGAGCCGATGGCTGGAACAAATAAACCCCGCCGTGAAAATAGTCGTCGCAGGGATCCCGTGATATAGCTCTCCATCATGTTACACAGGAAGAATCTCTTTTCATCCAGTTTGAACCGTACCAAACTTTCTTTTTTTTTCTCCTCCTCCACGAAAGAAAAAAAATTATTACAATAAAGGTAACATATAAATGTATACAACATCATTACAGTAGTATACTAACATAATCTCAAATTATTTATTAGGAAAATTGAAAAAAAAAAACATTTCCAGTGGAATGGCTGGATTTTTCCAGTCGATTGGCTTTTGATTCGAGTCCCCCCCCCCTAAAAAAAAAATATTTTTTTAAAATGTTGCTAAGTTCTTAGTGTCGTACACTTTTTACTTAGTCTGAGAAAGAGAGTCTAAACGCGACACGATAACGATACGAGCTGTCACCGTCCATCAGCCCAAGAAGCAAGCGGCTCCTTCAGAGTGTATACACACACACACTGAATGGGGCCCCCCACGCAATAAGTGCTTGAGGGGGGGGGGCTTCTTTTTCCGATAACCCACGTGGTTTGTCGTCGACTGCAGGGAATTTGGAAATTTATTAAAGAGAAAAAAGTCAGCTTCCTTCACGGCTTCAGCCGAAACACACAATTTTCGGATGGAATCAAAGATCGGAATTTTAGCTATTTCCGAAATAGTTTTCAGATCTTCACGCCTTCCACCTTTTTTTTTTTGGTCGACAGGTATTTTCTTTTTCTAAGGTGTTCATAGAGTTTAAAAAAAAAATATGTTCTACGTAATTTTCTTTACCCTTTCTTAATTTTTTCTCGATATTCTGCATTTTTTCGAGAGAAAAAAAGTGGACATTCAGAGAAACAAAAAATTTCGGGAAAAAGATGGCCGCCGACTAAATTTTAGAATTAAAAAAAAAAGTTTCAAGGATAAGCGAAAAGAGGAGAATGGCGAAAGGGGGGGGGTGGCAAAATTGTATAACCTGTGGGGTTTTTCTCTCTATTCTCCTAGCGGAAATTGGTGGAACTATAAGACCTAGACCATCTGTGTGTACAGGAGGGGGGTAGGGTAACCTTTTTTTTCAAGGGGGGGGAGCGCTCAACAACGTGGTCGTGTATCTGTCTCAGTGCGCCCAGTTGTGTCTGGACTCGTACGGCGAACGGGTCGTTCCAACAAAACGTGGTGTTTTAACATTTTTCTCGTGGCCTCCCAGTGTTTTTGTGAGTGACACACACACACACACTTAACACACACATACACAATTTAGAAAAGAAAACTCTTTTGGATTACACGTAAACTTAAAACGGTGAACAACATTTCAAACAAAATGTCGATGATGTCGAATGAATTGCTGTTGTGCGCGGATGCGTGTCCGGAAGTGATGCCCGTTGCTGCCAGAGATCCTGCCATCATGACGGATCGACGTGTTTTGCAACAATTGCTCGGATTGGAAATGTTTTCCGTTCCATCGAGCGATTATTTCGCACCTTCCAGCACCTCCGAATTGCAGCCGTACATGCGTCGCGTGGTCACCACCTGGATGCTCGAGGTTAGCATATTTGGTCAAAATTCTACGAAAACAAAAAGCTAACGACTTTTCCAAGGCTTTTCCAAAGTTCTATTGACCTTGTTTTCTTTCGAAAGTTGGGCCTTTTAAAAAAAAGTGGATTGACCTTTATTTTTTTTTCATCTTCTCAAATGAGGGGGGTAAAATGTTTTGCTTATCCACACCCCTTAAGTGTCCCTTTAAATCGCAAGTACTTAGCGAAGAGATGCACTTGGAAATAACGGGGATAAAGGGCGAATTTTTTTTTTTCCTTCTTAAAACTACAATTCTTTAAAAAAAAATTAAATGAATCAAACAGGTGACTGAGGAGCAAAACTGCGAGGAACAAGTTTTCCCTTTGGCTGTTAATCTGCTGGATCGTTTCTTGGCACTGGAAGCGGCCGTCCTTCAGCGATGTCAACTGCAGCTACTCGGCTGCGTCTGTCTGTTAACCGCCAGCAAATTGCGTCAGTGCCGGCCAATCGGAGTCGACTTGCTCGTCTACTACACTGATTACAGTGTCACTCCAGCTGAGATCAGGGTCAGTCAAAACAAAACAAAAAACTAATCACATTCATTTTCTGAGAAATGTTTTCTATTTGTTTCTTTTATCTCTTACCTTTTTATCTTTATTGACGTCGCACCTTACATTCTACTTTTTGTTTTAAAACCTGCGTCAGCCGACTTTCTTTGATAACGAATTTTTTTTTTTTGGCTTCGTGACCACCCTGGTCAGTCTCTTTTTTTTTGAATGAAAGGGAGGTGTCGAAAAGGCTGTCACTTGACCTTTTTTCACGGTCCAGTAGAAATATAATGGGGGTAGCTAGAAAGAAGAAAAAACACACACACAAAATAATACTTGTCACTCTTTTAAAGAAGTGAGGGGAGGTCTTCATTTTTTTTTTCTTTCCATGTGTCAAAAAGAAAAGAAATGACACGTTTCGGCAACGTTTCCTCTTCTTGTCCCTACCACCCCCACCCGAAAAAAGTCTTTTGACCTCTTCAAAAAGTTGCCGAAATGGACACATGAGTTTTACCATCTCAAAAAGGGGATGATCAAGAGTTTTTTTTTGGGAGGGTCATTCACAAGAAAGAAAAGTTGTTGCCTCCTTGAAAAAAAAAAATTTCATGTGAGAAAAATGTTGTGTTTGCACTGGTTGACTCCTTGACCCAAGAGGGGGGGGGGACACACAAGTAACAGGTTTGTTTATACACTGGGTTACCATGCACCCCCGACTCTTTGTTAGAACGGACAACTAGAAGAAAGGGACTCTCTCGTTGGAATGTTGTGTTTTAAAAGTTTAAACAATTGCCCCTAAAGGCGATACTTATTTTATTTATATATCTCTCTCTCTTTATAGTAGTAGCACTGGTACACTGTATATATATGAAAATATTTTATTAGTTTTTAAAAACGTACGAAGGGGCAGTTGACCCATGTTTTTTTTCTTTCTCTTTCTGTATACTTAAAAACACAAGATTCCCACCCACTTCTTCTCCGGTTGGAGGTCGCAAAGGTTAAAACAAAAAAAAAAAGGGCTAATAAAAAAGGAAAAGTTTAACGCGGATATAGCTCCGTCGAATGGTGTAAAACAAAAGAGAAACGGTCGGCTTCGATTTATTTTAAAGGAGGCGGTTGTAGTTAAACGTCTAATATAACTTGTTGAAGCTTTGTGTGACGACTTCCTCTTGTAAAAAAAAATATGTCAGCGGCGTGCTTGACCATTAACTTGACGGCCATTCGAAATGTTCAGTCATCATCGTCTTTTACGACATTCCCTTACGGACTAAAGCCAAACTATTCGTGTGTTTTTAAAAGAAAAAAAGCGAATACTTGTAAGTGATTCCGGTGGGTGCGCAAAACAAGAGCGAAAAAATCTTAAGGGGAAATGGAGAACTTCCGCCGATGTTTGTTCAATGAACTGGACCCTTCTGACAACAGAGAAGCTTTTCTTTTTTTGAATTTACCCCCAAGAAAAATCTGGTTTCTTTTTTCTGTACTTAAAAAGCAAACAACAACAGACCCCCTCAAAAGATATACGAGACGTTTTAAATTATCTTTCGGATTCTACATGCCTTCTTCTTTAACGTGTCAACTCGTGTGTTGTTAGTATAAAGAGAAAATTTTGTAGGGGGGTAGGAGGAGGAGGAGGGATGTTGGGTTATTATATACACATGAGGCGGAAAAACGAGACGGGAAATGATGAAGCGGATCAGTTCCGCTCCGGCTGTTCTTTCTTTTTTGCGAAATGTTGTTTTCTAAAATGTTTTTGTGCAAAAGATTGGGATAATAGCGGAAAGGGTTGCAGGATCATTACTCGTGGTTGCAACTTGTTGTAATAAAAAGATGTTTGTCTGATCGCAAAGTTATACAATCATTCACTGGAAATGGAAATGCTGTCACGCGCAGAATTCTTTCCTACCTGTTTTATTGTCATGAGAGGCTGCCGACCTTTTAATCCGTTTCCCCCTGAAAGTCATACAAAAGAAAAAGGAATTTTATGTTCTTGCATTCCGTCCAGTCACTTTAGGGTCATTTGTCGTTTTTAAAATAATCATTTTTTTTCTTTCTCTTTAAAAGTGGGGGGAGAAAAATGCGATAGCTTTCTGCTGGACATTCTCTTTCCCACACGTAATCGATACCTGCTGTGTTATAATTTCATTTCAGAAAGTTTGTCGACTCGACGTGAGAGGCCCGTTTGAAAGATGGTCCCCCCAAAAAATAGGGGGGTCTTACGAATTGGAAATTGGGTCTAATGAGCCGCTCAGTGGGGGTGGGGGGTTCAAAAAAAAATTCTTGTCGGCACCTTCGTACCTTTTTTTTTCTTTCGAACAAGCCCCCGAAAACACCATTTTCTTGAATTTGATTTCATTTAAAAACTAGGAAGAAGAAGCGCTTTGTGTGTGGAAGTAACCCCAATGATGAAATCAGGTATGCAGACATATTGGCGAGCGCACCTGTCAGCCTCTGACGTCGGACTCAGATGATTGGCATACAGCCGTGGGCTTTAACTAGATGTCGCTCTATTGGGTTGTTGTTTTTCTCCAGCGCAAAAAATTTAAAATAAAAAACCTGCGGAGAAAATCAATGGCTGAATGTTTTTCAAAGGGGGGGGGGGAGTTGTGCGTGTTATCGTGGAAGCAAAAAAAAAAACCCGCAGTGTAATCATCTCTCAAAAGCAACCGAAAGAGGAGTGGTTTTCTTTTTCCTTCTTTCAAAGTCACGAAGCGCGGCGAAAAAAAAATTTATTTTTGAAGAAATGTGTATTTCTAGCCAATGAGATTTTGTGTGTGTGTAGTGGTGACCACTACCATTTTGAAGAGGGGGGGGGCCCTCCTTTGGTCAACCGGCACATTCCATTTTAGAGAGAGAACCGAAGAGGGGAGTTGCGCCCGTCCTCCTCCTTTTCATTTTTTTTTTGCAGCGTGATGGATGGTAGCCATTTTCTTTTCGGGTTCTTCAAGGATGACCTGCTAGATATCTTGCTCTATAGATGCATATCATCCAGTTCCATGTTTACACTGGCCGTGTGGAACTTTCTCTTCTTGTCCGTTCAATTCTCTCAAACTCCTCCTATTTTCTTGTAGGTTTTTTTCTTATATATTTAGGATTTTTCATTGTAATTTACCGCACCGATTAGCCGCGCAAATTTTCCGAGTGTGACATTTTTTTTTTGTTCTCAAAAATTGAAAATTCAAGAATTGGTTTACCTGGAAATGTTTTGTTTTGTTGAATAAATCAGTTTAGATCCGACACGGCGGGGAATGATACCCTCCCTTTTAAGTTTTCATAAAAAGAATGTACCGCTTGAAAGTTTTGAAAGTCAGGTTGTCTCGTAAATTGCCCCTTTTTTGTCTTTCCACTTTTTTTTTACTGCACGATAACACAAGGGGCGATACGAGCGCAAATAGATTTCAATAACATTCAAGGAGCTTAATGTTTCTTTGTTTCATCGAGGCACCTGATTGAAAGTTAATTGTAAACAAAACATTTTTGGCTTTTTCTTGAATAGCAGTTAGTTTGAATAATCCGCAATAGGTTTCTGCAACCCATAAAATTGTATGTCCTATGTTTTTTCCTATTCTTCCATTTCGAGTAGATTTATTAGAATACTTAAAAAAAAAAAAGAAATGGACATAAAAAACAAAAACATCTTTGAAAAAAAAAACAGGTTTGGGAAATGTTGCTGCTGGGCAAACTTGGCTGGGACGTGTCTGGCGTGACGGCATTTGACTTTGTCGACCACCTGATGGAGCGCATTGATTTGTCATCATCATCTGCGAGTCAAGTCAGCAACGGTCACAACGTGCTCCTGACGACAGGATCTGTCAGGGACTCTGCCGCCGTTCTTCGCGGTCACGCTCTCACCTACGTCAGCCTCTGTTGCACAGGTAAACATTCAAATCTTCATTTGTTTTTTTTTCTTCGGGGTTGGTCTCGCAATAAGTTTAGCCGAGCGAATAAACTCGGTGTCTACTGAGCAGATGATTTTTTCCCGACCAGCAGCTGTTCTCATCCCCTCGTTTCTAACTATTATTGTAATCATGAAGTAAAAAAAAAAGCGATCTATTCATAAAGCATTTCGTGTGTGTGTGGAACACACGCACCAATAGCCCCCCTTATACAGACAGATGTTTATACATCGAAGCCTCTACTACAGTCAAGTCCCCCCCCCCTCTCTCTTTAGTTTCAGCCCCCTCAACAATTTTTTTTTTGTAATCGTTGTACACGTCTATGCGTATTGATGGATGTCGGGTTTTTCGGTCATGTAATGGTGGGCTGTTGACTTTGGCAGATTGAATATTTAAATTTTTTTTTCATAACCGAGGGAAATTTGCGTAAGAAATTTTTTGTTTACAAAAGCCTAACCTGAAAAAGAGCAATTGTTGTGCAATCAGTTGCGGATGCAAATCAAGAGGAAAGTAAGGGGGGGGGGGCTGCTGGAAATCTTAATTATTATACAAGAAGATGAATGTAGTGTTTCACACACCACCTGTTGAGCGACCTTAAACAAAGAAAAATGTCGCTTGATATTAAACATTTTTGGAGACCCATAGAGGTGTGTGTGTGTGTAATGTGTGGCCAGCAGCGGCGGAAATGCCACATTAGCGATGAGGCGCCGCTGCGCTGGAAGCTCACGCGGGTCCTCCCCAAGAAAGTTTGCTTCACTTGTTTTTATTTGTTCTCATTTCTCTTGTTCTTCTTCTTCTTCACATTCCACTAAACTAATTTGCCTTCCCTTTTTGTCCGCTCCCCCCCCCCCTCTATTCTTTTTGCTTAGTCTTTGATTTCTTTCTAGAAAAGAAAAAAAAGTAATAGGCCCTTTTTTTTTAGTGGGGGGAGGAGTAGCCCACATCTGTGAAATGCTGTAGGCCCAAAAAAAAAAATCTTGGTGGTTCATTCATTGTTTCTTCCAAAAGAATTGTTTTGCCCGGCAGTGTTGTTGTTATTTCTCCCTTTTATGAATGAGAAAAAAAAATATTTCTGAGCCGCTTGGATGATTATTAGAAGCGTAGGCCTCTCCAAATAATAACATGAGGGGGGGACCTGTTGTGTTGTCTGACACTCCCCACACAATTGGGACGAACGCCATCTTTGGAATGCGGGATGATTGTACCGGGGGCCGTGTAGTTGTGGACACCGTCAATTTTCTCATTTTTTTACGACGACGCTTTGATCTATATATTTTTCTTGTGGGTATTATGTGTGGAAATATCACGAAGGATGCTGGATCATGCTCTGTGAAATAACACGTCATCCGTGGTTATTTTTCTTATGCATCGTATAGAGCGAGGGGAGTGCATAGAAAAAAAAAGAAGAAGGGAACAAGAAGAAAGAGGCCAAAAAAGAAACGTGAAACTCGTGGAGGATATCTTCTTCTTTTGATCGGCCTCGAACGTGTAGGGGTCTTGGAAGGGGGGGCCGAAAAAAAATAAGGGACTGTGGAATGCTTTTGGGGGGTAAAGTTGGTTTTTCGGTTTTTACAGACCCATGGATTCCCTTTTTTTTTTTTATTTTCGGGGTTACCAATGAACTTAGCAGGTTTCTGTTAGTGCCCACCATATCCTCGACACTTTGCTTCAATCATGGGGCCGTGTCTGTAATTGTTCCAGTTTCTCACAGTTTTTCTTTCTAGAACACTGAAAACCGTTTTCTCTGGAATCGAAGTGTGTGTGTGTCAACACGGGGCTTTGTGAGTAACGGTCGAGAGCAGATGCTGCTGGACTTAAAGAATGGCAGTGAATTAAAAAAAAAAAAAATGCCGTGAAACGAGAAAATCAGTTTGAATAACAAGCGAAAGGGGTTGTCTTCTTCTGTCTCTGATGACAAGGGGGGAAGCAGAAATTTCCCTCTTCCGGCTTTCGTTATATAATAGACGTTTCATGTGTGTGTCGTAACGTTTTTCTTACACACATCGGACCCCTCCCCATCGGGGCTCTCGGAGATGGGGAAATATTTTCTATTGTGTCGAACGTGTTTTTATTCAAAAGGGAGGATTATGTGAACTTGGCCGCGACGCTAGGCGTCGTTTGATGTAACGTACTACAAAAGAAAAAGAAAAAGGGGAGAGATTGCAAAAGATGTCGTAGAAGGATATTGAAAAAAAATATATTGTGGAGGGGAGGAAATAGGAAACAGCTGATGGGCATACGCGCGCCAGCTTACCGTGTCACGTGACTGGGCGTCTTGAGGAAGATGGTTCCGTCTTTGAATTGAATGGAAGTAGAGGGGGGGCAGATGGCACTTCCTCGGATTCTTTTGAAATCGAGTTTTGCAGACGTCTCTCGGGTCATAACGCCTAGTACTTGAGGAAGCGATGACAATGGCGTCTGCTGACGTAACACCTGGACCTCGAAAAAGGTGGTCTTTATTCACGCTTATACAAGAAAGGGGGGGGGGACAATCTTCGATATGTTTGGAGAGGAAATATAGTTTGGGTAAAAGAAGAAAAGGAACACAAAAATATGGGCACGTGCCTTCGCTTTTTGGCGTCGGAATTTTTTTTTTCGCGTCGGCAGATGTCAACTGTGGCAGACGGTGACAGTCCTGATGTGAATTATCAGATTGTTATCTAAAAGTCTGCTCCCTTTTTTTTATTTAATCTGAAATATTTTTCTTTTTTCGAAACAGATTTCGATTTTCTTTCACAGTTGGATTGCACAGTTTTTTTTATCGTAACTTGTTTTAAGTAGTTCCTTTTTTTTATTATGATTAGTGAAGGGAGGGGGGGGGGAGAGCAAAGGTGAGTTGGAATTTAGTTGACTTCAAGGTTTCCGGTCCGATTTCTTTTTTTTTCGGTTCGTATCAATATTACCCAAAGTTAAGGAGAAAGAAAACTGGAGAAGAAGGTCAAGATCCCATTCAATAACAAAACATAGAAAAATACGCTCGCTACCCATCTGGTCCTGTCTTTTACCCTCCCCTACCGCCAAGGGTTCCGTCTTTAAAGTACTCCTACATCTTGTAAAAAAAAAAGCCGGGCCATGTCGTAACTCGCCTTTTGGTGTCGTGTAACCTTTTTTTTTGAACTTCCAAATTAAAAAATAAAATGAGTCTGGTGGTGTTTTATCCCTTCAAGAAATAAAGAGAATAAAAAAATAGAATCTGGAAAAGGAAGCCAAAAACTATTAACTGGACCAAAAGAATTTCCATTAAAATCCTTCGTTCTTGTTAAATGTGTACATTCAACTCTTTTTTCTTTTTTTTTTTCTTCCTCCATGTCAGCGGGTGGGTGTTTTTTTCTAGAGCCGCGTTTGAAAAGAAGGGGGTAGAAATTTGAATATTTTTGAATGAGATTTTTTTTTTCCTATTGCCTTGTATCCGGATCAAAGTGGATGGGTTAACCTTGCATTCTAATTGTTTGTGACGACAAGACTATTGTTTTCTTTTGTTGAGTGAGGGAGGGGGGTAAGCTTTGATGAGTATGCAATCAGTAGCGGATCCAACTCGTTTTTCAAAAAAACTTTTGTTTTCGATTTATTTTTTTTCCTCGCCAACGATCGTAGGAAAACGAATAAATTAACTCCTTCCCCTAAAGGTGAAAGTTTTCTTTTGTTCAATTAAAAAACAAAAAAAAATAGGTGAAGTGATTACTCAAAATGTATGCCAGTGACCAAAAAGAACTTGAATTGCGGTGATGAATGCGATAATTATTCATAAAAAAAAAAAAACTCTCACCTGCCCCGGGTCCGTCTGGTGACGTGTGTCTTTCATTGGCTTCCAAAAACTGACACCTGGGCGCGAGCGTGCGCTGCTCGTTCATAACCTCTCCCCTCCCTCCCTTCTCTATGGATATAATCAAATCCAACACACACATGAAAAATAACATTAAAAAAATTGGTTGAGTCTGTATAGCGACAGTATGTGTCGCCATTTTTAAAAGTCCCACCCCACCCCCCCTCCTCTACACGCGCTCACTAAAAACGCATAGCGGAACTTTTTCCTCTCTTTTTGGTCGACTTGCACCTGGATCCTCTTGCCGCTTTCTATTGTATATCGGACGAGGGCTACACACAAGCTCTTCTTCTTCTTCGTCTACCTTTTTATTCTTTTCCGTATTTTAAAAATGCTTTTTTCTGCGCTGTTGTGGCTTGAAGCAAAAAGAAAAACGAGATCAGTTTTTGTGTGTTGCCACTCCCGTCTATGTGTGTGTGTGTTACGGCCATTTTTAAAAGGCCAAAAGAAAACCTTCCGGTAGTTGCTCCCTCCTTGCACAGCTGCTTTCGACGTAGTAGTAGTAGTAGTAGAATTGAATAGATAATGTACGTCCTGGATCGTAAGGAACTCTAAGGGATTTCTTTTTTAAAAACCTCTATTCTTTGCGCAACCAGATCGGATGTATGTCATTCCCTCCCTATATATCCCCCCTAACTTGTTAAACTGGATTTATTCAGTTCAATCTGATTCATATTTTTTTTTAACTGGATGTTTTTTTTTCTCTCTTTTCAATTTTAGAAACGGATTATATGAGAGTACGGCCGTCTTTGATCGCGGCGGCTTCAATTTCAGCTGCCATCAACCGACTGGGCCTTTCGAGTTCGTCAAGAAACGAGCCATCGTGTGAGGAGCGTCTCTTGGCTGACTTAGTGGGCACTGATGTCCATCAGTTAGCTAGCTTGGTCCGGTCTGTCGAGTCCCTGATGGCAAGCCAATTGGCTTCTGTCCAACAACAACAGCAGCAGCAAGACCACCACGTTCAACAACAGCAGCAGCAACAACAACAACAGCTCCCTCACGTGAAAAACAATAAAATGCAGACGACAACGAGTAGTTGGGAACTGGATGTTCAACCGGAAACCCCCACCGACATCCAGGATATCCATTTTTAATCCATTATGTTCACCACAAACGCTTCATCACACAACTCTCGACGCCCCCCCCCTTTCCCCCCTCCCAAAAGAAAAACCTGAATACTTAAAAAAACAAACAAGTAATTAACTCAAACGAGAGAGAAAAACAAAACAAAAATTTATTCGACGAATGAGACAGTATTACCTGATGAGCCGTTCATTCTTTTTTTTTAAATTAAATTTAAATTCCTTTTTTTTTAACTATTATTAGAAAAAAAATATCAAAATAACAAAAAAAAATAGAATATCCTATATCATACATAAGAAAACGTTTATGGCTCAAAAGTGTCATGTACAGATATAATAATCTTAATTTTCTTTTATTTTTTTATCTCAAGAAGAAATAGTATTTAATCTGGATCTTTTTTTTTAAACAAACATTAATACAAAAACTAATTTTTTTTAACATAGAATTTTTTTTACAAAAAATGAATCCCGAAATGTTTAACCCTCCTCCTTTACTCCAAAAGCTAAAAAAAAAATTGTTTACAATGTAATTCCCAACAGTTCAAACAAGTGCTCGAGAGTGTGCCCTTCTAACGTTTTATCGTCTGTCGTTTTACTGCTGATTGATTTCCCTCCCCCCTATTTTTTCCTTCGTTTAACAACCATTCGTAGACACACGTCTCACTGCCCTGCTTCCAACAGGTTGCCGATATAAAAAAAAACATAACAAAAACATACAAAAAAAAATACCTCGTTACCCCTCAACTCATCAAATCATACATGTCAAGTTCAAGTAGTTTTTTCTTTTTTTTAAGTTTATTTTTTTATCCACCCCCATGTCTAGTCGATTCGTCATCACTATACAAACCTAAACCATAAAAACTTCCCATCATCGTGAAGCCGACACGCAAGAAAAAGAAAAAAACGTTCATTTTTATACCTCACAAGTTTTCTCCCGTATCCTTGTCCCGATGATTGGTTTATCGAATCATTTTTGTTGTGTCAACTATCCGGATTAATTTTTTTTTTTATATTGTCGTCTGTATTCGTTTTTGGCTGCTACGTATGTTTTATTTTTTATTTTTATTATTATTTGAAAACATACACAGCAACATGTTCAATTCATCGAGTGAATTTTCCAACATAATTTAAAGAAATGTGTCATTTTTGTAACGCCCTCCCCCCAAATGTGTGTGTGTCTTATTTTCTCTGTACGAAAGAGAAAATAAGAAACAGTTTCAATACGTTTAAAAAAGAAACAAAAAAAAAAATTTTTAAAGTTGTTGTAAATACACAAATCAAAAATTTTTCCATAAAAAAAAATCTGAACGGCATATTTTTATTTTTCATTCAACGACAAAATAATCCGTTATTTTCCGAATGATCCGGTCTGAAAGCCAAACAATTGTAGGGGTTCATCCATCACACAGTTTGTGCTCTACTATCAGCACCGAAATTTAAAAACAATATAAAACTATGTATTTAAAAAAAATAAAATCATAAAAAATATAGTCTACTATATATGTACTACTACTACTTGCGTTGTCGGCGGCACTGTTTTAAGACTTTTATTTCTCAGGACCTCCTAGTGACTTTATTTTTTTATTTCTTTTTTTTTTTTATTTTTTTGACGTATTCTCCTTCAAAGAAAAATTGTCGACCTGCTTTTATTATTTCCCTGTTTTCTACCTTTCCCTTGTTTTTATTGTCTATTCGAGCAAAAGAAAAGAAAAATGGTAAACGATAGACCAGGGGGCCGACCTACCCAAAATCTAGAGACATTCTCACCCCTCCTATATATACTCTCTTCCTTTTTCTTGTTTTTTTTTTCTCTTTCGTTTTTTTTTTGATTCACTTGAAATGATTTTGAGAAGAATCGCCGAAGCAAATAAAAAAGCGCAACGGTTTTGGTCCAAAGCTCATGTACAGCTGCCAATTGTTTTCCTATTTTTTTATAGTCGAGCAAATGGAGGCCACCACAAGCGTCGGTGATGTTTTTAATATCCTATTCGAAGTCGAACGTCAGCGTGATTGAGCCGTTCCAAGAATTCTTCACGCTGTCGCCAACCTATCGTGACCGTAAGCAACAATAACCTTCAGTCTACGTCATCTTAATAACGAAAAGGTACATTTTTTTGTGTCAATCAATGGACATACAACAATCTACCTTTATGTTTACATAATAAGAAAAAATTTCTCGACGGTTACTCTCCAATCTACACAACCATTGTGTTCCTCGTTCAATAGTTATAAGACTATGTACTATACGTACATTTAGAATGCGTAAAAATAAAAGTCTATGCAATACGGTATGACAAGGTGGACTTTCTGTTACGGACTTACGATTAGAGTCATGATTACAACGACCAAGCCAATGCCGAATTGGAAGCAGAAAGAGTTTTTATTCACAATGATTTTCGAAATGATCAATGAACGCCTTTACTAAGAGTATAACAACAAAGTTTCGTCTAGACCCAAAACAAGAATCAAAAGACGGAGAATTATTTTAAAAGAATTTCTTATTTTTAGTTTTAGGATTATTTGTAGTAGTATATTTTAATGCAGTTAGTTGATCGTTTAATTGAATAGGAAGCGTATTGCAATTGAACGAAAAAGTGTAGCAATTTAAAATGGGTTCATTTTTGAATCCTGCATTTTAATCTCTCCAAGAAGAATGTATACGTTATCACAGTGCGGCAGGACATTTTGTTACTTGTTTAATAGCCGAATGGGAGAATCACGAAGAGAAGTTCAAAACTGCAATATAAATTACAAATTTTGTAACAAGAGTTGCTCAACTGATACAACATTTTTGCCCACTTTATTGTTGTTGTTCGAGCATTGAAAACACAAAATTTTTCAAGAACTGCCACCTGGTGGCCTCGCCTTTTACATGTGCCGTTGAAATGACAGCTGAAAAGTCCCGAAAGCGATCACGTGCGATTCGTTCGATATCTAATCCGAGTACGACCATACGTTATCACACCAATAAAATGGTTTATGTCTGTCATTTTGTTTACATTCTTGCACTTTGTATACGATGTAGGTGTTTATTGGAAAGCTCACATAATATCTTCGGACTTTGACAAGACGTGGGATGCTGGTGGGCGATGTTTGTTCGCCAAATAGTTGCCGGGATCAAACATTCTTAAATACGCAGGGAACATGCAAACAAGGTGAAGACATTCTTTCAATTTCTGCAGTACAACATCAACAACAAAAGCCACTATGTAGTGCCTATGTAGGTTATAGTTTTGCATTGAATTGTTGTAAATATTAGATGAAAGCTATTCGGTAGTATTCTTGAGCAGACGAGCGAATAAAGGCGTGTCGACAGAGCCTCTGACTGTCGCTCAAAATGCGAAAGAATCTGTTGCTCTCTGTGTGATGCCTCTGCTTTTGTATTCGCTATGTACGAGCTGCATCACGATTCTTTTTTGGCGATAAGGAATGCAATTGTATCTTGTTGTTTGTTGTAGCTCCTTGTTCCCCCGTTGGGCAGACCCCCGTATTCTTACGAACGTCAAGCGGCGCTGTATGACGGCAACATAGTGCGAAATCTACCAAGATGGAGAGAATAGCCGACTCGAGTACGAAATTGTTATACTACTCAATCCCCGTGCAAATAACATAAATACCCGTGTAATACCCGTGTCAAAACCACCGTCATCCTCCGCCCACATCTTGTTCTAAAAGGTGTCATTCTTGGCTCGCAGAGTTTCGCTTCGCTTCACATTGCAAATTTTTTTGTAACCTTCGAGCGGTGGTCTATGTTTTTTTCCCGTTCATTCTGAGCAGACTTGCCACGAACAAAAAAAGATCTGTGGAACAATGGGATTGTGATCATGGATAGGAACGAAATCCTTGGCGATTTACAAGGTCATTGGCGAAAAACGTTGGGTGTTAAACTGATGAAAATAGTTTTCAAGCTATTTTAAAACATGATATTATTATTATATGATCTTGTATTGAAAGATTGAAAGATTTCTTATTGCATCAAGAACAGCCCCCTACATCCAAGAACCAAGATCCAACGATGGGAAGCATAACATTAAAAAAGATTGTGGGTCAAACCGTTGATTTGTTTGACTGGCAGATGACACTACCTGTCGGGCCAAAAAGAGAGCCATCTGGTGGTTTTTATTAATAGCTTGCTATCCCTCCTGAGCGGGCCGTGGGAAAATAAATTTTGGAATTCCAATGTGCAGCAAGTGTATACACACAACACAGGGAGAGTGAAAAGGGACAAGTGTGACAAACAAACAAGTGAAAGATCCGTGGTTGTGTTTGTTTACTTTCGAGCAGGTACTTTCTTTTTCCCTTTTTCATTCAGTGTAAAGTACGATTAACAAGGCTTAATCCCTTTGTAGTAGTATACGCCGTGAAATACTCTGTGAACAAAACAAACGTCGTCGCCAGTAGGTTAAACAAATAAGAAGACTTAAGAATGACAGAGTTCTCTTGATGTCACCAAAGGTTGGGGGGATGTGTTTTGGTCCTTTCTCTTTAATTTTTTTCAAGGGGTAGGTCTAAAATTCTAACCCCTGCCAAGAACATCTGGTTCAAAGGAATGGTGGCTATAACTTGCATCATTAGTGAATGACATGCCTAAGTCATCATTAGATCAATTGAAGTTTGTGTCAGCTAGAGAAAGAAAGGACCCCCTCACAGCTCATGTCTTGTAATTCTAGAAATGCAGTTGCCAGGGTCCCTCAACTGTTGTCGTGGAACCAAGTACCTGGCAACATGCAGTTCTCCTACATCGTCTTTTGCAGATATGCAGTTACAAACCAGAAAGGATGTCAGACACTATCAACAGATTTCTACATTTCTTCTTCTTCTTCTTTTTTTTTTTCTTGTGGGGTTCTCCTCTTTCTAGTTGCCTCTTTCATCTCCTGCCCTGGGGGCAATCGGCGTGCGTGCGTGTAGGCTTTCTCGTCCCGACCGCAGTCAGGAAAACGAGATCCATTTCTCATCTGTCAGCGTGCCGGGCTTTGTTTGACCTGCCCGATGACCTGCCTTTCTATCCCCCACTTAGTTTTCCCACCACCACTGCAGTCTCTTTCGTCTCTCTTTCACATTCTTTCCATCGAGAAACCCAATTCTAAGAGGAGGGGGAAATCTTCTCTCTCCTCTCCTCCACCGATGGACCAGGACCCCGTGAACTGCTGTGGTCGTTACGTCGACCTGTATCATATCAATTGATGTAGTAGACATTCTTCTGTCTTGTCTTATTGTTCTTTTGTCTGCAATCTGTTTGACGATGACAGCCCCTAGTGCGATAAACCATATAAGGTCATGCTGGTGGTGGTTCGTGAATGTTGATTGCTGTTTGCTGTCTGGTACCGTGTTCACTCTTGAGCTAGCACGCTAACAGTTTTTTCCCCTCTTTGTTATTGTGCAAGTTGTCGTAGACCTGATGTCGCTCTCTCCGTTTTCGTCCCACAAATTAGAACCGAACGACACGCAGTCGACCCGTTTGACTAGACCGCTCTTGTTTTCTCTTCCACACGAACAGAAACAAAGAGATAGTTAGGGATTTTAAAAGAACACGGCGTTAATTGGGGACAGCAACAAATATTTGAAAATAAATTTACGCCTCAGGTCGTGAACAGCTGTTCGATTTTCTTCCCCCTCATTTCGAATCGAACAAATTTCACGAAATCGGCTTGATTGGAACGTCGTGACTATATTTGGTGGTAGGGCGGGAAAAATGTCTGGGTGTGAAAGTGCTATCGTCATCCACTCGCATATGGCATCCTAACTTTTTCTGAAACATGGAATCTTTTTTTGAAGTGTAACTTCTTCTTTTCATCTTCTTTTGCTTATCTGCAGTCATTTTGTCTTTCAGGGATCGCGTGCCGCCTGGCTTTAATCCCGATTGATTCGTCATCGCCGTAAAAGTTCCGAAGACGGCCAAAGGAGCGAGGCCATCTAGCGGTTCTCCGGCACGATTCGTTGCGAGTCGCCCTTAACGTTGTGGTACTAGGAATTGACTGGCTTGGTTCTCATACGTCCTGGAGCCGCGGCGGAGCTAGGACTAGCAGTCTCTCTCCGACCGCAACGAACGCGCGAAAATAATCGCAAAAAAGAAAAGAAAACAATAACAAACGACGGTGAATTGTGTTTCCGTGTTTCGAAAAGAAGAAAAACAAACAAGTTTATTTTTTATTCCATTGGCTTTGGGAATCCTTTAGTAGCCGCAGTGGTACACAAGCAGAGCTCGCATTTCTGCTACGACCCGGATGGATAGTCACGTCAGTGGATCTAATAAGAATTAAAAGAAAGAAAAAAATTCTTCTACTCGTCGTAGATTTAAAATGGATTCCAAATTCAGTCTACTCTTACTCATCGTTGTCGCCGCAACATGCTTAACAAACGGTAAGACAATACTTCCTATTTATTCCATTCGCTCTATACTTGTTCTTAATCACGTGAAATCCCCATTGCCAAATTTTATTACTTATAGTTTATAATGAGAGAATTGCGGTCGTTTTTTTCGTTTGGGGGCTTTATTCATAGAAAAGACATGAGTGTCTTGTAGATCTTTGACTGCTGTCCTAAACCGATAGTGATATTTTCCGCTGGCCGGTCTGGGCTCAAGTGATAACATTTGAGGGGGAGGAGTGAGTTGAGAAATTTGTATATATTTAAGAGAAAAAGAAATGCTCGCGTCCGCACCGTGGGAAAGCATAAAACGTTGAAAATCCATCACTCCTTCCTGTTGATAAACATCCATCACTTTGCCTCCCAACAGAATGGGAAAAGGCACAAAACTATTCCATCTGGTTTTTTTTTTAACTTGATGATTCAACCGAATTGGATTCAGCAATCGTCAGCGGAAAAGGGGAGGATTGCGATCGATTACCACGCGAGGCATCCGTACGGCTGATTAACTTTATATCGAACCGGATCCCTCAACGCTTTCAAATTTTCCCCATTTTATTTTTAATGGAACCAAAAAAAAAAATGGGAAGATAAAGTCCAAAAAAAGGAGGCCATCATATGGTTTGATTCTAGATGCCAGTGATTTCGTAGTGGCAATTTAGTGAAACCCATCTGGACGCAAGATGTTGCCCATCACCCCCCTTTTCTCGCCTCCCTCTCGCATGGAAAGTGTTTTCTATGGAACCGACGTCGTTTAACAGCTCAATGGGAGATTCTTTGTTTGTCGTTTTGGGTGCGGAAGATATAGATGCCCAATCTGTGCGCATTCCCGTAAACCCTCGAGTCAATTCTATTCTGGCATTCATGCATACGAAATGGGGAAAGAAGAAAACGAGAGAAAGAGTGCTGGTCTGGGTGGTCATCAATCGGGGCTAGAGGAATCGGATAAGACCCATTGAAAAAGAAGAAGAGAAAGAAGAAGAAGAAGAAGCCAGAAAGCCTCGTTTCCAGAAACTAAACTAAGAAGCTAAACAACACGAAACAGATGTCGCACTGCAACTCGATCCGTTTAGCTCTTTCGGTGTGTCCGGAACCCTCGACTCTTGCCGAAGAGCCCAAAAAAAAGGGCAGAGACAGAAAATAGAGACGTGGAAAACATTGAGAAAAGGGAGAAGAGATGATGAAAAGTCCTTTACAAGAGAAGAACAGAGACTCCATCGCACTCTCTCTCTCTACAACACATGTGGTCTGTCTTGACTGCTTGTCGGGAAAACATTTTTTTCCGAACAGACCAATAAGAAAATGCAAGACCAAGGGTAAGGGGAATGATTATCATTAAAGAGAGAAAAAGACAGACCAAAAGAGAAAAACCAGACGCACCGCGATAAGTTTTTGGACATCAACATGTTTGTGGGAGCCGTCTGGATATTTCAATAAGTTCCATTTGATGTTAATGCCAATCGCGAGCAGGCCAAAGTCTAGTTTACATCCAGCCCCAGATCATTCATCTCCAACGGCCTCTTTTCCGGTTCAAAGCGCGTCTAAAAGGGCGTTTGAAAATTTTTCTAGGGAGCTCTCTAAAATAACACAAAAAAAATCAAATATGTCAGCGTTATTTTCCGCCCTCTTTTTCTTTCGAGCTGTTGTCTGTCGTTCGTGAATGACCGACTCTTAAAAATATCACGTGACAGTTTGAACTGCCCCGATGACACTTGCCCGTGCTCCGAGAGATGTAACATAACGACAAACTTTCTCGTGTGAAAGAATAGAGAAAAAAAAAATCTTCCGCTCTTCGTTCGTCGTAAACTTCAAAATATCTTTTAACGACTAGACTCCCCTAGATATGGTACGTTAAGAAGAAAAATGAAGGAACAGCCTTTATTATTTTTTTTTTTTTGAAATGTTTTTCTTCAAGAGCTTTACATTTGTGCCTGTCTGGGTTTCCTACGTTTGCCTGTTAAAGAAGGTGGGGCTGGAACGCTTGCATTAGTTGTTAAAACCCGACCAGAGGCGAAGGCCCATAGTTGCTTGTTGAAATCACAAAATATTACACACATAATAGGCTTGTGTTTAAAATTCATCACGATCCGGCATTTCTTTTCAGTTTTTTTTTTCTTGCCCCTCGTCCGCCTTCCAGTCGCCCATTTTTTTTTTGTCTTTCTTATTCCATGCTCAACGGGGTGGCGGGGCAGGGTTTTCGGTTTAATTCTACACCATTGTTGTATACTTTTTAATCACGTTCGTTCACTGACGGGCGGCTCCGTTGATTTACACGCGACGAAAATTGAAAAATAACTCAAGCGTACGCTGCATTTACCTGATCATATTCATACGAAACGTCATTCGGGCTCCGCTTTGATGGATGTACTTTAGTAGTTAGCGGGAAAACGACGATTATCAAGTCGCATCGGAGCAGACTGGCGTCCACCAGGAACACTGTGCGAAACAGTTCGGTGGTTTACGGCCAATCCCGCGTCTCACATCGAACGGAAGAGGTCAACGCCATCAGAACGGCATCCGGGGCTGTCGTTTCGATGGCGGATCGGATCCATCCGCTATCCGATTTGGCCCTGCACGAACCAGGTGAGTTCATCAGGATCCCGGAATACCATGGAAATGGAAACCAAAGCAAAGAAACAACACGATTCACATCGATTAATCAAACATAACTGATCCAATTATAAATAATGATTAGACAGATTTCCCCATTTCGTGTTTGGTGTTGGATCGTCAAGTGACGGATGAGTTTCTCTAGTGCTGCCAGCTACCCAACCATTACTGATGACTAACCGCCATTTTTTTGTGTTTCCCTTTCCCGTCAGTTTACTCAACAAATGCCGACAAACAAGAACAAAACAAAACATCTTAATTACCCCTTTTTCTCTCTCCCGCGGAATGGTATTTAATTTGGTGAAGGAAGGGTTTTTTAAAAATAGATCTCTGTATAGTTTTTTTTAAATAATTGTTGTTTTATTTAAGCGCTGTTTTAGTAACATCGATTAATACCCATAGCGACAGATTCCTCGTAGCGTAACTAGTTGAAGCGCGACTGGTGTGTTTGTGTGTGTATGTGTGTGTTAGTCCAACATAAATAACCTGGCCGGTTTTGCGAGATAATGAGTTGGAATCTCCGCCCCATTCCTTATAAACAACATCAGGCCAGCAAAATGGCTTTTCCTTTTCATGTTTATCCACACCCGCCCTAAAAGATAATCAACCCTTTTTTAAATTTTTGTTTCTTTTCCTTTTTCGCCTTCTTTCTTTTTTAAAAATTAACCTTGAGCGCAAATCAATGCCATAACGACACGCGTTAACATGTTTTGACTAGCCACGGTGTTTCGAAGGTGAAAAATTAGCTCCGGTTATAACACCTTTAATGACCGTGCACTATTTAAAAAAAAATTGGCTATAAATGTTTTTCATCCTTTAATTTCCATCGGCTTCAGGTGTCGTGTCACAAAGGCCGCATCCCTGCGAGCAGAGTTCGTGTTACCCAGCAACAGGTAATTTGTTGCTCGGCAGAGAAATGCGGCTCTCGGCCACGTCCACCTGTGGTCTCCAAAAGAAGGTATTTTTACACAGTAGCTATCAATTAAGTTTCATCACGATCTGACCCTTAAATCCATTAGGAAAAATATTGCATCGTTTCCCATTTGGAAGATAAGAAGAAATGTTTTTGGTGTGACTCAAGGCCGGAACAGGTGAACAGCCCCAGCAGTCATCACATTCAAAACATCCTCTACCGTTATACTCCCACGTATGTCCTGAAATTATTTCTGGTATGGAATTTAGTTCTTTGCCCTAATTGAACGACATTATTTTATTAGGTCCCGTCGACGATCTTGGTGGCAAGCGCAAAACGGTGTCGAGAACGTTAGCATCCAGCTGGATCTGGAAGCCGAATTCCACTTTACTCACTTGATCATGACGTTCAAGACTTTCAGGCCGGCTGCATTACTTATCGAGCGCTCGTATGATTTTGGGCGAACGTGGAAGGTTATTTGAATAACTTGATTGAAACAGTTTCAGGCATAAACGTGCGTTACGTCCTTTTTCTTTTAGATCTACCGCTACTTTGCCTATAATTGCGCCGAATCATTCCCTGGCATTTCGCGTGAACCGCCACGCAACCTGACGGAAGTGATTTGCGAATCGCGTTATTCTGGCGTCGCTCCTTCTACGGAAGGTGAGGTCATCTTCCGCGTTCTGCCGCCAAACTTGCCCATCGACGATCCTTACTCGCAAGAAGTTCAGAATCTTCTCAAGATGACCAATTTGCGCGTCAATTTCACGAAACTCCATACCCTCGGCGATGATTTACTTGATAATAGGTACGTTTCTTATTTTTTCGAAAGCTTAATATTTCTCTAATTTTCTAAATTTCGCTATGCATCCGTTTTAGGGAGGAGATCCAGGACAAGTATTACTACGCCATCTATGATATGGTTGTGCGAGGTTCGTGCTCTTGCTACGGTCACGCATCTCGGTGTTTGCCGTTGCCAGGCGTTGATCAGCGAACAGACATGGTTCACGGCCGTTGCGAATGCACCCACAACACCAAGGGTCTTAACTGCGAACAGTGTGAAGATTTCTACCACGATCTACCTTGGAGACCTGCCATCGGTCGCCAGACGAACGCTTGCAAGCGCTGTAATTGTAACCAACACTCTGACCAGTGCCATTTCGATCCGGCCGTCTACGAGGCTACTTCGCGCATTTCTGGTGGTGTTTGCGACGATTGCAGGCACAACACCATGGGACGAAATTGCGAACAATGCAAAGCCTTCTTCTACCAGGTCGAGTCACATACCACTGTTCTACTGGAATTTGTGTAATAATGTTCTTTGTTTTCCGCAATTCCAATAGGATCCGACGAAAACGATTAGCGATCCCGACGTTTGTTTGCCTTGCGATTGCGACCCTAGTGGCTCGTTAGACGATGGCATTTGCGATGCGCGATCTGATCCTTCTGGTGGAATCCAAGCCGGCCAATGCCACTGTAAACGTCACGTGGAAGGCCGCCGTTGCGACCAATGCCAACATGGATATTGGAATTTTACCGAGGAAAACCCAGATGGCTGCCAAGAATGCAGTTGTAACTTGCTTGGCACCTACGAGAACCAAGGTTGCAACGTCTACAGTGGCGAATGTGTTTGCAAACGCTACGTGACAGGCCGTGACTGCGATCAATGTCTACCGGAACATTGGGGCTTATCAGAAGCTCGTGATGGCTGCAAGGCGTGCGAGTGCGATCCTGGAGGCTCCTACGATAACAATTGCGACATATTGACTGGTCAGTGTAAATGCCGACCGCATGTAACTGGCCGGACCTGCTCCCAGCCAGAACATGGCTACTTTGCTGGACTGCTAGACTATCGCATCTACGAAGCTGAATATGGTGGCATTTCGGATCGCGCCCAGCTCCAAATTCGAGAACCTTATCGAGATCGTGAGCCAAGTTGGACTGGACCTGGCTTCGTTCGCGCCGTCGAAGACTCATCCATTCAATTCACTTTGGATGCCATTAGCCAATCGATGGAATACGATTTGGTTATTCGCTACGAACCCCAACTGTCTGGACAATGGGAGGACGTTCGGGTTGTTATCGAACGTCCTGATGAAGTCGATCCTGACGGACCGTGTGCTAATCTGAACAGTCAGCAAGGACCTCCCGGCAGTGGTGGTTTGGAAATTTCACGAATTTCGCTTCCATCTGGAGCCCGTCACGCTGTCGTCTATCCGCCTACCTGCCTGGAAGCCGGAAAGAAATACAACGTCCGACTGGAATTCAAATCATATGATTCCAACCAAGAAACGCCATCCGCCGCTGTGTTGATCGATTCAATCACAGTCGTCCCGCGTGCGGGTTCAATTCCTTTCCTGGGCGGATCTCCGGCAGCCGACTATCGCCGCCAAGAGTTCGATCACTATCGCTGCGCTCAGTACTTTTACTCTGTCGTCAAGACAAACATTCCGGAAGTCTGTCGCAAACATCTCTACAGCATTGGGTTCTACGTCCTTGGATCGGGTTTCGAATGCGAATGTGATCCTACTGGATCTTCCAGTAGCATCTGCGACTCTCTAGGTATGTTATCTCGAGAATATCATGTGTCCATACTGTTACCAGATCTTCAACAACAGGTTTTTGCTTTTTATTTGTTTTGAATAGTCTTTGAAAAATTAATTTTTTTTTTAAATTGTTGTCATTACCATCTGTACTTATTTAATTTTTGTGTTGTTTTGCTTAGGTGGTCAATGTTCATGCAAACCAAACGTGGTGGGAAGAAAATGCGATCAGTGCGCGCCTGGCACTTTTGGATTTGGTCCGGAAGGATGTACGCCCTGCGAATGTAACCCTGTTGGCTCGCTTGACAATTTTTGCGACAGTGGAACTGGACAGTGTCGTTGCCGACCCAACACTTATGGTCGTGTTTGCGACCAATGCCAACCAGGATACTGGTAATTATAGATTTTCGTTCATGATAAATGGGGTTAGTTATAATGAGTCTGCTAAATATAGGAACTTCCCTTCGTGCCAACGGTGCGAGTGTAATGGACATGCTGATCTTTGCGATTCACGAACAGGACGGTGCCTGGACTGTCGTGATTTTACCACTGACGACCATTGCGATCGCTGTCTGGACAGTTATTACGGAGATCCCCGTTTGGGTGTTGACATCCCGTGTCGAGCTTGTCCTTGTCCTGGAACCATCAATTCGGGACATTCTTACGCACCCCGCTGTTCGCTGGACCGTGAAACACAAGACGTGGTATGCGAATGCCAAGAAGGGTACGCCGGTCCACGCTGTGACGTCTGCGCTGACAACTATTTTGGCAATCCCGAAGTACCTGGGGGCCAGTGCCGGCCTTGCCAGTGTAGCAATAATATCGATCTTTCTCGGCCTGGCAACTGCGCTGGAAAATCTGGCGAATGCCTACAATGTTTGTTCAACACTGAAGGGTTTAGCTGTGAAGTTTGCCAAAAAGGTTTCTTTGGCGACGCCCTCTCCCAGCAATGCACACCGTGTGTTTGCAACCTTCTGGGCAGCGATTCATCATTAGAAGGACCGTCTGTCTGTAACCGACAAACGGGACAATGTCCTTGTTTGCCCAATGTTGAGGGCCTGTCGTGCGATCGCTGCGCAGTCGACCATTGGAAAATCGCATCTGGTGAAGGTTGCGAGGCTTGCAGCTGCGATCCTGTCGGCTCTCTCTCGACACAATGTAACGAATTTGACGGCCAATGCGAATGTCGTGAAGGTTTCGGTGGGCGGAAGTGTGATCAGTGCCGCACCAATTATTGGGGTAATCCATCTGACAACTCGTGCCGGCCTTGCAACTGCGATCCGCAGGGATCTTCCACACAGCAATGTCATCACGCAACAGGTGCTTGCATCTGCTTGCCCGGCATGGGTGGTGAAAAATGTGACCGTTGCGCTCGTGGATACGTTGGCGCTATCGTTCCGGATTGTCAACCGTGTGGCGAATGTTTCGACAACTGGGATCGCATTCTTCAGGTATTTTTTAAATTAAAAATAATACAACTTGCATAGTGTATTTCCAAGTTGCTACATTATTCGTTGTAGGAGTTGCGTGGCCAAACGGAACAAGTTGTTGTGGCTGCTGGACAAATCCGCGAGACGGGCGCTACTGGGGCCTACACTCGGGAGTTTGAAACAATGGAAACTAAATTGGCAGAAGTACGAACTCTACTTGTCAACACAACCCTCAGCGGCCGCGAATTGTCGCAACTGGAACAGCTTTTCGATTCTATCAAAACCAATTTGACATTAGCTGGACAAGGAATGGATGGGTTGGATGCCACAGTTGAAAACACAACCCAACGTGTTTTCTCCGTTAATCTTTCCCTCGCAAACCTAAGAACCAAAGCAACTGACCTTCAAACGGCGGCTCAATCACTCAAGGATAACGCCACCAAACTTCAAGAAGCCAACGTTGAAGGAGCTCTCAACCTGACCCGCGAAGCCCGTCAACGATCGCAGAAAGCCCAGGATCGTGTCGAATTCACTCAACAACCGGTCAGCGATTCGGAGAGGCAGCGTAGGAGGACGGAAGCCTTGTTGTCACGCGTCGCTCCACAGCTGGGCGAGAGCCAACAGCGAAATGCAGCTGAACTGGCCGATCTTGGTGCTCGACTGGCTGTCGTCGAACGCTCCTTACCCGAGCTGAACGATGCTGTCTGTGACGGACGCGGGGATCCTTGCGACAGTTTGTGTGGTGGCGGAGGATGCGGCAAGTGCGGAGCTCTGTCATGCGATGAAGGATCTGTTACGAAAGCCGAAAATGCGCTCAGCCTGGCGAAAGAAGCTGAAGGCATTCTGCGCAATCGGCAAGCCGAATCGGAAGAGATGATGCGTGGCGTACGCCAGGCTGAGACCGAAGCGGAAAATGCCCGTAGTCTGGCCCGTGAGGCGCTTTTAGCTGCCGAATCGGCGCAAAACCGTTCTGAAGCAGCCAAAGCCGAAGTTGACGAATTGATGAACCAAATTGACGAATTCCTTGAAGAATCTGGCGCAAGTCCGGCCGACATCCGATCGTTGGCTACTGATGTTTTGTCTAAGGGTATTTCGTTACGACCCGAACAGATCACTGACCTAGCACGACGCATTAACGACACTATCTCTTCCCTGACCAACATTGACGCCATTCTGGCCGAGACGTCTGGTGATTTGGCTTCAGCAAAGGCACTCAAAGATCGTGCCGACACCGCCAAAGCCCACGCTCAGGGAATTCTGACTGTTGCCCAGCAAGTACTCGACTCTTTGGCCGCAGCCAAAGCCGCACAGGACAAGGCGGAAGAAGCTATCCAAACGGCTGATAAGGTAGTTAAGTTTTATTTCACCCACAGTATCATAAATTTACTGCATCTTTTATGTTTCCTCACGTCATCCACTAGGATATTAGCGCTGCTGAATCGCATCTAACGCAGATCGCTAGTGAGACGGCCGACGCTCAAGCCAAAGCCAGTGAATCTGTCCAGGAGGTCGAGGGCCTACGGGAAAGGTTACGTGAATTACAGCGAAAGCTGATAAAGAACGAGCGAGATGTTAAAGAGGCGGCCCGTGAATCTGACGTGGCTGCATCTTTAGCTACCCGTGCCGGACAAGGCGCTTCCGAGCTGGATACGGCTTATCAGCGAGCCCTGCGGGCTTTGGAAGAGAAGACGGCAAGAAGTGGTGACGCTCGCGAACGCTCCGCCCGTCTTCAAGATAAGGCCAATCGATTGACGGCTAGCGTGTTTGCCAAAGTTCAAGAACTCAAAGGTATGTTTGTATTTACTTTTCCTCTATTGGTGCAGTAAACGTTATAGATAACGTTTGTTCTAATTTTTTTTTTCTGCCCCTATGTTTAGAAATGGAGGATGAATACTTGTTGCATGAGCGTCGGTTGACAGACCTTTCTGAGCAAGTTATGGCCATGAATGTGCGCATGACCGACTACTTGCAAGTCATTAGCGACCGCTCAGAGTTTTACCGCACCTGCCAAAAGTAATAAGTTAGAAATCTGATAGCATCGAAACTCCCACTGCCGCTCGTCTTCCGGACAGTTGCATTACCCTCTCCAACCGAGCATCCGTCAATAGTCCATCTTTTTTTTACTACGTTATCCAAATCTACCGAATTCAATTGACAGCGTATAGCAGTCTCCACCCCTCTACTTGCATTTGATGTACATTTGGTCGAGAAACAATATCAATTACCGTGAATCTCCCCCTTCCCCCTTCACTCAAAAAGGTGCCTTCTTGGAAACTGCAGCGTGCCAAATTTGTTTGTTTTTTTCAAGCTTCCCATTTTTTTTTCATCTTGTGTGACTTAGGCCGTTTCAAAACGGATTTACTATAATCTCTTCGGATTCTTTTTACAGACAGAATCTTGTGCCTTAAAAAAATTTCTTAACAAAAAATTAAACGACAGGATGTAATGGTCGCTTGTTTTATCCAACCTATACACCCAAATTCATTCCCTATTCTCATTGCTATGATCCTTCTTTTCCCCTTCCACCGAAGCAGTGTGTTCACCCTAAGACATCACTTAACTATTATTGTTTAAGACTGTGGAGCGATAAAACAATAAAAGCGACATTACGTACCAGAGACACTGTCTGGAAATCGTCAACGCCTTTCATCTGTATTGGAAATGTACACAACAAGAATAAACAACGAATTCAAATTCGCATACGCCACAAATACATGCCGGCCACACAAAGGCAGAGCACAGTGCAATAACTGAAGAGGAGTACAACTGATGCCAAGGGCGTCATATGAATCGTGTCAAACGTCATATTGACTAGCCCCGTCAGAAGATTAGCAAGTAGGAAGAAAATCAGGCCGTTATAATTAATAAATCTCAGGAGGTAAGGCTCTCGGAAAACGGGTAATGATAAGGTATCGGCTGCATTATCGATTTCTCGCTGTACGTCGAATGTCACTAGCAGCAAATCGACCAGCAAGTATGATGCCATGATTATCAAATTGTAAGTCAACTGCCAAATGGAAAATTTTTACATAAATTAAAATTTGCTGTGATACGACAATGTATGCAAAACCTCACCATCCACAAGCAGAATGATGTGTTGGCTAACCTTCGAGAAGGTATACCTAATACGGACTCGGAGCACTGAAGACAAATCCAGCCCAAGAGCGAAAGACAGATAAGAACCATCAATAAACGAAGCCATTCCTTGAACAGTGTTCTAGGGATTTTGATGTAATCGCCCAACTCGCAAGAGGCGTAATAGAGGGCCATGTAACCCAATAAAGAAAAAATGCCTTCGCGGTTTGCAGAGATCAAATTGTTTCTAGGGTAGTCGCTTAAGATCCATGTCTCCAGTCCAAGTTTCAGGCCGAGCTCATAAATTGCCAAAAGAGCGAATGATACAATGATCGGCCGACAATTTGTTTTCATTAGAGATGGTGCGATTTTCACAACAGCCAAGGTAAAAAAGAAATTCCAATGAACGCCGTACTCAGTGACATGTTCATGGTAGTTAGATAGCTTGACAGCTATTAGTCGGAATATGCCAAGGAGTAATAATGGGAATGATTTGGACCAGGCTTTGGCTGCCTGGTTTTGACTAGATCCCAATAAGCCATTGGCAATAACAAATGAACCTACACCAACATCCATTAAACTATAGCCATAGGTTTCTGTCTTGGCAAATCTTCGTGGGAATATTGAGAAATCTACTGCCAATATACAGATGGCAGTAGCCAAATTCATACCAGCTCGATAGTTGGTTAGGAATGAGGGCTTTTTTCCTGGGAGAGGAAAGGAGAACAAGCGGTTCAAGACTGGAATGTTTGGATTCCACCATTTAGGTGCACATATCATCAGGCTGGTGATGAGCAGCAACAAAACTATAGGATTCAGCACTGTCGAGGAAGACAACAGCGTGAACGATAGTAAAATAGGACACACGACGGTCAACGTCTCAATCAGCAAGTGAATCCATATTCGTGAAGAATACTGCAACAAAACGTATCGAGTGGGTAAAAGTAAAGGTAAGACTACCGAAGTCAAAGCAACTGAAAGCGGAGCCGACAGCGTGGAAAGAATAATGTCCGACGGAAAACTGCCATTATGATTGGAAACAAAGTTAATGTGCTTTTCGCGAGTCCCCAATCCGTCCATGGTGTAACTGAAATATGGACTACCGCTAAACTAAACTCAACGATTCCGTCACGCTCGCGTTATCTGACTGACGGAATGATGGTAAACAAACTAAAATTTTATCAGCTGTTTCCACGACTCAAAACAAAAGTCTCTGGCAACGTCGATTTTCGCGGCAAAGAAATTTAGTGAATGGTCTCTTTCTCTGAACAAACGACGTTGAATTTGACGGTTGTGCTTAAAGTTATTAAATTAAAATAGTTTATAAGAATGGCCGAGAATACGGATGATATTTGTGGTATGCTTTGTCCTAATATTGTTAACTTTCTTTGTGTAACATGAAACTGTTTTATTATGGCAGACATTGATGCATTAGCAGAGCTGCTGGATGAAGATGAATTTCTTCCATCCTCTTCAACTGCTGTCCCTGAATCACAAGGAAGTGAGTCTGATATTCTCAAGAAAAAGTTGGAAGACATGGAAAAGCAGATGGCCATATTAAAGGATCAACTTAGACAAAAAAATGATGTTAAACCTGCAGTACCCGGGTTGAAAGATATTGGGTTAAATTTCAAACCCAATCCTGATAATCTGAAGCCTGTCAGTTCAGAAACTTCTAGTTTGATACATACTCAAGAGTCTGATAGTTCAGAAGATGAGGAAGGAAATCGAAGTGTAAATAAGTATAATGAATTTGGTCAGTTTGTGAAACAACGTCTTGCCCATGAACCTACAGTAGATAGGCTTAAGGGACAAAAGTGCTCTCCAGGATGGAAAACTAAACAAGGAGCATTAACCAAACTTAGTGGAGCTTGTGCCAAAGCAACTGAACCTTCACCAACTGCAGACAATGGATTTACTGATGCATTCTTTGGCATCAAGATTATCAACCCACTCATTGGTTCCAGTGCTCTTATGCAAAGAATGGAAGGCAGGAAACAAATTAAAGTATCCCAAATAAAAGTTCACATGAGAGGTGGTGATATTAAGGATGATTGGGTAACAATGGCAGTGCTTGTATCAAAAAGTGAAGCGAGGACTTCACAAAAGGGCAAGAAATATTCTATCTGGAAGCTGAGTGACTTGAAAGATTGCACCAAACAAGTGTCATTTTTCCTTTTTGGTGAAGTATTTAATACGCACTGGAAGATGGCGATTGGCTCGGTCATTGGCATACTAAATCCGACTTTCATGAAAGAGAGCAAAGCTGACGAGATAAGCTTCACAGTTGATCACCACCAGAAGGTCCTTCATATTGGGGGCTCAAAGGTAAAAATAATGTGTTTTACCTATACATTTTAAATAGCCCAAAGTTACGTAACGTTTTTTATGACTGCTACTTTATTGTAGGATTTGGGTTGGTGCCGTGCAAATCGTAAAGATGGAAGTCGTTGTCCTTCCTTTGTAAATAAGTCTGAATGTGAATTCTGTATATATCACGTCCAAAACGAATTCAAGAAAACTAGCGCTAAACGATCAGAAATCCAATCACATTTTTCAGGAACTGGGCTTTCAACAAGTAGTGTTTATAATTTTACTATCTGAGTAATATTCACTGATCTTTAATCTTCTATAGAAGACCGATTGAAACAGAAAGTATTGGGAAAAAACGAAGTCTTTTATGGAGGCCAAATATTTACAGGAAAAGTAGTAGCGCCACCCGCTTCAAGAGTACGTACTTGATTTACTGGAAAAAGAAAATGAAATATTCAATATTTACTCTATATTAACATTTTAAAATTCGTATTCAGGCGAAAGATAATAAGATCTTGGACAGTCTTAAAATGCAAAATCATGCTCTAAGACTAAAAGAAGAAGAAGAAAAGCTGGCAAAAAAAAGTGTCCAGGCACAGTTCTCTGAACGGTTGTTAAATCCGACAGCCGGGAGTAGGAACTTGCTGAAATGTCTGGAAAAGTCAAAGGATTCAAAGGAATCCCCGAGCGTCTCTTCCCCCGCAGCACCTGTGAAATCGATCACAGCGAAAGATTTACTCCTGCAACACCAGCAGAAACTTTTAGAAATGAAAGCTATTCAGATGAAGGCCAGTAAAGTTGCGTTATCATCTCCACAACTGGGTCGTGGACTAGTGCAAGACCAAAATGATATTGATCTTTCTGATGAGGTTTTTAATTTATAATTTCAATTATAACAAATTTATTAAAGGTATGTCCATTATCAGGTGAGGCTTCCTAAGCCGCATCCAAGAATGATGTCGGCCAAATTAAAAGCATTACAACTTGTTAGGCTAAAAGGGCCGCTGCAGCCGTCGGACCCAAACGATCCCATTCAAAAGGCGACTACTCCAAAAATGCAGGCAAAAGCTAGAAAACGCGCGCTTGACGCGTCGGGTGACGAGGATGCAATGGAAATCAGCAGTGGTCTTGAGGACACTTCCAGGCCCTCAAAAAGAACTAAAGCCGAGCTAGACGAACTATTACAGGCTAAGTCTGCGCATTCTAATTTAGTCGATGAATTTGAAGTCAATCAAAGTGAGCAATATTTTTCAAAGCTTGAAAGAAAGGAGCAAATGGAGACAAAAATGCTAGAAACATTTGAAATCAAAACCACTGCGGTTACTTGCACAAAAGTAAGCAATAGTTGTTTCATCACTATAATTTGATTTAACATCGCAATTGTTTGTCTCAATAGTGCAATTATACAGCGTTATCTGCTTCTGAATTATGTCGCCGTGAAGGGCACAAAGTTCGTACAATTAAAGCTGTGAAAAGGTTTTTCCAGTGCAAAGATTGCAAACAAAGAACCATTAGCCTTGATAGGCTTCCCAAACGTCCCTGCACGCACTGTGGAAGCTCGAACTGGGATAAGGCAGCGATGGCCAAGGTCCGTACACTTTCTAACCAAGAATTAAGGACCTTATTATTTTGTTTCGTTGTACAGGAACGAAAAGGACCTGCCCTTCCCACCGAGGAACTTCTGATACGTGGTGAAGAAAGGAAACATGTTAACTGCTGAGACGCCAATGCCAACCTCTTTGTGCGATTCATGATCACGAATATCTCTTCAAATTAATTTTTTTAATTCTTTATTTTTATAAGTCATCCTTCTTTTTTAAATCTGACAATCGTGTGCTTTTTCCGCAGCAGCATTAAATTTTTTAAAATTTTGAATCTATTTCACATACAAAAATTTTAGTTAAATTTTATTTGAATTAAAATTTATTTTAATTAGAGTTCTTTTACAGGCAGTGGCTTCTCATTTCTTCTTCACACCAGCGATCAGATTCGATATTCGAATGGTTTTAGATTGTTAAAATAAGTTTGACTTTCTACGATGCATCCACCAACATGCGTGTCGTTGTATTGGACTGTTAATCCAGAAGAAAAACGCAGAATTATTGGCGATACGTTTGTCAGATTGGCGAAAGTGGCAGATAGAACGGCTAACGATATAAATCTCACTTGGGGAAATCTACTTCTCGGACAAGGTATCAACCTTCTCCCTTTTTTAATTTTTTGCATGTATTATATTGTCTGATATTCAATATAATCGTATATGAAAATATTACAGGTACTTCGAAGCCGAATTCTGGTAGACACTAATAGACAAATTGGCCCCCGGATTCCAGGGGCCAAAAGATTTTTCCTTTTTTTTTCGCTTGATGCCAACCATGATGCCAACTTTTCTTGCAAAATAAACTTTTAGCGTCATCTGTTAGCAGCATTTTCAATTTGAAGTTTAGGGTCGTTTAGGACTAGCGGTAGGTGATGCTACTTTGCTACTGTTTGTCTAGCGGACGAAGTAAGATAAGCTTCAGCAACCGGGCAACCCATTACTAAAATTGTCAGTTTGTGTTTGGCCATGAAATGGTAATGGAGTTTGTTTCACCGGTTTAATGAAACGGAAATGTGGACCATATTAGCTGTCAATGTTATTTTGTCCATCGGTGGTTCCTTAGTGATCCTGAATGTAGTCCCCAAATTCAGGGACATGTTTGTAAAAGCTCATCTTTCTGGAGTGGATTTGAACAAGAAAAACAAACCGGAAATGTAAATTCTAATTATACGTTTGTCCGTGTTGAAGCATATTTTTTTTTTCTGTAAAACCATATGTAGACCTGAGGCTGCAGGAGTCATCAGTAGCTGCATTTTTCTCATTGTAATGTTCATATTCATTCCCTTCCCGTTCAGCAAACATTTCTTTAACAAAGAATGGGGATTTCCTCATCAAGAGGTAAGTCGTTGTACAGGTTTATGAAAAGTTTATTCTTTTTTTGTAAAATTTACATTTTTTCCCCAACAGTTTGTTCAGTTTATTGCAGCATTACTTTCAATTTGTTGCATGGTTCTCCTTGGATTTGCCGATGATGTTTTGAATTTGAAATGGAGACATAAACTGTTGCTGCCAACTGTTGCTTCTCTGCCGCTTCTGATGGTTTACTATACCAATTTCAACTCAACAACAATAATCATACCAAAGCCCCTTAGATTTTTACTGGGGCATGATTTGGATTTAAGTAAAGAGTATTTTTATTTATACGTACATATATATCATTTTACACACAGAATAAGTTGTAAGTAGGCTTTTCTGTGTACTTCAGGTGCCCTTTATTATGTTTACATGGGAATGTTAGCTGTATTCTGCACCAATGCCATAAACATCTATGCTGGAGTAAATGGACTGGAAGTGGGTCAGTCAGCAGTCATTGCTGGCTCACTTATCCTGTTCAATATTATTGAGCTTAGTGGAGATTGTTGGTCTAATCATTTGTTTTCTCTTTATTTTATGATTCCATTTTTTTTCACAAGTGTGTCATTATACCAGTTCAATAAGTAAGTGTGTATTTGAAACACTTTTGATTCAGGTGAAGTCAGTTACTATTATTATTTTATTTTTGTTTTGTTTTTTACTTGCATTTTAGGTATCCAGCTCGTGTTTTTGTTGGTGACACCTTCTGCTATTTTTCAGGAATGACGGTGGCCGTTGTAGCAATCCTTGGCCACTTCAGCAAAACTGCTTTGCTGTTCTTTATTCCGCAGATTGCAAACTTTGTTTTCTCTTTGCCTCAACTTTTTCACCTTTTGCCTTGCCCGCGACATCGATTACCAAGGTTGTGAACAATTTGTGTGAGTCTAGTTACTTTACATCAATCCACTGTTTACTTTTTACAGGTTAAACCAAAAAACTGGTTGTTTAGATCCAAGTGTTTTCCAATTTAAAGATAAGTCATTGAGCACTTTGGGTCGCCTAGTCTTAAAAACATACCAGCTTTTAGGCTTAATTAAAGTGGAGCAAGCAGAAAAAGATGGGGAATTATCTCAAAGCACTAACTGCACGTTGATAAACTTGGCCCTTAAGTTGACGGGACCAAAACACGAGAAGACTTTAGCTGCAGGCCTGATAATCTTACAGGTATTTTCTTTTTTGTTTATATTGTTACATGCCATGGTTTCTCACTGTTAGTCTTTCTGCAGGTTATGTGCAGTGGATTGGCTTTCATTATAAGGTACCCTTTGGCGAGCTTATTTTATGATAGCTAAGTGTTCCTGTTGGGTTAAAGATTTTTTCCGGTACATGTGCGATTTCACAAAAGATCATGTAAGTGAAAAAATTATTGGGAAAAAATATATGGCATATACTATTTGTGTCTATCTAATTAAATTACCTCACAACAAATAAAAAAGATAGAATCTATTGCAACGAAATATTTCGTTGCACTTAGGCACACAATTCCCTATTGCAACGATGATTTCTTCAGACGCTTTCTATTATATTTTCCCTCAATTTTTCATTTCAGTTATTAAAATCATGCGCTAGTTGTTAGTTCCACTACTTAAATAAAAAAAAGTCTCCGATTTTATTTCGCGTTTTAAGTACAAATTGGGGCTCGTACCCGATCAAAACCAATTTCACATTTCAGTGTCTTTATTGGAGGCCTCGTCGTCTTAGTTTCATCAGATATGAATTACATAAGTTTCTCACTTTCCCTCTGAAAACAAACTTCCAAGTTTAACGTCTTCATTCGAATTCTTGATCAACTCAGATTTTGACTCAGCGCTAAAATCCCCCAGGTTTTCAATTTCCCCTTTGAACACTAACTTTACAGTTTGATGTCTTCACTTGATGAAGTCTTGATCGCCTCGCTGAATCACGTATGTTTTTTATTTCCCCTTTTTGAACACCGACTTCACAGTTCATAGTGTCTTCATTTCATCTGATGATCATCAGAATGAATCTTGATCGCCTCAGTTTTCTCAGCGCTATGACTCCCATAGGTTTTCGATTTCCCCTTATTAAACACTAATTTCACAGTTTAAAGTTTTCATTGAAAGATAAAAGCTCTTCAGAATGTTTTTGTAACTCGCATCATCTTCTCATTCGGTTCTCCGGTTTTCTTGAATACTTCAACCATAGGAATTCTTCTTTGAATTAGCTAAATAATTTTAGATATTAGTAGTCGTTGTTGCCATTGGGTACATGATTGCTTTTTCCTCTTGGTCTCCATACCGATGTTCGTTGCTTTCTGGTCAAGTTTATATGCTATATATTGTCAGCACAGGATCCCAAACATATTTACATGTTGGACACCTGTCTGTAGTGTTCTGGGCTGTCGCCAGGTGGCAGTCGATATGGAGAGGAGAGACCGGTGTGTGTATCAGGCGAGCAGTGAGGGACGAGGCTAGAGACAGCGTGGTTATCTCAGTTAGCTGTGCAATACACAGAAGTTTATCCAGCAGCATCGTGGTACGTTTAATTACAAAACCTTCCGGACTATTACACTGGCGACGAAGACGAGTCTAAGTAACCTTTCACGTGAGCAATAAAATGCAAGCGGCTGCATTGCCCTCTTACGAGGCATTCTCCATCAGCCTGGACAAAACCACGCTAAGCGCACGCTGGGTCGAATGGATTGAAGGTTTCACTGACCTACTGAATATCCTGGGCTACACTGACGATGGGAAAAAAGTATCAGCTCTCAACTACTACGGTGGAGGTGAGCTAAAGAAACTGGTCAAAACTCTCAAGGTAAATCCTCAACCTGCGGTAGCCGCTGACCCTGCTCAGAACCGAGCCGCAGTCGCTGCAGAGTCGCTGTTCGATGCAACGGTTCGGACGATCTCGGCTCATTTTTGCCCAAATGACCACCAGATCTACAACACGTATGTGTTTCGTCAAGCGAAACAGGCAACCGACGAGTCATTAGATGGATTCCACATGCGGTTAACTACGCTCGCGTTGGGCTGTGGCTTCACAGATGTTGATCGGGAAATCCTGATTCAGATCATAACGGGCTGCTCAGACCGTAAGATACGAGAAATTGGTCTTTCTAAATCAGGCCTGTCTCTATCTGACCTCCTTCATCGTGGCCGCACGTTAGAGCTAACCAAGGTTCAAGCCACCAATATAGAGGACCGCTCAACGGAGGCAGTTATGGACGGGCCCAATGAGTCGAAAGTCTACAAGGTTGGTCAACGTGGCACTGGGACATCGAAGCGTGGTGAGCAGTTCGGGCGGAAAAACGCAAGTCCACGGAATGCTTGTCAGTATTGTGCAAAAGCTGACCATGAAAAACTATCTGATTGTCCGGCGAGAGGCAAAGAGTGCTCGTACTGCGGAAAGCCCAATCATTTTGCTGCGGCATGCTACACTAAACAAAAAGAGAAGAAGGGTCATTCTCGCAGAAACAAAAGTAGTGGCTCAAACGGTGGTCTGAAGAAAGACGTGCGTCAAGTAACTTTCAGTGCGACAGAAACAGACTCTGGGTCAGACAGCTCGGTCAATCGGTTAGTCTTCAAAACAGCTGGTGGCAAGGACTTGTTTCCGTCCGTCTCCCTAATACTCTGCAGCCGCAAGATAAATTTCATCGTTGACACGGCTGCCGGACTAACTATCGTCAATTACCGAATGTACAAACAACTTGGTTCCCCTGCCCTTACCACTGTTAACAGACGTGTGTTTGGGTATGACTCTGTGTGTCCCATCACCCTGCTTGGGAAGTTTAAGTGTGAAGTGCGTGTTGCAAAAAGCTCCCGGTCATGCTCAGTCGTGATACATGTTGTCCGCTCAACAACGGAACCATGCATTCTGGGATATGAAGCTGCAACGAAGCTTGGTTGCTTCAAGATGGCTGCATTTGTTGAAAACTCAACAGTTTTCAAAATAGGAAGCCCGTCGCTGTCAATTGGGAAGTACAAAGACGTGCAGGTGAAGCTACACATTGACCCGTCAGTCAAACCCATAGCACAGCCCCATAGAAGAATACCGTATCACCTACATGGCGCAGTAGAGGCGGAAGTTACACGCCTGTTGGAGAATGACGTCATTGAAAAAGCGGTGGGCCCAACGCCGTGGATCTCACCCATCCATATGACTCCGAAGAGGGATGAATGGAGAATGGTGGTTGACATGCGTTTAGCCAACAAAGCTATCCAGAGAGAACGCCATGTCATGCCGACCATAGGTGACATCATCTCAGATGTTGCAGGCTCCTGTTTCTTCTCGAATATAGATCTAGTGTCGGCGTACAACCAAGTTGAGCTAGCTCCTGAGTCCCGACACATCACAACGTTTTCAACTCACATAGGGTTGTTCAGATACAAACGGCTTTTCTTTGGCGTCTCAGCTGCAGCGGAAGTTTTCCACAACCTCATCCGAGAAACACTTAAAGACATTCCAGGCGTTGTTAACCTCAGTGACGATGTTTTAATCCATGGTCGGACAAAAGAAGAACATGACCGTAGATATGCTGCGGTACGTCGTGTTTTCCAAGACAAAGGTCTCACGATCAATGAAAAAAAGGGCAAATTCTGCCAAACACGAGTTAAGTTTGCCGGTATCATCATCGGTGCTGATGGAGTAGAGATTGATCCGGCCAAGCGTCAAGCAGTGCTGGAAGCAGGCCGCCCACAGTCCATGTCAGAAGTAAGGAGCTTTCTAGGCCTAACCACGTACTGCTCCAGATTTTTCTCGCGGCGTGCAGATCTGTCTGCACCTCTTCGCCAACTCACCTCCAGAAAAGAGTTCGTCTGGTCTGAAGAGTGCGAAAGAGCTTTTCAGGACCTCAAGTCTGCAATCGCAAACCCAAGGAAACTGTCATACTTCAGATCGGACCGCCCAACGGAAGTCATCGTGGATGCAAGCCCAATTGGTCTAGGTGCCATCCTTACTCAACTTGACTCTCATGGCGGCCGACATGTGATTGCCTTTGCTAGTAAAGCCCTAACCCCAACTGAGTCACGTTACTCTCAACTTGAACGAGAAGCCCTGGCCATTGTATGGGGCTGTGAGCAGTTCAAAATATACCTCTTAGGAGCACCTTTCACAGTTCTTACCGATCATAAACCGTTGGTACCACTGTTCACGAACCCATCTGCCAAGCTGTCTGCGAGACTCGAACGGTGGATGATGCGACGGCAACAGTTCGATATGCAAGTGACTCATATCGCTGGGAAAGACAATGCAGCCGACTACCTGTCGAGGCACCCACCCCAATCACTAACTGGAGACGCAAGAGCCACGAAAGCTGCGGAGTTGTACGTCCGAAGGATTAGTAGCTCGAGTTCCCTAACAGCGATCCCAGAACACACGTTTGCGGAGGAAACCCGTAAAGACAAAGAGCTGCAGCTGGTTGTGAACGCTCTAACTAAGAATGTGTGGCACACCTTGCCAAAACAGGTGCAAGCCTCCTACAATCTCGTCAAGCAGGAACTCACAACGACTTCTGATGGCATACTTCTTCGAGGTCTACGGATTGTGGTGCCAAAGTCACTTCAAGAACGTGTCGTCCAACTTGCACACCTTGGGCATCAAGGCATCGATCGCAGTAAGAGGCTACTAAGGTCTAAAGTGTGGTTCCCTGGAATGAATGCGGCCGTGGAAAATTTAGTGAACGCATGCTTTCCATGCCAAGCGGTGACGGCGAAAGCATCGAGAGAACCATTGCAAATGTCAACACTACCAGATCACCCGTGGCAAGCAGCATCGGTTGATTTCTACACCACATCCAGCGGTGGGGAAATCCTGGTCCTCATTGACGATTTCTCCAGGTTCCCAGTAGTTGGCCATGTACGAAGTACGAGCGCAACGCACGTACTCCCCACGCTTCAAGCAACGTTTGCAATGTTTGGGAATCCTGAGACGATCCGCTCGGATAACGGCCCTCCTTTCAACAGTCAAAAGTTCGCGGAGTTTTGCAAAGATCGAGGGATTCATCATCGGAAAATCACACCCCAATGGCCGGAAGCAAATGGCCTAGTTGAGCGCTTCATGAGGACGCTCAGTAAGGTAATTCGAACTGCAGCAATAGAAAAGAAAGACTGGAAAGTAGAAGTGGAGACGTTCTTAGCAAACTATCGACTAACTCCACACCCAGCAACCGGTGTCTCGCCCGCTGACCTTATGTTTCGCCACTCACCTCGGCAGCTGCTTCCAGAACTCAAGCGTAGGGACGCGCTTTACAAGTCAAAACTGAAAGCATACGCCGACTCACGAAGGAATGTATGCGTCTCTGGTCTGAAAACGGGGGATAAAGTCCTACTAAAGAGGTCCACCAAGCTACTCAACAAGGCAGAGAGCCGTTATGAGCTGGAACCGTACCGAGTAGTCCGCGTCAAAGGATCGTGCGTCACGGCAGTTAACTCAAAGTCGACAGTATGCCGAAACAGCAGCTACTTCAAGAAGATGTCATCCAATGTCCCGCACCTGCGTAGCAGCCAGCTGTCTACTACCAAGCCGACGCGGCAACAGACCGAACGATCCAGAATACTTACTGGCAGCTCCGTCGCTCACGTATCACCCCAAGGACCAACTTTGCTTGCTCAAAGACCAAATCCAGCCGACTCACCTCTAACACTGGGTCGAGCGGGGCCTGTCTCCCCCCAGCAGTCATCTAGGCCCCCGAGTTGTATGCAAAATGCACACCCCCAGTCAGAGATGGCAACAGAAGCGATCGTACCTAATGACTCAGACAGAGTGGAAGGTTCTAGCGAACTCGAAGAACCAGGCAGCCCACTCGTGGCTGCTCAACAACCAGGGATGGTAGCTGAAACTACTACTCCGGACAGCCCAAGCAGCGGAGTTGCCTTTCATGGATTTGAGATGTCAGAGCGCGCACAAACAGCGGGAGCAGAAAGAAATCCTGTCGTGACGAGATCAGGCCGTACGAGTAGGCGACCGGGTTATCTGACTCAAGACTTTTTGTAAGAGGAATGCGAAGGGAAATTAAAACTCAGGAAAATGATGGTTATGTGTGAAATCCCCTTGTGAACGTGTTGTATCTCCTTCTTTCTTTCCACATGTCCGTCTCGATTTCTGTTTCTATCTCACTGCTGTCGCCATACTCAGTCTGTCACACTCAGTGTCCTTAATCTGTCCTGTGTTAGTTGTGAAGGGATGTAGTGTTCTGGGCTGTCGCCAGGTGGCAGTCGATATGGAGAGGAGAGACCGGTGTGTGTATCAGGCGAGCAGTGAGGGACGAGGCTAGAGACAGCGTGGTTATCTCAGTTAGCTGTGCAATACACAGAAGTTTATCCAGCAGCATCGTGGTACGTTTAATTACAAAACCTTCCGGACTATTACACCTGTCTTGTGGAGTCTTTGTTTGTTTAGGTCTACTAGTTCTTTTTTTACAAAAACGAATCGTTTCAAACAAAGAATTGAAGTCGATCGGTAACAAGTGAAACCAATCTTGCCCAAGTATAGAACGTGAATCGGTAAACTTTTCACGATGACATACGTACAGTGGTAGAACGCATTTTTGATCGGAATACTCCATGTTGACAAGGCATTTTCCTTTAAACGTTGAGCTTCGTCCATCGAGAGTCAAAAAACAATATTCGTTGGTTCTAGCTTTGGTTTTCCTAAAAGTTTCCATGCATCCAGACCGATAACAGTTTTGCTGGACCCACTATCTACCATCATTTCTATGTCCCCACCTTCTAAATTCACTCTAATAATAAATGCTGTACTGTTACATTGCGGACGTATGCGGACGTATATGCTCTTTCTGGTCAAATTTGGCCTTTGCAATATAGGTACAGGTTTCCAAACATGTTCGCATATTTCACACGCTTCGTTTGGGTCTGGGATAGAGGTCATGATTTCTGTAGAACTGTATCTCTGAAAAAAAAAATTTTCGTTTCTTCGCTTGCCGATCTCATCACTTTTTGTTTTGCAGTATTGAATCATTCCAAAGGTAGAATTAAAATCGATTGGTAAAACTTGAAACCGATCGGTTCCAAGTATCGCAAGAGAATCGGTATGCCTACTACGCGTACAGTCAGAGGTAAGACGCGTCTGTGACCGGATTATTCTAGGTTACTTCGACTGAGCATTCTCCTTCTTGCCATGTCAATGTTTCGTTTGCTTCTGTGAAAGGTATTTTACTTCATTGTAGCTCGGGCCTTCCTAATTTTTCCCATATATCGTGACCGATGAAAGATAAAGGGTGCCAGCTGTTTATCATCATTTGGATTGGCACACCTTTCACACTTACGCTGAGGAAATATGCTTGGCTATTACAAGAGGATTTCAATTCCAGGGCTAACTTCCTGTGAGCTTCAGTATCTTCTCGGAGGTATGTACTGACTGGATTGAAATATTTATTCCAGTCCAAGTTAAGAGAACAAAGCCACGTTCGTCCAAGGATATCAAAGCTATATAATTTCAAAAACGAATTCGATTCGCTTAACACTAGCAGTGGCAGATTAAATATCCGTTCGTCGTATTGTACGTACTTTAGCAATAAACTGTTCTTAGGGTCTTTAGTGTGCTGCCCTTAAAGTGCACCTTGCAAACAATAGTTGATGGGCTCTAATTTCGGTTTCCCCATATCTACCCAAGTTTTCTTGCTAATTATTTAATCGTGACTGCCGGAATCAACGTCCATTTCTACCGCTAATCCATTGATCTTAAATAGCATTCGATATGGGGTGTTGGGGTTGAGTGGTGGCTCTCGAAACTTCCCATCGCATATTTCGGTTTTCCCTTCGCATTCACTCGTCGTTTGATCCACAGTTAAATCAACTGTGCCAACTTTTTTCTCAAACCGATTTTCATCGAGGTTTTCAAGCTTTAACAACGCACCGTCGTCATCACTATACGGTACATAGCTTTTGTGAAAACTTTGTTAGGTCCAACTTTTTTTGTACTAGCTGTCACGGTATCCGTAATCACTTCTGGTACTCGTAAGTTTGAATTGTTCTCTTCTACGTTTCCATCACTGCAAGATGTAGTCTGGCGTTTAGTGGACTTGGTGGGCTTCCACCAATTTTTCTTCTTGTGTCCGTTTCGCTGTTGTTTGGTACCGTCAGAAACAGCTTTCGCTTTCGAGGTTTTGGATGAAAAAGTTTTCCACCATTTTTTTTTCTCCGTTCCGGTAGGTTTTTTATGTTTAATATCAGCGACCGCATTTGGGTTCTTTGATTCCGCTTTCCGTAGATTGTTATGGTGGCTTCGGTGTAAATGTTTCCGGTCGGGCCTTGTGAGAAAGCTCCTCTGGTGTCTCTAAGCCATCAGCGGCTAACTGTAACTATGACAACCAAAGACCGCCAAATCATAACAAGTTCGACGTTGCCGGCAGTATCGGCTATCGACTTCTAAACATCTAGTTCTGTTGAGTGGTGACTGGTGGTGGCGGTGACTTGGTGAGTGCTGAGGTGACTGGTGTGGTGCCTTCTGGTACTCTCGCTTCTCCGAAGTCTGAGTTCGCGCTCACGGAGGTCGCATTTTAAGTTTTTGATTTTAATTTCGATACAGAAACTAGATAATAACAAAGCGAATGTAAAGTTTAGTGATTGCGGAAGTTGAAAATGAATAAACCAGAGGAGCTTTGGAGCATTGCTGTAAAAGAAGGGTTGAATAATTATGACCGTAATGGGCAACCGGAAATCCAAACTTTGTTTTTAGTCGGAGCTCCTAAATCCGTAAGGCTAATACTTTATATCTTTATACCTTGTATATTTATTAATGCATTTAAATCTAGGGTAAAACTACTCTGATTCATGCTTTTCTGGACAAAGATGATGAGCCTAAGGTTTCACTTCCTGTGGAATACACGTATATTCGAAGGACTAACAAACATATGGTGTGTGACATAATAATAAATCATTTTTTTGATTTTTAGAATCCATTACGGTGTCTTACTCAGTAGTCTATCTTCAGGTAAAAGACATCTGTTACATCTGGGAAGTCGACACTGAGAACATTAATTTCATTAATCTGCTAACTAAAAGCGAAGGGCTGGAAAGGATTTCTGTATTGTTCGTGATAGATCTTGTGAATGTGCACGATCTATGGAATGCCTGTGAACGTATAGAAGAACTCAAGAAAAACTTGGACGCAAAATCGAAGACTATTACTACATTCGGTATTCTGGGGATGAAATACGATCTGTTTGAGGTATTAGAAACCTATGCTAATTTTTTCTCCTTTAAACCAACTTTGAATTCATCTGTGGTATTATGAAAAAGAACTTATCAACGGAAAAAAAGCTCATCCTTTGCCGAATCACAAAACACTATGCTACCGTAGTTGATGGCCATTTGATTTTTTGCACCAGAAAAGATCGGATCACTATGAAGGTGGCTAAAGATCTATTTTCACACTTGGCATTCAAAACAAAATTTAGGTAATAGGTGATTCAGATTTTGGACGGCATAGATTTCTATAAAACAACCTATTCTTTCATAGCCATCCGCTTCGATTCGATTTGAGTTCTCCTGTAATAATCCCAAAAGGTGGTGAGAATAAAAGTGATATCAATTACTTACACAACACATTTGAAATTCAGTTTGCTCATTGGGTAAGTGAAATTTAAAATCGTTAAAGTATGCCCACCACCATTTAAGCTTCAAGCTTATGAGCCGAGAAAATTTGATAAAGAATTAATAATGGCTGTAACTAATTTTAAGATACAAACAATCTTTTGTTTTACTATTACAGCCGGTCACTAGTAAACTGGATGACGACGATCCTGCCAAAGATTTAAGTTATGCAAATGAAGCAATTGACAAGGAAAGAAAGAAATACCTTGAGAAAATCGAAAAAGCACCATCATATCTGTGACACAACTATGTGTCTACGTGAGAAAACAATACAACGCAGGCATTTTGCCAACGAAGGATTTTTAAAGATGTGATTGCATTACGGTAGCTTTTTTACGATGCAATGCCATAAAGCGTTTAAGTCGTTCATCCAAGTAAGGTTCTAATGATAAGGAAATACATAATTGTTTTAATTTATAAACAAACAAATTTGTGTTTACCTATATGAACGATTATCGGTGATATGTCATCTATCTGATGATAGCTAGTAGTTTGATTCCTGTAAAATAAATATGTTTGTATGCTTTAATCTGACGGGAACGAACAAGCTCGTCATCGACTTTACGTTTTTACTCCGCGAAGATGGCCGTTGGCAACAAGGTTGAGTACATGACGGTATATTTTATCAATTGCTAATATTTCAGGAAATTTACTAGCACCCTCAACCAAAACAGTGCTAACTGTGTTCCTATATTGAAGCGTGAGTTCACTGAGGGTTGAAAATCCCTAAAAAAGAAAGGCGAAGTAATCTTAACCCATGCTACTTAACCCAGCGATGGCTACAAATTTCTGGAGCATATGCTTGTTTAATCACGGTGTTAAGGTATATTATCAGAGCCTATGGTCCGAGAAGAACAGAATAGCTTGTCTATGGATACTCCACAAATAAGGTATTTTGTAAGCAGCCTCAGGCATAGTTTATCGACTGATAACGTTAACAGTATAGATGAATAGGTCCATGGTAACAGAAATTTGTAGCCACTACGTACTAAAGGTGAAATTAAACTAAAACGCTTTCGCTTACCATGGCAATCAGATTGAGAATAATAAAGTAAGATTCCAAATATGGTTGGAGTAGGGCACGCAATATCCTTTTGAGCATTTCGTTGATTACGTTTTCTTGAAAGGAAGTTAATTCCTGTACAATAATCGTTACTTATATGGATAGGAGAACTAGCATATTCTATTACCTGTTGAGTTAAGTTGCTGATCAAAACAAATTCATTTTTGAAATACTTCGCAAAAAATGCAGATTCGCTGATGATATTATCTGAAATTGAAATATGCAAATATGTTATTTCGCGAAACGCGTTAATAACATTTGAAATTACTGGGCTCTTTAAGATCACTGGCTTCGATTAAGCTAAACACGGCTACATTGATTAGAGGACCTAGTAGTTGATTCGTATACTGCTGTAAAACTAGGCGGTCTGCTGCCTGCATTTGGACGTTTTCACCTTCTTGGATTGCTTTCTGGCAACTAAAGAATCCATCACCGGTAGGATGAATAATTAGCTTATGAACATCAAGGCAGTCTTTGACAGATTGAACCACACTTTCATCTATAAAAACAGAAAGAAAATGATTACCATTGAATCAGTGAACTTTTTAAGTGCAAAATTTGTAGATACATACTCTGAATTAGACACGGAGTTCCATATTTTGCTAACAGTGAATTCATCAGAACGACCAACTGAGCGAGCTGCTCAATGTCTAGCTGTTTATTCACCGTCAGCGCTGACATCAAAATAGCGGAAACTGGGGTAATAGCTTCTTTTTGCTGCTTCCGAATCAAAGACCAGGCCAAACAGTGAATACTATCTTTTTCGTATTCACTCAAGGAAAAGCGAAACGAAGGAGTGTTCCAATTTGGCTCAGTACGCTTACTAATATGATCGCGAACTGAAATTGGATCTGAGATGTTAATGTAGATTTGACCATAATTCTGCCCTCTGATCTTTCCAACAGCGCTGAGAAAACCCTTGTTGGAACAAGGAAGTGTGATCTCTCTAACGCAAAAATGTATTTATTATAATGTGCTCTAACCGAAGTACTCTCTCTTGGTTTAGGGACTCCCAGGGTCTCGTACGCATATAGTTTTTCTTCAAGCGTGCGTTCATAGCTAATATTGACGGTACAAATCTGAACATCGGGTACATCTCCCTTAAAGTAAGGTTCTAGCGCCATTGATAACAAGCCTGGACGGAGAAACGGGATATAAGATAGGTTTATCTTTTTGTTTGCCATGTGAAACACACGGCTATCGTACAGTTTGTTTTACCTGTCTTGGGGGGTAAACTTTTACCGTTCCTACTCCGCGTTCCTTCCAAGAAAAACTCGATGGGGGCTTGAAAGTTAATGATATGGTACTGTATATACTGCGACACCACGGCCCAATAAAGCTGATCATGACCAAACGAACGCCTGATGTAAAAAGCTCCTAAAAAAAAAAATGGGTTAGTCTTATGTGTTACAGTAAACGGCATTTTCTACATTCTACCGGCGTTCTGAAGCATCCGATTCACAAACTTCATTCCTTTAAAATCTGTTGAAACCTAACATTTATGATATAATCTTTGCAAGTTCATGTTTTTTTTTACCCATTCCAGCTGCAATAACAGGAAGTGGGATATCCATAGTATAACACAAGTATGAGATGAGTAAGAAATCTGCATAGCTCCGATGTGTAGGTAGGAGCAAAACAGGTCCCTGGGACATTGCCCTACTAAGCTGTATCAAAAAGAAATATAAGTTTTATGAAACTTATTTTGAATAATCATATGAGGACCTTTAGGACACCATCATTGTTAATTGCCACACCCTGGTAAAGATTTCTCAGTAGCTTTGCAAGGAAAAATCCAATTACTCGAACAGTACTAAACTTATATGTATGACCCATGTCTTCCAAAATGGTTTTTATTTGGGCAACAACTTCTTCGTAGTTCTTGAGGTTACTGTGTCCTTCGAGAAGAAACTACATAGAGACATAGGATAAACCCAATAATTAACCTGGTTGAATGATTTAGATCAGTGAAAGAACTTTTGAAACCTGATGAATGGTGTCCTTCATCTGTGGGCTGTTAAGTATTTTGTCAATGATCAACTTGGTTGCTTCGGGTTGTAAGTTAGGTTTTGGTCTCCATAATTTAAGGCAGAAGAACGCATCATACTGATGCCTTTGCTTTTCCACAATGTCAACATAATTTTTCACTGTGAACCTGCTAGTAGACTCAGCTGGAGTTCCATCCAATGTAGCAATATTCATTTTTCTACTGCTTGAAATAATGAGAGAAGATCAGCATCAGGCTCTTTTTGAATAAAAAGACGAGGAGACTTGCAGCAATATTTTTGGACGTGTTTTTCACTTGTTTGTCATTTTTAGACTAAAACGTTGCTTTTAAAAACCTTTAGGCTATACATAACTTTCTCTTAATACTACGTTGCCAACAATATTACTAGCGATTACCAAATACGGTTACGCATTTTTTTTTTGCATCGTGACATTTATGTATGTATCAGTCTGCCATATTTTAATTTTAAATATCGTAGTTTTTTTTTAATTATTTACGTTCAAGTAGAATCGAATTTTTCTTCCGACGCTAAAATTTCTGGACCTTTTCCTTTAACGGTAAGAAGACAGGTGGTTGGCATCGCGGTAAAATAGGCACACCAGAAAGTTTTTTTTATTATTTCTTATTTCACTTTCCAGTAGTCGTAATAACGTGCAATAAACACATAGCCAAGACATTAGAAATTCGAGATTTTTTAGGAATAAGTAGAAAGTTTACGTATAACATGCGGAATGGCGAAAGTTTTATTGTTTTCGTTCCGCTGCTCGCTGAACGAGAATAAGTAATATTGTTTATTGTATTACTTGGCCGCTTGTAGCGCTGTTGCATTAGACAGCAGATTTTTCTCTGGTATCACTTGACAAATTCTTATCAAGTCACGACGGATAAAGGCGATCCCCAGCTATTATTAATCTACTTAATACCCAATAAACACTTGTTTGTTTTACTTAAGAAAGCATCATGGAAGGTAAATGTCTTTCCATTTATAGAATAACGGTTTTGCCCGACAAGTATTTGATACAGTCGTGTACACATCATGTTCAGTTTTTCTCATTAGCAGAACTAGTATTTCAGGTCTGTATTACCCATAGCCCGTAAATAAGCTCCCTAGAGTAGATCTACCGCTTGATAGATGATTTCTACTGTAACACATTTTGGCAGAATATCAAATGATATGTTGTATCGAACCTAATGTGAAATTTACTGATAACGTTTAGACGAAGGAAAGAGAGGCTGCGCTTGCGGTCCCGGTTACGCATCGCCTTTGGAAGCTATGAAAGGTGCGCCGGAAAAAATTCTATATATACCATGCATCCAAGGGGAAAAAGGCAAGCATGATTACGTAGCCACGGTTGACGTCGATCCAGCCAGCTCGACCTACAGCCAAGTGAACGACCTTCTGAAAAACAATAACAACAGTAAGATATCATATTTTTTCTGGATTTTTTATAGGTAATCCATCGTACATTTATGCCTTACGAGAATGACGAATTGCATCACAGTGGTTGGAATTCCTGTAGCAGTTGCTACAACGATTCCTCACAATCACGTGATTATATCGTCTTTGCCGGCCTGATTAGCGACCGGATTTATGTTGTCAATGTTTCTAAAAACCCAAGAGCTCCTGAAATTCACAAGGTAAAATTATAACCAAGACTTTTCTTCTGATACTTAGTGATCTAATTTTACTGAACATGACCGATGTTCTTGTAGATCATCGAGCCAAAGGAACTGCATGATTTGGATCTTAGTGCGCCTCATACTCTTCACTGCCTTGCTGACGGAAATGTGATGGTGTCTACAATGGGAAATGCACGTCGGGAAGCCAAAGGCTCTTTTATGTTGATTGATGCAAAGGAATGGAAAGTCAAAGGTTAAATGAAAGATTCTTGCTTTTTCTTAAATGTGAACTACACCTATACCTGATTGTTCTTGCAGGGTTGTGGAGTGAAACGTCAACGAATTTCGGTTATGATTTCTGGTATCAGCCAAGGCATAACGTTATGGTTGGTGTAAACGGGGTTTTGGTTCCAGCTTCTAGATGGTTGTACAATTTCTTCTAAATCATAATTTTAGATCTCTTCAGAATGGGGTTCTCCTTCAGCATTTTGTACTGGATTCTCGATGGATCACGTATCTGCAGGTATGTCAAGGATATGACGGATTATTATATTGTTACGTAATTGGCTCAACAGCACCTCGTTACTAAAGGCATGTATGGTCAATCTCTACACGTATGGGACTGGAAAGAACGAAAACGAATCCAAACCTTGGATTTGGGTAGTGAAGGTCTGATGCCACTTGAAATCCGTTTCCTTCATGAACCGACGGCCAAAACTGGATTTGTTGGTTGTGCATTGACAGCCAATGTCTTTCGGTACCTATCAGAATTAAAATTCAGTTTAGTATTTTCATTCAGTATTTTTATTTAATTAAAATTTACCAATAGTTTTCATCAACTGGAAGATGGAACGTGGAAGGCGGATAAAGTCATCGATGTGCCATCATGGAAAGTCTCCGGATGGGCTCTTCCATCCATGCCTGGAATTATCACTGACATATTAATATCTTTGGACGATCGTTTTCTCTATCTTTCAAACTGGGTGCAGGGTATTACAATTGTTTAACATTTACAATTATGAAATATAATAGCTGTAAAATTTTTCAGGTGATATCCGACAGTATGATATAAGTGACCCAGCTAAACCTCGACTGGTAGGCCAGGTTTATGTTGGTGGAAGTGCTGTGAGTGGTGGGAATGTAACTATCTTGGAAGACAATGTCAAAGCGGTCGGTTGGCAATATTTTTTTTTTCTCATTAAAAAATGGCTCTGATCCAATGAGTATTGAATAATGTAATTTAATTAATAGCCGGAACCCTTGGTTGTGAATGGAAAAAGATTCTATGGTGGGCCTCAGATGCTTCAGCTCTCACTGGATGGTCGGAGATTGTACGTTACAACGTCGCTCTTCAGTCCGTGGGACCGTCAGTTCTACCCAGATATGGTCGAGTAGGTTTATCCTAACATCAACCCAGCCCTCAATCGTAAATAATTAGTTTGGTAATTGTATTTAGAAAAGGATCCGTTTTGTTGCAGATTGACGTAGACGTCAATGTTGGCGGTCTCAAGATTAATCCGAAACTAATGGTCGATTTTGGCGCCGAGCCAGGCGGACCGGTTCTTGCTCACGAAATCCGGTATGTAAGCTGTGTCGCTCCACTTCCAATCGAGCTTTATTTTGATTGAAATTGCTTGGCTAATAACAGATATCCCGGCGGCGATTGCAGTTCAGACATTTGGCTCTGACATCGTCATCGTCGAATCGTTTCCTTCAGTCAAGTTGGACGCCCTAAATTATGTAGCATCTAAAAGGGCAATCCAATAGGGGCAAAATCATAAATACACATGGTCTCGATCGCTTTTCAGTAGCAGTTTCTTTTCAATAATGAAGTATTGAACCGTTGGCTGATGATTGACATGCTTCGATGGAAGAGGGGGGTTCAATTTGAGAGCTCGCTGATTGGTCTTTATATAAAAGTCCGATTCCCCTTCTTTGCCCAATGGAGCGTGTCCTAGACGCGCTGACCCGATCGCGTAGAATATGCTCTTCCATTCGCGTATCGATCGAGCGAGTCCAGCATCCGTGCGTTACGACATTCGCGTTTCAGCTCGTGCGGGAACAGGACCATGCTTCCGAACCTCCACCGCACGTTGATCTTTTTCCGTAAGTCAATTGACTGAATCTCATTTCGCATTAGATTTGTTTTTAGCTTCGCGTTCTTTTGATTTTAGTCAACCTGCTGGCGTCACAAATTTTATGCCAAGGTACCGTTGTTGTTGCCAACTTAACCCTTTTGCGTGCTTGTTGTGTTGATCAAGTTTCATTTGAAAGGATGGGAAATTGGAAGCGAATACCTGTATGATTACAGTGGTTTGTTGGTGACTGGCTTTCAGGACGCGGATAATCAATCCGCAGCCGTCCAAATCGTCGGGAAGTTGACAGTCCAAAGTATTGACGATGAAACACTTATGCTCAAGGTAGAATAAATGTTTTTCTAAATGTTTGATTGAAAAATAAGCATTAAAAATGGGATAACAATTTCACGTATCTTCTTAATTTCTTACCGTCCTTGCATGATACCAGCTCTCTGAGATACGGCTCACGCGCGATGGCAATTACAGAGGCAATGGCAAGTCTTCTGATCCGATTTTGTTTCCGGTTCGGCTATCTGGCGGAGTTGAAGAGGCCATCGGCGATTCACTTCACCTCCTAAGTCCTTTCGCTGCCATTCACAACAAAGGATTGGTGAGTTATTTATATAAACGCCAGCGCGTTGCGATAAAAAGACTTTCGTTACTCAGCAAGCCAACATCCCACGATCGAGTACATCGTTTCTTTAAAAGCAACTTTTATGACGATAGACGATATATTTATGGTATTTGCCACGCTCAATTTCCTGGCTTATTGTTCTCCTTTCATGCAATACCCTAGCGCGCCTATCATAAAAAGCCCTTAACACAATACGACTGGCGCTAGGCAATAAGCTCTTTTCCCCTCTTCGTCTAACAAGAGGACTTTGTCTAATCAATCACATTATTACTAAGAGCCAAATAATGTTTTATATCAAAGATAACCAACCTGGTAGTGGAAAGTGAAGAGCCAACATGGTCCGTCAACATGAAGAAAGCAGTTGTGTCCAATTTGCAGCTGGATGTTGCCGGTGTCCGATCTGGTTTGGACGGAGGTGTCTTCGGTGAACGCAGTGTGCCGTCACTAAACACTTTGGAGGTAATTAAGTAGCGTTAATAAGGTTTTCGAGGACATTATAACTCAATCTAATGCTACTAAAGGAAGGGGTGACAGGAGATTGCTTCACGACGCTACGAATTACCAGGCTGCCTTTCTACCATGTCATCCAAAATCAAGATTTAGGGGCGCATAAAATTATAGGAGAAATATGTCGCTCCACCAAAGTTTACGAAATCCTAAAAATTAAAGACTTTGCTCAGTGCGTAAATGATCCAATGAAAGTCTCATCTCATCCGCGATCATCAACATCTTCCTTTTCATCGCACGGAAAATTTGTTTCAGATGGCACCCTAAAGGTTACAGTCGTTTTAAAAGAAAACTAACAAAACATTAGAAAGCCATAAAGTACTCCTCTAATTATAATAAATGTTTGCTTATAGAGATTCACTGCATACAAGTATTTGGTATGCGGAGAATCACAAGAAAAAGCTACAATTGTCCGCATGGAAGGAATCGGTGAAATGGCATTCTTAGGACCCGTTGCGCTGAAAATTGAACAGTCCATTAACTTGATCATCCAGAACCGTGGGAAAATACGCGATCTTTTACCTTCAATATCACAGCCACGGCTGATGGACGAGTTAACTTATTCTTTCGAGGACGACCCCATTGTACCAAAGTTTGTCAAATGTTTGTTGATTTACGCCCACAAATTTTACAAATTGCCCATCTCAATAGTACTAAAGAAATGGATGCAGTGCCAGAAGCCCTGCGAGAAGTTGCTCGGATTCTTACGGAATCTACTGTGTCAGAAGAAGACATTTCTAAGAAACTGAGTACCATTAGCCAAATCATATACCACCTGGACGAAAGGCAACTACGTGAAATCTGGGAGAAAAGCTTTCAACAGGAAAATGCAAACGTCAGGTTACCTTTCATCGCCATTAAAGTACTCACTTGTATGCTTGACAACATAACGATTTATCCGTGATTGCTGGCCACCAGGGACTTGTTCGTCGATTGCGTTGCCGCTAGTGGAAGTCATACGGCGGCTGTTTTTCTCCTGGACCTCATTGAGCAACGAAAGCTTGAGGGATTTCCAGCTGTCTGGACGCTGATGAGCTGTGGGCATTCCGTGCAATATCCGACGATTCCTATATTACGACGCTTTGTGGTAATATTTTTACATCGCATTTTACTATGGAATGTAAACTTAGTAATGTATATGCATCCTTACCTGTAAAGGGGGTTATACTGTCCGAAGCGGCACGTAATTCCAGCATGTTGAAGCACACAGCGCTAATGGTGACAGCTGACTTGCTGTACACAACTTGCGTGCTATCATCAGTGAACTGCAATGCGGATTCTCAAATCATCACAGAGGAATTTCTGCCACTTTTGGTCCGCGAACTAGAGACTGCCCAATCGACCATCGACCGTTTAGCAGCAATCATAGCTTTGGGAGCGCTAGGTGTTGACGATGTTCTTCTGCTTCTCGTTCCATATCTGCGAGGCGAGAATGTGGCAATACGGATAGCAGCAATATCCTCTCTTAAACATCTAATGGATTCTTCTCCAGACAAAGTGGCACCAATTACTTTAAAGAAAAAGCTTACTTTAAAATAATCCATTCGTGCCATTTTTTCCGAACAGGTGATTCCATTATTCAGTTCGCTGGCGGATAACGTAGCAGAACCACCTGAAATCCGCATGGCTGCCATCGCAATGCTTCTATTTCATCCGAAAACTCCTCAGAGTGTTTGGAATAAGATTGCTTCTCGGACATGGTTTGACTCCAGCCTTCAAGTTAAAGCATTTACTTGCGATATTATCCGATCCTTGGCTGGTCATTCAAGCATCCGTGCGAGTGAAGATGAAAGCACGTGAGTTATCAAAACATTTCAGTTAATCAAACAAAAAGCGATGCTCATATTTACTTTTCTCTTCACATCCTTTCTAAAGTTCAATCAAAGCTCGTTCCGTCATTGGTCTAGTGCGTCCTTGTTCCGATCGATTGGGCTACGAGCATTATGCGTCTGTCAAAGACAACAAAGCAGGGCTTTCATCACTGCTGGCATTTTGGAGATTGGGAGACTCTTCACTGCCTGTTTATCTAGAGCAGCAGCTCTTCCGTAATCTTGGGTCGTTCCGCTTCAATCTTGCGAAGGTTAAACAACTTCTAGAAAAACGTAGTATAATATTTGTCGTTATTCATGAACTTTGCATAGGTATCGATCTGGAACTATAATATGGAAAATGTTTGGAGTCAGCTTACGGGACATGCTCTTCCGCGATCCAATGAGTCGAAGTCCAGTGTTTTTTGGGATCAGCTTATTTCGACTTTCCGGGCCAGTGACGAGTCCACGGTGGGACTTGTTCATCTAAGACTACTTGGTTCAACCATGCAGACGCTTTTAAATCTCGAAGATATCGATCGTGAGTACATGATTCGAGAATTCTTCACGAAACATCTCAATATCCGGTTCGTCAAGTTCCAACAACTCATAGACAGCCGGACGCATGTACCGACGGAGCTGGGATTGCCCGCACGATTTACTTTTTCGCTAACTGCTTTAGCTTCAGCTTTTGGTCACATAAATCACACTCCGGAAATCAATGTGACAGCCAGCCTTTCAATGAAATGGGCGTCCGAATCAAGGATTCAATATCCGTTCAATGGTCATCATGTGGCAGCTGGCGAAGAGCATCGCGTTGACATTCGGGCACCCATTTCCTTGATTTTGAATGGTTCGTTGGTGTGGATTCCGCCAGACAGAGTGTATGACATAGCGTACTATTCTGTCAAGCCATACACCCTCACCAGTCAGACAACGGATTATTCTTCCGAAAATGTAGCGCTCGACGATGTCCATTCCGCAGGGCCACCATTCGTATCTGTCGCTCAGCTGACTCCGAATTTACGGCTGGAAACGACCAGTGAAGTGCCACAAGACGTTCCTGCATTTGCTTGGTTGTCCAGCTTGATGAGAGAATTCAGCAGCCATTCTGGCCATTTCCGCTCAGATAGCTTTCAACACCGGATGTACCGCCTTCGTTATCTAGAGGAAGAGAGCTCGCTCAGCTCTGTCGCTTTGTCAGCTTCGTTCGACACAAAAGCTATTCAACAAGAAGCGACCATCGAGTATGTTATTGGAATCAACGGTTCTGTTGAATGGGAAGAAGACGGAACTAATGAAACCATTTCCACAGCAGAGATGACTGATGATGGTATTCACGTTTTTCAAGGTAAAATCACGGCTTACTATCGCAACGGTTCCACGTCAAAATGGGCTCTGATAGAGGTAGCAGCACAAAACCTGTCAAAAGAAGACGAATGGAATATTACAGCTTCAGGTTCGGTTATTGAATCATTTCGCAGTTGGTCGAACATACTGAATGAAGAGTATTCTCAAAACCTCCGCAGTAGTAAACGAATTTTCGTACCACAAGAAGAAAATAGTAATGCAAGCCAATCATACCTTCCTCGGATCCAGTTCAACGTTCGAGAAGCTGACGAGCCCTGGATTCGGTATGCTTCACTTTTCATGACAAACTCACTCGGCTACATAAAAATCAAAAAACAAAGAACAAATAAGTGCTCCATTCATTCTGACCGAATCCAAACTTATGATGAAGTAGATTACAGCTACACAATCAATGAATGTTACCATTTGTTGACGACTGATTGCCGACAGAAAAAAGCAAATTATGCTGTTCTAGCTAGAAGAAGTAAAAGTCATGGTATGGTAGTCCGGGTTGTGCTGGAAGCAAACAGGGTCGACTTTTCGGCAACTGGAAACATATCAATCAATGGTGTAGAGGCAAATGTTACGGCAGGTCGAATGCTAATTAACGTGGGTGAAAAGGTGATAGCGACAGTAACGCAGGACAAAGAGAACGCCCTTCATCTGTGGCTGCCGAACGAAAAGCTGAATGTAATTGTCGAAGAAGACGCTATCACGGTCAGTGCTACTGACCAACTGCTTGGTCATGCTTGCGGAATATGTGGCGATGGCGACTCAGAGGTGACTGGAGAGTTCAAAACTAGTAATCGATGCGCGCTTTCTTCTGGAGCTCTAATGGCGGCAAGTTTTCTGGTAAGATTCATGTTCGCGCAGTAAAGCAATAATACTGATGTTATTAAAAACGTTTGATTGAAGGTGACCATGGATCCGGAGAACTGTCCAGCACTGTCGGATGAGATATTACAAGCATTGCTGATCGAGACTTATCCCTGCTACTCCGTCGATGAACACGTTGCCTCCATTCTTCCCCTACCACTCGAATTCTAGTTCAAGAATTAGAAATATAACTGTTGTAAAGCTTTGTGACCGATGGTAATATAGTTAATCAAACTATTCTCTGTTTCACCATCGTACGATGGATGTTTTCTGAACTCAATTCCTTTCATGTAAAAGAATTGCTGATTGTTTTCTTGCAGGCTTTACTTTTTCACTTCATCTATGAACTTATTCTAAATCTCAACTAAATCGTTAAGATAAGATTGCTTGGCCTTCCTAGTGTTTAACTGGTAAACGCTTTTCTCTTTCTCTCAATATTCCATGTTGAGTAAGGCACTTGACCATGGTTTTTTAAATACTGTTATAGAGCACAATATGATTGTTTTGTTAATACCTTTTCTTTTTACGTTTCGGGTTCCGTAACGGCTTGCTGTGGTGTTTCCTACAGGTTACAGTTCATGGCGGTATCACAAGGTGACTGAACCACTTCTCCATCGCAATATGGACTTTACAGGTATTTAATGTCCGTTTCTGTCATGAATCACATTAGTAGAACGACGAATTAAATCTTACAAAGTGTGTATACAAATTACGCAAATTTTCACGTGCGACCATTTACGCCAGTTGCGCTTTCTTTATCTTGTAAGTCTCATGAAAAAAGCATGTTTACATTGAGTTGAGTCAGCTGTGAAATACTTATCGTAGAAGTCCACAACAAATTCTTGAACTTTAAAACCAAATTTATGGTATAAATTCATGGCTGGATTAGTAGCGGAAACGTGTAACGTAACATCTTTACCCATACAGCTCTATAAAACAAAAATAATTATACATATTGTTGACGTTTGTTGCCAAGTCGTAATACTGATTGTGCTAACCTGAATCAAATGATACAGCATAAATTTTGCAATTCCAGCATTTCTCCATTCCGGATGTGTGAACAAGTAAGTAATGTAAGCTTCGTTGTATGAGACATCAGGTACCATAAATGCAAATCCAACGATGACGTGACCATAGAGTACTACGCAGCTGAAATCCGGATATTCCAAGCATTCCGTTACTAGAAGATGAACCAGGAAAATTACGGTAGAATGAAATGTTTAAAAAACGGAAAATCATCTGGTAATGTTAAAAATGCAAACTATTCTCACCATCGATTCCTGACCAGAAAAACTCCTTACAAATTGCATTTACGGCTGGAATGTGTTGAGGTTGTACATAACAATAATCGATCGGTTTTAAGACAGAGTTCCTTATCTCAGCGCTCGCACATTTACTACGAATTTCTTCAAGAAGCTTTAATTTTAAAGGGCGGGATTCGTAGTCTCTCCGTATGAAAGGCTTGAGAGTTCTATATTCCAGGTTTGGAGGACAACAATGAATCAGGAATTTTAAATGCATGCGCTTAAAACATAAAATAATTATTACCTTCCCGTATAAGGACTAACAAACGGTTGTGGAATTTGGTCCTCACTTGAACCAAGCAGTCTCATCCGGAAAGATATGTTTAGTCGCGTTTGCGATAAAGCAGTCGATAGGTTGTTTTTTTGGAAGCGATCAAGAACGTTCGAAATGCCGACTATTTGACTTGGAGTTTCGCTATTGCTAGTTGGACACAGCCATTCTCTTCCCAAGAGTTTAGCCATAAGTCTATCGAAATTGAATGGTTCCACACCAATAGATCGTCTAGTATTTCTCAGTGATAGCTTTCTGTATAACCGTCTAAGTTCAGCGCTGAGAGTATTTTTTTCCGCTAATGGTCGAAGTTGGCGAAGAAGAGACATTTCTTCATACAAAGACATCTGCCTTAATCTATGTTAAAATATGAAGGAAACTGTGAGGCAAAGATGACAGAATATTGATAAAAATTTTTACTTTAATGGAGCTGCTGTTTCATTTGGCTCTTGTTTGATTTTTCTTCTTGAAGCCTTTTTCACTTGTTCTGTACCACTGTCGGCTGACTTTGGTTGTTCAATGTCAACAGGCTCTTCTTTAATGGGAAAAAGGCTATTAAGGCAGAAGCCAGTTCCATCACTCATGTTGATTGTTGTGTCAAAATTGTTTGTGTCAAGAGAAAACGATTTTGTCTCATCATCATTTTCAGTAAACAGATTTTCAGGTAGTACATCAGATGGTGTAAGATCTTCTCTTGTCCAATATTTATTCTGAATTTCTGAAGCTGAAAATGAACTTACTGAATTTTCATTGGAATTGCTGTCATTTGTAACTGAAATAGGTGAATTTGATCGACTGTTTTCGACGTTAATATCCTGGATTGCCTCTTCCACAATTACTTCTTGGAATACATCAAAGTTTGATCCATAAATTATGTCTTCAGAGCCAAAGATTGAAGATGTGTTACTTGCTTGTGGCTCTAATTTAATTTTCTTGACTGAACCATCAACCTTCAAAGCCACAGCTGATGGGTTTGCCTGCAAAACAATTGTTATTTGGTTAAGAATAAACTTGTCTTACAAATGTTTAAATTTACAAGACAAGCCTAGCAGAAAATGCAGGTTCCTGCACATCACAACTTTGCCAGGAGAGTTTCACATGAGAAATTTTCGTCACCAAACTCCATGTGCAATGGTAAATAACAAATTACTTACCGGAGGTCTACCTCTGCCCCTTCCTCCCCTACTTCCACGTTTCTTTCCTCGTGGCATTTTTAAATAATTTGTTTATGTTTTTGATATTCCAGCAGAGATTTTCTTTATATATTGGAAAATACCATCACCATCGGCTTTACGAACAGGTCAGGCATCTGGTCGCACCTATTGGTTAATGCGAATAACTCTTTACTTTAAAAAAATCGCAGTTTCCATTCCGTTTGTTTGGCGCTCAACCATGGCTCAACGAAAAACTAGTCGTCAAGCAGACGACTGAAAGAAGAGAAGATTTGAAAAAGAAAGAGTGATTTTCCACCCGCTGGGACTGCCATCTAGGCTCTAGCAATGAATGATTTTTTACGTGGAGGAGAACCACACACCCCCTAGAGGCGCTCTTTTTACTTCAATTTGTGTGGTACATATCAATACCTGGATTTTTATCTGGAGGGGTTTGAACTTTGAAGGCTTTCTTGCGATACGCTGTTATAGTCTCTTGAATTTTGGCATCAGGTAGACTGTAGAAACAGTTTGTTCATATCTATTTTCGACATAATATGATTTGTCACAGAATCAATTTTACGAGTCTAATACAGCTTGATCTCCGTCGGGCGGGGTGAACCCTACCGGACTGTTTCAGTATAAAGATAATCCCGGTCGGACGTCCCTGCGCCACTAGAGCGATATTTTCAAATCATGAATTATTCATTCTTGTACATTGTTCCATTTGGTCGGGATTTTTTTTTACAGTTGTATTTAATTAACGTTTTTATAATAAGATTATGATAAACAATAATTATTCCACGAAAACATAACATATTCAGCCGTTCGTGAAAGCTATCTATGAACGAATCGTATGAAACCTATGTTCGATTCGACATTCCAATTGTCAAGAAAATTAATACAAACTAAATTTTTCGCATGTTTTTCACTTGAAATATGTGTGAAATATGTGTCACGAATCGACATGCAACAAAAAGCTAAAGGTAACTAAAGGTAACTTTTGCAAAATAGCATTTTTTCGAAAAAAGCGAGGTTTGCTATCGAGTATCAGCACTTGCAATTCTATAAGAAAACGTCAAAATTCAGCTAAGAATACATTCACTAACCACACACCAAATAGAAATCTTCAAAATGGAAGACATGCTAGGATTGGCAATATTAGGCTTCTTTATTTGGATTTGTTATTTAAACTGGAAGAAGCACAGCGTTATGGTGGACTGTTCATCTTACTACAGTGAGCCCAGCGTATCTCAAGAGTACAAAAACCTCTCTGGCCCGAAAATCGAGGAAAAACGTTGTGAAAACGGATCCACCAGTTATGTTGACAACCCAGAAATCAAAAAAGAAAACTCTGCTTGTTTGTATAAGAAACCAACACCGTCCCCAGACAATGAACTAATACTACCAGATGTTTTGGATATCAAAAGTGAGGAAAAGGTTGTTTTAACTCCTCTTCCTTTCCTTGATCCATTCGACGATCCAGAAATGGAATATGATTTTTTTGAAAACGAGTCATTTTGCTCAGATTATCCAGAACAATGGGAATTTCCGATAGTAGTCCACATTCATTTCGCACACATACCTGGACTCGATGATATGCCAGCAGATATGCCACCAGAAATTGCAATAGTTACCCACATCCATACCGACAAAGCACAAATCAGAGAGTTTATTCTAAGACTCCGTAAAGACTACCGCCATATGTCTGACGACTATGTTGACTACCTAAGTCAATTATTTTTCTTAAATCCTATGTTTTCGTATGATCCATCAAAAGGAGGTGTTGCTAAAATAACGGAAGATCCAGACATTCCATGTGAATATCCTTCGGTTACTGAGCAGAAAGAAGAATTAGAACAGTCAGAAGCAGATGACATTAAAGAGACTGTTGACCACCACCATGTCCTCTATGTAGGTCCACGCGCAGAGGTGATACTGAATCAGGACTACAAACAATACCCGAAAGTTTATCACTTCCATTACCTCGAAATATCTGAAGAGTTTCTGTCAGATATCGCTAAAACAGACGTCAACCAAGACACATTTACGTTTCAGTATTCTCCAGCAACGCGCAGCAACGCGCAGCAACGGACACTGCTCAATTATAAGAAGATAGACGAAGAAAGACCTTCGACAGTGTAGACTCCTCCTTCAAGATGTGGATGTAAATTAATCTAACCTTTAAAAAAAGCATCGAGACAACAGACGTAGTTAATGGGCTCTTTTGTCTTTACGAAGCAAGTGCATGCAAGTGACGAGATGTAACAGTACAACGTACTACAAGGCTGCAAAGTATTGTATTGTTTGCATCCCATCTACTTTCTGCATTTTGCAACAAGAGGCAAAGGAACGACCATACCAGACGAAGGTTTTCAAAATTGCAGTTACTCGTGCACTGCTAAAAGTACCGTGTCACCATTGCCACAATAATCTTAAGTGCTTTTACAAGTTCAGTTTTAACTAATTTCTGGTTTCATTTACATCTTCAGCGAAGAAATCTGGACAATCCACACTATCCTTTTAAGTCCCTACTTTTCGTTCTTTATCGTTCTGCTGGAAAGTTGAAACACTATTATTTTTGTCCCTTTGCTGTAACCTAGCAAGAGAAAGATATCTTTGCAAATTGGAAGAGTCTGCACTCTGAAAATCTGCTGCACATAAAAAAATTCTTGAAAATACAAAAAAATTCTTTGAGACATAAAATCATTTAGTATCATATAGTGACACAAATGTCACTAGTTGTTACGGGTTTGCCCATGTGAAAAATTCCCCTCCTTGGCTCACCTAGATGAGCTGGCTTGCACTGTTTCAGCTAGCTCAACTAGCTGAGCCAGATCATGTGAAAACGCATTGGCCCCACCATAGACTACGAAGTGGCCTCACGTTAATCGCGTTAAAACATTAAACAACCCTACTCGCGGAGGAATCTCTGAACGACATCATGTCGTAAGTCAAACGGTTAATTTATCTATCGATGCCCATTTGAATTAAATCACTTTGTAATCGTGCAATCACACAAAAAAATATCTTTTAGTCAAGTCATTTATACGAACTGCATAAATGTCGCGGATGTATTAAATCCAACAAAAACGTGCTTCTCACGATACAGAGAAATAAAAAAATTGGTTACTTCCATTGCTTCATTCGGCAGCCTTCTTCTTCTTCTTTTTCTTCTTCTCAACGGTTTCAGTAGAAGCTGCTGCCTCTACAGGCTCAGGTGCCTCTTCGGCTGATCCGTCAGACTTTGATTTCTTCTTTTTTTTGTCTTTTTTCTCACTAACTGGCTCAGCAGCTGGAGTTTCTTCTTTAGTCTCCATCTTAGCGCGTTTAGGGGTGGTGGGAGCTCCCGCTTCATCTCCCTTGCGTTTAACTGGAAGAGTGGAGTCAGCTCCAGCATCATACTGTCTTACCTCGCTCTTGTTCTGGTATACGTCAAATCTACCACTCTGCCTTCCAGTGCCAGATATACGCGTTTGTCCGCCTTGTTCAAGAACCATCATACGTGATTCAAGTTTGGCACGATGTTCCGTACCGAGGTCTGTGTTGACGTCATCACCCAATGCGTCGACACGGCATGCAAGTGCAGCTTTAGCGGCAAGCATACGTGAAACTTTACCCTTTAGCTTGGTGGACGATTGGCCTACAAGCTGTGCATGGTAAATAAGACCGTACTTCGGCGTATCATGTTTAGTTTTAAGTGCCCGGAAGAGAGCTTTTTCAGCACCGAGAATCTGGACCGTTGAAGCTGGATGCTTGGCTAAGTTCATTAAGGATCCAGCATGAGAGATGAGACGTGCACCAACCAGTTCGCCAACTAGGATTGTCAGGTTTGGAGCAATTGCAAGCATTCTGCTTTTCAAGTATTCATACAGCTGGGTACGATATTCGGTGATTTCAATAACCTACACGTACAAGATTAGTAAAAAAAAATCAAAGCTAATCAATAGAAGTATTACGTACTTGTTCGCACAAGTGAGAAATGTTAAGAATATCTTCATCCGCAATTTCCGTTCCCATTGAAATTTCAGCAGCTTCCTTGACTTTTTCCTCGACGTCTTCTGGAAGAATTTCTGACAGATCTGTAGTCGCGGCATTAGTTCTCACCCCCATTGTTTGAACGGTCCGAACAAACGCCAAGTTGTCCGTAACAATTTTGCCCATTTCGGGAAAATGCCAACCGTACCATTCTCGACAACGCATCACATAATTGTTCAACTCTTTGTCCAAATCATCCAAGAGAGAAACAGCCTACTCAAAGTAAAAATTAATAACACATTAAGAACATGGTTAAAGACCACACTCATGTTACCTGAACAATCATTGTGTCAATTTTGTCTGGACTAAATTTCAGCTTATATCTTGACAAGCTATGGGCTAAACCAAGAGCCATGGCCATCATTTCTTGCTTTGGCAGTCCTCCCATAAGACTGTCTGCTTGGCTTCGGATGCATCTCATTAGCTCTTGAATCGCCGAATTTGAAAGGCAGTTAATCTGCAACTTTTCTGTTAACAGCAAAGAATTTTTTATTTTATTCTAAACCAGTATATTAAACTGTTATTACCTTTAATGGCAGAGCCAAGCTTGGCATCAGCAACAGCTAATGCTTCATGAGCCTCTTCAGCAAATAGAGACTTCAAAGTTTTACGAAGGGTCTTTGACAACTTTCCTTCAATTGCAGCTGTAGTGGCAGATAATGCTTCTGTTGTATCAGTGAACTTCTTAAAATGCTTCAATTTTACCCTTCAAAAGTTAAAGGCTATAAGCAATGTATGGTTAACTTAAAATTAGATTGGTTACTCACACTTTACTTGCTCCTTCAGGAGTCTGAAAATCTTGAAAAAGGTTATCGGTCTGCTGAAGTTTCTTCTCATCCAACAGCTATGAAACAAGTTTATAAGGTTATTTCAGTATAAAGAAGTTAAATTAACGCTTTACCTTAAACACAGCGTAGCCCGCAGGGGTCTCAAATAATACGAGCATTTTTTAATAAAACGTGTTCCTGTTGCTGCGCCTTATTTCACTCAACCAGACACACGTGGTCAGATATTCGGATATGCGGAAAAATGATTTTTATGCAGAAAGCTTTCACAGAACGCAGCATTGCCGCTTTGCCTTCAGATTCCTTTATAACCATGATGTTACTAATCAGCAACCAGAATGCGCAAACGGGCAAATTTTATACAAGTTTATTTTGGTTTCAACAGAAAATTTATTTTTAATACTTAATAGAATAACGATTTTTAAAATATGCTTTCCTACTATTTCTTGGCGATTCCGTGGAAAGAATTTTCGAAAAAAATTGTCTGATTACGTGATTCGGGATAAAAAGCAGTACAAACCGGGTATATGAAACCGGTTTAGGTTTTTCTTTACCCACTTGAAAAAGGGTAGCAGAGTAGGTACATAAGTGGAAGAACCAATCCACTGGATCCAATTCTAAATACAAGAATTAAATATCTCTTCCAACCTCTGCTATTGGATACAGGATTGAAGCCCAATTCTACGAAGGCACGAACCACGACGCACCACGACCCGACCCGAGGAATTGAGGCACAAAAAAGCCAAAATATTTAATTGACAACGCTGTAGCTGTTTAATGGAGTTTCCATTAAGAAGTTGTAGTAAACAATTTGTGTCAAAACTTTCACAGAGCTCATTTTTCTTGTTATCGTTCGTCTGCACGTAGGCTTTAAGAATTGTAAACGAGCTGATGAAATGGACAGCAACCGTTTTATATCTCGACTGCACCCTCTTGCAGCGGCTCGTAAATCTATACACAACACTGTTCCGTCTGAAATGCATCGATCAACCAATACGATTCGACGGTGTTCAACAAAAATAACATCAGACGAACAGCGAGCGAAAGCTCGTGAACATCAAAAAAGATGGAGAGAAAAACTTAAATCTGATGTGGCTAAAAGTGCTGAATATAGAGAAATGCAGCGGGAAAGAACTAGGTACTTGCTCAGATATTCTGATTAAATTCAACTATGGTCCTTATGATATGGGTTTTGTGTTGTTTGTTTTAGGATGTGGAAGGAAAAGATGAGAATCAATGAAGCTGAGAGGTTTGGAGAGATAAGCAGAAAACATCAAGAACAGTGTAAGAAATGGTGGGACAAGCTGACACCAGAACAGAGGAGAGAAAAAAGAAAACAGTACAATCTCAAGTGGCGACAGAATCAAAAGAAGGTTGACAGTGATTCTTCAGACAGTAAAGAAACAGATAACTGGCAATCATATAAGTCATACAACCAAGCAATGTCAGAAAATAACTCTGGGACTAAAGCTGCCACCCTTCAGACAGCACCTGATTATTATTCTGTAAAAAGTAATGCACCAGTGTTCAACATAGTGTCTGGCAGTGTAGTATACCCATTTTCCTATTTTCCTTTCAGATGCCAGGCACAAGGTCCCATTCAAAGAGGAACCACTTCATAGAAACACTTGGATTTTGCAAACTTTTCCTTTCGGAGCTCGTTAAATTAGAACTTTAAAAAGAATCTCTTCCTCCCCTTCGTGAATGTTCGGAATAAAAAACAAAACAAAAACGAAAAAAAAACATGAAAAACAAAAAAAAAATAATTTTTATGAAGAGCTATATTGTTTGTGTTTGTATTTGTAAAAGACATAAGGAGTATTGATCAGAGACGACGCGTCTTCGCCTCTGGTTTGTATAGTTGGGTTTTGTGCTCATGACTTTTGTACCATTTGTTTGGGAAAATAAATCATTAGTTTCATTTAAAAGTTAATGTAACGCCAATTTGTTTGAAATATGTTAAAATTTTCCATTATTTTCGATAATAACAGGTTATCCCTACGGAAACTCTTTATTACAGGTAAGTTGAACATAATTCAAAAACTAGTTCAGCAATTTACCTCCTCATTGGAGCAGTATTGTCCACGTAGTTTGTCGTCATGTCACATACGTAGTACCAAAACATTTGGCTAGAAACTTGTGAGGGTTCACAGAGCTACTAATTTTAACCAATGTGCCGTATTTCGATATTATCTGTATCAGAAAACGAATGTGAGTTTCTTACTATGCTTCTCGATGGTCGTCCTATGAGTTGATACTATAGGCAGTGGTACCAATCTCAAACAGATACCTTTTCCAGTTTTCGTTGAATTTTCTCTCTTTTCTCGCAAAATTTGCGTGTACAGTCAAACATAAAACCAAGTTTATAGCTAATTCAGCCATAATATAGATGACATTGAAATGTAACAGAAACTTTAAATAGTTCCAATCTTTTCTTGGTAAACTGTCCGGAAAGCCGGTGGCTGCATACAAAATTAGCAGCCTTTATTTCAAAATGTTTGTTGAGTTTGCAATAGTTTCGCTGCATACGTCTCAATAATGGCCAACGGTTAAAAAGTAGTGAATCAATACCGTATAGTTTTCCAAACTGGCAAAATTTCGTTGAACACACAAACAATTTTAAAGTTGGAGCCACCATTTTTTTCCAAACGAAAAAAAAAATCAATTCGACAGAGTTGCCATAGGGAAACACTTGTTTTCCTAAAGTCTCCCCGTCTGTGATTGGTGCAACTGAGAGGAGGGATGGAGAGAAAAAGAAGGTCGAAGCCCTTAATGTATGGAAAGGTTGTGCCGTTGCGATATGACCTCGCCACTGGTCTTTTTTTCAGCAGTTGATTTTGAAACTTTGAAGGTGTTGCAACGACTGGCACGCGACTAGTTGTACTACATATTCCGCACGCTCTATACTTATACACCAGTGACTGAACCCAATATCCATCCGGTCATCCTGAATTATGGTAAGTGTATCGTACAGATAGAGAGTGCCTTTCGAATGGCACTTATGTTAGGAAATGCGTTTGTGGAAGCTAAGTAATATTAGTTGCAGATAAATGAGTCTGTTCACCCTGTAACAACTTTTGCGTTTGCTATTGCATGCAAGCATTTTGCCTGATCAGTTCTCTAAGGGGCACAGCTCTACTAGTTGAATAGATCAAGTTCACTTAAACAAATCAAGTAGAATGATTTACTTTTTTACATCAGGAACTTCCATGCCAAACTTTTTTTTTTTCATTTTGCTGCTCTGAAAAGGGAGGATTGGTTAGCTAGATGTGACCTTGATTTATTTCCTTTCGTGAGGGTGGAGGAGGGAGGGTAAACATTTTTGGTCGCGCGTGTTCCCTCCACGTTTTCTATTGCAAAAAAGTGTGATGGTTCAAGGGCATGCTAACGCAACCCGAACTTGCGCGACCACGTGGGTTGCTATGATCTACCGACATGAAAGATAAATTGATCTTTTGCCATCAACAGTCAGAAAAGGTTGCAAGTCACAGTGGAGTCACCCGACAAAATGACGCATCATCCAGTTCACCACCTTCAAATGCACCCGGCCGACTGATATCAAATCGAGTTTTTGTTGGCAACATCCCGCCCAATCTTGTTGAACGTGATCTTATAATGCTGTTTCATCGGTTTGGTAAGATTCGCGACGTCAAAATCATACCGGAACACACACGCAACAAGTCTTATGGCTTTGTTACTTTCTTCAGCGAAGCCGACGCCAGACGAGCCATACAAGTATTATTTTCTAGTTTCTAATTTTTATATTACTATTGGCATTTTTAATTCCTCACTCAAGGCGTCAGTGCAAAATGATTCGGTAATGTGGGGAGACCGTAAGCTCAACGTAGCTCCAGCAATCAAACGGGTCAACAGTAACAATAACAGTTCACCAGTAAATAACAATTAAATATCTTTTAAGAAATAATCGATTAACTTGGTTTTTTCAGTCATCTAGTTCAAACGGCTTTTATCAGCCTTCTCGACTTGCCAGTAGTCCTTATTATGCCAATCCAGTGCCAGTGCCTGCAGCAAACACGATGTACACCAACACAGGAGTTGTGTCGCCTGCTGATGTGCAACCTCAGATCGATCACGGACAAGTCGATTCCAGCAATAATGCGATGTATCAGTCTGCAATGATTTGCCGTTTGCCTCATCAATATGCCATGGTTTTCTTTTTTAATTTAATCGTCTTTTCCCAGTGTTCGCAAATATTTTAGAATTGTTTAATCTTTCAGACGCAGTGCCATCAGTATTCTTCGTCTTCTACCGGCCATTATTTCGTCTCACCTGGATTCCAACCTTATGTTCAGGTAATGGTTTGAATATTACCTGCATTATCAATTGGGGCTAACCTTTTCAAATACTCAGACTGGGAGTCCAATTCCAGCTGGTCACCAAGCAGCGCACTATGCTTCCTATGCGAGCATCACGGCTGTGCCATTGACACCTCCGTGCTCTTCAGCTTCCCGAGATAACAGCGTGGTTATGGACGGCCAATCAGACATGTGCGCAGATAGCAGTGCTGGTGATGGCGGCAGTAGCAGTCAGGTAGATCTGCCTTTGCGAGACGACATGCACACCCAATTTAGAATCCCCTACGATCCTGCACCAGTCTACTACCTCAAAGTCTTCGTCGCCCCAGCACCACTTCGTTAAAAAGTATTCTGCACCTTTCAAAATCACCAGTGGCTGCCGCTTTTAATTTATTCTCAAGTATTTATTTCAATCTATGCAATCTTTTTAACCCCCGTTGTTTGTCATACCCTGTAGTGCCTGATTTGTTTTTAACGTGTTGCACCATTGCAACGTGCAAGTTGACAAAGTTCGTAGTGATATTCACTGCTGTATACAGGGTGGTGGTGGAGGAGGAGAAAAAAACGCTGTTGAAGACGTGGGGAACGAGCCCAGTAATGAAGCTGGCCAGCTTCACCAGACCTCTCTCAACAACGAAACTCCTTATCCACTTCATACTACGATCATGTGCTGTCCTCACCATTCTTGTATGTTGAGCCCGATATCGCCCATTCAGCATATGCCAAACCAAGCCGTTGCAGCGGCTGGCCTTGCACGTTCTTGTCTGTCACTTCACGGCCATCCGACAGCCAGCTGTCCTTACCCGCCAAATTCTCCGCTAATTTACAGTTCTCCGATTGTATACAACCCAGCACGCCGTTCTTCGTCCGCTCGTCTCCAGCGTTGGAATTCGCTGGACGCAAATTTGACAGGTCTCAGCCATCATCCACATCAGAACGGCTATTGGGGTAACGAAACAGCATGGTCTCGCCCGTCGTTGCTAGACGATTCCTACGGATCAGAAGCAGGTCTTTATCAAGGACCCAGAGGATTCGAGAGGCCTTTGAGGCCAGCATTTTCCTGTCAGTCTCACCATGGCGGTATGTTTTCGCCATTTTGCCGTTCTTACGAGTATAATATTTGGGGCCAAGGCCATGCCCCCAACAGCGGAAGCCCAGACTACGCTGACCAGTCCGGCAGTCCTAATACGAGTGCCACCTCCCAGGTGGGCATGTCTGCCCAATCTCATTCCAATCTGGCCCTAAATTTGAATGAAACAGGCACAGAACAGGTGCAACAACATCCGAAGAAGTAAAAATTATTTTTTTGTCGTATTATTTAATCATAATTCGAACCGATAAAGAGGATTAAGCAAAGTTTTCTATTATTAAATACCTTTCAGTTAATCTATTATTTTGCCCTTCCACAATCGATTGTGCTTTACCCACTAACACAATCTATGCTAATGATTTTCGTTTTGTCTCTCCAAATACTCCGATCCAACCATTCTCATATGCTAGTACAGTTTTCATTTTTGTCGTATCTCTACCCTATGAGAAAGGAGGTGGTTTGGTGAAAGTGACAATTGAATCGATCCTCGTGCCTGTTTCAACTCCTTTTCTATTCAAATGGAATTCACGAATTTTTATGTTTTGAGTTTTTTTCCCTCTGTCGCCTCCTATCTCCCTCCTGCCTTAATATTATGGTTAATGTGCTTTCCCACCAACTCCATAATGCCATGTGCATTGCTTTATAAACCAGAAACTTTTGAAAGTGTTATTTGAAATGAGATAGTCTAAAATGCTTAATTCACTTGGGAATAAAACTTGCATGCCACTTGGTCACGAATAATCTGAGCTGTGTTGCGACCTATTTAACAAAATAAGTCTGTACTCTGTACTAGTGTAAGCCTTGATTTAACCTGCTAAATAAATTCAATCTATAATTATCGGCTACGCTGCCCGAAAGTTAATATTTAATGTAACCAAATTGTAGTTATCCGTGGTTTCCTTGAATAGTTTACACCAGTAACTGTCTGCCTGCTACGAATTTTCGAGATAAATCTGTTAAACAGAACTTTATTTGTCGTAAGTATGAGCAACTAGGAAAATCTCGTGAGAATGGACCATTAAAAAAGGTGATATTGCGTCAGTCTTCATGTCTTCACTAATATACACAAAACAGAGGTTTTGGCGTATGTGACTTGACATGGTTTTTTTGTTCCTTTTTATAATTACGTTTTTTTCATCTATCGATTTAAATCGATATTCAATTTAGCGATAAAAGCAATTCATTAACCTGCTACTTGCAACTTGCAAGGTGGAAGACGATTAAAAAGCCAATATTGGCAAATGGCAACGTTGTGACAAGATTGAATTTGTTTTCAAGTTGAGAATTTAAGGTTTTGGTCGTAGTTGCTCGTTACTCGTATAGGCCTACTTCGTGGATCCAAACTCAGTATAGCGAAGAATTGGCTCGACCACGTTGTACTGAAAATCTACGTGAGTCAAGAATTTACTGTGATAATCTCCTTTATCGGTTTTGCCACCTGTGATTACATTTTACCTACCTAAGCATTGACTGCTCAGATAAGTAAGTCCCTTTTGTATCCATATAATTTTGATTATCTCATCGTTCTCCATTGTTCAACGATCCTCTGTAAGCTGTAACACTATTTTGTTTCGTGTATTCTCAAAAATGTGTCATCGTAGCCAACAAAGCTTTATTGTGCTTCGTAGACTGAACACTATGTTATGGGAACTTAGTGAAAATTGAAAGGCAGACCTCTGTTAAGCTTAGTTAATGTAGTAGATAAACCATTTTTGTCTGCAAAACTTTGTTATGTTCAGGAAACAATGGCAGATCAACAACATCTTGAATTTGAAGAGGCGATTACTTGCCCAGTTTGTTTATCCCGTTTCGACGAAGCCGAAAAGAAGCCCAAATATCTCGTCTCTTGCTGTCACACAGTGTGTATATTCTGTCTGGAGGTATGATGACATCACATTAACTTGATGTATTTTTATTGAAAATTATTCTTGTTACGATTTCCAGAGGATTTCTCGCTGTGGAACACTCAAACGTGTCGCTTGCCCCATTTGTCGTTGCCCAACCGACTGCTCAGCCGGCATTGATAGCCTTCCTACCAACAGTGATAAGCTGTATCTTTTGAAATTAGAAAAACCTTTGCATAAAAGCGATGATGAGGCGTACGCTTAGATTTTATTTACACTGCATTTTAAAAATACTATACGCTCTTTCTTTTTATAGCTTAAATTGGTGTTTTACATGTCGAAAAAGAACCTCTCCGAATTGTTCCACTGAGAAGCATTCCGTGATTGTTATGAACCCGCAGCTTCTTAACAGCAATATCCAGCTCAATATGGCGTCAATATCTGCCCGTCTTAGGGAATGTGACCAAGCAGTTTTACAGAATCGGATTCAAATTGGCCTAAAACTGGACCAAATGAGTCATTGGCTGTCTGCCCACCAAGAAATGATTGAACACTTAAGAACAGCCAATGCTTCACGCATCTCTCACCTAAGTGACATGATGGGAGTATCTGATGTCACCATCAGCATACAGAAGCTGATGCAACTTTCTATCAACAAGGAAGGCGACCTTGGATTGTTAACCGATAGCTTGCAGGAGGAGGCCGTCACGAAGAAATTACTTGAAGAATTTGAGGCAGTGGAAAAAACAGCTGAAGTATCTACCATGGGTCGGTTCAATACGCTTCTTGACTTGCCTTGCGTACCCCATCTTCGCAAAGAGCTTGATTTCACCAATTTCTTCGGAAACGACAAAAACATTTCTCAATGGCCAGTTTTGTTACTCGAATCATTGGCGGCAAAAGATCAAAATCCTCCCATACCTACCAAGAATCCTGTAATTAAATTTCATTTAGTGACAATTGACACAAACTATTTCGGCTTTTCAGTTTCGATTAGGAGCTGCAGCAGAGGGATGTTCTTCTTTTGACTTGCGTCAGCTAGAAAGCCGATATTTTACACTTCGACAGAATGCATCCGCTGCCATCAATGCCTATTCAGCCAGCACACACACAAGTAAGATAAAAGTTAATACATCAACGTGAGCAATCGTAAATTATTAATGTGGCCGATTAAGGATCATCTGCTGAAATGGCCTTACCAAATGTTTTCCGATTCGGAACCAATGGTAGTCCTGCTGCATCCTCATCTTCGCCATCCCATGGTGGAACAAGAGATTTCCTTTTGGCCCGCAGGAGACGGCGGTACCTCAATAACTCGCAAAACCATTAATGTTTTAGGCAATACGCACGTTTGAAATCACCCAGATAATGAAAGTGGAAAGAGTCGATTTGTTTCATTTTTAAATTATCTATATATTATTTTTTTGTGTGTGAATACGAATTTAAAAAATTGGAATACACATTTCTTTTGTGAGCTCGCTTTTCTCACTTTCTCAAGGAACAAAGTTTCATGCAAAAAGTTGGTTTCATTTTGCTTTTTAATACAACAGTTTTTTCCTTAATAAATCCAGGTGCTTTGGAGGTTTTTCTTTATTTACCTGTGTTTATTATTTTCATTCATTTTTAGAAAACGGAGGGGATAAACTGCACAGAGTATTTCTATGAAAGCTGGCCAGATGTCGCGGGAACCAATGCCACACTCAATTTTTAGAAAGCAGACAGCCGGGATTGTCTTACTGACAGCTGTTGGATGTTTGGTGATGGTGGCAGTGGTTTCATCACGTTAACAATAGAAGTGAAAGGAGCTAGTACTATTCTTTAAATTGTTAGAAGATGGAAGAATTAAAGAAGAGAATTGAACAACTGGAACAAGAGCTTAAAATTGAGAAATTAAAAAATGAAACATCTTCCGTGGCACGTCCGAAAATCAGTCAAATGTCTTCTGAAGTGGTGGACTCCAATCCATACAGGTATATTGCTTAATTTTAAAGATGTTGTTCATATATTTCTTTGAACCTAAGCATTTTAATTTCTATTTATTTACAAAGTCGATTAATGGCTCTAAAGAGAATGGGCATTGTTGAAAACTATGAGAAAATCAGAGATTATACAGTTGCAGTGGTTGGTGTTGGAGGTGTTGGTAGTGTGACTGCTGAAATGCTGACACGTTGTGGAATTGGCAAAGTAAGATCATAAGATACAAATGTTTTATGTCATGATAACACAATTTCTGTTGAACAGCTGATCCTGTTTGATTATGACAAAGTTGAATTAGCAAACATGAATAGACTGTTCTTCCAACCTCATCAATCTGGGCTTTCTAAAGTAGAAGCTGCAGCAAATACTCTCTCCTTTATCAATCCAGATGTTCAATTTGAAACTCACAATTACAATATTACAACAATGGATAATTTTCAACATTTCATGGGGAGAATCAAGTACATTTATTGCTATAAAGAATATGTAATTCAAGTTGATTCTACCTACATTTTATTGTTTCCAGAGAGGGAAGTCTAACCAATGGTCCTGTAGATTTAGTTCTAAGCTGTGTGGACAACTTCGAAGCGCGAATGGCTATAAATGCCGCTTGCAATGAGATAAATCAAATATGGTTTGAATCAGGTGTGTCTGAAAATGCTGTCTCTGGTCACATACAGTTCTTAATTCCTGGGAAAACTGCCTGCTTTGCTGTAAGATACATCAAAAGATTTTTCATCTCAAATAATTCTGACATTGTAAAATAATTTTGAATTGTATAGTGTGCACCTCCCCTTGTTGTGGCCTCCAATATAGACGAGAAGACATTGAAAAAGGACGGAGTATGTGCTGCAAGTCTTCCAACTACGATGGCTATTGTTGCCGGATTTCTGGTTCAAAACACTTTAAAGTAAAATCTATCAATTTTCCTATGGCATTAAAAAGACACTTGTGTAAGTTTTCTCAATTAGGTACTTGCTGAAATTTGGCCAAGTAAGTTATTACTTGGGTTACAATGCCATGCAAGATTTTTTCCCTACCATGATGATGAAGCCAAACGATGGCTGTGATGACTACCATTGCCGCTTGCGTCAAAAAGAGCAAAGAGAATCCTTAATTCTAAATCCTGTGAAAGAAACTGTAAGCGAAGAAATAGCTGCCGTCATTCACGAAGACAATGAATGGGGTAATTCAACCGCAGAATTGACGGATGGTTGTTTGTCTAACTTGTGTATACTTTATCTAGGAATTTCATTGGTCGATGAATCAGAACCCGTTGTCGAGGGTGCTCACAGTGAAATAGCACCCGGAATTCATGCGGCGTACGATTTGCCTGTTGCTGAAGAGGTAGTAGAAGGGTCATCTGACTCTGTCGATGCCAATGTAAGTCTCGAAGAACTTATGGCCCAAATGAAATCCATGTAAAGTATAAATTAATTGTTAACTATCCATGGAAAATTGTGTGTTGAAAATGGTACAAAGTACCAAATATTCCTATATTCAACAGGGGGTTGTTACATTTCACATACATTAATGGTTTTAAGACATTTTTTGCAGTTTCTTATTTAAAAATCCGGGAAGTGATGCAACTCCTGCCACTAGCATTAAGTTGCATACCATCTGAAAATTCAGTAAATCATTGACTGATGTAAGTTCAGACAGCACACTTCCTGCTTTCACGCACACAAAGTTGTATGGCATTAGACCTATAAATGCCGTCACAGCAAACATTTTTATAGGAATTCCAAGAATCGGAGATGTCGCATTTATAAACCAATTAGGAGAGACAGGCACAAGCCTCAGTGACAGCAAAAAGTATGGAAGTCTCTCTTGGTTATTGTCAACCTGCATAGCAAGCATAAATTGATAAGTGCTTAAACAAACATAGTTTATTTATAATTACCTGTGCCCTTAAATGGCTCATTTTTTCAGGCCAGGTGTTGAGTATGAAATCAGTTCCTGACAGCAATGACAGGAAGTAACACATTGATGCACCAGTTGCAGTTAAAAGGCTAGAAAGACATGTTCCCTTTACAGTCCCATAAAGTGCTCCAGATAAAATGTTCTAATAAGAACAACTTCTATCATAAATATTAAACTACAAATAAATATAGGAGTTACCAAGAAGACTGATCCTGGGATTGCAAAGGTTTGCTTGTAAAGATATGCTGTACAGAACAGAATGTAAACATATAGTGGGTGAAATTTTTTAAACTCAAGTAATGTTTCAGTTAAAGTCTTCAATTCCTCAAGGTTTCCTGGAAATTTCAGCACATCCTGGCAAAAAATTTCCGGCCGCTGTAAGCAACGGTTTCTTGTAAGTTGTAAATATTAGTTATACCCTTAAGTTTTGAATAGCCTCTGAATCGGGTACGAAAACAGTGGTCATAAGAAGTAACCAACCAGTGGCGGCAAGCCAAATAACTGGTAAATATAATAAGCTACCCATAACAATGCTTAGGTATAGCAAATCAATAACGGTAATCCATCCAATGGTATATCTAGCTATTAAACAGCAATCGTGCTCAAACCTTTACGGACTCTAGACTATCCCGAACCATCAAAAATCACGACTGTCGAAAGAAAACAAGGCGACTTCAACGGCATCTCTGGGCCATAGGTATCATGAGTCGTTGAGACACGGGTTGGAAGGCTGCGGGCTTGTAAAAACCTCAGATGGTATTAGATCATTTAGTTTATATTGCATCATCATACAATGATATCTGTTTTTTTTTAAACAGTAAAGAAGTCCATTTAATCTCGGGGGCGGAGGGATGTGGGCGGAGACCTTTCGATGTTTGCGTCCTAAGTGACGTGTCCCTTGATGACTAAAAAAGATGATGCCCATTTTTCCGGGAAAATCGTCTACCCCAATTTAAATCTAAACGACTTATAGTTATAGGTAATCATGTTCACGTAGCTGCCGGCTGTTGTACGCATGGTATCTTCCCATTTCCCAAAACCACTGCTTCCCCTAAAAAAATTTTCATTTTTTTCGAGTTGCTGTTTAATCCTGTAATTATACCGTCTGCTATCGTTAGTGTACACAAATCTCTCGCGCAGAAAACATCTGTTGAAGTGTAAAATGTTTGCGAAATTAAAGAAAAAAGTTGAAGATCTAGAAGGGTCTGACCTTCACAAGTTAGCAAATTCTATAAGCTTCTCAAATGTCACTGGAGGTCCGGAGAAATCTGCTTCATCGAATTCAATTAAGTCTCATGATAACTTTGCGGCTTCATCACAATCCCAGAAAGGATCAACTACAAGTTTATCGTCGATGCAAGGAGGGATCAGACCAGATGAAGCTGATGCAACAATAGCTGCAGACAAAAAATGGAAGCAAAGGTTAGTTGAAATAGAAAATGAATGGAGAGTCAAAGTTATGGTACAAGAACACGAGAAAGAACAGATTGCAAAAGACCGTGATTTGCTCAACCAGCAGAAAAGAAAAATGGAAGAAGAAATGAAAGAATTGAAAGGTATGTATAAGCAGATCTACTTTTTTTAAATTGGTATAAATAATGTCATATGGCATCAGGTTATCAGGATAAATGTTTACAGGCTGAAGAAAGCCTCAAACAGTTGCAAGAAGCACATAAACGAGAATCAGCATCATTACAGCTTTTGGTAAACATTTATTTCTACTATTCCAAAATAACTAAAAAATGTGAACCTGTTCTTTTTTCTCAGTTGTCAAATGCCAGTGTTGAAGTTGAAGACATGAAGGTGAAGGATGATCAGCTCCATAAAGAATTGACCAAGAAAGATGAAATGATTAAAATGCTTCAAGTTCAAATACAACTCAATGAAGAAATGTATCAAAATAGCAAAAAGTCAGATTCAGAAGGGATCAGCCAAGAACCCCATGTTGATCGACTAGAAAACGAAAATCTGCAAAAGCAACTTCAAGTAGAATATGAAGAAAGGTTGAAAACACTTGAAGAAAGCTTGGTAAATTCATTTGTATATTTTCTGCCAAAATTGCAACTTACTCTGTCAGGTTGATTTAATTACAGATAGCAAAAGATAGTGAACTTCAACGTTTACAAAGGCATTTAGATCAAGGGAGAACGGCCCTTGATACAATGACGCAGAATTGGCAAGAAGAAAAAACCCATAATTTAAGTTTGAAAGACAGAATTGCCCAACTGTCAGAAGAAAAAGATCATTTTGTTGTTCGGAACGCAGAACTTTCACAGCAAGTATCACTGAGCCAGCAGCAATTGCAGCGGACCGAAAAGGAGTTGTATGAGCTTCAGGATAAATTTAGCAACATGGAAAAGGAGAACCAGAAAATTAAACTTCTCCTGACAGACGCCGAAGCCCGAGACGAGAACTCGGAGCGTACTTGCAAATTACGGTCACAAATTGCTGAATTGGAAGCAGCGTTTTCAGAAAAGAACAAAACCATTAAATTGCAGCAACAGCGATTGGCTGACATGAAAAAAACGCTACAAAAGGAATTAAAGAACCAAAACAATGACGCTGATAGTCTCTCAGTGCCTACCTCTTCGCCAATAGCACCAAAAAGTCCCATTCTTTCAAAAGCCCCGCAACCTGCCAATAGTGAAATGGAAGAAGTGAATTTTAAGTATCTGAAGCATGTCATATTCAAATTCTTAACAAGTCGAGAGTATGAGGTAATTCCGTTTAATTGTTTCACAATATTTTTGTTTGGCTTTTTCCTGACATCTGTTGATGGTTGTTAACAGGCACAGCATTTGACACGGGCTGTCTCAACCTTGCTGAAATTGACGCCGGACGAGGAAAAACTGTTGAAAGAAACGCTAGAATGGAAGATGTCATGGTTTCGGTCACGACCGGACTTAGGGACCGGACAAAGTGCCATGTACATTCCCCCGACGCATTGAAGTACACACCGGCTGTCTGGTCGCAATTTATTCGCAACATTTTAAAGTCGAGAAAGTTTAACAGCTGATCTGCTCCAAAGAATCTTAACATTGTACAAACACACACTCCACATTTGATGTCGTGTACCCTTTACATTGTAAACCTTACCTCTCGTATGGCCTCCTTGGATGCTGCAGCTAGTGATCGTGTAATAATGGCAATTTGTTTTAAAAAAGAAAATGTTTCCATTAGTGCTTAATCATAGTCATGTGTTGCGTTTCCCATCAAGCCCTGCAGCCCCGAGCGTTAATTACTGGCCATCTGCCGAAAGAGACCAGCGCGCGTGGCCACGGTAAAAAAAAATCCAAGACGGATGAAACGTTATCAATTAGATTTGACGTTCTATTTTGGAATTGGTTGTCCGCTGGAGCGCGTTAATCCTACGTGTAAATTCTCATCTATTGCAGGTACGCTGTTGGATCTGCAGCTCGGGTGTTGATTGGCATAAAAGTAAATATCCGTTTGGTAAACGAAGCAACAAGCGTCTGCGACTCCCGTTGAGTGGAATGGAGTGCCACCCGTTAGCGGAAATGTTGGAGTAGTGCGCGTACGCAGCCGCACTAGCCAAGAAGCGTTTCTCGTTCAGGTTGAGCAATCTCCTGCCTCCTCCTTTCCTATCCTCTTGATCCCCATGCACAAAGAGAAGCGCGCTTTAAAAACCCGGCAGGGGCAAAATCTCACAGGTCATTCGAGCATCACGCCCCGATGCACGCGGACCATTTTCGTCCTGTCTGCTGTATCGCTAGTGCGGCTAAACCGTCGGGATTTTTTTGTGGGCGATACTCCTACGTGAAAAAACCGTGAACTAACACAGAGTGTGACGCAGTTTTTCAGGGATTATTTGCATCATTTCCTCGAGTCTTTTGCAGTTCTTTTCACGACATGGTGACGGCACTCAGGTAAGATATTCATCACTTTCAAATAATTTCTTTTGGCTAGTGCCAACGTCATTCGATTTTCCCTGAAAAGAAATCCATCTATGTTTTTATTCCTGTTGCTGAAATCATATTCCAAGAACCGTCTTTCACCTTCGCTATGCTTTCATTCAGCATCATCTGCGAAATTCTCGTACAAAATTCTATTAAAAAGAAGGCGGTCTTCTTTATTTTTCTTTTTTCAAGCCGATAGATACGAAAAGCTGATCAATTTCTGATGGGTTTGAAATGGGGATAGGGAATGAAAAGATTTTTCTCTCGTTAGAAATGCATGCAAAGATGGATATGAAAAAGGGACAGTCGTAAAAGCAATCGATTATACTGGCCGCGGGATGTATCCACAGTCGACATGAAGAAATCAGATCAAATCGGGTCAATACGCTGTTTTTTTTTTCAAGTTATTGGTCTCTTCATCTTTTTTCATAGAAATTATTTCGTTTTTCTCTGGAAACTTTCGCTATGCAGGTTGAACTAATTAAATGGCTTACGTCAAACTGGAGATGCACAGAACGGATGGGGGAGGAGGTAGGTCGCTGATCGGAAGACAGATGAAGGTGGGAGGGGGGAAGTAAAAAAGAAAAGGTAAAGTCGTCGTAATGGAAATGAAAGCAAAAAAAGGAAAATGACGGTGAGAGAATGCTACGTCACAGACACACACAAAAAAAGGGTTAAACGAACTTTCTGGAGGCGATCTATTTGGTCGGAGGAACACGCCGAATGTGACTGGGGACTCTCAAATTGAATAAAAGGATTATTTCATCCGGAAAAAGAAATCGAGGAAAGAAAAATCGTAATGCAGAAAAGTGCGTTCATCCAAGAGCGAAAAAACTAGGCAAACGAAGAAAAAAAAAAGACACGATCGATTGGATCAAATAGTCCATTGTTTCTACAAAAGAGTAAAGGAAAGGGAATCGAAAAATATTTGTTGTGGAAAATCTCTTGTGGCCATCGATAAAAGCGGCTGACAGCGGCGAAAAGATTGCGGACAAGATCTTTTTCTTCCGTCAATCGGAAGAAAACAATCCCAAAAAAACAAGAGTATAATTTTTGCTCCAATCGTTTCGCTTCCATTCATTTGATGCAATCCAATCTTGGGAGACGATAGTCTTTGCTAACCGAGGCACTATGCTGGAATAAGACGAACAACCCCCTCCCCCAAAAAAAGCGCAGTGCTATTATTCCCATCTTGTCCAGCCGCCGGGGTGGAGTGACGCAGTGCTTCACGCGATCTTTTGATCTGATAGACGCTTCGTTGCTACGCTTTTCTCTGTTTTAATGGTCCGAACGATAGATCCGCTTTTCTCTTGTTAAATGTCGTGTTGCGATTGTTTGGCTTGAACGCCCCTTAGCGCCTTTTCATTTTTGTTTTTTTGTGTAATTTCGATCTATCGCAGTGGTCACATGAAAGTTCCTCTTCAAGGACTTATACTGGATGATTTCTACTGGCAAAAACGAGGGAATCTTACAGCAATGCGTGCAACTTTCATCTTCCAAACAATTTTTATGTCTATATAATTTTCTATTGAATCAAAAGAGACATCATGTTCTTTTTTCCCTTTCCTTTTGTCGCCTATCTCATCCGTCTTCTTGTCCCTATCCGGTATGTCTTGTAAGCATTTCCTTAAGCTGACCAGCGCACCAGCTTCGTTAACAGTCGCGTCATGTTTTGGCCGCCAAAGTGTAGCGTTCTACAGAATGAGCGGCATCTTTTAAATTCAAAAAAAAGAAGGAAATGCAGAAGAAATTGGATGAGACAAACGCGACAAAACGAAAAAGCATAGACGACTCTTGTGAGATTAACATTTGTCATGTTTACCCGCTTGATATACGCGAGACTTCTGCTGGAACACGTAACAATAACGCTGTAAGGTATGCCAGAATAACAGGGTTTTGTTTTCTCTGCAACAGACGTTGGAAAGAAAAATAATCCTTGCATGTAAACGCACGCGAATGCGGCTAAACGAAAGGATTGTAACATGTTTTTCTAAGTGAAAAAGAAGCAACGTATGCGTGCCTCGCTCGTCTTTTAATATTTTCCTGGAGATGAATACCCAGCTGCTCTCTCTAACCTTTTTTTTTGAAAAAAAAAAAAGAATAACAACGTATGGCCTTGTGTGGTGATCTTTGAAGGATCGTCTCTCCGGTTGTCATGGTTTTAAAAAAATGCCTTTTTACTTTCCACCAAAAGAATGTGCCTTTTCCCTCTATTGCAATTTTACCTTCTTTTTTTTTCCCCGACTGTCTTTTACGCAAACCCATCCCATTCAGTGGAAGCCAAGTTTTATAAAAAATAGTTATCCAAACGGAATATGATCCGGATGGTCCCATCACTCGAACTAGTTCCGGACACAGAGAACTCTACGACACGAGGCACATATGGTATATATACAAGAAAAGAAAAAAAGAGACAGCCAAATGTTGAATCGGTGACAAGGATAGAATATGCTGTCCAAAACAGCCGACCGGGACTATCCAGCGTGAGGGATAAAAAAGTAGAATAAAACTTGGAAAACCGTGAAGAAATTGGGAGATAATGGAGTGCGGGAAAACTGTAACGTCAATGTGTCCACCGGATCCGGGGAAAGGTCCCTATTTCTCTTTCTTGTGGTGTAGATATATTTTTATTCGATTCAAAGCCCTGTCGGAGGTTTTTACACATCTCTTTCTTTTTCTGTTTTTGCTGGGATTTGTTTCCGCTTAGACGAGGACGTCGTCGTTTTTCGACGCCAAGATTTCAGGCGAAAAAAAAAAGTTTCTCATCCCAGTCTTTACCTTTTACTGACGCTCCGCTGGCGACCAACTTGTCGAAGTGAAAGAGTGAGTGACAGGACTATTAAGCTAGGCTTGTGGAAAAGAAAAAGAAAAATGGTTCTCTAGTTTTGTAGATGTATATTCTTTTTTTTACGTATTGATTGTAAAGTTTTCGCATAACTGTAACTCCGTGACAGGCACAGTGATTGAACTTCCGCACAAATCGTGTTTTTCTTGTTGCAATCAACAAACGCTAGGCCTGTCTTTTTTTTTTATTTATGAGCCGCGACAAGACATTGAGTCATCGAGATAATGGGCAAGTGCAGAAAGTGTCACGGACACGTATCGTTTTTTTCTTCTTCTTCTCTATTTGATCTTTCTCTCGTTATATTCCGAGTCCATCCGCCTATTAGTTCCTTTGATGTGGTTCCCTAACGTCTAGACGTGCCGACTTGTAACGGATCATCAAGTCGCCTCTTCCTTGTCGTCGCCTGACTGCATGAACAGTCATCGTTTTGTGTTAACCTTCCGGATGCAAAGTGGGAAAATCTTTAAAAAAAAGGAACAAACAGCAAATAAAAGGAATTCTTATTCTTTTTGATAGGTGGTGTGGTACATTTTTAGCACACAAAATATAGACATTTATCCTAAAGAAAGCCACTCAGCAGTTGAACGTGTACAACCCCTAACAATATAGAGAATTATTCTTCCATTTTTTTTTTTTGTTCCTAGCCCTCTGTATATTTACACATTCCGTGGCGTGTCGGGCCACACCCTGTGTCTATAATTCGGCCTCTACAGGGGAGAAAATGGATCGGTCGAGCTGAGCGGGAATTGTGGACATAAGCCGATGATGATGAATCGTCGCCTTGCTGAATCCTAACGATAAGGACTCTCCCCCTTTTTTTTTCTCCAGCAAAATAGAGAGCACAGAGTACAGCCAATCGTGAAAAAAGATCAAGAAATAACGTAGGTCCTTTATGAACATTTTCGTGCATAAGCCAGCAGTTGCCTTCATCTTTTTTTTTGTATTTCCCTATATAGCTCGAGTGTATAAGATTCTTACAGTTACTATTTAATTCTGCGTTTTACTTTTGTTTAAATTTTTGTCTAGGTCGAATGAATAATGAAAGAAGCTAGAAGGGCACTAGCGGTTGCACCAACGAAGCCGAGTGCAACAAACGCATAATTTAGAAATTCATTTATAGTTCACTTGCAGATCCGTTTGATTTTAGCTGTAAAGAAAAAAAAACAAATCAACGCGACACAAATGTTTTTACAGCAGCTCTGCCGTCGCTTCATAAATGCCTTTTGACAATAGCAAAGCCTCCCTGGACGAATATTAATATTCAAATGGTTATGGAAAAAAAATAAATATGGAAGTGTGTTAAAATGGAATAGTTTGCAAATGTTGTACGGCATTATACAGCTTTTGTGTGTACGGTTGCGTGTGTGAATCAAACGAGCTGCACTTCACAGTTTTGTTGATATGTATCCTCCAGCAGCTAGGGGAGTGCCAATTTTATGCTTCGTTTTCCAATTTGATTGACACAATCCGATGGATAGGATGGGTTTCGTAGAAGAAAAAATAAGGACAGGGTAAAGAAAAGGTATACAAAAAACGCCCCTATTTTTCATTTGCATTTTCATTTGAATAAATTCCACAGTTCTAGGCTAAGAAACTCGTCTTGCAAGAGAAGAAGCGGAACGGCAGAAGCGAGTAGGTGGAATAATACTTGATGAAAAAGCAGAAAATAGATTGAAACCTATCCTTTGCTGTTCCTATAAATAACTCGAATGTGTCGAACGATCTTGAACCCTTTTTTTCTTTCTGTCCCTTTCCCTATTCAACGTGGACGCTTCCGGCTGTTCCATCCCTATTTTAAAGGCTTCACAGAGTCTCTCTGGCCTAGTAAGCTATGTGTAACCAAAAAGAGTGACTAGCCAGCTAGAAACTAATTGGGAATGACGGTGCGTGACCGACGCTTGTTATTTATAAGGGCATGGGACTTTTGTACAGATAGTGCTCCGTTATTGGAACTTATTACATCGTCAACTCTCTTCGTGGATTGGATATGGCCAGTGAGAGATTGATGGGTAAGACTTTTTCCTGCCCACCGACCTATAGTATGATCTTTGTGATAATTATTCCGTCCAGTTGTAGCCTTCATTTGTCCAGTTGTCATCGCATGTCCGTTAGCCCACACACGGCCCGCCACGAGTAGTGTGCTGTTCTGATCAATCGTTATTTACCTATTACCACTGTGTTCGTTAGTTTTACTTTAATGCTATCACATACGGGAATTAAAACGTGAACTAAATCGTGAATGATGATCGTGTTTGACTGTAACCGAATGCAGTAAAAGATATAGTCTACTATAGTCTAAGAAGTGGCAAGCGAGGCAATGAAGACTGAAGTTTCATCATTCCGTCTCATTTGTTCGTTTTTTTAAGGAATCGTAAACGCAATCGCTATAACAGAACACTTAACGCGAACACAACCCGCAAAGCGAAAAAACGGATATAACCGTTAAGGACGATGCGCATAATCTTGTTTTACTGGAACACTGTATAAAAACGAGGTTCCATTAACACGTTCGTGGAAATGGTAGTTTTCGCTCGCTCTGCCAACTAGGAAAAAGAAAACTGGCAAACAAATTCCATTGGGAAATGCTGACGGATGCAAGTGTACCTCAAGTAGATATCTACGACCTGCCACGATCAAGTGCTTTCCAATGGAAATAGATCGCCATCACGTACCGTTGGGATACAGCCAGCTAACATCTAAAAAAAGCCATCCCTCACTTTAAGTTAAAAGAACAGTTCTAGGGCCTTAAAGATCATCATAGAATGAGCAGGTTTGTGAATAAGATATGGACCCACATTTCAAATAGGATCCCTGGAACACCATGCGAAGTTCAGTTAGGCTACCCATGGCGAGAAGTACCATAATCGTTAGTTACAATTCCAATTTGAATCTTACCCGCGAAATTCGCCTGGCATTTCCTGTGTATACGTTTGCACTGTCCAAAAAGTCCGACCAATCCCGTTTGGGAGCTCTTACCCTCTTAGCTCAGCACAAAAAGAAGTGCGCAACAAAACAAGGTCCAATCGAGAGAGAGAAAAGTAAACTACGTAGGCTATATTGGTGAGAGTGCGTATGTGTCCATACTGTATATAAGGTTTTATGTTATTAAGCGGAAAGGGACGTTTTAGGTGGGATGAAGAAAAGAAATCAGGAAAAGAGATGATGCTGTATATCTTCCTGTTTGCTTTTAGCCCTGGAGTGCCCTTATTGATTTCAAACGAAACTCCATAGACGCGAAAGTCCATTTTCCCTTTCCCATTCTCCCTCCATCCCGTAAAGAACCAATTGTCAATTTCGTCGGGGTTTGAATATTACATTGGAATATATAATGGCGAGGAGAGCGTGTATATATATACATATCCACCGTGAAACCATTTTGCTTCATATCGAATTTTCTACGGAGGCGTAATGAGGGTCTCGTCGTGGGGGGCGACGGAAGTGTGGAAACAAGTTGGAGCTTTCCGCCTATAGTGTCACAAAGAAATGTCAGCATCGTGGAATAACTTATGAGAACTAAAAGCTTTTTCCACTTCCCTCATTTTGTTTTAAAGATTTGTTGATAATGTCGCCGTTGCGAAGGAAATGCAGTTTTCACGACAACAATAATAATTCGATGATTTAATGACCTAAAACTTGATGTTCTTGTGCATTCCCCCCACAGTTATCGTTTGCATCATTTGAGCTTATACTTACTATGTTAATAGGCGTTCCATTATGCGCATCAGTATTCAAAAAAAGTATTTTTTTTTTGTTTTTGGACACACAATGTCTTTATTCTTTCTTGTTGGAGAAAGACGATCTTCGTCAGTTAAACGACAGAAAAGGTTGTCACCCCCCCCCCCCCCTTTTTGCAGGATATTCCGTTGGGGCTCGGCTGGAACAGAACGAAATTCAATATTAGCACAGGACAATAACCGGAAAGCAAACAGCCGCAGGAAACTACGCGTTGTTATTAACAGCACAGACTGCAACTATACTTTCTATACACAACACGCAACTCTGTTTCGCGTTCATTTGTGATTACCTCAGGCGAAACCGGATTTTCCGGTGTTACCGTATCATATCGTTTAAACGTAGAGCTAACGGATATTAGTGGGACAGCGCAATCATTGCTAGTAGAATTCTCGTTATAACAGCCAGCAAACGTAGCTGAAGGCAAAAACTAAAATAATTAGATTTTCTTGAATACTTCACTACGCTGAAACGATTTGAACGCGATTAGATTTCTGCTACAAATTTGCACGTTTCTGACCGTATATAATTAATGTTTTCTTTTCAATTCTGAGAGACTCTTGAAAAGGATGACCTACTTGAATGTTTTTCCATCCTGTTTTCTGATATTGTTATTGTTATAAGCTCATGATGTTGATAATGTCAGCCAACTGTCTTGTCTTGTCTAGTTGGCCTCCCCCTCAGATCCCGACCAACTTATGTACACGGCCCTGTTTTCTATCAAGAATAAAAACAACGACGTTAAGGTCTTATAAACATTAAGCGGATGAAATATTCAGTCGGTTAAGTAGCACCAAAAGAGCGATAGAAACGGGATGAAACCGGCCAACGTTCATCCTCCTCTTTTGTTCATATTATATTTGTAACGCGAGTTTTATTTCCTAGTTGGATTTCCATCAAAAAGTTTGGCTGTTCACAGGACTCACTGACTTTCCAGTTAAAGAATTAAATATGGAAATACCGTTGGTTTATTTCCATGATTCGTGCCGGACAGGTTCACTTCGTATATTACTTTGCCATAAGTTCAATGGCATTTGCCTCCATATTCTGAACCATTGAAATATATGTTAGTTTATGTGTGCATCCAGAAGTTTGCTGTTTTGCTACTTTACCCAATCTCCATGTTGATCCGATTAGCCGTCAAGAAATTTCTTGATGTAATGGCCGGATAGTCTACCATAATAAATCCAGGGCCAACCAATTCCCCCCCTCTGACCTTTGAGAAAGATTTCAATTCACTAATGCAGACGAAAGTGTATTGATCTGATCCTCAAAGTTCTCTCATCATTTTGGAAATGTAATTTACGTAATAGTCTTATGACACGGGTACGTAGCTATTGAAAGTAAAACAAAATAATTACTCTGTTAATCAAGGTATCCATGGTGCTGATGAAATCAGGCGGCTAGCAATCGAGCTTGTAGCAATAATATTCAACAAAAGATGGATGGCGAGAACCGAATCATTTTGAACGTGGGTGGTTTTCGTTTCGAGACGTACCGTACAACGCTGAAGAAAATCCCTGCCACAAGACTTTCACGATTAACAGAAGCCTTGGCCAACTACGACCCTGTTCTCAACGAGTTCTTCTTCGACCGTCATCCAGGTGTCTTTGCACAGATCCTCAACTATTATCGAACTGGCAAACTTCATTATCCGACCAACGTCTGTGGTCCTCTCTTCGAAGAAGAACTCGAATTCTGGGGCCTTGATGCTAATCAGGTTTAAAATTCAATTTTTATTCATGAATGTTCTGTTGAAAATGTTTAGATTGAAAAGAAATCGATAGTTTAATCTATAAATAACAAGAGGGGATTTGTTTATCGTTGTTTTTCATGTCGAAAATCAACAAACAGGTTGAGCCATGTTGTTGGATGACGTATACCGTTCACCGAGACACCCAGGTATATTTTTCTTAAGTTTTGTTTGTTTTACATGTTATTGAAGACATCGTGTTTATTTTGCATTATATCTACATCGCTCAATTTCCGTAAATATATATCGATACTGTTGGACTGCTGTTGCAGACGACATTAGCCATTTTGGACAAGTTGGATATTGAGACGGACAAGCCAAGTCAAGAAGAAGTGGCTCGTAGATTCGGTTACGAGGAGGCGTACCACAAAGGCCGTCTTAACTGGTGGCAACGGACGAAACCCAAGATCTGGTCCCTTTTCGACGAGCCTTACTCTTCCAATTCAGCCAAGGTTAGTAACAGAAAGCCATTTCCTAGTCTTCTTGTCTCGCTTTATGAAATGCTAGCAAACATCAAACGAGTTTTGTCTTTTCCAGTCAGTTGCAAACAAATCTATCAGAGTTAGTCAAACAAGAAAAAAAAAATGAGTTTTGATTAGTTTCGTCCAATCAGCTGATCGTTGATTATCTTTCCTCAATTTCGTCTGTGTGTCCCCCCCACAAACGAATTTGCTCAATTATTTCTCTCGTGGGAAAACGTATATCCAACGTCATGGGTTTATAGTATCCATGTATCATAGGCGTGCAGGGTAATAAGAATTAGGTTTCTGTCAAGCCTAATACCACGTACTAACTCGAATAGCAATAAATCTAAATTTGATGTAGATTTTCGTCGAAATGTAGTAGGAAGTTCTATTGAATCACTGACACTGTCTCCAGGAGACATGCTCCTGTTTTTCGTGTTTTCTGTGAATGTTTTTCTTTACTCGTGGTTGATTAAGTTCCGTGTCTGAGACCCAGCTGTAAATTGCCTGTCTGTCATTTTGGCAATGATGCGCATGGCTTCAGTATCTGGCAGCTCGGAATTGATTAAAACACTTTCCGTTTCGGGAGAAAGATGGAAGTTGAGGAACGTTGTGATACCAAAATAGAGATACAAAGACCTTTAAAAACTTTTATTTCAAAACTGAGAATACCTGTTGTTGTTGTGTCGTCTTTCATCGCTTTTCATTCTGCTCACCTCTCTTACGTTCCATCAAAGTAAAGGTGAACGGAAGCAACACGTAAATAGATTGAACAATGAAATAGCATTAAAGTTGCAACGTCAAAGACTTTGAAAGGCAGCGTGACACAGCCAAGACACGATGTACCTTAATGTAGTCTGAAAAAAAAAGATTGGCGAAAATGTATAGATCAATGGATGCCAATGAGCGAGAGAACGAAGCAGCTATAACATATTTTTTGAAACAATAAAAAAGGAGTCTACCGAAGGGATAATAAGCTTATATTACGCTCAAGATGAAGAGAAAGTAATTTAACAAAGTTTTAAGTGTTTCAAAACTCTTACAAGTTGTAACGAGAAACTTTCAGTTCCTTAATATCCCGGACATCTTTCCTCTTTCACGCTGCTGCGTTTCTCTCCGCCTCATCCATCAGCCCCTCCTTTTCTATGGTAATAAGTTTTGATATAGCTCAGAGCGATTTTGCCGATCAAAAGAAGAAATAACAATTCTTTTTAATACTATTTATACGTCTTAAAATGTATCCGTCAGTGCCACAGCCTTTTTGTCTGTATGATTTCCTGGTGGATGGATTTGACATCGTAGTGTCACTTATGGTCAAATAAGAAAAAAAGAGACGAGCCGGATGCGCTTTCATTACTCGAGTGCCATTTAAGTGGGATGGATTGAATACAGCGATCGGGTAAAAGAAAAATCCCCATAGACATTTCCCTGTATTTATATATAATTCAGCTTTTAACTTCCCAACAATCCAAAAAAAAGGAAAACAATAAATGTAGAGTGCGTGTGTGGGTCGGGGGACTTCCATCACATTTGCTTTGTTCCGCACATAGAGACATTTGGAATTCTTTCTCAAAGCCCGATTGCACCAAACATCATTTAGTAGATATGTTTTTACCATATAGACATGTGAATTGAAAAAAAAAATATATGTAAATATTGGTTTTTTGATATCATCTTCTGCGGCATGACCCATCAGTTTGCTGGTAGATCTTTCCCTTTGGATATGTGTCTATACCGCGAGTGTTATTGATCCAAGCGTTGATGCCATGGTGCTTTACATAACATAAATATGTAGGGAGCCATGCAGAGGCGTAGATGAAACAAAAGACACACACGTAAAAGAGGCTTGTTCCCCCCCCCCCCCCTTATTTTGAAACTCCCATTCGGACATGAGGCCCAAAAATCCAAGAGAAAGAACGAAATAATCAGAGATGCAAAAAATATGGCCATCATATGCCGCGCTCCGTGTTCAATTTAATGCAGCTTATTTACTATTTGCTATTGTATTGTACGATATTGAACGCGTGAACGGTTTGCCCATTTTTTCTCATGCCGTATATTGGATTCTGGGTTCTTTAGTCTACAATATCGCGCAAGCTTATTTCAGTCGTTATCCATCTAGGCCATGTAATCAATTTCAACCATAGAGAATTGATTCATAAAGCTTACCAAGCATTTTGTATTTGAATCTGATTCGATGATGGGAATATTTTCGGATGGTAGCACCCGCGAGAATGCTCATGAGTACTTGTGTGATGATGCATCACTGTCTACGTGTTCACGTATCCATGATACAACTTGTTGGGCTTGTTTATTTTAAAATTCCTATATTTGAAAAAATGTAATGCTTTGAAACCATATCACTCTACTCTGACGGTATTATATAATTGAATTCTGAATTTCTGCGATGAGTGTAGGACGATAACAATAAGAAAACGTCCAAATAGAAAATTCCGTTTAGGCAAAACGCCGAATTGAATGCAGGAGATTGGATCGCTCCCAACGATATAATATGTAAAAAGAAAAAAGGATGTAAGAATGGCTGGGGGGGATCGATGATCCATTAGGATTTCTATTGTTGTATCACAGCCAGCTTGATGTAAGACATCGACAGCCAATCTTAGCCACGAACGGCGACATTCGTAAAATGTAAGCGAGAAACACACACACAAAAGACTTTCTGGAATCGTCGCCTGTTTGCATCGATGTGATTTTAGATCACAAAGACGATCCGTTGGCAGTCACTTGATTCTTTTGTACGGAACAGCACCATCTTTGATTGTTTCTCATTTTTTATGTTTCATACCGCCTTCGTACGTACATTTCATTATTCATACCGCCATCAGTTTATTAATAAGTCAGTAAAAACTAATCTAGACGTGTCGTTCGACAACGAATCGCGCAGTAAATGGGAATAAAGAATCATAGGAAGACACATTAAAAAGGAAAGAATTTCAAGGATTTTTGCAATGTCCCATTTTTTGCGTTGTTTTTTTTTAACTGTTCCCACAAACGGAGATCGTTACGGAAATCGAAACAATTATTGACGTCGTTTCTCACTTCTACGATGCATTTCCCTTCATTTTTTTCCGTTGAATTATGCAAGCAAAGAGGTATTATTTTCGTTTAGATTTATGTTTCAGATTCCTTCGGATCACTGGGACTATGATTGCCGACTTTAATGCTTGAATTTTCCCTTTTTTACGATCACGATGTGAAAGATAGTTTATCTACATTTATTCAAAGTCATGTACATTTCAAATTTATGTGTCTTTTCCTATAGATCGTTGGCTTGGTATCGGTATTCTTCATTTGCGTTTCGATCCTGTCGTTTTGCCTGAAGACACATCCCAATTTGCGAGTGCCCGTCATCCGGAACGTCACAATCGATTGGTCGAGATCTGCGCTTTCATCGCCAGTGCTCGACATTTACCACCGCTTTAGAAATCAGTATCCAACACGTCAGAGCAACTGGACAACCAGTTGGACCTTGGACAAGACACGGACCGAGCCCCATCAAGCCTTCTTCTTTGTCGAGCTGGTTTGTTTGGCTTTCAATTGCAATTAAACACCGCCTCGTTTAATTGATTGGATCGAAATCGTGTTACAGATGTGCAATGTCTGGTTCACGCTGGAATTCACCGTCCGTTTTGTCGTGTGCCCCAACAAATGCATCTTTGCCCGGTCGCTTGTTAATATTATCGACTTGGTGGCCACCCTCTCATTTTACACAGACATTCTCTTACAGGTTAGTGGTGCGCATATTGTGTGATATATTCCTAATTGAATCTTAACGTCTTGGAAATTGCGAACAGGAGCTGGCCCACCACGTAGATAATGCCGATATATTGGAATTCTTTTCCATTATTCGGATCCTCCGTTTATTCAAATTAACCCGCCATTCACCCGGCTTAAAAATCCTCGTGCACACGTTTAAAGCTTCCGCCAAAGAGCTGACGTTGCTCGTCTTCTTCCTCGTCTTGGGCATTGTCGTTTTCGCCAGTTTGGTCTACTATGCCGAACGACTTCAAGCCAATCCCGACAATAATTTCAAGGTAAAAAAAAAAAGTTGTAATTATTTGAATTTTTTTTGAAAGCTCGTATATCATCCAAGGGGCGAGGTCGTAATAATGCACGTAATATTCCGATAAAATTGCAATCATGTAAGCAATAATGTTGGACGACATCCGCCTCCGAATGAGAAACTGTCAGTGTAGGCGGGGTAGGGTTCGAGAATCGTTCGCTTACATCTTTCTCCATATCCCTATTTCCCATCGTATGAACACACTCGTAAGCGCAATCACGAATAATGATTAGAGTGGCGGATGTCAGAACGATGACTATTAATACGCACGCCCCGATGACCGTTTCTCCCCCCCCCCCCTCCCCCGCCCATTTCAAGAGAGGCAAAAGTCTGTTCGCCGGAAATTTAGTTGGCAACGTCCCCCCCTAGGCTATCCCGAGAGCACGCATTAGTGTTAGATAATTATCGAGCTTCCTCTCTGAATGTGGACTTCATTTCATCTCCCCCCGTCCGGAGGTTTTTGTTTATTTGCACAATTGTCTTATTTTAATTGAGTGGAGTTGGAGAGACATAACAAGTGCTATAGAAAGTGACGGTTTAATCCAATCGTAGAATTAGGGAGAAGGACAATATAAGGTCGTGAGGGGTTAAAAGCCTAATAGAGAATAAATAATAAGTAGATTTCAGTGGCAAAACCTTTGTATTGCGATGTGGGCGTAGAAAATAGGTTGCGCTATTTTCAATCCTTTCTTGACATAAATTCAGAGACGAGTTGACGCTAAATAACAACAACAGCAGTCAGCGCCAACAATAGAGAATAAAACGATAAATTATTATCGCTCCAACTGCAGGCGACAGTTGAGATCTATTTCTCGCAAAGTTAACGTAATTGTTGTGGCAAATGGAATAAGACGTCAGTTCATTTTCTAATGTATGTCTTGGAAATGCAATCTGAAATCCTTCAGTTCCGCATGTCGCTAGCGGCATTGCGTTTCCATCACGATGACTGCAGGCTGATTCTGAAACTGTGTTATTACGGCATACGGGTTGATTGATTTAATTTCTATCTCTATCCAATGTTTACCTGGCAATCCGTTTTTGCTGATCTTTCACTTTCCCAAATATTTGATGGAGAGCAGAGCATCCCGGAAGGTCTTTGGTGGGCTATCGTCACTATGACAACGGTACGTTATTGTTCTCTGACGTTTTTTTCCTTTTTCATGTGAATCAATCTTTCAATGACATTCCCGCTGACCAGCCATTTTATATGATGCACCAATTTGTGGCTCCCTATTTGTCATTGGTTTAACAATTTAGAAACAAATGATTTCAATTGCAGGTGGGGTACGGAGATATGGCACCAAAAACATACGTCGGAATGTTTGTAGGTGCGTTGTGCGCCTTGGCCGGCGTCCTGACCATCGCCCTGCCCGTCCCTGTCATCGTCTCCAATTTCTCCATGTTCTACAGCCACACGCAGGTAAATCGCAAGGGAAATTCAAATATTTTCCTAGGTTTTTTTTTTTGAGCTACGTGATTTTTCCTTTTGCTGAAAAGTTAGGATAGTAAGTCTTTCGTTTAACAAAAGTTTCAGTTTGCTCGTTATGCGCTAGACGTGAAAGCAAATACTTTAACGTGGAGAATCCTTTTCGTTTTTACTTCTCGTAGTCTATCGTTCTTTTGATCAGTTTTATCAAACAAGAAATTCAAAAGTCACAAACTTTTTTCTGTGCGCTGCTCCGGGATCATTGACTGAACTTTTCAATCATCACGGAGGAATATCGAAAAGAAAGGCCAAGTCGATAACTAAAACTCGACTGTTGCAAAGGCGTATGATTTTCTTTTCAACGCGCAAGAATAAATTTGATTTATTTCTACATGCAAAAATTGAACAAAGCAAAACGAAAATTCCGAAAGTTAGGCTCGTTGTAGAAAAACGTAGTAATTTTGTGGATAGATAGCTACAACAAACAATTTCAGAGTGACTGGAATCTATGTAGTGCTGTGGAAGCAAAAGAGAGAAAGAGGCAACAAAGATATATTAGATGACATATGTTCTATTCTATCTTTGCCCCATGTTCGCATACACAATAATGAATGGACATACAAATACAACAAAAGGAGCCTCGTAGCAATGGCTTCCTCATTGTATTTATTTGTCCGTGCAATGAGCGTCGGCGTGGTGGAGAAAAGGGACTCGCTAGAACTTTCACGGGGTAAACATCGTGTATTCTACAGTCTTCTCTTGGCTGAATGATGAGCCAACTCAAAATGGATGCGGAATGAAGGGATCGTCGGGAAAAAATAAAAATGGATATACAAAGAACTTTACTGTATATGCTAAGATCTCGTTAAGTCCATTTTGTATATTTACAGTTTAGAATGGGCACTGGGTGGTAACGACAAAAGGGGAGGAAAAATAGATACGCCTTTTCTTAACTCTCTCGTTTTTAGATTTCATTTTTATTAAAAATACAAATAAAATGTATTTATAGGCACGGTCCAAATTGCCTAAAAAGCGACGCAGCGTCTTGCCTGTGGAACAGATCCGGCGGAAGCAACAACAACACAATCGAAACGACGGCGGTAATGGTGGCGGCCTCCAGCGGCGGATGAACGCCTTCAAGCACAATCCTCCTGCCATGTTGCTTAAAGATGCCATGGCCGTCACGTTTGGCGCAGGTATTTATACCTTCCTGATATCATTAATAATTAAAATGATTAATAATTAGACCCTTCTCGTCGTACAGCGGGTGCTTGTAATAACGTGAACGTCGTTTCGATGGCAACCGCCGCAGCGGGGGTTAATAAGATGCCCGGCTGCCCAAGTTCCGTGGCTTCGATACAACCAACATTGCCGGGCCGGCCATCAGCCGCATTTGATTTCACTGCCCTTGGACTGATGGCCAAAATTATCGGTACAATAAGTTTAACAAAACATTTTTAAAAAATAATTGATTTTTGTCGTGTGAAGAATCACCACCATTGGTGACTCTGCAAGTGGCCAGTAAAAGTCCATCCGCTTCGCTGGCCTGCCTCCAGCCGTTGCAAGATGGCCTGCAGGCGATGGCTCGTCATTCACCACCGTCTCAGGTGCCGATGTCGGACGTTGACGTCGAAGCAAACGAGGTCAAAATCAACGGAAATCATCTCGCGGCTGATGCGGTGACGGAGATGACGTCGACAGAAGCCGGCAAAGATTTGCTGATCGATCAGCCCGCAGCCCCTTCTTTCAGCTGAGAGCACTTCACCGTTTTCGAACGCTGCATGTGTGGTCTCTCTCTCTTCCTTTTCTTTTCCCCGAGCTGCCATAGCCGCCACATCAATCGATTAGATTTAATCTATTCGTCGCTGCTGTCCTGTACCATTTTTTCCTCTAGCTTATTTCTATTCTCTCCATCTTTTTCCTTATCCTTTCTAACTCTCTTTTCCTCGTTGACGAATCAGATCTACAATCAAATCTCGAACAACAAATTCATCCTTGAATGATTTTTGTTGATGTACGATATTTAGATTTTATTTTGTGTTTGCTGTCGGGTTCGATTGTTTCATCTATTTCACTATGACTACTTAAATTTTCTCGAAATGATAAGCAAAAACGTTATCCTTTTAACTAATAACGCGCACATTCAGCTTTCGACATTTGAATTGCCATTCGCAGAGTGCGACTTTAGCACGTTAATCACCCATAAGGAAGCAACAGAGTATAGGCCATTTACCAAGAACCATCAATGAAAAGAAAAAAAATTAAGTGTCTGATGCTAAAGGCAAATGTCGAGCTGATGACGCGTGTTGCCAATAAATGCTGAATGTAAATTTGGTCTCCAGCGTTTCAAGCGTTGGCGACACGTAATTCTCCAGAGAGGCTTATGTGTGAAATATACTTGCGTCTTGTACATACATCAATACAGACTATTTTCATTTCCGTGTATATTTAAAATTCAGATTGAACCTTGTTTTTGCTACAGTAAAACTATCATTATTGGCCAGGTACCTTTAGTACTAGTACCATTTTCCTCTCTTTCCAAGTGTAAACGGAAAAAAAATCTGCTCCTAGCGATGATGTTAGTTGATGACAGTTGCTTGCCGATGCAAGAATATGAGTCAAATTTGGCGAAAAACTTAAACACATTTGCGAAATTTTTTTTCAAAAACAAACGGGAAATAGTTGACTTGTCAACGTCATCTAGTGGCTACTACTTCAATTGTTCTGCGCGTCTCGTTGCATGGCGGACGTTCTTGTTCGTCAAACAAATTTCATGTTTACGTTTTAATATTGCTTTCGTGATACGCAATGAATCTTTTTTGTTTATGAATAATAGTAGAAGCGTACTTGCCAGTAAATTTTCATTATGGAGTGTGAATCCTAGTGCATCGAAAATGCCGGAAAATTCTCGGGGGAAGAGATGGAGAGCTACGAGGCTTTGCCGTTTACTGTCAGCTGCCAAAGTGGGCTTGAATTTCAGTATTTTTGCAGCCCTTCTCATGGTAATTTCGGCCTCGACAACTATAAGTGCAATTCATAGTTGCAACAGAGGAAGATTTGTTGTAAATTCCACTTGGGGTACCATCACAAATGGTCCCGAAAACTACCGTGAAGACAGTTACTGCATTTGGCTTATTGAAGGTATGTGTTGGCTTATATGCTTGGTAGGAATTCAAACAATAACCAGTGATAATCTTTTTTCATTGAAGCCCAACATCCAGGACAGTTTATAACACTCACATTCCACAGTCTCCAGACAGAATGTGCTTACGACCATGTTTTTGTCTATGATGGGGACTCGGTTCTGTCACCAATGAAAGGTAGTTTCAGTGGACGTGGATTACCCCCACCTGTCATTGCCAAATCTGGTTCTGTGAGTATATTGTAAACCATTTCATTGTCAATCATATATCTATTTATTAATTCCTTTGCAGATGGTAGTTTTATTGTATAGCGATACAAATTATGTATTGGAAGGTTTTTCTGCTGAATACTCAGTGACAGACTGCCCTCTCAATTGTTCAAATCATGGGCATTGTGTCAATCATACATGTGTGTGTGAAGCTGCCTTTGTGGGCGAATCGTGTGAATTTGAAGCATGTCCGGATCAATGTGGCTTTACCGAAAGCAGGGGATGGTGCGAGAAGATCGACGGCGTTTACCAATGTGTGTGCAATCAGGGATACATTGGACTCGACTGTGGCCTGGATACCAAGTCATCCCCGGGCAATTCTTGGCATTTTCTTGGTCGCGGAAACCAAGCATTACAACGGACAGCGCATGGGGGTGTTTACCTCAGGAATTTGAACAAGTTCATTGTGTTTGGTGGTTTTGATTTGAACGTTCCGCTTGGAGACCTACTGTCATTTGATATGAATTCCTCAAAGTGGACTAATTTGAGCTCTTTAGCATCCAACGAGAGCCATTTTAATGTTTCGGAATTTATCCAAAATGATGAAACGCAATTAGAAGCCATTACACCCAGAGCACGCTACGGCCATGCTATGGGAGCACTGGACGATGGCTTCGTTCTCTATGGAGGCCAGTTAGCTGAAGGAAGTCTCTCAGACGAATTTTTCTACTACGATGCCATTAGAAATGAATGGACTGTGTTAGCAGGCCAAAGTCAAGTGCAACCCCCTCCGCTGACTCGTCATACTCTTTGCGTGGTGAACAATTCATTAGTGTACATCTTCGGTGGCAGCATGGCAAATGGGGAATTCTCTTCCAGGCTATTTCGTGTACAGATAAATACATCAGGTAAGTAACTCTGCCTCACTTTTTATAATAGTTGCACATTTTTAAAAACTTTTTTCTCATGACAGATCTGGGGAATGAGGAATGGGAAGAAGTAGAACCTAGAGGTGGGAAACAGCACGATATCCGTCTAGTCGGTCACAGTATGGTATACCACCTTGAAAGCCACTCGCTCATAGTTTACGGTGGAATTTTGGCGGATGCTGCTCGATTTTCTAAGTTGAGCGATCGTCTTTTCATTTTTAACTTGGAACAACTTCACTGGGCTGAACTACTGTATCCACGTGGAACTTTGCCCGACCTTCACATCCCTCTCGAGCGCGCATTTCACGGCGCTGTTCTTATGGGTCCGTACATGGTGGTTTTTGGCGGATATACTCATAAACATAACCGAGAAGAAATATGTTATGATTCAGGTATGAAAATTAAACTACCTCAACAGCCATAGCTTGAATTATAAACAATTGTTTTGTGTTGTGAAACAAACTTTAGGGTTATATTTCTACCATTTGGGCTGCCACACGTGGGTCAGCCATCATGTGCTGGACCACGGAAACGACGGAATGGGAAAGGATCTATTATCTCCAAAAGGTGTTTTCAGTTTCGCCTCTGCTGTTAAAGAAGACAACGTCTTCCTGATCTTCGGCGGCTATCGCGGTTCAGTTTCCGGTGACATGCTAGCTTATGTCGTGCCTTTGGAGATGGTTGGGAGCCGTAATGGCCAACCCAACAGCTCTAATTGCCAACGTCATCCATCACAGCTCAGCTGCACGGCTAATCCTGAATGCGGTTGGTGTCCAGCTGACGGAGTTTGCTACCAGCGGACATCTGGAGCCAATTGTACCAGTAACTTGCAAACAACGCAATGCCCTGGGATATGTCCAGCACTATCCGACTGCTACGCGTGTACCGTACACGGTAACGCATTGGCAGCTGGTAGTGCGGATTCCGCGAAATTGGGACAATGCGCGTGGTGCGTACAAACAGCTCGCTGCCATCGTCGTGACGACAATATGGGTGTCTGCGGAGCTGGAATGGAAACTCCGTCCGGTGTCGTTGGATGGTGGGGAAGCGAAGGAACAGACATAACAGCGGTGGATGAATGCCGAACCAGGGATTTCCGACCCGGTCTTACCTATCTTCTCTACGAACATCCAGCAAACTTTTCGCAACCCGATGAAGTCGGTGTTGTCAACTCTACGTTAGCAAATTTCCAACCGCATTCAAGAATTTATTTGCAACCACGCGATCATGCAACTTCCGCAGGAGGAACTGGAGGAGGTACTATGGTAGCTCGAATGCTCGGATTCATTCATCCACTTGCAAATAAAGCGCGACCCTTAAACGACTACCAACAGGAGTTCAAAAGTAACCTGCTGATTCAAAAATTTTTTTTTTTAATTTACTAACGTGTCTTTTCCATTTTTAACGGAACAGTCATGATGGATTCGTCTTACGCGTCATCAGTTTTGCGTATTTCGCTGGACGAAACAGCCGAACGATTAGAGGTTGTGGCTTCCATGACGGTAAACGACACCAACACCAGTCGTGTAGAAGCCATTCGACCGGATAAGACTCCAATTTTCCCCGATCCTAGTCGTGGACGAAAGTACATGATGGAATTCACAGCGAATCGTTCATTGGTCGGTGTAGCAGGTGCTGACGATCACATCGATACTCAAAGAGAGATTTCGAGGATGCAGCTCGTCTGGAACGGCAAATCCAATTACAGAAAGGTAAGAAGACATCCCGCCTTTCCAAAATTTACTCCTTAATAACGATGGTTTCATCATTCAGATGTTTACCTTCGAGTACGTGGAACCTTACAGCAATGGTTCTTGTCACTTGTACACCAATTGCATGCAGTGTCTATCAGATTCATTGTGCGGCTGGTGCGAGCCCAGCCGTCACTGCCTGTCAAGAATCGGATCGAACTCAACAAAATCCGATGAAGCGTCGCAATGTTATTTAGATGCAAAAAAGACAACAACCGCTTTCCTCACTCTGAATCCACCGCAGTGTATCAATTGTTCAAATCACATTTCGTGCCATCAGTGTGTCGCAGACAGTTCGTGCGAGTGGCTGATAGATGAAGCCTATTGCACGCGACGTGGAAGGTATGCCAATGGCTCCTTTGTGTACTTTATCCACATTATCTGATGTTCTAATTTATCACCAGGTTTGCTGGTGCTGTACAAGCAGCAGGAGAATGTCCGGTGCCTTGTAACGAACGAAAAGGATGTTCTTCGTGTTTGGGCGAACCGGGTCGTTGCACTTGGTGCGAAGAGACGCAAACATGTTTTGTTTTCTCCAGTTATATAGGTAACCTTTTCAATTGCATATCCAACAAAATCTTTGGTGAATTGAATAATTTATTTTCGCTTTCAGTGGTTTATCAATTCGGAATGTGTCGGGAGTGGGTCGACGTTGAAGCTCAATCACATATGGACGGAGGAGTGCTGTCTGGTCGGACGTCTCTACGTGGCGATATCGGTGGTCTTCCTGATACGATGATTATGATCGGAACAGGCAAATCACTGTCGTCCGTTAATGGGAGTGGTAACGGAATCAGCGCTGGGCGGTGCAAATCCTGCGAAAGAAAACAGAGCTGTTCCAGCTGCTTGGTCGATCTAGGTTGCGGTTGGTGCTACTACAATAACAATCCCATGATTGGCGTGTGTAAACCAGGAGATTTCCATTCACCTACAGCAGGTAAAATTAAATCATTATCATGTTATTTTGTTACGCCGAGTACACTAGGGTTTATTTTTGCAATTTCAGGTAATTGTTCGGTATTGTTGGGTGACACACCATCACCACCATCGTCGTTGCTGATGGCGCCACACGATCACAGCCATCCTGTTTGGAATTGGGCCTATGCCCAGTGTCCCGACGTCGATGAATGCTCTTTAGGCCAACACGATTGCCATCCCGATGCAGCCTGTCTCAATACTCCGGGCTCCTACCTTTGTGCGTGTAAGAAAGGCTATATCGGAGATGGAAAAACGTTTTGTGAACGCACCTGTTTTGAGGATTGCGTTCATGGTCGTTGCTCCGGCCCACCCGATTTTCAGTGCGAATGCGAGCTCGGTTGGACCGGTCCAGATTGCCAGGAAGACTGTGGTTGTTTTGGTCATTCAACATGTTATCAAGGGATTGGCACATGTGATCATTGCCAAGATCTGACTGACGGTAATTTACCTAATTAAAAGTAGATGACAGTAAACGACTTTGTTTATTTTGTCTGATTTAGGAATGAGTTGTGAGCTGTGCCGGGCTGGTAGCTACGGTAACGCCACTACTTCAGAGGGCTGCCAACTTTGTCAATGGTAAGAGAAAAAAAAATGTGGTTGAGGTAAAAGAAAAAATAAGAATAAACAAAACTAATATTTTCAAATAAAATAGCAATGGCCACGCCAATGTAACTGCCGGGATCTGTAACCCAGCAACAGGCCAGTGTTACTGTCAGGACGAGACTGAAGGTAATAAATGCGAATCGTGCAAACCTGGTTATTACGGTGATCCACGTCATGGCGGGACCTGCTATCGTCAGTGTTCCTCTCGTGGAATCCTTTCGGCTATCACGAATGGCAGCTTGGGGAGTTATTCCGCACCCGATAGAATCTATCGTCATTCCAAGAACGAACTGGACGTCCAAGATTGTGTTTGGGTGCTTAATACCCATAGCTCGGTTAGAGGAATGTCGGTAGGGTTAGGAGGAGACGGACCAAAAGCTAGAGAAGCCATCATCCAGCTTACGATTCATCAAGGAGCACGTATCTTGTGTCCTACCAACTACATCTATATCTATGATGGACTACCCGATTTCATGTCTTTGGAAAATGGCTGGACGCGACAGAATCATTTGCTTGGTGCTTATTGTTCTCCGCAGACTGTCTTCCCGCTCAATGTTCATGCCCATTCAGGCATTATGACCATCTTTTATCGAAGAAATGATGTAAAACAAGGGTACGTCATTTTAAATAATGTTTCATTCGTCTTCATAAGCATCATGGTTATTATCGATTTCTAGGTTTAATGCATCTTTTACTGTACTTTCCTGCCCTGCTAACTGCCTCCCACCCCGCCAGTGTATTAGTGGGAAATGCAGTTGCCCGCCTGGCTGGGTTGGCACAGACTGCGAAGGACAAGTTTGTCCAAACGATTGTTTCTCCCAGCTCGACCATGGAAAGTGCGACATGAGCGCCGGTCGCTGTCTCTGCCAGAAAGGCTACGCCGGTGCCGATTGCAGCCAACCTCGCCGCCGTTCTTCCATTGTCGTAACAGAGTTGATCGATCCTCACAAACTGACGGAAGGTCTGGAGCATTTGAAAACAGTGCTACCTAGATTGGGTCATAGTCTGGCGGTCGATCATCGCGGTTCACTTTGGCTGTTTGGGGGCTACTCCATGTCGCGTGGACCGTTGAATGATATCCGAGAATTTGAAACGAAGAATCTCACTTGGCTCCAGGTAACTGTTCACATTCAGCCGGGCGTGGGAGGTGGAGAGTCATCTCTTCCACCTGAGCGCTATTTCCACGCTGCCGAATACGTCAACTCGCAACGAAGTCTTTACGTTTACGGTGGCATGGGTCATCGTGATCGTGCCTCTAGCGCTTTCCTCTCGGATTTTTGGAAGTTCGACATAAATTCAAGACGTTGGATGGAAATTGGAACCCGTGGCCTCGTCCCCCCGCTGGCAGGACACACGTTGTCGTTGAGACATGACGGTGAACACCAAACACTGCTACTAGTAGGCGGATTCAGTCCGGAATATGGTTTTATGGAAAAAGTGATGGAGTTCAGCCCTGAAAACGGCGCTTGGACTGTGCTGAATACAACTGGAACACCACCCATCGGTACGAAATATTGTTTCTATATTTAACATGTTTAAAATATTATTTCGTGTTTTCTTTTTGTAGGAATTTATGGCCATAGCGCCGTGTTCCATGTTTCGACACGTAGTCTCTATATCTACGGCGGAATGTTGTACAAAATCGATAAGGTTGTTCCATCCAACGAGTTGTACGCCCTTCATTTTCCCAGTCGTCGCTGGTCGTTGCTGACAGTCGATCGTGATTCCAATCCCCCAGAGTTATCAATGCCCCGTGCTCGTTATCTCCACGCTGCCGTCTCAACAGAAGACTATATGCTCATTATCGGTGGCCAGACGGAGCCAAGCAATAGTTCAGATACTCTAATGGCCTACTCTTACGCGTGCAATACGTGGATCAATCTTGCTCAGCAGAGGAACAATGCGGCAGAGTTAATTGGAAGCCCGCTGGCACCGGCCGTTGGCTTGGCCGCAACTAGACATCCGGCTAGTGGATCCGTTTACATCATGGGTGGAATGTGGGCTGGGTCGGCTCAGGGAACGTTGATTAAACTCGAAGTACCTGATGATCTATGCGCCCTTTGGAGTAACAGCAAACTGAAGTGCAAAGCCACTCCGGGCTGTTCTTATTGCGCCGTTTACGAGCCATCCGGATTAAATGCCACGTTTTGTTATTCAACGTCAAAGATATCACCGGAACGTTGCACTCAACCTCAAGGGGTTTTAGAATTCTCTAAAGGAGCTGTCTGCGGGCCAGAGCGTGTAGCCAGCAGGGATTGTTACCAGCATGCCTCATGCAGTGAATGTTTGGGCGAATGGCCGATCTATCGCGGATTGCCGCAGTCCTGCCAGTGGTGCACCAACTGTAAATCAGGTCGCTGTGTACCTTATGGAGCCGATTGCCAGGAAGAGAACAGATGCGAAGTCAAACAACGTGACACTGTCGATGCTGCCCAATGCCACGAAAGATCCTGCCCAGCTTCCGATTGTGACAAGTGCCGCGATTTAGGACGCTGCATGTGGACCCGTCAGGTATGAAGACATAGCATCGTGCAAACGTTTTAGAAATTGATATCTAATTTTTAAATTGGATTTTTAGGTTGTTCGAACTAGCGAATTAAGTCGCAAATTGCATACTCTACCGATCTATGAATGGAATTGCGTTGGTCGTAACATCAAAGACAGCTCTTCCTTTTTGGTGGTTAGCATGCCGCCACAGCAGTGTCCTCCCCGTTGCTATCAACATAATGGCTGTAGAGAATGCCTGGAATCCACCGGTGGCGAAGGGGGTTGGCACGAATGTCGATGGTCTACAGCGCTTGGTCAGTGTGTGGCACCCAGTTATCAGTCGCTACAATGCGTAGGTGGCATGTGTGGTGCCATTTTACAGGGATCCGCCAATTCGGCTTGCCCCAGACCTTGTTCCCAGTTCACACAATGCTCCACCTGTCATCAACAACCTCACTGTGGTTGGTGTTCATTAGATTCAGCTCCTGTTGGAGGCATCGGGCTGTGCAGCCGTGGTACGCTAGAAGGTCCGTTGGACGGTTCTTGTTCATCTTTGGACTACACTCGCGTTCTTGATCGGATTAATATGACGGCCATCACACAACAACGTAAACCATCTCAGAGCAAATTAGCATCATCGGCTTCGCTTCTAGAGAAAGCAACCACCTGGAATTATCAGAGTTGTCCAGCAGAAAACGAATGTCTCAACGGCCATCATTCATGCGATCCCCGTTCAGAGCGATGCCTCGATCGACCCGATGGTTTTGAATGTCTCTGCTCCGAAGGTTACGTCTCCGAAAATCAAATTTGCCGGCCAGTATGCTCTCAGGTAAAATCAGCGTTCTAGTAATTACAAGTAATTCGATTAACTCTCCAAAATGTTGCCACAGGGATGTGTCCATGGAGATTGCCTCGAACCGAACGTGTGTCGCTGCCATTTTGGTTTTGTTGGTGCTAATTGTAGTACCCAGTGCAAGTGTAACGGGCATTCAGAATGTGCTGGACCCGAACCGGATCAGTTGGATGTTTGCCTTGATTGCCTCAATAACACCATGGGCCCACAGTGCACGCGTTGTCGACCGCTCTTTGTTGGCGACCCGCGGAACAATGGCCAGTGCATCTCTTGTCTGGAGTACTGCAATGGGCACACGCCTGTTTGCCACGGACACAACTTGTCATTGTCTAATCTATCCCCGCAAACCATGAACGAATTGCATTTACTTCAAGCTGTTGGCTGGAGTAAAACAGCTGAAGCCGCTTGGGTACGTCTTATCGGTGAAGGCCCCAAAACACAAGCCATTTGCCATAGCTGCTCGAATTCGACGATGGGAGAAAAATGTGAAGAATGTATTCCAGGAAATTTTAGGGGCGTCGAGGACCGCAGAAAGCCTTGTCGGCCGTGCGAGTGTCATGGCCACGGTGACATTTGTCATCCAGTGACGGGAGAATCGTGTAACTGTCAAAACAATACGGAATCCGACCCTCAATGCCGAAGTGGCACTTCATTCGCAAGTTTAGGTTTACCCGGAAGATCACTGTCCGGCGGATCACCAGGTTTACTTCCGACGCCAATACCCTGCTGGTCATTACAGTGCGATAAATGCAAGGAGTATTACCTGGGCACGCCGACGCAAGGCCATCAGTGCTACCGTCAGATGTCAGTAGACACTGAATACTGCCTAGATCCTGAAACGCAAGAGGAATGCAACAGGAAACCTACTCCGCTTTACCCGCGACGTCCCGTCTTTTTCGCCATTCAACCCAAGTTCCTAAACGTCGATATCCGGCTGTTAGTGGATGTCGCCCAGGGGGGTGTTGACTTATTTTTCGCACCTCGCGACGACATGTTCATCGTTCGTCAAGATCCTTTACATCCTGGCGGTCATCGCGTTGAATTGGATCCGAAATACATCATCATCACCGGTAAATAAAGCTACACGCATAGTGAACGCTAAGCAAATTTAACTTTTATTTTGATTGCCATTAGGTTCGCTGGCTTTCGATCAAGGTGGCCAGCCATTGGTGCAGCATCCAAACACGTCCATTCCGGTGGAAAGATTGGTGAACAATACATCGGACAGATACACATTGTCGTATCATATAGTAGAGAAGATAGCCAGCGGATTGACCACTTTCTTGACGGTGACTGATCCGTACAGCGTCGTCGTCGTTCGCGGACTACAAAATCGACTCATCTTGACCCTGCCCCAAGACCGACACGATCTCCGCTCAACGCGTTTCTACATTCTCATACAGGGAGCGGGCAGTCGGTCTACAGACGCCACATTGGGTTCGCTCTTCTTCCGTCAAGATCAACCCCGCATCGATCTGTTCGTGTTCTTTTCCGTCTTCTTTTCCTGTTTTTTCCTGTTTTTGGCCGTCTCGGTCGTAGCATGGAAGGCCAAACAAGCTATTGAAGGCCGGCGTGCTCGTGAAAGACAAGCGGTCGAGATGGAGCACATGGCTCGACGTCCGTTCGCCACCGTTTCTGTTTTCCTTGAAGCCACGTTACGTGGACAAAAGCGATTACGAGATGGTAAGCGAGCTGGCCAAAATGTCGGACTTCAAGTTCATCACACTACATTGACAGCTCAATTGTGCTCACCACTTCGATGGAAGAGGAGGAGTGCATCACGGCCCGATCATCACTCTCAAGTGCACCATGAGTTCCCCGGGGCAAGCGTTCTGGCCGAACAGGACTCGGTCGGACGTTTGGCTGGTGCAAATCTAGGACTCCAACCTCGCCATATAGATATCCGTCCGTTAGCTGTGGAACCGACAGCTGACGGGGTTGCAGCCATTGCCACACTCATCGTTCAGCTCCCTGGTGGTAGACTTGCACGTACTCAGCTGACATTGGCATCCGCTTTGGTTCTTCCGCCGCGCAATCGATCGAATTATCCGACCACGGAATTTTAAAGCTAAGTTTTTTTTTATTATCATTATTTTCTTTCTCTAACTTAATCATCGTGTTTCTCATTGTTTCTGACAATTGTTTATATTTGAATAATTTTCGACTCATTTTTTTCCGTATTACCTCGCGTTTTTCTGCGGTATTCTGTGTTTCCTCTCCGTTGTATTTTGTAATTTATCCGAACAAGTATGCCGTAGAAATACGGTCTCGTCGACGTATTTCGTGCAAATTGCTACCGTGACGTAGCAGCTATTTTCCCTCTTACCGCCTGTAAAACATGACGAATTTTCTTTTCATTACCAATCGATGTGATACATCACGGGCCATATGATATTGTACTGCTGATTAGGCACAATAAGTTCCTCCACTTGGCAAGCGTACCACCGTTCCGTTGCGACCTACCATTTTATGTAATACTTTTCCCTTTCTATTTTTTTACGATAAACCTCAAAACAAAACAAAAAAAAAACGCGAGAAAAAAAAAATTACGAAAAGTGTATATATTCAAAAAAGTGAATAAATACATTTTTTTCCCACCGAATACTAGACAAAAATACCGCCGGAAAATAATTCTGAAATCATGATTTTTTTTTTCTTATTTACAACGTTAAGATCGGTCGACAACCGTGTTGTCGTAAGCGTAAGTTTCTTTGGTTTTTGCCTCTGGATTCGCTGATGTTGCAGGACCACCATTGACATGTTTGGCCGTCTTCGTTTTCACTGGTGGTGTATAGAACCACCAAGCCAAGATGGCGAACAAAAATGTAAAACCTTTAACGACCAGCGCTAGCCCAACCATTGCTCTATAGAGGTAAAACAAAATATTTTTTAAATGTTTTTGCATTTTTGCAATGCTACTCCTACCTGCTAAATGAATAATTATTGTAAATTAAACAGGATCCGCTATTGTCCGCATTGCCATTGCAATCGTTGTTTGTATGCGTCCACAAGACGCAAGAACTGTCTATGAACAACCCGAAGATCATGGGACCTGGAATAGCACCTATGAAAAAACGAATTTGGCATCTTGACCCGGCATCTTCTCATATGTCATACAAATGCGTCCTTACCTAAAAGCCGCCATATAATCATCTGGGTTCCTAATGCGAAGGCTCTTCGATTGTGTGGCACACTCCTTGAAATGGACATCAATTAAGTATTAGGTGATTTGATTTTTAAAAAATTACATTATACTCCGTTACCTTAACGTAGCTGAAAGAATAGGCATACTATTCGCGAAAACAAGTGCGAGGAAGATGAATAGCAAAACTGTAAAAAGATACAGTTGATAACTGCATTTAGAGGACGTGCATGTCTGACGAGCTGCCATGACGTCCACTTCTGTGCCATCAACGACCTTCATCCTTTTATATTCCGGGGAATTAATGCACGAACAATTGGAGTACACCTAAACAAGAACTTGGTAAGTGACCATTGAAATTTTTCATAACATATAGTAGAGATATATCCTTACGCCGAAGGATTTGGATTTTAATCCGTCGACCATTGTTTCGTGAAACGACATGCATCCAGCATGGCAAGGAGAATAGTAGACGATGTTGTCGATACCACAAACAGGACTATAAGTATCTAACGAACAGGAACAATTGGCATTGCAATCAGATACGATATTCAATTCCTGTTTCCCACTTTAAAAACAAGTTAACGTTATTGATTCATTCTTTTTCCCTTTTTTTTTTTTTTTACATCTAGTTTACCTGTAAGGAATTGTCACTCCGGCAAAATCTTGATTGGGACAATAGACCTGTTGTCAGGAGATAAAGTGGTAATTCAAGTTTCAAATAAAAATCGTTGAATCAGTACCATAAAGGCCAAAGAAAAGATGAAACTGAGGGAAACCCAGAAACACGACATCTTCAAGATGGACCTTGGACGCATACGATAATGCTTGATTAGGTAACCACCAGTATAGGACGCGCCACATCCGCAAGGTATAACAAGTCCACCTGATTTTTCATTTTCGCAATTGTATCGTCCCAGATTTCTTTAGAAACATTAGAAATTGCTCTACCAACGATAACAGCAGCCATGGCGGGTGACAGTGAAAACTGGCTTTCAATTATCTTGGGTAAGAACGCACCAAAACCTGCTAATAGCATTGCCTCGCACGATTGCTCCAGGCAAATGAATAAAAACGTCCAGCGTGTAGCTAATTCTTTGATGGCTGTAGGCAACTCTCGCAAGCTTTGGCCAACACTGATTGCCGCATCTGGGAGGCAGAGATGGTTTAGTCCAGATTATGGTCATCTGCCTTTCAAATTACCTTGCGTGGTGGTTTCGGCATCGTTTTTAGAATCGTACTCGTCATCCTCCTCCGGGTGTTCTGTTTTGGAGTCTTCCGCTTCCTTCGCTGCGGCCAGTGCTTTCGCACCTGTAGAAAGTTACGGTAAAATGAAAACATTGCAAACTAACTAAGCGTCAAGGTTTTTAGAATGGAACCGAATGAAATCACCAGGTAATTCGCCAGGGAAAGCCAAAAGTGGAATGGCAGCTATGCAAAGTAGTGTTCCAGCGATGACGAAGCCGAGCCACCAGGCACCAACCCAACCGCTGCCACCCGGCGCCATTCCCACCCTTTTTGGAAAATGATATGTTTGCTAAAATAGTGATTACGAATTGGGTAAGCATTGGGACGGGAAAAACCCACTCTTTGGCTGAGATCTTGTCGATGTCGACGTAAAGACGAAGTAATTGCCCGCCAGCAATATAGCCAAGAGCGGGACCTAGCATTGTGCTTCCGTAAAAAACCCCTGCACAAAAAATTTTTCACGTTATTTATTGCACATATGATGTCATATCCGTTTTGGGATGTTATACTCACCACTGTAAATTGGTTGCATTTTATGGCTGACCTTGAGTGTACAAAAGAATTAAGGTAAGCATTTGAACGAATCATTATCATTAAGAATTACGACTGACGTTTTCATCTATAAAGGCCGTCCCGAGGGTGTACAGCGGAGCTCCTCCCGCACCCATGATAAGCTGCGCCATTAAAAAGACGTACTTGAACTTTTGTAAGGATATTCCGTCATTCAGCGTTGTTAACTGATCCGCAGTTGAACAACTGGCATTCACTGACGGCGATAAGGAACAAGTGCCGACGACTTGTTGTTTGACAGAAGCCTAAATGCTCAAAACAACCGGATTGCCAAACACGGATCGCCTTTGTTATTCTATTTTTGTCAGTAAAAAAAAAAACCTGGTATAGTCCAGACGCCAAATGAGGAGTGGCAAACACGAACGAGCCTATGCCCAACAACAAGACACCGTAGCCGACCCAGCGTGGTTTGCATGCACCTTTACGACCTCCTAGATAAGAAACTGGCAGAACCTATACATGAGTATTAAATTTTAAGATGTCAAATAACAGAAAATGTTCTTTAAAGTCTTTGAACTTGCAGTCAAAAATGAAGCGATGTCGTAGCAGCCGATGATCATGCCGCTGTCCGTTGACGTGAGTTCGTACCGCCGCTAAACGGAAACACACAGGTATATGAACTTGAAAATCATAGCGAATGCGAATTCGTAACCGTTACCTCTATGGTGCTGACGCAGACGTTGAGAAGCCCATTGATCAAAAAACCTGTTTCAGAAGCACATATTACTATTGCCGGCTGAATAATGTAATACTAGGAGGTAGGTCATTTCAGGGTTCGTTGGTCCACATACGTTCAGTTTAATATTTACATCACGTCGACCGGTGATCCATCTAAAATTAGAAATCTAGGCGCATTGTTTTTGTTAGCTTTCCCAACACATATACCTTTGAAAATACTTTGTTTTGAAATTACCAAAATAATTGCCAATTTACTTTCAGATAAAAACTGTGCAGTAATTAGTTTCTAGGTTACGCAAGAAAATGTCTTAGTTCTTACTTTGAAAGCCGCCGGCCCAGCAAATCCAGAATAGGAAGGATTTCGATGTAGACAGGCGCTGTAAGGATTTCGGTTTCCAGCAGTACCATCCACATTGTCCTCCGCCGTCATCCAAATCCGCAGTCGACGCTGGATCCGAGGATTTGGCATTGTTGATGGCATTCGCCATTTCCATGGTTCCTGCCAAGTCCACGTTCACTGCAGAAACGTGAGCTACGTTTCGTCCAAGGTGCGAACGCGAGATGACTAGTTCAGAGGGAAAGTACAAGGCACTTCACAAATTCGTCACGAAAACCAGCAGACGAGTTTGATTCAACGAGTCGGTCTTCTAAAAAGTGAGAGTAACTTGCAACTGCACAACGTAACCACCACCAGCAGTACTGCCGGCCTATTTACTACTTTCTCCTTCCATTCTACGTTCGCACTGCTTTCACTCGCGAGCACAATTAGGGCGAGACAGCAAGAGACTATTGTCGTCGCTCGATTGCAAGATTTCTTTTTGGAATTTCAGCCTGACTTATTCTAACAATGCCAGTCTTTGTAGACGAGCTGCCTCTGCCAAAGGAGAATGACGATTAACACGAAACTGCAGTTGACCAGCAAACAAAGTCCGAACGCACTATTCTTTTGCTTTCAAGTAAAACTGGTTAACGATGTCCTATAATGCAACAGGTAGTGCAGTTAAATAAGAAAGGCTTTTCTGTTCGTTTCACAACAGTCACTGTGAGGGCCCACGAGGGGCGGGCCTAAACATGAAGCTTCCTCCCAAAACGAAAGGCCCCGAGTGACGCAATTCTCTTAAGTTACGTGATTGATCTTAAGGTAGTCCTGCAAAACACGCAGGCGCCGTCTGTCTCTTCACCCGACAACTGTGTAATGCCATTCATGTTTATTTTTTATAGTTTAACTGTTTTTTTTTGTTTGTTTGTTTTAGAAATAATAACCGTGGACACTACCAACTTTAACCAAAGGCAACAGCAGACAGGTAGAAAATGTAGCCGTTACTCACGGATCTGCTTGACATCAAGATAGTTAAGAAACTGCACATCTTCCACGTCACAACCGAACACGACAGGGTAAATCGTCTCGCATTTTGTTCCAGTGATTCGCTTTTCTCCTAGGGATGATGAATGCGATATGTGAGTACTTACGATTTACCTTGCAGTAGGAAATGCGGAAGGCTGTGGGAAAGTTTCCGAAGGACCCGCTACGGAAGATGTCGTTTTGGCAATCGGATTCGCAATACGCTACAGGCGCTTGGTTACGTTGGTAAGTCAATAAAACAAATTTATACTCATCTAACTTTTACCCCAGCTTACTCTAATGTATTCTTCATCGTTTCATTTCCACAGTAAGCCAATTTCTAAGTCCTAAACCAAACAACAGTGTGCCAGGAATATAACAATAAAAAGAAAACATGATCAAGTCACACAATATTTGGTTTGATCCTAATGAATGTCACATTTCGATTGTATGGCTCTGTGACTGAAGAGGCATTTGGAAAGGCCTAGTGCGACGAAATAAAACTCAACAAGTTGATGGACAATTTTCCGCCATTCTAATAGGATCCGGAATAGAAGATTGTGTTTTGCTGCGTGGATGATCCAACAAGGCTGGGCATTCGATAGTTTCATTCTGAATGCCGTCCATCGTCGTCAACAAATCATAATTGATTCGTTCACTAACTATGGAATCACCTCTATTCAAACACAATGAGGAAAAAAAAAGTAAGTTGAGTTTTAACAAATATTTCATTTTTTTTGGTAACATACTTGTAGTCGGGGTGCTTGGTGACAAACTCCCGCATCCAGTGAGCTATGGTCATCAGCTCACCACTAGCACGTTTTTGAATAAGCCGTAAGTATTGGTGTATGGTGCAATGGGTATCAGCGTCTACTTCGACACTCGAAAGATAGCTGCTTATGAGAGGTAATAAGCCCTGGAATTCGTCTCCCTTAAACAACACAAAAAAGAAAAGGTACTGGAACTTGTCACGAAATAATTGATAGTAAATCAAAGAAACAAACCTTTCCGTTTATTATTTCTCCGATTGTCATCTCTATGCAGACGTCGTCTTTTTCAACTCCAACAGAATCAGCAGTAGACTCTGATGAGTTTTGCGCAACCAAATCTTTCCGGAACCAGAATTTTTGATTCAGGACCGCATCGCGCTTTTGGGCCCTTTGCATATTCTCGTCCACTTTACTTATCGGTATGAGGAAATTAAGTCCGTAGGTAAGAATGACTCGAGTTAACAGAACAATGAAGCACGCGTAGGCTGCATTTTCAAAATCAGTTATTTGTGCTTCACATGGCCGGAATTCAACGCGCCAACCGATGGTGCTCTTCGGCGGAGGTGGCTTAAATCGCATCGTTTGCCAATTGGTCGACTGGAGGTTCTGCAAGTATTAACCAAGTGTTTATAATTTTTTGGCATTGGCCTTTAATATCGGATGTACCTCAAAGTGATCCGAATCTTCTTCGTCATTCTGGTTAACCTTTTCACTGAACAGAGACACGGGATCCCGGATAAAAAGATGTGCAATATGTTGGGCTAACAGATGATCAATACCAGCATCACGCATTCGCTGGTAAGCCTCTTGATCTATTACCAGTGGTATATCGTTGTATCTGTTTAAGAATTCAGATCAGTATGATTATAAGTGTAAAGATTATAGAGTTTCCAGTTTCCACAAAAATTTTTACCGGTTGCCTTCCGGAGAGAGATATGAATCGATAGAGTCGTATCGCGATTTGTTTATGCGGAACCTATTCGTTTTCAGGGGTTCTAGACCTCTTTCCTCCCTGGTGCGGCAGTCAACTGAGCTGGAAATTATGTTCCAGCGACAGTCTGTGTCAGCAATGTAACCACGCTGAATTGGCGAGGCGGCAGTTAGAGCCAACATAATTGGGCACATTGGTGCTAGTTGATCATATAGTGTGCGAGCTTCTTTGATATTGCAAGCTTGAAAAGTCAGCTGCAGGCAGCATTGGCCCATTCCGAATCCCATAGCGTCCATGTATATATGATCTGGCAATGCATTTTTCCCTTTCTCACCATCATCTCCCAATGCACTTAAATCTTCTTTGAAAGGATTTGGGGTGTTTACATCTTTATAAACTTTTTGAAAAATAGTCGTTACGTTAAGCAAACTCCAAATCAGTTCTAAAGCTTTACTTGGGACATTGATTGCAACTTTCTCGCCTCGCCTCTCACGGATGTTGCGGGTTAATGTGCGAAACCGTGGATGCGCCAAATAAATAGCCTCGTCCGGGAAAAACAAGGAACGTGACGCACTATTCACAGGATCTGGTTTTGCTTCAGGGACGCAAAAGCCTTCGCAACCCAAGCGCGGGAAAGCCGTGATAGACAGGATATGCTCATCCTTTTCCAACAAAGCTGACACCTGTCGGTTTAACAGAAACATATTATGTTACCCTTTCCCATTCAAATATTAGAAGCGTACCTCTTTGCGTCGATTTTTCATGTTAGCCTCAACAACATTGAAATGGGCTAGAAGGCCTCCGTAAGGTTTACCTGGGGTTCCTTCTACCATATAACTAGCAAACTCAGGTCTCCACAAGGAAGAAGCCTTCCTAATTAGAATGATGTTGTAGTTAGATTTTATGATCACTCCCAATTTTAAAGAAAACTCAAAAGATTTACTCTGGATTCTCCTTTTCAGTTATTTGAAGAACAGGTAAAAGATCTTGGGCACGAAGAGAGAGCTGGGCTTTCTTTTCTTCATGATTGAACTTAACAAGCATGTATTCAATCTATTAAAGAAAATTGTTAACTAACTCTTTCTTGAATCCCAATTTATTGTATAATACCTCATCTCCCCACTTTAACACATCACCTTGTCTATCTTTTAATAGATTGTAAAGATTAATGAACTGGGTAATACCATGTTCACGAACATGATCTGCTAGCTTCTTTGTTTCAGGCCAACTCAATGGACTTCCTTCAGATAACAGACCCATCCTTAAGAAAACAATGATCCTGCACAAGAAAAATCGTCAAAATTTAATACATACCGCAAGCGAAACAAGGTAAGATGATTAGAAATCAAAGAAATAAGACGGATTTTGCAAAACGGAAAATGCAAATGGTGTAGCTCTTGAACATGCGTCCAAGCGACCGCTCCGTACCTTCAAAATCACGGCGTAGTGCTTCGAAAAAAGGTTTTGAAATCAGTATTTGACAACGAGTAGAAATCGACAATAACAATACTATCTCCTAGGCAATGTTTATATAGATCAATTGACACTATCTGTCGACTCTGACATTGACGTCTGCTACACGTTGTTGTGATCAAGGATGTTTTTAAAGATTTGTTTTAGCCTGCTCATCGATTATGAGTCATAATCGATGCAATACAACAAGGTCGCCAGTCACGGTGACTCGTACTGCATTTGCGTTTGTCATGGTGCATTTGATTTCACAAAATCCACAAAATTCTAAGCTATCAGTTTGCATAAGCTCGGATACAAATTCTGGCGATGAATATACGACAAAAAGCATATTTCATTTATTGGAGTTGTGAGGAACAATCTCGTAACTTCTAGCTAACGAGTAAGTCGTTGTTAAGTTAAATAAACTGATAACGTCAAAGAAAGATGTACAAATGTTTAAAACAATAAGATTACTTATATCTCAGAAAAAGTTGAGAAATTTGACCGAAAGCCACATAAAACCCACGGAATCAAAGGTAATGAATGCCAAAGAAGGTGTTTGAATGAACAATATATGGCTAATATCGTCCAGCCGTATTGTTCATTCAAACATCTTCTTTGGCATTCATTTTTCTGCAAACTAACTGACGCTCTAAGTAGTAACGAGAACTTACACGATATCAATAAAGATAGTCAATAACACAAAAATCTATGGTGATAAGGTAGAAGATAAGAATGATACAAGCAGGTAAGAATGTAAGATTATAAAACCAATTTGGAGCAGGATAGGACAGTGTTTCCCAAATTTAAAAAAAATAAATTACTTTATTTTTATTATTTTTTTAATGAAAAATTTCGTTCACAAGTAAATAAAATTATTTTGCTAAGATAATAATTTTTAAAAAGAGAAAGCGCTGTAGCGTGTAGCGTAGCCGTACCCCTTAGCGCAGCGCAGGTCGAATGGTCGATAGGAAAAGTGCTGCTTCCCTAAACACACATATGAGATGAAAATCATTGTTTCACATATTCACAAGTTAGCTTTTTAGGTTTTTTAATTTGGACGTAATCAAACCTTTGTCAGGTAGGTAATTTTCGTTTTTTCTACATAATTTAGCCTATAAGTAAATTAGATGTTAGGAAAATCAAATTCAGACGCATTGGCATGGCACTGGTGTATGGTGTTACTGTAACATTTATCGATATCTAAGAGTCCCTACCCTCCCCTTATTCTGTTTCATCAGACCTTTTTGCGTTTTCTCATTGTTCATGAGCGCATTACTTAACGATAAAGTCGGAGACGTCGAATTATCCGCAAGGTTAGTAAAATATTTTTTTATCAATTACTGTGTAACGAACGAATTTTTACTATTTGTTCCTAAGATTGTCAGTATAGTTCTCCAGAAAAGAATCAGACAGCAATTGCCAGTCGTACCCAGTGTCGTGGTGTCTTCGCCTCTCGCCATTTCATTCTTAACCGTGGCCCTACCTGCTCTCATTCATACTTCACGCTGCGTGCGAGGTCCCTACGAAGGACATAACCAATTTTATATGAATTTGAATATTCATTCAGGTATTTGCAAACCATTTTTCACACAAAAAGTTTTTCCTGTTGGAAGCCATTTTAACCTCATTTTCATTTCTCATACATCTCCCATTTTTCAACTTCAAGTATTAACATGCAATTATTTATGTCTAACCCCTCTAGATTTTTTACCATCAGTGGAGAGTCGTGGAGGTTGGTTAGCTTTGGTGTTTCAGCCCCAGAAAACGACATCGTGCATGTTGACTACCAAACCTTGCCATCTGGCAAATCAGAGGTGAATCTAGTGTTTGACTTTTTATGGGAGAATTAATTCTCACACAGTAATTTTTTTTTCTTTCAGAATATCAAAATTTTCCAGTGGTCGTCATTGGAAGTTAAAAGAAATAAAGTCCTTTATTTGCACTTCCTGAGTGGTGATCAAAACTGCTTTGACTTTCATGTCATCAATCATATTTGTTCTGAAGAGCAGGCCTTAAAATCCATGCAGGATTTCGATTCCAATCACAACATCTTTTCATACTTGGTTTTGAGAACAGGCCCTTCTCCTATTTTTGATAGTAGGAAATTCATCAATCATCCCATCATCCTATTTCCGTGTTTATGCAATAGTAGCATATTTTCAGGTAAACCTGCCAAGTAATATTAAAGCTTCTATTGATTCCTAGAACAAAATTGTTTCAATAGGTAAATAAGAACAACAAATTGGTAGCTATAATGGCTCTCAACGTAAATCGGAACGTAGCGGATGCGTTTTATCGTTACAAAATGCCTCGCTTGTTGGCTAAGGTAGAAGGCAAAGGAAATGGTATAAAGACTGTCATCGTTAACATGACCGAAGTCGCTAAAGCTCTAGGACGACCACCAACATGTAATATTTTATTACTTTATTGTTACCAAAAAACTTGAATGGAAACATTTGTTTTCTTTACAGATCCAACTAAGTTTTTTGGCTGTGAGTTAGGAGCGCAAACTCAATTCGATATCAAGAATGATCGCTTTATCGTCAACGGAGCACATGAAGCAGGGAAACTACAGCAAATGCTTGACATTTTCATTAAGAAATTTGTTCTGTGTCCCGGATGTGACAATCCTGAAACTGTCCTCACGGTATATGTTTTCGCATAATTCACCCTGCTAACGTGTCTTACTAACATATTATAATTTAGGTCCATGCAAAAAAACAAACCATTTCACAATCTTGTAAAGCTTGTGGCTATAATGGCCAATTGGATATGCGCCACAAACTGACCACGTTCATCCTTAAAAATCCCCCTGGTATTTCCTCATTTGCATGAAGTGATTAAAACTGCATTCCTAATGTTCAACTTATCAATAGAGTTAAGCCCTGCTGCCCAAGGAGCATCTCTTACTGAAGGCAAGAAAGCCAAGCGAGGGAAGAAATCAGATGGCCAAAGCGGAGAGAAGGGCTCGGACGGATCCGAAAATGAGTTGGACGCAACAAATGAGGTCGATGAGGATGACTGGGCTGTTGATGTTAGTGCTGCGGCTGTGAAAGCTCGAATGGAAGATCTTACCAATGGCGCCAAGGGCCTTACTATTTCTGATGACATGGAAAAAACACCAAAAGAGCGCATCGATTTGTTCTATTCATTTGTCAAACAACGTCGCGACCAAGGAATGCTCTCAAAACCAGGAGCTGACAAGGACATAGTTTCGGAAGCCGAACGTCTGGATGTTAAGGATAAGGCACCACTAATTTTGTGCGAATTGATATTTGATAGCAATATTCTTTCCCAGGTAATACCCATTAGTAGATATATTGTTTAATATTTTCAGTTATTTCAAAATGGTAACGTTGTATACAGATGAAGACCTACCGTTCCCTGCTTTCCCGTTCCACTCAAGGAAACCCAAAAGCTCAGAAAGCATTGCTCGGTGGCGTTGAATGCATTATACAGCTCAACCAGACAACCTTATTGCCTAAAGTTCCACACATTCTTAAAGGGCTCTACGATCTGGATCTGGTTGATGAGGAAGTCATGATCGATTGGGGTTCAAAACCAAGTCGTAAATACGTCAGCAAAGAGCTCAATGCTGAAATTTTGGCTAAGGCTCAGGCGTTTATTACATGGTTGAAAGAGGCAGAAGAAGAATCGGAGGACGATTCCGATGAGTCCGATGTTGAAATTGAATATGACGATCGAGCAAGACCTACCACCTTAATCGAGCAGAAGAATGCAACTCCGCAGTTGGTTAAAACAGCTGTTAACATCAAGAGTGACGATAATGAAGATGATTTAGATATTGATGCCATCTAAAGATAGACACGGATTTCTTGATTCAAACAATATATTTCTTAGTGGTGCCTGGGACTTTATTCATCTAGCACTGTAGCCCTGGATTTAAGACCGAAACTATACGGCTTTTTTTCTTGTTTTCGCGTTTTCTCCTTTGCTTCGTAAACTTTCACTTCATAAAACTGTTTGGGCCATGTTGTGTTAATTTCTGATGGCCGTCACATTCATTTCCCTTATAGAATTTGCTGTTCGTTCTTCCAATAGAGCCTCCCCCATTCCCTTAAAAAAAATACACAAGATTTTCATCCAGTTATTCTACATTCAATCACCTTTTTTCATGAAATATTTAGAATTCATGTTAACGGAACCGCCAAACAATCGCGTGGTATTCTGTTGAAAGTAATGAATTATGGTTGGGCGGACACGTACACTATAGTTCTGTCGCAAAATACTGATTTAATGCCAAAATGTAATGGAAGGTAACGGAGCTGTATCATTTACATCTACAGTATTTGAAGAGCTATGTTGCCTTAAAACCGCATTATCTTATGTATCGATAATCGTGCGTACCCGCGATAGGGAGGTATCGCAATGGTTTGTCAAGTCATACTCGTACATACCGCAACAAAAACTGGCAGCACAGACTACTTTTAGTAATGGTGGAAAAGGCGAAGTGACGTGTGCTCTACGAAACGAAATTCAGCTCGTACGGAATCTGAAGAGTATCTCGACGAAATTAGTTGGTGTCTTCGTTGTCTCCTAAACCGCTGCAGTCCTTGTAAGTTATATTCCTGAAACATCACACTAGTTCGAATTCTAAGGCAACATTTCGTTCTCTAGCTTGTACAGTGACTTTTGGAATGTATTCTACAAAAAAATTTTGTATTGCTAAAGTTTCTTCCAACTGTAATGGACGATGAAAACGAAAATCGGAATGTTAGAAGTTTTTTCCCTTGAAAGATTGCCCAACTTATATGTAGCTCTACAGGAGACATATATAATGCAAGAAAAGTAAAGTGAATATTTAAAAAATAATTTTGAGTTATTTCTTTCTCGTTCAAGATCTGGTAGTATTTCTTATTGTTATAAAACCAGTTATAATTATTCTTTGAGGCAGGCTAGAACGAAACTGTACAGACAAGAGATGACAATTCGTTCCTTTCCCTTAGGCCCACTTTCACCTGACATTGGATTTACATGGCCACTGGTCTTATTTAGTAAATGGAGGCCATCAGCTTTGCTTTCTTTGTTTTCGTTTGTATTCTCGCCCACTTCCGGTGCGGCTTTATGATGTACCTGTTCCTGAAACCAGGGGACATCGGTAACGCCGAGTGCTTTCCATGTTTTGGCCTGCAGCGAACCCTTCATTCGTTAAGTTTTTATCGAGCCCATCTTCGATCGCATTTATCGTCAGTCACACGAGTCAGCTGATTTTTCTGCTTTATACTAGTGAACCTACTTATTGATATGATTCATTGACTCGAAGCAAATGCGTCTTTCGTGTAAATCATTATCTCTCATATGTGTTTCAGTATAACATCTCAACCTGGAATCACTAGCCGTAGCAATCCATGTTTCTTAAAACTTTTGAGCTAGACTGTCCTACAAAATACGTATAGAATCGATAGTTTGGAGGCCGATACGGTAGACTACCTTGCGATGACTGGTTTGCGGGTTTTACGCATCGGTTCGGGCGGCGCATGAGCATGCGCATTGTTATCCTGTTTGGGCTGAGAAAAAAGAATCAATATAGCGTGAAGGTAATGTGCTGGAGTTTCGGTGAGCGTATGACGTGTCGTTGCTCTCGGGATACGAAGGCCGCATCGTTTTCTTTCTCGTCCTTTAGAAGTAGACTTTAAAAAGCGCGTGCTGTTGTGTCTCCGTGTGTTCCCTGTTTGTGAAGTTGATGCAGTGGATTGCTGAATCCTAGCGGTTTTATGCGGTCCTGGTGAAAATTTTGAAACTGCGAAAAAGTGCGAGTAGATCCCCGGATAGTGGAAACAAGAACTCTACTAGAAGCCGTTAAGTGTCCACCGTCTAATGTTTTTCAGGAAAACCTGTCGGTGATGTCATCGGTGCTGCAAGCACATCGTTTGTAAGTCGGCATTTTTCTAAGTCTAGCTTACGGCGTAGCGTTATTTTAAGGTGTGGCACACAATTATTCAAATTTTAACTAGACATTACTTGTCATTCCTCTCCGGTGAAACTTCCCAAATACTTTAGTATATGCCGCTGGCCAGTCACGCACTATGCTCGTCACCGTCAATGCACAACGGCCGTTCTCACAGCGTCGTCTGAAGGGTGGTTGTAGACAATACGAGCGCCTCTCGCTATCGATATAACCACCAACTTCCGTCTCCCTTTGCGATTCAGACGTCATGATTTGTTTTGTTTTGTTTTCTCTGTTCAAAGGCGCAAGTTGGAGAGCATCAGCAAAGCCACAACCATGACTCAGGAGGAGATCGTCAGCAGCACCAAGACGGTGTCACAGGGCTTAGAGGCCCTGCGAGCTGAGCACCAGTCCATCCTGCAAGGGCTGAATGGATCTCTTAAAGCCGCCACTCAGGAAAAACTGGATGCTAACGTTATCGAAGAAAAGGCCAATCTGATACAAAAATCGCTTGACATGATCGATCTTGGACTCGGAGAGGCACAGGCAAGTGTTTTGTTCTTTGCCTATAGTCCTTCAACAGTAGTAATTGATATTCGAGACTGTTTTATCAAATTTCAGGTAATGGTGGCATTGGCAACTCATTTGCAAGCTTTGGAAGCAGAAAAGCAAAAGTTACGTGCACAAGTTCGTCGATTGTGTCAAGAAAATGCTTGGCTTCGCGACGAGTTGGCTAATACACAACAGCGACTTCAGGCTTCAGAGCAAGCAGTTGCCCAATTAGAGGAGGACAAAAAACATCTCGAGTTTGTCAATACCATCAAGAAATATGATGCCGACCAGGTATGGCATCGATCCTTTTTTCGTTCCTTTTGACCGAATGACAGAAGAATTCATTGCATTTGTAGGAGGAATCCACATCGGACGTTTCACATAAAGATAAAAGCGATGATCCAACTATTGATCTCTTTCCGGACGACGATGCCGACGAACGTGGCCGTAAGTAGTGTTTCTTTTTTGGTCATTTCCTCAGTCAGAAGTGGCTGGTTTAACCATTCTTTTTATGACATTAGCCATGTCGCCTACTCCACCTTCGCAACTAGCACAGCAAGCCAACGCAGGATACGAGATTCCAGCTCGGCTTAGGACGCTGCACAATTTGGTTATTCAGTACGCTTCACAAGGACGCTACGAAGTAGCTGTTCCGCTATGTAAGCAAGCGCTAGAAGATCTGGAGAAAACGAGTGGACACGATCATCCTGACGTTGCCACTATGCTGAACATTCTAGCCTTAGTCTACCGGTACGAATACGATAAAAACCGAATGTAAAAGAACACATTTCTCAAAGATTTCACTTTTGCAGAGACCAAAATAAATATAAGGAAGCCGCTAATTTATTGAACGATGCTTTGAGCATTCGGGAGAAGACATTGGGTGAAAACCACCCTGCCGTACGTTTCTTATGACATTCCTAACTGGCCAGTACAATCTATCTACAATGTATGCCATTCCTATCCAACAGGTTGCTGCGACGTTGAATAATCTGGCGGTTTTGTACGGCAAGCGCGGTAAATACAAGGATGCTGAGCCTTTGTGCAAACGGGCACTGGAGATCCGCGAGAAGGTCCTTGGAAAAGATCATCCCGATGTTGCCAAGCAGCTCAACAACTTGGCCTTACTTTGCCAGAATCAAGTAATAGAATGTTTAAATGCCGTTCAAAGTGTTCGGTTCAATGAGTTCTCTTTCACCGTCACAGGGCAAATACGAAGAAGTCGAGCGGTATTACCAGAGAGCACTAGAAATCTATGAAAGTAAATTGGGTCCGGATGACCCAAATGTAGCAAAGACCAAGAATAATTTGGCTTCTGCATATCTAAAACAAGGAAAATACAAAGAAGCCGAAGTTTTGTACAAACAGGTGTTAACAAGGGCTCACGAACGCGAATTCGGAGCTATCGATGGTAATGTTTTGTTTCAAACATTTTGTCTTTATCGATCTAATCGAAGTTTATTCCCATCTAAGGCGATAACAAAACCATCTGGCAAGTGGCCGAAGAACGCGAGGAAAACAAGGGACAGAACAAGGGGAACACTCCGTATGGTGATTACGGCGGTTGGCATAAAGCAGCCAAAGTGGATTCTCCAACAGTCACAACTACTCTAAAGGTAACTAAGATGGAATTCAACCGCCTAATTACGACCAATGCGCATGTTGATGACCCCATTTTGTGGCATTCCAGAATCTTGGCGCTCTGTACCGACGCCAAGGCAAGTACGAAGCAGCGGAAACCCTCGAGGACTGCGCCATGCGCAGCAGTAGCAGCAAGCATCCGCTGGATATGAACCGGCTGCGGAGCTCAAGACGCTCTAACGAACCCAACGTAGACACAAAGTAGGAAAAACTTCATGTGTTTAAATGTGATTTCAAAATGTAATTGGTTTACGTCTTTGTCGAATAGGACGCGAAGTGCCAGAGAGAGTGCAGCTCGACGGGGATCGCACGAGTCCCTGGACTCTGTTCACACGGAGGTGTCCGACGAGGTGAGCGCAACCACTTTAATTAACTAGGCAATTCTAACGTGCTTGAAAGTAAGCCTGTTTCTGGCAGTTATTAAAGTTTTCTGAAATGTAAAACAAGCAAAAATGAAAAGTAGCAACAATGAAAGAGATAGAAAGGATCCATCCTTCAGCATGAGTAGACGGATGTTGCTGGACACTTTTTTTTCTCATTTCATCTTGTGTGTGAGTGTAGAGGCACTTGGGTCGTCATTGCGCATTAGTGGCTCGCTGAGACTGTTGAAAAGACTTTTGACCGTGAAAGAGGCTGCCAAACAGAAATCCGTCCAATAACACCGTCATTAACTACGCGATTTTCGTTTGACTTGGTTTCCCTTTAAAACGAACACTACTGCATGGTTTTGCTGACATATTTCATTCTGTTACTTCCTTTGCTTGTTTTTATTTGCATGTCTTATATTTTAACGCTTTGATCAACTTTTCTTGTAGTAAAATCTTTTGGTTCAGCAACAAAATAGCTTTCAAAGTAGTTTAGCGTTTGAGATAATTTTTTCTGATTTTTTTTCTTTTTTTTTTTTATTTGTTGTTTTTGTTTTCCATCTTTTTCTTTTTTTTTCCTTTTTTTTTTTGGTTTCTATTTACATATTTCCTGTGGCTGTGGCGTAGTATCCTCGCCACTCCCTTCATTCGTCTTCCGACATTGATTCGCGTCCCGGTTCAAGTCAGGGTCAAGGGCCCGGCAGCCTCCGCAACAAGCTGTTCTCCGCTTTGGGACTCCACACGTGACCACGTCTTACCTTTCCCCGAAACAAAAAACAAAACCATCCGCAACTACGGCTCTTTAAAAAATTTTATCCATACTTTTCACCCCTCCTCTGTCCATCCGACCAAAAGAGGAAGCACGGCTCTGGTTCTATCGATACGTCTTTACTTTCATCTTTCTCTATTGATATTCCATTGGCCTTCTTTTCTCCAGCAAAGAAAAATCGTAGATGCAAGGTTAACATGGCGGGAGTGTTGAATGTGCATGGGAGTCAATATCCTCCACCGTTCAAAAACTCGCATCTCAGTCACGGTTAACCTTGCTTTGGAACGTCAAAACAATTCAGAAACAAGTCGATAGTCCAGTTGTCTATTTTAGGATCGCAGAGAAATATCCTTAGCAAACTGGATTGATAGAAACTTTCATATGCCTTTGCAGTTATTTGCACGCCTTTAATTAGTTTTGTCTTGGGTGTAAATGCATCCCACTCGATGAGCTTATCTTGTTGTTTCAATCGGTAGGTTGCCTCTAGCAAGGAGAAGTGATAGGTTGCAAACACTCCCGAGACTGAGATGGCGGATGCGCGAGAATTGTTATACATAAATCAATGAAAAACAATTGTCACCTGTATTAATGGCCAACGTTGCTCTCCCCAGTTACCTTCCTATCCTCAATCATAACTTGCCCTGCTAGCTTTTCAGATTTTTTCTGGTCACCAAACCCTTAAATGCACGATAGAAAACAACCTTCATGTTCTTCTTTGCTCGGGAGGAGTGGCATAAAATTTTCTAAAATGGAAAGAAATTGCCATTATCGCTCATCTTTCTCAAAAATTTTGTTTTATTTATTTTTTTTTTTATGAAAAAAAAGCGTTCCCATTTTTTTTTATTTTGCGGTAAATGATTTGTTGCTTAAAAGTTCGAAGTTTCTATCATGTTTCCGGTCGTTTTGATTTTTATTCGGCACATTTCCGCAGATTTTCCTCAATTCCTATCTCGATATATTAGCCTCAGTCGCCTCACCGTCGTCCCTATCCCCACTTTTCAAACACCATCACCGTCTTAAAATTATAAGTAGACACCATGCCATTGTCTTTGTTACAATATTTTCCGCGCATAATACAACATCTAAATGGCTCAAACGGTTTGTTTTTGGTCACACATTTTAAGTTTCGACTGTCACCCTTCGTAACACACACGGGCAGTATCGGAGGTAGTTTCAACGCAGTTGGATATCATCCCTTTCACATCAACGTGTGAAAAATGATATCAACTGATTATCGTCCTCACTAATGCGCAATGACCCGTGCTTGAATTTTGATTTTGAATCATGCGATAGCTGCAGCTTGTTGGTAGATTTGTTTTTAGAGTATTGCCTGTTAGTGTGGACTATAATTGAAATCTTTTGGTTTTTCATTTAACCGAAATTTTCCGTGTGTGTTTTTTTTTTTCTCCTACTTTTTCCTTTTTTCCATTATTCTATTGCTTGTCTGTTCGTGATTGTTTTCGTACGACTTGGTTGATGTCTTCCATCGAATCCTCTACTATTTCCCTGTTCCTCAAACAATTCCTTCGCTCTGGCAAAAACGAAATGCGATATGAACAAAGTGGGTGGGCCGAACACGTCGCAGCGGCTCCTTCTCTAAGCTGCGTGCATCCATCCGGAAGAGCAGTGCAAAACTAATGCAGAAACTGGTCACAAGAGATGACCCGACTCCTTCCCTGGCCATCGACTTCCCTGCGGGTTTGGCTTCCAGGTAGGTCTTTGATTGATTCCACCCTCCACTTCTCGATTCGTCGAACCATTTCCAATTCCGCATCGACCTCATATTTATACCTTTTTACTACGAAATAATTTTTCTACGCAAGACACCAAAATTCTTTCATTCTTTTTTTTTGAAGCTAGTTTCTGCTTGGTATCAAATAACATGTCATTTTAATTTGCTAGTTTTGCTCAACCCCTTTAAGTATGACTATTTTGACAAATTGAGTTTAAAGTTTATGACGCGTGGCTATTTGTACATTTTGGCTTGATTTGAGTATTGCTTGTCGTTTCGTGTTTCTTCAAGTTTTTGTAAGCTTACTGTTGTGTAAAATGACGGAGCACATTTGGTGGCACTCGGTGGTTGTTAGGTGCGAGAGGTATTGCCTTCGCCCTCAGAGCGATCAAGTGAACAACTTTTCATTATGCTCGATCATTTAAATGTGAATTATGCAAAGAATAAGTGCATTGGTTATTAAATTTCTCGTATTCTTATTACGTTACAGCATGAAGCGGTCAAACTCACTGTCCGTCCTTAATGCCCAGTTTCAGCGCGAACAGGTAATTGCTATTTCCTTTCTTTCTCAATCGAATTCCGTTAGACACTTCAGGTTGTTTGTCACGTACAGAGCCTTATTAGCAACTTGATGGGACTCCGCGGTCGGACAACAAGCACGGAATTCATTCGCCCGTCTCTCACTGCAGCCACTGCTAATGTTACGTAGCATGGGCGCCTCTTATGCGTTGTTCAACGATATTTTCGCTCATTTCGTTTCTTTTTGCACCTCTGTTTATTATTTCGTTGCGCTGTGATTGTGCAGTCCTAAATCATTTAGTTATAAATGACAACATTGACACCGTCTTCTGTGAGGCTTTATTTGTCTGACGGGATTACGTATTCCTGCTTAATTAAAATTGCGTATTCCACTCTCTTTCCTTTTGTGCAACAGCTGAGGGTCTGCCGATGCACTCATTTTGTTTGATTTCACCTGACTTCCATGCCTAATCGCCGTCACAGTGGTATTTCTGTTGCTCTGCGTCACCTTCGGGAAACTGTAAACTTCTCGTTATAAATTAGTGCTGTTTGAAGACTCGCGCGAACCATGTATTGGAGAATAACTTGAATAATAAATCTTACTTGCTTTGATTCCTGTATTCGTTTCTTAATGGTATATGATCCCAAGACATGAAACGTCAAACACATGGAACAGCAAATATACGGAATGCGGAACGCCGTTTGGCCTAATTTTTTAGAGGTATCTTGTATCGCCATCTAATGAAAACCGAGTGTCAGGCTTAAAAATAAAAATAAGCCCGACTTTTCATACTCAACGGTGTTCTCGAAGCTCCCGATAGCCTTGGAGAAAATAAATCGTCGTCTTGTTAAAATTGAACACTGATTTTGCTTAAGTTACTAGGAGCCCTCAGCCCCTCACTCCGTTCGAAAAGTTCCCGATAGGGTCCGGCCTGGTCACCATAAAATCCCGGAGATTGTCGGCAAAACTGACGACTGGTGATATCCGACTAATCAAGAAAATCAATTTATTAATATTATACAATTATTAATATTTTGGTGCCTTAATACAAGATCTCGTGGCATACGTAGTAGTGTAGATGAGTAATAATGTAGGATAATGTGAGTAATAGTGTAAAATGAGCCTCAGCCAAGTAGCCTGTTACCGAATGGCATTTCGTTCCGCCTTCACTTCGCCCGTTGCTCCGTCCAATCCTCACCCATCGCTTCATGGTTGCCCAGTCTTCGCCTCGTTTTTGTGCTATCGTTGTATGTTGTAACGTGTAGCAATGTCCTAACAGTTGTCCACAAAAAGATCTCTCACCCCTTAGCAGCAGACCATATGACAATAGGAGCTCTGCGAGTGAGATAGCTTTAGCACTGAACAGTCAATTAAGAAAGAATGAGTACTGGAACAATCATACCACCACAACACATTTGAATTTGGATTTTCAAAATACCTAATTCAGCTCACCCTTTGTCTCTTATGCTTATCAGTGTAGAACATATTTGAAACTGCTTGGTGATCAGGAATGTAGATGAACGTTCTCTTACGTATCTACTCAGACTCCACAATAAACGCATTCACGCATAAATCCTTGGCGGGTTAAAAACATCAACTGGAGGCCTCAACAGGGGCCCTATAATACCAACACCAATTTAGATTTCTGGAGAAAAGAAAAAGAAAGTGGAAAAATGAAAAAAGAAAAGAATTAGTAAAAAAAAATGACCAGTTAGAACCTTTAACATTAAGTATCATAATTCATAACTAGGACAAATATTTACCATACGAGTTGTTGAGTAAGTTACCAATGAAACGCAATAGTTCACGAACTTATTGTACAGAATTTCTTTATAATAATTTATAATAATTCTTAATATTTATTAAGAATTTTTGGAATGGCAATAAAAGCTTACTATACTATCTGCTCCTATTAACCCCTATCAGAAAATTGTTACAGTCGAATGCCTCTACATTGTCTTCACTGGATTCCTTGGACCACTCATGGCACAATGGTAGCCTACTGCAAACAGTTCTAATTAAACAGAACATTTTTTCTATCAAGAACCGTCAGGAACTTTGCGAACACCAAAAACCAACACAGGTTTTTAATTTCTAAATAGCTGTAGGCAGTCCATTTCATACCTTTCCAACTTAAATGCGTGTGGCATTCATATTGCGCACATATTCGTCTGTTATGTGAACGTTTAATGGATGTACCTTACGGTTTCTTATAAACTAAAAGTAATGCGTTTTTATTTATTGGGTAATCAAACCTTATATATTTTACCAGAAAACGTCTCTGTCTAAATTTTTATACTATTAGATAGAATTATATAGTACCGACGGTAACTTCCTTGTGGTGCTCTGGCTCCTTTTGACTTCCTGTTTTTCACGGTGTTTGCCTCTCACCACCGCATTGCCTTCAATTTAGCATGCTTGAAACAACTATGTAAAATTGCAATGCTACATTTTTATTGTTTAAAAAAATCTTTTAGAGCTTTTGCTTTTTCCCAAAATAGTGATGTGCTACGCTAAAGCTATGACGTTAGTTTGTGATATGTGTGCACTTCGCTCTTCGTTGGATTGCTCAAAATAATTTAGGTAACCAAACATTCACGGACATACTATTACCTCGATGCAGTCCAGCAGAAATAAAACGGAAGCAATTATACGCAAAGCGAAGACAAAAATAAACAAACAGACCCTTGTACTTTGCACATACATTAAAGGCGGCGATTTCTAATGTGTATGTTGCAATGCTGCCCACCGTTTTTACCGATTGCTCGTCACAACACACACAAGCGCAACTTTGTAACATGTTTTTCAGTTAGTCAGCAAACGGCCTTGTATAAAGAAGTGCTTTGTGCTTCCTCAATTTTTTTCATCTTCTTTTTTTACAATCTACATACACAACTCGTAGTGCCTTTCGCATCGTTTCTTAAAACTTGTTTCATCCAAATCATATGGAAGGCATGAGTTTGTGGGATAGTTTTCGTGCTAGGTACAGCACATTATGGGCGAACTTTCAAATGGCTCGGCCAGAACGATCTGATTACGGAGGCGAATGCTGTGGATTGGATGACTCTGATATTGTCCTTATTGCATTACTTTTGCTTGTAACTGCGCTTCTGGCTTATTTACTTCTGGCGGCTACCGTAAGCAGTGGCAGAAAGAAACGAGCAGTCAATATTCATCAATCTGACTCCTCTACGCCTTTTACGTCGTCAGGTAACTATTGAATGTGAGGGTTCACTAGGAAACTGTAAGAGAAAGTGAGCAATGTAGAATGTACTTGAAATTTCTATGGTGAAAGCCTTTTGGTCTGGTCTAGTCCCTCGTAGAAACAAACCGCTGATGCATCTTCAAAAATTAATCTATTCAAGTGCATGCAAGTTTTGAGAATTAGCCATGGGTGTTGCTCTAGTAGTAGTAACTAGTAACAACTTGAGTAGCCTGGTTTGGTATCGTCAATATAAGTGTAATTACTGATTACTGATTAGTCATTAACTTGAATGGGAACTTGAGACGGAATGGTGGAATAAGACACGGATACAAAGTAACTGAGAATTGAAGCTTGATTGGCAACGAGCGGCAACGGTTAATTGAATGTTCATCGAATCGCAAGAAAAGCTCTTGCGGTAAAACGAATATCCGTTTTGGTTTTGGCTTGAAGCACCACTGCGGTTTTTATTTTCCAGAATATTATGAAATCGTCAGAAACAAGTTTTTGTATGCTGAAGGTGTGAAATTTCATTTTCGACTAGACGTACAATAAATCTCAGATAGGCTATGTGATCCTACAGACGTCAAGGAAACTTTGAAACCTTACCAAACAATCACTTTTACGATTCGGTGAGAATACGGAAAGCTAAGAAACTGTTGGCTTAGACAAGTTGATGTGTGATAGTTTGCTTTTCCGTGTGAGTGCGCTCGGTAAATTGCTACCAATTTCTTACGGTCTAGCGCCCTAAACCTTCGGGATACATTCCTCAACTGAACAGTGACTGTGTACCAATGGTTCTTCTTTAGTCATTCAATCCTGTTGAGCAATGTAAAAAAAAATTTCTGAGGTAAACTCTTGTTCATTCGTTCGGTGCCCTTAAAAGTGTATCTTGTTCGAGATGGCTCTTACGTGTCGCCTATATTCTAGCAGCGATGCACTTGGGAAGACAGGGAAGTTGACAAATGATCATCCTATCCTAACTTTTCATAGCTGGCCCATTCGCCCCCCTGTTGGTAAATCGAGCACAATTCGGTGCTGTGTGTCCAGGTTTTTCCCGGAAATTTGCGGCTGAATGCGGCCCGATGTGGCTGACGTAACAACTGATGTAATCGCTCCTGTGTTAAAGATGGTATAACGGCAAAACACCGTGGTTCCTATATAGTGTATGGAACCGACAGTAGATGGTATTCGGCTTGCTTCTTGATGATTTATTTGTCCAATTCAAAAAACAAAAGGAAACTTATGTGATAGAAAAATCATGTAAGTAAACTCCATATAGAGCCTTGGCGTTTAAAAGGATTCGCCGTGGTATTGAAAGTAAAAAAAAAAAACAGCCAGCCAATTGACGGCTGCGGGATCCAAATAGATGTCGAGTGGATCCCGAAAAACTTCCTCCGTTTGAAGCCTACTAATGATTCTGTTTATCAAGAGTGCTTTAGAAACAACTCACTATCCTAAGCAATATTTCAAACAAGGGAGAGCGAAAACTTATGTCTTTGCTTTGATAGATATCAGGCGGTATTATTCAAATCATATAGTAAAAAGTACGCTGGAAAGGCAATTAGCTATATCTGGTATAATCATCTGACAAAGCTGCTTCAGTTCTGGTGGATTCGGATGGATGGCATCTCTCATTCTCCCTTGCGTAACAAATATCACTTATGCAAGTAGTTGGTTGTTGGAAAATAGCATAAAAACCGCGGTTTACAAGGTGGACAAAATGAAACCATCGAGATGTTTTGCTGCCTGCTTACTGTCTATTTGAAAAAGTTTGCAAGAGCTTGAACGGTAACCCCTTTCTCCCATAAAGCGGTACCAAAGTTACTATTGTGTGTAAAGAGCCAAGCTTTTATAACGACTTTTGCCTCATTATGAAGACTTTCCACGCTTTGTGCTGCAAGGATTGCATACATGCTGGGTTTTTTAAAGACCGGAGGTAGGTGACTAAACTACGTACAACGAACACATGGTATTTTCGGCACTCTGTAAGCCAACATGGACCTATGGTGTTGTTTGAATTTCAACGGCAATCTCTTGCATACTTCTTATAGCAGTAGATATAATAGAAAATCAGCCTACTAAATAGTCTCTGTCGTGGGGTGTAATAAGTTGTCGGGAATCAAACAAACCTACTGCTCCATTCAAAAATCTATAGCCTATTATTCCCTATGATATCATGGTCGATCCCTTGGGCAAGCATCTCGTTTATAATAACAAATTGCTATTCCGTTCGACCTGTCCAACAATTCGTCTCCGGGAGGCCAAAGCAACATCTAGCTACAAGGGACAACACGTAACGGGTCAGTAGTTATGACTGTGACCAGTACAAATTTATTGACGAGGAAACTGTACGTGGCCAACGAGGCGGCTCAAGTCGAATTTCGTAAGTAACGGATTCTGTCGTTGCCTAATTTATGATCGTATGAAAAGTGCCTCAACTAAATGCTCCATTGAGATCGCGATTGAACGTCAGTAAACCCTTTTTATCATAAATTTCATGGTAACGTACGTTTTATGATGTCAGCACTTTAAACGGACAGTCAGGGGATATATCAGCAGTGTTATTTCAGCAGATTTCCTTTAAAATACAGTACGAAATACTTTACAGCGGTCACTAGCATTTTTCATCTCGTTAGTGACGACGGAAAGATCGATGAAGCTATTTAGGAATATCCATATCACTTTCAACGAACGCGATATTCTATTGCGAATAAGTCTAATAGAGTTAAGTTCTGTGTGTTATAGAAGGTTTTAGAAAACCATATGAGCTAATGGTCCCTTTTGCCTGCTGGGCCGAACTCCTGGGAGTGGAGGAGGAGCTTCCAGAACGATGCCCAGCTCTTTGCACGAGTGTGAAAGTGAAGAGCAAGGAAAAAGCTGGACAAAGGAAAAAAAATGTGAACAACACATTGATAGTGGCCGGGTAGCTTTTCTGACGTTGGACCATTCACACGGCTAGTCAGTTTCTTTCCGTCCAGAGTCGCACGCAGTACGCTCTTGTTTTCTTCCGTGCCCATCATACTGAAACAAATTCACGAATATAAAGCTGACAACTGAAGATAGGTGTGCTGATTTCAAGGTTCTAGAAGCAATCTCTTGCCATTTAATTTGCTAGGAAAAAAACAAGAATGAACAAGTTCATTGCTGTGCACACCGCCTGCAGTTTATTGCTGATTTTCATCGCCGGGCAAGCGGCCGAACATTCATTGAATCCACCCAGTATGGATGCAACCAAACGTTCCTTACCAACTGAGTATAATATGGCATCTAATTCTAATAATGATTTAGCTGGAGACGACATGGAAGAAGTGGAAGAAGAACTTGAATCTGAGATAGCATTAAAAAGAATGCTCAGTTACGTCACACCCCTGATGGCCATTTTTCAGCAGCATAAGAAAGCACGAAGAACAAACGGGTTAAATAAGCGATCCGCGAAAATGAAGCTTGATTATGAAGCAGAAGATTTGGGTACATCTTTATTTGGTGGGCTGGCTGAGGAAGGCCGGAAGCGAGGTTCAGGCCGGCGACCTCCTATGTACAAGTCTATTCAACAAATACAGCCGGACCGCAGTGGTTACGGAGAGTATTCGTCGGGTTCCAGTTACGGCGGAGGTGGTAGCTACGGCTGCTGCGATAAAAAGGACGATTTGCTGCCGATCCTTGCTCTCACAGCTTTGTCACTTCTTCTACTTTATTTGATTGCTATTGCAACGACCACTACTACTGCGGCTCCAGCAGTTCGCGTGAGACGTCCCCAAGCTCGATCGATTGATGATCCAAGCGACAACGATATCATTACTGAAGAAAACAGTTGGTCTGATATAGGTATAATAGCTAAACACTAGTATGGTCATTAGTATAATCAATTACTTGGGTGATTAGTCCTCCTGGTTTAAGGCCCACGCCACGAATAGCTGTTTCCAAATATGAGTTATATAGTTCATTGGCAAAGAGTTACAGAAAAAGACCAAAGGCAAAATCTTCCATATTCAAACGCGCTCTCATAGCCTCCATTGTAACAGCTGGTAGAAAACATATCGGAGCAACCTTGTTATGCCGTTAGCATAAATGTTATCACCGATGTCCTAAAGATGTATTTTAAGATGGCAGTAAGCTAGCAGGCAGTAAAAGACGTGCACACAGGAAATCTTTAGGGCTGAATTTCAAGGGCAAATATTTTTAAAACATTGAAAATTCAAGCTAAGATCCGATGCAACAGGGCAGGTATTTTGCCGTGAGCAATTGCGTTAACCTGTGTTAAACTTGAGGCTATATTGGCGTTAGTTGAAGTTAGAAACGTAACACCGCAACCAATAGTTGTAGAAAACTGAAGTTAAGATGACGCTGTTTATTTGTTGTTTGTGATGTTACTATGCTCTTTTGCAGAACTGATGGATGCACCCACCTGGATATCTATGGTAAATGAACTATGGAACGCTGACGAAGATGAATCCAGTGACGCCTGTGTTCTAAAAGCCCTTTGCCGGATGAACCGTTTGGCTCTAGATTCACCGGGTTCAACGGGTCTCGCTGTCTCGTTGTCCAGTTTGCCGCTTAGCTATCTGCTCCACCATCGACATCAGAGCGGCTTCCTGAATTACTTGGACGCATCTTTGACAGGCCGGTTCGGCGAGAATTGTACGGCGGTCTTCAATAACTGCCCGCATCTTAATTAATATGCAAATGTTGCAAAATCTTCACATATGCTACCTGATATCAGGATATAATATGCTTGATATTTGTATGCCGATGCTGTTTATAAGTTTGGCCAACCAACATTTCTTTCATCAAAACCCATATCTTATCCATTATCGTGACTATAGCTGTCACCTCCTTGATCGGGCATTTGTTTGCCGTATTTGTTAATTTTGTTTGTTAAATGAATGTCTTGTGTCATTGGTTATCGTTGCATTAGGGGCAAGGGATATATTTAATGTATTAGTAGCGTGTTACAAAGGGATTATGCAAACGGGAAATGTTTCCAATAATTGATAAATATACTGTTCATCAGGGCAACACAAATAAAGCAATACTTCGTTTTCATTTCTTTCATACTCCCTTTGGTGAATCATGCTGCATTATTAAGACTGATGGAAAATTTGACAGAATCGCCTGAATCAGTTTTGTCTCTACAACGATTAGAAATCTCTAGTCCCATTCTGTAAGGACTGGAAAAGTTCTAGGTCCTTTTTTGTACAAGTACTGAAATCTTTTAGTCTTATACTTCTAGTGAAATTTCCATGAACAGCAGCTTTACCAGCTTTCTTCTGATTTCCTCAATTTAAGTGCAATTTAATTAAAAGAGATATTTACGTAATGCAGTCATATTAGAGCTAGACTAATAATATATACAAATCCCATTGTTGGCCTTTGACTGGAGACTGCGCTTATTGTAACTGTACAATAATTACAGAAAATAATCACCATCATCCTTGATGCAACAGTTTTAAATTATAGACTGTAATGTTCTTTTTACGGTAGACTGCATAAATCCTTTTCCTTGCATGAAGATCTCTGATGGCATCCAAGTTACGTCTATCTTTCTTGATATTTGTCAAACGATCACAGTACTAAAAAAAGGTAACTGTAAGAGAAGTAAAATTATATTCGGTTTCCTAGAATAAGCACAAAAAAAAGCAACGGCCACCAATTGTTTGGCGGAACGGTCGCCATAATCCCAATCGCCTGCCCTTAAAAGAAGAAAAGCAAGAAAACGCTGGAATTTTTTGTTTGTATTATTTTATTTGGACTACATTCACTTTATGACAGAGGACCAATAAAGATTAATCGACCGAAACAGCCGCACTCCATTAGTATTGAGATGTATTCAGTACATTCTATCAGTTCATATAAGTGTGCATACAACGCTTGATCGATGATGCACAAGATTTTATTATGATAGATCTGGTACATATTTAGATTAGACTGATGTGTTGGCATGTCATTGTTCAATCAACTATGAATTCTCAATTATTACCGCCAGCCCTCGTCAAAACGTGTTTTACAACCGAGACTGCTGTAATGTTTTTTTTCTATTCAGCCAAAAGAAAAGTAAAAAACAAGGCACTGACAGTGGACCGTTTCTATTTAATCATAATTATACATCTCTGAAAGACTTTGCCTAATAGTGAAAAAGGAAATGTTCAGAGTAATTGTTTCGTGTATTATTCGTGCCGTATGTAAAGGTGAGCAAAAAAACACAGACAGGTGTTAGGTTGACGGCCCCATTTTCTTCACTCTAGCTCTTCCATTGCAATCCTGCTTTTTCATTTGCCCTCCTGCTAATTCTGAATGACAGCATCCACCCATCCGTTCAACACGTTTCAGATTGTCCGACGTGTGTTGAGCTAACGGAAGCGAAACATAGACGCATTGCAGCGTGCATAATAACATCAATTATATTGGCGTCCTATACTGTCGGCGTTGAAAGACATAAATCGTCCGTAACTGTCGGCATACTCGTCGACGAAGAAAGCCTGAAACGGGATTCCCCAATGCGCGCTCTTTCTTTAAACTGCTAGCCTGTAACCCTTTCTTTTTCTCACCACGAATTCTGACGTTATACTAGACGGGATACAAAATGTTTTAAATTTCGATGCTTAAAAAAGAATCAGAAATGTTTGTTAACCGTTATCCGCACGATTCCAGCCACTATGCGTGTTCTTCTATTCAGGACCTTGTTGCACATGTTGCACCAGTCATCGTTATTACTTGTTACACTGACGCACATTTTAAGAATTTCAATCAACTCTCTGACATATGCATTACTCAGCGTTTTACCTGCACAATGCACTCGGTGTTTTCAGCGTTCAGGCTCACATATAGCAGATTACAGGCCATAAAGAATTCAGGGAGTCAATGCCCTGAAATTCGACGCTTTTCACTTTAGCTTGGAACACTCAAACATCAAGGATGAACTTCCCATTTGCCCGGGGAGATGACGACCAATTGCTTTTTTCTGGCTGTTCTGTCTCACGCCAGTAGGGTTTCCCTATTAGTTATACTTAAGTCAGTGCTACCTTCCCGGGATGGGAAAAACATGTGTACTACGTAAAGGAGATTGCCAAGGAAAAGCTATACTTATACTGGCTACAAATAGAATCAATTACACGATAAAGCTCTCCACGGTGCGTCTGTGTCTTCGTATGTCAGTTTAAAATAAATCGACCAACATACAGTATTTCATAAAAAAGGCTGAAAATAGTAGTTCTGGAAAATATGGAGATTTGTTTGTAACCATGCCGCGTTTCATAAGTGATTTCTTTTGGCTTTATTAACGAAGGATGCAAGATGCGAAACGTACATTGTTATGATGTTCCTTAACATGACAGCAAGGCTTTGTAATTTTCTTGGAATTTGACAACAAGGTAGCTTGAGATTAAAGGATTAAAGTGCATACAAACAAAAACGGAACACAAATAACTCAGCTAATTGAGATTTGTATATACAGGCCACACACTGATATAATGGAAATCGCCGCTAGCCAAACCGCACACTATAATCGCGCATCATAAGTTGATAAAAACATTTTCCTTTTCCTGTGAATTCTATGGCTCTAGCTACAAGAGACACAGAATCAAAACAAAGGATTGGATTGGATGGAAAGGGCGAGAAACACGATTACGGTACCATCTCCTATACTGAGACTTGTGTGCCTTCCTCAGCCGATGAAGATTCAAAATTTAAAATCGTTATTTTAAAATAAAGCAAAGGCAGCGTGACTCCTTATAAATCGTCAACGGACGACAGGTGCAATGCGCGTGATCTCCCGCTGCATTGCCCCTCAAGCAGTCCTTTTCAAAAGGATCCAAACTGAAGCGTAACCTTTTAAAAAAACCTGTGGTTATCCGCTTCGGTAGATCCTTCTTAGGTTTTACTGATGGTGGCTAACGGTCTATATCAACCACGGGGTTCTTCAACAAGATGAGAAAAAAAAACCATACACAATTAATGTTATGTATGGTGTAAGAAAGGGATGATCATCTCACTTGTAACCCAACAGTAGTAGATGTATACGGGACGACAGGGAAATATTTAGCCGTCCTGCCTCGGAATAGGAAATGAAATTCATGCAATTGATACTGAATGTATAATTATTGTGAAGATAATTGTACGTCCGTGTCAGTCGCCATTGGCAACTGAATAGCATCTCGTCTGACATACTCTGGTCGTCGTTAACGCTTCTTTTTTATTTCTCTGAAAAGAACGATGAACATTTTTGAAGTCATAAAATGTTTAACAAATTGGGATTTGCTTGAGTTCCTTCTGTCGAGTGACGCAATCAACAGGCGAATTTCTCGCATCCCGTTACGGACCCGTTAGACGATAACACCGCCAACGCTCTAGGTCTCCCTTTTGCTCCGCATTTCTGTTTGAAGGGAAAGGTTACGGGCGGCAAATCGAAAATCGCCTCTCCGATGCATGGAACTAACAACTTCCATCTCCACCAATTCGGAGCGAGAACAGAAAAACGCGGGAGAGAAGACGTTCACGTATCTGCTACCCACAAGCGATGTTTGAAGCGGGAGAAAAACATATTTTTGAAAAGGCTTGTTCTATAACTTGCTAGAGGAACTTCTGAACGAAAGCGGATGGCCTTCGTGCAGGCCAAGACTGAATGATGGGAAAATACCGGCAGTCTCTCACCAACCGAGCCACTGTGCACTGAAATACGCGCTCTCCCGCAACCATTTGACTCGACAGTTTTCATCCTCATTTGTTTTTACTTGACAGATCATCGCATTGTTCTACCATCAACCTTCTTTGAACATAGCAACTGTTGGTTTTTTTAAATATTACATTAAGAAATTGGCGAAATCCCGTAATTCAGTTTGACGTCCCACCAGAAAATGAACTTCAAAACTGGCCCTCGAAGCATAATCCTCGTCTGGTGTTTATTGACGGTTGTTGTCATCGTGATCCACGGCCAAATGGATCGACAATATCCATCTCAGCGCTACTACGAATCTTTAGATCCGCAAGAGCGCGAACTGGACGAATTCGATCAATACAACGAGAACGTATTCAATGAAAAATACGACAGACCTTATGGTCCTAGACCTCAGCGACCATCATCTTACGGCATGGATCAAATCAGCCGGATGGGAGAGGATTTCAGGCTGCGCATGCAAAATTTGCGATCGATGATCAGCAGCTATACGCGGTATTCGTACGGAGGAGAAAGCTCAGGTAGTTATGAAGGATGTTGCGAAAAACTGGACTTTCACACTGTTGTGCCCGGATTCGTCCTGGTGGCCGTCTCATATTTGCTCCTCTTCCTGCTCAACGCCACCGTAACCAGCGGTCGCCGTCGTCGCATGGTCACCACATCACAAGAAGAAGAACAAAGTAAGTCAATTTTGGACAAGTTACCTCCGTTAAAATGTTCATCCAAAATCTTTTTTTTTTTTTTTCATTTCTCCTACTAATCATCTACAATAGCTCTCAACAATAAATCGTCAGGCATGTTGTCTTCGGAGTGTGAATTTCACCTCCTGACAGAGGTTTCTTTTCTTTGTTTTGTTTTACGAACGTTTTCAATGTCAGTACGTATATTCTGATACAGATTTGGTTGTACAATAACTGTAAGATTTAGAAAAACAAAATCGCTTCCTACATTCGACACTCACATCCTGATAGGGACAAGAGCGGGCACAGGCCAAAGAGAGAGGCGGAGTCGTCTAGTGAATACCGCTGTGGACGAGAAGAAAACCCGTTACGGGGCTTGTCGGTAATTGTCTAGCGTATCTGCAAAGCTGGCCATGGCAGAAAATGTGTTGTTCTTCATTCCGTAGCTGGACGATTGCAACGTCGGTTCTCTCTCCTCAATACAACAACAGTTCATAGAAGTAGCTATTGCGTCCAGTTAGTCTCTTGCAGGATCAGGGTAAAACAAACAAACGTTTAGCAGTCGTAGTTTTCCACAAACACACGAAAATGAAGAAATTAGTTATTTTTTTGGCTGCTCTCTTGTGTTCTCTGGCCATTATTTCTCATACGGGCCCCCAAAATGGTGCGGTTGAAGCAGCCGGGACTGACCAACAACTGGAAGACGAAAACAGTATCACCAGTGCGGAAGTTGAAACGAACATTGACGATGAGCTGGAATCGGAACGTCAATTGAAGCGGATGTTGAATTACGTCGCTCCCTTGATGGCAATCCTGAGAAGAAATCCAGCAAGTTCGGACGAGTCTTCGGCTCGCTCAGTCCGCAAAAACAAACGCAAATACTACGATTTATCTTACAACGACTTCGATTACGACCGTAATAGCTTCGATCGCGATAGCTTCGATCGCAATGGCTACGGTGGTGGAGGAGGGTACTGCTGCCAGCAAAAGGACGATCTTCTCCCTCTGTTAGCTCTTCTTGGTCTGGCTGGTCTTTTGCTTTACCTGATTGTGATTGCCAGCACAACGACAGCAGCACCGGCTGTTCGGTTCAGGAAACGCTCCGCTGAGGAAAACGAAGACGAAAGCAACTGGATCTCGACGGATGATGGAAATATTGGTAAGGTGACTTGCAATTTATCACTGAGAAACTTGTAATGGTTTACATAACACCTGGTGCCATATGAGGGTCTCAGTAGCATATAATGAAGCGGCCCTGCTGTTTCTTTATTTTGATTGTGGTATCGCCGAGGCATTCATTCACGTATTGTATGCAAGCTCGCCTAACAGCTATAATGTATAGATGGTTAACTAAAACCACCTGTTGCAGTTAACCACTAAATTACTCTATTTTATAAATCTTCATTTTGTGTGCGACAAGCGACAAATTTCGCTTGATTTGCAACTCTCTTTGTACGCGAGGTTTTTGTGAACGTGGGATTTTCGGTTTAACCTGGCCGAAAACACCTGGCACCCACGATTATATCATACTTGCTTTTGTCGCATGTGGACGAGTCATATTCACACAAACCGGGCATAGCTCCATTTGTGGATTAGTCAAGCAACTGGACAAGCAGATTTCTTTGAATCCGATATCACGATCTTGCCCATCTCAGCAGTTAATAATGAACTAGTCTTGTCCCTGCTTTGCAGTTCAGTTCGGTACTCCATTGCCTTCGTGTTAGAATTTGGCTCTTCGTCGTCCTCGACGTAGTTTCCTATCACGTTTAGGTCGATAATCAAATATTCTTCCGTGAGTTGTGAGAGTTACAGTTTGCTGTCGGCGTTACAAATGGTTAGACTCACCTATATGAGGTTGCCACTGGTTCTCACCTTGTTAGTGGCTCAGCTACGTCGTTCAACGTGGACTGAAGCCTCCGGAGATCACAGATGGCGAAATTATCGAGAGCCCAGTGACCGTTTAGACTCCGAACGTGAACTTGAAGTTATGTTAAGACAAACGAGGCCACTCATGTCTATCTTACGGCGACGTGAGAGTGAAGTTGGTCAACCCATTAGTCGTAACGGTGGCTATGGGGGAGGCTACGGTGGAGGAGGATGTTGTGGAAACAATTTCGACATCTTGGGTTTGCTGTCGCTACTATCTTCAGCGTTACTCTATTTGCTCTTTTTCACGTACATTGCGACGACGACTAGTGCCAACAATGGAAACAATGGCAACGGCGGTGGCGGTGGTGGTGGCGGTGGACGACGTAAAAGATATGCTCCTGAAACAGTCAGTGATTCGACTGTCGACAACTGGATCGACAATCCATCTAGTCAGTACAGTGGTAAGATAACAACGGGGAATTAAGCTTTTATGCACATCTCTTTGATTAGCTGATAACTGGTTTCAGTAAAGCTTTTTTTTCGTGATTGTTAATCTTGGAGGCATCCCCTATGGCTAGGCTGTCAAATAAGCTATGAAGGATGGACATGTAACTTCGTGCAGCAAGTGACGTGTTAATGGATTAGATAAATTATGATAATAATGGCAATAAAACATGTTGTCCACAGTTATTAAGATTAGCCCAAGCAATGCAGTTGCGTGCTTCCCATATTTTCAGTTACAGTCGGTTGATTAAATTAGAATATAGAAAAACGAGTTCCTCCACTTTTGACAGATTTGGTCAATTTTGCAAGCTATCTATAAAACTGGACCTTTCTTGCATTTGGTAGTTCAATTTGGATTCCCATTGTAATCGTACATTGGAATTCTTTTGTTGTTTACCTACTTGTACCGATTGCATTCGTTTTTCTGACCGTTAAGTTTTTCACAGCTACTTTATAGCGATTGGGAGTTTCATTTCTTATTCTTAGCGCGATAGTGTCAAAATAGATAAAGCAGTCATAAAATATAAACAGCTTTAGTAATATTTTTCGGTTTACCAAGCAGATCGATTTATTGAGCTCCGTGATATGACATCTCTTTCTTCGTACAGTATTACTAAGTTACCTAATATGACGCTATAAAGTCGCCGGCCGTTGCCAATTTCTTTAAAAATGCCAAATATTGCTATAAAATGTTGAGCGTAAACATAGCGTTACAAAGGAGAGGCGGTTGTATTTTTTGCATTATTCTTCTTCACATCTTTCACTTTTAAACGATGTTTGCGTTTTTGTGGAAGTTATTTTTGTTCAGCTTGGCAAATTACGAGAAAATTTCGAAATAAAATCGTAACAAAAAGGAAACTCATAAAGAGCAAGGCAGCGTAAAATGACATTTTATCTCGGCTGCAACCAACCATAGAGCTGATGTTGTTCAGTCACTTGAATGCTTCCCCCTGTGCCAGGATTTGGATTTTTATTTTGTGGTCTTTGCTAGTTGCGTAACTTCTGGCCACACAAAAAAAATCTAGATATCGCTTAGTGTAACTCTTCTGCCTTTGACTAAACGAATTAATAGCTCATTTTTTTAAGTCTTTAATTTTGATGTCCATGAATTGTTTCATCTCTTGCAGAAGCGAAAATGCTGTGACGCACAAATATTATCGTACTCAACTACGACTCTTCTGTTTGTTTTTTTCCGCACATCACAAACGAAAGTTCGGTTGCATTTCAATATAAAGGACGCTCTTTAACGTTTTTTACCTTAAAAATTATTGGAGCCTCAAATAAAACAAATTAAAAAAAGGCCGCAGAGTTAAAACCCACAATAAATATGGATCCTTGTCCCAAGGAGAGAGAAGACGCACAATTGAGTGCGAAGAACTCACAGATAGGGAAAACACTCACGCTTGTGGTGACAACCCGTTATTATCGCTAATGTTTTTTCTTATAAACGGCTGGTTTCCAGTGAATTCAGGTTTTCCATTATCAATTCTCAGGCGCTATATACCCCATGTTTGATTCTTATGGCCATCTCTATAACCGATTACTGCTGCGAAAACTTTCATTTGGTTATTAGTTGGCAGTATCGAAGTGGCAGTCTAGTCGGCTTGTTGTTTTTAATCGCAATCCTCTTGATAGTCCAGAAAAATCCGATTCTACATTTGTTTGCGTTGCAAAATGGTTTATGCTGGTTTGTTCATTTGAAAACACTTTTACTTTCCAAAATGGACAAGGCGTCGTTGACGTTTGTGTCAGTGTTTGTCGTCATCTTGTTGATTGCTCAAAATGTTGAGCTCGTGAGAGACGTTTTCTACGAAAATGGAGATGACTTCCGTTCGAGTTCTTGGTTGGACAAAACTTACTACCAGGATTACCAAGATTACGAGTATCAAGACGAGCAAGTTTCAAGTTTGAGTTTAACTCTGAAACTATTGCCGTTGATTGTGATCAACATAGTTCTTTTCTTGGTTCTTTTTCTCGCCGCCGTTACCACCACAGCAACTAATGGTAAACGGAAGCGATCCGTTCTACTGGATGACAACTTTGGGCAGGACGCAGACAAAGGTTGTAGTTTTTTTTACCTTTCCGTCTCTTTTCAATCTTGTCGCTTGCTAAATTTAGAATCGACCTTTTCGATATCACGGTTTGTTACCTCTTGTTTAAGAAGAAGTGTTAGTGGCTGACAATATTTCATGCGTATAGCGCAAGTCCACTCTGTTCGCCAGCGAATGGTATATCTGCTAAACGGCAGGTGAATGGAACATGACGAGTCGTGGGCTCTCGGGGCTTTCGTGAGAACCATTGACCATTAAACGGGCCGTGACCGAACATTTCCGATATTTTTTCTTAGGCTACTTATTTTTTTTTCTAACTGAAAGGATTGAAAGCAAAATTTTCAGACCTCTGTGTGTAGTGCATGCGGTTTTCCCGGAAACTTACTAAAACAACCCCGATTTTTGATTTCACTTTTTAAACACAAAATGTGTTGAGTAAGACAATGTTGCAAGTAGACATAACTGGCGAAATAGGAGTTAGAAATGATAACAACTTGATTAATTGTATCAGACTAGTCTATTTCGCTTTTCTAAGCTTGTAAGTCAAATACGTGCTGTCGATTCAAAAATCAAATGATGGATTATGGCTTCAAGCGGACTTGATTTAAATTTTCTTTTGCATCAAACTAAAAACATCTGTCCTATTCTTTGTTCATTGCTCCTCCTGGTTTTCAGACGTCAAGAAATAGACTCGGATATGTTCTTACGTCCGAAAGCCAGATCACGATAGAGGCGGGGCGAAGGTGATACAGAGTAGGAGGAGCTTTTTTGATGTACTTCGCTGCTGGACGTTATCAAAGCGTCCGGTTCCTAGATAGTGATGGACCGTTGTCGTTCCGTGGAGCTCTCTATCTCATTTTCTCTCCATTTGGTGAACTGAACGCTGCAGCGCTAGTGTCCAGTCTTCTGCATTTAGTTGTTGGCTTCACATCAGACACCAAAAACGAGCCTTGTGATCATTTTCCCAGCTATCGGCTTTCATATTTGGTTCCCACCTCTTGTGATTTTACCCTTTGTTACGATGATCAAATTAAAAGCCATTGTAAGACTTAGCACCTGTCTCTTGCTTCTGACGGGATCTTTGAGCCATCAGGCTGGTACCGACGAGAGTTTGGACTCTGAGAATGAACTGAAGCGCATGTTGACCTTCGTCCGACCATTGATGGCCATTCTGCGAAGTGATCCGCGGGTCAAGCGTTCAACCAACCTGCTTGCAACTGATTGGGTTTCATCTTCACGTGCCATTCCGAAAAAGGAACGAGACGGGGGAGGCTACGGTGGAGGAAGCAGTGGTGGTTACGGCTATGATTCTTGCTGTGACGAAGGACACGACTATTTGGGGCTAATCTCAATCATTTCACTCGGCCTCCTCTTCTTGTTCCTGATCCAGCTTCTCAGTACCACAACAGCCGCACCGGCACGTAAAAAACGGTCGAATAACAAAGACCTTCTCTCCCTTGAACAGCTTCTCACGGAACAGGATATAGGTAGGAAGCAATTCGAAATTAAAAGCTGTAGGTTGTTCGAATTAGAATGTCACGTTTGCTTTAGTTTGTAACCTATTCAATTGTCGAAATCACACAATCTTATTTACTGGACATGGAACGACCAAAAGCGTTGTTTACGATAGCAGTGAAAAAGGGGGCAAGAAAAACACTTTCATGTTTTGTGTTATCCTTTGAGGTTTAATCGCTTTCTCACACGGTTACCACATCTGCACATTTAGACATTTATCTGCCATAATGTTGTGTATGTCGTGGTATTACCGCTGGTCTTGTGTGGTAGACTATTTTGAAATTTCTTCGTCTTGTCTTATGCTATAGTATTTTCATATCCCTGTCAGGTTCAGTGCCTTCTGAGGATCACCTCATTAGCACACAGCAAAAATTGCGGTAAAATCTTCTGCGTCATCCACTACTTGAAATTCGTTGACATTTTCCAGAAAATTAATTCTACTGAAATAAAAAAGAGCTTGTTCACTTGTCGTCATCTGCGTACGCAAAAAATATCCTGTGAGTCACGCAAGCACGTAGCATTTCTTTAACAAGCACGGTAAACGAACTAAAAATTTATTTATAGTGCCGATATCTTTCTTGTTCATATCGAATTTCAATAGATCTAATTTGTGAATCAGAAGAACGAAAACGTGTGCAGGGCCATCATTTCACGGATGAAATTGCGTTCTGTCATGCGTGTTCAGATGCGACCGGAGTGTTGAACTCCTCCGGCCAAAACGGAATCCTGTGCCTAAAGCTGGTCCTAAAACAGTCGATATCGAATTATTTGCAAAAAAAGAAAGAAAAAACATAAAAGCGAACTGCCAGCATGTTATTTATGTGTGTTTTTTTATGCATCCATTCTCGTCTTAATATTATTCTGTCATGGTGCAAGAACTTAGAACAGAGAACACTTAACATTCGCCTCCGTCCGATTTTCGAGTGAGATCGTTAATCATGCCAAGTTTGTGCGACGAAACTAGCGGCGTGGTTTAAACGAATGGTAAAGATAAGAGCTAACGGGTCTTGTTCTTTTGTTATTCTTTTGTTGAATGAATTTTGAAGACATGAGAGAAATATAATGAACCGTAAAGTTGTCGGACGGGATCCGGTTGATGCCGTCATGAAACCGTACGGTGCTAGGATCGAGGTGATGATGCAGATCCAGCCAAGCACTGTGGTCGTCGACCTGCACCGGAGGGTAGGAACTCCTCCGATGTGGACGAAAGTTTAGCAACGCCTACTTGACAATCGAGGAGGCGGATTCTTTTCAAGTTTCCGACTGCCCACCATCCCTCGTAGCGCTGATTCCTAGCATAACCGCATTCCCTTTCGATGACAGGGAGTCACTTGCATCTTCAGTTGGCATTGAGCTTCTTCGTTGGTCAGTCGACATTAAATCAAGTCGTCCTGTCATTAAGTTAGCACATTCTGGCTGTCAGCCAAGGCCTTGTTCATATATCGAAGCTGTTATAGATCCATTATTTACCTTGAGCGTAGATACACCTCACTTTTTCATTGACTTCCCTTGGTGTCTATGGAAACGGGTCCATTTGACATGCCTCAATCAACGACAGTGACGTCGTCGAAGACATCGCGGAAAAGAAGCAGTTGTAGTCAATATGTAGCTACCGTGTTTGTTGTCATGCTTTCAGCTCGAATGCTGGTAATGACCGACGGCCACACAGCCACGTCTCGACCGCCAGCCGAAAATGAACCTACTGAAGAACATCGATCTGAAAGTGGCGATTTTCTCGCCATGTCAGATGTCGGTACTGGCACAGAAGTCAACAGTCGAAACTTCAGAGTGGCACGTAGCGAATTCTCTGGTTATTGCTTGAACGGTGATTGTGTTAGCGGCGATGTTCTCAAAGTTGTTAGCAAATTGGCCAAACGTATTTTAAGCGATCCGCGGGTCCTCGGACTGCGAACGACCAGCCAACCAGTGCACGATTATGATGCAACGGATTTTCCTGAAGAGTCCGTAGCCAGAGCCATTGGTGGGACGAGTTCGTTCGACACCCGTCCTTTCAGTCGCCGCAATAATCATTACGACAGCTTCGACAGAAATCGGCAAGATCCTTACAATGACGATGATCGAAACCGACTTAATGAGCGTTACCATGATCCCGATTCATACCATGCACCTGCTTCAGAACCAAGCGAAAATTATCGGGAAAGGGATCGCTACAATGACGTGTACGGATCCAGTCCAGGGTACCAGGATTCCATAGAAAGGGGCAGTACGAAATCTGGATCATATGAAAGGGATGGAAGTTATGATAGTTATGGAGGCGGTGGAGACAGCTACGGTGGTGGATACGGCGGAGGAAGTTCTTACGGAGGAGGTAGCAGCTACGGTGGAGGTGGTGGATACGGCGGAGGAGGATATGGCGGAGGTGGATACGACAGTTGTTGTCAGGAACAAAACAAACTTTTGCCTATTCTTTTGGTTGGACTTTTGGGTCTTTTGGCTTTCTTTCTCTACGTACGATCAACCACTACTGCTGCGCCGGCAGCTAAGCGCAGCATAGATGATAACGATCTCTCTGATGGTAATCTTTTAGGGATTTCACTTTGTCTAGTGCTGAATTGCTAAGTGTGGGAAAACCTCTTTGTCTATAAAAAATAATCACTCATTATGTGTACATTATTCATTGCAGTGTTGCTGGATGGTCCGACTTGGTTGAGCATGGTCCATGAATTATGGGAGCAGGATGCAGCACTCGAAAACACGGTCTGTACTCAGGAGACCTTATGCCGAATGAATCGCTTAGCTATGGCTGCACCAGGGCAAGCCGGATGGGCCGTTTCGCTATCAAGGTATTCTATTTATTAATTACTAATCTATTTAATTTCAACTACATGTCTTCATTTTCGTATTCCGCAGTTTGCCTCTGAGTTATCTATTACACACGCGCCACACTGGTGGATTCAGCTCATACATGGATGCAGCACTGATGGGCCGTTCAGGAGCCAATTGCACCGAACTTTATGCGAGTTGTCCTCGCTTGTCATACTAAACGAATCATGTCACACCAATGATGTTTGCTAAGCACAAGTTCTAAAAAGAATAATTTCATATTTTGTCCATTTTTACATTTATTCGCTTACTGCAGATATTACTATGTATACGGACTACGTTTGATATCGCTTGTGTGCGTTGGAAGACGCCTAAATTTTTAATCTATGGTTCTTTATGGGGTGGTGGATGCGGTCTATCTCGACCAGTGGAATAGAGTTCAATTTACTTACTTGTATCATTACCTTTGCCTGAGATGTGAATAAACATTCGTTGGTATTAGATACATTTGTTAAATGAAATTCGTATTTTCAACATGAAAACCTCGATGTAGTACTACAATCAAAAAAGAATAAGAGGCACATTTAACTAGAATTAACTGACTGGACTTGCTCCTGGTTGGCTAGGTGAGGAAAAACAATTGGAAAAATGTCCCTATAGTGGTCGACGAAATGAACCTCCAACCCTTGGGTGATGAAGCTGGCCAAATCGTCATAATCTTTTCGGTTCTCAGCCGGCAATAGAATGCAGTCAACTCCCACTCGTTTTGCAGCGATTACCTTCTCTTTGATGCCACCTACAGGCAAAACTTTTCCAGTCAAAGATATTTCTCCGGTCATGGCAACATTTTGGCGAACGGGCTCGTTCATAGCCAAAGAAAGAAGTGCTGTTACGATGGTGCAACCGGCACTCGGTCCGTCTTTTGGAGTTGCGCCCTTTAGCGAAGTAAATAATTGTATTAGAATAACGAACCGGACATTAGAAGGCAAAATAAAATAAAAATGTACCTCGGGGACATGAACATGGATTTGAGCTTCAGCGAAAAAGCGATCCTCAGGCCGCACCTTTGAGGCGAACATTTTAGCTACCGTGTAGGCTATGCGGACAGACTCTTTCATAACATCGCCCAAATTGCCTGTCAGCTCAATAGATCCTTGGGCGCCTTCCTCCTTTTCTTCTTTTTCCTCCAATCTTCTCGACGGTTTAGTTCGTAACGGTTTCCTCAGCGAAGTTTCAATGTACAGCGTTGAACCTCCCATGGCTGTCCAGGCTAAACCCATCACCACACCTAGAAATAGCGTTATCAGGGTTCAAAGTTAGTAGCGATTTATAGAAGACTGCTGTCTAAAGCCTTCATCACACATGTTCGCAAACAAAATATTTCATTTCTTTACCAGGTGGAGTCACGTCATATAGACGGTCATGGGTGAAAATGGGCTTGCCAACAAATTCCTGAAGATTTTGCTGCCCGACGGTGATGGTTTCGGCATCTCCTTGAACAAGCTTGAAAGCGGCTTTACGGAAGATCTTTTCCACTTGCTTCTGCAGGTTTCGAACACCGCTTTCGCGGCAGTAGGATTTGATGAGAGTTTGTAGTGCATCGGATTCGATTGTAACTTGGGTGTCGGCGACTCCAGTATCTCGCCTAGCCTGAGGAATTAGATATTTCTCGGCAATATTCATTTTTTCTTCCGCAACGTAGCCGGACACGTCAATCATCTACAAGCAAAAGACAATGATCAGTTAACATTTCTGATAAAGCATCAAGAACGTGATGTGTACCTCCATTCGATCTCGAAGCGGTTCCGGAATGGTATCAATGACGTTTGCTGTGCAGATAAAAAGCACCTAAATAGAAAAAGTTGGCTTTTTATTATTACTGTAATAATAGCCACCCAAATGGAGCAGACCAATCCAAACAACTCAATACGTATTCGCACTGGCGTAAAGTACAGTCACAGACGCATTAGTGACGCATGCATTTCTATATATGTAACACGTCATTCCCAACGGCTTCAGGACGGATTATTCTATTACAAGCTAGTGCGCAGTGTATGATTAAGGAGCTTTGATTGACTAGTAGACATTGCGCCGATAGGAAAAGGTCACAGATAATGGAAAGTAGAGTTTCTTACTTTTGATAGATCGATGGGAACATCTAGGTAATGATCAAGGAAATTTTTATTCTGTTCCGGATCCAGTAGTTCAAGAAGCGCAGAGGCAGGGTCGCCCTGGTAGCCCTTGCCGATCTTGTCCACCTCATCGATCAACACTAAAGGGTTCTCCGTTTTCGTTTTTTTCAAACACTGGATCATCTTTCCAGGCATAGCACCAACATACGTACGTCGATGACCCTTAATTTCAGCTACATCTGTCATTCCACCCACGGAAAACCTGAAATACTACATTATCAAACGTTAAGGAATCAAATTAATTTGGATGACTGCGCAACATAGGGTATTTTTCACATCATTTAGATAACTATTAATATTCAAAATTTCATACTTCACGGTTTAATGCTTTAGCAATAGAGCGGGCAATCGAAGTTTTGCCTACTCCCGGTGGTCCGTAGAAGCACAGGATTTTCCCCTGTGTGCTTTTCTTCAGTTCACTGACAGCAATAAATTCTAGACGTCAGAAATAAAAGAATTTCAGAGAAAATAAATGAATGAAAAATCGAGACAGGTTACGTTCAGACACTCAAACCCTAACAAGTATTAAAGTACAGGACACTTTGATCCAATTAGCATCAAATTGGTAGTAGCCAACTTATTCACCTAGAATTCGCTTTTTCACATCTTCCATGCCGTAATGGTCTTCGTCGAGTACCGAAGCGGCTCTCTTCAAATCAAGGTTTTCTTTGCTAGTTATGCCCCAAGGCAGTGTCGTCAACCAGTCAAGGTAATTTCGTGTTACGTTGAATTCCGATGAATGATTATCGAGGAAGCCCATTTTGTTTAGTTCTTCCTCGATAACTTCCATAATGGCAGGTGGTATTGTTTTATCCTTTAGTCTAGCTCGAAACTTTTCGTCGATTGCGTCTTTGTCTTCCTTCTCCAATCCCAATTCCTTTTTAATCACCTTCAACTGCTCTTGCAACATGTACTTTCGATGTTGCGCTTTTACTTTTTCTTCCACTTCTCGCCCAATTTTTTGCTGCAAACGGCTCAATTCCAGCTCTTTTTTAAGCAACGACAAAGAAAGTACCAAGCGTTTAGGTATCTGAAATCACATTTAAAGGAAAATTCACGAATGATTAATGTTACTATTAAATCAGATGGTAAAGGTTTTTACGCTGGTTTCTTCGATGACTTGTTGAAGATCGGCAGGTTCCGCTGCTGTTAGCGCTGCACCCAAATCAGCCAAATAGACTGGGTTATCTACTACCCGCTGGCCTTGATGAAGCATCTGTTGAATGGACTCCCGATACAAAGGATTGAGGGCAATAATATCTCGGATAGTCTTTATAATCTCCTGAGTTAACGCCTTTGTTTCTTCGTTTATGGTGAACTTGTCATGGTTGACGTTTTCCACCTCCACCATTAACACAGCTTGTGAATCCTGTGGTGCAGTAGATGGTTCGATTGGGGGTTTCTCGGCTGCAACATCTAAATTGATATCTTCGCTATCAAACTTTTCTTCTTTCCGCTTGCGAATGTTGGCTCGCTTTGTCTTCCTTTTTGTCGCCTTGTCCTCTGTCAAGGTTTGAATTGATGCATTAAATCCAGGAAAGTGAATAGATGCCACTATGTAAGCAAAGGTTGTTGTCACACTTTGCCCACTCATAAATCAATACTCAAGGGGAAATTTATTTTTCAACCTTGTGCTCCTTCACTGACGTCTTCCATTAGTTGCCCAGTAATCCTGATTCGTCTATGTGCCATAACAATCATTCGAAGTTTGTCACCAAGATCTTGGAGTTCGTGAATTTGAACGAACGTCCCCACTGGATATATATCAGATAGACTCTTAACAACATCAGACTCCTCACTACAGATATCATCAAGAAGTAAAAGTGAACAACAAAATTTACTTTACACAAATACCTATCATTGCATTTCATGAAGACTCCTGCATATGGTTGATTTAAACGAACTTTACGTCTAATAAGGTCAGCAAGAGTCTTGTCCGTAACCTAATAAAGTACAAGAAGAATCATCTCTCAATTTAAGCCTTAGATTTTCTTAAATAATAACTTTACCTCAATTATTTTAATAAACCGTGGAAAGACAGGGTTTCTGTTGATTGCTATAACAGGCACATTTGGCCAGATTTCTGGAACTGTCATGGTTGCGGGCAATGAGTGAATAACTGGTCCTGATCCACCATGGTCTCCTGCACCTCCCATACTTGAAACATTCCCAGAAGATGGTTCATTATGGTTTCCATCATCTGATCCATCATTATTCTGAGACGAAAAGTAGCGGGTTTGAACAGTGACGATAGGCGATGGATATTTCGGAAGCTGATGGAGGAGTGGGGAATTCGAATTGCAATTCAATGATGAAAAATATCCCTTTTGGTCGATGTAACTTCTAGAAGTATGACGTAATGGATTCAACGATTTCCTTCCATACGTTTCGCTTGAATATGAATTCAAAATCAACAGCGATCTACTTCGCGTTAAAGTTGAAGAACCTCTGAAAGGAAAACCCATAGAACGCATTAACAATACACGAGTAGTCATTTTTCATTTAATTCGAAATCCTGCACGTGAAACGAATGACACAAAATCACAAAACTGAATTCATTGAAGAAGCAGACGAATATTGAAGTTTGAAATTGTAACTTTGACAACGCAGGAGGTAACGCTAGCAACAGCTTTTGTAGTATATAAATTTGAAAGTTGCATCAACACTCAACAGGCTGTTGTTCTTGTTCTTAATGGCGGTCGCCGTTATTCTTTTATCGTGAAAAGCTGTATTATATCAAGCATAGAACTACAATTGCAAAGAGATGAATCAGAATCGTGTTAGATTTAACATTGACGTATCGATAGAAGAAAAAATCTGTCGAGCGATTGAAAAATGTGATCCGGGGTAAGCCAGTCCTTTCAAGAACTGCATATTAAGCTATTCAAAGAAATAAAGGAGATCTAATAAAGAAGATTTTTCTATCTTCCAATTCTAGAGTTGTGCGACGACTTTTAAAGTTTGGTGTGAACATAAATGCTCAGACTGGAAATGGGATCACACCTATGCACTGGGCTTGTGGGCTTGGTGACGAAGCAGCTCACAGAGAGATTGTCCAGCTTTTATTATCTAGCAATGGAAATCCTAATGTGAAATCTGTGGAAGGAATTACACCAGTTCATATTGCTGCCAGTTGGGGATTCATAGGAGTTTTAAAAATTCTTATAGCAAATGGAGGGGACCCGTGGATTGAAGATACAGAAGGTTATAATGCTTGGGATGTAGCCCTTCAGAAAAATCAGTGGAACATTCTCAAATACCTGGCATCATACATGGAAGAAGATAATGGTGAACCTTTGGAAGACTCTGTTCAATGTGTCTTTGTAAAGCTGAGAGAAGTAGATCTTGGATCTTCACTTTCCAGCAGTAGTATTAGCTACAATAACCTTGGGTTCCTAGGATCAGAATCAATCACAAGTACTACTGCTCTAGAGGGTCTTGATTCAATTATAGACAGTACATCAAGCAACACTCTTAATATAGCAGTGTGCGATTCCCTCGATGTAACCAACGCATCAGCAAATTCCGTCATCGTAGTTGAAGAACATATATATTCTGATACTGAGAAAGGAGTAGAATTAGTGGAGTGGCACTATCCTCCACTTGTGAATCAAAATTCCGTAACGGATGCTACCCTGAATGAAGCTTTGTGTACATCATCTGACGATAAAAACTCAGTGAACTGGATTGGCGATTCGATCGATTCACAGCTTTTATTTGACCAACTGAAATCACTTGGCAGTTGCCCTGGTCCTATAACGCCAACGACTAAACAAGTCTACCTGAGGCAATTCTTTCGGTTGCGTCGTGAGAAGGCTGCGCATGTCCCATCACCAAAGAGACTGGGGGTGTCTAAAGAGCTTCAGACCATGTTGCTTCAGTACCCAGGATTGGATAGCGATACGAAGATAGCAACAAATCTTGATCGATTACTTGTAACGCATTTTACCTGTCCAGACCCGCTTAAACCATGGAGAGAGGGTGGGTTGCAGTTGTTTTACTTTCTTCTATTTTTTTTACCTATTTGTTATTTTATTTTCCGACTGAGGTTAGGTTTAGCAAAGAAATCTTTTAACTATTTGCTGTTGGATCCGCGAGTTACGGACAACCTACCCCTCAATGAATCCCAAAACCAACAAAAATTGTTTAAGCGCTTTGTATCCAGCATATTTTACATCGGAAAGGGGAAACAAACAAGACCCCACGAACATCTATACGAAGCAATTAAACTGCGTTCAAGACCGCAGTCGTTCCTTAAAGTAAAGCTTCTGCAAAAATTTTATTTCAAATTTTACTCTAACAACTCATTTGTAAATGCAGGTTAGTAAGAAGGTAAAACGAATATTAGATATTTGGAACGATGGCTATGGTGTAATTTCAATTCACGTCTTCCAAAATTCGTTACCGGTCGAAGCGTTTTGTCGTGAAGCAGCGATGATTGAAGCGATAGGTAATTTTAATCAATGCCATGTTAAGGCAAAAGTTCAATACATTAGTAATATTCTGAAATTTTTTATATTTTTAGGCCTTAGTACCATCACGAATGTTAAGCGCGGTGATTACTATGGAATCTGTACGTCATGGTCTAATTCAGACAAGCGACGCTGGGGATGTCTTTTACTTTACAAGGCATTCCACATTTTGCTCCATGAGGGGGAGAGACAAATCCGTCCCGTTGATTTGTAAACAACTACGCATTTCTGAATTGTGCAATTAGCTATATCTCATTACAATTGTTGACACACGCAGCTGCAATATTATAATCTCTTAACTAATCATGTGTCGACAATTAAACTGTTCTTCGTTATGAGTTTTAATAACATATCGAAGGCATTATGTTAAACTTGAAGTACTGTTTCTTTTAAATTTTTTTATTCGATATTTTATGTACACGCAAAGGCCAATGTTTCGATTTGAAGGGAAAAAAGAAGGAAATGCGTCAGTCATTACGTCCGTCATACGAACCGAGAAATAGGCGGAACCGTTCGCCTAATAATTGATACTCAACATTCTACAAGTATCAGTTCTACCAACTCAATCGCTCAGTAGAAGATCATCTTTATTATTCCGATGGTTTCGCAGCGCTATCGCTACACCTCCGAGAATGAGAACGACTGCAGGAAGCCCCAATCCGATAGCCATTACTAATATCACCATCACTGAAAACTGATCACCAATCGGGCTTCCATGGCCAGTAACCATTGTCCAAGCTGTATAGTTTGAAGCTTTATAAAAACCATCACCCTCTACGCCGAATGAGACATTTAAGCCATTCATTGATAAAGAGGACATGTCGATGTCTAACGACAACCACTGCAAAAGTGAGTTGTCAAAAATTTCCTCGTCCGTCACATTACTTATCCCAGTTTGGTAGACGCCAGTTGAATCTCCAATATCACGTTTGGTGGAGGTGTAGCAAACTGGACGCCATTGAATCCAGTGTTGATTCAAGGCTGAATGGACTTCCATTAGCTGCCGTTTAAATAAAAGTTTAATAATTTTGAAAGTAGTAAGGCACTTGAATTTTGAGGATTACCTTGAATACGCCGGGCGTGTACTCGTCATCCAAACTTTGAGACACGTTGAGAGTAAACCGGCTATCAGGTTCAGAAACAACCGTAGCTAATTCTATGGCCAAGCGTGCGTTGGTGAAAGATTCTTTAGTTTCTAGGCGATCAAAGATAAAATCAATTTGAGTCGAATTCTCTGTGAAGGCTAGATGGGGTAAAATGGGGCTCCGACCTCGGGTTCCATATGCTGTCAACTGTTTGGTGATTTTAAAAACAAGTTATTTGAAATGGGATTATAAAAATAAAATATAATAAAAGCGATTACAGTTATTTCTATGTTAGAAGACGAATCTAGGTCTACTCCGTCATAGTTAACTAAACGGAACGCTACAGAAGCGGACCGATTCCCTGAGTAATTTGATGACTTGAGTTCCCAAAACATTTTTTTTGTACTAAATGAAACAGTATCATAACTGTTCATTTTTGGAATAATTCCTGTGTCATTGAGATCATCATACATAAAAAACTAAGAAATAAAACAAAAATTATGTAACTGCATGTATCAAGAACATTTTGTTGGTGTACCTTCAAAACAAGAACTGCTGCAAAATACTGTGGCTCCTTACTAAAGCTTATGGATTGACTATTATTTCCGGACAACATCTTATGCCAATCAATTATCAATTCAGTATTAATGTCTGTTCTTGCATAAAAAAATGTGGGAATATTTTCCATTGTCCATAAATGATGGAGGACATCAGTTCTTCCCTGTTGTTGGACATGAACTAGTGTGAAATTTACACATTCATTTTGAGGGCACTTTGGATTTATTGTAGTTGTAATCTGTCAGAAAGAAATAATGTGTACACGATGTTACTTCGACGTCCAATCGACAAAATAATAAGGAAAACGGAAATAAAAAAAAAATGATCACAACTTACATTCCGGTCGTAATTTTGTTCAACATCCAGTAATGGATCAAAGTCTGAAGATAAAACTGGTACAAGAACAGGGAAGAGATAGAAAACGACGAGAATGAGTGCTAAATTAGCCATTTTCTTAAACCATCAAATTCCTCCGTCATCTGTAACAGTTCTAAAGCAATTTGAAGAATGAGTTATCGAGAAACGAGAGTCGAGAATCGAGATAAATAGCAGGCTAGCAGCAGACGCCTACTTACTTAGACATGAAAGAAATATGTCAATGTTGCACTATAAAGGGAAATCTATGAAAGCGGAAAACGAAACTTTTTTCGAATAAAATACAAAACTCCATGCGGAAGGAACCAAAGAAAAGGGCTACCACAGACTACGAATCTACGATACGAAGTAAAGTACGGACAAAATTAAGCCCGAGAAAATAAGCCCAATTTTTTCATCCAACGAATGAAAATAAAAGAAATCGAGTTTATTTTCACGTGGTCTGATAGTTTTTTAACGAAATGTAAAAACAAAGTTTATGCGCTACAATATTTTCGTTTATTAAAAACTGATTGGTTTTTAACGAGATATCCGGGAAGTTATTGCTTATTGGAGCGGAGCATTGAGTCTGAAACCCTGAAACATGCAAGAAAGCAAGATGCAACGCAGACATTCGTTCCGCACGTAAATTCCAATTTTAGTCAAAACATTTTTTGCATTTCACCCTGCGTTGTAGTCACTCTTCTTTTTCTTGGAGAAGTTTGTCTGCTAGTTCGTTTGTTGGCTATTCTCCGTAAAATAGCGTAATTACATCTTAGCAGCTATCTTGATCGAGGTTGTACGTTGTTAATTACTTAAATTTTAAGAATATGCTCGCTCTACGGGGAACTCTGAATGCTGGCCTAGTCAAGGCTTTAGGAATAAACAACAATGTCCCAGTACTTTCTAATGTGTTGTCGACCTCTTCTATCGTACTGAAACGGAACCAGACTACTGTTCCCCAAACCGGAGCCGAGCAAAATGGTAATTGTCACCAATTCGATTTGTTAGTGTATATTCTTAGATGAAGCTAACTTTACATTTTTTGTTCTTACAGTAGCTCTGGATAAAAAGAAAACATATTCTCCTTTCCAAAATACCAATAACATGGCAGAATTTGCAGTTGCTCGCCTTGATGATCTTCTGAACTGGGGACGAAAGGTTACAAGTTTAAAGTCTAAGATTTGATCATCTGTTGTCAAATTTTTATTTATTTAACAATTTCTTTTAATTTGGTGATTCACTACAGGGATCTTTGTGGCCTCTTACCTTTGGGCTTGCCTGTTGTGCAGTTGAAATGATGCACATTGCAGCCCCGCGTTACGATATGGATCGCTATGGTGTAGTATTCCGTGCATCTCCGCGTCAGGCGGACGTAATTATAGTAGCTGGAACTCTTACTAACAAGATGGCCCCTGCTTTGCGCAAAGTTTACGATCAGATGCCCGAGCCTCGTTGGGTAATCAAATGACTAAGGTTAACAAATGCAAAAAGTACGTGTTAGATAATTTTTTTTGTCTTTTTTTTCAGGTAATTTCTATGGGAAGTTGTGCTAATGGCGGTGGCTACTACCATTATTCTTATTCTGTTGTGCGTGGATGCGACAGGATTGTCCCAGTTGACATCTACGTCCCTGGATGCCCGCCGACAGCAGAGGCTTTGCTATACGGCATTCTTCAGCTACAAAAAAAAGTGAAACGGATGAAGACGGTTCAGATGTGGTACAGAAAATGAGCAAATTCGCGACGCTCGCTTCTAACATTGTAAAGTTGTATCAACATGAAGGGTGGAATAAAGTTAGGTTATATTAGAAACATTTATTTGTAGAATCATTGAATAACAGTGACAATCAGAAAACCAAGCGTTTCGCTAATGAACCTCCTTCTCCATTATCAGTCACCTTACGCTTCGTGCCACTCTTATCAATGGCTGCTTGACTCAGAGATGCAGGTAGGGGCAAAGCAGATCCTGGTGTTGGAGCTGGTTTATTGCTATAATTGATACGAATTTGATGAAGTACTGAACACAAAAAAGAACTAAAGCCATACCTGAAATAAGGCATTTGTAAAGCTTCGCTACACGTGCATCTCTCAGCAGGATTCAAGGCCAAAAACCGACTCAGAAGCTGTAATAAATCGTCCGCGGCGGCAGTAAATATATGACGAAGAGGTATCACAGGGAACGCCTTAAACTGAACAAAATCTGGTAGTGAATGTAGTCCCTAAATTAAACCGCCAAGTTATAAAAAATAAAACAATAACGACAAAAGATTTAAGAAAAAAAGGGCATGGTACGTACTGGCCAGTTATCTTCGGTTGGGGTACCCATAGTTGAGAAAATACGTGTGAGCTGATCCAAGTCGGATTCGCCAGGTAAAAATGGAACTCTAAGCAAAAGTTCGGCCATAATACAACCTACTGCCCATACATCAACACCTGTGCCGTACATTCGAGAACCGAACAGCAGTTCTGGCGCCCTTGTTACAAACAAGCTTCAAATGTCAGCTGTAATATTAAGTTGTTGAAAATTACCTGTACCACCGTGTAACAACTTGATGGGTGTAGATACGTGTAGGTGAGGCAAAAGATTTTGCCAAACCAAAATCACCTAGTTTTAATATCCCTTGGCGATTGACAAGCAGATTGTTGGGTTTCAAATCCTGCATTTAAAAAAAAGCTGGCTTCAAACAGACAATAGCAAATTAAGTGATTAAAATGTACCCTGTGAAGAACCCATAGAAGATGAAGATATTCAAGCCCTTGAAGAGTCATGAGAATGTAGGCTTTGACAGTTCCAGGTGTGAGGATGATGGATGTATCTTTTATAATCTGCTCCAAATCTGTATCCATGAAATCAAAAACCAAAGACACATTTGAACGATGACCAAAAACATCCAGCAGCCCAATTATATGGTCATGCTTTAGTTCCTGAAGCAACTTTATTTCTCTCAAGGCTGTCCTGTTGATACCATCCCTGGCCTCTTCTCTTGAACCTAATTTTATCTGAAAAATTTATGACAGAATTTTGCTCGAAAACGTGACCATAGACAGAAGTTGAGTACCTTTTTCACAGCGACAATTTTGTTGTCATTTTTTGTATCTTTCGCTTTATATACTGTTGCAAACTATTTGATTAAACATGTGTAAAGAATAGAAAGTGATTTAAATGAAAAAAAAATTTGTTTACCTGTCCTTCGCCTAAAAATTCAATTTTTTCGTACCGTTGAAGCCGGTTTTCTCCACTCACGTGCATTTTTCACGTAAAGAAACTTCTTTTAAGTTTCCCAACTTGCTATGAACATTTGTTTAGAGCAGTCCTTTCCTTCAACAGATGGCAATGAGAGATGTTTCTTGTACATTCAATCTCTACCACTAGAGTACGCTTGGCTACCAAATGTTCTGTTTTGATTTCTTTTTTGTTTTGTTTTTAGACAAGTCGACTGTTTAAGTAAGACAATTATTACTTTGTGGCAGTTCAGTAATTAAGTGAATAATAGAATTAATCACGACTTAAAAATGGAAAGTTATGATAGGTAGTTACGGAGAGTGCTCCGAAATAGAGGCTAAAAGTCAAGAACTTTAAAATGATGAATCCCAAGTATCGGCAATTGTCAGCCGATGGTGAGTTTGTCCTAACCCCTAGAAAAATTCCTCCACAAAATGTTGTAATTAGACTGATAAAACGAGAAACCAATGTGAAACCTGGAAGTTACAACGTCTGTCGCTCCTTTTATCAGACTGTTGTTCCAAACTTCACCATTGTCAATGTAGAAAAACCACCATGCTATTTGAGAAAATTTACACCTAATGGCAAATATTTCATTGCCTTCTCTTCAGACCAAACTTCTGTGGAGGTTTACAAATATCTTGGACCAAGTGCTGCGGAAGCTTTACTGGTAGAAGTGCCAGGAACAAGAGAATTTATTGGCAATGATGCCAATGAAGCTGTAAATTTAAGAAGTAAAGTGTTTTCCAAATTTTTTCAATTAAAGTATACCATTCCTGTGACCCCTGTTGGTGAGCAACTAAATCGCGAATGCAGTCTTTTTGTTGGTGACGGAAGATTTGTTATTGTCGGTTCAGCCTCGTACGTTCCCGAAGAACCTCAACCTAACTTCTTCGAAATTTTTCGTAATAATGAATCCGTCTCTCCTCATCCTCGTTCTCCACTGGAAGATTGCTCACTTCACATCGTAGACATCGTCAACGGAAAGCTCTGTGATACTAGAACATTGAAAACCGACAAAATTTTCCTTTCACATAATCAAGGCCTGTATCTCTATGAAGACACTCTGGCCGTCCTCTCCGTCCAGCACCAAACGATACACATTTTTCGAATCACGAGCGAAGGCTACTTTGCTGATGTCAAAACTATCGGACGTTTTTGTTTCGATGATGACGAATGGTTGATCAATCAAGTTCGCGGCTTGTGGCCATCAGGCCAATTAGTTCGTCCCTTTCGAGAAGCCACCGTCAACGCTCTCAAACACCGATTGTTAGTATTTCTCTATCGAAGAGCAATCAAGATGTCACAGGCGGAAGGGAACCTCTTTCATGTTCGAAAATTCTACCAGAACTTCGACCACATTCGGGCACTCCGTCTGTGGAAAATGCAGTTATTGGATGAATCGCACCTACTTCTGAAGTACGCCAGTGAAGATGTAGTTACTCTTAGAGCTCCTGATGCCAATACACAGCCAGCCTTCTTTGTTGTATACAACATGGACAGCGCACAGGTAAATTACCTTTCTTTAAAAAGCAACAGAATATTTTAGATTTATTCATGGCTTCTTGTACAGGTTATTAACGTCTATGAGAATACAAGTGAGGAGCTGCTAGACTTATTTGAAAACTTTTGCGATCTCCTTCGGAATGCCACTCAAGGATCGCCGTCTAGCAACGTCTTTGCCAACGTGATCCATCAACGTTTCAAGCAGACTATTGTTAGCGCTCGCTTTGGTGGACAAACAGAAGCCACGAAACGACTACTTTCCCAACTTCCTATTTCCGCCCAATCGTATTCTTCATCACCTTACCTTGACCTTCAGCTGTTTTCCTACGACGACAAATGGGTGTCGCACATGGAGCGTCCAAAGACTAGTGGAGAACACCCCATTCGCTTTTATGTCCGTGAATCTGGACTACTGCGATTTCGCATTTATGCCGGCATTCTTGGCCGACCAGCTCCTCCTACTTCTGCACGACGTCTCGTTGCTTTCACGTTCCACCCTACGGATCCGTTTTCCATAAGTGTTCAGAGAACCAATTCCGAGTATGTCGTCAATTTTCACGTTCGCCACATATAAGTAGATGATTGATAACGAATAAAAATATCTGTTTCGATAAGTGGTGCCACTGTATGTATTTTCATTTTTGTCCGGGAGAAAGGAGTTTATCTAGCGTCTTCCGATTTACGGAACTCCAGGTTATTCTCATCATTTCAAGCGAAAAAATATAAAGAGAGGCGGAAAAGTAAAGGGCGCGCCAAAGAGTAGATTTAAAAAAAATTGAATGCAGCCACCGAAACGTAACACGACATGAAGATATTACACCAAAACTTGTATACAAACTGCCCGATACCAAATTCATGCCCGCACACGGTTAAGACTTTCAGGTGATGTTGCTTTTTCTTTCTTTTTTTTTTTTACATTGCAGGACTTGCAAGTTTACTCTGAATGATTGATGTCTTCCTGGTAGGAACAGATTCCGGAGTTGGAATGGCGTCACCAGTTGGATGTCCAAGATTTGCAGGTGGTATTATTGTTGTGGTTGGTATCTTAGCTGGGCCTTTTTGTTTAGCCATTTGATAATCACCAGAGTCGAAGTACTTTTGCTAAAAGCACACAAATGATAAAGTTGATTAAAGTTGGTTAAGTATTTAATTATCAGATTAAAGTGTTATGTTTGTTTTGCAAACTTCATCCATGATGAATGCAACAAATTTTGGTGATATCTTTTTAAATTTAAGAATCAACTTGCAGCAAAGAGCTGAAGAAGCTACTTACACCTTTGGCAAGTCTCTTTTGCAAGAATGCTGAGTGTCCGGTTACAGGTCGGGCATTGTATTTAGCTTTTAACTTTTCTTCTTCCATTTTTTCAATATCCCTTTGGGAAGCCTAATAGGTAATTTCAAAAAAAGTTAGACAAATTTTTTTAAAGAATTACAACATAACCTTCAATAGAAGACGATAGCATGTAAGGTAAACATACGTGCGTAGAGATGTTTACAAGAACAAAAGGACATGTATACATAACTTATTCATTTCACTTTTTGCTTACTAGTAAGACACATTAACATACCATTGTTTCGGGTTCTTCGTTGGACGGAGTAACTTGATTTTCCTTGGGAATGGTGGAACTTTCTTCGCTGGCCATGTTGTGCAGTTGCTCCGAAAACGGTTTTATGCGGACTCTTGCTCTCTCCCAGTCCCTACTTTCCAAAATCAGTGGAATGGATTGACGAAAACGCGGAGTTGCCAGAGTTAAGTAATTTAATCCAAAGAGCGGCAAAAAATTCAGACAAGGCACAAGGACAAGGAAGGAGGCCGCAGCAGCCAACCAGACAAGAAATACTTTTTTGAAATTTCTTTATAAGTTTTTCATTACCTCGTTATCAATTTTTTTACATTTCTGGTGAAAACGTCAGTGTTATACGATGGCGGCTACACGATATGCTAAAAATTTTATAAAAACTCGTTGCTGCAAAAGCCAATTTCAATGAAAACGAAGGGGCTTTCGCAGAAAAAAAATTCATATTTTATGTCTTTAATAGGTTTATTTCGTCAAATCGTAAAATAATATTGGGAAAATTAAATCGTGTGAAATGAAATTTACGTCGTTAGCAAATCAAACTGGTTTCGCAGATGAAATTTGTTGCTGTTGAACAGGCAATTGTGGTGAAACTGCTTGTTGACTTTGTTGCGACTGGAGGGGGGCCTGCTGCTGTACAGGAGGCTGTTGTTGAATGGAAGGTTGTTGTTGAATGGCAGGTTGTTGTTGAACGGCAGGCTGTTGTTGAACGGCAGGCTGTTGTTGAACGGCAGGCTGTTGTTGAACGGCAGGTTGTTGCTGTGCAGGAATTTGATATTGTGAAATCGGTTGCTGATCAATCGGCTGTTGTGGCAGCTGAGCTGGTTGTTGGAAATTTTGTTGAACTGCTTGTTGGGCTTGTGGAACAAACTGAGGATTTTGCGGCTGAGCAACAAATTGTTGCTGCGCAAACTGCGGTTGACCGTAATACTGCTGCTGTGGTGCATACTGAGGCTGTTGTCCATAATGCTGTTGTGGGGCAAACTGAGGTGGTTGTCCATATTGTTGTTGCATTCTCATGGCTTCCTCTGGGGTTATCTGTATAAAATACAATATAACCATGTACTCTTTCCTCAATTCAATTTCTAATCACGATCAAGCGATATCAACGGGGAGACAACATTTAACCTACCATTTTTTGCTGGGCAACAGGGGGAGAAGGATAGTAAGGTTGCTGAGGTGGAACGCCGTAAGGCACTTCGTTGGGCATTCGTGGATGATTTCGCATCATATCGGGATGGGGAGGCAACTATTATAAGGAATGGGATGAACAAAACATAAATTTGACATGCACTACATAACGTACTGTATAAGGAACCCCAAAGCCCGGCGGAAAAAAACACAGTTTTTAAGGAAACTGTGTCAGAGCATCTGCCTAATAATCTTAGCACGTTATTCCCCACAAGTACAAAAGCTTTGCATGCATCACCAGATGCAGGGGAAAAAAATAAAATAAAATGTTTGCAATTCTTGCATTTCGTACCATTCCTTGGTCAATTAACCGTTGGATTTCCATTTGACGTTGATGTTCAAATTCCATGTACTCTTGCTGAGAATATACAGGTTGTTCATCAATAGTGTTCCAACCAGCATCACGCTCAAATTCCTGTTTTCGGGTTTGCTCTAAAAATTCTGGATAACTGGAAAAAATGGTTCGTTAATGCTTCATATAATTATGCGAATATTCTATGGGCTATTTACGAAATCAAGTAATCCCTGTTTGTATCCGTTTCATTGAATACATGCTCGCGCATCCGTTCCATCTCCTCGTAGCGTTCAGCCATGTCATCTTCAGGAGCATTCGGATCATACGCTTTGTCCAACTCCTTGATAAACAGAGCTTTGACTTCGTCGGCATCCCATACACCATTTCCATCCAAATCTGAAGAAGATACGTAGGTCGTTTAAAAATAGTTGCACCACTATGATGAGTAAATCTGATAATGTGTATCCAGACAGACCATGCAACTTGAAGAATGTTTTTGGATCAAAACTATCAGGTGAAAGGTGATCTTGTTCCTCCCAGACTTCTTCTAATTGTTGTCTACTGCCTGGGTGATGCATCTGAATAAAACATTTTTATACTTTTGCTGAGAATGTACATTTTAAAATATACTTTAGGGTGTTGTTTATGCTTTGCTTGGGCATCTTCCCATGCCTTTTGTTCCGACTTCCTTTTCTCTTCATCAAGGGTTTTAAGCTTATTCTGGTGCTCAAATTCTTTTTGCATTTCATATTCTTTGAATTCTTCTTTTCTTTGCCGATCAGCTTCTTCCAAATCTTTTGATGTTTGTACTATAAGCTTCCTCAGATCCTCTGACTCAAATGAGGGGCTTTTATGATCTAAGTGGCCAGGAATTTTCAGTCTGCCATCATGAGGGATTCCAAGGCCTCTAGCTCTTTCATATTCTTCCATGGCAAGATGTCTTAGTCTTTCCATTTCTTGTCGTTTCAATTCATCTAACTTATTCCTAACATGATGATTCACATACTCCAACTCTCTGGCAACTTTGCCAGTCTACAGGAAAATAGGCATAAACAATAACGGAAGAGAACTGTTATTACTTGACAACTAGGGACTTACCCTAATATCCTCAGGATCAGATTTTTCTAGTTTTTGTCTAAAATCTGGATCACTTTCCAACAACTGAACAACCTCTTGGAGATACCTGTTGTATTCTAAACCAGTTTCCTAGAAATAAAGAATAGGGTATCAGAATGTGCACATCCTATATAGCACTACATGATAGCAAAACAGCCCGATTATAAGTAAGTTCATTATGACAGCTAAGCATGTAGGCAATTACTTACTCCTCCTGCATCGCCAACTCCGTTTGCATCAGCGGGTTTTTCTGTAGATTTTTTGGGATCTACTGGTGCACAATTAATATTACTAAGCAATACACCAATAACGACAGCGACTAAAAATGTGGAGATATTCTCCATTCTAACGAAAGGTGAACGTTGACTAATCTTTCATCAACTGAAGGTGTCAAACGATTAACGAATTCGCAGAAATTAACCCGAAGGTTGACGTTGGACAAGTGGCCAGACCTGAAGTACACGTCAGCACACAGCAAAATTAGGCTATTAGCGCATACCCCCATATGCGTAGGTGTGGTGTAAATTGTGAATTTAGATCACGGATTGCTACTACGTGGATTTACTTCGTGGAAACAATAACGAATTCGTTCGCAAAGGAAGGAACCACTTTCAATTGGGTCGCGATTCCGTGGATTAACATAACACTTGAGCGCCGGTTATTGTATTTCGTATTCTGTATTGTATAAATATTTATTTAAAGAACGTCCAGTTTAATAATATGAGTGTATTATTTTTAAAGGATATCCAAGTCATGAATTTTATAAACAAAATAAAAACATTTTAAAATTTTAACATCGTTCTCGAAGTATCACTTTTATCGGTCCTTTTGGCGAAATTAGAAACTTGTAAACTTGCTCTAAAGGTTTGTGGAAGCTTATATCGAAAGCTCGTAATAGCTAAGCCAGAAGAAATAGATAAGTAGATGAATACACTTTAATGGAAGCGTATTTTACCTTAGCGGTGATGATCAACATTTCGTTTTCGGCAATTCGTTTTCCTGGACACATTCGTCGTCCAACACCAAAAGGGACTGCAAGAAAAGGGTGTCGATTGGTTTTGTCACTATCAAGCCAGCGTTCTGGGATGAAACTTTTTGCGTTCCGATAATTTTCTTCCTGAAGACTAGCTACCCAAGTTTCGCATACCACTAGCGTCTATAGAAATTGCAATAGAATACTAGTGAACTTTTTTGAATGACTGTTTAGAAACTTACTCCTGCAGGGACGTGATAGCCTTGAAAAGTAAATGGTTTTTCTAATATGCGTGCCACATTTGGAGCCACTGGTGTCATTCTACACTTCCAAAATGTAATTAAACGGAAAAGACCAATTACCATTTTATTGCTACCTAAGACTTTCTGCGACGCACGCCCTAAGGTATTTTAACTCTAAGAGAAGCTGAGGAGTTATTGTGTTTTCTGGCGTAGGAAGGACTCGGTCCAGTTCTTCGTAGACGCGCATCTTTACCTCTGGATTGTTTACGATATTGTGTAAAAGAAACAAGGTGGCATTGCCCGTCTAAACAAAGGGAAAAACAAAATAATTATCTTCCGATTCTAGTACTACATAAAACATTATGCATACCGTTTCAATACCGGCTGCCACTAGGTCGATAAGCGAGACGATTTTATCACGGGTGTCAACGCCTTCAGCCGTCAAAATTTGATTCAGAACCGGTGATTGGGTTTCAGTTGCCTCATCACTAATTAAAGCTTCTTTAACCAAATCTGAAAATACACTGTTAATATGAAATAAAATGTGAGGAATTGGAAATAACAGGGGTAGTATATGGCTATTTAGATTTACTCGTATATGATGTCCTCACATTCTGCTAGCTTTTTATAAGACTTGGTAGGAAAATATTTCCACCAGGGAAGTCCATACATAGTTTCATGAGACACTTCAAAAAGATTTTCCGTTGCAAACATTAAACGTTCAGCAATAGGTGGGATCGAACTCTTATTTAAAGCTCCCAGACGTCGACCCAAGAGAATGGCAAAAATAACTAATGGAGAAAATATGGTAAGCCATTAAAATTTGATTAAGCAGTTGCAATTTGTTGCGCATATGCGCTCATTACCCTCTAGGCCACAGCTGTAAACATATTTTTCGAATCCCTCAATAAGATTATAGGCATCTCGTTCTTCACGGATTTTTCCTATCAGTTCTTCTGATATGACTGACAGTTGCTTTACAGTATGATCACCAAGGGCAGTGCTGGCTAACTGAGTTGTTAGTTTGCTTCTCAAGTGATGCCATTCCAATCCTTGGCTAACCAAGTACAAAATTAAATACAGTATTAACAGCTTATTCAGGGCTTTCCAGTTTACACATTTTAAGTTAGGCTGAATAACCTTCTCATTATCCATCTTATACTATTCATCAGATCAATTAACTAGAGCAACCACAGTTCAGCCTATGCTATGATATTACATAATATACTTACACATTGACTAATCCAACACCTGCAATCAAAGAAAGATATCACAAATCAGTAAATGGAATTCTCTAAATTTATTCAGATTTTTCACTCACTTTTGTATCTATCTGGACGAGAGTTTCTGTAAAAGATTTGAGCTTCCAGCCCAGGTCTTATGGGATATTTACTAGAATACTTTAAAACAGTTTCAATATCATTTTTGTCATACAGATGTACAATGGGGAAGTTCCAAAGATAGTGCTCTTTTACAATAGGACCATATTTGAAATATTTATCTATTATGGACAGAAAGAAACAAAAATAAAAAACAGATGTCTTAGATTAAGGGAAATAAAGTTGCCTTTTGTCACATATGTACTTGCCTTCATTTGCTAAATGTAATTTATCAAGAAAGTAGGGGCCAATCCAAGAATAAAGCCATTGACTTCCAAAAAAAGGTAAGGGTAATGGACCAGGAATTTGGGAAAAAAGTTTGGCCTTTGGCAATATATCCCCTAAACAGGTGTTTTACCAAATACAAATTGAATTTGTGTAATCTCAAGTAGAATACTATTTTAATTATGTCTTATTGTTCTCTTACCATCAGTGAGCCGATTTTCATTCCAAAGAAATTTTCTGTCATCTGCTTTTTCCTGCGTCGCCAGAAAAGACCAAATCACTTTCACTACGCGTGTGACGTGCTGCGCGAATAGAACAGTGACGCGCTTTAATTTCTTTAAAAATTTCATTTTAAATATCAATACATGTCTATCAGGTGGACGACTCTGACTGATTGTGCTAAAAATCCAATCTAGTCAGAATTATGAGAGGGCGGAGGGAAATCTCAATAGCAAAAAGAAGTTAAATTAAAATTTCGGAGATAAGATAGGCCTAAGGGTTGTTTTTTTCCTCGACTAAGCGCATTGAGCGATACGCATTCACTGATGCATCCTGGTTGAAAACAAGTCAATTTAAATTTTTTTTCCTTTTTTTTTTGCGCTCATGGGATACCACCCAAACGTTTTCCCTACCAACCAGATCTCATCCTTGTAAAAGGTCGACTCAAGTTCAAGGGAACTTGATCACGCTGATGACGCGCGCGACTTTCCAAAAGAAAACAAAGCAGTAAACTGCTATCACGTTTTGAACTTGGGAAGGCGTGTCAAGATAACTATTAATCACAATGATTATGGCCAAACAATTACGTAACGCGGCAAAATAGTACAAAAGGAGAGGAAAAACAAGGAGGACTCCATGATGGCATCTGTAGTGTATATAATAGAAGACTGGCGGTGGAGGATGGGGCATGACGCAGCAAAAATACAATCACCGGACTATTAGATAATCCCATACCGGCAAATTTTCGAGAAACTAAGCGTAACCAACAACAGGGTAGGTATAACTACTCCCCGCCAGGGAAATAGAAAGATCAATTGGAATGGTGTTACAATATAAGAATATACAGTTTTAGTTGCGCAATTCACTTCTTCTTCAACGTCTTGCCGTAAAATTTCGAATTTAATAAGAAAATTAAGAGGTTAACATTGATTTTTGCCTTTTTAAAAATGTTTAGAACGGTGACACCCTCGAACTGCATTTGAAGCAAATCCTGCGAGAAAGACCGGAAAAAATAAAAAATTGTATCAACTTGTCTGGCTGAGTTGAATGAAATTTGATACCTGAATGTTGAGTTGAACTTTCTCGACACTGACGCCCATAAACTTGGCAGTGACGTCAAAGACACCCGATTCGATGGCTGGGCAAATATCGAAAAAGGTCGACTTGAAATGGGCGTGAGGCAGACCTTCAATGTCGATTAAGATGCCTTTCTGGTGAAGTTTGGTGGCCGAATAGTGCAGCATTGTTCGAGACTTGAGGGCATTGGCCAGCTGGAGATGATTGCCCTCAGCTCGATGCTGAAGGATACGCTTCTGATTTTTGCCTAACGTCAAGTTTTTCAGACATGTTTCCAGATACTCTTGATATGAGTTCACTTGCTCTTCGTGGAACTTGGTTTTCTCGTCCAGTAAACTCTTGGTGGACAAGAGGCGATCAAGTTCTTGAGAACGGGCGCGACGATGCGTTCGCAATGTCACAACATCGCGTGCCAACGCAGCCACCAGCACAGCATAATTATCTGAACTAGCGACCAGCCCGACTTGTTCCAGTTTGCGTAGGTTTCTCGAAACCCTCATCTTGAGCGAATTCAGCACCGTTTCGGTTGTGTCCGTATTGGAAACCACTCGAGAAACAAAGCGTGAACTGTTTTGCTCAGATTGCATTTGTTGACGGCAGAACTGCGTGTAAACGGCTTGTTCCTCTATTGATGCCGGTCGAATGATAATCTCTTTAAGGCTGTCGCCATGGCAGCAACGCAAAATGGAGACGAGCATTTGCTTCGTAGCCACAAAGAGCTTTTGATTTTTTTCTTCTTGGGGCGAAATGGACATTTCAAACTTGTTGGTGAGCGTCAGGAAGATCTCCGTTTTGGCTACTTCGTTCAAGTCCTGGAAAGTCCCAACATTTTCTTTGCTTTCGCCAGCCAAGAGATACTGAATGGAAGGATGGTTTCGTTGATCGCCGCTTCCGAAATCGTCCAGAATCTGATGAAGGGGATCTTCGGGTTGTGGGGCCAAAACATCTTCATACTCTACCAAGCACTGGTGGATGTTTGCCACTTCTTGAAGTGACATGCAGACAGTTGGTTTGGTGATCAACGTGGCCTCGCTATATTGATCCATGCCAAATTCTACCTCAGGCTCCTCCACTTGAATGCAGCCCTTAAAAAATGCTTTGAATTTCTCGTGGCACTCGATGATGAACGGATTGAGGCACATCAGATGAGGCGACTCTTCGGCGAAGCCTTTCTTTGAAGCGGCAAATTGCAACATTTTTGCAATCTAATTAAAAAGAAAAAATAAACACCGTAAAAAAAGTAATTATATAACTAATCGAAAAACTTACATTTCCCAAGTTACGTCGTTGATCAGTTGTCAAAACTTGCGTGGGTGATACGGAAATGATGTCAAAAGCGTCCGGAGAAACGATGGTCGGATTAATGTATCGATAATACACAAGATTTCCTGCAAGAAGATAAATAATTATTTTTTGTTCTGAGAAGATGCTGTAATAGAGCTCTTACCGATAACTTTTAAAACGTCCTTTTCAGGAACTAAAGGAAACTTGTTACGTAATGCTCTGGCCAGAACTTTCGCCACGTAAAGCATGCCATATGGGATGTTGCGAATAGAGTAGGTAATCTGTTCGAGAAATAGGGAGGTAGCAGCCTTGAGGAATTCGATATTTGTTTTCAGACGGCGTTGAACTTCGGGCTGTTTGAGGGCATCTTCGGGGCTAATTTCGTAAGGCATGCCACAAGGCTCTCCGGAGGCACTCTCAAGTTGGTTAATCCACAACTTGTAGATTTCGACCGGACTGAGGTTAATGAAAATGTTCTCTTTCAGAATCCTTTCAACAATAGGACCGAGCAATTCTCGAAGTTGTCCGACGCGGTGACCCTGCCGGCTGAGTTGCAGAATCAGCTTGATGACGAGGGGATTGCCGGTAGAGATGTCGCTAAGGTTGTCCACTTTGTGTCGGACTTCTTCCTCTAATGCGCACCTGAATAACTTCAAGAGCAAATATTCTTCGCGCAAGTTTGAGCCATAGTTGTAGAGTGACAAGATCATCGTTTCGGGCATCTTCTGTGGCTGAAGGAAGAGTAGTTTCGACAAATAACGTGGCTCAGTTTGCAAAAGATAAAACAAATGCTGGTAGGCCTCTAACTTATGCCGCCCTGTCTTGGTCAAAGAAAGTAATTCGATGCCTGGTCGTGTAAAATGGTGGTTATCTAAGTTGCGTTCCTGTTGTTCAGCTGCCTTATTCACATGTTTTCCTGTTAAATAAATAAGAATCAGATAAATTATTTTGTTGGATTTTTCATGCATTTAATTTAACTTACGAAGCTTGTGGCCGTGAGCTACCACCTCTTGGAGGGCAATTTGATTCTTAACCAGTAAACCGATTTTAATATCCATTGTGTTCAGATCTTTTTCAAGCTGTTTATTGCGACGAATGGTCTGGACGACGTCACTCTTGAGCATTTGAACTTGCATTTCTTCATCATAGTCGCGCTGTCAGTTTAAGATGTACAAAATTAGTTCGACTCCGTATTGGGTTATTCTTGTTTATATAACGAATTACCTGTCCGATATCGAGCAGGTGGAGGAAACGACGCAACGTACAAAGAGGCATGTCCCCACGCTTGATGGCTCGGTAAGCCCGTAGCGCCAACCAACGTCTCCAACACGCTTGAATCAACACAATGTCATCTAAAAACTGGGAAAAGAATTTCAGGTCTCGACGTTGAGGTTGTCGTTGTCGCTCTTCTCGCTGACGTTGTTGCCACTGTAGATACCGTTGGCGCTGAATAACGGTGCGCCACCAAGTCTGTAGATAACAAAATTGTTAAATATATTACCTTTATTGATACTATTTGTTTTTAAATATAGAACCTGGATTTTTATGACCGCGCTGACGTTGTTATGGAAGTGATGTAGACGGAAAGCAATCCTTTCTCGGACAAGATATCCTCTAGCACAGGCTTGTAGTCTGATGATTAACGCCTCAATATCATCGTCTTGGACAACCGACGAGACAAGATCCTCAAATTCCCGAAGCCCAATCAAACCAGACTCGGTGTAATCCCGAGGCTTTTCCCAACTTATCTGTTGTGTTTTGACGTTGAGGTAAACGGGAATGCCCTGTTCCAATCGATGCATCACCCAGGCTTTCGATTGCGGTAACTGTTCCATACGGATGCCCCGAATTCGTGAACCTAGTCGTTTCGTACAAGCCTGGAATTGAGAACGACTCAAATTTGGAAGATGGATGTAGGGGGAGCTGAAGGTCTCGACAAATCCGGCTGGATCTCGCAAATTGTTGAGGCCAGTCACGACCAGGCAGACTTCTTCGGCTTCAGTAGCTAATTCGCGGGACCTGCGCAACATTTCTTCGATATCTCCCATCGATAACGAGGCATCAGAGTTATGACTACGTCTTTTGGCTTCAATAAGCGTTTTCAGGAGCCGCAAGTAGAGAGGAGCTTGTTCTTCTACGGGATCTTGGTCCACTAGCCCAGTGGAACCCAAAAGCACGGCCAGCTGAATAGCGTCTCCAGTGTCTACAGCGCGCTGAATCACCTGGACGATGTCTTTGCGATCGATATCTTCGTTCACTCGAATAATGCAACACTGAATCTCATTGTGGGTTAGCACAGTGCAAAACTCTCCTCGGCGGATCTTATCTCGGCGCATTTCCGTCAAGGCCGCCATGTAGGACTCGGTCAAGCTGGTATTGATACCGTCAAAGCTGAGCATCGGTTCCTCTAAAACGAAGAGAAGTTCCGTCACATTTCGGCCGTCTACGGCTTGCGTGACCTGGGCAACTTGCGTTAACGTGCGGATGGCGCCACAAATCATTTCGAAGCTGAGATCCTCTTCTGTGACAGAGCGGAAGTTGTTCATTTCCTCGTGATAGAGCGCGGCGGCGAACTCGAGCACCACCAGTTCAGACATGGGTTCAGTGTCAAGCAGTTGACGTAAAACTTGAAGTGTGCGATTCGGGTCAGAACCTTCAAGTGAGATATTGATGGCATTGACGTAGCGCTGGCGTTCCATTAAAGATTCTTTTTCGTGATTGACCTGATTAACCAAGGCTTGCACGTCACAAAGTTCAACGCCCTTGTCACCACAGATGGCGGAGTGCAAGGCTTCCAAGTATGCGGAACAATAATCGGGGTTGAGTCGCTTAATACCGAGGTTAGGGTGGGCTAATGCGGTCATCATGCGAACCACATCTCGACTCTCGACCGACATCGCGATTTTTTCTAACGCGGAAAACTCATTGACGGAATCTATTTGATACTGGATTTCCGATCCAGTCAGCAATTCGTCGTAGACGTCGGCCGTGAAATCGCTGTTGAGGCTTCGCTCGCGAGACGATTGCTTTTTCTCATCCAGCGCGTCAATGAGCGACTGCAAGTACAGATCAGCCAGACTGGGGTCTATGTCACGCAGTTGGGCAGCTGGATGTCCCATGGCTTGAATCATCAAATCGCAATGACCCTCTTCTGTCGCTTTGTTAATGGCAATGATGGCAGCGTGATGCTCCGCAGCGTCGACGGGCAACTCACCAGCTAAAATACCTCCAATTTTGCCAAACTGAGGCAAAGGGAAGCCGTAGCGTTTCAGTTCCAGGCTCATCAACTTGACGGCTTCATCCGAGAACTGGGCTTTTCCGTACAAGCTGGGCATCGGTGGCGCTTTGCCCAGTCGGTAGAGGTAAAGACTAAGAGCGTGTATACTGTAAATGACGCGTGGCATATTTTTGCGGTCATAGAGATCCTATTTTTTTGTTTTGTAAAAGACAAAAAAAGTAGAATAATTAGTACAGAGGATAAAAACAATAAAAAGAAATTTTATCAACCGTTGTCTCGGGCAGAAAAATGGCTGGCAATCCCAAACTGGACATGGCACTCAACCAGTGATTGATATTATCTGTGTGGCGGAAGGTCAGACCAGCCTCTCTGTAGCGGGTTTGGTCTATGTCATAGATTTTTTTCAGCGGTACCAACTGAGGCTGAAAGCGATGGGCCAGTTTGGCTAAAAAAACGCCGTTGCGCAAGGCCTCTTCCAGATCAATGGACTGCGGCAATGGTTCTCTAATGCACATCTCAATCCACGTCTTCGTTTCCTCCAAATGGCAAAGGTATTCGTAAGCGATCTTCTCCTGTCGCTTCTCGTCCATCTGGTCGGCCGAAACGCGAATTCCATCTAAAATTTATTTTTAAAAAATACTAACAGTTAAATACAGGATATAATTATCGTACAAGACACAGATTTGATTGACTGATGTGCGGACAGCCTCAGGGGAAACGTGAAATTCGACACCGGTCTGCCATTAGAGCACATCTGGAAATTGTCAAGTCAACATCGCTTCGACGTAGATAAAAATAAAACCCCTCGAGACTCTTTCGGTCCAGACCGATGACTATCGTCAGTTGAACCTTGTTGGGCATCATGAAGTGGCTGGGCTTTTTCTTTCTAGTTTTTCTCTGCGCCTCTTCGGGTCAGTGATCAAACTTGTCAAAATTTTGTCTGATAGACACAGCTCAATTTTAAATTTCTGTTTCCATAGCTACCGAAATCGAACCAGGAGATCCCGAGGATATTGGACCTGATGCTCCTCAAGGAACAGCACCCCCGACAGAGATTCCCGACCTCCCCGAAGTGTAAGTGAAAACATCAGTAATCTTAAGTTTTAAGAAGCAAGTCCGAATGCGCATTTGATGACTGTTAAAGGACCAAAACTGAATTGGCTCTGGATGCGCGGATTCGTCAGCTATTGGAGCATTTCAAACAAGATGATCCACTTGGTATACCCGGAGCACCCATCCCAGATCCGATGCCCATTCCGGATTTCGAAGGTGAATTTCCAGCGGCTAAAATAAAATTTTCTGAAGCTGAGCTGCATCAGCTTTCCCAATTTCGGATCAACTATGTCAGAACCGACCTAAAAGCGCTAAAGGTAAGATCAAAAGTTATTCACGTTCACGCCTAGAATTCTGGGAGATTAAGTGCCTTTTTTTCCCTATAGGTATGGATTGGAATGACTTTCGATAGTCTCCAAGTGGTCGGTCGATATCGCATGAGTTCCTGGTTTAGTACCTCGTCCGGTGACTTTAATGTCACTCTGATTAGCGTTCAAGCCCAGGGATTTGCAGGGTTAGTGGTCGACTCTGAAGGTTTGATGCAAGCAACCAACATCACCTTCGACGTTGGCTTTAAAGACATTACTATGAAATTCGAGAACTTGGGATTTTTCGGTAGTCTGTTCCAGGTAAACTAAATACGGCGCACATTCAATAGAAGAGAAAAAATATACAATTCAAATTTACATTATTACAGGGAATCATCAATTCTGTTGGCACCTTCATCTTTGATTCCATCAAGCCTTTGATTTTGAATCAAATCAACGATCAAGTTCAAACCAACGTCAATACCCAGATGAGAAAATTAGATCAGATTCTACCGGATTCTGTGACACCTTTGGACATGGCAATTGCCATAGGGCGTACCCAAATCCAAGACGGTGGAATGGATCCGTTATCTGTCCCAGAATACACTAATATGCTGGGAACGGGAGTGATTGTAAAAATCTTCAATGGGACTCTGCATGGGCTTTCAACCATACACAGGTATGGAAACTTCTTAAATCCCGTCGAGGTGTTCTACTGTTAAATCAGAGCAATTTTGACTATGTAGAACTGGAGATGTAACCTTCAACTATGAGAATGGATCCCTTGTGGTTGGTGCCCAAGCAGCCACTCAACGTCTAACAGGACATTTCAATTGGCAGCTTGATTTTAAAGTTTTCGCTCCCAAAGGTAAAATAAGCCTTCAGATAGACCATCTTGAAGTCAGAATAGGTCTGAGTCAGCCAGTCAATGTCCAAAAGAAACCAAAGTTGGAAGTCTTGCAAGTGAACCTTGGAAACATTCAGGTAAGGTGACAACTAATTTTTCCTTAAGTTTAGACTAACAAATGTTCTCTTTACAGGCCCGATCAACTGGTACAGGCTCAGTGGACTACCTCATCGAATTTGCTGTCAACTTCCTACTCAACGGTTTCAGAAGTGTTGTCCTGAGAACAATGGAAAAGCCTGTCACACTTATCATCCAGAAAGAGCTGGACAAAATTGACGTTGAGGCTATGATTGAAGAGCAATTGCTGAAGTTAAATGATTCAAAAAATGACTTATAAACTAACATCACCCAGTAAAGGTACATATTGTGAATGAAAACATTCTACAAACCTGGATCAGATGCCATTGCCGAATTCTCCATTTAAAAAACGAGAATACCTGAAAAAGTAAGAAAGTTTTCTTAGAATCAATGTTAATCGACGGATAGACTGTCTTGGTGCCCCTAATGCCACTTTACATTTTTTATACACTAAGTTACCTTAATAAACGATGAAGAAATAAAATCAAAACTTTAGTGCATTATTCTAACTTAGAAAATAGAACATACTTCTAAAGTAAAAAAATGCTGATGTTGAATAAAATGGATGAAGTCATTAAGAACTGTAGAATGACTTGTTACTGGTAGCTCTCACATTAACCGACTGATTTGAATTTTCAAATTAATCCGTCGTCTGAACTATGATGGCGAAACTTTTCTAACCGTCGCGCGCGTGAATTCTTCCATCAGGTTTGAGAGGCGTCTTCCAGATGGCGTTAGCTGCTTATAAATGAAGCAACATTTTCAAACAATTGTTTATCTGATCTCTTAACCTGCACGTCATTTATACCAATTATAAACAATTTGCAGCAATAAATTTTAAAAATAAAAAACAATAACAAATAGTTTTAAAGCTACGTATTTATTGCAGAGTTCCACGCTGACACCGTTTCTTGCATTTTCATATTTTGGTTCGTTCCACAATAAGGGATTCACGAACAACGATCCGCTAAACGATAGCTATCTCCACAAATCAATTGACGTCTATTAAGCCATCAGTTCAACCTGATCTCGATTTGATCTCTGTTGATCTTTATGAAAAGCCAGACTTTCAACGCAGCCAATAGCCATATGGTACGTACGCGTTAATTTTTCTACTTTATTTCTCGTCAGTGAGTGCGACTGGAATGAGGTTGATTGACTTGTACGGAACAATTCAAAAGACTTTGGAATCTTTTGAATTCTGGACGTTCATCGTCGCCGAACGCAGCGACACCCTGCCGAAGTGATCGACACGCTCCGCTCTTGGTACCGACAATTCGGCCACGTCTATTGTCGTAGCACGCGCTCGGCTTATAGACGAACGGGGAGGGGACGCTCAAACAAAAGAAGGAAAGAGAATAGGTGGGCCGAGCCCACGCCAATGGAATGAAAATACGCATAGAGACAATAGAGCCAAGTGGAGGACATACGACAACGATGAGAATAAGCAGAGCAGCTCTAGCCGTTTTTGCCCCACTTTTTTCCCCCCGTTTCCGAGTCTTCACGCGTGCAATCTCCCTCTGACATCTGGAGAATGGCACAGTTGTACAAAACAGCGCGCGACGTTTGAATAATAATAAATAATCATACTTGACCCTCTATCGAGCCACCCCGATTTTCCCACCCTCAATTTTCTATGCCACCATATAATACCACGAAGAAGACACTCCGCAAGGGTCTCCGAATGATTCCCACTTCCGAATGCCGTCATTTCCGACCCGCCCCTTTTTTTTTATCTTTTCACCAAGACTTTTCCTATTTCTATTTCCGCTTTTTATCTTTTGTCATTTTTATTCAAAAGGGATGTGACGCGTGTCATCTATGGCCTAAGGGTGATGATGTGTTACCATATATAGGCTGGCGTTATAGATAGATATCTTTGTATTCCCACAGTCGATAATCATCTCCTCCGCCTTTTTCGATTGAATCCTTCCCAACTTGAACGTCTAACGCAACGTAGCAAGAGAGACAAAGAAAACGAAATTTTAAATCGGATTGAATGCGCAGACAGAAATGATGGCAAAGGCACACACAGCCTCAACTTTGAAAAATTTTCAACTCGATTTCACGTGAAGAGGCAGAACCCATCAATCAAAAGCAGTTTCCCAATTCGTTTGATCATGCTTCACTTGTCTAGTGACGAAGAACAAGTTCACTCGGTACCTAGCTTCAAGTTATCGGGACCTTTATTTTTCCTTTTCACCCCGCACATCATTTGATCGAGAGTCGTATACATACGAGTTCATCACACGTCGTACAGGATAATGCAACGAAACCAGGCAATCGAAGGCTCAGAGAACAAACGAGTTTGGGGCTCGCACTTTGGTTTCTTTGGCACACACAAAATAAAACAAACAAAAGAAGCTTCACGAGAGGGCATTTATTTCGACAGCAGTTAATGAACAGCACCCGCCGTGATTGTTGAAAGCGACGCGGAGAAGAAATGAAAAGGTCCATAAAATCATTTGCATAATAAACAGATGAGTATGCGATATATATAGCCCTGCGCCCAGCATCTTTCGAAAAAGTTGCAGCCCCAAAAGGTTTTTTTGTGAAACAAGATTTAAGATTAGTGTGGAAAAAGTGTGCGTCACTTGAAAAGAGTCGGTCTCACTTGCTGTTTATGGTGGCGTTCGTGCGGACGCAAAGTAATGACGTGCCGAATTGACGATGAAAAGACAAGAGGGGGGAGGTTCTAGCAAATAATGAAAAGCTACAGAGGGAATATGTTGTATACGTAATACAAGCGGAAGAAAATGGAGATGAAGCCGGCGATAAAATTGAGAACAATATAAACGGCCATGAGGGGCGAATCTGCCTGCTGGCCCAATACGCGATAGTATAGTACGCTTGGGTGTAACCTATTGTCATTGAAAATTTACTAGAATATTTCTTAGGGTGTGCGCGATGTGCTTGATTTCATTGTCTGTTCAAGTTGTTAATCAGCTCTAGTACTTATAAGAGTTCGCAATTCACTGGTCGATTTCTCTTGGCATCCTCTGAGTCTAAAACGCGCAAGTATTTTTTTAAAATCTCTGTACGCAGTAGACGTCATGAGTATAAAGTTAAATTCAACCCTTCCCTTTTGGTTGGTTAATCCCATAGCCACTAACTCACCTCGCTTGATTGTTTTCATAATTTCTGTGCTTAAATTCTTTGCGGTCTTAGGCTGAATTGGGTTAAGAAAGATAAACGGAAAAGAAAATAATTCATCACTCGGCATTTCTATTTAAGAATTTTGTTCGGTAACATTCTTGCTGTTCAAGTTTTTATTCTCGTTTTTATTTCCTGTTTCCGCGCAGTTATACAAGTCGCACCCTGTTAATTACTGGAGGCCATTGTCTGACGCAACGAGACAGTTGTGCGACTATACACAGTTAATATACGGAGCTTCATCAACTGTGAAACGGAGGTGGTGAAAAGCGACATAACTGCTGGTTGTGTTTATGTAATGGTACTACAAAAATGAAAGGACGCCTTCCACATCACAACAGCTGGGCCTAGTACACATATAACAGTGAAACCAGCAAAGCCCGCCGGAATGAGCCAAAGGATGTGTGGAGGCTGTCATTCGTGGTAATATCCTCTCGTTTCTGGGTCTAAACTCGATGAGATGTTCATCAACAGCAATATAATAGCTAAAGCAAACTGTAATAGTTCACCAACTAAATGTACTATATATGTACACAAGGCTGAAACAGCAGCTGGTTTTGACTGTTTGCTTGCCTCATTGACCGGAATCGACCAAAATATTTCCGCCCACGTCTCGTCACACCGCAAAACGGATGGACTACGCAGTCCAATCCGATGTGGAAGCTTGTTGATACTTAACGGAGGCAGATCTTTTCTCCTCCCTAAAACAAAGAACATTATCTGAGCGAAGACAGATCCGCTCAATTAAGTCTGACTAAATATATATATAAGAGCCGACCGTGTACTGCTGTTTGAGTATTGAGGGGGGGGGGGGGGGGAGACGGGAAAAGGGAAATTTGTTTTATCTTCTAGTCCCCCCCTTTCTTGTTGACAGAGGATTGAATATCACCTTCCTTTTTTACTTCTTCCATCGGCTGTTCCATCTACTCCGCCTGTTGTTTGACGACAGCCTGCGTAGATGATCGTAGTCGGTCAATAACAACTCGTGTTTGCCTACATCAGGTCTCAGTAGCACAAACGTAAAAGAGTAAAAGATGTCGATATCAACACTAGGAACGATTTTTTTCTTTTTTTTTTTCATGTCTCTATAGTTAATCTCTTTTACAGCTTGTAATTTCAAACCCTCCCCTTCTTGCTCACAAGAAAATGGGTGATGAGAAAAACAAACAAAAGACGAACGTCTAAGCCTTTTGGTCGTTTATATATGTAACATGTAAATCAGTCCTAATTCTTTCTAAACCGCTCCTCTGGAAGGGAAAAAAGAAAATGACATTTTTTGAGGGATAGGGTAGAAAAAAAATGCAAATGAAAACGACCCGGTGTAGGATGATAGGAATGTAGTTTGGTTTTCAACTAAATTTTCATTCCTAGCTTTCTTTTTTTCGATTTCTTATATGTAGCCTTTTTTTTCGTCTTTTGAATGCCATATCCCGAACTTCTTTTTTTTTCTTTTGATGTTATTAATGTGTATAATAGGAGACACAAAAAAAAGGACGAAAGCCATTGGATCGGTATTCAATGGTCGCTCGAGTATCAATCTAAAAAGAAAAAGAAATTCATCTTTTCATAGTTCATTTATTTTTTTTCCAATCGGTAGAAAAGGAAAGAAAATGGAGAATGAAACCACAAGGTTCGCATACCATCCACATTTTAATCGAGTCCAACAGCAGTCGATAGAGTTTGCGTACATTCGCCAGCGATTGGCCAAAATCTTTTATTAACTTTAAAATGTCTCTAGACCTTTCGCTCTCTTATAAAAAAATTGTGTGTGGGGGCCAGCGTCGAGTCCATTTGTAAATAGACTGTTGCTCACTGGCCTAGAGTGGCAAATCGTGTCGTCGAAAGTATTTTTCTTTTCTTTCTTAACTATACCCCCCACATGCGTGAATTCGTCTCTAAAGAGGCCGGACTTTTGAAATAACAAAACACTCACGCTCCATTTATTGGCCGATTATATATACACCGTGGAACAGACTTGTGGCTTGGCTGCTGTGTGGGAGCCCGTGCGTGTGCTCGATCCCTCCGCCATGGATATGTACACCGCGGACTTGGATATTGAGTTGACCACTTTCCTAGCGCAGGACGTGGATGCCCTGGCCAAATAAAGTTGTCCCCTTTTGGCGTCGGTTGTTGGATTATTCAATCGCCCAACCCATATGCTTCTGTCTGCACTCTCTTGATTCTCCCTTTGCAGCCATGAGAAATGAATTGTAAATCCTTATACGATTCGCTATTCTATATACTCCCCTCCGGCACTCAATAAAACATCTCCTCGATCACAGCAGTAGCAGCGAGCGCTACTGTTAAATACAACGTACCCAAAACTCGTCGCCTAGTTTCTTCGTCGTGGCGTATGTATATGTATTGCGCTAGATCGTGGAACTCACCAACTTGTAGGTAAAAGAGAAAGGCAAAGTTCTCTGTCGAGACGTACACGTCAAGAGAGCAAAGAAGTAAGGATAGCGGCATCGAAGACTTTTATTGCAAACTCAATAGGAAAAATGGATAGATGAGCTATCATCGGCCGTTGTGACACACGCCAAAAAGTTTGAGATGTGAATTAATCAAGCGGCCGACTATGCGATCTAAATGTGAATCAGTTATGAGCTAACAAACAGTCCAACGTCCGTCACACGTGCGTCACGATATGACACAAAGTAAAAGCGTAATTATTTATTGCGTAATAAATCTGAGGCAGTCCGAACTTTCGGGAAAATGTGTACAGGCTTCAAATGTTATAACCGTCATAAGTATAGAATTTTTGTTTTCTTTATATCGGGATATTGTTCTTTTGTTTTGATACGGTAGGCCGCAGACTGTCGCTACAACTGCGTTCGAAGCTCCAATGAAGGACCGTAACTCTCTCGCGATGTTATGGAACAGTCTCTCGGTCCAACGATCTCCAAGCCACAAGAATAACAAAGTTTTTCTGTGTGTTTTTGAGGCGATTGTTGGAGAAGAGGAAGAAAAATAATCCGACAAGAGTCAAATGGACTAGAGTGTGTAAGAACTTCGGTCTTTACACAAATTCCACCATGTCGGTTAAAAGTTGGCCGTTTTTTTTTACTGGTAATAGTCGATGGCCAACAGCTGTAATCGAAGGCGTGATTTCTTTGAAACAAAAAAGAAGCATTAGCTGAGAAATCTTTAGTTCAAATACCACAACATTTTTAGAAAAAAAATTGCGTTCGAGTCCAGTAACGTTGAGGATTTCCATCTGCAAGACTGTCCCATTTTCACGCTTTTCAATCCTCCGCGGGGCAAAGATCGATCGAAGTTGCAGTCTGATGGATCAAACAGCAAGAGTGGAACTTGAAAACAAGAGTTATTTCTTACATATAGTACGTATGTATAAAAATCAAAACACAAGAAGGATTGTTGGGGTATAAAGCATCAAGAAAAACAAAATTCGCTCTTGGCTGTCAACTAACAAGTCACGTTGCGTGTATTCACATGTCCATCCGCTGTGTTGGAGATGCAAAAACGAGAGGGAAAAAAATGGATCATTGTTTATTTCATAGTATAGTATCTGCTTGTTAGGTATCGTGATGCCTTATTTTTTTTCTCTCCAGACTTGCAACTGTCTAAACCCTCCACCCTCTCCACCTCCCACATCATCTCAGTTGTTCATATTGACAATAACGATCGGGAGAAAGATGAAAACCAACAACACAGGGATGAATGAAACAACAATGATGGAGTGAAAAGAAGACAAAGTATTACGCTGAAGCCTCCCCCCCCCTTCTTTCCATGGCTTTCTGAGGAATTGCTGTGTACCATGTTACGTGAATAAACTCTTATATAATGTGGGTGTGTGCGCAGATGCTTAAATAGGAAAAAAGGGATGGAGGAAAGGACGGGAAAAAAAATGAGAGAACATAACAAAACAAAAAGAAAACGCATATAAGTTTGGATAGATGAAGACGACTGATTGGAATGCACATCGGGATCGTCAACCTATTGTCTGAATTTCTTTTCTTTTGTTATAATATTGAAGCAGCAAGAGTGGGTGTTGGACCGGATGATACAAGCGACGTGTAGCTTAACGAGCTGCTGTCGATTTTCACTGAAACTTTACAAGGTCGTGTAACACGGCGGCACCATGTAGCGGCAGCTTCTCCATCTGCACAGTAAAACAAAATGATTTCCCGATTAATATATTAAAATGTGTATGTGGAAATTCCAACTAATTAAACGTTATGTCGACCCAATACAAAATATAGGCGTACAAATACAACGATGATCAGTTTAAAGTTCGAATCACATTGTAGAATCTTCTCCAAAAGGATTTTATCCCTATCCACTTAAACTAAATGCCAAGGTGTGATGCACTTTCGAATAGGTGCACCCGGGTAGTTAAAACTTCCCCTCAAACGAAATGCATGGCTACTTTCACATCATAAATACAATTCAATATGGATAGACGCACTCACGGTGCACCCAAATCACAAACTCAGTTGGCCTAACCGCGCCTAACCGCTTACGTCAGTTAAAAAAGAAGAGAATAAAATCAATTCACTCGTGACTCGCTTAGAAAAAAAAATACATGAAACTATTTCTCACGATGTACTGAATCGCTGCGCATCTATACTCTGTTTACTTTTCCTATATAGACGGGTGCTGCACGCGGTTTTTTTGGATTGGTCGGTCTTTTTCTTCGAGTTCTTTCATATTTGATGTTGAATAATAAATCAGGGCAAAGGTTTTTTTTCCCTCTTGAAACATTGCGGACGCTGAACCAACAGTTCCAGATAGAGCTCTCTCGCTGTATATGTAGAATATATATCTGCTAGCTGGCTGGCCTTCTAACCTCTAACTCGATTGTTCAACAAAGACACACACCACACACACACACGCTATACATCTATACTCTCTAAAGGAGCAGAATGTACAATAGAGTATAGATGTGGTAGACGCTGTGGCTTTCGAGTCATCGTGTGTCCTTTGCACCAGCACAGCAGTGCATGTGTATAGAGAGCGCGGTAATTGACTTAGTCATTCAACTCAGCAAACCCATAAGATATCTCTTTAAACGCTGGCCTTGCCGCGTAAGAAACTTATTGGAATAGATCGTGTGGGTATATTTAGATAAGATCATGATGGCAAACGTCATCACTTGAGTTTCTGGTGACAACAGCAGTCAGCAGCAGCTTTTGTCATCAACGACACTCTTATCTACACATATTGGGGTGTGTAATATCGTTGTTCTTGGATATGAATAAATGATTGTCTTGGCCGATTAAATCAGCCGGAAAAGTCAAGTGGACAGACGACAGGAGCTTGATGAGGGGATAATCGATATAGATTTTTTAAAAATCACAGCTCAACCTTTTACAAATCAAATATTTGAATATATTTCGTATTTTAGTTTAGATTGCGTGTGTATAGCTGCTGAGAAGAATGGGAGATGTTTTATCTGCTGTGCAAATCTGATGCTATGGTGTTGCGTGTTGGGGAAACGAGCGTGACACGCGACAGCCAATCGAATCAATACAGACCAACGCTCTACATGTAGCGATACAAAGGAGCTCAATAAAAAGATAGAAGGGCGAAGGCTTGTTAGCGATAACTTATTGCTGGCGGATGGTCGCCGATGAGCCGTGATGGAGCAACAGTCCACTGAATCTCAACAACAAGCCACTTCTTTGTTGTTATTATTGTTCTTTGCTATTAGATGTTGTGTGTCTCTCTCTTTCTTTTTTCACGGTCGTTTTTTTTTATTCTCCTTTATCTTATAAATCTTGTGTTCAAGTGGCTCGACTTAATTCCATCGTAATGAGTCTAATCTCCGTGAAAACGAAGCCTATCTGGGACAGATGTGTGTTTGAGATTAAATAGGAGACTATATACATGCAACTACGTCACAAATTCTTTGCCTATACATGAGTTTCTTAGCTAATCTCTTATCTTTTTAGCTTCTTATTATGTGGTCCAGTTTTTTTTGTTTGCGCATCTACAGCAGATGAGACACGGGAGTGACTTGAGGTTGGACGATATAGGGGCGACTTAAGCTGAGATTTAAGCCTCAAGTGAGTGATTCATGAAGCTTAAAAAAATCCATGTGGAAACCATATCAGTTAGGTTTGTTGCGTACAACATTTGAATTGTTGGCATGTTCCTCTTGAAATAACCCGCTCTATGTAGTGAATTCGAACAAATTTTCTTTTGTGTTAGACTTTTCCTTCGGAAGTGTGACCACTGATCTTTTATGGAGAGGTTAAATCTATAAGAGCAGGTAAACTGTGAATAGAATAAAATAAAATAAATGATGAGAATAGAAGCAGAGTAGTTGCTGTTCAGCAGTTCAATTCCTGGTGATCTCAAGTTTTAAGGATGCTCAGCGAGAAGGTAGCAGCCAAACGATTGAGTCGTGAATATCGACAGGGCCAACTTTATTGTATATATACTGCAAACTCAAAAGTCGTTGTCTTGACAAACGCGAACTTGATCTGGAAAAACAGATTTTCTTCTCTTTCGTTCACTATGGGGATTTCAACTTGTGAGGAAATTCACGATGTTAATGTAACACCCGATAACACCAACTATCTTTGGTCAGACGCAAATCATTTCTCGCTGTTCGTTTACCAGATGTTGTCAATGTTGCAAAAATTTTAAATTCTGAAATTTCATGAGTAGAGCTTCTTATATTCATTTCATTTAGCAGATGCTTCCTCTTAATGACGTATAAACTAGATGCCCATATCAGAAAGGACACCGCTGCAAAATGTTTATTTACTTACGAAAGTCAGATGGAAATACGGCGGGTGTAAATTATAGTTACCGTGATTTGTTTACTCATGTCCCTCGATCAGATATATTTGTTAAATAATTCCATAGACAGGCATAAGCGCATAACGGCTATCAAATTAGCAGAGAAACGCTAAAGAGATCTAAATAGATTGATTGAGTTATAATAATCCTTGTCTCGTTTCTTATTCTTTCTTTTACACGTTTCTTGCCCTTTCTTTTTTACATATTCACATCTGTCGTCTATTCTGTGTTGTTCGATTCCAATTTTTATTTACGAACACAATTTGCCTCCCCATCAAATAGCAAACTGCCGTTCATGTTGTTCACCTACATGCTTTGAGGCTGCATTTTTGATTTTTTATCCTTTTTCAGTGTTCAAACACTATGTGCTACACGTGTAGTACAAAGCGATTTCTTGGGGGGCTAGTAAAAAGAAAAACTGGCGACAAGTTAGCCTTTCCTATCCCTACCCCCTTCTTTTTCAAATCCATTCTTTTGCCCATCCCGCACCAACACGCAAAAACTTGTAACACGATTTTCTTTCGCCGCTATTGCATACTTTTCCTACCTACCTACTTCTTTTCTCAACCTTCCTCGTTAAAAAAGAAAAATTTTCTTTGCTCCGGTTGTCAGCACTTCTACCCTAACCCCGGTCACGTCTTTTTCTTTTCTCAATTTGGTCTGAGTTTCTTGGCGGCCATTTCATTCAAATGGAGAGGCTTCTTCATTATCTTTAACCACTCGTTTAACTGTGTCTGCGATAACAGCAAACGTATAGTCATGTAGTTAATAATGAAAAGTATACGTATGTTTTCATAATTAGCTAATATAATATAGCTCGTCGAGAAAAGTTTATCGAATGCGATTCACGCTAGGAATAGTTATTGACGATATTTAAAACAAAATTCTGACTCGAAAAAAAGGAAAAGCGACAATTATAAGAAGATGATATCAGCACGGAGGAACTCAACTGCCGAGTTATAATGCAGCCAAGTGTCGTGCTGCCATTATCACGTCCATTCCCGGAGGCTACTCCACTTCTGCCTTTCTTGTGGGGATGGTAATGGCCTTGCGTGATAGTCTCACGCTGGCCGTGTCGACAGTGTCTAATAAACGAAGCAAAAAGGCAAACTTAAACAGACCGTTTTGTTTCGTTCGCTATCAAACAAAAACAACACAAAAAAAATACATCTCAGACACGAGTTATAAAAAGCGACTAAATGTGAAAGAAGAAGAGACGCGCGGACGTCTATAAACACGGCGGTAGTGGGAGGAACAACGCGTTTTCACGCTGCTGCATCATCACAAGAGTGTCATCGTCAAGGGGCCAATATCACGAGTTACTGAGAAAACTGGCCACAGAAAGACAAGTCGGATGTTTCGACAAACTGGTGTGCTGCTCTTTAGACACACACTCACCAAGTAGCGATCATCACACAAGAGTGTGTAAACGACACTTGACAGTTGAAGTGTGTTCACTATGTTGGTTCTCCATTTGTTCCACTTAGTTTATACATTCTCCCTTTTTAAAAAAAAACCAGAGACTATGACGTAGACCTATTTTTTTAAATAATGATAAGCTAAGGTATAATTTTTTTTTTATTTGTTAAAGATATAGGTCTCTATGAGGTAGTCTAGCTATCGTTTTGATCCATAGACTTTTCTACAAACGTCATGCCTATACGAAGGGGGGGGGGAGGGCTTATTAATGAATTTAATTAGGGAAGACTCCCTACCACCCGCTGTTCGATAGGAGAGCTACTCGTGATTATGCAAGTGGGTGGTGAGGATATGTATATACATGTCTTACATATATATCTACTAAACTAGGCACTAGCTGCCTCTTCGGTATTGCTGCGTTCTCTTCATCTGCATGTGGGCAGGAATATAAGGAGAGAGACGCGGAATAAGGATCGAGCACGCTCCATTCCGAACGTACACACACGAGCAATTATAAGTTTTGAAAGCTGGAATGGAATATAAGGCGAGAGAGAGAGATAGAAACAGAGCGCAGCTATGGACAAAAAAGAGCAGTATAGGACGACGTGCGCGTATCTGCAAAGCAAAAGGCGAACTGAAAAATGAGAACAGGTCGTATAAGGAACATTGTGTGTGTAACATCGATAGATACACACTGTTTTAGTGTAGTGTAGATGAAGAAAACAAGTGTAGAAGCTTAGAGGGCCCGGGTCCGTATTTGTGAGTGCATCTGTTACACGTGCTGCTGTGTACAGGACACGCTATACATTTGCATACGTTGAGCAGATTTCAATTGTGAATGCGAAATTCAATGTTTTGGCCATTTCATTTTGTTCACGTGTCCCGTTTGTTGCGTGAAATGACGTAGGAGTCATCACATCAAATATTAATGACATTCCACAGTTTCTTTTCGTGGATTTTACTAAGCCTCATAGGAAAAAACTATATTAAATAGAAATAATAGATTGAGTAACATCAGAATTTTTTAAAAAAGGAATAAATGCTAAGAGGGGAAAAAATGGCCGACTGGTCTGATGTGTTGTGACAACATTCTCTTCCCCACTTTTTTTTTGTTTTGTTATTTTGACTTTGGGCCCCGTCAACGTTCAGTCGCCATTTCGAATGCTCCACTGTTTTCTCTTGTGCCCGGCCTAAATCTGTGTAGAAAACAATCGAGCGAGTTGCACGAATAGACAAATACACACACACACAAAAAAAAAAAAGAAAGAGGAAATAAAAATCTCGAATAAAAAAAAGAAAACAAAACGACGTCGTTGACGACGATCGATAGATAAAAAAGCTGAAGACAAGAAAGAGAGGCTGAGTGATTTTTGGGGACCGCACGTAGATTATGCACCGCATCACCATCTATCTACAAACACATGTTTCAAAAGGATGTATACAGTCGCATAACGTATAGACTATTTATTGTTTACTGTTGTGTGTACACGAAATCATTCACGCGTTATTCGAACATTTGTCATGTTACTTGTCTTCTTCGTTGTTTTGCCCTCTGGAGTTGCATTTCCAATTCGTCCAACAGATTTATTTCCCTTATATCGAATGCTGCTGGCTATTTTTGCCTACATGAAGTCTGTCGTTGAGATTGCAGCGCTCATCATCTCATCTTCTTTTCTGCGGTTGAACAAATTTGCATGCGGCATCGAATCACGACGGGCGCTCTCTCCCAACACACACACACATATATAGCATTGAATAATCAATCATCAACCAGTTCTCTCTCTCTCTATATCTTAGACTCGACTCTCTTCATTTCTATCATCTCTCTGTATATATTCTTCGCTTTGTTCGCCTCTTTGAATATTATGTGAATAATGCCATATAGCCCATAGCTTCTTCTACCTCCTTCTTTTTTTCGTGTGTGTGTGTCTGTGGATTTACGCGCATCAATAACCAGCCAACGCAAGTAGAAAAAAAAAGGAGTTTCAGCTGTAAAGTAGAAAGTTATATTTTGCATATGATTTGCGTATACAACACAGTACAAGATAGTACACAAAAAAGAAAACCCGCCATAGTTCTCCGGTGTTGACTCGACATCAATAGACCATAACCTTGCATATCATTATAGTGTAGTATTCCTGTTGTGCAACTGTTTGATTGGGTCGCTGATGTGTAGTTGTGAAAGGGAACACACAGACAGGAAGCGAATGGTATCAAAGAGTAACTACATCGAAGATTGAATTTTGACACAACGAACGGAAGTAACGAGCCACATCATTCGTTATCTGTCGTGCTTTTGCACGTAATAAGTACACGCTTTATTATCATACGCTGTCAATTGCTGCTGGTTGATAACGGAAGATGCTCTATCAAGACGAGATGTATAGTCAACTGCTGTGTACGGAAGAGATCAAGGCAGACCAAAGTTTGATATTCTCCCCCTATTTTAGCCATGAATATATAGAAGGAGTCATCCTTAACGAAGCATCAAAGGAGAAAAACAGGGTATTTGCTTCGTTGAACTGTGGTGTTGAGAATTGTCGTAAAGCTGTAAATTTTACTTTAATTTTTTGGCGAATAAATAAAGTATATACGCGTTCAATGGAGCTACATACTTAAAATATGGCAACGTTCAGTAAAAATCTATGTTTGTTATTTTTAGTGCAGTTTGTCATAATGACGTCGTAGGAGTTGAGCTGGACAAGAAAGATCACAGCAAATTACGAGGTTGAAATTAGCAGAGACATCCAACGGAAATCCAACGGAAATCCAACGGAGGATCGCGTGTACAAAGTTGTCGTAGCCACACCGCCTCATTAGCTCCATACGAACAGTGCTGGTCATTTGCTGACCGCAATGATTTCATTATCATTCTTTACTAGTTGTGCATTGTGTGTGCAGCTTCGTTTCAATCTCAGCCATCGTTTGATTGCCTCGTCACTGTTGGTCATCATCGGTCATCATCAATCTAACCTTTTGATATATCTTCAAAAAAAAAAATAAGAAGAAGAAGAAAGAGAGTTCGATTGCAACAGTGATGATGATTCTCTCGGAGGATGATGCACCAACGGGATCACTGACGCCGACGCCGCTGAGAGTTGTACATCGTTCAACGGCGAGGGGAGGAGTGAAAAGTCTTTCCCTCTCTATATAGCCCTTTAGTCGTTGAGGTGGTACGAGTCACCAAAAAGAGGACCGATTCCTCTTCAGTATTCATCGTGACGAGCTGCTTATCGGTCACTCGATTTCCCTCGTCTCCAATCGAGAACTTGTTACGCTGTTTCGTTGAAACGCTGAATTATTTGAAGCCCCCCCAAAAAAGTGAATTGAGATTGTTCTAGTTTTTCGACATCAGTTCGAGCCACAGTGAAACACCGGAGATTGGCGTTTTCAAAGGTGAGCTGAATACCTGTCTCTAATTTATAGACATTTTTACTGTGATGTGATTCGCTTGAGTGTTAATTCGCTGACATGATAGTGAAGCCATTTGGGGAAACACATCTATATCCTTTTCGAGGTGGGAGGAATATAGGATACGATAGTTGTTGTTAAGGAAGGGGTTGTTAGCTCGTTCCAAAGTGGGCAATCACGATGGGTATCCTCGTTCGTACGTTATTCAGGAGAAGAAAAGCCGGAGCAGTATGTATCGCCTTATCATTCCACTTAATCGAGGCTATCCGGAAATTTCGTGCTATTTGATTGTCCTTGTAAACGTGTTTACTTTATTACGTGGAATTCCAATAATTGATATCCTCTTTTTCTCATAACAAATATGATTCCTGCTGAGTCAATTGGCATCCATTCCCCCCAGTATTCAACGTTTCCTTTGAAAGAGCCAATCTTTCCTTTAAAAAAAAAATTGGATATTAAGAGAAGTGAAGCTAAGGTCTAAAGTATTAATGCGGTTCCGGCACTCCGGAACAGGAGCCATCAGATTTTTTTTTCCCGGGCCGGAACGGTGATGAGAGCTACCATACACATGAGTATTCTTTTAAACTATTTCCCACTAAAAACGTTAGAAAAAAAAATTTCCTTTGATTCAATCGCATTCCCAATTCCCATTATACGTCTAATGCATAGGCTTTCAATAATTCTTTGTATTCTCATTCGTCGTTCTGGCATCCGAAACGCTAAAATCCTAACACTAAACGCTTTATATACAAGTAAACTGTATCGAATTACATTGCTCTGATTTTAAGATGACTGGCGTATGAATCGAACGATATCCCACTTACGGAAGCTGTGCGTACATTATTTCATACACCCGGATAAAGCCAATAGAGGCGTCGAAAATCGTGTATATTCGTAAAGCTTTTGCCATTGGGGTACGGGGTACCAAGTGCGTAGACGTCTGGCGTTGAAGTTGCGATAATTACAATGAATGCTCGTCGCTTGCAGTCAGGAGAGAGGGACAGATGCGCGCGGACAAGCGAGAGGAAATGGGCAGCACATAGAAGACCAGTCCCCGAAGAAACTGCGTTGCATAAAGCTTTGGCGCGATGGAAGACGAGGCAAAACTTGCAGCCACTCTATATACGAACGGATTGGCTAAGCAAAATTGGTCTGTTGGAAATAAAAGAAGAAGAGAGAAAGAAAGCAAAAAAAAAAAAAAAAAGATATCAGAAAAGAAGGGTTTAAATAGCCGCGGGACTGTTGTACTATCGCGGCTTGCAGCACGCACGCATACGCCACTTTCTGGCTGTGGGGGGTCTGTCAGAATACGAAATGAGTGAGTTGGACGGACGACAGGCGGACAGAGCTAAAACACACAGAAGGAAGAAGAAACATCAGGAGCCAACAGCGGAAGAAGAGAGAGAGAGAGAGAGGGGTAAAAAAAAAAAAAAAGTAAAAAGGGGAAACGGGACGAAGTGAAGCATATAGGATAGTTTAACCCATTGGCTTTTCTCTGTGTCAGTCCGTCTGTCCGTCTCTGTCTTTTGGGGTATCCGCACATAGACATGACGGGGTGATTGAATCCCATTCATTTCCGAGAAGAAGAAGCGGGACGGACACACTATGAGGCAATGTGCGCCACTGTTGCCTGGCCAGCATGATTAATCACGTTGCTGTCCCACCATTTCACTTAAAGAGGCAAACCCTCCTGAAATCGCGGCACACAAACTGTGGCCCTCCTTTTCTTTTACCGGCTCCAATGTTCAGCATTGAGCTGCGTGAATCGTATAGCGCGACGAATCAAAAATTCGTGCACAACCCAAGTCAAATCGATTTCTCTGAATTTTTTCTTTTTTCTGCGCCCAAAGGAAACCACCGGAGAGACAAAAAAAAAAAAGGACGATAGTTGAAGGAGTGAGGAAGACTATATTTATAGATGTCATTACATTTGCACCGATTGGATGATGACAATTTGGACATGGCCCTAGAGTGTCGTGTCAATGGGTTTTGCGGTGCGGGGTTGGTCCCTGAACAGCCGCAACGGTTGACACCGCCCAACGACTTGCGTCTCCCCCGTAACAGAGAGAATAAGACATTGATGAAAGACTGGCTCTGTTTCGGTGTGTGCAATAAAAGAATATAGGAATTTTTAGAAAAAAAAAAAAAAAGAATCACATCAGAAATTGCTCGTCACGTGTAACCAGCTGTTTGGATTTACACGAGAAATCGAATCGTTGCGTTTTTTCTTTTTCGCGTTCTTTCATCTTCTACAGATAAAATAAGGGATGGCATATGCCTTGAAAAAGAAGAAAACATTTCATTTATGGTCGTCTTGTTCTATAAAGATTTTTACATTACGATATATATATTCGTGGAAAAGGGGAATCATATTCATATCGACCTTGTACGTCTACATGGAGATAACAAAATGTCGAAATGGAAAGCGAATGGCGCGCAATTCAAACTGTAATCAGTGCCAAAAAAAGAAGTTGTTAGAGGAGGAGGATTCCTCGTTGATCTTTGCTCGTGAAAAACGGGCAAGAATTGTTTTCCAACCCGCCCCTATTTTTCTTCTCCAGTAATCCGTGGATATGTATAGCCTCTCCAGTTTTTTTTTTGCTAGTCGACATTCGCTATAAGAAGCCGACGGGCTGAACGACCATCGTATAAACCTATATATTCCAATAAGAATGAAAGAGCGGGGGAGAGGCCAGCAGATGAAAAGTACTAAAAAAGAGTCCAAAAGGCTACATAGCGACAAAACGGCTCTCTCTTTCTTGTGGGGTTCCCCCCTTTTCTTTTTAGCTGCTCCTCCCAGTTTGTTCTTACATGTGTAATTCGATTGTACGTCGATCTTGTTCCTCCCTCTTCCGTGAGGAGGGGACAATCGGCGTGCATCATCGACGACTGATTGATGGTTCCATTCGCTTATTTTTCTGATTGGTCTCTTTTTCTCTAGTGCTCGTGTACGAAAAATCATGTATTCTTTTATTTTTAAACAGATACAAGTCGTCGGGACGCTGTCTAACAACAACAGAAAAAGCGCGAAAATAATAAAAGGCGCAACGGTGGAGGAAAACGATGTAATATTGTGTGAGAAAGTGCTGTGTATCTTTCTACATGCCAGCCGGAACGCGGGTTAACATCGTTTTTTTTTCTCTTCTTCTCCCCCCCGCATCTCGGCAACATCCAGGCACACGTACACTATCTGGCAGCATCAACAGTGAACAAGAAGAAAATCTCATTCTCGCATCCGACTATTTTCCGCTCTCCGCCGTCTGCTGTTATATAGCCAACGAGGTTGCGATTGATGGTTGTCGACATGACGACGGCCAGCTTTTTCTTATTGGCCCTTCTTCACATTCTCACAGGTATTATACATGTCGCGCGATATTTTATTCTGTTAGCTTGAAACACATTCATTTTCATTCATATTACAAGCGCAAGCTATATAGTCGTACGTTGACAAATTGGTTCGGATTTCTTGTTGACAATTTTTTTTTTTTTGAAATGGACGGTCGTGTTGGGATAGATTTTTTGTTGCTGTTTATTTTGGGTGGCCATGAATTTGGGCTTTTTTTTATTTGTCCGACATCCTCGATAAAGCGTGACTGTTCAATAACTCTTTATCAATTTGAGATGACTTTTAGAACCGTCCACTGGAAGTTTCGAGGGATTTTTCTTTTTTTTTTCAACCCTCGCCATTCTCTTTTCTCTTTTTTTCAGTTGCATATTTTATGGACGATCGATTTTCTAGAGTTAACCAGATTGCCCAAATCTCATTGTTTGATAAAATCCTATTAACTCATCAGTTGTTGTCCGGCACAACTCAAAGTGTACCTCAAATGATGCGCGCTCGATAAAATACGATTTGAAAAACAATTTCCTTCCGATTTCGGGAATGCTTAGAGGAACAAGGGAAAACAAAAATAACATTGTCATGGCTATATAATCGTTGCCTGTAAAAAATGTAAAAATTTCAAAACGCCTGAGCTGAATTTGTGCGTTAGAATATTTCTTTTTATACTGAAGCAGAGCTGTCAACTACACTTATGGCCTTCGTGCAATATGGATGGCAAAAAAGAATAACGGCCATGAAAATTGCCAGTATAAGAATCTAAAAATAATTGAAGGCCAAAAAATTTGTAAAATATAAAAGCGCTTGACCTGAGTTATTTAACAACAGCGGAATGTTCAGATTTTTAATCAACGATTTTGTACAAACAAACTATCCTTTTTTTAATTTTGCCAAACTTAACTTTCCCTGGAAATAATATTGCATAAATCTACTTGGTTTAACCCCCCACCCCTAAACACGAAGTGTTCCGTTTCGCTATCGGATGGACAGGTCAAAAAAAGGCTGAGAGATTTTGTAACCTCTTCGGTCGATACGTAGATCCTTCTTCTTCCGCTCGTCTGTCTTTTCATTCTGTCTTCATCCGTTTTGTCGTCCCTCCTCCCTTGTGGAAGCTTCTCCTCCTCTTCTAGATTTCTTTTTACTTAGCGCACAGGGGGCAATACACACACACACAACCGTTAATGCTGCCTGTAACAAATGCTTCTGCACATGACGTCCTTTTTTTCTTTTCGTCGCCGCTTCCATAGCCATTAAACATTTACTAGTTGATGATGATGTGCCATATAGAGAAAGGAGAGAGAGAGAGAGAGACTATCTGATTCTCTTCTATCTCATCCGCCATCGATAATAGTCTTTTTTGGCCAGGATTCATCAACTTATTTACACAAACTTGACGTATAGCAAACATCCGCATCCCTCCCCTCTTCAACTCGCAGTTTCTCCAGTATGCCTTCTTTTTATTTTAATAGTCCAACAAAAACTTTTGTATATACCAACCGACTTTGGCTGTTTCCTCAAAATCCCCTCCCCTCATCTCCGTTTGATAGATATCCGTCCTCCATTACAGGGAAAATATATATACGCCCTGTTGTTTTCAGCTGTTATAGGATTTCTTTTTTTTAAAACTAGCTTAGTGACGTGCGGTTGCTGGGCGGATGAAACTATGATGTAGAAAGAACAAACTAAATTGAGCCACGCTGTAACATCTTGTGTTTAATTAATGAAGTGGATATTGTTTGCAATAATCCTGGACAGGAATTGACGGCCAGCATCATCACAACAGTGCTAACATGCCGGCACCGAGTTTTGGATCGACGATGGAGAACATTACGGTCATCAATGGAAGAGACGCTTCCTTTACCTGCGTCGTTCTCAACATTGGTCCACATCGGGTATAAATCTCTCGTCCACATAAAAAAAAATTATGATAAGAGATGGAATAAAACAATAAAAGGAGATGAAAGAAAAGCAAAAGAAAAAAAAAACAAAAAACAATTTATGGAATCAAAAGAAGAAAAACTGATTAGTAGCAAAAACAGACGAAAAAAAAAAGAAAATGAAAAAAAAAATTGACTACGGGATCGTTAGTTATAATTGGATGTTATGCCCTTTTTTTGTGTTTTTCCTACCGATCCAATCTTTTTTCATTCGTTGCATTTTTTATGACGAAGGAATGTGTTTCTCTTTCTGGCAAACGAAAACAATCGACTTGAAAGGAAATGAACGTCTGTTTTGTTTCATCCTTCCATGCTAGGTGGCCTGGATCAAGGCAGACGATAAAGGCATTTTGGCTATGCATGATCGAGTGCTGACCAACAATGCGAGGCTGTCTGTCCTCCACAGCGATCTGCATACGTGGACGTTGCACATCAGAGATGTCCACCGTTCAGACCGAGGCGTTTACATGTGCCAAATCAACTCGGACCCAATGCTCAGTCAGGTAAAATTCACTTTACTTTCAATCTCGTCCGAAATGTTTTCGTTTGTTTGGTTGTTTTCCTCGTTCGCCAACAAAAACTAATTTGTGATGAAATGTTTTGATCAAAGAATCAAATCGTCTTTTTGAGAAAGAGATTTGTGATGAAACATATTGTTCTGTAATCTGTCCCCAGTTTTGCTTTGTTAGCCTCGCTGAACCCTTATTCTATTCATCCTTTCAGAGTTCTCTGTTTTCCTTTTTATTGGGTGGTTTTCAATGGTCGAAGAAAAAAGCAATTGAGAGTTTAGTGGATCATAGCTAAAACCAACAACTTGGTTGGAAAGTGGAAAAATGGTTTGCAAAGTGAAACCACGGCTGCGTTCAAATGGTCGGTTGATGCCCAGTTGAACGTGATATTTGATACCGAGTAGAATAAAACTAGATGAAAAAAAAAATGGGGAGCTTTTTACATATCGCAGGGCTGTATGTCTGTGTGTTTGTTGCTCAATGTCGCAGACGAAAGAAACGGCCTCTTCAACAACAATGGTATCTGTGGCGTGTACTAAAGAATTCGCCTGATGGACGCCATCAAGCGTGTGTGGAAAGTGGCCCGTAAAACGACGAAAAGGAGAACGACGAGAAATGCATGAGAGGTGGCCATTAATTCTTCCGTGTGTCATCGAGTGCGTGTGCGCAACCACCTTCTCAAATCTTCTTCCCCCCTTTCTTTTTTTTTTAATTCCTCGTAAACATGTCTGTAGGAAAAAGACATTCAAACAAATCGAACAAATAACAAGAGAAGAAAGAACAGACAAAATGGCTGGAGAAAAAAAACAAAAATTTTTTTGCGAATGTGTGTCAAATTTTTTTGTTCTGTCCTAACATCGCGCACATCTAACCTTTATAGACGGCTTCGCTGGAAGTGGTCGTCCCGCCGGACATACTGAACGAAGAGGGTGGCGGTGAGGTACTGATTCCGGAAGGCGGAATGGCTCGCCTGTCGTGCAAGGCGAAAGGATTTCCACAGCCACGGGTCACTTGGCGACGAGAAGACGGCCAAGACATTGTCATCCGCAGCGGAGCCCTTCAAAAACAGAGAGGTCCGTCATTGATTGAACGTGGAAAAAGAAGGATGGTATCTAAATAATCCATTTTCTTTGTTTTACGTTTACATACAAAACAGTTTCCATATTCGAAGGCGAGGTGTTGACATTCCACAAGATCACGCGGTCTGAAATGGGAGCCTACTTGTGCAGTAAGTTTGTCGTTTTCTTCCCTCAAAGAAGAATTGAATCTACTTACGAAAGCCAGTTGTCATAGTAAAAATGTGCTCGGCAATTCTTGAAAGTTTTGTTTCATTCCGATTTGTTTTTCTTGAAACGCAGTTGCCAGCAATAACGTTCCTCCATCTGTCAGCCGGCGGATTGTCGTCAACGTTCACTGTAAGTTTCGATTCGTCTCTCTGGTAGACGCACGATCGATAAATGGCAATTAAATCAAGAACCTCAAAAGTTGATATTCCAAATGTTTTTTCTTTTTCTTTTTTGCATGTGGCATTTGTGACCGCGCTGCTGGACTCGTTGGCATTTAACAGTCTACCCAATCATTCAAGTTCACAATCAGCTGGTAGGCGGACCGCTCGGCTCCAACATCACTTTGGACTGCATGGTAGAAGCATCGCCAAAGCCCATCAACTATTGGGCTAGAGAAAGCGGTAAGTAAAATCTATTCACATTTATATAGTTTTCACTATTTCGTGCGCCGCATTTGCTCGATTATTATGCATAACCGGCCGTAAATGATCAAGTTGTTGCTGACGCAACTCCCCACGAGTCTATTAAGTTTGCACATACACATCAGTAGCTTCTTCGGCTGATGGCCGAGTTTGAAGAGCCACCCGTTTCTGACAAACTGGTGTTAGATAGGCGAATCAATCATTCGTTTGGTTGCCCTTCAAACTATCTCGAATAGTTGACTTGGCACTCCCGCAGTCAGTCGAAGCTGACCTCTGCCTTTTCTTTCTCTTCCCCCGCGGAATCTAAACTCCCCGGTGGCAGGGGTTGGACTAGGGCCGTTTACGTATGCACGACCTCTGGACCGGAATATGTATGACGGCCGAGTGGAATTAAATTGACTTTGTAATCCTCACATAGGGAAGCCGTAGGGAAAAATCGGATCAACTCTGACACCTTTCCATTGTTTCGTTTGCCTTTCATATCGAAATGGAAATCCTATAGCGTGGAGATTCCTACATGAATGACAATGATTCGGATTGTTGCTTTTTTTTGTTTTTGTTCCAGAAGAGGCTCTCGCTTTTCTTTTCTTTCGCCCTCACACTATTATTGCGCTCAGACGGTACTATATAGAACAAGTCGATCCTCTTTCCGTTTTGTTGTCTTTTGTTTCAAGCCTACACACACACGCACTGATGGCAGTTGACATTTTCCGCGTTCGTTGTCACCGGCAGATTCGATCAGTTGTTATACTGCTCGCACTACTCGCTCCCCCTCTCACCACTTTGTCGCTTCAACGGGTTTGTTTCCCTTTCACAACGATGAAACGACACTGCGGCCTCCTTCATTCCGGCATTCTTTGAGGCAGCGATAATGTCATCACAACACCAGAGGCCCATCAAGCAGAGAGACTCCCCTTCTTTCTTTTTATGGAACATGGTCCCTTCTCTTTCCAGTGATCATCACACGCAGCAAAAGGAAAATCAAATGACTCTTGGTGGTTACACAGATCCACCCTCGATTGCTCTTTCGCACCCGTTTGAACCAACAGAAAAAAGACCGACTCTTAGTTTCAGTTTTTTTCTTATTTTTTCGACAGGGTATTGTTTCTTCTTTTGTTGATTTCATGTTTCCAAATACGAGGGCGTTGGTAGGTGAGGCGATGTCAAGCGATAAATCCCAACCATTGCCATCAGCATATACCTAACAGGGTTTTCGTATCAAGGGCGCCGAGTGAATCATACATTGCTAGGCGTGGGATGGAAATGGGCCGGTGCACACTTATCGATTGAAAACCTATATAGCTGTGACTTGAAAAAAAAAACGGAATCAAAGAATCGAGAAAATTCAGTTTGCTTTTTGAGCTTTTGTGAATTTGTGATGATTTGTTTTGTGGGGACGCGTGGAACGGAATAATGGGATTGAATCGTTCGTTCTTTGTAATAACGGTTGTATTGTTTTACCATTCACCTGACACGACACGCTATAGGAGAGATTATTATACCGAACGACAAGTACCGCATGGAGGAGCTCGATGTCAATACGTACACGACCCGCTTACGGCTCCACTTGAAGCTCTCGTCGAATGCTGACGAGGGTGGCTACAAGTGCTGTTCAAAGAATTCGATCGGAGATTCAGAAGGCACCATTACTGTCTATGGCAAGTCAATCAAATTTTGAAAAATATTTAGTTCAGCTCTATTAATCTGTTCTTGGCAGTTTGTTTCATTTATCAAAAATTCGTTTTGACAAATTTTTATCTTTTTTTTTCTGCATTGTCATATACAGCTACAAAAAGGGTGGAGGAGGAAAAATCGCTTGGGAGGTGGTCTGACCACGACGACGAGGGCGGGGCTGAAGAGCTGGACAGCGTCGATGACTCTGACAGTACTTCGCTGGAGGTGACAACAACGCACTTTACGTTGGGGAGAGTCACACCACCGGCCGGCCCCAGTAGCCGCCGAGCCAACAATAATAATATCCAGTCACCCACCCAGAATAAGATGTCGATCATTCGAAGCAGTGGCTCGATCGCACAAACAGCTGTTCGACCGCAAAGTTATTACCTCGTCGCTATCATTTTCTTCTTTTCTTTAATTCGTTACGCTCCTCTAACATTGTTTTAATCATCGTTTTGGAAATAATTTAAAAGACTAACTAATAATGAATGTAATTAATATTGAATAACAAAATGATTCATCTTGTTTTAGGCATCACTCATGGTCATCTTGGAGAAAAAAAATTACTACTGCAGATTGATTTTTTTTTGTATCTAGTCAGATCATGTAAAGCTAGTTTTCCTACCTGTTCAAAAGAGAGAATATCTACCCCGTGTCCATTCTGCTACACGATCAACGGGAATAATTCAATAACTTAAATTGCAAAAAAAAGAAAAACTTACAAAAATGTTTTTTCATTGCACAGTATACATATACAGTCTATATAATCAATCCATCGGTTGTACACACACATCCGTGTGTACGTACGTACTTTATTGCCCATCCCACCATGTGTGTTGTCCTTTTCCCCCAATCTTTTGATAAACCCAATAATCTCGTTATTTCATCTCCATACTTTTTAAACTACGGTTATGTATCCATTTCTTTCTGATCGATAGACGTTTGCTTGCTCCTCTTCATGACTATGAGTATGACCCTTTCCTGTGTATATATAATATTGAAAGAGACTTGTGTGTTTCTTATTACCCATGTGCGCGTCCGTGTGTAATCCGATTTGCAGGAATGAAAAGATAACAACAAAAAAAGTGGTGGAAACGCGTTGCTTTCCTGTATCTCTCTTCCCCATCGGGGTAAATTTCTCAAGTCATCCGTCCTATAAAAGTGGCCATATATGAAAGAAGCTGTACTTTGGGGAACAATATTTGAACGATATTTTGGCAAGGGCACCAGGAGACAACAAAGCAGTGAACATGGAAGCGCCCATCGTGTAGACTGAAATTGGTCCATTTTCACTTTGGCCGAATTTTTCCGTCAAAGGTCTGAGCCTCATCGAGGGCGTCCAGGTTGCGAGTAATAGAGCGGCATCTATTATTTATCAAAAGATAATTATGAGAAAGAAAGAGACTACCCCACCCCTTGCCCCACCTCTGTTGTTGTTATGCAGCGCGTCGAAAGAAAGACAAATGGCCTGTCAGCTGTCACTAGCAGATAGCCCAAAAAAGGGCAGACAATCCGTTGGACAAAAATCTTTTTGCGCTTTACTCTACTGTCAACCTTCATACCAGAACTTAGTGCAAATATCCCGGGTAAAAATGAACATTTGCGAAGCACTAAAATAACAACAGTAATTCAAAATTGCATCTTGCAAAACCGAGATACATTGTATTTATACCTTGCTTGTTTACAATTTATGAAGTGCCACTGCTGTTGGCTTTCCTCTTGTTCCTCTGTTGGACACCTTGATAATAGCCTGCAAGACGAAGATACAATGTACATAAGGAGCTTGGTTATCTTAGAAAATTATCGCCAACCTGTGTGATATCCTGCCATATACCATGACATTAGCATTGAATACAGAGAATCAGAATCCATTTCTGTTGTACCGTGAGTGGGCCAGGCTGTTGGAGGTGGTGGTGGTGGTATAGAAGACATATTACTCATTCCAGGAAATTTCAGAGGAGGTTCTGGCTTTACAGGTTGCCAGTCTAATCCAGTCGTTGGTTGAGGTTCTGGCTTTGCAGGTTGCCAGTCTAATCCAGCCATTGGTTGAGGTTCTGGCTTTGCAGGTTGCCAGTCTAATCCAGTTGTTGGTTTAGGTTTCAAGGGAGGCATTAACTCACACTCCTCTTCCATGTCACTGGAACTCTCTGATACATGCAAGTGATGACCAGAAGCAATAGCTTGTTTTTTTCTGGCAACAATACCAGCTGATGGTTTCAGATCCCTTAAGTATACAATTTCCTCATTTTCATAGCCTAGTAATGTAAACAATCAAAATTTGGGGATTAAAAGAAACTCAAGAACAAAAATTGTTACAAATAAAAACCTAGAAATCTTATCAGGCATGATGAGTTTTTTTTATCGATTTTCAGAATGATGGCTTCATATTCTAAACCATCTTCAGAGTAAACTGCTCGAACATTTTCCCCAACCACCCAATCTCCCTTCTCTGTAGAAATTGAAGGAGATTTTGATTGTTCTTCATCTGATACATCACTTGCAGTGATTTTGGGGTTTTCGTCTTCCAGGCTCAATTCTGACGCCACCTTTTCTTTAGCTAGGTTCACAGCTCGATCATACGCTTGAATTAAAGCCGCATCATCCCACACATCTTCGTGAGAATCTTGACCCTAAACGTATAATTATCGAAATTGCGTAACTAAATCTATTAATGGTGTTAATAAGACAGATATACCTGATCGTCCCGATTAAAAAGTACAAAATTGTTTCCTGCCATGTCGATAATGACAAATCTGAAGGATCGGATGTGACAATTGACAATTACTCAAAGAATAGAAATTTATTAACTATTTTTAAAAATCTGAACTGCAGACGACGCCTGAATGGTACGACTCCGTCTAAACGACGGTGCATTTTTCCTACACAAAACAAAAGCGGGGTCTATGAGCTTGTGCCCTATGACCGTGACAAAAGCGACAAAACAAAAGCAATATCGAAAACTCGAAACGAAAAGCACTAGGTGAGTTGGGTTCCTAGAATTTTAAAAATACAACGCATTGACGCATGAAATTACATTCGAGCGTGATCTGATGCCCACGAACATGAACATATAAAACCGAGGACCGAGCTAGCTCTAGGACTAGGAGCAGAGCAAGCTGCGCCTGCGAGCTATTATTTTCCCCGAAAGTCCCAAGAAAAGCAGTGAAAGAGATGCTGTTTAGCCCTTTGTTGTGTTTAGTCCGTGTTCTGATAAAAGGAAGCTTGCACTTGCTGGAGGGAGGAGACTTCTGTCCCAAAAATGTCTTCTCCAAGAGGATCTGGAAACTTTAAGAATGTTAGAAAAAATGCCAGAGAATTAAGATTGCAGTTCATGAATTCTCAAGCTGCTTTAATAGCCCAGAAGAAGAAAGAAATTGAGGAAAAATTGGCTCAACAGCAACAGCCTCAGAAGGAAGTAAATCTAGAATCCAAAGTAGAGACCCAGGATGTCACCCCAACAGGAATGGAAGAATCTGTGCAGTAATCTTTATGATTTGTTTTCTGGTAATTGTTGATTGGTGGTAATTCTGACATTTCTGAAGGTTACCAACAAAAGCACCAGTATTACCGTTTGAGAATGATGGCAGTTTTCTTGAGAAGTTCAGGCAAATGCAGCAGCAAAATGCTAAATCTAACATTGCAGTTAATGCTACTGCAGAGTCTCAAACTCCTCAAACAGATTATACTTGCCCTCCTCCAGTTGATGTTTCAGTTCCACCACCTCATACATTACCAAATTTGTACTACGTTCAGCATCCACCACCACAACCCTATCTAAGTGTACCACCTCCAGTGAAAATCAAGGAAGAGGTGAAAAGAGAAAACCGCTCACCATCCCCATATTCACCTTCGAGACCATGTGAGGATGAAGATGATCTTACATACTTCAACAAGGGTGAGTTTAGCACTTGCATTTGGGAAAGGGAGCAAAAGTGCTGGACTGGGATCTCTACACCAGAGCAGTACTCATGGGTTTCCTAGTTTCTCAATTAGACTACCATCATCAAGGGCCGTCGAACTCGTCCGAGGACTCGGGGAATTTCTCTCAAAGGTTTTCTTGATTTGCCAAGAAACGCATCTATTGGATAAATTAAGAAATTATTTCACCAAATTATTAACTAATAAATTATTACCATTCACTAGAGGATTAGATTACAAACGCAAATTCAAGGAAGAAGCTGAAGAGCCAGAGAACAGTAAATTCAAGGAAAAGGAGCGAAAAAGGCAGAGTCGTTGGGGACCGCAAGAAGTGAAAATAGAACCAGCTCTTGCCATGAATTCTGCACCGAATTCAAGTGCGCACCTAGGATTTGCTGGTCCTTCTATGGCCAATCAGACCATTTTAGGTCGCAGCTCATTTTTATCTCGCATCACTTCTGCCGACCCTCAGATCCTCACCTACGCCGTCAGAGTATTCGGAACAACTGATCTAACGGAAGATCAATGGAAACAATGCATGGATCAAGTGAAGGTAAAAAAAACCTATGAGACTTTTTAAAATCATATCTGTTAATTTGCTTATTTATGTCGCAGATGCAATATGTCTATCAAGAAATGCTGAAGAAAAAGCAAGAAAGGGATAGACTTGCACAGGTAGGAAAAGTGCGCTATGAGTATGACAGTGATGAGGAAACCGAAGGAGGAACTTGGGAACATAAAAGACGCAAAGCTGAAATGGAAAAGACAAAAGATCGGGCTGATCAGTTGACGGAAGGTGGTAGAGGAAAGCATCATCTTGGGTAATTAATGTTATGGTTCTCAAATCAGTTTATTAAACTCGTCGTAACTGCTCTTATGATACTACAGAGACTTCTTGCCACCGGAAGAGCTTGCCAAATTCATGGAGAAATTTCAAGCGGTACAAGAAGGACGCACTATCGATGAATCAGATTATAAAGAATTTAAGATTGCCGAAAACAACGTCGGGTACCAAATGCTAAAAAAGTTTGGTTGGACGGAAGGAGAAGGTCTCGGTATTGGTGGTTCCGGTATTACTGCCCCGGTTAACGCTACTCGGCGTAACGAAGCTCAAGGTTTAGGAGCGATTAAACCAGAAGATTTGACGAGCAATGATAATGAATACGACGCGTATCGCAAAAGGATGATGTTAGCATACCGCTTTCGACCCAACCCTCTCAATAACCCACGCCGGGCATATTACTAATCACGTTTCTGATGTCAATGTTGTCTGTGGTGCTTTTATTTAGTTAAAATGTATTCTGTCCCCAGCATAGTGTTTGCACCGTTTATTCTCATTAACGACCCACGTTATTACATCACCTTCATTTTGTCTTCAATTTTTGCCAGATTATTGTCCCACTGTTGCTTTTTGTTTGCCTCGATCATAGCTTGTCTTGCTGAGTAAGGCATGACCCTTAACACTTCACATTTTTTTATGACTTCGTCAAACCAGGTTGTTACGTGCATGCAATCTACTACGCAGAAGTACAGAAGATCTTGACCCTTCATCTTCCTATAAATTGATCTGGGATCTTCTCTCAAAATGTCTTCGATGGCCTTTTGCGCCTCTTCGGGAGATTTCAAAAAAGACAACCGATAAGCGGGATCTTCCGCTTCAGGTGAAAATTGTCTTATTTGGGACAGGGCATCTTGTGTAAAAGCAACAGTTAAGGTTTTTTCAGAACTACCTAATGTGATCCACTCAGGATTGGATATCATGGTAGGTGGGAGTGATGTTGAATCCAGACAAGATTCTGCTGAATCCAAATGAGACTCTGCTGAATCCAAATGAGACTCTGCTGAATCCAAATGAGACTCTGCTGAATCTGTTTTTCCCATGTCTTGTGGGTAGTCATAGGAAGTGATATATGGCTTAATATCTATTATAGGTGTACCATCTAACAGGTCTAAACCACAAAGATGAATGGTATCTCCTTCAACTTTTTCTAATTTGGCTAGAGTAAGCCCAATTGGATTTGGACGGTGAGGTGATCTAAATAAACAATAAAGGCTAAACTCAAACACAGCATATTTGAAATAGGATTATCCATCTTCTTACCGAGTTGAGAACAGGCCAACTCTTGCACCACCTAGTCGAGGTGGGGCTACCATTGTTTTAGTGAATGGACGACCATTTTTGTGAAATAAAAAAATTATCCTGTCGGTATCACAGTTGATTTTTTATCAGTTTTAAAAAAAGAATGAAGTGTTGAAATGCAATATATTACCAGACATGGGAGAATTCAGCAAGATTTTTTAATGAATGCTGAGGCTGACTAAACACCTCTGTTGATATTTTAATTGAACCTCTCGTTAATGCAGAAACGGAGGGCTGTCGTGGAGTTGCATTTTTAAATTTGAACCATGTGGAAGCGTACCCTGTGTATGTTATTAAGAGAAAATATTTTAACTGACATTTTGTTAAATTTACTGTGTGACCCACTGACCGATTGGTTTAAAAACAACGCTTTCAATTTTTTCTTCTTCATTCGCCATTTTAAATTCAAACCGATAAGGCTTTTTTCCTGGAAAAATTTGCAGTAAGTTTTTCAAACTATAAAAACAATGGAATCTTCGCTTCTTCGTTAAAAGTTTTCAGGACTAGCAGACGACAGACGAATAAAATGATAAACTCGATTTCAAATACGTCACTAGATGGCAGCATGAAGAAGCCTCTGACTCCATTCGCGAAGTTCCCAAATGGGTTGGTGGTGCTGGTTGCTACGTCAACGGCTCTCGGTGTTTGCGAAGTTCCCGATAGCTTTGAAGAAAAAAATTACACGATCTTATACGGAACGCCGAATTACCCTCTTAATTTTCAGCACTCTAGGGAGCACCATTAATTTTTTGTTGTTGGTAATAATCATCATCATGAACAAACAGCGCCATTTTTTGAAATAGCATTACCATAGGAGAAAGTAGAATTACTATCGATTCTAATTTTGCCTCAAATTTTTATCGATTGCACTGTTTTCAATAGGTAAGCAGACAAATTTTAAATTTGTGACTGAACTCTGAAGTCTGAATTCTGAACACTGAAGAGTGACTGAAGACAAGAGGAAGATATCATTTATCGAGAAATTTGAGGATTCGAGACGTGTTGTTAAGTGGGGATGTAATAAATGTGCAGTGTATCGTGTTCAACATTCGTTGGGCTACTCTCTAATATATTGAAATTTGCCATTCTTTTTTTTCAGACTAACCTGTGGGACACGCGTTTTCACGCAAATAAGATTGTTTGAAGGTTTTCACTTTACGTCATTTTTGAATGGTACTGCACAAGGTACAGTATATTTTGAATGTTTTTTTTCCATCAGTTTGGTTTTCTGCCAAAAACAAATCAGATGTATTCTTAGTTGATTTTCTTGCTTAATGTCAATCTGTGAATGTTTGACTATTCATAGAATTGGCATTGGTTAATTAGTTTTGTGTCGAGTAAATTTTCAGTGTGAGTAATTGCTGGAATATTGCAAGTGAAATCTGTGTGTATTGTATTGTTGTTCTAAGTGTTGGGGATGTATTTCATTTTGATAAGGCATTAATGTTTGGGAACAATACCTGCATTTAGATATTGCCTAGTGATGTTTATGTCCAACTTTATGACACCGGTGGTGATACGTTTTAACCAAAATGTAAACAGTACTCAAAGGAAGGCTCACAAGTGCTGCACCACCATGATCGAGATTCGAGACAAGGTAAAACACAAAACTTTAAAGCCCCATTTGTCAGTAATGAATGAATTTCCTCATTCTTCTTCTTCTCCTCTCATTCTTCTCATTCTCATTCGTCTTCTTCCTCATTCAATAACTTAAGAAAATATAAATATGTGCTTAGCTCAAGTAAATCCTAGATCAAAGAGTAAGATTTTCTAAGTCCAAAGTAAAAACAAATGGTATTCATCAAGATGACTTTGTACCTTAGGGCCTCTTCAATATTTCCAGCTTCTCGCGTTGTCGTCACCTAACACATCCGTGTCTTGTTATGATCTAAATCAGATGATCGTTCAAATATGCACGCATTCTTTTTTCCTAACTTGAGTAATACGTAGTAGAAAATTGCAATAATGTTCAAAATAGCATGGCGCCCATTCTCTTCTCGTAAAAACATCATTTGTAAAAGCCCAGGATAACAGCCGTTAACTTAGAAACCGAATCCGATTTTATTTTGTCTCGCAAATGATGCATAGTATGCTATATTTAGATTTTAGAAAAAACAAAACTGAATACAATTCAATTCGTAGCGCCAGTTAGGTTTCAAAATAAGCACTTAGTTTTAGGCCCAATTGTTAGGCCCGACTTATAAAAAACCTACGTTTTTGTCGGGCTTATTTTAACAGCCCGAAGTTAACATTAAAATGTATGAATCGTGGATCAATGGTAGAGCATCGGCGCGGCACGCCAAAGATGTCGGGTTCGATTCCTGAAAGAATCAAGATACGTTCCAATGACTAAATATATATTATTAGGAAAATCGAACGTTCAAAGGATTTTAAAATCACCGGAAATAATTCTCTTCTAAGTTTAAAAACCCTCAAACACCGTGTATCAAAAACCAAAAAGAACGTGTAGTTGAACACAAACCAACGTGTTCCCTACTCACTTTATTGATTTGATTAAAAGAATTTTCATTACTTAAAAACTTTGTCCATCCATCATGGACAGAGTCACTTGACTGGGATTCGAACCTAATGTACACAGCATTCCAGTATCACGCTCTACCACTGAGCTACGACAGATACTTCAGTGAAATCTAAGTCCTTAACACATTAAGGTAGCTGTGCAAAGTTGTACTTACGGGATCAAATATCAATACGGGGGATATAGGGGGGGTTGCCAGGTGGGTATCGTACTCGCCTAGCAACTCGAAGGTTCATAGCTCGATTCCCAGTCACGGAAGTTCCCTATGTCCTGGGGTTCCAACCCTCTCAGGTGTCTACCTTCCACGTCTGCCAGCCGAGTCGAGAAACTTCCCCGTTACGAAGTAACGGGACGGATATTTTGGCACATATTACCATAATTTGTAATAATCATCGTAACAAATTTTAATAAATTTGTTGCCTGGACACTCCTCAACGGACCTTAACCATTTGTATCCTAAATTCAAGAATTTTTGTACAAATTACACATGGAAACAACTGAAACTGTTGCTACTTCTATATAAATATCAATCGTCTCTTTTCGGGTTTGAACCTGTTATCCTTCGGCGTATCGTGCCGATGCTCTACTATTGAGCCATGAGTCATATGACTCTTTTGTGTATATTTTCGTGTTATTTACGTTCAATAAACGTTGACTTAGAATAATATAGCAAGATTCAAGAAATTTTACTTCGGACATGTCCACTTTAAATTCAACAAACGTAATCATATCTCGCGGCTCGCGGCACGTATCTCATGGCTCAACGGTTGAGCATCGGCAATGAACGAAGAAAGTTTAGGGTTCGATACCAGAATGAGTTAAAATGAAAATTTGATATTATTCCTATACATTTGATAAACTGGTACAAACAAAGAATGTATGCAATTGCAACTTGCTCTCATCAGTACAGATCTCAGCAATGGTAGAGTCCAATCTATAAAATAAAAAAATGCAAAGGTTCGAAAACTACAGAGAGAAAATACTCAAAGAAAACATGCAACAAGTTTTTCAAAGTTATCGTAAAACAAATTAGAGTAGTAATATTTTCTTTCATTTCAACTTCAAAGTGTCATTCGCACGTTAACAGGGATCGATTGGTCTGTTGATTTTGTCCAATTGTTTTGCGGGAATTTGAAAGATCAAGCGTATTGATCTTCTGGACATGAGCAGCGTGCGCAGCTAAATCACCGTTTGCGTGAATGTTCAAGTCTATCCGCAGAGATGGTGGATCTAACACGTGATGATAACCACGCTGTTAAAACTTCTGTTTTCCACGATCAAATTATTGATGACCAAGTCGACTGAGATCCGTACCCGAACCAGGTATCATCATCCACATTTCGTCCATTAATAGCTGGACAGTCAATGTTTCCTTGGACATCTAGGACGTCGTCCTCAATACTCGCTAGGATTGTTTACTGGACCGAGGTGCTCAATAAATTTTTGATAAGGAGATCGGATGGAGAATCCACTTCAGCATCGTCAACAAGCTACGGACCAGTGAAAGCGACGAATCCTAAAACAGCACACTGCATTGATTACAATTTATGATAGACATTACATCTTTAACGATCTGAGGAGCATTCTTGCCAAACGTGCTCCGGGGAGCACGGATACGTTTATTCCGTTAATCCAGTCACTGCGGACGCTTTCAACTACCCGTACAGGGCCGACGATCCGCACCGATCCGGTGAAATGCTGCTCTTTCTCGCTTTTCTGTAGAATCATTTTTCTCGACCATGCCCTAAAATCACGTTCAACACATTGTTAGTTAAAACAAAGAAAATTAAATACAAATATTATGTTAGCGAACCTCATAGACGGTGTTAGCTGTAACTTTGTTTTTAACTTCGATGGTGGAAAATGATTTCGTCGCGTGAATGACGCGGCGTGAGGCATTCTTTCGCAATTATCCTCCACAACTACACCGTTGATGGAGCTATTGCCACCGTCGACATTACCTCGGACATCCAAACTAACCAAATCAGCACCTCTATTGATTTTTCTCCAAATTCCAGTAGAAAGCTAAGGATAGTGATATTCCTTACCTGATAAACAAACCGAAACATAACCGAAATAATATAAACATAACCGAAACATATTGGTGAAGAAACCGAAACATTTTCAGCTTAAGATCTCCAGCCCACACATGATGAGGAACAGTATGTTCCGATTATTATCCAAGATTTTTATTACAATGGGGGACTATTGTGGTTCACCGTAAAATTTCCTTAGCCGAGCATTGTTTTTTCTATTCCAGGCAATCATAGATTAGGAACCAAGTAGAAGTAACAGGTGTACTGGTGGTCTTTAAGGTGGTAATGGTTTCCTTTATCCTGAAAGTTGATGAGAAACGAAGTTATTTATTTCAGTATCAATGTCGAAGAAAATTCTTTTCATTCGTAGGAGCTCTCTGCACGGTGCTTATTGGTTCCATACCTCAAAAATGATAAATCTTTAGTCATTGATCTAAATGGTGCACTTCGAATGGGTTTCTTCTGCAAAGAGTGGCCAACCTTCTATGTTTAACTTCATCAAAAAAATTTGAAAACAAATGAAGGGTTGCCGTGATCATCTCACAGGGAGCACATGTTTCTTTTTGGCACACTTCTCAGATTTGCTTCCTCAATCAAATTTTACTGCATTTGCTCAAAAATGACAAAAACACGACCAACCAGTCACAGTCAGTCGTTATCTCAGCTTTACAAAAAGTCAAAAACATTACTTCGGGAGCGGCAGCACAACTACCGATGAAACGTATAACACGTATGACGTTTGACGTATCTGAATTCTGAAGTTCTGAACTACTCTATAAAAAAAAACTACCCAGCAGACGCCATCTATTGAGTGAAATATAGTAAATATCAGCATCGATGGTGTTCACGCACGTCCATATAGATAGAAACCCTATCGGGAAATTTGCAAAATAAACGGTAAATCGAAAAAGAACTGTCTATTAAAAAGTAGGTCAAACGGCGTTCCGTAGTAGGCAGCATTACTGGAAAGGGTATTGTTATTCCAAAGTTAGAAGAAATCAGTTAACGAACTCAGTGAAAGTTTCTTGATCAAGCCCTATAGTCCCCGTTGACGATGCTTTTAAAGAACGCGCTCACACTTTCTGTGCCAGGACAGCAAAAAGACAGCAATTTTTTCTCCGGGTTTTTTTTTTGTGTGCAATCAGAAGTTTCATATCCCAAACGCTTGGGTTGCTCGATTCCTTTGGGGAACTTTTTCAGCAAAACTTCTGTAAAAAGAAGAGAAAAATGACTCAAGACTAAATATGGATACGCATTTGCTCTAAAGTACAAAAAGACTCGGGCAATGCACATAAGTAGTCTAGTTACGGTTTCTTCTGAACCGTGGCGAATGCTAGCAGTAGGCTATAATTGTCTGGATTTGCGACCTTCACATTGAAATAAATGTAGCCCAAACTTGGAAAACGAAAAAAAAAAGAGAATTAGTTGATAGAACTAGATGAACATAATACAAAGTTTGTACAAAAAATAATCCAATCATTTCTACTAACATAATATCAAATACTTCGGGCATCTCTTGTCATGTGGTCTACAATCCAACGCAAAATTTCAACCGTTTATGTCAACCGAAATGTCATCGCAATACAAAAAGATATTCACATACTTGTCCGCGCCTACACAGTAGGCAGAAAAAACACGTTTCGACGCAAACAGACGGCAACAAAGAAATGTTAAATAATACGAGAAACAAAATGGGACTTGAAAAATCATGAAAACGTGGAATAGAAAATTCCACGGCACGATAGCGCTGTCGTGATTGCTTGCCAAGGGGATTGTGTTGGCAAACGAAAAGACCCTATCCGTAAAACAACATTTCTCCTCATTGCTGCAGCTCTCAGCACGCGTGTTTTACTTATTTCAGGTGACGCTCCACAACAGAGGCAATAATACAACGGTAACAGTATAACAACAATAACGCAACGAAAATAAATGTACTATATAAATACAATCTGAAACGAAAGGCGGGTGAAAGGGAGCGAGTGAGTAAGGATCATGTTATTTCATCTCCTCGGAAAATGCATGTCTGTACATTAATTTCCCATCTGTTGGCTAGGAGGTGGTAGGAGGGGGATTTAGGAAAGATAATGTTTGCTGATGGGGCGGATGGCAATAGAGACATTGTTTTGAGAAACGAACATGGGGATATAATCGGTATTCAAAGAGGTTGCGCTCATCAAGTGACAACCGACTGCATAGCGCTCCTTTCCTGATAAACGCATTGCAATTGTCCTTTGAGCTCTTCGTTGGTGATGGACGTCTCGTCAGCTAATGTATTGGCTCGCCGAAGATCCTCTCGAACCTTGATCAATCAATTAGAGATCGAATCATTAAGAATCCAAAAGCATGACTATCGACAATACCCTACGCCCAAGTTTTTCCATGGAAAAGTTAAAAATAAGAGTATGACTACAGTAATATTATATAGGTTAGCTATAGTAATATTTAAAAAGGCCGCTGCACGATCGATTTCTCCGTGTATGGGAAAATGAGGCTATTCAGGTGCGCACGAGCACTTTGGTCCTATTACACCAACCAATCCCATCCGCCCTAGAGTTCCTTTTTTTTTCATTCCATCGTATATTTATTTCTAAAAACAAATTGAGAGACGGCAAAATAACGGAGAAGAAGACAGGAAGATCCAGAGAGGGAAAGGAAGACGGATGAGGGGGGAAGCTCTCTGCTAACAAACTCACGCACGGATTGCGCTTCTAAACGTCGAAAGAAAACAAGGGAATAACTGCCTATAGCTGCGAATGATTTATTCAGTAGTGGGAAATCCCTAACAGCGCATTCAAAGGTACCACGAAACTGAACCCTTAACATTTTTGCCTACTAGAATTCACTCCAAAATGTACCGAATCACCTGCAGATTATTATTACTATTTTGTTTGGATTTTAAACAAATGCAAATCGGCTATTCTTTTTCTTTACTAAATAAAAGAGAAATGTACGGAAAGAAAAACAGGATTGTATTTATACGTGGGGGTTCTCGCGTCTACTAGCCTATATGCGCTTTGCAGATGCACGCACACGGGGCAGTAAATCCCGCACGATGACTTGCTTTACGCCCACACGCAAGAGAGAATGAAGATAACGAATTTGTTACTACTTGTTGTAGTGTTACGCAATCTCGATGCTCATTAAGGGCCTTTTGTTGGGAGCGTGTGCACAAAAACGCACGTCACTTCCTCCGCGTCTACAACGTATAACCTTCAAATGCAGCTAATCAAATACCTTTTCGACTTGCCGAAACACTCTGAGAAAGTTTAATCCAGCCAGCTTTCTCAGATCCTCCTCCGACCACGTTGGATCTTGCAACAGTTCGGCAAAAAGGTACGGGTACTTGGAAACATCCTCCAGGCCTTGCGGTGTCCTGATATCAGGCAGGAAATGATATACAAGCACGCATTATTAGCTTCTTATATAAGAAGTCCCAATTGTTAAAGTTAAACACAACAATCAAGACGGAGGAATCAATAATTTCCTCCGCCGTGTGTATAGGAAGACGTACGTGTTGATGCCGTCGTAACCTGCTCCAATGCCAACGTGATCGATTCCCGCAACACGCCGGATGTGATTGATGTGCGCTTTAGTTTGCGGGGTGTTTTTTTTTCCGTGGGCGTCCACAACAGGAGATGAGAAAAACCACCGTCAAATATCGAGACAGGTCGCAGAAGGAGGAAGTGAAGAAAATGAAATCAATGACAGGTAAAAACAACAAACTAGTTCTTACGCGTGATTTTATATCTACGTTGCTATTACGTAATGATCTTTAGGAATACGTTCAAGTCAGGAGGAACGTAACAATATGGAAAAGTTAAAAGGTGGCAAAAACGAAAAAATCAGTTGGAACACAAAAAAGAATAATCGATGCATTGGATCTCTTAGCTGGTGATGAAGAAGAACAAATGTGGTAGAAGCAAGAATTGGCTGTGGTATATATATAAGGCACTAGGTAAAATACACAACTGAAGAGACACTTACCGACGACATCCGGGATGGTGCTTGTCTTGTTACAGCTGACGAAGAGGCTGAAGAAGCTCACCATCACTATGCCACCGTTGGTCACCTAAATCGTAAGCAAACAAGAGCCAGCGACACCACCACAAAAAAAGAGAGAAGAAAGAAAAAAAGAAAAGTCAATATACACAGGATCAACGGGTGCGGCAAACAGCAGCGACTTGGGGTCAGCAAAGTTATGTAGCGCTTCCGCACGGAGTCGTATAACGCGACACAGAATAGAAAATAAAAATAAATCGATACCGCAAAACTCCTACGTGCGCTGTGTCGCTTATGGAAACGAATGGGCATTACCTTTGCGATTCACAAGAGTTTTGCTGTTCTCCTCCCCAAAACAAACCCATATCTACGTCGTATATATATATCCCGTACGCTACGGCAAGCTTGCCCAAAAAAATAACTTTATCGCAAGCTTGCGCTGTGCTTGGTTAAGCTCCTGGAGTAAGCAAAACCTTGCGACAAGTTTATCTTGCTTTAGATATATTAGGGAGGCGAAACACTAGCAAGGCGCATGCTTGCAAGGCTTTGCGGTGATTAACCTTATTTTTTTAACTTACGCAAAGCGAGCGGCAAGCTTTCTAAAACGAAGTATAGCTATAATATATAATAATATTATAAAATTATCGGCGGATTTCAGTTAGAATTATTTATCATGAAAAGTTAGGTTATATTTCTTAAGCTAGCTTTTTAGGAAATCAATCTGTTAAAATATTACTTGTCTTAACGATCCGTAAGTTAAGAACATTTAGAAAAAAAAAATAATTTATTTAAATAAAACGAGTTTTTGCAATTTTAAAAAATAACAGAAGATCGCTCTTGGGTATTCCCATTAATTATAGCTTATAAGTTATAAGAATAAAAAGTAAAAACTAAACATATGTATAAATATATTGTGTACAAGTGTTGTCGAGGTGAGTATTAGTAGTTAAAAATTCCTACATGAAATGTAATTCGAGTGAGTAATTGGTTATAAGCCGCGACTACGACGCGGGAGACTGGGGTTCGAATACAGTACCTGCACTATCTTTTTTAAAGTTGGCAGCTACAAGCTCGCGCGGCGCTGGCTAACCTAACTTGAAGCTATTTAAAATGGACAAGCTAGCGCTTGGGTACAATTTCTTACATTGTATTGGAGCAAATCTAGCTTGTCTAGTGGAAGATTACGCTAGTATGGGAGCCTGCCGTCCGAAGCTTGCGTCCAGCTTCTATCTACCTTCCCGTCGCGTACGGGATATGTTTTCTGTGTCGTAGTTATTACCATCTGTTGTTGTATCTGGAGTCTAAATAGAAAGTGAAAGCCTAGCCGGACATTTCCCATCCAATAATTGACCAAGTTTCTTCCTAGAAACACGCGAGTTTTCCTCTCTTTTTTTCCCCCCACTTTTCTCTTTCTCCCACTCGCCTCTCTGTTTATTTACTTACTTATCTCGAGTTATAAGGAAACCACTTTTTACGTCGCCTTTTTACATGGGGTCCTTCTTTGCCCCTCTCGCTCCATCTGTGCCCAAGAAAAGTTGTAATAGGCACGGGCGAGAGAGTGAGTTGTCGTCGTTGACTGTTGTCCGGACAACTCGGTGCGAAGGCAGAAAACAACGACGACTGTACTACACAAGGACAACAAAAGGAAACGGGATGCCATATGAAATAAAGAACTCTCTCCCTCTCCAGCACGCAGTGAAAAACTTTGGCCTCTTTTAATCGTTAATTACTCAGCTGCATGTTTATTTTTATTCGTCGGCCAGTGGTATGGTGTACTACCCATGGACGAGACAGGAATATATGCAGTTTCGGTCGTTATACGTCGTATAGCAGCCGTAGTGTGATCGCCGAAGCAACCGAGCGATTAGGTGTCCTTGCGTGGCCACTTGCCCGAAAGCCAATGATATACCCCGAAAATAACCAACAAGCGCAAATGGAAGAAAACAAGTAAAATGAGGGGGCGTAGAGGAGAGTGGGGGCAATTGAAACACAGGGCAATTGAAACAAAAATTGTTTCTCGCGCTGTATCTAAGGTATATTATTTAAAAAATTAGGGTTAATAGAGTTAAAGGTTTTACATGTTTAGAAAAATAAACGATTTTTTTTATACAAAACTTTTTAAGTTATCTTGAAAAAACAATTTTTTTTACTCCGTCCGTTAATTTTGCGTTTTTAATTTTTTTGTTTTGACCCCTAAGACGCTATGCTTTATTAATAAAAATAGTTCTAAATGATTCGCACTTCATTTTTCGACAACTTGGTGCAATTAGTTTTTTTCCCTGCGTTCTTAAATAGTATTAAATAATTAAATTTAATGATGACCCTATTGCAGGGCAATTGAAACGCTTCATTTCCGACCCCTGTCGGCGGGTGGGTGCAACTTTTTTGCACAAATTTTACGTAATTCATTTAAATATATGTAAAATATAATGTTAACGCAACTATAATACTTGTATTAATTGTTTAGGATTTATTTTAAAATGCATGTTGGTTAATGCGTTTTTAATAAAATTAATTATTTTAAAATTTTAAACTTAATAACAATATACAATAAGCATATGTAAAAAACTGTTAATCTCATTGTACCCGATGGTAAAATTTTGATTACAGTAGCATTTTTGGCTGATGAGATATCGTAATTTAAATTTTATATAGGTCCAAAGAAGCTTCCTTATGGGGAAACCCACGTTGCAATTGCCCCGACAAACCGTTTCAATTGCCCTGCTACCAGGGCAATTGAAACACTAAAAGCGACCTTAGTTTTTCACAATTTAGTACTATTAAACTTAATGCTTTCTCATGTTAAAAAATATGATTTTGTAGCTGAGATAATCAGCTACAATTCTATATAATTTTTTTATGAATTTTTTGAATTTTCGTTCCAAGAGGAACGAAAAACCAAAAAGTGTTGCAATTGCCCCCACTCTCCCCTACATAAGATGGATCTCGGCCACTAACAAATGCACACACACTGAAGTGGACTAGACCCATCGGTTAAATAAAATGAAGAGAGCTATATTTCGTCTATAAACGAAAATGTCTGCAGCTTTTAGAAGGCACTGTAAACGTTGTGTTGTGCTGTTTCTTTTCCCCCTCCCCGAAGCTATTCGTTGTACACAAGTAAAAGATAATGACGAGAACGTTCCGCTTATGCTATACAAGTTTTTCGGCGGCATTCATGGCAGTGCAAATACTACTCGTCTGCTGCGGGGTTTATCTTTCTTCAAAACTACAAGCTCGTCTATAGTGGCTCACAGCATCGCTCTAGGCTATATCCTTCCTACTATCAGAGGCCCGATATATTATTTATGTTTTCTACGCGTGTGCATGTAGATGTTTGGCAAGGCGCAAGGGTAAAAGAGTAGGAAGAAGAACGAAAGGGGTTTGCTCTGCATGTGCCTGTTTGCTGTTGACTTTGAGGGTGCATGTGTGTTTGTGAGTATTTACCAATCTTTTGAGGACTTCGTCTGGTACGTTGCGAGTTATGTTGCACAGGGCGCGCGTCGACGAGTGAGAGAAGATGACGGGAGCTCGGCTGGCATCCAGTGCGTGGTGCATGGTGGTTGACGAAGCGTGCGACAGATCCACTATGACGCCGAGTCTATTCATTTCTTTGATCACCAACTGTGTGATAATGATTAAGAGATGATTAAGTCACGGATAGCGAGCAACAACACAAGATACATTTGGCATAGACTAAAGGCCTTCGTACAGACTTACATAATCAAATTCTATAAGAACAAAAAAATCTGTGTGCTCCATTTCTTTAGACCAGGAGTATATCAATGAACAAGCTCAAATTAGGCTAGCAGATGAATATGCTTTTCTGCATACAATAAACTGATGGTGGGAAGAAATCTAAGTTAAAGAAAAAGGGTAGACACCATGGGATAAAAGAGATATAACATGAAAAAAATGCAAACGGGGAATAGAAAAAGAAAATGTCTACCTCTTTTTCCCTCTCTCCGTCGATGAACAGCAGGGAATTGTAATCCTCTTATGTACTAAGATCAAGATGAAGCTTTTTATATTCTAAACTTCTATCTGGGTTCTTTTCGTTACGAGTCTCAGGCTTATAGATAGAGTCCCGTGAAACTCGACTAGTCTTTCGATTTCGTGCATTTCTGCAGCCAACCAGAGGCAGTAGTTTTTAGCTTTTGCAAGGGATTTGGTTGCATTCTAGATCTACTCATTTTTCTTCTTCTTCTTTTTCTTCTCTTTATCTGTCCCAATCTTTTCGTATTGGAACTAGGTAAAACCACTGATGGTTTGCGTTAGTAGGAATGTACCTTTTTTTTTTCATAGTTTTTTTTTTCTTTTCTTTTCCTGAAATTCGATATCAAATCTATTAGATCGATCGAAGTAAACTTCCTCTTCTCCGAGGATGATTAGAGTTTCCCTTTAATTATTATTCTTAAAAATCTTACTCAAAAGTTTCCGATTTTTGTGGGAAAAGAAATGAAAAAGCTTTCAATACAATCGGTCTTGCTTTTTGATTATAGGGATAAGTTATAGCCACGGGTTGCATTATATGGTTTCCTATGGTAACCATTGGTGCGATAGGTAAGAATGATCGATGTTTTTCATCACCTGCTGGATGTCTGAATCCCTTCATTCAACCGGCAAACGCCGTACAATCGATTCATCAAAGCGCTTCTATCGAACGGACATGAGTAAAAAGAGAATCGACTGGAGCAAACATGAATAACATGCATGAACGTATCACTAGTGGACTTGAATTGCTTTGTTAAGAGGGACTGAACGGCACACGTCTACTTGAACGACTTCATTCACGATCTCAAGATCTCCGACAAATGGAAAGAAAAACAGAGTGGAAAGAATGAAAGCAAAAGCAAAACAAAAAAAAATATATAAAGAAACGAAAAAAAAAAAAAAGAAATGAAGAAAAGAATCAAGATGAATTGAACTCGACAGTCGGTCGACTGGACTGGACAGGACAACCAACCGGACACACACACACACACAGACAGAACGACGAGGTAGTACACATACGCACACATATAAAACAGTATTTATATAGGCTATGTACGCAGTGGGTTCTCTTGGATGGCGGAAATGGATTGTGACAATCTCCCAGAGGGGAAGCAGCAGTCAACAAAAGGGTAGGAAATAAAAAAAAAAAAAAGAAGGAAAGAAAATAGACCTGTATGTTCAGAGCGAGACTTGGATGGGAAAAGAACGTGAGAGAGAAGACTATTTGTTATTTACTATAGCGTATACCAAGATTTGGATTAGGAATCAACTTGGCTACACGTAGCGAAACAACATCGACACAGAATGATGGTCAAGACTAGCTGGTACTTTACGCTTGTTATAGCTTCGTGTAGCTGTGTCTAAGTGAGCTTTGTTATTTATTACATTTCCTCTCATTTCGTGGTGTTTCTCTTTTACCAAGTGCCATTAATTCATATGGACGTTTATCGAAGATCGAACGCATCCGCCAGGCTCAAACTGTTCGGCAAGTTTGTTACAATTACAGATAAAGCGATGAAGACATTCTTTCGTAAGGAAACACCTAATACGATTTTGTTCTCAAGTTGATGGTTGACGAACCAATAAAAGATGAAAGTATGGAAAGACATGGAAGTCGTTTCTAATGTTCAGCCGACATAATGTTGGATAATTCATACGGATTTCAAGGGTCATCTAGTGCCATCCCTGTGGGCGGATTCGATATTAGCATGCAATAAACATCAGTTGACGAACAATAAACTATTTCGTTCTATGTATCCTGCCCAATCTAACTTCCGTACATATAGTTTTGCCTGTGTTTACATTATTGCACATTAATAAGTTGCAGTACAGTCCCCCCAGCGGCAACAAAAGTTACAGTCGGTAGACGAAATGTTTTTTTGATTTCCACAACTCAATGACGTAATCGAGCAACGTACCAATAACTATCCGCAACGGGAGAAATTAGTTTTGGGGACACTGACAGGGGTTTTTCCAAATCCTTTTTTAAAAACCCACTTAATACGGAATCAATACTTCTACCATAATTCTGTCACAATAATATAATAAAACTAAATAGTTGTTGAACAATTTTGTTTGAACGGCTTACCTTTCCAAAATGGGTAAGTCCTCCTTCGCGCGGATGATGAGGATCGGCTTCGGCGATGGAACAATCTGCCCTAACAGTGAGCCAAAACGACAAACAAAAGCAGTGTTAATCCTCCGACGTACACCAACTAACTCAATCATTTGGTTCGTGAGCACAAATCGATGCTCAGAAAACAAGTAACGATAAAAGAAAAAATGTATATACGCTACCATGGAGTGTTGCACGTATGGGTGAGCGTGACGTAGCGGATTCCTAGGTCGTAGTAGGTGCGTAGAACACCAAGGCTGTTGCCCAGAGAGTGGCCGCCTTCAACGCCCAATAAGCTGGCTATCCGTCCTTCCTGATGCGATTCTTCAATGCCTGCGAATATCCAAAATAATAATAATAAATAAAGACAAGTGCCACTACATAACAGTGCTGTATACATCTCCGAACAACACGACAGTCTGCGCTATCATGTTGCCCTTTTTTTTTCCGTTATATTACCACTAGTCACGTTCCTTCTACTTTTTTTTGTTCTTCTGCTGCTCGATAACCGCCATCGATACGAAGGGTTTGCGGGTAGTAGGGGGGGGGGGGCTATTCTTTCTTGATTGTACATAGAGCCCGGCTCTTTTCCGATCGATTGCGTCATAACAATTCTTCCTTTACCCAGTCCTACGCCCATTTCTTCCTTTTGCATTATCTCGTAATCACACTCTACGAGATTGCTTGGGTTGGAGTCGAACAAGAAGAGCCCGTCTGCTGGTCCTCGAAAATCCCTATACTAAGCTGGGCCTATAAGTATCGTGAGCCAACGGGCCGGGACATCGCTAGACATATACAAAGAGAGAGGCGGCAGACAAGTCCAGTTGAAATGTACGCTGTGCACACAGTACTGGACGTTTAGCGAGCAGCCTTTCCCTCTGCTCCTCTAGCCATCAAACTCCATCTCGAAGTGGACAAATGCAAATTTTTTCGGCAGTCGGTCGGTTTGTCCCACTGTTTGCAAAGTCAAAACTTTACCATTAGGCAAAAGGGTAACGATTTTCTCTTAACAAACATTGAGGAGGACATCAGCGACAGGCGTCCAGGCCTTACAACTGCAAATGTTTTGCCACTCAAGTCGCCAAAGAGATTGCCACTCTTCGAACTCAGCTATTTATTTTTTCTTCTTCTTCTTTGAAAAAAAAAAAAAAATCCTCACACCATCCACGAGGGAGTCGTGGCCGGCATAACATCCGACATTAACGGATGACATCAAAGTTGCGTCCCACTGCTGCTGCTGTTGCTCGAGGTTGGGAAAAGACGAATGATTTCTCGCACTTTTGCTCATCACCGTTCGGTCTCCCCCCGCCTTCTTTCTCATCCGTTCCCCCTTCCTCCTCCCCATGAGTGATATTTCGCGATTGGCTTTATATGGAGATGGACAAGTTTAGATTGATATCGTTACACATAGCTCTGATGTACATTAATCATAGACTCATACAGAGGAGGCAAGATGGATGATGAAGAGAAATCATACAACATTTTGAAATCAATAACTTACATCGTTTGCCATCGGGCAACACACAAAAATAGGATGGCAATAGATTGAAAAATTAACCTACCTTTAGCATCGACGGCTAATCGTAGATAGTCCGAGTATCGATCAACCATTCGCTTGATCAGATCGATCTGTTCCAGTGTTTGTTTGACGGCGTCCAAGTACTGGGCACCGCAGGGGACGTAAGCCGCCCAAAACTGACGTTTGTTATTTTGAGATCACATGAAAAGAAGAAGAAGAAAAAGAAATTAATAATGATATGAATAATACTGTGATGAGATGGATCCACTAGTCTTTGCATCCGGGAGACATAGTCCTCAAAGAGTAATGCAACAAAAGACGATGATCCTGCCGCTGGGATTTTAAACAATACATGTCATAGGAAGATTTTTAAAAAAATAAATAGTTATACATATAGACAGACTAGCAGAGCTAACAAACGAGAAAGAAAAACTTATGTAGGATTTAGAAAGAAAAGTTGTAGGTCAAACATCGCGCTTCAGCGTGCGTTCGTCCTTCACGGGTTCCCGTTTCCAGGACAGCTGCACGTGCGGATAAGGGCAAAATGGGTAGGCAGTCTATAAGGTCGTATTATTTACCTGGGCACCGACACGTCCTTCCCTTAGCCTCGGCAAATCCGTGTGCGACCAGGCACTCTTGGACCACGGGTCAAGATGTTGAAGGCCAGTTTCCAGGGCCCTTAGCGTGTTGAGCTTGCCACCAGCAAATTTGCGGATGTTCCACGGCATGTCATTGTGGCTGATTAGTCAACGTCATCGAATTAGTGGTCCACCGCGAGAAAAACAAATAAAAACAAAAGAAAAAAGAAAAAAAAACATTGATGTATCCAAGCAGTTGTTGTGTGGCAGTCAGGTCATCATTAAAAGCCACAGACAAGTGTGGCTGAGGTTAAAGATCTCCCTCCCATCCACATCAAAGAGAAGGATGGATAGCGATGAAAGATTGTGAGGGCGTTAGTGTGTGTTTCATCTTACGACGAGGAAAGACAAGTCTCGCAAACCTCTCACACACAACAGAGCAATGCATTACGATGGCGTATAGTAAATCGATAAAGTTCATTACGCTCTAGCCGGTAATTACGTTGGAAGCTGGCAGCAGACGGGGGTGCATTTACCCAGCCGACCAGAACGGTATTAGTGCAAACCAAACCGGAAATAAGAAGAATCCAGCATTGCAAAGCACAAAGTTTTTCTTTTCTTTCTTAACCCCTCCCCCCCCTCCCCTAAAAAAAAAGAGCAAAACAACAAGTACAATCAAAAGAAAAGTAAGAGAGAGATAGAAGGAAAGTTGACAGGAACATGGGTACATTCTACACAATTTGGCAGAGATATTTAAAAAACAAATAGCAATTATTGCTCTAACAAAAAGAAAAAAAAACTATTGTGTATGGACCGCCCCACTCTTCTCTGGACATTTGTACTCAACGTCTCCGATCATCCGCACCAATGTAGCAATGGTAATTGTATACAAAGAGGGATCTTTCACGAGCCAACATACAAAAACGATTTGGTGTGAAGAAGAGGATTATAAAGCATTGACTCGCCTAGCTAACGAGGACCATATATACGAACGTTAATTGCAATGACCCGAAATGCTCTGTCCTTCTAAAATTGATCGCCCAAATTTTTAATTCATTCATTCAGCTGCTCCACAGCGTCAAACAAATGAAATAAAGGGATCTTCCATGCGCGCAAAGATACGTGTCCGCGTGGAACATGTTATTTCATTATGACCGTCGTATAAAAAAAATGGTAAACAAAAGTTTGCACTTAAACATAAAAAATTGCCATAAAGGTCGGAACGAGAAGTATGTATATGAAAAAGTGAACAGAAGAAAATGCCGGCGCAGACTTGATGTTTCTTATCGATTGAAAGAGCATCACATGTAGACTACACGAATGCATGTAAACATGCATCTGTACACGCGTCCTAATATAAGGTGCATTTAGATGGTAGAACATTGATCGAGAAGAAAGTACAATAATAATTGTTATGCATACAAATAATAGGAAAACAAATCTTTTCTTGTGAGCTCTGTTGAATTGCGGTTTTTTTCTTGGTCGATTTATGTAAAAAAAAATAATTCTGAAGCGAATAGCAAGTATGTTGTACTGCTGTAGGTATGGGCACAAAAGTAGATGTATGGAGTGGAAGTCTTCACTTTTCTTCCGCTCGACCGGTCTCATTTCCGGCCTGTTATTCCCATCTTTGCAGTTGAATCGATAAGTTTTGCCAGCACGAGGGAAGGATGCCTTTTTCTTTTTCCTTTTGCTTCCCTCTCAAAAGAAAAAAAAAACATCCGTCGGTTGAATTGATGACTTTTTTAAAGAAGGGAATCGAATCCCAGACAGCCTGATTTTGAATATCAATCTCTCCGCTCTGTGTATGTATTACTATTTATACGTGTAATCAAAAGCTTTTTCTTCCCAACTGGAATCCTTAAATTTCTGTCCTTTTTTCTCGCGATTCCTGCGCGATTTTTCCAATCGATGTTCGTCTATAGATCCCTCAGCTTCTTTCGATCTCGTTTTAATTCACTCTCTTTCAACTGCATTTCTGCCTTTTAGATTTCGCATGTCTCGGTGTGTGTGTGTGCGCGTATATGTTAATGGGCAACTCGATCCGTGATGGATTACAAAGAGGCTGTCGAGATGGCGGAGGGAATATCTGGTATACTGTACGTATACAGGATCACACTACTCTTAAAAAAAAAGACAATGGTAGAGCAGATGTACGGAACTATTACATATCCAAGACTTAAGAGCTATGGGCAAAAAGAATAAGAAAAACAAAACAACTCATTGGCAGTAATGGACTTATCTTATTGCAAACGAGCGCCCAGAGGCATCCGGAAACGAGGGCTGCGCTATGTATATGTTAGCTCTTACTGATGTTCATTTTTTGTTTTATATATTTTTTTTTTGCTCAAGTAATACGTTAAAGGCAACAGTTAATTGAGAGGGTACTGGCATGTAGATTAAAAGAAGAACGAGGGAAAACGAATGGATGGAAAACGAGCGTCTTGCCTTTTGCAATAGGATCGGATGAAAGAAAGCTTTTAGAGTTTTAGTTGCCTGTGGGAAGTAGAGTTTTCATTTACATAAGTTTCCCTACTGGTGCGGCCGTCCGTGTGGCACAAGTTTGCAGCAGGGAAACGTTCGAGCCTATAAACGCCGAGGAGAGCTGCGAGCTCTCGAACGCAATCAAACACAAGTCACGTGAGACGAATAATTTCGCTGGAATTCCAAGAACGTCGTCCATCGATTAGATCGGTTAGCTGAAATTGATATTTTGCCAACTATTAAAGAAAAAAAACAAAGATTTTCTCCACTTAAGCCTAGTTGAGGATCGAAAGTCCCTCATCACCCATAAAACGTTGGTACAGGAAATTAGTTTAGCGCTACACCTGTGGCCACACTTCATTCGAAAGTATTACCGCCCATCTATAAGCCTTCAGTAGGCTTAAACTACATCTAGAGGTAAAAATCTTTTTGGAAGAAAATCCTAGTCTGTGACGGGATTCGAACTCGAATCTACCACTGCGATCGAGCGATGTGTAGAAAGTCTGAGCATTGCGATCTTTCCTCCCAAGGTTTCCCACGGTCTTCATGGCCTTTTTTTTCATCGACGTATCACTTGTCGATGGTTGAACGAATTAGTTGCTTGCTGAATATTCGGCGATCATTTACTGTTCACAGGATGCCTAAGTTCTCGTTCCGCTCTTTCCCACCTTTCTGCAGTCTACATGAATCTTGCACGAATAAGGCTGCATATCGCAATATTTTAATTTCTTTTTAATAAAGAAAAGGTTAAACGATGGCAGATGGTACCGACCTACGGTAGAAGGTGCGACAAGCCGAAAAAAGTTGAAATCAATGAATTATTCGAGTTTAGAGAAGTGCGGGGGTGGAACGATATTCTTGCGATTCACAATCCGATTGCGAACGCACGTCTCCAAACACGCTTGTGAATAAATGAGATCCCCTTTGCTAAAAGAAAAAAGTGGCAATCGTTTTGGTTATCCATTGCTGCGAAGCTGATGGATTTTTTATCGCAAAGCACTCCCACTTCATCGTCACTAACTCGAGCAAAATCCTAATTCAATTTACATGGGAGATGAGATATCCGTCATGGATGAGCAATAGACCTCAGGTTTGACCATGTTATAAGACACACGCGTGAGCTATAAGTGCCGCTACGATCAACGTCAAAAGACTTTGTGCGTGCGCTAATCCTACAAACATGAATCTACTGTACACACACACACACACTGAAAGTAGTGATATACTCTAATGCAGTTAGCAGTAACAGTCGAGTAATCAGCTAACGTTCCGGCTTGCGTCGACTTGAAATTAGGCCCGCCAACTTCTCACGACCTCCCCCCCAAAAAAAACAAAGGCCAGACGCATTGCGGCCACGCCCTGTGCAGATGAATCACACGGCGGATTTTGGCAGACATCAACTTGTCATTTTACTCGACGCTGCAGTCCGTCTCTGTCTGAGCTACACGATGGCCAATAGAGCCTCTCTCCGTGCTCCGTGAATTCAAAAAAGGTTTTTAAAAAACCAAGCGTCCTAATAAGCCGAATCGGCCGGGAAAATGTACGGATAGATGACGCAAATCTTTAAATGACAGTTGATGTGGCGTGCCCACGTCATGACTCAGGACGCTGTTGTATATGAATGAAACCATTTTGCATGCGATTTTCAGTATTCATCATCAAATGAATCAGCTATGCATCAATGGCAGCAGTCGCTGATCGTTCAAACAGCTGGATTTTCCCGTAAGTGGTTATGCAAAAGGAAAGAAATCACAATGAAAACCATTTTAAAAAAAGAAAAGAAGACTTGAAAGAAAAAAAACGATGAGCAGAATGGGCAATGAGGAAAGGAATAGCTAAGTAGTTGGGCTCCGGATGAAGAGTTTCGTTGCCGCCAGAGCATATCAATAAAGAAAAAAAAGGGGGGGGGCAAACGGATAGAAATATATTTATAGAAATAGAAAAGAAAAAAAAAGGGGGAAAAATAATAAGAAGGAAGAATTTTATGGTGTGGAAAACGAGTGGTAGGGCCCCCTTTAGTCGCTCACGACAGGAAAAAAATAGTATTGGGGCAAGAATGAATGATACTCAAAGGGATGAAAGAAAGAACGGGAAAAGCGGCATGAATTAGCATTCAAAAAGTGTCCATCGTGACCCCCCAGCCGGTGCGCATTTCTTTCTATTTAAAAGAAAAAAGGGAACTTAAACGAAAAAAAAGTACTGCCTCGTCTCAAATCAACCTTTTAGCTGCGTATTGAAATAGAGATGTAGCTTAACATCATCACGCTAAACTTTGATGTAGTAAAAAAAGAAGGAAGAAGCGCTTTTAGCGAACTGAAACATAAAAAAAGGAAGAAACATCCTTTCTAAAAGAAAAAAGAAAAAAAATTTTGTTACATACCCGTCGATGAGAGGCACTTGAGCCAAGATGTTCTGAGCGGCGATGAGCCGTTCTTGTAGAGACGATCCGGATCGTAAGGCCAATGGGAGGCCGACGCCGACTCCCGTGCCCAGCGCAACCAAAAGAGCCATGCAGAGGATACACCATTGCTTGCCGCCAACTTCAGCTGCTACGCTCCGTAAAAAGTCAATGAATTTCAAATGTTGTTCCATTCGGTGTGCGATCAACATAAAAAAAATATTTAAAAAAAGAATACGATCAAATAAAAGAGTTGAATAAAAATAACAAGACAAATCAATGCTGCATCCTAGCAACTTAACTTTACTTGGGGGGGGGGGGGTGGGGGGTCTTTAAGTATACTTTTAGCGTAGTGTCTCTTTTCAAACGAAACCGATAGGGGACTCGTTATTCCACCTATAATAGCTTTGCTCGTAAAGACGCGGAGTCAGTTTACGATAACAATACCGGCGTTACGTAAGAGCTGCATAAACGGGGACCTAGCAACAGCGTTTGTGATAGGCCGCTTTCGAATGGCTTTTGACGGTTAACTGACTAAACGTTGCGCCTCTTCTCTACGTAAAAAATGCACAGTTTATAAATTACGTCTGAAGCTGTTAACAGTTACACGTACAATAGACACGGACGCAGAACTAGAAGCATTCGCCCAGCGAAGTGAATTTTTGAACTGATGCGTAGTGACTTAACAATTCCCCCTCTTGAATATTTTCCAATTTAATTCGTTTCAGGGGGTTCCAAAAGTTTTCTTTCGATTTGGCCGTACCGTACATTATGTAATATTCATCTCAAGCGGGAGATAGGGTCGAGATTATTAGTGATGATCTTCCAAGGAAGAAGACTTCGATGTGCGTGTGCTCACTGTACGTGCACCGCCATCGATGTTGTTAATTTTACAGACGAATCATAAGAAGAGCGAAGCAATATCTTTTTATGAATTATATCCCATGGCTTAATTGTATAACATCAATAGTTACGCAACAGTAAATAAAAAATGAGAACCATAAACGTAAGGATTCCAGAGTCATAGAAGCTTGTTTTCCTATCTCTAACATAATAATCCTTGTTTCCAAAGAGATTTGTTTTACATGTCTATGAGAAACTGATACTGTGACACACATCAGTTAATGAAGATGCTGGAAAATTTTTTTAACGAGCATACACTAACGATTAAAAGCCCATTCTCGCGCTTAGCATTCAAAAACTTTCGCTCGCTTACTCCAGAACAGATCCTTATTCAAATCTCTGTGTCACGATGCTTAACGATGGCGAAAAATCGCAAGACTAAATGTTTATTTGAAGATTATCACACTCAAGCAATGTCGTAGAACTTTACTGCTAGCTATTGCGAAGAGTCTTTCTTCTTGTCCCATTATGCATGAGATGCTTCCGTTCTCTGTATTTTATATTACATGTAGATTCGAGGGAAACGTCTCCTGTGCACACAGGAAAAAAAGGTCAACAAACGAGTCTCTTCACTGCTCCTAGTTTTTTTTTCTAGTTCACGACCCACCCTCGATATTGAGCGACACTACACGGCAAGTACGTAAAAAAAAAAAAAAACAACCAACAAAGTGGGGAAAAAAAGAAGAAAACGATCGATTTTTGCGCCTGGCCTAACACCTTCTATCAGTGAGTATGGAGAAGAAAAAAAAAAAAAAAGAGTAACTGTTTCCAACTAGGCTCTTCAGTTTAGATGTACAGGATGCCACTGCAGTCTTTCAGCTTATCTGCCGTGAGTGCGTACAGTTTCTGCGCTCTTTGACGTACTCCTTCAACTCCCTTTTCACTCGTTTTATCAACTACGTTTCTTCGTCATTCAACGACAAAAATAAATAAAACCGGGAAAAGTGAAAGAAAAAAAAAAGAAACATATATTGATGTAATAATCAAAAAGACGACCGCGCGTCAATTGTGAAGGAGCTTTCGCCGAATGTCGCTGTGTGAAGAAGACGCATATTATAGACAGGGCGCAGGAAGAGACTAGACAGCAAAGAGCGCTGGCTGTCTCCTATATATACATTTCTCGCTCTTGGCCGCTTCCATATTTCTTGATCTCATTCCAGACAATCTCTTATATAGAATAGGCAAGAAAAAGAAGAAAAAAAAATAGATAAATAAAAATGAAAGGGACCAAGAAAAATAGGCGACACTCCCGTGACTAGCGCCATGTCACACCGTGAAACGGTATACGGCATTCAGCAAGGGCAATACAGGTTCCCAATGAGCTGCCTTCTAGCGACGTTCTTTCTTCCTACACTATTGTATGAGATACGACGCCTACGATCATCCCCCTCCCCCTCCTCCCTACCGTAAATGGGGAAAAAGAAAAAAAAGGAACGAGATAGGGTTTCACGCTCAGTCGGTGCTGCTTATTCTACTAGTAAAGGTCTAGCCTTGCATCTCCAGGACCCCCCATCATTCCGAGTTATTGAATTGAATCCCATCACGCGGACGAACGACCCAAAAAAAGAAAAAACAGGGAATAACAAGGGAGGACTAAGAGCAAGGCTACCCGAGATGCCTTCGTGATGAAGAGACGCGTTATGCTCTGACTCTGGGCGTTTCGGGAGCCTTTATAACAATGGGGGCGGGCAAGAGAAAAAAAAAAGAGTGCGTCACGAAAAGAAAAATCTAAATGGTCCACTTCCAACAGCTTCTAGCAGCTTTCAACTTTAGGAAAAACTAGCACGGTTATATTCTCACGGGAAGTGCGGGGAGAAAAAGCTGAAGAATATTGACAACACGATGAAAGAAAACAAAAAAAAACGGAATAAGCTAAAGAAAAAAGATAAAGCGCATACGTTTCGACAACGCGGCTTGCAGATAGTAGTCAGGCGAAACTCTCTGAATATAAGCAGAGACGGCATATATAAAAAGGTGCTGATGAAAATACATTGTCGACGCAAGGCCAATCTCGTTATTGCCTAGGCCTTCTGGGCTCCCGCAGAGGACCCGTTCAGGAAACAATGCAAGACACATACGAAACAGTACAAGATGAAACAGAAAGTGTTTGCGCTATGTAGTTTCCCTTGTCCATCCGACTCCGTATATAAAATATATACACGGTCCCAATTCTTACAAAGATGACCACTGTAGAACTTCTTCTTTTACTTATCCCGCCAGCGTTGGGAAAGATTGTGTCGGACACACAAAAGAGAGCTTTTCTTGTCTCCTCTCGTGTTCACCGTTTTCAGTTGAAGATGCTCGCAGGGGGGTTTGCTCTTTTAAAGCTTGAGGTACAAATACAGAAGACTGCGCTCTATTGCGTATACACAAGGGCTCTTCTTCAAAGTCATGCTAATCAAAATATCAGTCAGTAAAAAGGGAAAAAGAAAAAGAAGAGAGGTCCTCGGCCGCAGGGACTGGTCATACTACGGGATCTAGAATCTTAGCCCAACCTAATGTCCATTCTTTTTCAAGAGAAGAACACATCCAGTTGCGGCGGGCTCTTCCGGCGGAGACACACAGTTTCTTTTTTGTTTTTTCTTATTTGCTGTCAATAGATTTACAAGGGATGGAAAGAAAACAAGTAGATGGCTGAGGTGGAGACGCTCCAATATCAAGTAGATTATACATACGATAGAGGAGCGAGGGCGTTGGGAGAGATAGCGAAAGATGAGATGGCTATCGTGACTCGACGAGATTAATGGACATGTCATTCGATGACGTCCATGGGCAAATTGAAAATTGCCATCTCAATTTAGCTTGGTGGTCCTACTTTCTAGCGCAACTGCGGTCACTAATATTTAATAAAGTAGGAATAAAGTTTCACTTCCATCTCGTCCAAGTATCGAACCACTTCCTTTTTAGGTTCCACGTGAAACACGACACCCGAAACAATAACTCATAATCCAAAGTTGTTTCCGGTAATTGCATGCGTAGGTCACCGGCGAATTAAATCATTCGAATTTACGTGACCCAATTTTTTGTTTATGTAAGAAATTTTAATTACAGACAAGAGGAATGCTATTGAATTAGCCGGCGTGAAAATCCCAGACAAAGCCCCGTATTACTCACGCTGACCTGGCCAACCAACGAAGTAAAAACGGACATAAGATCATCAAGCTTAATTATTGCGATTAACACTATTTCTCCAAGATTGTATCGAAAAACGTGATAAGGTTGAAGTAACGGACAAACTCAAAATACAGTCCGTCACGGACGTGTCAGTCGTAGCAACGTGACGGTTGACATGCGTTGCCAAAAAGCCGTGACAAACGATCCAAGTGTACAGCGTTTCATTATGCATCATAAGTGGTCTTCACGCCCCGTAATAACCCGGCTGTTAGTACATGACACACACTACTTAACTAAACGCTGTTTTACGCGTAAAAAATAATAATAAGGATCATGGGAAAAAGGGCAATAAGTTGTTAAGTGCCCTATTTGATGCTTTTTATAAGCTGCTTTATAACGCAAGCACAAACGGCGGCACTGCCATTCATTTTCCAATTGCCAAACGACGAAAGGACCGGAAAACTTTTGTTTCACAGAAACAATTTTTTGGAGCTTATCAACGAACGTGCTGTTTTACTACACCCAGCTGTTTCAGTAATCTCATCGTCCAGGGAGGAGGGTCTAACTTGCAATTCAGCCGCGTCGGACAAGTACTCAATGTAATGACAGAGTTGTTTAATCACATAATTCAGTCACTTGCCCTTATTACGCAGAGCAGTGGGCATATTAGATAAGCCTTTTGCTTATATAGCCATTATAGGTATACATATGAAGGGCGTGCCTATGCGTTCAGACTAAATAAGAACTATACGTTAAGGGAGCACGGGGTACAACAGAGGTCCCGCAGGGCGTGATTAGGAGTAGCTAATGAGAAATGAAACTTGCCTGGTCGACTAGACTGTGACGCTGAGTCGCTATCGTCGTTCATCAGATCGTCAGCATCGAGACCGGGTTCAGCAACCATCGATGCTGAACCATTGAGCGGATGCGGCCCAGGTCGGCGGGATGAACCAGAGATTGACGTTTGACTGGATGGCGTTAGAAAATGACTTTCGGCGATGCCGGCCGTTGTGTAATGTTGCGTCGGTCGCCGATGGCTCCTAGGGATTGTGCCGCCTCCGTTCTGACCGTAATAACCAGCCGGCGTGTGAGAGGAGATCTCTGATCGTCCGATGAAGCTCCCAGGAGAACTCCTCGGCTGTGATTTAGGGACGAAATTAGACGTCATGTGAAGCTCGTCTCCGATTTTGTCCAAATTGTCCTGCAAAACAGTTTGAGTTGGGAATGATTAGACTTGTGCCTTCGTCCGGAGGAAAAACAGTAATTGCTAAGTAAGTATGAGGCAGAAAAGCCTTCTTAGTTGTTTACATGTTAAGTTTTGTTTTACTATATTCAAGGAGATTTAGAGAACAACAATTTCGTTTGAAATCGCAACACAAACTGCAGAGAATATTAAGCGTCTTGTAAATAATTACTTGATGCAGTTGGCCTTCTCAAAAAGTAACGTTAAAAGGTCACGTGTAAATATCCTGTATTATAAATAAGAATGGCGGAAGGAAATTTTCATTTTAATAAATCGACTTGAATATGCCAGAAAGACTATAAAGCCAAAACAAAAATCAGATAAGAATGCCGTCAGTTGATTCAGCTGCCAACGACGCAAGTTAATAGAGAAACAATGGGAGTCAATGAAAGGCTGACAAAAGATTGAAAACACACGGGGATTTAAGAAGATTCGATTTTTGTGCGTGTGTGTGCACCCATTGAAATTGCTCCCGTAATGGCCATAATTAGAAAGAATTTTGATTTCAAAGAACGGTCTTGATAATCAACGGGACGTTTTCTCGTGAAAAGAAAACTGTCTTCATGAGATCAGTTTGATATGCAAATAGATGAGTTGAAAGCACAAAAGAAGAACTTCTTCACTTTGAATCGTACAAACATAACAGGCTATTGGGTCTGCCGGTATAATTCGATTACGAAAGAGTTAAGGAGTAGCTCTACGCTATTTACAATTGGGCCGTGATTAGAACGGATTGATCAAATGATGACAATCATCGCTAAGCTTTAGTTCAAACAATAATCAATTACATCAAAATCGGCCTGTATCCAAAGGTGTTGACCCACATTGAAACATCATCGATCCCAACTGTCAGAACTATTTAAAAACGAAACGTCAAATACTGAGAACAAACAATTATTGATGTTACGTCAACGGTTGCCGAGGTTAAAAAATGCAAACACGATCTAGAAAGAAAAGAAAACCCCACGGTATTATGCAATATGTCTACGTTACCATTCAAAAAAGCAAATCCTAAAAACATTCTATACTAGAAAACCAGCCGTTCTTGTTCGCCTCTCTTTCAAACAAAGATGCCACAACTCAGATGTAGAAAGAAGAGGAAGAGACGAACGTCCCAGCAGAGAACACGGGACATGATTTGTAGACACAATAATACCCTACCACCGCTGCGTTGAGCAATCACAGCTGGCTCGTGAAAAAGAGTTTTGAGAACGGAACAGGGACCGGACGAGCAACGCTGGTAATCAAAACAGAAAAACACGCAAGGAATAATATAAAGCAAAATAACAGCTCTCTCCATTTCCATCCGTTTTCCTGCAGAGCCTGTCCCAACCGACTGTTTGGCATACTTTTTTTTTTTTAGCTGGCCTTTGTTAAAACTACAGTGCACCACGAACGAGTGAGGGGGGGTGCCTATTTACCTTTGAAGAAGCGCCCCAGTGCACGGCACAGCAGAGAGCCCCATTCAAATATAGAGTGACAAGAGCAAAGTGCCAGCGCACTTGTCAAGTCTTTTAGAGGACCGAATCCTTTTTTTTCTTTTATCCGCTTTCTGCTTAAATAGATGTAACCTCTTCTGCTCTTAAGTTCTTCGATAACTTTTCTTTCTAGTGAAAACGAAATGTCCAGCATGGCCCAGCTGTGTAGAGTTGCAGTCCGGTCGACTAGAAATGTAAAAAAGAGCTCAAGACGTTCTCTGTCACTTTGGGAACTGACTCCTAGTACTCTACATAACGTAGATCTACTTCAAAAAAGTTCTCAAAGTGTGGCCCCATTAGAGAAGAAGTGCTATGGAACGAGAGAGTTCTAGTGATATGTGTGTGCTTAACGAGATGATATAGAGAAAGCAAATAAAAGTGGTGAGAATGATGTAAGGAAACCGACCATTTTCTTCTGATATTGAAAATATGAAATAAATCAAACATCTCGAGTGCGTATGTAAGTTATTTCACTTGTAGTATGATACTCGACAGTGTCACAAAGGTAAAAAGAAAATCTTGCCTACACTTGGAGCTCGAGTCAATTAATTAAAACGCGGTGCGTACTGTTCGAACTCGTTCAACCTGTGATTGAAACTGGAGGAACGAGCCATAAATCATCAAGCGACTATTAACACGGCATTTCATTCAACTGCTCAGAGTCAAACAAAAACAAAAAATACAACGAAATTGCGGATCTCTCAACATAGGAATCGCAGGCGGAAACATTCTAATACATCGACCAAACTATTTGCTTTAAATTTCAAGTCGAGTTCAAATGGGAGCGACACGTCAAATGTTTTAAACATACCCGCCAGACTCGCGTCTATTATTATCAACTCGGCGTCGCGTTCAACTGACTCTATTGACACGACGATTTACATTGAATTTTGAAAGAGCCCAGATTAAAAACAAAAGAATCTTGTCCCTTTCGATATATTGGCGAACTGAATTTTCATTTTCCTTAGTCTTGGCGCTCTGTGATCAGGTGGAAGCTTTTCATGCGAGAACGGATCCCATCTTGATTTTTTTTCACAGCTGGAGTCGCCGTCTTCTTTTATTCGTGAGCTGTTCATATGAAGCAGGGCAGCTGTTGTAGTCCGTGCCCAACCCACACACGCCCTTAACTCTGCTTTTTTCCTCTTTCAAATTTTATTATAGCTAGCAAAACTTTTTAGCCGATAGCGAACCGCGATGGGACCACTCCACACACTCTTTCATGGCGTTCTTCTTTTTCAAAAGTCTCTCGTTTGTATGTATGTATATGCTATTCTCTCTTCTTTGCGTCACACACAAACAATCCTATCAACGTCATCATTATAAAAGGGTGGGGGGCACGATGCATGCTTTAGAAAAAGAAAATAACAAAATCTTTATTTTTTTTGTCTCACTGTGATTTTTTTTTTGAAGGCACAGCTCACGGCAAGCCTAGCAGGCCGACCGCTGTTTGCGCACGCCAACTGCATCACAAAAGAAAAGAGAATTGGATCGAACCAAAAACCAATGATGCAATTCTCTATATAATATTTTTCGATTGCTTCCGGTGCTGCATGGTGCATTGTGACTCACGTTCGCTCCGATAACGCAATAGAATAATCATAAGACAAGAAAAAAAAAATCAAACTGTTCTCTCCTATAATTCTAATCATCCCGCCAAACTGAGATTTGCCTAATTTTCAATTACATACGAATTGAGTACACCCGGACGCTTGTTATTTCCTTTCGCCTGATGATTCGATAGAAGGGAGAATCTGCATTCAATTTTCGGTGAAAAAAAAAAAGGAAGGGGGGAGGAATCTGAATTGTTTTTTTTTTAGTTTCAAAAATTGATATTAAGTGTGTTGCTACGGCGGAATATAATGCAGACAGATTGGAGCCTGATCTGCTTTGCATATGTTTATCGATTCTCGGTCGAATATAGCGCGGGTCCATTTTCCTGACTGTAGATTTTCTTGTTATTTGTCGACTGCAAACGTGGACGTCTTGAAATTGCAAAGAGATAAAATATATTATGCGACAACGTAGAGACGTGCGCTATTTGACAAGCGCAGCCACCGGAAATGATGACACTAACGGGTCAAGTGCTACGCGGGGGAGGCAAAGTGAAGGAGCTGAACGAACGCAGTCGTCCATATTTTTCGTGTGACGCGTGCGGTCGTCAGTGCTCACTATAGGTAGCTGTTGTAAACGCTGACGTCCAGTTTGTTGATTAAATAAACACCACTACGCTCTTACTCTGATGGCTCCTTTTTCTATTTTTTTTTCTTCTTATAACGGAAGGAAAAGAATAATAATAAACATTCGCTGCGGGTGTCACGTCATCCGGCCTGCATTGTCGTTCAAAATTTCTTCCGATAGGCTCTTTGGCACGGGATATGATTTGATATCAGTTACTTGTGGTGGGAAAACATGTAGAACTTGTAAACTATTCAATGATCTTTAGATGTATTTCTCTTATCCAACTGCTGTCTGTGGGCCGCTCTCCAGCAAGGAACGGTACCCTCCCCTTCCTTAGAAGCGGGCCAAGTTCCTTTAGTCGATTCCTCATCTCTTAGTCTGTCCCCCTTTTTCCGTATTTTTGGCTTTCTTATCTTATTGTCTTTTTTTCTTTTTCCTGATTTTCTTTAAGGGTACGTGGCAAAATAAATAGGAGATCATAACACACTTTTCGAACTGCACATCAAGAGATCACATTAAAGTTGTTTAAGTTGAAAGTTAAAACGAAAATAGATCGTAATGTGCTGCAGAAATGGCAAAGTAAACACGTATGTTTCTCCCAGATAACGAATAAGACAAAGACATTAAAGCTATCAGATCGAGCTAGAAATTCTCAATTCGAATCTCGTAGACTTTCATAGCTGTCTTGTCATCCATGCGCTCAAATGGTTAAATAAAGACACAGCTGAAATAACTAGCACACGACTTGAATCGATAAGTTGCATCGCAACAAAAACTCACAATGACGGGACTAAGAAAAACAAACGCAACAAAACGAAACGTGCAGAATACGCGAACGAGTTGCTCCTAAATTTGATGTTTTATTTTCTATTCGCTGTGCCTTGTATTTTCTTTTTGGCCGAATAAAAGGAGCTCCGTGATACCTGGACGATAGGCAGACTAGTAAGTGGATCCTTGATGAAAACATGCAAATTCATCAACACTCTAATTAAGTCGAGGGGTATATAACTCTTGTCCTTCATCTTGTTACCAAAGTCTAGGGCAATGTCCGTTAACCCAGACTGGACTTTGTAATGAAGCTCCTTCAATACCGAGGAAACAGTTTCCCTGAGGATATTTAGCACTTTGCACAAATTGTAACAATCTCTCCGCCATGATTGTTAGTCCACGTCAAAGAGAGTGCCCCCCCCCCCAAAAAAAAAAAAAATCGACGCTGTTCTATCGCTATCTGGGCGGCTTTCCACTGGACGACGATAAGACTAAAAAGGGCAGCGTTCAATCAAACTTGTCCGAAAACTGGCCCAGCCTAGAGACAATCTCTTTCGCATTCGCATGAATGATCCCGAAGACACAAAAGGCCATTGGCGTTATTATCTTTTCGAACGGGCGTTTCATTCAACCGCGTCCAAAGGCTCCATCGTTTCGTATAACAAGTCATCAACTCTTATCTCAAACAGAAATAAAAAGATAAAGAAAAGCAAATAAAAACAGCACCCTCTTTCAATCGTTAGATATCCTTGACGACAAATGAACGGATGTGCATACATTAATGCACGTCCATGTTATTCAATGTACGCCCAAGAGTCGATCAACTTCAGTTCCAAGTAAGTCTCACACTGATAGACAAACGATGGATGTAAATTTCCGATGGAAAAAACGTGGCAATACCGTCGTGTGGAACGGATTCAATCAAAAGGTCTTCACGAGAAGCGGACAATAAGAAACAAGTGGCGAATCTCTCGGGTTAGAGTGCCATTAATACCCGAAAATTGTTCACTTTTCCGGTCGCCACGTCGTGAAATTGGTATTTACTGGGCGAGTGGTCTTCAGATTGATAGATGATTAAGTATTAAGCAAAAGCCAGGAAACTATCGTCCGTCAATAGACTGATATACTGTAGCATCACGGTATAAGTAATACGATTACAATGGAGTCAGAAACGAGAAGCGAATTTCAGTGTTCGAGCATTTGCCGTTGGATTGGATCGATTTTCAACCCATTTGTAGCACCAGACAGTTCACACTACCATTACCGAATTAAATTACCATAATCACTAAGCCAAGAAATGTGTTAAGCTATTTACTCCGAAGTAAACCAGGACGAGGGTTCGAGGCTGAGATTCATGGAATTTACCCTTCTAACGTTCAGCCCGATAACATCAAGCTCCAAAACATGTCGGTTATTTGAAACGCCAAGTTACAGGAATTCGTCAATCCCAATCAAAAAACAGATTTCACGTATTTTACTTCAATAGTTCAAATTAAAAATACTTTTTGTCTACAGACGAGACGATAGTAATCAATGATTATTGGAAAGTAATCAAAACAAAGACAGATCGGAACGCCGACGTCGTTTGTGGCCGAAAATTGCGACGGGATCGATCGATCTTACTGGTCAGCGATCAAAAGGAGATTGAAGGAGCTCCCCTCCACAAACTTCCCTGTGCCATGTGGGGTTTACTTTATGAGCTTGTTTTATAAGGTGCTAAAAACAGCCTTTGTGTACGAGGCAATCATAGTGCTATATTGTACACAATGATGTTGACACACGGACCGATACAATACTTGGCTGATTGGCCGGAAAAAGTCACGCAATGCCTCGTCACGTCATGCTATCGCTTTGTGGGGAGACACTTTTAAACGCTGTATAGTCTACGTATTCGCTTCGTTTGACCAACGTGAGACGCGGAAAAACAAACAAGATGGGCGAGATAAAAAGCAAACACGAGAATATACACAAGACACAAAGTTGAAACGTAGAAGACGATGATCACGTTCAAAATTGTTCAACGAATTGGACTTCCTGATCGTGGAGCATCGCTAAAAGAAGCACCAATGAAAAATCAATACATTAAAAAAAAAAAAAGGGAATTTTAGCCTTCAGCATACAGCTGCTGACATCTTCAACGTTAGAGCATAGCAATCTATAATTTCAAAAGAAGCAAAAGCGGATCTCTCTGTTTCTTTTCGTTTCATTCCACTCAAGAAAAAGGCATTAGCTGGCAACTGACGCCCTACTACTGCCGTTGGTCGCTTTCTTGTGTTCTTGTCTTACAAAAGGAGAAACTAAAAGCTGGAAACTAAAAAAGAAAAAAAGATGAATCAAGAAAGGTTTGATTGATTGGTGCCTCCCAGGAATTATTAGCTGGATTGTCGCAAAACTTCGCCTCGACTACTATACGAATATGGGCGCATTTCAGCACCCGAAAGAAAAAGGAAAAGTTCAAAGCCTAGAAGCTTAAGAAACAAATTGGAAAACCAAAAAAAAAAAAGACCTTTTTTTTCATTCTTTTGTCCACGTCTTTTTTCTTTTTCTAAGCACCGACAATACTAGTCGGTTTTCCCTTCCATTTCACATATGATTTACATGTAACGAGTTCCTTCCCCGATTCGGACCGATGTGTGTGTATGTGAAGCCGATCGATTCCAGCGGCAGCAAATATAGGAACCCTCAACAAGATTGGTTGCATCTCTTTTTTTTTGCACTGCCCACTATTCCGACCGTCCTATTCAAGGCTTCTTTACTCTCTCTCTGTAAATACAACTTTCCTTTTGATTTAGAATTTTTTTTTTTGGCTGGACCGATAGTCATCTTTTTACAAGCTTGATCGACGTTCATTTGACACGGGCTCGTGCACTTGCAAATATTCCATATTCATTTCTAACCCGCCAGTACAGCCTTTTCACCGAAGAGAGCCCTCCCAACCCTAAAGGATTGCCAAATGTTTTCTTTCAATAAAGAAGCCGATGGAACTAACTAAATTATTTGAAGTCGCCATGGCGGTTGGAGCTGAAGAAACAAAAGGGAAAGATGAAAAGTTGGAAAAACAAATCGTCCCAAAAGGTAAACATGGATATGTTTATATATACGCGTAGGCTGTGGATAATAGAATCAATTTGAAACTCATGGACGCATCGCAGCGAAACAAGCGGCGTGAAAAACGAGACGAAATACATTCAAAGCTTTAATTTCAGTTTTGATTCGATTGTTGACTTTTACGTCGGCCGTGTGGGCCAGCGGAGAAACGGAAACACAGTTAAAGCGGGATAGGATTTTTCACGTCCTTTGCGTGACGACTTTGTGTCAAGCGTGCCCGAATAAAAAAAAGCAAACGAGTGAAAGAGAGAAAGGCGGTAATTGTAACTGTCTCCGACATTCCTCGAAAAACTCGGCATGTCAGCGCAAATGAGAACATCGCTCGCAGCAGCGAATAACATCTCAAAACGTCCGCAATGTTTAAATGTCAAACTTAAATGTAGTTTGAATATTTAAAAAGGATTTCAAAGTTCACGGCGCCCTTTGACGCTTGTCGAGCCCAACGCTGCAGATAACGTTTTATTAAATCCGTTGATGTGGACGATGATACGAATTTAAGAGATCTAAAATTGAACTTCCATTTGTTGTTGATTGCAAAACGTTATCGCACGAAAATATTCGATAAAAATTCGATATACGTCTCGGTGGGCGGCTAGGAAAAAGCGACAATCAAATCAAATGAAAAACATTTGAATGACATGCTAATCGGCAAAAGGCTTAACGATGGCAATAGCGATATACACGACTTTAGCGTCAATAAAAATGACAACTCAAAAATGCAATAAACGCTCTTCATTCTCAGATTCAATTCGACGACCTTACAACACGGTCGGAGGCTTGAACAAACACGGCGGCAAGCCGACTTCATTTCGGAAACTTTATATTCATATGCAGCGCGGTACGGCGATGAGTTCCCAACCGATGCAGAACTTTCCTTAGACAGTTCATATTGGAATGTCTCTACCGATGAATAAACAGACACGGCAACTGTTCGATTGACACACACAAAAAGAGACATTTCAATTCAAGACAGCGAGCGAGAACAAAATCGATATCATCCGTTTGATCTGCGGTTCCGCGTTCTGTGCCAATTCACCGTGAACATTGGACGATTTGAATGTAGCCCTCACATCAGTAGTCGATGCAATTCGAAATAAAAGAAAAGGTAGGTCGTCATCTTATCTTATACAGATAGAACTTGAATGAAAAATTCATACAAGCGCGCCTACACAGATTGTCGTAAAGCGACTAGAGACCTCTATATTTCTGGTAGTCTTTATTTTTCATTCGGCTAAATACGAATCCAGCACGAAAAATAAGAAAAGCTATAACCCAGGTGGGGGAAGCCTACCCGCTCTTCCGTCTTTTACAGCCAGGAGATTGATGCGGAGAGATGAGCGCATCAAACCTCACTTTTTTGATTGCGTTGGGAAACTGGTTGTGATGTGGAACCTTTAGGATAGTTAAAGAGAGAAACAACTAAACACAGAAGAAATAAAGAGTCAAGAAAGACATTAAGCCTACCGCATAAAATACAGGATTTTCGGGGCCAGCCGTGTCTCAAGCCTTTTCGATGTAAAAAAGGCTGTATAATAAGGAAGCCTTTACGGACGGCGAGATGGGCAAACAGCGATACTGTGCTCCGATCGATAACCAAACAATTACCTTCGGAGTACAAGATCCGCATGATCTTGACGATCAATCTCGCAAAGTATATCTACGTCTATTATTACTGTCTAATGCGGGTGTGGCCGCGGCACCAGATGCTTGTAGCGAAGCGCACAGGGTGTTGCGTATGTTTAACAAAGATTGGAGCGCTCCGATAAAAAAACAACACAAAATTCCGGATTATTATTTTTTGGGGGAAAAGCCTTTTTTTTACGTTAAAAAACCTTCACAAACAAGAAATCAACCATGCTCTTTCTTGCCCGTCTGTTTCTTTCCCCATTGCGCCATCGGCTTTCGTATGAGATCAGTGCCACTAGATCCGCCCTCATCCGCCAGTACATTTATTCCATGTCGTACAAGCAGTATATGATTTTAACTAGAGATGTAGCGAAAGAAGGATAACGCTAACACGCAAACAAGTATTAAATGTTGCACACATTTTTTTTTTAAACACGGACATTTTTAACTAGCAACTTTCAATCGCAAGCATTGAAAGAAGAAATGGTAGAAATTTCAACAATGTCGAGTCCTGTCAATAATAGAATTTGTAAGCTTGTATACAATGCTCTTCATCAGCATCCGGCTGGCAAGAAACGTGCGTGCTTTTGAATTTTCGTTCTCGACGCACTCTCTACCCCTACCCTCCCCCCCTTGCTCGTCTTCGCCGTCTGTTTTATCAGAGGCGGAGAAAAGCTCTTTCCAGCCACGTCAACGAAAATCTGCTGATCCCAGCGGACTTTCCAAGCTTCTTCCGTTCGCCTTTTGCTCCAGAACAACAGTGAAAATGTTTGTGTTAGCTACAGAATATATAGTTCTCACAGTGCGTGTGTTACTACTCTGCTATATTTGGGGGGCTAGCCCTAGACGGCGCAAAGGAGCTCCGATGATGAGGATTGCCATTGATGACTATGAAAAGAGATATGCACCACGGAGGAATTTGATATTGGGCATATAGACACAGTCAACGCAGTTCCCTGTGCTATTCGGCTCAAACAAAGTTAGCGATGATACGTATCCAGTATACACAATGTTGACGGAAAAAAAGAGATGGGCTTTCTAACAGCAAGACCAGCAGAAGATAGAAAAGCATACGGCCAAAGACGAAAAGAAAATTTTAATCAGCTCTTTTTTTATGAGCCATCCAAATTTGGTTTTTTTCCCATAATCAAAATGATAAATAAGCGACGCAAAAAATCCAATCGGAACCATCCGCTTCGTGTACATAAAAACTACCAATCACGAGAATATTAAAAAACCGGATGGCGTCAGGAAAACATGTCAACATCCGGTGCAAGAGACCTTCCCTTCATTCCTCGTCGTCCCTATCCGTGTGTAATAATATATTATATCCCCCCAGCCCTTTTGCGTTACGACAGCGGCGTCAACAGCCCAGCCATTTCGAAACGGCGAAGTGAACAACACAATCACAAGGGAAAAAATCAAGATTGCAGTGCCAAAATGATTGGCGTTTCGATTGGCGAAAGACAGGCGCAGTCGGCTTTAGCTGACACAAGAACAAATAAAATTGTATTCTCCTATAACATACCTCCTCCTCCCTCCCACCCCACCCCCAGCGAACCGTAAAACGACTGCAGGTCGTGACAGTTCCACTATTGCGTCACGGATTCGACGAAAAACGACCCGATAAAAAAATAAAATAAAATAATACACTAGCGCTAGATTTGACGAAATATTTTCTTCCTACCTTATAACTCCAGTAGTTGCCGTAACCCATGTGATTGCAGGAGCACTGACAGTGTCGAATGTGATTCTCCAGATCGAGTTGTTGATGCCATTCTTCCAACTCGAGCTCATGCTCAGGTTGACTGTGTTGATGCTGCTGCTGCTGATTGTAATGAAAGTGATGATGTTCCATGATGGACGTAGCACTGTGTCCGAAAAAAAAACGTAAGACGTACGAAACGTTCAAGACTTCACAGAGTACAGGCACACAGCGCACTAAAGGCAGGACTCCAAGTCGCGCCTAGTGTATATCGGCGTCGTCAAAGATTGTTGGTTTCCACCGGGTCCGGATGCACAATGCGGAGCTCGGTGGACGACGGCAGCGCTACAACACTCACTAGCAAAGCAATGCCAGCAGCAGCGGCCGGCAGAAGTAGACACTGACATGCGCATTGTGGTCTGTGTAGCATTCTAAAGACGTGATGATATGTGGCGAGAGCAAAATGAAATGCCTAAAACAAAAAAAAATAGGAAAAAGATTATTTATTGCTACAGAATATTGCGTATACACAAAATGACAAGAGCGCGTGTCGATCAAGTATCTATACGCGAACAATAAGCTATTGATTCGAAAAGATGTTCAATAGCGTATTATATATCGAGAATAATGGCAGTGTTATTCAAGAAAGGAAGTTAAAAATTGATACGACAGCGAGAGTCTTTCTCAATCTCATGTCGTCAAGGTAAAATGACGCAACTTGCATCACTGGATGGTAGCTCAAAAAATGAGGTGTGAAAACAATGAAATATCGACTTGCTACTGCCAACCTCAGCATGTGACACGTAAAAATTGGACTTCGTGTTCCGATCATCAGGTAAAAATTTCCCTTTTAACACACCTCCTGAGTTCTCCACATTTAAGATCAAAATAGAAAAGCTAACGTCTGTCGCATGAAAATGAGTTTCTTTGAAGCTCCAAAGTCTGTGAAAAATCCCAAGTTACAACCGTCTTCGAACAATAACAAGATCAAATGTTTCCCAATCGACAATATATGTAGACTATCATTTCGAAGGCCGTGGTGATTTGAGTGAAACAAAACGGAGACTCTCTTCTCTTGGTCAGCGTCTACACACTCTGCACCTATATAGCTTTGATATTAACGAGGTACTCAATTTGATTGTTTGCCCACTTAAGAGGATCGATAGGCTTTTGCTCACGCCGGGAAATGAGAGCAAGAGGAAGTAAGGGCTGAATAGTGATAGTCTTGCTAGTAGATGGGAAAAGGAGGGCAGACAAAGTGAAGAGGGCCCAGTGATGTATAACTCTTTGTCTTCTACAACTTGGAACCAGCCCCATCGCTACAAAAGCTAGCGCCTTGTTTAGTATATGTCTGGGCCGGTCATAGTATAAGCGCAGCCGGCTAATTTATTTCAAAGGACAGGGCCAGCAAATGGAGGAGGACGCGACGGTATAAGCAAAGCTCGCGACAGGATGAAGATCATCGGGAAAAATCGGAGAAAAAAAAGGCAGTGATGACAGTGGCATCAGTAGATTTCTGAAAAGAAATATGAAGTCCCTAGATGAGCGGAGATGTTTCCAATACGAGATAAATGATTCAGTTCAGCAAACGATCTACGCTAAAATAACGGGGGAAAAAAATAACTTAGGGTTCATAGTTTGAAAAAAAAAAAAGTAAATAGCAGAGGTTGATAGAAAAAAGAAGATCTTGGCGACAAATCACATCCAGGCGATTCATCATTTCCAAGTGAACTTCCAGAGCCGTGTCGGACTCCATAGCGACGCTGGCTCAGTTGATTTTTCGTTTTTCTAGCCGCCATGGAAACGCTAAAAATCCCGTGTCTCAACAAGTGGCTAAAAGAATCAAAGCATCAAAAAGGAGAGAGGATGTCTAACGCTAGGCTCAAACTCGATCACTTTACGTGTGCAATGACATCAGCGAAGTGAGAAAAGTAAGAGCTATACGATGAAACGAATACAAAAAAGAAAAAAAGATAAAAAAAAATCAAATCCAGCCCTTTTTTGTGCCTGTGGCTGCGTGACCTGACATTCCCCGGAAGCCTAAAAGTCTGTTAATGTCACCGTGTAGACCTTGTAACGAGAACAGAGATCGATGTCTTTCGACGCAAAAGGCGGACCGAGAGCCGCACAGCTCTCAATCCAATTGTCGTTACCGCTTGAAATGATGAGTCGACGGCAACATTTCTTGAGTGATTTTTTTTTTCTTCTTCTCTTGTGTCTTTAAGTAAACCCTATGTTAGTACAATCAGTCGACGAGAAAAATCGTTAACCCACATCCAGCGTTTTGCAACAAAGGTTAGCTTAAAAAAAATTACATTGCAAAAAGTGAAATAGAACTGGGTCATCTATTACACATCATCTCCAGTGATATATTATACGTATTATATTAATATTAACATGCAAATTTTATGCACAAGGTGTGGGACATTTTAGAATCAAGCTCTATAGTAACAGCGTTGTTCGTTATGTACAAGTTCCTGTCAAATCTTCTTGTTTTACTCCAGCTAACACAGTTTGACGGGGTTGAACTTAGAAATTTAACGTAAAACTCAGGAGCTACTAATTGTCTAAAAAAATTGACCTAAAGTCAGTGCGCACGCTAGGCTTAAAAGCTGCGCAAATACAAATACAACAGTAGCAAAACGGACGGAGAGGATTCATTCAAATCCACACGCAATTCTTAGAATTTAAACTAGGACGAACGGATGCACTGAAAAAGAAATAAACTGCCACCCACCTACCAATTTCCTCGGCCAAAAACAAACACACACACACAAATAAATAAATAAAAGTGTTACGTATTTGCATACGTCAGTCCTCCCCGCAAATTTCAACTCCAAAGCTGATTTTTCATTCAGCATGCAGATGAAATAAGATTCCCATCATCCCAAGGCTCTTGAATTTGTTCTGTAGCAGTTTCTCCTCTTTCTTTTTGCGTTCTTCACTTCCATTTTAATGAGATGCATAAGTATTCGTCAGAAAAAAAGAAAATCAAACGAGTTGTGCAGGGCACAAAACGAAAGATGTTCTCTCCATGTTTCCGTCAAGCTGAAAGAATGCGACTGGGATTGCAATTATTTTTAGGACTGTGAGTATCTATGGCTTCAGACTCGCACACATAACGTCGGCAATAATAATACGAAGAAAAACTTACTGGGTGTTAACTTTTGATTCAAGTGTCTGCCGAGATCGATCGCACCGCATTGTACCATCAATACACATTTCCTTACTGAATGCAAAAGAGTCTTCTATCATTGCCTTCGGCTGGCCTACAACCCGAGCTGTGCGAACTGTAGTTTCGAAATTGCGCGAAAAATTAATCAATAAAATGAGGTTATACAGAACACGCGGTTGAGTCACAACATCCACAAAGCCAGAACGGGAAAAAGCGGCAAAAATATTTGCATTATGCAAATTTCGTTTACGTTGGGCTCGCATTTTCGCCGTCGGGAATCGCCTCCGTCAAAAGTTAACACGTGAATCACGAACTATAGGTTCGCATTCACGCGCACAGGCGATGAATTCAGTATAACACAGATCCTAACTCGCTTTGCATCTCAATTGATGCCGCTATCAAAAATAAAAATCCTAATTCAATAGATTTCAAATGCAGATAGTACGAAATTGGTGAGAAAAGCCGTTTATCGTCGCCCCGCAATCTCTTCCCGCCCAATTATTTCAACGAGGCAACAACTTTGTAAAAAAAAAAATATTAAACGCAGCGCGGGTCGCCGCTGAGGGAAAGAAACTGTGGAGACACAATCACTTTCCCCGCAAGGTTCAAACGCTTTCCCTCACCACGCACAAAGTCACGACATTTCATCGCGACTCCTCCTTGAGCGTTCCTCAGAGAAATGCCGAGCGGGAGTCATTGATTATATTCCACCACTTGCTTGCTCAGCATTCCTCGGTGCGGAAATATCGATTCATCCCGTCTCTCTTTTCGCCACTTAATGTAGTACAAAGCGAAAGAAATCAAAAACAAAAAACATAAATAAAAAGAAACGGTATTACGTTACACGTTGATAAGCGGGCCAATCTCAAAGACATTTGAAAAACAATGTAGCCTGCACTTCACATATAGCACTTGGCGGTAATAATTGACAGAAAATCAATAGAAAAGCAACAGAAGCGTGTTTGATATGTACCCTGTCTTTTTAATGATGTTATACCTTCCTCCGCCTTCCTCTGTTGGTATTTAAGAAATAAAAAAAAAGTCCAAGTCGCCCAAGTTTGTGGGAAGAATACACGTAGGCGTATATACGGAAATCGATTGCAGCATAAGGCGGTGAAAAAAAAAGTAGGGAACGTGGCACGCGCTGCAAAAGAAAAGAGGAAAAGCAAACATGATACACCCCGGCAACAGGCTTATCCATCTGCTCCAAGGCGATCAATCATTCCCGAAAAGCTATAAAGATTTCCTCCTTGCCGCTATACTCGTTGGCCATCTATCAAGCTAGCTTGTTGTATTCTTGTCCAGAAGGCTTAGAAAGATGGCGCCTATATTCGTTGCGTCTTCATCGACCCGTCCTTACCTATATACCTGTGCCGCATATTATTTCGTGCGCGATGCACCGGTACACACAATATCAGAAAATAGGGAAAGAGAAAAAAAAATAAGCGACAATATCAGATGGCGAAGAAGGAATGCATCCGAGAGCGAGTCTATTACATTCGATCGGAATAAATTGTTTTCTTTTATGTTCTACCGCGCATCCAGTTTGTATGCGACGCTGAACGATGGTGCGTGAAAAAAGGGCAAAGCGGCGTTAGATTTACGGACGCGTGATGGCGCACATCTAAATTCGAATGTCTTTCTATCACCATCCATTTTCAAACACCCCCGTTCCACTACCGCGAACGCCGCCGCAACGGACACGATCGCCACACCAACAGTTTACGATCACTAAAACAGGATTGTCAGAATTTAGTTTTCTATTCTTACGCGTAGATATACAAGTGGAAGGAACTAAACACTCCAAATCGAAAAGAAAATCCATATCGGATATTGGCACACAGCATCCATCAGTAATCGAAACGGACAACGCAAAGTAAAAAAAAAAAATCAGGAAAAACTTGATCGACACGAATTGCAACCCCAAAACTTTCAGATGTTATTTAGAATATTCACAGCTCGTTAGCAATAGGTATGCAGAACAAGCAATCAAGCAAATGAGCAAATCCAAGTTTTGCTTTGGTAAAACGGCACGAAATTAAAACACAAAGTTCACCACGTCGGCGTATGATAAATGACATCAATATTATTGCTTGAGTTTAATGGGTACGGCAATTTCGATGCTGTAGAGTACGTAACGAAGTCATTCCACTTAATTTCTTTGACTAATTAAGAGCGAAATTTATAACCTGCGAGTTTCTGCCACCTTCAAAAGCAAGGCGTTTGGATACAACACATTGAATTAAATAACGTCCAGGAGAACTACTCATAACACGCACGAATATACTGCCCTGGGTGCCCAAGGCGACACGTGACAGAGTAAATCGAATTCTAGGGACTGTCACACTTTAATGAGGAGATTTACGAGTACCGAATACGGTATATTTTCCTCATCATAACTCGCGTTTGATACCGCCCGGCAACACCATAACATTTACTTTACGACGTATAAAAGATTTAATCACACAAATCAATGCTTCGTTCCCAATGAAACAGTGCAACATTTTGCAATTCTTTTTTTAGCGTTAACTAAGTTAACCCATTCCCGACAGCCAAACACAAAAAAAGCACATAGTACAAAGGCAATTTCAATAATGAAAATTGTAGTAATAACGTGAATTAAAATGAAATCAAACGTATGAAAAAATGGTCAAGTAAAATATGGGCTATGTCTTCGAGCGAGAGATGCACAAAAGTAGCAGTTCAGAATAGCTGGCTCACCAACAAAAGTTGATTTATTGATGTAATCAAATATTTGAACACGTCCTTATACATACCAACCCTTGTGCGGCTGTCCAGGTTTAAGCTGGTAGCGCACGGTCTACAAAAATGCAAAGGCGGCCGACTGCATGTCCCCCTACATGTAGTCTACCTTCAACAAACCGCGTGTTCAAATACTGGTACTGTTTATAAGGAGCTGGCACGAAATTCTATAGCGCGTGACACGGAATCACACTCGGAAGTTCAACACAAGCGCAGAAAAAACAGATTGCGTGTGAAACGAATATCACGCATCTCAGAAATTGAATTTTCGGTAAGCACGACAAGACAAAATTTCAACAATGTTCGTCGAATAACAAACAGTTTTGTTATCGTAAAAAAATACTGGCACCACACACGGGGGTGTTTTGTAGCTTATGCATGCACGCGTTATTGAATGCAAAATGCGATACACCGGCAAAGAAGGTAAACAGATTTACGAAAGAGCTAGATTTGTATACAACTCTTTTATCAGAAAAGAAAAAGAAGATCAGCATTACACGTAACTCTACCTGCTAGAAAGCGCGAGGATTGTTTGCCGTGAAAAAATTGCTTTGATATTTACGAGGCAGGAGTTCACTTTATTACGCGCATCGTTGCATGCATACGGTAGCAGAAAAGCTTTATTGCTCCGTTGCGCTTCGAAAACATTCCCTAACAACCATCTGCATCATATTTGCAATACTACTACATCAGACGTGCATCACCAAAACGAAACGAAACATAACACACAAAAAAAAACATACCGAGAAATACGACAGATTCCCGGTCGGGTTGTCTCTGTTGAACACATTCACGCACGTTGCACTGAAAACCTGTAAAGAGCTCCGTCTAAGACGTTGAACACTAGAGCCTGTTTGTTTTGTTTCACTCTTCTGCATGCCCAAAATCCCTGGTTGTTGTTCGGAGAGATGATATTACGCAACTGAAAGTTTCTAACGTCGGTCGGTCGGCCTTTTAGAAAAAATGAAGTTATGTTTCCCTGTCCCTTACTTTTTACACGTGGGTAGCTTCAGGCCGTGTCCATTATGGCATTTCGAGGAAATGCAGATAATTATGGGGGCGGTTTTCTTGCTGTGACCTTATAATGGAGAAAACAACTATAGCGTACTCTTCCCTTTTTCCAGCAATAAGAATTTATGTTGTTTTTTAATTTTAAGTGAACAATCAACGATCAAATTCTATGCGACATTCTAAGACTACCAGATTCAATTGAATGCGTTGATATCTAACTGTGCATGTAACAAAGTTCCCCTTTTTTTCTAAGCAACTAAATCGAGTTGCTATGGGTTTACTGGATTGCAGGGGGGAAATAAAAGTCAGAGAAAATGGAATCGTCAGACGAAGGTTATTACGTCACACGCTTCTAATAAAACGAAGGGACATCAAAGAAAGTAGTCTAACGGAGGAAAAAGCATTATGAATTGGATAACGTTCGCCCGATTCACGACACGAGATTAGACTACAATGTTGCCATGGATGGTCCATTCGGTCCTATATAAGAACGAAATCGGCCAAGGAAAATAGAATAAAATGACGAACCCAATACCGCCGAACAGCTGGGCCACCATCTGCTCACGGTCTTCGGTGGGCGAAATGGAATCGTTCGCAGCGTGAATCTCTGATTGCCTACATGATTGCCCGCTTGGATGCAAGGAATCGTATTAGAGCTTCCCTATCGTGCTTCCCACATCTAGTCCGTTTCTCATTCAAACGCTACGTTATTTAAAGTGGATTTTACAATAGGACAGCTAAATTACATTTTGATCCCCGAGTTTGACGAATACGAACGTTTTTGAAGAAATTTCTTTTTTGTTCTTGTTGCCTTTATTTTGACGAGGACAAATGGAATATTCAAAGGATGCGTCTTATAACTATTATATTTTCATTTCTGGAATGCTAGCGCCTTACTCCACGCCTTGTAGTACATAATTTACGTTGGAACTGTTGAATAGCGGATCTGTCGGTCGTGTAAAATTATTCAGCAATAACATTCCGATGGTTTGCATTTCCTCACATTTCATGGAGAACGGAATTGGAATTAATATTTGCAACAACTATGCAATTCTAGCGGGAATTGTAGCTGACGCAATCGTATTTTGTACATCTGTTCATCCTACTGTATGCATCTTCTGCCGGTCTTCGGTGAGCTGCGGAGTGCGGAGATGTTGAATAGTGTATACGTGTAACAAGTTTGAAGGGAAGCCGATAGAGGGAACGAATTGCTAGAGGAAGCCTTGAAACCGGAATTGTTCCGCTCACTCACGAAACCAGCCTTATCGCAACGTCAAATATTCAGTGGAAAAGCACGGAGGCAAGATAAGTAGACTAACATGAAAAAAGAAAGAAAGAATTCAACAAAGAATGCATTTTTTTTACAACATTCAGAATTCAGATTGACTCGATTTAATCTAATAACCCAACTGAGGGGGCAGCTAAGGGAACACAGTGCCGCACAGTGCACAGTCACATGGATTAATAAAGTTAAAGTACGAAACAATGACGTTCCTCCAACAAAGTTAAGGGATATGCAAGCTGTGCTAAAAAGCAGCCTGCTGAGAATGTCGTTATCAAATCAGTAAAGTTGAACAATTGCACGCAACAGGGAGAACAATGACGGGCATTAAAATACAAACTGCTGGATCAGCAAGACCCAAAGTACTGGCCAACGCGTTCGTCGATCTCGGAAAAATAATGCAAATCAAGGGGCGTTGTTTTGACATTGAAAATATTGCACCAAATGTACTGGATGTCACGTTTCATTCAAGGAGCTGTTTCATTAATAGAATTCCCGAAAGAACGTTACGAGTTATGATTGAAATTCACCTTCCAGCATTCCAAATGTCTGCATTGTTCACGTACACGTAGTTATGTATGCATTGCTGTCATTGCATTCAGCTCATTTAACTCAAATGATGAAAGATTGATCCTTGATGATAGTTGTGATCCATTAAAACACAGAACAGGCTTGTCTGACATTCCTTTAGCAACCTATAGAAGTTTTATCACATTAAAAAAACGGTACCAAAGATATTACGGTAATAAAGTCAATGAGGCGATGGGAGAATGGGGCTTCAACTATTTATTGCTGAACTTCAATTTTTGTTTTTTGTTTGTTTGTTGATTACAGAAAACACCATTTAAAACAAAATTAAACAGAACAAAAAATTTAAAAAGACAGAAAAAAAGGGGGTCGTTCAGTTCGCGGATCTGCCGCAAAATGCAATCAACAGCAAATTGTTTAGCGAGAAGAGGAAAGAATGCGATGATTAATACTTAACAACTGCGCATTACATTTTTCAGTTTTCCTTCTTAAGGACGGAGCATTTTGAATCGATAAGTCGTGCGAGCTAAGCGAGTATCAAGTACCAAACTGCTACATATTTTGTTGTGGAATAGTATTCAAAATCGACAATCGCGTTGAAAAATATGGCAAAAAGTTATATTTAACGATTTAAATACTACCGTAAATCAAATTCAAATTTTATTTTAAAAAAACGTCCTCACAAATCAATCATCTTTCAAAAAAAAAATCTTTAAATAAAAGAACCGTTATCATCCGATGGGGGTAAATAGAACGTCAACGACAACAACTGCGCGCTTGTTGCATGTCCTGATTGCATAACGAAAACACACAGAATAAAAAATAATTAGAAAAATCAAAGACGATGCATAAAAACGCCATGACGATCGTCAAAAGGAAAGCTCCTCTCTTCCAGTCTCTCTGTTTATAGGTTCAATTCAGTAGATGTAAGCCTTAGGTTCTGCGACGGGCTCTCCGCACTTTCCGTGATATTTTTTGACGACTAAAGATCGAGAGCGACAGTTCTCCAGTTGAAGGAAACATTCGTTGGAATAAGTTTTGCGATCCGTCCCGCAAACTGGATCGTACTCGGTGGGACAGATGCGATTGCAGCCAGTGAAGCGGAATCCGGCCAGCGCCAGGCATCTGGCCATCGGCACCTCGTACACGTATTTCCTGTGCGGACACACAAATAAAAGATGAAAAATATTACGAAAATTAGTTGAATGTCGTGTTAGACGTTACCCGCAGTTTTTGCTGCGCATCTCGCACAAGTTGCGGTAAATCTTGCCGTCACTGCCGCAGACGGATTGCACTTTACGGTCGCATTGATTATTGCAAGACTCGGTGGCCGTGCAATGGTGAAGCGCCACGGGAATGACGTGCTGGCCGCACGTTTGTTTCTTCATCTCGCACTCAGTTCTGTAGACGTTGCCATCCGATCCGCAGACGGGAAGGTCAGATTCCCGCTGCTCGGGGCACGACTCCGGGCACTGATTATCGGGAGTGATCTTCATGCATGCGCCGACATGAGCTAATTCAGTACCCCGACTGTTTTCCGTGTGTTTGTTCCGATAAAAGAAGCAATTAAAGCCAATCCGCCAAATTGAACCAAAAATCGTAGAGTCAGCAAGAGTCAGCAGCAATGAAATCTGAACATTTAAAAAAATTTGAACTCACGTGCACGATGCCATGCGAAGGTGGCAGGGCGAAGGGTAGGTGCGCCCGTCGTTACCGCAAACGTAGTCGGGATTCTCCGGATCGTCTTTGCAAGTCAGCAGCGAACAACGGGCCGCCTTAGCTGCGCAACGGAGCCAATCGACGGCAATCACCTTATCGCTGTTTGGCCTAAATAAGCGCATCAGACTTAACATCAGATCAACGTGTCATTCAATTCACGGGCAATGCTTCGCTCAATTTTTTCAGCAAGCCCATGAACATTCATTAGAAATGTAACTATTAAGCAAAACAATATATGTCAACAAAGTGGGAGGGTGTGAATGAAGAACAATGATGACATACCCACAGTTGAGCATCCGCAGCTCGCACGGGCTGGCGTAGATGTTTCCATCGGAACCGCAAACTTCTTGCGGATCGGCGCTGTCGCATTCGGCCGGGCAGTTGGTGATGGCACGCTCTTGCGGGATGCAGTTGCTAATGGGAATCTCGAAAACGTGACGCCTGTAGAAAGAACAAACACGTTCAACAATTAGTATTTTGAACGAGCGTGTAAATAAGAAACGTTCATGACAAATGGCTTTCGAAATTCATGGACATTTTGCTCATTAACACGACTCACCCGCAGTTCTTGACCTTCATCTGGCAGCTACTGGCGTAGATGTGACCATCGGAACCGCAAACAGCTTTGGAGGCCTTCCAGCAGATCTCTTTACAATGACTGGTCGTTTGGCAAAATTTCTCCGACGTTTTGACAACACCTTGCCTGTAAGAGACGCGCGTTTTGTTTAACGAAGACATTAGCACCGCAGTTCATTAATTTTGTTGTATTTCCTGCATACCCGCATGTGTGGCGTTTCATCTCGCAGATCGACTTGTAAACGTTGCCGTTGGAAGCGCAAACGGGTCCGTCCCGATCGGTCGGACTGCACTGTTCGGGACAAGGCTCTTCTAACGCTGTCGCGTTCATGCAAGGGCCGACGTGAGACAAGCGAATGCCTCGTCTGTTAAATATAAAAATGGTTTAGTGCATAAAATAAATGCTTTTATAATATCTAGGTCGTCCCATGAAATGGAAGATTTATTAATTTTGCGTCTCTTAAGCAACAGATTTTTTACAGTTACTGTAACATTAACGAGATAAGAATAAGTATGACGTAAATGCGGCCAAAAGGATGTAATTTTGGCCGCTCGCAGCAGGACGTCGATGATAAATACACACATTCAATTCCTTAATGAGACAAGAAATACCGCTAGCACAGATCAAGCATGTTTTAATGAGATTTCTGCGCATTGGTCATGGACCACTTTTAAGACATTACACGTAATTTAATGTTTCTCTTTTTATTTTTTTACCCAAAAGCGCCCAAAAGGGGCTCGACTTAGTGGCAAACTAGCTGCTGGTATGCATACACTCGTTGTGCAGCCGGTTACACGCTGTTCATTTCTTTCATTTTTAACCCGTCATTTTCTTCCTCTCTTGATTGGTCTCAAAACATTCCCCAAGCCAGTGGCGATAACAGAAAAATGTCTAGCAATTTTCTTTCATGAAATGCTTTAACGCAATGCAAGCAGTCGGGTTAATGGAGATACGTGTGGCGACGGGTGGCTCTCTACCGACAAAAACATAGTTGCTTTTGTTTCAACCGACGCACGATAACGGCCCTGGTTTGAAAGGTTTGCTTGCACTACGTTGCCATTAGCACGCAAGAAGGCAGGAACAATCGCCAAGTCATTGCAACTCGATTATGACGAGGTCACAGCTTCGTCTACATTCGACCGAAAACTAAACAACACTCACTTGCAAGTCTCCACTTTGAGGACGCAGCTGTTGAGATAGGTACGCCCGTCGGAACCGCACACCAAGTCACGGTCCAGGTTGCACTTGTTGCCGCAGAAAGATCCACGCGACCGAGTGCACATCTTGTCCTCCACCGTCTCAACCTCTGCAATGAAACAAACAGTTAACGTTCACGTATAGGATCAACATTTGCTTGTGTATCCTGTTTTCAACAGTCATTATTTTTAAGGTTAAAAGATATATGTAGGACAAACACGTCAAAGATTACAATTGGTTTATGACCGCTATGTAAAGAAAAAGATAAACTGATATACATGGAACGTTTGCAGGCTCCGTCAGAAAGTAGAACGCGTGCGTCATACACATTCAAAGAAATGGACGATAGAAGATGGAAGATAATTATGTTAAGAGTTGCATGCGAACGAGTTCGGAACATGGGGTGTTTCGGCTAATCCGTGGCCAATTACTAAAAGGTTTCTGATGGATTATTTAAAAATGCTAGAGAAGTTTAGCCCTAAGGTAGACTACACGAAACACAAAGTTGGCTGTTAAAAAGCGTTGCCATCGCGGCTAACTCACGGATTGAGGGCAACACTCACTGTTTTCTTTCGTTTTCTTTTTGTTAACAATTGTGGGACACACATTGCCGCTAGTTCCTCATCACGGATAAGGGCTCCGAAAGTACAAAGATGAAAAACTAAACCTTTTTTCCATGTCATCCAGGTCATTGCGTCCTTTTTCTTAAAATTCAATTTTCGAGCGGTTAGACCCTACGTGTATCTCAGTCCGTTTATTCCGTCATCTTCCCAGCCATCCAAATAATGATCTTCGCAACTGGTCCACGCATCCACTCTTGTTTGTCTGGCCGTGAAAGAAAACCGCGGCGCTCGTGCAAACCAAACAGCTGTTGGCGGCATTTTAATTGGACCCATCTCACATTCACTCGCATGTCGACACGTTTAATACACCGTAAGAATGGATCTTTCCACTCGTGTCTATTTGTCCGTCCTTCCTATATATTACCATCGTTTTCTCTTGCTGACAGTGTTGCGGACCCTGGTACTTGGCCCAAACCAAATGAAGCTCATACTAAAGCACTTGACGATTTCTAGAGTTTGTTGACACGACTGTCAAGGGACTCCTTGTTTCACGTCCTTGCTTTCGTGTGGCGATAGCCCTTTTATTGACATTTCCATATTCAACGAGCCAGAGCGAATGAATAACATCGAGAGTAACGATGATGGCATGCAGTGAGTCGTATCACACCTTTACGGCGTGGATGCTACGTTGTTAAATTTCAACACACTCACTCACAAAAATATACACATAAAAGTAAAACGAAATGTAACAAGATATAAACAAGGCGATGGCAAAGAGAGAGAGAGAGAGAGAGAAAGCAGGATGAACGAACGCTGTTCACGCTATTCTTGGTGAGCACCACCTGTTTAGTTCCGCCTCGGTCATCATCATTCGGATGGTGTAGCCGCGAGCACGCAAAACAAGAGGATAAAGGGTTGGTCGGGCCAAAAAAAAATATATATCTATCTCATTATAACAAACTAGGAATGTTAAATTCATCTTCGTTTTTATTCTCTCCTCGATCCTCCCATCTCGTTTACTGATGCTGTAATTCTCTACTATTATTTTTCTCCGTCTGCTTTTTCCCAATTCATTTTGAAATAACGTTCACCCCCCCCTTTCCTCGCGGCTATCTCTTCAGACATCGAAATTTATTTCTCCCCGAAGAACGTTTTCCGCTATAACAGTCATTGGCATTCGACTGTTTCAAGAAAAAAACCGAACCCCGTACGGAATGACAATGTGCATTAATATTGTCGCATATGAGACGCATATTTGACATTCGGGAATTTGGAACAGGAAAAAAAAAAAGCGGAATGGCATTGCAATAAAATAACAAAAGAAATGTCTTTGCCGACCGATGAAGCAATGGAAGAATTATGCTGAAAAAAAAGGGTCTCATTGGGGACTTACCAAGACCGCAATTGCGGCGGTAGAGGTCACACTCGTTGGTGTAGATGACACCATCGCTGCCGCACACTGGCTTGTTCTCTTTCGGGCAGAAGCGCGGGCACGAACTGCCCTCCCAGGCCGCCCGGACACCTCCTGTGTGTCGACATACATAAACAAACGAAAAGGAAAAAAAAAATAAAATAAATTAGGTATAATCATTAAACTAATTTTTAATGCTTTAAAAAAAAGGGCCTTCTTCATTATACACATTATCATCAAATTTTTTTTTTACGACGTGTGGTCACCATTTTATTTACATAGTTTTCTTTTTAATGAAATTAAGGAGAATGAAACCAGATCGCTAAGTGATCGGTGGAAATGGAAATTCAGAATGAAACACATATCATTTGTTGCCCATAAAAAAGAAAAAAGAAAAAATCACGACAGTAAAGGTTTGTAGTCATTATCATACACGCACACACACAAGGGTCTTTGTTTGTGTGAGCGTGAGAATGGGTGGGGGGGAGATAAGAAACCCATCCTCATTTTCAGGTTTAACTTGGCGGCCGTATCTTTTGGGTCGTTTCAAGGTCGACAAGAATCTTCTTCATCCCCCAAGAAAGACTTTTTTTTTTTAAATCGTCGAACTGATGAGGCCATTTTTTATGATCATTTGTTATTGTTACAAAAAGCGACGAAGAATTCGCTGCGGTCGGATCACGAGACCGTAACGGGTTTGTATAACTTTTGCTCCTTATTCTCTCCACTCAACCCTCTCCCTCCACTTTTCAAGAGACTTTTCGTGAAAAAAAAAGCTGTCTTTCAACTGCCTTGCTTTTTGTTTATTTGGTCGCTGTAAATCACTTCGTGAATAAGACTTTGCGTTTGCGGGTTGCTTGAAAAATCGGAATGCAAAGAGCAATGAATGATGTACCAACATTATTCGTGCTGCCGCCGTCAAAAACGAAGGTCCACCTAAATACAAAAGACTAAAGGCTTGCTGCGTGCATTAACTTAAAAACTCAAAATTGGAGCGATTTTAAAAAGGGGAAGACCGGAACTGGACGAATTATAATTCAAAACGAAATGTTGACTTGACCTACAGGAATCAGCCATCCATGGCTACCACTTATACAAGTTCATTGTACCTCCTGTAGTGTCCTGTGTGACGACACAACAAACGCCCTTTTGCATCATTCAAATTTAGATATCAACAAGGAAGGAAAGGGAAGAAAATAAAAATACATGACGGATTGGCCGAAGAAAAGGTGTCAAAGTACAATGGTGAACGTCAATCACGCCTTTACCAATTGCTGATTGTTGTGGTCGAAAATCACGGAGAACGAATGACGGAAGACTTATTCACAGAACGATGAATACAACCGGACAAGGGGATATACCCTGAAAGCCGGAAGTTTAGAAATCTCAATACCGACAATCAACTTACAAAAAGAACTTTTCCAAACGCAATAGAAAAAGCTCTTGATCTGGATAAAGTCTTCAACTCATTCAAACGATTTCAGCTTTAAAAAGTGAAAAGACGTTGCATAACTAAACATTTTAAACTGAAACATTTCTTCTTCTTTTTTTTAAAGAAAAGACATCACGATGGAAAAAAGCGAGATCCCATTACATCAATTCCGGTTGCCTGCCCCTTTGTTGAACAATATCAGCTATAGAAATGGAATCCAAAAAACGGGCCCCCCTTTCTTTGATCAAGCGAGACGAGGGGCATAAGGCACGTTCTTTAACGTATTTTAGGCAATACAGAATAATATAAAAAGACGAAACGGAGCAATTCGAATTGTAGGAAAACAATAAGAAATATAAACAAAACTTACCGGCCAATACGAGGAAGAGGACAAACGACTCTGCGAAATACGAAGAGCGACACATTTTGTTTCTCTGTTGTATGCAAACAGCTGCTGTCGACTTGTTTGACGTGGAAGACGATATGACGAACTCGATTTTCGTGAAACCGGGTGGACGATAACAGACAAAAAAATGTCTTTTCGTTCAAGGTAGAAAACAAAAATTGACGGACCAGATGGAGACGACAATCAGATGCTACACGTTCAACGACCGCCACGTGAGTGAACCGTCCGTCTCGACTGCTGCACAGTTTTTCTTTTCTTTCTCTCTCTCTCCCCTCTCTCCTTTTTGTGTCTTTTCCTTTGCTAACTTTTTGTTAACCACCACCTCTGGCCCTCCTTGGCTGCATCCAAGTCCCGCGCGCCCGACAAATTGAATAGCCGCGCCGCCTCCTTGTCCTCTTTCCTGTTTCAACCTTTTTTTTTTTTATTCTTTGCTTTTGTTTTGTATTTTTTTTCTTTTTTCTTACTCTACCCTTGAGGGGGTAGAAGTCTTAACGTCGTTGTCTCGGCCGGCGGTGCAACCAATTCCAGCGTTACATTCAACGCCAGTGTCATTATTAATATACTCCCATCGTTCTATTAAGTTCTATACGACAATACCATTATGACGCGTTTCATCTAACAGCTCAAAGTACCAAACATAAACTTGTATTGAATCGGATACAGGAAGGAGTCGTTCACTCTGTGTTGTATGTGTGGGGCCCATTCAATTCGTTTACCGTACGTTACGCCATCCGTCCCGGATGGTGCTGGAAATTCCGTGCAGTTTGTGTGCACCAATCCCCCCCAACATCATCTTGAAAAAAAATATCAACAACCTTAAAATGGCCCTGCCGCAAGATAAGAAAAACATCGTCCAAAGACAACATTACGAATATGATAAGAAGAAAAAAAGAATATTAAAGAAAATAGTCGATTTGATTCCGTTATTCCGGTGCAACAACGTTACTACACAATAGCCAACCTGAAGAATGAGGACGATGGCGCATATATCGGCACGACATGTAGTACGTCGATATGTTATATTGCTTTCAAACCGCTTGGGCATTTGTTTTCATAATGACCAACGCAACAAAACGAATGGGGCCGAGCTGTGCAGTCCTTTTCTCCGTCCCCGATCCGCAACATTGAAACTGCTGGCGTCATGTTGCGCCGTTCAATCTTTTATTCGCGGGATGAATAACAAAAGCTCGAAATCAAGGCCCTCTTCTATAAGAAAAATTTGTTTTGAAATCCGAAAAGAAAGAAATAGGTGTCGACAACTCATTTTTCGTTTCTTTTCAAGTGACTTCAACTTCCCGGTTGGAAAGATATAAAAGAATAAGTAACTTATCTGCCATGTTGCTGTGTCTCTTGTACTAATGACAGGTGGATACGTCTCTTGCATAGGCACACGCTGACCGCTTTCTCTTTACGTGACATAGACAATAATAAAAGAAAAACCGGCTGCTGACACGCGTCCTCTTTTGCGTGAATGCGATCGTCACTAATTGCAGAGAAATTTGTTTCGTGTCCCTCTTTTTTCAAATCTAGACGCGTGTCCATATTCGCAGTATACAAGAAAAACTGAACAAAATCTCTTGCGAAAGTTTGGACAATCGTTGCGAAAAGAGCAATCATCATCACAAGACAGCAGCACCCGCACCCCTTCTAAAGAATTATAAGCCAACCGTTTTATATCTGTCTCTATCTCTTCTTTTGGTATGTCAGTATTTTCTTTTCCTTCTTTCTGTGATGAAACTAGTGGAATTAAGAGCAAGAGAAGCTTGCCCTGCTTTACTAAGGTCACGATTGAGGTTCCGTTAGACTCTTCCGAGACTCGTCAATGAGGCGAGACAGCAACGACAGCGTCATCCTGCAGGTAAAATAATGAGCTACTGCGCAAACTTCAATCGCTATACATTTGTTTTCGTATCGGTTGTTTTTGTTTTGTTTTGTTTTTTTCTTTTTAGTCGTAATGCATATAAAGACTCGAGCATTTCGTGCCGATTAATGGGGCGCCTAATAATGCATTAATCTTTCGACAGCTGTCATTTCAGCAGGTTACGATCTTCAGCTATACAGTTGTATCGTTTTTGTTTGTTTTTTTGTCATCGGCTTTCACCGTTGAATTTTTGATTAATCTAACCCACTATGCTAGCTTTCCACTCGTGATCCGAATGAAGAGAAAACTCGGCTCGGTGGACATATAAATGCCTGGGCATTTCAAACGTAATTGCACTCATATAGAGTGGATAGCTTTTTCACGAGCTGTCCTGAATTTTAAACTTTCGACGTTGGCTGTTGTACTATATGTAAACCAGCACTCGTATTCTATAGCCTTCTACATGAATTTGACGTTGAATCTCCCAATTGGAAATCTTTGATTGAGGTCGCAGAAAGCGTGTTACATAGCAACATATGGGGACAGCCCCGTGTTATTTTTTAGAGTGTCCATCATTATCGGATTACGACTCTCTTTACACGCGGGTTCATTGTGCGCCATATACTTTAAATTGGACAAGAACGAGCCACATAACAATTGAGCCAATTCTTCCATGCTTGCCTACTGTTTTCGAGTGTCGCAATCACGCGATTTGGAAACCCCCGTTTTTTTTTCATTCTATTGGGAGGAAAGAAAAAAGAATGAATTTCCATTTTGATATGATTAGCTTCTATATACTGTCGTCTTGTTATGGAAGACATGGTTTTGTTATACATGACTATTTACGTGTCCCCAAACAAAAACGGAACTTTTATCAGAGGCATTCCATCATCCTGGTTGTGCCACTACTGTTATACATCCTTATTTTGAATATGTATGTTGCTTCTGTGGACGAAGAATGGTTGCTTTTCTTATCTAATCTAAAAAGCAAAATCGAATTTTAAGAAGAAAAAATAAGAAATGGGTTGTTTGAAGCCTTAGCTTGTGCGACCGATGACAAAAAAAACCGCACAAACGCACGCGTCTTCCCTTACATGGTTGTGGATGTCTATCTCTCTACACGGCTTATTAACTCTTGCCCATACACAGACTGTATAATATATCTGCGATATACACTGTATATCCATTTATTCCATTTATCGCCATGCAATCGTTAAGCAAAAAGGATCGACGTATAGCTACACGATCGGCTGTCTGTTTCCCTTAATTAGCATTGTGATAGGCACAATAGTGAAGCTCCTATTATGTATCCGAGTCCAAACGAACACGGAGGTCTATCTGCGTGAGTGAGGGCATTAGACCACACGCATTAAAGAACCATTATCCTATTTGACTGTCTCTTTTTTCTTTTCAAAAATAAAAATTGCGTGTTGGGCAATTTTGTAACTCGAGTGGGACTTGTATTAAGGCCTATCGCATTATATTTAGAAGAGTATATAAATGCGTTCGTAAATACTACGCCTGCGATTTTCCCCGTTACTGTACTTCATCCGCCATCGGTTTCTCGTTGTTTTTCCCCCACCATTTTGTTCAACCAAGTAGTTATTCCTGGCGGCGGTTTCCCGATTAAGACGACTATATGTTTGACGGCTTACACAACTCTATTGGATGCGCCTATAATTCAGAGAATTTCACCGGCTGATGACTGTGATGAAACCCCACCAAACAGCCCTCTATCCGAACGCACGCAACACAATATACAGACGCTTGTGATTTCGTGTTTCCGGTTTGAGGCGGGCACAGGCCGCGGGCCGTGCGACGGGTCTCGAAGTGTCGACTGAATCGCATGTTTTTTTGCTGGTAGTGTTGGCCCGTTCGTATGGATGGGATGGATTTTCTTAGTAACGTCGTTTTTCCCTGGTTTGTTTCAAATTTTTTTTTCCCTCCGACTAAGATGACCCTTGACTTGTGGGTTAGTCGATCACATTTCTCACTGGAATGTAAAAAAAAAAAAAAGCCCCGACGAAGAACGAAACCCGTTAGAAGGGGCTACTACCACCGTGACGACAGCTCCACGACATAAAACAAGGACGGCGATATCTCGCAAGTGCCAACGGATGCGTCAGTTCGTTTTTCCGTGACCTTTTCTCAGAACGATCTAAAGGTGTGCTGGCTTACGTGCTGGCTGATACCACGGGATATTCGGATGTAAGGACAACCACGGGGCCCACCTGATGAGCACCAACCTAAAAACTGACACACACGCTCGTTCACGACCAGAGAAGTTTTCGTAAAAGAAAAACGAGAACGTCGATGTACTGCACGTTAGTGACCGAGTCGAAATTGATGACCTACATGCGTGCCTGAAGTGCATAGTATACCAGCCTGTGCGTCTAGTCTATGATACCAAGAGTCCACGCAATGGCGTTATCTTGTGGGAAGAAGAGGGAAAAAATGAATCGTTAAAACAAACGCATGAAAAACACTTGGGACACATGAGAAAGAAAAAAAAAATAATGGAAAAAAACATTGAAAAAACAAAAAAAAAAAAAAAAAAATGTCTGGACTGCGCAAGGCACGCGGGCTAATAGTTCATACAATTGCATTGTTGTACGGTAGTCGGTTCGTGGGAATATTCCAGCCAGTTCCGGCAAACAGCAGCCAAACAAGAAACAATCCAACAATCAAATCGCCGCCGTCCCAACATCGCAGCAAAGCATACCAAAATCCATTCGGAATGCGTATTGTAATTTTTTGCTTCTTCGTCTTCCTTCGCTCATTGGTCAACAATAAAAGAAAAAAGAACGAGAGAGAAACCTAATGGCGTTGTCCAGTTCAACCGTATCCGAGAATATCGGACGTTCGCTAAATGGGTTCGCCCCCATGTTGTTACATTCAATCGTCCAGTAAATAAGCCACAAGAGATGTAATAAAGATAAAATTATGGCCAAAATTCCCAAACGGATAGATGACGATGGATACTGGAACGAGTCAAGAATGAAAGAAATTAAAGTAAACGCGCTCGCGTAAACCTGCACTGCGTTTAACTATACATGTGGTCACGCCTGTGACGGCGAGGACGACCGGAACACTCGGGAGTGATCACTAAACATAATAATGGAACAAATTAAACTGGCAGTAAAAAAAAAGATGAGAGCGATAACTTTGCACAAACTGGAAATTTTTTTCTTTTTTACCTGACACATTGGACAGCTGCTGTCCGACTTTGCTTTTAGGTCTTTTCTATTTACCCGTTCAGCCTTTACGAACAAGGAATCCTCATTCGGTTAGGGACAAGCATAAAAAGGCAAGAAAACTGGCCTCGAATAGTGTAGCGATGATGGCACATGTCGCTTCGCTGTTGTGTAATGGCATAGTTCCATGTTTAAGATGTTGCCAAGGTGTGGTTATTACATGCTTACGAAGTCCGAACACTTCATCATTCACCTGTTGATGCCGGTGCTGGACCATATAACCATACATGCGCGCAAGGGCAGTCGACGCTATTTCCAACAGGTCGGCACGAGTCGTCCTGAAAACAAAACACCGTTTCTTTTGTTGATTGTGTGTTGGATTGTTCTTTTCTTTTTATCGAATGTTGGTTACCGTACTGATCATTTATTTACCATTGTTTCAGCAGAAGGTCGATGCAATTCTTTCTCTAAGCTCGTGTTTGTTGTCTCCGTCATCACCTGTGGAGACCTCGCGGACGAAACACCAGCACACACGGGTATAGCAAGGGGATATGGGAAATTGGCCAAAAGGTGAGATTGGAAGTAATGAGGCGTGCGCTTTGTTAGGAGAAAAAAAAAACATAATAAAAGACAAAAAGGGAAAGAAACAAAGGCTGGTGTGGATAATTATAACGGTACTAGTCTCTGACAGAGCCGCGTGCCGTGCCTGGCCATGCCGGGTCGTCACTCGGTCGCTCCATTTTCTCATTGCTTTTCTTTGGGTTGTTTGTTCTTTTGTTTATACTTTTTTTTTTAACTTGCATTCTTCCTTTTCCTTTTTCTCATCAACTCAGTATCCTCTCACGGTCGAGTGTTTCATGTTTTTACAATTTGATATCAGAGTTGACTTTGTTTCAACGGCTAGTGCTGATGAAAATGTCTGGCTACATGTTTTCATCGCGTGAGTTACAGGCAATGCATAAATAGTTTGCGGATTGCGGTCTACTACTACTGATGGTAACACACAGACGGTATTCGATGTGGCTCGAGATCGGCCTTGGTGTCCATCAGGCACGATTGAGGCTACCTGTCACGACTGGCGCTTTTACCAACGACTCATATTTTACGTCATACAAACACTACCGGGTCATCAGGCATGAGAATCTAGGCTAACATGTAGAAGCGCGAAAGAGCGTTGACGAGCTATATATCATAACGAGAAAGTACAGTAATATGCTAGAAAAAGTGCTTATGGATTATCGGCCTCAAGAATACTTACCTATGTAAAGTCAAAGAGGATTTACAGATATAAGCGCTAACCGTCTCGCTTCCTCGACTCCTAGATACACGTAGATGGGCAGTAACTGATTAACTGCGTACACGAAGTTTTTACTACATTCTTGACACAAAAACGGGAAGAAAAAAATACTAACTTGATTATCAAATAAAAGGGATACATTCGATACTTATCTCCGAAGCTCATTAGAATTTACAGCACATGAAACTCTAACAAGGTGTTGACTATTCACTATCGTCAGATTCTATGAGGCTTCTACCACGTCTTACCCCTCCATTTCGGCGATTTGGGACTTGGGATGTTGATGGATTTGGCGTTTGTGATAGAGTTTGTGATAGTGTCTGTGATAATGAATTTTGGGACGGGGTGCTTTCTTCTTCCAAGCCTCGGCATACTCGGTGACATGCTGGGCACTTTAATTTTAACTTGGAAATGCAATAACGGTGGAATTTCGCACCACAACCCGGGCATGCAACTCTCTGCCTCAAACGAAATTGAATAGAGGTAAGAACAAAACAAAAACAAAAAAAATGTTGTTGCTAAAAATACACACCTTAACAGCAAGTTTGTTGCAAATTTTGCAGTTTTGGAGGTCTTCGTCAAGCTTCTTCAATAGGGGCTCCAGTTCCAACAATGCTCTAACAGTAAGAGATACTTCTCCCTCTCTCTAAATAGAAGAATACAAATTAAAAAATTAAAATGGCTGAGATGGAATAATAGAAAGCAGGAATACCTCATTCAACCATTGTGAAGCCAAGAATTTATCTAAAGCCTTTTGTGCATCTGTTTTTGTAAGTTTTGGAATGTATGAGCTCTGGTTGATGCAGTCTATTGAAGAAACCGAGCCAGAATCTGACGAAACTATTTCTTTCATTATCCACTTGAAAAGCTCAAATTCAGCAGCAGTGAATTCAGAAGTGTGCCTAAAAATTGCAACATAGCATACAGACTATCTGTATTTTGTATATTTTACTGTCAAATTACTTTGCTGCTTCGCTTTCTATCATGTTGATTAGAGCAAAATATTCCTCATTATTATCTTCACACAATCTTGATTTAATACCCAGCTGGGCAGGCTTGAGTAAGTCATTGAGAGATCTTACAAGATCTCTAATTTCTTCCCCTCGTCCTTGCTCTGAAAACGCACCACACAAATAGAATTATTCACTTGTAAAATACGAAAGGCAAAATCGTAAAAAAGATCATACTTTCGTAGACAGTTGCGTAAATCTTTTCCATATCTTTTAATGAAACTAGAGGCTTGTAAAGCAAATACTGCAAGATTTGTTTTTGTTGGTCACTAGCCATTTCACATTTAAGACGAATCAATACCCAAAGCCAAATTTCTGAAAAGTCAGTGTGTATTGTGCAATTCCCGGATTTCTGGAAAATTTCGCGCCTAAATAAATAGAATACAGCAGACGACTTTTGCTCCAAAGCCTCATTCCAGACTCCATTGCTTTAGTAAATTATTTGACCACGAGGTTGTAGCACTTGTAACAAGCTAGAAGCACAGCTTGTGTGTTGTGTACTTGTGTTGATCGATTTGTGTCTTGTGTGATACGAATACGATAATAAAAATATGAACACAGGTTGTTAACACGAACGATGTATTCATTACTTCCTTACAAACAGGAAGCATTATTTGGCTTTCAATCGTCAATATCGTAAGTTTACCAAAATAATCTGGACAAAAACACAATAGGCAATGCTGGGGGCTGGGCGGCTAAAAGTGATTTTACTGCTTGGTTGCCATAGAAACGTCATAGTCGTTGTTTTTTTTTTCTGGCTCTCTTGATTTGATTCTCAAGTCTAGTCTATCACGTATACTTAGAAGCGAAAATGGCTGAAAATAACAAATTGAGTGCAAGTTCCGAATATCAGTCTGATGTTTCAACTGAGTTGAATGTGAGTGCCAGTCTCAGTAACAATGAAAGCTCAGGCAGCAATGTTCGCGATTCCGTCACTAGCATCACTACAGCTAATGCCCAGTCAAGCACTCCTGATTTAAAAAATGTTCAAGACCTTACTCGCTATGTAAGTTGACGTTATTCGGTGAAGTGGATTTAAATATTCATAACTGTTCATGTTCTGCAGGTTGAACTTCTCTTACAACAAATGCAAGAAAGATTTCAAAATATCTCGGATCAAGTGCTTTCGAGAAATATCCTTTTTAAACTGAGAAAAGCTTAAGCTAGGGCTTAACTTAACAATAGACTATACAAATATTATTTTTAATATAAATTTTCCTTAACCAACTTTTTCACTTGATGATATGGGAAACCGTATTGATGATTTAGAAAGGAATATTGCAGACCTGGTGACTCAAACCGGAGTTGAGGGACCCCCAAAATAGGAAGCCACATTTATTCAAGAACATTATGGATTCTTTGCACATTAATCATTAGTCGCACCATGTAAGCAATTCCATATTTCAGAATTTGCTTGTCCCATAAACTTTTATTCTTCGATTTTCAAGACACAGCATGTTAATTACCATTTTGCAGACATTGTGTAATGAAGTGTTCTAAGGAAAGATATGAATGGTACTCAATCATCTTCTTAATACCAGCCTGAGGATATGTCTGAAATTCCAATAAAGATGAGATTATAAACACCATACAATGCATCTAAAAATTTGATTTACTTTGTAATCAAACCGGATGCCCGCATTTGTCAACTGGGAATTGAACTTGACTGATTGGAAATGTTGAACCGGGTTGTACGGGAACGAATCCATCAACAATATCGTATCATTTTTTATCATTTGAATGTGTTTGTCGGTCTTTGACAGAACATAATATTGCTGATCAACTGCTGCATCTCCCAAGTACCTTTCAGCTATACTGGCCTCTGAGTAAAATTAAACCAAATGAAAGGCAAGATTGGCATTGGGATCACGATGTCTTGTTTTCTACCGTATCTCAACCAGTCGGTGGTAGGCGAAATGACGATGCCGCACTTGAAAATGGGCTCTTCCTCGTTGGCCATCAGCGCCATCATCATGGTGGCCAGGTAGCCTCCTATTCCCTTACCGATTAACACCACTGCATTGCTTTCAACGTGGTTCAATTCCGCCATCAAGAACCTTTGACGAGTACAATTGTCTTTTATACGCAAAATTGGAAAAATTTTAAGTAATGCTTTCATTTACTTGACAATAGTAAGGAGATCGCTGACACCTGTTTGGAGAGATCCGTATTGGTTCGCCCTGTCACGGCCCGACACCCTGGCATAAATCACCTGTCGTGTCAGCGTGAAGTATGAAGCCCAATCTTTACGCCATTGGTCGGTTAGAGCGTCGCCTTCGTCCCAGTCCAATCTAGCATAGGAGCTTTTACAGTTTCATGGAAACCATTGATATAATGTATAGTTTACGTTTGAATGATGAGAGGGTAACGTAATGTGTGATAAATTTTATCATTCCAGCCACCAGGTAGGAGTAGCTGAACCCTTCCGACACCCCTGTTTTCAAGCGGAATGGTGAGATATTTGACGACGGGCGTCAAATGCTCGAGAAGATCTCGCAGTCCTCCGTGACGATCCACCTCCAAAAGCGTCGTGACAATTTCGTTCTCTTCAGAGCCGACAACGTGAAGGCTGGGAATATGGGGTCCAAGGCACTGCAGTTCGTAAAAATCGAGGGTAGCCAATTCGAATTTGGCATCGACAAAGTTGCAATTGTCAGCCGTTAAATGGCACGTGAGACACTCGACTGTGGCGTCCGTCACTCGATATAAATGTCTCTTTTGCGTCTCGTTCCTAGGAGTGCCAAGCACATAGCTGAAAATAAAAGTTATTCACGTATTAAAGCGCGACTTTTGTCTCGGATTTTTTGCCTTTCGGATTGAAAAAAAAAACATTTCAAAATACGTGGTGTTGTTTGCTTCATGCCAGCCGACGATACGCTTGACGTCGATTTGCCTGATATCAAGCGAGACAAATTTGTGCCAAGGCGGACGGTGATAAACGAGACGTTGGCCGTCCTCTGCTTGACCCGTCTGTGAAACTGCCACAAAGCCGTTACCGCTGGCCGATGGGTACAGCGACGGGGGTACCAACCAGCGACCAGGGACGGCTTCTTCAAGAATAATCTGCCATTTCCAAATTTGGGGCACGCTCAGTTGTTGTTTGTTGCTACTAATAGATTAGTTGAACGCTGCCGGTTGACGAAACCGAGCCGTGTTTATATACGTACTTGACTGCATTCTGGCACGGCCACCTGGCAGTAGAAGACGCTAATTTCATTCTGATTGCGGGTCATCCAAGCGGTCACGAAGCCAGTCGCGTCCAGCCACTCGACTTGCACCAAAATCCATTGCCTGGTGTTCCAATGAATGAGGCAATAAGTTTTGATCGATTCGACGGCATGCGGAAATACCTCTGGTTCGCCTGTTGGCTGATGGCCAATCGCGTTTCTCTATTGCTCTCGAGATGCATCAACTTCAACTGGATTTCGGGCAAGCGGCCACCTGGCTTTTCAGACGCAGTCAACCGTCATTAGCTTTACTCGTTTCTCGTTCATCAATACAAAAGGCAAGAATGTTGCTTTACCACAGCGTGACGGATACTACTGGCTCGCGAGCGGTCCGCTAAATATTCGATGAAATCTAAATGGTGACATTGGCTAGAATTCAAGGTTGCGTAAATTAGCCAATCGCCGCCAAGGTTCGGCCACATAAGGTTCCGCCAGCGTGTCACTCCTTCTGTTGGGACACAAAAAGCGATTGCCGTTCTCAAAATGCGCAAGTCAAAACAAAAGACCCAAAATTGCGTGCTAAATCAAGGACAAGCCAGTCGATAAAAAACAAAAAAAAACTTAAACAAAAAACAAAAACAAACGTGAATAAGTCCAGTCGGGTAATCCGCTACAAAAGAAATCCTGTTCCGGCTCTTTCGGGAATGTTCGGTCTGCTCCCCGTAGTTGCCATCCCATCCGGCTGGTGGCATCACTAGTCCAGAAGATCCTACATTTAAAAAAAAAAACACGCAAAGCAAAACCATTTTTGCACGCAAATCGTTACAAAACCAGTTCGGTTTGCGTAATCGTTCCGACGTGTTTCAGCACCGGCATTCCCCAAAAACACGTCGCGTGAAAGTCAACCGACGATCTTGTTTAGCATGAAATATCTGTCATACCTATTGCGATAAATGGCGTACAGTTGGTTGGATCTGCCCGACCATGCGACGTATCCCAATCGGGTGGGTTGCAAATCATCCACCGTCAATCTTATTTTCCACAAGTCACTGGAGAGGTTATTATCAATCAGCTTTTTAACAAATAGAAATGACAGCGTATGTACAGATCTACGTATATAATCAACATTTTTTATTATACTTGTCAATGGTGTCGTAGACAGCGTAGTAACGCTGTGGCTGATGGCATCCGTAATAGAGTTCGCCTTCTGTTTGTGAATCTCCGGTGTGATGCTGTCGGAGTAGAACGTAACGACCGTCATAACTTGGCCAATACTCGTCCGCTCTCCACTGTGTCTATTTCGACAAGAAAACAGCAAGAGTATATAGATATACTGCTCGCTTAATCAACCAGAACTGATAATGATGTTTTTTTTTCTTTTTTTTTTCAAAAATTTAATATTATTGTTTTTTTTTTTTGTAGGAAGTTATACCACAACATGAGCAGGGACGTGGACGGCCGATTGGTTCGTTGCGGCTCGATAGACGTTCAATCCGCCCGAGGCATCCCAATATACGAGTTGACGATCTTTAGAGAAAAGTTAAACTTTAAATGATTGTGTTTGACACAGGCCTAATCACCTGAAATCCAGTGGGTCGATTTCCACTGGTCCTTGGATACACTGTTGCTTATGAAGATGGACGTTTCGGCATCCAAAACCGAATTGAGATCGTAAGACACCGTTTGCCAGTAGGCCCCCTAGATTCAAAGCCAAAGAGATTTTTTGTTCCAGTCTGATGTGCATGTGTGCCATATATAGACGTGAGAGTGTCTGATAACCTCGTCCTCAGGATTGCGCATGATGAGCGCAGCTGTGCTGACGGCCAGCAACACCTGGAATCGGTGATTATTTAAATCTGATTATCCGTCTCGTTTTAACAGTGTGACGTTGTGATGATTGGCTTACGATGGTGATGGCACATATGGCTATGCCCGTGGCTTTCCAGTTGTGAGGTTCCTCGGCCTTTTTTATTTTTTCATCGTCGCATTTAGGGTTAAACAAAAACACCAGCAATTATTGGCAAAAATGATTTGTCCTTAAAAAATATACGACTTGCAATTACAGGCCATACATTTGAACGACTGTAATCACCGTAATTTAAGCATTAAGAGAATATTGTGTTATATAGCCCGGCGATATTTTGCGTTTGTTTGTGAAAACTGTTAAAAGACGACGCGCGCGTTTTATGATCGCGCAGCGGTTTCTATTTTAGTGCTGCACACCGAAATGTTACGACTTTCTACGCATAAAGTGGTGATTGGTTATAAATCACCTGTTCCTTGTCTGAAGGATCGACGATGACGGTGTCGTCTTCGGCCACTTTCCATTGGTTTTTCTCCATGCCAACGTTGCCGTGCATTATTTACAGATCGTCCCGATTTTTTGCGTAGACTGCCAATCAAAAAAGAAAAGTTTATCATTTGTTTGAAAACGACGGTGATCTTAATCTATTAGGCCTAACTGTACTCGCATTTCAAAACGGAATGAATTTTTGAAAAAATTCGAAATTAGCATTTTCGTTTCGTTTGTCACGTCAAAATGAAATCAGAGCCAAGAGTTATTCCTATTGCGTCGTAACACTTTGCACAAAAATTTAAAGCAAGTCTCTTTGTTTGTCACTCTCAACCGTCGATTACACAGGCACATTTGGTGTTGTGCACCGTGTTTTTAAGAGGCCGCATTTTCACAGCCGGCCTATTTTTTAAAAAAACACCGAGAGTTCACGCAAACACGCAGACAGTAGCTGTTAAACAACACTTTGCCACAAATTCATAATTTTTTTGGTGAAAGAAAATAAGAGAAAGAAAGTCAAAATTATAAATTTACCAGAAAAACGGTAGGTTTTGCGGGACGGGTCGACCACCAGACCCGAAAATATTTCGTGGCTTCTTCTCTGTATTATACACAGCACTGCGTTATGTAATAGAACGTTATACGCACAACACACCACACGCAGAAGAAACCGAGATGATACCAAGCAAGAAACAAAAAATGAAGTTTAATCTGAGCACTCTTGTATAATAGACTTGGCTAATAGCCCCTGTCTTGGTATAATAACAGCTTCACTTAACACGCATATTACAGCGTGTTGTTTTCAAAAAAAAAAAAATAATAATAATAAAAACAAAACAAAAAAAAGAAAACAAAAACAAAAGAAGATGAAGTTCAATGACGAGCTAAAGCGAAGAGAATGATGGTGCGCTTGAAATTGAAGCTGTTACACGCATCCACTGCGCCGGATCTCTCAGGCTCAACTTCTTTGCTGGATAGAACGTGTACAGAAGTGGCAGCCAACGGGCCGGATCGAAAAGAATAAAATAAAATAAAGAAGAATACACACACACACACACACACGTACACACACACACAAAAAGAAGAAGATAGAAAGAGAATGAACTCTAGTGTGTCTCAGAATGAGGAGGTGAGTATTTTTATCAATTCGCAGCCCGTGGCCTGCTGGGCGGCCGTTGGTATAGTAGCCCACTTTTGATTTTTATAAATAGATACGAGTCCCTTTCCGTTTCAAACTGTCGAGCACATTTCTTTATTCCCGCTTACTTTTTTTTTTTACTTTCAAATTGTTAATAATAAAAAAACAAACATCCCCAATGAACTGGTGATATAGATATATAGTCGAGATAAATACGTGCTATTCTAGTTTGTCACGTAGCGTGTGTTAACAAAACAGCTTTTGGCTGTTTTTCCCCCGTAGATGACATGGCTCTTTTGGGGTAGGTATTTTTCTCTCGTGATTAGTGCAGCTCATGTGTTTGGAATAGCGTTGCACCCTAAACTAACAAGCAAACATCGTGCCGCAGCATTTTGATCTAAAAAATCCCCCATGAGAAAAACAAACAGCTTCACTCATCAGATGGCTCCCTCACAGCTTGTTATACTTATTACATTATAGCCCATCAAAAATGCGTATATATATATAGAGCTCGACTAAGCCGTACAATGCAAGTGTGTGTGTGTGTGTATTGTATATACTCGAAAGAAAAAAAAGGCTAAATATACAACAAGCAAAAGGAACAGAGCGGCGATCTCTTCACTAAAGGTCTGCACGGAGGGGGGGGGGGGGATACAACAGACGTTTCCAAAGACAGATTACATCCCATTACAACATTTACATATGGATGATGTTTCAGGTCAAGCTTTAACCTTGCCTCAGCAAACCTATAAATACATGGAAATTTCGCGTTTTATTTTATTTTATTTTATTTTCTTTCATTTTCCCTTTTTTTTTTTTGTTTGGGGGGGGGGATATATTGCGCGATAGGGAAACGAGCAGCCATATATGATGAGGCAATTCAATCACAACATTTCAGGGCGCGTGCAAACGTTTGAACGATCCTTCGGACGTGATTAATGGAATTCTGATGGGCATTGGGAGGGGGGGTGGGCGGTTTTCAGTTTACAGGACGGGGGGGGGAGCTTTAGACGGAGGGGCTTTTTCAGAAGTGCGCAAAAGGAGTGGGCCACTTGCTGTCACACAGCTTTTGTCGACACGGCTTATTGACTTTGAATGGATGTGTATTGAAAGCAGACACGGGATTTTCAGCTGCGAAAAAAAGGGGTTTGTTGCAAGTCGATGCGTCCGTCTCTCAGCTCATGTCGTTCGCTTGCCCTTTTGCTTTCTGACGGATTAATCGGGACGGAATCGACACCTCCGCCCTTATCACTCCCCCCTATACTCTGTATGAAGCTTGACGCAAGTGCAGAGCTATATACAGAGCAGCTTATGTTGCCCTTTTCTCTGCTGCCTGTGTTATCGAACGCGCAGCTTCTCCGCATTGCATTCTGGAACTCTCAACGGCATCGTAGAGACACCGAATTTTTTTTTGGGGGGGGGGGGGACCCCTTCAGCAGTCTGCGATGATGACTCTATTACACGGTGGACACACACACGCAGCACAAATTGAATATTGATGTAATAGAGTCTATGTATATATAGCTTTATTATTTACGTATATATTGAGCGAGCAAAGCAATAGGACTGCAGAGAGTTGGCCCAGCTCGATGGCCAACCAGCTGTTACCCAATTCTATTTTTTTATATATACGCACATCAAGGAAATAGATTACGTCATACCAGTCCAGTCAAATAACTGGACCGGGCCTATCGGAAAAAGTTTGAGACTATCAAACGAAAGATGGGCTAACAATCAAAATGCAGATGGACGTTTCTTTTTTTTTTCATAAAAAAAAAGGCGTCCCTAACTTTTTTTTCCCCGTCCGTTCCAGAGAGTAGGGGGAGGATTCTGTTAATATAGGCAACAGCAAGAAATAATGAGGCGGCACAGGTCGACGTGGGTCATCACCAGGGGGTAGTGTATAGCTCGACGGGGTGAGAGCGAAAAAAAAAAAAAGAAAAGCCATCCATCAGAAAAGCGGGGTGGCAGCAGCATCTCGATCTGACGAAATGAAAAGCCTTGCCATCATCACATATTCTACATAAAATGTCAAGTAAAAGAAATCTTAAAAAAAAATAAAAGGTTTTTTTTTTAAGAGGGGGGATCCTTTTGTGCGTGTCAGCGCTTTCATGTTGCAGCAGCTATCGTTCGTATACATCCAGGCCAGCGCGTGCTATACGCTGTTGCCCAGCTCTTTTGTCTAATCACTTATTCTGTACCGATGCCGCCGACCAATTGTGAAAGGAAGTAAGGCCCTCCTATTATTTCCATCCTCCGAATAAACAGGAAAAAAAAAATAATAAAACATTTCGAATGTCTCTTCCGTGTTTTCTGATCCAACACAATCTCCCACCCACTAACCGAATTTTTCCTTCAGTCGCAGCTGTTCACCGTCCTCCAATTGGAGTAGACGTTCACATTTTATTTCGAAAGTCAACGCATTTACAATCATCTGTCTTCATCATTTTCACAAGGATGTTCATACGTTGAAATAAAAAAATGATTGAGCGTTTTTGATTGTTTAATAATTACACGTCTAATAGAGAGTCGATCGACTTGGCAGCACGGATGGGTTTCGTGTGGCCGTTACACCTATGTAAACCCACGCACCACCGCAAAACCCAGCAATATATATAGATTGAAGCGGAACCACACTAAGATATAGTTTCTGCGGCCAACCGCTGCTCATGATGGGAAATGTTTGGGTTTGAGAGCCCCCCCCCCCCAAAAAAAACACTGTGAATTGCCTATCTATATTAATAAGTCTATCATCTCAAAAATAAACCGTTACGCAATGTAATCGGAGAATGTCTTACATGACGCTTCCCTCCTATTGTCTACTCTCTAATCACCCACTAGCCCCCCCCCCCATCGTGACGATGTGTGTAACAAATAATTCAAATATTCCATCAAAAAAAAAAGAATATTCAATCATTAAGGGCAAGTCAAGCCCGTCGGACTATATGCTATTTAATACATACACACCCGAATATGCATAATAATGACGACACCTTGCGTTCAGGCGACCCAATCAAGGACGCCAGTTTCAATGAAGCAGATGTACTATACACGTCGTTGTTAAGAGACACCCGACGGGGAGTCCTTTTAACGTCACACTGTCAATCACTATATGCTGAACGGTTATATCCTGTACATTATAGACAAGCGTTTTATTGTCGTATAGCAAAACGTGTTGGGAAGATAATGATGTGAATGGACTTGCGCGTGACGTCGACGATGATGACAGAATTATTTTTTTCCGATTGGATGTGCGATCCTTTCAATCGTTACGTTACCGTAGAAACTCTTTTCAAACGATATGCTATATATAAGAGAATTAAATAAAAGTGTACAATGTCATACATTCAGGCCGTAGACAGAAGGCCCATCAAAAGATATGGAAGGGCTGATGTGTTAGTTTCAATACAATAGGTAAGGGGAGAAATCAAATGGGGGGCGATGATACACACAGCGCACTCATCCTCTTATTGCGCGCAACGGTCTGATATTGCGTATGCAGAATGTATACCGTCTCTGTTGTTATCGGAATGCAATCAAATTGTTTGGCCCAGTTGACTGTCAAAATGACGCGACAATTTTCAAATGTCGGATTTTTCAATTCACGTCCACTGCGATAGTTTTTCACCAGGAAACGCGTCACACATTCCAGAGTTTGACTTCCTTCCGAATTCTATTATCGTCTCGTTAAGATGTTGACATCTCTATAATAAACGCTAGACTTCTTTAGACATCCGAGCAAACAATAAAACAAGGATGGAATAAAAGTCACAGTCCCAACGTTCTTGTTATTTTCATCCAAAAAAAAAGCAAAAGATATTCTTTCATTTCTTATTCACACATCAAGTGAGTGTTGGAGGGGGAGAAATAGTTTCTCCGCTGACGTGTATTATTCGATATTTTTATTATTTAAAAATAAAAAATTGTATACTATATATCTGTGTGTGTGTGTGTGTGTATAAAGGACGTCCGTATTGAGATGTATATATAGATGCTGTGTCTAAATTGTTGACAGCTTGACTTGCCGCTGAGTGCACTCGAAAAGAGTGAATTGTCAAAAACACGATTTCAAATATATATAAGGGAGAATAGAGAGGGTAGGGGGGGTAGTAGAGGATAGGGGGGGAATCTAGAAGGAGGGGGGCGCGTCAACTGTGTTGCAATAGAAAATTTCAAACAAGCGGATGGATATGGCGGCGTGTGATCCCGCTGCGAGAGAGACGAGAGACCAACTGACATCCATAAGGAAGGGGGGGGGGGGTGAAACGCCATGTCTAAAAAAGCTACATAAAAAAAAGGGAGCTTTGTGTACATCTACCTTTTGCTTTTTTTTGTGTATTATTAGTTATTCTTCATATTTCAACGATGGAGAAAGAAAGAGAGAGAGAAAAAAAATGACGAAAGGCCTTAACAGTGCGGATGTCCTAGTTATGTATCAAAGGAGGGCCTTATACATGTACGACAATACAAAACATACATCCAACCGGATATTTGATTTCTATATCTATTTGCCGAGTTGGTTTTTATTCTTATACCTTATTTTTTTTTTTGGGGGGGGGGGATGCGTGTATAACAATTCGTTTGTAAATATCAAAGTTCAGTCATACGTTAGAAATCTATGGCGTCCTATAAATCAGATTTATATTATTAATAAATTTTTTTGAATGTCAGTTTCATTAAAAAAAATGGGTTTTTAAAATTCATCAGTGATTAAATACTCGCATGATGTTTGGTGGATCAAATCGATTTTCATCCGGGTGCCAACATATATAAGCAAAACAACAACACAAATTCAAATTTGAATAAAGGTAAATAAAGCTTACGTGGATTGATATTTATATATTACGTGTAAATAGATAGGACAACTATACATCTGCTTGGCATTATACAGACAGTCAGGTATATAAATATACATCCATTTTATACGAAGATCCGCTGGATTGTGAAGAGACGGAGGGGGGATATAAAAAAAAAGGGGGCCTGTAACATTCGATACAATAGCTTTGATATATATATTCCCTTTACGTATATAAATCATTGATAAGTTGTCCGTACGTATATTGACGCATCGAGCAGCTCGGTTCATTCGTCCGTGCAACATTTTATATATCTATTGATTGAAAGCAAACTCTGCCATGATCAAAAATGGATGCTTTAAAAAAGAAAGAAAAATCTTTTGTGCGCGTCAGCAAATAACAACAGAAGCACGGCCTACATTTATTAATAGGGCGGCCTATATATTGATATCATTCTATACTGACTGACGTAATTGAAAAATCGTAAAAAAAAATAATACGCTTTTTTATTATTCAATATATATATCTACCGATCGATCGTTCACATCCTTTTTACTACGTCCTAATACTTTGTTGTCTGAACTCTTGTACATCCGGTGCTGATTGAAAAAAAATATGTATTCTTCACGAACAAATATACAAATACAATAAATCATTTTTTAAAATTTCATTTCGCTGCTGCTTCTGGAAACGTTATATATTCTTGCCGATCTTTCATATTCACAGTTATGAAACATAAAAAAGAAGAAGAAAAATGTTTAAAGTCTTATTAATATTTTTGATGTAGCCTAGTTCGTAAAGGGCCTATATAAAGGGCTATGGTATTAATAATAATAACAGGCTGCATTATATACATATATGCCGTAGAATAATAATTTAGGAAAAGAAGAAGAAGAAGAAGAAGAAGAAGAAGAAGAGAAATCTTTTGTTGATTCCTATTATGTAAAATATCCCTGTCGTCTCTTTTGTTTCGTGTATTTATATAAAAACAAAAAACAAAAAAAGAAAAGAAAAACAAACAAAAAAAAGTTAGAAAGAAAGATAGATCCGATGTTGATGATGGCAGCGTTTTCTCCCAACTTAGAAAAGGCAAACCATTTCATTTGCATAAGGATGGGCCATCAGGAGCATAGGACAGCTCGACAAAGGTATATATATATCTATAGGAAGAATGAAAAAAAAACAAAAAAGAACTACTTGCTTGCTCGCTTGCTGGTCTGGTCATGTTTCTCCTCCCCCCAAACTAGTCCTGATAATGCTGGTTTGTCCGACGTGTAAATAATATTCGAAACGTTCCGATCAGAAGGTGAGCGAAAGCACAGGCGCATCTCACATATAGCCAGATACACACACACACACACACACACACACACACACATGCTGGGCTATATAGAGAGAGCCCAGGAAACTGCTTGTATCGTACGTGACAAGCGTCGCTAATGTTATACAGTAGATGTGTAAGCAGCACAGTTTGGTTGGACACGGATAGCTATAGGCTACACACACACACACACACACACGCAGTAGAGGAAAAAAAATATAAAATAAAAGAGTGGCGCATCTAGAGGAAAAAACGCGCGCGCTCGTTAAAATATTCAAACATCAACATAACACAGGCTCCGCACGGCCCCGTATATCTAAATAAACGAATTTAAATCTAAATCGTGACAAAAAAGAAAGGGCCGGTGATGTGTGTCTTGCTGTTTGTCTATATAGCCCCCCCCCCCTTTTTTTTTTGGCTGATGCCTAACTATATATATGTATAAAAAACTCACCCTTCTTCAATTTGATGATGAGGGGAGGGGAGAAAAAAAAGCGCATCAGAATGAAAGGAAAAAAAAATAAAAAATAAATCCGTTCAGTTTTGTTTATCTGATCTGTATATCGTTAGAGATATTTATTTTTCTTCTTTTCTCTTTCAACAAACACACACACACGGCGGTATAAATATACGTGGAGGAGATGTCTATGCGAGGTATTATATCATCGTCCCTCTTCGAAGGTATATATATAAAAGAGAGCCACCCGAATCGTAGTAGGCTATATATCCCTTATAGCTATCGATCAGCCTCTATTGTATTCACTAGATGAGTTTTTTTTTATATGTTATAATCCTCTCGGCATATACAACATCAACATCGTTATCATCACTACCGGTGTATATATACACAACACATCTTTTTCCAGTAGACTATATATATAGACAAGGACGAAAGAGATATTCAATACTATAAGTACTTTGTATATGTAACTAGGGCCTACACGTATGTATAGTTCTACATAAAGACCCAAAGTGTTATTATGTTGCACCGGGATATATATAGATAGTGTAACAGGCCTAAACAAGTGACACTCGATCTTTTGAGTAGGTCTAGTATATATATATCTCGTACTACGTCGTTGAAACTGTGACAAACGCACGATGTTGTCCCCCTCATTTTCTGACACGCCCCATATCTATACCATAGAAGGAGTGGGTGGTTGTATATGATCCTTTATATGTAGGCTATAACACAACAGCAGAGAGAGAGAGAGAGTTCTATCGCTATTATATATAATACCATCCGGAATCTTAATGGATTTTAAACAGCGACGGACATGATGTCAACTTTTCAGCTCGATGATGTGTGATGGCATCCGATAGAAATCCTTCTTCTATTTAAAAAAAAATGTTTTCCCTCATTTTTTTTTTTAATTCTGTTCCGCTCGCTTGGCCGCTAGTGTGGAATGTCGCTGGACATCCATTTAGAACTATTGTCCACCCATGAAAAAAAAAATAGCTCCTGCTTCAACATTTAATATAATCAGCAGAGAGTTTATAGTAGGCGCGTCCCCCTTTAGAAAAAGGATGAGGGAGGGGGGGGGGACCGGTCGTCAATCCGTTTTTGTGATTACTACACAACGCCCGTGTCACAAGGTTAAATGGCGACAAAGAACACACACACCAGTGGGCTCTGTATATATATTTTGGCCTTCTGAACTATAAGGGAGAGCAGAGGGGTGCAGTTCGATAAAGGGCATACACACACTGGGTGTGTGTGTGTGTGTAGAGCTGCAATGTTCTTGCTCATATTGTATAGGACGACGTTGAAGTACCAACAAAGAGAGCTTTCGGCTTTGATATCTTGATAAAAGACTCTTCAACTTTGCAGCCCTCCAACTATCGATCCCCCCCCCCTCTTCCATCACGGCCATTCCCCAACTCCTCTTTTTTTTTAAATGTTAGCACAGAGAAAAACGTGTTTGTTGATGTACACACGTTTAAAAAAAAGAGGTTTCAATCCTAGTTAAGAGACTCTCTCCTGAGAGCTTCCGAAAAAAAAAGCGTATCATATGGCTACTGGACAATGTGGACAAGTCCCCTGGACCCCATTTACATCCGGATGATCGTATAGATATAGATTTCCCTTTTTTTTCTTATATAATAACATCAAAAGAAATACTTTGCCAGCATCACAGATAGGATCAACATTCTTTTGGCCCCGGTCAGCGGATACATTATTAAAGCCTACTGGGATATATCACCTGGATTTTGTTTTGAAAACAGAGGGGATCAGTTTTGAAAGATATCTACACTAACGTGAATGTTGTCTATGTTATACAGTATATGCGAGTTGATGTAAACGGAGAGTGCACTTGAAAGTGTTGCATCATTCTCTCAACGACTTTTATATTCAATGAGACTTACGGTTGTTACACAGTTATGTTGATTTTATTGATCGGATGTCATCGTTGGGCATGTTTGAGACTATACTGTTCGGCATTTCTATAAAAATAAAAATGAAGTAGGACATAAAAAAAAAAAAAAGAAGTTGTGAAAGATACAAAAGAGATGCGAGAACGACGGGGTGTCCACCAACCAGCGGGAGGTCATTAGGTTCACGATGGGGGTCGCTTCTCTGAATAAAAATACAACGCATCTGTGAAAAGGTGTGATTCTTTCTTTTTCTCAATACGTATACGCGCAAGGGCTCTGTGATGTGTAAACGTTGTGTTATTATGAAAATATTTTTATTCAAAGGGGGGGGGGGGTTAAATCAAAGTCAACGTCTTTCGTTCACACTTTATTCCTCTCCATTTAGCCTTTCCCCCCTTTAAAAAATAGTATAGTCCTGGCCCCTTTTTTATTATTATTTATCGATTTGACTGTTACATTGGGAAAAAGAAAAGGGGGCGCGGTTATTGATTGGGTGTCCGTCTTTTGTCGCTTCTTCTCCTTTAGAAAAAAAAAAATCATTTTTATTTTTTTTTCTTTTCAAACAGCACCGGGCACAGGGGTCATATTTTTCTAACGTTTTAATAATTTGTGCTGTTGCTATTGAATAAAAAAAAGTGATATAAAAGAAAAAGAGAGAGAGAGTCAACGAACGAGAAATGCTAAGACCCCGTGCTGTGATTCCGTTTCTTTCTTTCTTATTACGATGTTAGGTAACAACATCAAACGTTCCAGGGGAAGTTATTCTACTTATAAAAGAGGGGGGACAACCTGCAGGGCATACGTATCCGGTGAACTTGGGAAATTCACCGATGGCTGCGCGAATCAAGAAAACAAATGCCTGTCCAATTTTCGGATGTCGCCATGGAACGGAGAGAACCAGAGACGACTCTGAAAAAAAACAAAAAAACTTGAAGACAAATAAATAGGAAAGAAGAGAAGCTGGAGAAAGAAAAAACAAGTTTCTTCCTTTTGTGAAATAAACATCGTTTCATTGGCCGTGTGTGTAAGAATACTCAAGTAGCCGGTATATACAGCGCCGGAAGCGCAGTGTGAAGAAAAGAAAATTATACATCAAGACGCTATTTCGACAATAACAAAATGGAAAATACGGAGCTATAACAATAAACTGAAGAAAAACCCAGGTCAATTATATATAACAAACGATTTTGTATAAGAAAAAACCGATCGTCTCACTTTTTCTATTTTTTGGAACTTGTTATAGACACTGCGAGACGCTATTGTCAATCTGCGTAGACGTCCGTTGCGCAATCGGATCGTTTTTTACTCGAAAAAAAAAAACAGGATAAGATACAAAAGTATATCACTTGAGAGTGTCTCTTTAGGCCGCACGATATGTGATAACCATCACTTGTTTGAGTACATCCCAACGTTTCATGCTAAATTCATTTTTTTTAGGAGGGGTGGTTGGGTACGGCCGAATCGAGGGCCATTCAAATTTGTTGTTCAATATTTTTTTAAAAGATCGTTTCATTTGGACAACACACAAGTGATATGTAAAAATGAAATGCAAATAAGTCCAAAGCAATAAGTCATGTGTATATGATATACGGTATATTTGGATGTGGACGCCACACAGACACAATACACATACACACACACGTAAAACACACACACACGCACGTACACTGTACAACAAAGACGCCAAAGAAACAAAACAAAGAAGATCGGTTGCACGCACGAACAGGATTGCTATTGCATTATTTAAAAAAAAAACAATAACCGAATGATCGGACACAACGATCCAACCATCGAAATCGTGCGTGCCATTATGCAAATTATGACGGGTGTGTCTCGTGAATATAACTTTCTGCTGGGAACACATTTTTAATACGTCGTGCAGGAACCCCTTCCCCCCTTCAATAAAAAAAGTAATTGAAGAAAATGAACAAAATATGGATGAAAGGACATAAGAAATAAAAAACAAATTATTTGTGGATGTGATGTGTGTGTGTGTAAATATACAATAATAACGTTGAGGTGGTCTAAAATGGGGTGGATGAACGATGAAGGAGGAGTTTTGTTTGGGATTTTACATCTTTGATTACGTTCTACACTCCGGATGATTTAAAATTTAAAAAAAAGGGATGAGAGGAACTTTAACGCCTGTGGTTTTTTTTTGTTGATTTTTGTTTTTACACAAAAAAGCCGAAATTAAAAAAAAAAAGAAACATTCAATTCATTTATAGTTTACAAATTAATGTGTGTCTAAATTTTAGCCAATTTTTTGTTTTGCTTTAAAAACAAAAGCTTTGCAAAAAAATCAAAACTGTTTTATGTATACAAAAATTTATTCGATTTTTATTTCAACTGTATTCTAATTCTTTCGTTTGAAATTTTCATTCTATTTTCAAAATTTAAATAGTGGGGAAAGAAAAAAAAACTAAATTTCCGCTCCCAATTGAGAATCAAACGAAAAAAAAGAAATACGTTCTACATTTTTTTTTTTTTTGGACAAAAGGAAATTCCAGAAAAAAAAAGAAAAATATTCAGACTGGAGAAAGAGAGAGAGAGAGAAACCCACACGCAAAATATCATCGCGCGTGTGAAAAAACATAATTCAAGTGTGACCTGACTAGCGGTCCGAATCGCTTGCGTATATATATATATATATATATGATATATCATTATCATGCAATGGAAACACGAAAAGAAAAAAGAAATGATTAAGTTTCTCGATCGTATAGCGAATAAAAAAACAAAGCCGAATATTATTATTCAACCTGTTTGTGTGTAGACACAACATTGAAAAACGTAACTGTTGATTGGTTGATGAGACAATTGGTGTGTGGAAAGAGACGAAATAATTTTCATCGAAAAAAATATTCAAATAAAAACGGGAGACGCAAACAGAATCGACGGGATGTTCTGGTTCGTGAGAAATATACGCTATCCGATGGTGTTAATGGACTCAGTGAGGGGCGTGGCCGGCCGATAGATCCATCTTCTTGCGCGCCTGTATAATGATGGAAACATCGTGTTAATATACAATACACAATCATAACCAGTCAGTTTTGAAATCATCAGTTTTTTTCATTTTAATTATCTTAAGAAACAGGAAATGCCTCAAGGCAAATATATCAAGAAGGTAAAACTTACATCGACGAGGTCGGCATTGTGTTCGGATTGCGATTGGCGTTCGACGGCCGCCGCAACGTGATGATTGCGATAGGCCCGCTGGTCCTCTTCGAACTCGCGCAAGCGCTGATTGAACCGTTCCACTTGTTCCCGCCGGTAAACATCTTCAATCTGAACATTTTTTGAATAAAAAGATTATTTGAAATCTCTCACAAAATGATATTTAATAGTGCAGACATATAACTATAGCGATTAAAGCCATCGTGTTTAACGAATGTGTTCACGTCCGTCCCACGAAATCCGTTTTCAAACATTAAAAAAAAATTATATACGCCATTATGAGGAGCTTTTTGTTATCTGAATGACTTGATCGTCCGTGAACAAATCAAAGGCTATCATCACGGCTGTTTCCAACCCACTAATTAAGCTTTGAAATATTCAGAAGGAGCCGATTAGTCGGACAGACGATGACGAATTGATTGCATATTATATAAAGACGAGCCACACACACACACACATAGAAAAAGACGTTCTTCAATTTATTTATTTTTTTTTTCAAAAGGTAGGCTGCATGTTGAAAACAAAAGTAGGACAACTAACTTTAAAACGCCCGCGTGAAAACCGTTCGTTTCTCAATTGCGTCCCGGCCACTTTGCGTTGATCGTCATTTGGCGTGTTTAGCTTGTGAGGGGCCTTAACACCAACTCATAGCCGCTGTATGTGCGGTGGAAATAGGTATTATACCATTTCTTTTCTTTTAACCTGCCCTCTCATTTTTATTTTTTGATGATTTATTTCCTTTTTTGAGGGAAATGGATATAGGGGATGTACACAGCTAGAGAGGTGCACATCATCAACGGATGATTATTTCGGTCACACACAAACGTGCCAAGCGGTTTACGGGGGCGCTGTTTAGGTCGGCGCCGCCGCGTCGGGCCACAACATTCACAGCCAATTTCCCTGCCCCCTCCGTTTTCACCTTTTTTTTTTTCTTTTTCAACACTCATTTGCCTATGTGTTGCTGTAATCAGCCGTCTATTCCGGTAGCCCCCTCCTGCTAAACACACACAGCAGTCATTTGTTTTGTGAAAGGTTCGTTCTTTTTTAATTTTTTTTTCTTCTTTAACTCCGAATAACTTGCCCATTTGATTTGATTAATCAAGAACTTGTTAGTCGAAATAAAAAGAATAAAATTCAAATGAACTTGTTTAATATTTTTGTTTCTGGTAAGAGTCATCGCTCATATCGAAATAAAGTCAGCCATTTTGTGTCCTTTCTCTTCTTCTATTCGTCCAGGTTTTCTATTTTTCTTTTCCTCTTTCGAGTGCTCAGCTGTTTACGGTTTTCGAAGAAAATTTTGAAACGCGGTCTGTAAAACCACAAAAAGGAAGAAAAGAAAAAAAAAAATGGAGCTCACAAACAGACACACGCAGCTCTCTATCATTAGAGGCTATTCAATCACCAGCGGATGGCGTGCATATTGAATATTATACAGTTGGGGGGGTTCTGACTTCTCTCGCTCCTGGAACAAAACAAAAAAACTATAGAGGCCCTGTGCGCATCCAGTAGCTAGAAAAGTATATATACCTTTTTTAAAAAAAAGGAGTTGAGCTTAATGTGGTTATTTTCTATTGTCATCACCTTTTTCTTTTTTTTTTCTTCTCAATTTCACGTCCTGCCCTCACGTCTATTTACCTCAAAAAAAAAAAAGAAGTGCGAATTTTCTCAGTGTGTGTGTGGCGACGGGTTTTGTGGGTTGCCCCAACCGGCGGTTGCCCAATCGGCCACGAAAACGAGAAGCCACACCAGTTCGTGAAAAACAATTGACTATCTGTTTTGCCACACAGTCGCTCATTCACTTTTGCACGTCACATCAACCATCTTCGAAATTTATAGGACTCGAAACCGCCGACTATCGTGAGATCGCGTTATAATTCAACCGCTATTATCATTATTTTTTTTTTGTTTGATAATAATAAGGTTCAGCATCTTCTATATACAGAGTCCTCTGAAGAGATGATTCGATGATGTGCTAATGACACACATCAACAACCGGAAATCGTTCAATTACACCCGGGGGAAAAGTCAACCGCAGTTGGTTTTTTTTTTGAGGCTTTATAAATTTGAAGAGAGGAGATGATGAGGTTGAAATGAATATTTAAAAATGACTCACCCGAGCTGCTTCTTCGTCGAATTCGACACATCCGACGCCGTCGAGACGATCCAGGTCGATCCAGCCTCTCCATTTAGCGCAAACGCCGTTCAAAATGAAACGCGATTTAATGTGAACCTGGTTTCCAACAATTTGAAAAAAAAAAAAAAATTATTTGAATGTTATTATGTCATGTATAGCGGAAAGGGGGGGGGGTTAATAATTTTTTTTTTTAACTTGAAATTTAAATAGCCATTCATTTGTATTTAAACGGAGGGGAAAAAAGTGGCAAGTTCAAGGATCTTTTGTTTTCCGTCGTGTTTATTTCATTTTTAGAAAGAAACCCCCCCCCCCTTAAAAAATAAAATTCTTTGGAGAAGGCTGGTCAAGGAAATTAAAATAAGAAATGAGGAGAACAAAAAAACAAAAAAAAAAAAAACAAAAGACGATGGAAATGTGATTCTATCAGCGGTCATTTATAAATATCAATGTTACTGTGCTCCGCATTTTCTTTCCCCCATTGAAAAAAATAAATAAATAAATAAAAGAAAATGAGAAGACGTAAAAATAGGGGGGAAGCCATCTCACTGGAGAAGTTTATAAAATAACAAAAGAGAGAGGACAGATATAGTCAACGCCATTGTTTTTTTCTCTTATTCATCGTGGCCTGCTGATGTTCGTGTTATAAGAGGAAGAGGAAAAGGAAAAAAAAAAAGATCCTTACACACACTAGAGCACGATCTACTAAACCTGCCGCGCGTCTCTCTTCTTTCTTTATTGATAAAAATGACCTGTCGACAAGACAGTTGACGCGGACAAATTATCAGCAGCGGCCATGTCCTTATGCCAGAGCAAAACATAGAGATCTATAAGCCCCCCGACTTGCTTTCATTTCTTTTTTTTTTTTTTTTTTTTTTTTCAACATTTATACCTGTGCATTTTGCCTTTTTTTTCTGTGTGTGTGTGTGTGTGTTCACTTTTGAACCTTTATAAACAAAAGATAAAAATTTCGTTTCGGTTGTTCTTTCCTACACCCGTTTGGGGGGAGGGAAGCTTCCTTTTCTTTTCGACTTTGACAAAAAACAAACCCACCAATATATAAATATATATATATACGAATAGCATCAAAAAGAAGTGGCATTTATTAACTGGAAATAGCGCTGTTCCAGTCAAACAGATATCCTCACCAGCGGGTTCAGGTATATAGTTTAAGAAAAAACTTCCTTCGTTAAAAGGACACACATCGGGATCGATTTTCACCAAAAAATAGCAAACGGCTGCCTGGCTGATCGAAATGATTTCAAACATCAATTTGTTTTATTTTTCAAAGAAAGATTTTGCTTGCTGGTTTAATGTTTCACCATCATCACTCGTAATGAGTCAGAATTTCCTGTTTTTTTATTTTTATTTTTGTTAAGGGGAATGACAAATTTATAATTTCGGCATGTTGTGAAAATGAACTGTTTTGTCGGGAGCCAGTCGACCACGGAAACATAAAAAATAACATCTGCCTAATTTTTTCTTTTTTTTTTGATATTTTAACAAGAGGAAAATGCCCTTCCCCCCTCCTTTTTTTTTCAATCATGGGGGGATGCTACACGTAACAGACCTGATGTACTACACACGTCACACATCGGTCATTTCTAATCAACATTCACGCAAGGTTAAACCGTTGCGCGCGTGCGACTACCTGCCTTCGCCTAAGGCCAAATTCGAGCAAAAACCCAATTTGAATACATATTTCTCATTTTCCTATCCACCCCCCCCCCTCCCCTGCAAAAAGAAAAACGTAGGCTAATCAATTAAAAAAACAAAACAAAACATAAATTGATCCTTTTTGTAGCATAAACGCCCCATCTATGTAAATATTCAAAATTGTTTTGTGCTAAAATAGAAAACGAAAAGAATTTCGGCTTTATTTGCGTGTCACCAATGCCGCATGTCGTAGTACTGTACATATATATGTAAATGAGACAACCTGAAACAAAACAACTCAAATGAAATCACACACAAGAAAAATTCTATTTAAGAAGAATAAAATTCTTTGGCCCTCCTCTCGTTCGTCCACCGAATTGAAAGAACCGGTTTGTTATATTTTATTTAATAAACCTTGTTGTTTAGTCTTGTTCAAAGAATATATAAATGATTACGATCGCGAGACGCTATAACTGCGCTGATATTGTCCTCCGCAGAAATATACGAGAAGTGGAAAAAACAAACCAATTGCGCATCAAATTAGATAGTTCTTTTTTATTCCAGCTGAGTTCATCATCAGAACACACCTGGACGCTCATCCAAAAAAACGAACAAAAAAAAAACAAGTCTTCGGTAGCTCCCCCCCCCCCTCACGCACGCACATTAGAATAAACGAGGGATTCATTAACGTCCAAGAAAGCCGGACAACAATTTTTTTTTTGTTTAATAAAAATGAAAGAGGGATGAACCATATACGAAGAAAACCTGCTTTTCATTAGGCCATTAGATGAAATTCAAAGAAACCAAATAAATAAATAAAAAAAAAATAAAAATTCAATAGAAATAGATGCGGAAAAAGAGATAAGTGGATGAATATATAGCTAGAGCTACTTTGCATAAAAGCGGGCATCACGTTGAAATGCGTGTCCGTCAGGTTGCAATAACAACCGCAACAAACCAAACAGGAAACTTTTCGAAGGTAAAAATATATTTTTAAAAAACCAACCAATGAACAGGATTTTTTTTTCTTCTCTTTTCGAAACGTGTACGATAAGACGAAAAATGTGTTTTATCTTATTCTGACAAGAAAAGGAGATCCAATTACATAAACAAGACACGTCCCCCTTACACACACACACACACACACACACACGTCAGTTTTTTTTCCCTTCTATTTTCTATAGTATTATTAACCCCCCCCCTACATTTTTAAAGAATAATTTTTCTCTTTTTAAAAAAATATCTAATATATTTCATCGTGTTTTGTGCTTGTCCCATTTCGCTGTGGCCGGAATGCGTTTCGTTCAAACTTGTGCTTGTCGGGAGAGGATCTTTTCAAAACAACAACATTTACAGGAATGACGATGTCGGCTCTCTCTATTCATTTTTTTTGAAATAAACGATCCCTTATCTCATATAATTTCATCAAAATCCAATCATTGTTTGTTTCCCTTCTATATATTCCTAAATAAACGAGTTGAATGTCGCAATGCATGTAAATGACGTTGGGCTAAAACGACGTCAGACGCGTTGGGAAGACGTAATAAAAAACGCTTGCCTATTTACAAATTGACTTGCTCGATTTTTTGTTGTTGTTTTATTTCGGTTTAGTGCGTGTATATTTTCTCTCGTTTGTGCCGACATTTGCCGACGCCCTCCCCCGTCATTGCGCAAAGAGCAACAAACAAAATATCTTTAGCTCACGATGATGTGTCTTCCCTTTGTTACAAAGGGAGACCCGCCTCCCCCCCCCCCCATTGCCAAGGGCTTTTTCTTTTTTTATTCTATACCATCAGGGTCCATTTGGGGACGTGTATACGTCCTTCAACTATTGGATGCGACGAGTGTAGGGATCATCACTACACCCTGTCTGCTGTGTGTGTGTGTCAATAATAATCGTCGGCTCTTTTGCCATCGTCGTTTTAATGATGACAGCCGTTTAGACTGACGCTGCAAATAATGCCGAAGGAGAGGGGTAGGTAGGGTGTAGGAGGTTTTAGTTAAGCGGAAACAGGGGGGAGGGAGGACTGACCGATGGGAAGACGCGCAATCCAATCACGTCGGAGTTTCTGTTGGCACATGCGCATCACCCAGTTCGTATCGATCCCACCTACACCTACCCCGAAAATAAACTCTTTTTTTTTCTAACTTCCGCTCGTTTGTGTGTGTGTGTGTGTTAAATGGCGGCGAATGCGCTTCTTCCGGGCGGATCTGACCTTACTGCACGTACCGATATATAATTACAGAGACTTTCATTTTCTTATACACAGTTACTGATGATGGATGGGATGGCAATAAGACAACTAATGCGACACCCCCCCTCCCCCCCAAGGGCGAGGAAGGAAAAAAAGGGGGAGTGAATTAAAAATTAAAAATTGAAGTAGATTAAAAATAGAACAATCATAAAAAATTTAGGCTAAAAAAAAATAAAAGGAAGAAAAACGAAATGGAGGAACTCGCGCTGCGGGGATACGATATAATAGACCCCCTGCGCATATCCTCCCGATATCCCGGGGTAAATCACAAGCGAATAAAGAAAAAAAAAAATAGAAATAAAAAAAAGAAACAGACAGAAGTCGTTGAAATGTATAAACGATGAGCGCCTTGCAGACGACAATTATTAAATTGAGGATGAGAAAGAAGAAGAGGCTTTTCTTTTTTAAGTATTTCAGGTAATTGAAAAGCACGACATCCTCTCGGAAAGAGGAAAAAAAAAGAGCGGAAGTTGCTTTATACACGCTGATCAAACGTGCAATAAAATAAAACACAAATTCTTTTAAAAACAAAACAAAAATTTTTTTCTTTTACATTCAATATTTTTTTTTCCCCCCGATTCGTCAATCGATTTATAATCAGCCGTGCGGAGTCAATACCGGAAATGACTTTCAATTTTCTCCTTTTTCTCTCTTCTCTCAAAAACAAAAAACAAAAAATGAGTTAAGACTTGATTATTTCTGAAAAAAAAACACCTAAAGATTGCGATCGTCCCGACCCACCGCCATCACTAAACCAAGATGGCTGCCTCAGTCCCCAGCGGGCGCGGAGAAGAAAAGTTTTTACTCCGGAAGTCGGTAATAATCAAGTCCCTGGCTTGTTGCACATACAGCGCCTGTCTCTTCATATATACACTGTTGTTCCAGCCAAACTATACACACACACACACACACACACACAAGAAGCTCAGGGTAATAACACCTTTTTTTTTCTCTTCAAGAACTCGCCTCAAGGGTGGGACGAATAGGGAGGTTGTTTGGGTGGGGGTGGGCGGTATGTGTGTGTCTCAGACTATTACACAAGCGCAGACACTGTACACACAGCGGGAGTATATATCGTCTACACTGTGTTAAAAAAAAAGAAAAGACAAGTAAAGCTAGCTTATAAGATTGTATATTAGGCTCCTCAAACCCATTAGAGCTAAAGGGACTTTTTTTTTTTGGAACCAGGAAGAAGGGAGTGGGGGGGATCTATATAGTGAGAAAAGAAAAAGAAAAAGTTAATTGCACTCAATTAAACAGCGATTGTTCCATGGCCGTCGGCGACTGCTTTCTTCCTTTCCCGTTTTTTTTTTTTCTTTCTTTCTTTTTCCATTTAAAAAAAAATGAAAAGCTTGCTAACTATACCAAGTCCCTTATTGGTGCCTTTTCTTACACACACACACACACACAGAGCACTTGGCTTATGGCTTCTATTATTATTATTTTTTTTTGTTTCCCCTTTGCTGGTCTAGTGAATAACGCGAGAGAGCGCTAGACCTTTTCGTTAGATATATAATGCTGGGCCGATTCTCTAATGTTCAACTTGTTTTTCCTCGGAAGTACGGCGCCGGAGCTAAAAATAACATATATTTACCTGCATGTGTGTGTGTGTGTGTAGTCTATTAGCTGATAAATGGGGACACACCAGTGTGCCTTGTGTGTGTGTCCTGGCCAGGGAAAAAAAAATATATCTAATTTTGTGTGTGTGTTAAAGTAGAAGGCCAAACTAACCGGATGAAAGGAAGGACCTTTCGCTTCAGGGACAAACTAAAAGTGTTTTTTGTTTTTTTAAATCACGTAAGCCAAAAAAAAAAAATTACAGGCTGTACTTAGATTTAACTTGACGTTTGAAATCAAACTCGAAAAGATTTGCCAAATTGAATTTTGAAAGACTATTTATACATTGGCCTATTGGTTCGCAATTTATTACAACTATATCAATCTCGTATTATTTTTGCGACTCAATCTATTTAAATGCCTATTACTCATCGTTTAAATTGTATACGGAGACGTTCCAGAAAATCAAACGGATGTGCCCCAACCATATTTTGTTAAACGGCCGTTCAAGTGGCATTTTTGGTTGACCAAGAAAAGCGTGGCAACTTGCGGCCATCGCTGTATATTACATATCTATACAGTAGATATACACCTCGCAGCATATATATATATATATCTATATAGCATGTTAGATGTAACAAATGGTTAACCACCGCAAAGAATCACGGTAGAGAGACCCCCGCCAGACATAAACCCACAACAACACAAAACATTTGTGGCGGACTTTTCATGCAATTCTATTCAATGCGCGGCATTCAAATAGCTTTTCTATTTTTTAAGGGGTCATATCAAACAAGATGGGGCCCAAAAAGGCTATCATTGAAATCCATTTCAAATCCAATAAAAGTATTTAAATCTTTAAGACATTCCAACGCTTTTTTTTTCTTCTGCCGATTCAAATTCCGACATTCCACAGTCCAACTACCGGACCTGGGGTTTTATTAAAAAAAAAATAGCGATTCTCATTCAAAGGGATCTCTTTAAAAAAAAATAGAGTTACATTTAAAAGGCTATAATCCTGTTGTCGGCTACTGGTCTTCATTCTATGCGCCTTTTTTTTATTTTACATATTAAAATGCAGAAAACGGAAGGGAAACATCGGTTCAACGATCAAATGCAAGGATGATGGCTCGATTACAATACAATCGAGGAATAATACAAATGTATGTTTCAGAACCCCCCCCCCCCCTGCTTCCTAAAAACGAAAGAGAGGGCCAGTTGGCCGCCCGTTACATGGGTCCCACCCTTGAAGCAGGAGTGCGTTATAGCAATTGTGCCAAACAATCCAGGGAGGAGGAAATCAGTCGAGTGGATAACTTACAAGGACCCTATGTATTTTTGATGTGAAGGCCTCACTCTTAATATGTGATATGCTCCTCACATATATAGAACGAAAGCGAATAAAGGAAACGATCAAAAGCGCATTCTTTTTTTTTTTTCGTACATATATTGTTTGATTGAAACACGTCGGCATTTTTGCTAAATAGATTGCTGTGTTAAAGGGCGGCACACCCTTTTCTTTTTCGGCCTACTCGCAAAAGATGATTCATTGATGGGGATGATTGTTCCTTTGAAAACGAAATGAGCTACTCGAGTGTGTTGATATGGCTATTCATTTCGAAACAAAAGGCGAACGCATCGGAGGGTATAGGGGGGGGGGGGTGGCTGTTTGTGGGCGCGTGCCCAGTTCTGTATATATCCATCGAACTCCTTTTAGTTTTTTGTGTCCCTTTGATGTATTTAATCCGCATCGAACGTTGAAAATGGAGCCAAACATTTCCCTAAACATTTGAAAGACACAAGCGATCCGTGCGGGCTCAATTCCGCACGGATCCTGCCCCCCCCCCCTTTTTCCGATGGCACCGGAAGAAACAAAAAAAAAGAGCAATGTGAAAAATAGATGGAAAAACAGGAGCAGTATCCCTTTTTATCTATTAACGAAATAAAATCGGAATGTTTCGCATCCACCGTGTTTAAATATTCAGCAAAAACAGCGTTTATTTACTTGGAAAAATTGTCCCCGCATATAAAACAGATTGCTCGGCCATTTGATAGTTTATCATCTCCGGTGGTCCATCCGCTTCTTGTATATTTCCTTGCGACCCCCAATCTTTTCATTATAATCATTAACGCTGTGTGGGATCGCGTCAAACAATTTCATATCTACATTACAGTGTAATATATTGTCATTACACACACACTTCCAACAAAAAAGAGTGTAAATCCTGAAAGTGATAGCAACTGATGAATGTAACCTAATAATGAACATTTTTTCTTTTAATCAATTATACTAGTTATCGCTTGTAACAGAGCATTTTCAAAATATATCGCCCGAATGGAACAAGGTCCAGCTCATTTTTATTCCCTCGTCTTTGGATCAACACATTATAATGCATGACTCGATTTATATGAAACATATACAGTTTAATATAGACGAGCCTTGGAAAACAAATAACAGAGACCTGTCCGATATAGTACGAGGAAATGTTACGGTTGTCTTAGATATATATCCTATTTCCATCGTGTGTGTAGGCTATACTATATACAATATAACCAGTTTCCAGCAAAGTCCAACGAAATAGTGGACCCGATATTCTCACATTTCACTGTCACCCCTACGTATATACCACCCTCGTATCCATGTATCACATGTTTTCTTGGACGAGACAGAGAGGCCCCACCAAAGAAGATTTCCCTTCTTTTATTTCTTATATAGTTAAGTATACTGGAACAATAAATAAATGCAGCAAAAGGGGATACGAGAAGGCGAGGCAAGAGTCTTAAAAACACGGATGTAGATGTAGGCCTACACACACGCGCCCTCCTGGACAATAACTATAGCGACCTGCCAAAATCAGCAAATTGGCGTTTAAACGAGCGCATTTTTCTTCGACTCTTTTTCTTTTCTTAAAAGGCAAATTGATTTGTGGACGTTGTTTGGGTGCTCGTTAAAATTTGCAATAAAAAAAAAAAGGGCCAATACATGTTTTGACCAGGAATTTTTACACAGAAGAACCTTCCTATCTATAGCTCGAGAGCTCAAAACTTTCTTTTTTTTTGAAACACAAAAACAATTTTTTCAGTTAAAAAAAAAATCATTTGAAGGAGGATATCGTCTGTGGTGATGGTGGTTGTGTGTGTGTGTTGAAAAAAAAAATCTCTATTGTGTTATTTTGCGTTTGGCTGTTATGTTTTACGACCGGACAAGAGGAATATATATATATATCCAAGCATTTAAGGAAAAAGAGGGCAGGGTTGTAAACAAGACACATCAGTCTTTTGTCATATAGACACTGTGGGTCGTGACCCTTTCTGTCGCTTCTTCATCTTCGAAAAAAAAAAAAAAAAAAAAGAATTTTATTTTTTACGACAGCGTATATACCCCTCTGCTATATAAACGTGGATGTATATCTCCTTGCTGACGACAGCAGTTTCTTTTTTAAAAACATATAAGATCTGTTGGGTTGTGCTGTGACTGTGCTGTTCTGGAACTTTGTGATCAACTAAACGGGCGGACCTCCCTCCCCCCCAAAACAATAAAACAATATAATTCTGGTATATGCAGACGTGCTTAATACAAAACTGGCCAGTTAAAAGAAGGGCACAAACTGTCGAATTATTGAGGTTTCTTTTTAACCCCCTTTATTTTTTTTTGTCCAGTTTGAATTCTGATATACTTTTTCCGACCCCAATGTTTAACGGCAATGTTCTTCCTTTGACACAGGCTATATTTGGTTTCTGATATTATATTGTTGAGTGTGTGCTTACCTTGCCCGGCTCCTTGTCGAAATCGCAATCGCGGTTGGCGTCGCTGCTGAAACCCCACGTGCCTGGACCGAAGACTAACTGGAAGTTGGTGCCTGTCGCCACAATAGCCTATTTAAAAAAAAATATAAATTTATAGAGATGATTATTTAAAAAATAAATATAAAACAAGCAAATTTCATAAGGAGCAAAATGAAATCATGAAACGCTATTATTGTCGTCCCGAAATCTATTTACGTTGACGTCATTCTTCATAATCTGCACAAAGAAGAACGTCGAAGAGGAATGGCCACATTCTTTCACCGAGAAGAAGCCCTGTCCAGCTTTGTTTGCTATGTATATGTAATATAGACTAACGCATATATCAGCTCATTATCTGGGGTGGTAGCTGATATCGGTGAAACAAAAAAATATACACACAAGAAAGAAAGAAGGGAAGTATACGCAGTGATCCGGGTTCACTTCAGTACACGTATCAATTTCGCCTTGACGGACTTAAAAAAAACAACGAAGAGAAGCTACTCCTTTTGGGCTGTTTTTCACGACGGTGTAAAGTGATCGCGGCCGTAGCGACCATCGTAACCGAACCATTTGAAATGTTCCTTTCGCCATCACTTGTCAGTCTTCCCCCCCGGTGGGCCAGCAAAACATATCGTACTGCATAATTTTCTTTTCTTTTTCAAAAAGAAATAATCCGTTTCTTCGAGTCGTTCGGTTGCCCGTTTCTTGTGAATACATGCGGCCATCGCGGCCACCCAAACTTTAGGAAGCCCGTCAAGTTCGACACACACACACACACACAAAAGAAAGCCCCAAGTCTGTTTCTTTTTCACTTCTTTTTTTTTAAATGTATCAACGTATAGACAGAGGACAAACATAACTGACAATCACGCAAGGACGCGCCTTGATTTCAGCTATTCAATTCCGTTATGCATTTTGCCATTTCGATTTGTGTGTAGGTTATTAGAATCTGGTTCGTATATATACGTAAGAATATATATAGAATCGATAGTTTACGAGTGTCGGAGAAAAACGTTAGCCGAGCGTGAATGTACACAAGCAATTTTAGATTTCCTGGAAACAATAAACGAATGATTGCAACTTTGTTCCTGTTTCGTCCAGTTTCCTCATTGGCTAACACATTTCCTAGTATAATATAGGATGTTGTAAGAGGGGGGCTCATTTCTTTAGGTTTGTTTTCTCACGTCAATTTTTTAAAAAATGTGTAGACGACGATTTATCAATCGACCGGATGCTGATTAGATTATTTTTAGCTAGAAAAAAAAACAAAGAAACAAACCAAACAAAACAATTTTCTTTGAGAATTGCGGTTAAATCAGTTTGGCTTATCGACTGAACATTTTCCTCTCCAGAAAATGTTTAGTCGAGTGTGTCATTGATAACGTCTCTTCCCGTTTGACACAGCAAAAAAAAACCCAAAACAACAAACGCACAAAGCTAATATTTGCGATTTTCTTATATTGTTCTGTATCGTAGAAATATGAAACGTAATCGCACTATCGATCGCTATCATAAGGTACGTAATTAAAACAAACAAAAATCACGTTAATCTCTCTTTCCAATCCGTTCTAGTTCAGTTCTAACACATCCCTTTTTCTTAACTTAAGAAAGTGTTTGCCTCTTGCTTTCGATATTTAATCGAACGTATCAAAGCCCATCATCCGGCTTGGCTGTTGGAGCTTTAAAAGCATCAAACAGCGCAAGTCAAAGTAGGCTATATATAATATTAGGAATGAAAGAGTATATAGCTAGATAAAACGGGCACAGTGCCCAACTGGCTCCTCCGCCAGGATCTTTTATTGATCCACTTCTTTTTGCTATCGTCATCGCGTCTAATACTTAGACGCTGACTTGTGATCTTTTTCTGTTGGCAGTTTTCTAACCCTCCCTATTGGTTAAGAAGGGGAGGGAAAAATAAATCCACACCCCCAACCGTATAAAAGCCATCTCATATCCACTCCCCTCTTATTTTATCCTGTCTTTCTTGTTAGCAAGTCCCTCAAGAGTTGGATCTACGTCGGGAGTTTCAAAACGGTCCGAGCAGCTCGTTAGCGTCTCATCAGTTTCGCGTCACAACGGACGTAATGGAGAGAGCGTCTCTCCACTTTGGGGATGGGCTCCTCTTTTACATCGAAATTGATGAGCTGATGACACTATATAAACAAAAAGATGATTGTTCTACTCACGATTTCAGCGTGTCCTTCCCGACATCCGGCAGCGAATCTCATTTGGCGTTCCTCCATCGGTCGATCTCGAAATCCGACGTACCTCACCTTCAAAAAAAAAATGTTTACGAAAATCAATCAAAACATTTGAATCAATTATAAAGATTAACGTTTCACACAGCACGAGGCGTTCATTAACGATGTCAAAACAGGAGAGAAAAGAATAAGTGTATAATAAGACGTCATTTAGAATAACTGAACGCGGTCTCTCCAATTTTCGTCGACCACTTCATTATATCACGTTTTTTTTTAAGTATTAAATATCTAGTATATATATACCATATCTTTTAGAATGTGGCCAACCACCAACCGCCATGACCACAGTTTTATTCTTTGGTTTGAGCTTCGCGTATTTCTTTTTTTTTAAACACACAAACGGTGAAAGTTTTCTATATAAACGAAGCCCGCGCAATTTGAAAAAAGAAAACAATCACTAACACAAAAATTGGGGGTGTAGGTACTCTCCAGAAAGTTGGAAGACGAATGAGCAATATATATAGATCAAATTGAGCCATTTACACACAAAATGATGTCCAGCTGGACAAGAGGGCTGTCTGCAAGTCGTTTATATTTCTTCTCATTTCTTTTATTATATCTTCTATATTTATTTGTGTCCCTCTGTCGATGTGTGCATTGGCTGTTCCACACAATTTTGGAAGCAGCCTACATATATACAAGATACAGCCCATAAATAGGCTATTATCAATAGATGACCGATTGAGTAGAGCAAAAACCCGTCCATCCACCGTTTCAAAAAAAAAAAAAAAAAGGAAGAAATAAATAGCCCTCCACAAAAATGCAAACATTTTGACTGTCGTTGAGCGATAGACATCGTGGGGATCAATATATTTTAATGCGAAAGTTTTTCTTTTTATGTTTTGCCATAGTGGTGACATATGCCTCTGCCTCCTCTTTTATAAATAGGGCACAAAACCGCTATTCAATCGGGCCTTTTTGCGAGTCGTTCCAGGAATGAACGAGTCATCGACGGACACAATAAGGTCAAGATAAAAACGACATTGTTATCTTCCAAAAGCGACGAAAGAAGGACTATTTTATATATATTTAGGTTCGGTTTTGATTTTTCACACAACTTTCGTCCCCATTATCATCTGTCTCAATTTTGGTGGAGGGGGTTCAGCCCTCTTGTCCAGCCCAAAAATTGCATGGCCTGGTATGGGGGGGACTCTCTATGATTGTCACCTTTATTTAAATAGATTATTGCAGCAACTTAAAAATCCCCGTGGTGTAAAGAGAGAGAGTGCTCGTTTTCGAAGACGACGTTCACACACACACACACACACAACAGAGACGAAGACTTTTAGCCAGCGGGAGGGCCGTCTCTGGAAGTAGCCTTCTTCTTTCTTTTCTTTCTTCCTTCTCCCCCACCGTTGCAGACAATAACACATTGGTGAGAGTTGCTCAGCCGAGCGTGGATCAATAATATAAAATGACTTTTTGTGAACGAGAAAGAAGACGAAAGGAACTTTCGTCTTGCAATGGAAAAGGATAAATAGAAGGAGAAATGAGAAGAGGGAGAGAAATATGTGAGTTTTTTTTAATGCTGGATGGCCTTCTGATATCGGTGTAGTATTATTAAACAGCGTCAGGTTGGAATGTGTCTCGAAAAAAAAATGAAAAGGAAATTGACTTTTGCTGGACAGTTGAACAAGAGTGCCCCCCCCCCCCCGTATTAAATACAGCTTGCAAAAATAGCGTTATAGAGTTTGAAGCGTGAAGCCTATATAGCTTTTGATTATGATCTCGATATGATATGTTTGATATGAATTAATATATACGAAAGGAAAGAGTCTCTTCTCGCATGTTAAAACAGAGTGTGTGGCTACATCCAAACCGCGAGAAATCATCTACCACAAAGTTTTTTTTTCCCCTTATATACGAGCGCCATATTTAATTTCGTCGAGGGGGGGGGGGTTTCCTCGTCAATGTTTTGCTACATAAAATTTGGTAGGTCGCATTTAAAAAATATGCATTAAAACGCAACGGGCTCTTTAATTGGATTTGTGCGGGATGAAAATGTATAAAAGAGAAATGAATAATTGAATTACCTCAGATTCGCGGCTGAGCCGACGGAAGAGCTCGTCGGATTCGAAGCGGCCCTTCTGATCGGGAATGACTCGCGGGACTCTGTACATCAAACTGGGCTTAGTCTGTTCGTACAGGCCCATGCCGCCCATCGAATCGTACGGCAACATGCTGGACAGCAAATGCTGGGCCGCCGTTTGGTTCATTCCCTTGTACATTTCGATTTGCTGTTTTGTTTTGTTTTTCGTTGAAAATACGAACTGACACGAGCCACACGAGTTTGTTTTCAGAGTCAATCACTTTGGACACGACAGCACTTTTTCCCGCGTGAAAAATCGAACCGTCATCAGCGGTGAGAACAATTTCCAGTTGTTCTTTTTCGTCCTTAACCTAAGCGAATAAAACACGCACAAAAAATAATATAAATGAATACATTTAAATGACAATAGAATTTTCGAAATTAGAATAAAATCAATATAAAAAATATTTCTCCTATCCCGTCCAAACCCTCCCCCAAAATGGGCCGGTAGTTTGACTGGCAAGAATAAGCCCAGCAGTTCTTAAAAGAACGAACTGGTTTTTTTTTTATATTTTTCTTCTTCCTTCAATATATCTTTGGAGGGTTTTTTTTGTGTGTGTCTGTTGTCTTTAAAGAAGAAAAAAAGGAAAAAAACTAAAGAGATTGTTCCTTTTGATTGGGGTGTTGATTAAGCTGCTGTCAAGCGTTTGCGCGCACGAGTTCTATGAGAGTCTCCAGTCACATCATTTTTTTTGTTTTAAATTTAAAAAACATTTTAAAAAAAGCAAACTTCTTTTATCGATATCCCTACGTATAAACTAGGTATCTTGAAAGACTAGGGCAAAAAAAAAAAAACCTATATTCCTTTAACTGGCAAAGTAAAGTATAGAATTTATTATAGACGCAAATGATAACAAGAGTATTTTTTGGCAGCAGCTCAAAATTCACGTACAAGAAACAGGGGACATGAATAATCACCTCATTAAACTATGGCCCACAATTGTTTATTCATTCGCCAGGGTATATACTCGCGGACTCTTGGCTTTTGAATCACACATTGTGTGTGTGTGTATATACGGTTATTTACATATAAATCGACACTCTTGTTTTTCCTGTTTCACCCGATAACACGAACTGGCTTTACCCGAATTACGCTTTCCCTTAGAAGGGCTGGCCTATATGCTATGCCCACCCACCAAGTGTGTACATATACGCCTTTCGATTTCAACAAACCCCCACCATTTGTCGTTTTTTTTTTATTGACCGCTCGTTAAAAACGCTCGCAATCACGCGAATGCTATTTATAGAAAATTAATTTTCTATTAGCAGCTCGAGTAGCTCTATCGAATGTGGTTAACGAACAAACAAAAAAAATGTATCAAGGTAAAATATAAATTTAAAAGAAATAAAAAACACGGTAACGTGCGATATATACGTACTGGCGTTATGTCCGACGCGCACAGGTGTTCCAGACGTTTCACCACTATTTTTAAATAATGATGCTGCTGTGTGTGTGTGTGTGTTTTTTTTTTTAATCGTACCGCAAACACTTGAGTAAATAACGATATTAAAAAAAAGGGAGGGAAGCCGCTCCACCCAAATAACACTTGATTCAATAATCGAAAAAAAAAATAACTTTTCAGAGTCAACACTGCCTTCCACTTGAAGTTTAAACACGATCGAAACTGACACTGGAACACGCACAAAATTTTGACAGAAGATTGAGGAGAAAAAAAACGAAATGTTGTTGTTTTTACAGAGTATATATGTGTTGTTGTTTTTTTTTTGTTCTTAGCTCACTGTTGCGTTATGTCCTTCTGGTTCGAGACCGGAGCAACGACTGAAGAACTACTGCGCTCCGGGTGTAGGTAAAAACTCTTTTTTTTTTTCTTTTTCTTTTTCTTTCTTTTCTCGAAAGGTTTGTTCCCTCCACCACACGTATCTATATAGGCAGCCTTGTGTCTAGTATATATTTCTCACTATACGTTAGGAAAAAAACGAACGAGAAGAGAGAGAAAGAGAGAATATGTGGATGGTCTAATCCGCCGTCGGCAACGCTCACAGCTCGACTGTTTTTCCCCCAAACTTAGACCCGCCATTATTTGGGTGTCTACATATATATATAGCCGGACTTCCCAGCAAAAAAAAAGACCGGAATATATAGCAGCTATTGTGTGTGTGTGTGTTTATGGCTATACAAGCCTTATAGCCTAGTAGCGGTGGTTGAGGTAAAAGAAAAAAAAGAAAAACATAGTTCCAGAACAGAGACGGGCAAAAGAAAGGTGATTGGTCGATGGGTTGGCTATGTACGGAAAAGACGAAGGAGAGAACGAGCGGCCGAAAAATCAGAAAGGACTTTGGGGGACTTGCAGTTTGGTTTGACTGCGCCCACTTTCCTTCTCTCTTGCTCCGCAGGTCCGTCCCTCCGTCCCAGTCGATGGGTGTGGCCATCCTCACTGGTGGGTGGGGTTCAAAATGAAAGAGAGGGATGTATATCTACATACACTTCTTTCGCCCTATGTCCTTATATATATATATATATGTGTGTGTCTAGTTCTATAGTGTTTGATGTGCGTGCGTGTTATAGACGCGCTGGGAACGCTTGCTGTGCTGGCCAGCTTCGGCACACGTTTTGGTGTGTCTTCATGGCCAGCCTTCTTTTTTTGGGATACTGATGTGCCTTGCCCTTTTTCTTCTTCTTCTTTTCTTTTTTAACTGATGGATGATGTCGTGTCAAGACCAGTAGCCATGACGGAAAAGGGGCGGAGTTCCACCATGTTACATGCCCCCTTGCCTTTATAGATGTCAAACAACAAAACAGCGGACGACTGTAACGCAAATTCACGACACAAACTTGCCATGGTGCTTAACAGTTTTGCTCCGTATAACCTTTAAAAAAAACAAACGAAAACATTTAATTTTTTTTTTGTGACCGGAAGTACGTAAGATGAAAAAAACTGAATTCTTATGTTCTTCACGTAAGATCTTTTTTAAGCTAAAAAAGAAAGAGTGTACAATACCATCGAAACCCATATTTTTTACCATTAAAGAGAAGGGCTCATTACACAGAAGTACAGCACTAACAGTCCTCTTTTCTTTTTAATAAGCATTTAAAAAAAAAAAGGAAGGGCTGGCCAGGGCCGTCTTGTGTTTCTTATACACTGTGACGGAAGCCCATGCACACAGCCAAAAAAAAAAAAATAAGGATAAGGAAGAAAATGAACTCTTCGAAGAAAGTGCTTGTCTATTATATAGACACACACACACAATGGGTTGTTTTCAGCTATATAACGAAATATAATGAACGTTGATGTTTTGTGTGGCGTTTTGTAATGATCCCCTCCACCTACCCCCCCCCCCTTTTCCGAGAAAAAAAAACAAAACAAAACAAATGGGAAACGCGTAGTGTAGCAGACTACATGTGTAAAAGGTCCTGAATCAACAGCTGTCGTTGATCGAAGAAAACAAGACCATCCCAAACGTTTGGAACGATTAGCACTTGGCCGCTAGAAAACTGTCGCTAAACTGCTGTGCGTTAAAAAAAAAAAAAAAAAAATTGACAACAAAAGGCCCACCCACGCATTTTTGGGCTGTATGTGTGTGTCTATATAGAAGACAATAATCCTGGAACGTTTGCAAGATATAGACTATCCATTATCAACTGGCTGACCGAGGCACCCCGAAAAGCACTTAGCGATCTCGTGCATAATAAAAAACGGATTGCTGTATACCAAATGTGACATTTGTCCAATGATTGCACAGGTAGATGATCTACTTCCTTATGATATGTCGACCCTGATGATGTTCTTCTTGTCTTTGATTATCTTAAGGAAAATGGAATAAAAGTAGATTGATGAAGCACCTGTGCGTATATATATATATATATAGACGAGGAGAGATTGCGTGTCATAATTATTAGGGCGAGTCGAATGATGTTCTACATCGAGAGAGCTAGATCCTCGTTTGAAATGTGTTGATATATAATACAAGCGCGGGCAATATCGTTGTGTGTATATTATGACGAACGGGGCTTTATGGAAGAACCCCAGGTGGCGACAGCTGACCCTTTTCACATGGCACAAAACATTGAGCAAACATTATATATGGGGCCGTCCTTTTCAAATATCGATTTAAACCGGCACCCCCCCCCCCCCCCTTTTCACAATGAGTCTCGCATGTGCGCGTCTGTTTTACGTCATCACGGTTCAATGTGTTTCCCATTGCGCCTTCTATATTCCACCTGTTCTTCATGAAATCGGGACTCATTTTTATTATTTCTAGAACAGATTTGTTTAACTTACACACACACACACACACACACACAAAAATGAATTTTAAAAAACTTTTGTTTCGGTTCCGCCCGGAATTGTTTGTCTTTTTCTTTATTACCTCCGCCGTGTTTTCTTAAAGGTCGCGTGTAAACAAGAAAAGAAAGAACCTTGTTTGTTTGTTGCGCTCGTTATTAGGCCGCTCTGTCTTCCATCTCTTCCAGTTATTAGTTTCCTGTTGTTATTAGTCTGTTTTTCTTTTTTTTTAACCTACCGTTATATCATGTAATCACTTTTACTTATATTGGAACTCGCTGCACACGCTTCGAGCTTTAAAGTGTATCCGCTAAAATATCGCGGGCGGTCGAAGGATGTCGTTCAAACGCTCGCAGCGAAATATATACTTCACCAGTATGTATAACACACATAGCCTGTATATACATGGTGCATCCGCGTTTCAGCTGATTACAAGGGGCCCCTCCAAAATTTTTTATCCGACTCTATAGCTGTACAACATCCTGTTTGGTGCAGCTACAACGAATAAAGGCAGGAAGTGAAACATTTTTTTTTTTTCAAAGTGTTTTATCGACGCATGTAGGCTAGTTAGAGAAAGGGGGGGGGGGACTTTACACGAAAGAAAAAAAAACATATTTGGGTTTCTCCTTTCTTGAAAGAATTGAATAAAGAAAACGCTATATAGATTGATTTCGACTCAAAGATAACAGATTGACATTCAATCTGGGTCAGTTAAAAGAGGAAGAAAGAAAACGTCTCCTTGTTTATAGGGCATCATAAATTTATAGTTGACCATAGACAGGGGCCTCTCCAATAAATATGCGCGGATCGTATATATAGACATGCTGTATATACATATTTTGTATATACACATATAGGCCTATATAGCCTTTTTTTTATCCCCCTACACCCGGCTCTAAGGGGGTAGGATAGCTAAAAAAGAATCCGACGGATTCTTGCCTTTTCGCTTTGAAAATATAAAAAAATAAAATATTCCCACCCTAAGAATAAAAATCTAAATTCATTGGCTTCTCTCTCTTTTATTTTTCTTGTGACTTTAGAGCATTCCATTAAATTGTTTTAATTCCACATTGTTTCGGTTGTATAATTGATACCCGTCGGTATGCTGTACACACACACAAATATATAAATCCGACCAGAAAACAAAAGAAAAAAAAAACGTAACAAAATACTAGACATTTTTTTGTTTCTTAAGCTCTTTCTTTTTCTTTTATATCTATTCCCTCTCCGTGTTTGGTTTTGTCGGACACGCCAAACAGATTTCTACCCCGCGATTGTCTTTCTTCTTTTACGCTAATGCTCCTCGAATAGTTCTCTATCCAATAAGTCCAGCAGGTCACTATATGAAATATATACTACATATATATAACATTATTTTGGCCAAAAAAAAAAAAAAAGATAGCGGATCAAACTGTTTTTGAAAACAAGAATATAATATATACGGCTTCAAAGAAAACAATTCAAACGAGAGATGGGATATCTCTTGTTGTTCGGCCTACTAGAGAAGTGATGGCTATCTAATTTGTTTTTGGCTTTCCCTCAATAGTCTATATACGATTCCCTTTTTTTTCTTTCTTTTCGAGAATGTGTCGGGCCGTTCCAATAAATAGGGATGAGGGAGACAACAAAAAAGAAAAAAAAAAATTTTGAAAATAAATAGATGTATACAGACAACGGCGGCATGTCTTTTTCGGTTCAACTTGGATCTTCTTCTTCTCCTTTTTTTTTATTATTATAACACACATGGACAAACAAGCAAACAAGGCTGTGTACACACACTAAAAAAAAAGAAATGGGTTGTATATATATATCTACATATAGGAAAGAGAGTGTAAGGCTAAATTTTTTTTTTTAGTTTCTTTGATATTTGATTTTATTGGAGACACTGTCGTGTTAATTGCCGGGCGGTTCGATGTCGTCGCCGCTGCCGCAGTCGCCGCAACCGTTTGCCGCCTCACCGAAAAGGGAGGGGAAGAAAAAAAAAAACACTCACCATCCGAATCCACCATAACATAACACAACCCCAAAAATAAAAGAAAAGAAGGAAAACACCTTTAAGAATAAAGAAAGAAAAAAACCATTTCGGTTTTGGGTTGTTGCGCCGATAAATAATAAATAATATGACAAGTGATGTTATCATATAGACTATAAGATAGTCTCACTTTTGGGGTTCTTTGCTTTTTGTTCACATGTTAACAAGGCCAACGGATTTCTTTTTTTTTAAACTCTGCTTAGTTGTTTTCAGTTTATCAGGTTCTTCCCATCGATTTTTCAAAGCAGATTTTTTTTTTTGTTTTTTAGTTCGTCCCTCTTGTTTTTTGTTTTTTTTTTATGATTTCGGATTTTTGTTTTATGGAGGGGAAATGATATTTCGTTACGGGAGGACGAATGAAAACGTTTTGTATGAAATTCATTTTAATATCGCGCCCCTCCCACCCATTTATTATTATTTTTTAAAGATCGTAAATAATTCTAGCGCGTTTTTATTTTTTCAAATTTATTTCGGAAGGCAACAGCCGCAACAGCACAATACATTGCGCACGAGCAATTAGCGAAACGTCATGTAACGCTGCATAGCATATCACCACCCTTTTTTTTCTTTTTTTTTACTATGTACTAATTATTCTACGAAGGGATAGATGGTGTGTAATGTATAAACGCGGGCGCGTGTCCAATCGCCCAGTCGGGGGCGCAATACCCGCCCCCGTTGTTCAATATAAAAAAAAGCCATTGAAATGCAAACTCGTTGCATACATCTCTCTTTTGAATTCAATCCCTTCGCCAATTTAACTCGGTCAAAGGGCTGAATTGGCTTCCCTTAAAATTTTACGCTTATTTATTTATTTTTTTCCTGAGAATTTAAACGAGCCATTAGCCTCGATTTGTGCGTTTACGCAGTTTAATAACAAAAAAAAAATAAAATACACGGAGCCGGTGTTTCTCATACGTACGGGTATCACGTCACCACGGCACGTGACCTATTAAAGTCATAAATATAAGCGTATACACAAGAGTTTAAAATTCTTTTTTGCTATCTCTTTGTGTGTACTTTTTTTTCGTTTTATTATTGGTTGCGGCTGGCGCCCATTTACACATTTAAAAAACTACCAGCATAATATAGAAGTATTTATTACAGAGGTAAATTTTTATAGCTTTTTCTGTCTCCCCCTTTTTTTTTTTTTTTTTTTTGTTCCGTTGTTTGTTGTTATCACCGGGGCGCAAAATAATGATGACGTCGTCGCAGAAAAAAAATGGCACCACGATACAACCCGAGATGGCCACAGTAAAAGAACAATTTTTTTTTTTATTTTTTAAATATAAGTTTCCGCACGATCGAGTTTTGAATGCTATTCGATTTTTTCTTTCCACATCCAAAGCCAACGCCCCAATACCAAAATTGTCACAAAACTTAACCAGTTGTTTTTTTTTTTCCTTTTACACCAGGATGCGTGACGATCATTTGTGAGCTTTAAAATAAAAAAAATCTCGCCCTTTGGGTTTTAAAATTATGTTCCACGAGCAAACATCGCAACAAAGCTATTTTCTTTTTTAAACGAGTGACTATAGGGATCAATTACCCAATAAATAACAAACACAACATTTTTCACTTCAATTCAAGAAATAAAATACCAATCATTTCGTGTGTGTGTGTGTGTGTGCTTTTTTTTGCACCGAATTATAACGAGCGGCGTCATTGGACGCAACGCGGCGTGAATAATAGCCGGATAATCCCCAAGGCTAAGGATTAGCCTTTGAACGCACAGCACCCGGTGCGCTCGCCGGGTTGATAACAGATCCGGATTGAGAAATTCCTTTTGCCCTTTGTTAGCCAGGTGTGCGCATAACAGTGGAAGATCATTTACAAGGGCATTCAACACACGAGAGCCAATCAATACAAAAGGAGCTGCTGCTCGAAATCCATACAGATAGCCGTCTAATCACGAAATGAACAACGCCGTGACAACCAGCAGTAGCTGCTGCAACACATCAGTATCCACACGTTGATCTCTCTACTGGAAAATCGAATAGAATTTTATAAGAAAAAAAGAAAATTTCTCGCATGATAAAAAGCGTGTCTGTTGCGTGGCAAATGCCCTTTTGATAGTCCCTATTCCGCACTGTTACACACGCGATACCCCACATACTACACCATTTTTTTTTTGGCGAAATTCCATTTAACCTTTCAGAAATTCACTTCATTTTTTTTTAAAGAAAGAATTTTCGTTGGACGAAGAACCACCACCTGGACGGTATAGAGTCCAGTAGCACTATAAATAGCGGATATAATATACATAGCTCGTAGTGTATATAATATAGCATGCTCTTTATGTATAGCTTTATACACGTATAGAGGGAAGTGTAGGAGTGAGCGCGTGCGGAGTTCGTTAGAATTCGGAAGTACTTTATCGATTCGTAAACATCATGTTTCGGGAATGGAGTGGGGGGGGGGGGGTGTAGCCTATACATGTCGTGCTTACTGGCTAACAAAGTGGATGCCCAACCTCTCCCTAGCTGATGATATGAGTTATATACAGACATGATCAGGTTGCATGCGTGAAACCATTCATATTATATCCCGAAAATAAAAAAAGAATAGTCAACGGGGGGGGCGAGTTTGGATTCATGTGTACCTGTTTTGTTTGTACGGATGCAATTCTCTGATATACTCATCGCCCCTATTATTTTTCTTTATACAAATACACCCCCCCCCCCCTACTTTCAAAACCCTTTTATTATTTTTTTTTGTTCAACCCTATATCCTTTTTGCCTAGAAATAATAGGTAGGTCACTCTGTGTACTGTGTTACTAAGGCTGTCATTAGCCTGTCACTAAGGTCATCTGATAGTCACAGCAACTCGTCATCATCATCATCATCATGCAGTCAAACAGCGTGGGCGGGACCGAGTCGTCATTTGTCAGCAGAGGGTTTATCTTTCTCCCTTTTCAACTCATTTGGCACACAACAACTGTGCGCATGGAGATAAAGAAAAAGGGAAAGTCGTGCAGTCGTCAACGATATGTAGTCTACTATACGTAGAAAAACGAGAAACTAAACATTTCGAACTCATCTCGATAGTATATAGTCCCAACCCCATCACAAGTCGCTAACTCCCGTTTCATTATTCTTCACTCTTCCTACCGAGTTTTTTTTTTCTTTACCCTTAACAAAAAAAAAAGAATGTAATGAAAACGAGGGGATATATATATGGAAACGGACTGCGTTATGTCGCTCTGTAATTTGGGGAAGGGTCCTGCGACAGCAGAAGTTTAGCGACTAATTGTTTTCGTACTACACCGAAAATTTATTATTTACTGGATGGCGTTTCATCTACGTGCTGTTGTGTGTACGTACCGGATGATGACTCTTAATGTTGAAACAAAAAAAAATATAAGAGCAATTATCCGAATTGAGTTTTTTGCTCTGTTCAGGAAACGCACGAAAATAGAACCTTGAGAGCTGAGACTCTTTTCTCTTGTTTCTACTGTTGGGCTTCGTTCACGATTTTTTCTTGAAAAAAAAGATGAAGTGGTAGAGGTCACAATTTGTGTTGTTTTGGGTTTCATTTTGATTCCGACGTGACCCCGCAATATCTTCCTCAACGTTCAGTGGCAAATAACAGTTTTTAATGGATCCGTATTTCCATGTGTTGTTTTTGGTTGGCTTTCTTCCCACAATTTTATTTTCAATTGAAATCTGTTTGATAGGGAAATGTAGTGAGTTATAGAAGACGCTGAACAATTTCGAAGGCTTTTCGAGAAAAAAAACCGCAGCTGTGCGGGATCACACGCATATGGCCGATGAAGTTGTCAATCATTTGAACGTGCCCTTGACGACTCTATTAAATTTTTAATGTGCAATTTGAAATAATCCTTGCCCCCTGTTTGACCAGGTTTTTGATTTCCCTCACTACCACTTGAAACGGGGGCCCTGACGAGTTGCAGTTGGGGGAAGTGGTCTCCAATATCCACACCATGTGATTTGTATACAAGCAAATATGAAATCGGATTATAAATAAAACTATGAAATATGCTGTGACACAACTATGAAGGGGTGGCAAGTTTGGATTTCAAAATATGCAATTTCGAAAGAACCCCCCGTCATTTACCCCCATTCTGGCTTGGCGACATGTGTAGGGTTTCTCATACGAAATGTGCTTCTCGTCGTAAAGAAATACAATTTAATTGAGAGAAATGAGACTTTCAGGTTTCAAGAATTGTTTATCTTAAAAAGGGCTTTGGCGAAATAATTTAGAGATTACGATGGTAGGTTGGCATATTTGTGATGTCCGTGCTCATTTGTAGTTCGTTTACAGTGAATTTTAGCCATCTAGTGTTCAAAAAGCTAACGTTGTGTTACATGCAATGACGCCGCCTTGTGGTCCGCTAGCCCAGCTGCAGGTATTGTAAACACACATCTCAAAACAAAAACCCAATTATTAACCAAAAAACGCTGATGATTAGTTTGATTGAACACAATCAGATATTCTGCATGTGACATGGAGCCAAGAAACTATAAAAGCGGGGATGTGGTTTGGGTAATGGCCAGCAAGAGACTCGGTTGGTGGCCTGGCCGTGTCGAAAACGTGGACGAATTGCGCCAGGATCTAAAAGGAGATGTAACAGATAAAACCATTGCTGTTGTAAAATACCTGAATGAAGACAGTTACCAGTTTGTAGAAGATGAATCCATCATTTGTGCCTATGACTCAGACCGGAAAGAGGAGTACATATCCATTGGAATGAGTAAGCTTGCGTTAGAATTTGGCGTCACCCACGTCTTCCTTTGTCCTCTCTGTACAGGAACAAAGTGACAAAGTTTCACATACTTTGTCAGCTTTTCAGCTTCTAAATTTAACATATCATTCTTTCCTATAATATATAAACAAATTTTTGTCAATACTCATTTCCCTCCTTTTATTTTACAGAAAAATATTTTGAGAAAAAACGACTAAATGAAACAAGCAGTCCTTTCATGAAATTTGCTGACAGTATCAGACAAGCCGAAAAATTAGTTGGTGGTAATCCAGATATGGTTGATGATGAAAAATATCAACCAAAAAAAGCTGTACCTGCACAGTCTAAGTATATTTGATGATTTTCTCAAAAATTTGCACATAATTTAAATTGTGGTAAAATCCTCATTGCAATCACCCGTGTTTTATCAGGTACAAAAATATTTTCGTTGACCCACGTGTAAAGGAAGCGAAAACAAAATCTCCCGTTAAGGGAACAACTCCACGTCGTCCTGGCCGCCCAACTGCCAAAGAAGCTATTACACCTAAAGTCAATCATCCTCGCTTTCAGGGTCAGTCAGACCACGAAGTCAGAATTAGGAGACAAGAAAAGTCACCTCTTGCAGGAAGCCCAGGAGTCGGGGAATACAAGTGTGACAGCTGTACATTTCAGACTTCTCGCTTAAACCTTATGGTCCTCCATAAGAAATCGGAACATTTGAGCAGTTCAAGCTCTGCCAACACTATCACCACCAAGCAGAAGACAACTCAAAAAAGACCGAGTTCGCCAACAAAGAAACCCGTCAGCAAACGAAGTAAAATTGTCGCAGAACCCGATGGTGACCTTTTCGACCAAGTAAAGCGAAACCTGGAATCCAAAGAGATCGACAGCAAACCTTCTCAGTCAAGGACGTCTGCAAAAACCCAGGCGTCGCCAAAATCAGCCAAAACGCCGAAAACAGCCAAAACTCCTAAAACACCACGTACACCTCGATCGGGCAAAGCTTCAGCCACTACAGCATCGGCAAAGAGTCCAACAACCAAACCAAGCGACAGTAAGACACAGTTCAATCCGAAAAAGAAGTGGCTAAAATCCCTCCAAAAAGAAGCCAATCCTGAAGTTAAAAACAAATTAATGGCCGACTGGGATGAAGATGACGAAGAAGAGAAACAACAACAGAACAATCAGACGGAAACACCTTTACATACAGAAAAGGCTAAGGAAATGGAAGCCGAAAGTGATTCGGACAGCGACCTTCGGCCATGCAAGTCTGGCCTTCTTCACCAGAGAAGCGATGACGAAGAAGATGAAGATGATGCAATGGAAACCGAAACACTGAATGTCAAAAGTCCTGAAAAACTCAACGAAGGCGATGGTGAGGTTTCCAACACAGAAGAGTCGTTAATAGCCGGCATCAGCGCTGAAATCGACAAACTTAATGCAGATCTAGATGCTACAAATCGAGAGGCGAGAAATTCAACTGTAAACGGCGACTCGAAATTTGCCGACAGTGTATCCCCGAAAAAAGAAACGATGACAGCCAGCGTAAACGGCGTTGAACCATCGTCACCTGATACTCCGCCAAAAGGCGAAGACGAGATAAAGCAAGATGTTGCATCTCTTCTAGCCGAAACGAGTGTACCTACCATCCCAGACATTACCGAGCTTAGTAAAGCAATTGAAATTGACAAGAGTAAGACCAGTTCAACTCCAGCAGAGGTCGAAGAAGTCGAAGAAGATATGGAACAAGACGTTGTAAACGATAAACCAGAGAAAGTCGAACTAGAACAGCCAATGGATGAGGAGGAAATCAATCAAGTGGTTGAGAACGAGGCCGAGGACGCCAATCCACATCCTTTGTTAGGAGAAGAAAAAATGGATCAAACCGTTGAAGGTGAAATGGAAAAAGCCAATTCAGAACAGGTGGTTGTAAAAGAAGAAACATGTCAATCAGAAGACAGCATCGCCACACCTGTTGAAAATGTGGAACCTCCAGTTGATGCGCATGAAACGAATCAAAAAATGGAAGAAGAGCAAAAGGTGGAGATTGACAATGAAACATCAGCAGTCGGAAAGGAGGAAACAGTCACCTTGCCGGAAGCCGGAAGCGAAAGTGAACTAAAGAACGGAGTCGAAACCAAAGTCGAGGATAGATTCGAAACTGTACTGGAGGAAAGTGTCGAAACAGTGCCAGAAAACAGAATCGAAACTGCAACAGAGGACACAATTGAAAATGTACCAGAGAGTAGAGTCGAAAATGTACCAGAAGACACAATGGAAACGGTACCGGAGGAAAGAATCGAAACTGTGGAGGAGAAGACAGTCGAAGTCGTGGCCGAGAATGGAATCGAAGCTGTGGCCGAAAATGGTGTCATCATTGTAACCGAGGACGCGGCCGAAGCTGTGGCCCTAACGTCTCAGAACGGAGAGGCAACCGAAGTCGTAACAACCAACGGTGGCAGCAACCTTCTTATGCAGATGGAAGGTGGAGAGACGTACATGGTGGTCTGGGGGGAGTCTGACACCAACATGCAAGACTTTTTGGCGTGCGGAGGTGAAGGAGAGGATGGCAGCCCTGGCACCACCCAAACGTTGCTCATCGATCCGTCCTCCCTACAAGCCGGAAGTGACTTAGAAAACTTATTTCAAATGGCAGTCGCAGCCTCCGCCGCATCCCAACCTCAACAGAATGAGCAGTCAAATTCAACGTAAGACCCGTTGGGTATCGAAACATTTTTTTTTCTTTTTTTTTTTTTACAAATGTTGTTACTCTTTTTTTTAAAATCATTTTTCTTGAAACTCCTCGTGCAATTCATATTCAACACTACGAGTTTCAAAAAATTTTTTTGAATTTTTATTTTAAGCCTTTGAAAAGTTTTGCCGCATGAGAAAAACCACCGTTTTAGGTTGAAAGAGCAACATTGCACTCGAGTGGCATTTTTTTTCCTATCTGTAGCTTTGTTGTTTAATGCAACATTTTCTCGTCTCCTTCTTTATCTCGACGCGAAGTGGAAAAATGACGCCGATAGTGTTGATTATCATGATAATGACCTTTGTATTCCCCCCTCCCTCCCTACCTTGATACACTCCGAACAGAGATGCGACAAAACCAAAACTACAAAAAAACAAAAAAAAACAAAGAAAAACAAACAAAGATGCAAAAAAAAAAAAAATGAGAAAAAAAAGAAAAAATAAAATACACAAGTGTGTATTGTTTTATGAAATTCCGTTCAAATTTTCCTTTTCACTGTTCTGTACATCTGTCTGGGAATTTGCATTCAGACAATGAAAAATGAAAGGTGGCAACAAGCAGAGCGCAAGTTGAAAGTAGTAGGTACGGTAGTGGGTATTGTGTGTAAAATAACGGTCCAGAAGTTAGCTAGCTTGACGTGAAGTTGACGGATCTGTTATTTTTCCCTTTTTTTTTTTTTTTACTTTTCTTTTTTGTTATTGATTATTATCTTTTGATACTTGCATCGGAGGATTTCATCTCCTTTTCTTTTAGAATGCCAGGCTCTCCTAAGGGTGGTAGGAGTTCATCCAAAAGTACACCAAAAGGCACACCCATCAAGGGTAATTCGGGCATTTATCTTTTTTTTTGGGAATGATTTCCCCTATTAACATACGTACTAAATATATGCATATCAAGGTTGCAAATCCAAGCTAAAACTAATAGAAGAATTGCTGAACAAACATGGAGACGCGGTTGGGAAAGGTATTAAAATTATACTAAAACAAAAAAGTCTTGTGATGTTTAAAGAAAAGAAATTCGACTATCGGTATTTCATTTAGAGCTAGCAGAGAATACAGTGGTATGGTCGGTTTCAAACTCTAAACTGTTCTTACCGGGAGCCGTGATTGACTCGTCGGATCCCGATACCTTGACCCTCCTAACATTCAACGTTAAGAACCCCGATAGTAAACGCAAATGCCGGCGCAATCGAGTGATTTCAGCCTTTCACCACCAACTCAACCTTGAACTTCTGGTACAAAACACGATACGCAAAAATTTTTTTTTATTGTTATCTGATTGATATCTAGTAATATTTTTCTTCGGAAATTTGTCCTGACAGGCATTTGGCAGGAGCAAAAACAAGGTATCTGTCTGCCAAAAACTCGACCTTGCTTTCGAGCACGCTTCGAACTTTGTTGAATTGCGCAGTAAAGCGAATTTTGATCAACTCACAGCCCGGCAATATGTAACCGCCTGCTATCGATGTAAAGCCTTTTCTCCCCCATGTGTTATCAGATAGGTTTATTACGGTGATTGTTTTTTGTTGTTATTTTAGCTCCCGTAAAGCTGTTTTCTGAACGTTATTTAACGTCGTCCCCATTGGATGAGATTTTGGATCTTCCCGAGCCGTTGGACGAGTCTGACTCATCAGAAGAGGTCTCAAGGAAATTGTCTAACATATGTATGTCGTAAAATGTTATCAAACGTTTCTGCGCTTTTTTCTCTCAACAGGCGGTTTTAGATGCGAGTGAATCAGATAGGGGACGACAAATTGTGGACATCATGTTGGAACAACACGTCATGACAGACTCCTGCCTCCAGCATTTAGCGGATTTTGTTACGTCGCCTTCAGAAGAACAAGCCTTTCGAGTAAACCTCTACAACTCGCAAAATTGGCAGCGGTTGACGCAGTCCGCTACTACGTCTGGCATTCTGGGAAACTCACGCGAGGTAGGTGTAAGACATCGATCGTGACTGTGTTGGCCTTCGGGTAGATACTTCGAGACCCCCCCCTCCCCCCCCCCTCCCGATGCGAGGAAACTTTCCTTCGTTTAAACAGGACAACGTATTGAACGGAGGTAGACTACGTCATCTGTCATTATAGGTATACTTTCCCTTGCTCGCTGTTCGTGATGACAGTTTGCCAACGAAAGGGAGGGAGAAGCACAGGCCGTCACGTAATTTTCAGATTATGTGAACGCCATGCGTCGCTGAATTTTGTGCAAAACAGCGACATGAATTTCATAAAAATGTCAGTGAGATTGACAGATGATGGATGCAGCATTGCTGTCCGAATAATCGGAAACAAGCAAAGACTTGAGACTTGCAGCGATGTGTGGAAATCTCGTGGGAGCTTTCCTGATTGGTCAAGGGATGCTTTCTCATGATTATTGTTCAAGGTGTTGGTTATATGGTTATTCGATATTAACGGATCCTTGGCCAATCTTCATTTGAAAGAGGCAATTGATCTCGGCCAACTTTAAAGCCCTTAAACATTTGAAAACGGTCATACCGTTATGCAACAAATGTTCCGCCACAAATCCTTTTTCTTTTCTGTAACCTGATACGTCTCAACTAACGGTTGAAAAAACAGAATCCTTGAATAGCTAGTATTAATTGCGATTAAATGTCCATTTGCTATGTAAATGTCAACTGTTTGATAGTTAAGTGTCAGACATGAACATTCGACATTAAAATATCAAATCTACTTTTAGTTGTACAGCAAGCTGGCAGATTTCCTTACTGAAAACGTTCATCGCGTTCAAGAACTACAGGACGGAAAGGATCGTAAACGAGCTTTTATTCTAGATCTGTTACTGCCAGAGGTATATCCCATTCTCTAGATATGCATCTTCTTTTTACCTGATTGGTCTTTTTTCTAATTCAACATAGGCCTTGATTTATGGGGTCCAGAAAACATTCCGTGTCACATATCAAGAAGCCAAGAGAATCGTAATTTATGGTGTGAAAGATCATGATAAATATCATGATACAGCCACCTAAATACTAATCTACAGATTTGCATGAAATTTTGGTAACATACATTGATCTTTAATATCTTGACTGTATCACTGTCTGAAATCTTATCTATTCAAGTGCCTATACATGGTAATTCGCATAACAATAAATTTTCAATGATGATGGGGCTCCTCAGCTTTTCCGAATTTTTTCTCCCAATAGGCTATGTACTCTTTCTTAAGCTCTTCTCTACGAGCAAAATATTCAGGATATTGAGCTTTCTCATCATGGCTCCAATAGTCTAGCACCCAATCGGGGGATTTGAGCTCTCTTCCATAGGCAGATCCACCAGGTGATTCAGCAACTGTAAACCAAGATATGTAAAAATAAGCTAATTTGGATATGATGAAAGCACTGGTGTGGTACATTTAAGGGGGTGTGTATGTTGCTTCTGAAACAATTCCTCCTCCGCATTTGCGATGAGAGTTTGCACTTTCAGGGCATCCGTCAGGCTACGGTTTTCGTCAAATTTTTGCCTCAGCAATACGGCATTGTATCGAAATGCAACCCTAAGAAAGTTCATCTAATGGTGTCATATCTTCCACCTTGTGGAAATATTATTGATAGTTTCTACCTTACCTATTAGAAGCAAATTCTTCGATGTGTCTCAAAGCTCTTTTATAAAGTCTACATACTTTCTGGGTATGTCCAAGAACTTCGGTTTGGAGGTACGCCATTTTGTACTATCTAGAAAACAACAGACAACATTGACAATAGCTGACTAGCAGAACGAACTGTTGTAAACCATTGATGTCATATGTTGTGCTAACTTAAAATAATCACGCATCACCATTAGATTTCAGCCAAGTGATTCTCTACCTTGTACTTTTGTGTGCAAAATACATTTTACTCACAAAATAAAAGCAGTAATTGTGAAACACAATTTCAAACAAAAATCTGACGTTTTTGAGTTTTTTGAGCCAAAAAATAGTTATCTCTGGAGTTTGAGAAACAATTACAAAAATTATCATGAATCAATAATTTAGAGTAACAATTTATTTTTTACATAGATGTTAACATAAATAATTTAATTCAAAATAGAACTGTAGAAAGGTTATAATAACTGTCTAATTTTTCTTATTCCACCAGGTGGCTCTGAGCAGACGAACTTGATTTTTCTTTCTTAACAAATTTACGTTTCTCAACGTTGGTTTTAGAGTTACAGAGGCCAGTTTGGTTGCTTGAGCTCGAGTCTCCGGAAGTCCTTAATGTTGCTGAGCTACCGTGGAAGTAAAAAAGTGCGTGTCCTGATTTTCTTCCGTTCTTTTTTTTTTTCAGTAGGCATTTGATACTGTGATTCCCAACGTGATCAATAGAAAAGAAAAAGTTTGACCTGTATTTCTAACCTTGATTGGTGTACGGTCCCATTTCTTTTTATAACCCGCCAATTATCTCAACTCTACTTTCAAGACGAAAATCCATGTCAGGCGACTAATAATGGCGTAACATCATATATCTACAATTCGATTTCTTTGTTGGTGAAGTTCTACGTGCAACAGTCCCATTGCTGGAAGACAAAGATGATGTCTTGATACACATAAACAAGTGAATACTGTGTGAATGAGTGTGTGTGTGTGTGAGAGTTGATTTGGAGACTGGATTAGGATTCAACCCTGGTTTTTACGTCAACCAAACCGAAACCATGGCTACTACGACGAAAAGAGCATGGAAACTTCGTAAGATTTTTTCATCTAACAGAGCCTTGTTTTTTTACAAGAACTTTCAGAGTGATTGCCCATATTCCTGCTGTCATTGTGCCAGGAATTGTGATGGCCACTTTCTTTATTCACTCTTTCCTCATCGTCTGTATATATTTCTACACCTTGTGATAACATAAATATTTATTTTTATTTTCTTTTGCAGAGGAGTTTTCTGCCCACGGAGCCAATGTTAACTGCTTATCATTAGGAAGCAAGTCAGGACGAGTCTTGGTCACAGGAGGAGATGACAAGAAAGTCAATTTATGGGCAATCGGCAAACCTTCATGCATCATGGTAAAGATAACTACTTATGATTGCTCTAACCACCAAGGCTGTACTTTGAGGCACGAGTCAACAAACTCTAGTTTTCCCAGTGTAATCTAATGAACCCTGTTCACCTTAGACCATTTGAAAGACTGAAGGAACACTCATGACCGTTTAATGGTGGGGGAGATTTTTGATTCACTGTGTGCACCCTTTAATTATATCTTAGGAATAGTAGATGTTGCAGAAACAAAAACTTTTACTGGGGGTGTTGGATGGGTGGGAGAGCACCTGAAGGCGTAACACCTGGGAGGTCGTTACGGGTCTCTACCGGAAGCTCGGCCGACCGTGTTTCTCCTTCCATCTGTGGGAAAGGCAAGAGACAAGTAGTTCTTCGTTCTTAGTCAGGTCGCCGTTTATTTCTTCTCCCTCGGCTGTCAAGCAGATAATTTTACCTAAATCATCGACTCCGGATCTTCAGCCAGTGCTTTTCGATTCATCAAAAAACAGCCTTCGGCTTGTCGAACACTACAAAATAGAACAAGACGAAAGAGAAAAATAAAGTCGGGGGAGAAGGACCATCTTTACCGTGGCTGGCCAGCAGGGCGTTGCGAAGAAACACGGAGGCCAATTGAAGCGTCAAATCGACCGTCTGCATGGAGGACGCGAGGTCATTGCAACAAGGACGCAATTCTCAGATGAAAGTTTGGCAGCTGATGAACAATTGTTTCTGTTTTCTTTTAAACGAGCATAGTGCGGTTATTCTGTAGCTCATCCTCGGGCCACAACGGGAAAAACAGTCACGACAGTTAACTTTTTCCCATTGCTGGGTTACTCTTTTATGTATTTTGGTTTTTTAATTTTGAGTCAAAAGATGCGTTCACCCTTTTCAAGCCATCAATCCGTGGTTTTTATTGTCTAGCCCTATTGAGAGGATTTTTTCATCGTTCATTTACTATCCGCCCTTGACATCGGGCATTCAATTGAACCTTTCATCTTTTCGTAACACAACATTCTCTAGATGCTTCTCGCCAGATAAAGGGGGAGAAAAGGGAAAAAGAAAGAAGCAAACTAAAAAAATCAGAATTCAGGCAGAATTTTATGTTAAAGGCAAAAGTTAAGTAAAAGGGAAAGCCTGCCGCCGTGCTGAATATTCAATCAAAAGGTAATCATAAGAGTAGACGTGCAGTTTATTCAGAGAGATAAACACGAAAGTGTGTGCTTGTATGAACCTTCATTGTTGCTGACCGTTGAAAATTTGTCTTGCATTTGCATAGAACGAGCAGTTAAACGGGAGATTCAAGTTCCATATAGGGCGTATAGTGAGACAGCGCCCTCGATTCAAATCGACTCAACCGTCAGCCAAGTATCCATGACAACGTTGAGGCACCCTTCTTTTCTCATGTCACGCTATAGATTCTGAATCTTTCTTGATTGAAACTATCGACATGCAACTCTAGCGCCGTGCGTGCGTTTTTTTTTTTTTCGTATTCTCAACTATGTTTGTTTTTCGTACGTATCGTTCCGTTCTTGTTTCCGTTAGAACATATAGCTGGGAGTTGTTAATAAGGATGCATTATCTCAACCGTCCTCGAGCGTTCAGCTAGCAATCTTGCTAGCGCACAACCCACACATGCTGGCTTTTTTTTTGTACCAACGAAAGAGAGAGAGAGAGCTTGACGAACATTGCCTTTTACGGAAGGATCTGCTAGGCTAGCTTTCATTTTTTTTAACGTTATCTTACATTTTCCCTTGACTGAAAACGGCGGCTGCTGCGTTCTGAATGACGAATTCCACAATGAAAGTAAGCTTGATTAATTGGGCCTACTTAGTCAACCAAAGTTGGCATAGCAACGAATTGCGAGTTTACATCAACAGCCCTTGCCGCTCTCTTTACGCAGAGAAACGACAACATCTGCCATCCGTGTCCCCCCGAAAACCGATGTAAAGAAAAACACTGATATTTTCTACCTGGCACTTTAAAACTGATGGAGCCCATTGTTCTTTTAATGAGTTGTAGAACAGGGGCATCAATTCCGATCGTTTTCTGTTTTGGGATACCCGAATGGGTTAACGGGTTTATTCTGTTCTTGTTGGATTGTCAAGAGCCGGTTAGAACTTTTTCTATTGCTTGCATCTATAAATGTGTGTGTGGGAAACGTCGCGAGATTACCACGCTGGACTGCACGATTCAGACCGTTCCAAGAGGTACAGGTTGTGGTTCACTTGCCTACGGGTCCGGTTTTTCTTTTCTTTTATCCTCCCACTGCTCCCCGTCGCCGTGGTAGTTGTTGCCGCTGAGAATCAAAGGGGTCAAGGTAAATGGAATTTGTGTGTCCATTTCGGGATAGCGCAGTGAAGTGAACCAATTGATGGTTTATTGTTCAACGTTTAAATACATCAGTCGATTCAAAAATGATCGAATCCGATTCGCAGTTACTACAATAGTGAAATGTCAGGTGACGCTTGTTCACGAAGGGGCCTTAGGCGGCTCTATCAGTCTTTTTCTCTTTCTCCCTGATCTGTGCGTATGTCATCTTCGTAGAAGCATTATACCGGTAGCGAGGACGGCTCGTCCTTCACGCAGTTCCCCTTCGTGTTCGGTGAAACCGAACCAAAATGGGAAAAGCAATCCTCGGAATGCCGAAAACAAGACGGTTCAAAAGATAGCCGTGATTGAAACTCACTTCTTGACTTCAGTCGTGAAAAACACAAAATTTGAAGGGTCTGTTTCTTTTCCCTAAGCTATTTTACATTTTCGGATTCGAGCGGGACTCTCGTGCGAAACGTGGGGGAAAAAATCCTCTATAAATGGTGGTTTTCTATTTTGAAATTTTTAGAGCCTGAGTGGCCATACGACAGCCATTGAAGCAGTGAGATTCTCTCCAACGGAAGAATTGGTGTGCGCGGGAAGCGCTGCTGGAGCTGTCAAGGTGTGGGATCTGGAGGCGGCGCGGATGGTGCGTACGCTGACTGGCCATCGGGGCGGCATCAAAGCCCTCGATTTCCACCCCTACGGCGACTTTCTCGCCACCGGCTCCACGGATACCAACATGAAAGTAAACCTTCACACATTCATGCGGCTATTATGTTTTCTTCAGTCATCAAACTCCTTTTGTGTCCTCTTAGCTGTGGGATATTCGACGCAAAGGTTGTATTTTCACATATAAAGGACATAGTTCGACCGTCAACAGTCTGAGATTTAGCCCCGACGGTCAGTGGGTGGCCTCGGCCGGTGATGATGGCTACGTCAAGGTATTTCTCTTTTTCTTTCCTCCATTCCTTATATGTAAGAACAAAAAAATCAAGTCATTAATGTTTGATTGCATCACGAAAGATATGGGATCTGAGGGCTGGTAAGCTTTTGTCCGAATTGCGTGAACACACGGCCGCAGTCACTGAAGTCGTGTTCCACCCTCACGAGTTTTTACTGGCCTCGGGAGCTGCTGATCGGCGCGTCCTCTTCTGGGATTTAGAAAACTTTACGTTAGTTTCCAATTCGGATCCAGAAACCAGTGGCATCAGGTATGACCAGTTTCTTGCGTAAGGCTACATGAAAATCTGAATTTGTACATTTCTCCTTTCAGATCGATTTATTTCCACCCCGAAGGAAAATGTTTATTCAGTGCGGCTCAAGATGGACTGCGAGTTTATGGATGGGAACCTTGTCGTATTTTGGATTGCATTCCGCTTCCATGGGGTCGCATTCAAGACATGGCCGTCACTTCTAGCCAGTTGGTAATGAAATGCTTCATCTTAAATTGGTGCCAATTTCGTCAGACTTTTAAATTTTAGATTGGCGTTTCGTATAATTTGAGCAACGTGTCGATCTACGTTATCGACCTGAAAAAAGTGGCACCCTTTGGAGATTCGTCACAGTCCTCTTCTGGTCTTGGTGGGGGAGGAGTTGGCATTGGAGGAGGAAGCGGAGGTGGAATGGCATTCCAGCATGGCCAATCTTTCCGTAAAAGTTTCAACAAGGAGCGACCGCCGGGCGGTGTGCGCCAGAGTCAGATTAAAATCAATCACGACACTATTGAATCGGATGAAAAATCGAGCACTGAAACGGAAGATGATGGTATTATTGCGGCTGAGGAATTGAACCAATACCACAACGTTTTCCAACCGCGTGGCAGAGAGTGTAAGTGCTAGCTTCTATTCCCTAGTTTGTTCTTGTATGTAACGCGTGCGCCCACAGTCTATTTGCATGTCGCACAACAAATTCGGAAATCCTGTTTTGATTACCTCCGTGGCTATTGAGACAATGTTGTTCCATTTAAGTGTATGGCCATGGCCCTAGCAAGGAGGCCTTAAACCATGTAAAAATTTTTTAATTCAAATTCTAGTGCGTCCGTTTCACCTTGCCGTAGTCATTTAGTTGGCCTTCTGAACCATAAAGCGAACAATTCCGCCATTTATCGATAGCGATATTTGGCGAAAGCTTTCTAAAGTCTCGAACCTTAATTGGAACAACACGATTTTTTTTTATTTTTCGTGTTTCTTGGCATTTTCAGTGTCTCGCACTCCCCCTCCGCTCGAGATCAATTCGGACAAAGAGTCAAGCACGGTACTAATAGGCGACAAAGTAAAACTGGGTGAGTCGATTCAACACACAAAAACAAAAAAAGAAAGCAAGAACTATGGCGTGGGCGGTGGTGGTAATCTTTGGTTTGCTCTGGTTTCCTATTACCGTCTAGAGGCATTTGCTTGCGGTCACACCTTTTTTTTGTTGTTGTTCTTTTTTTGTTAGTGTGTGTGTGTGTTTTTTTCCTTGTTACCTTTCATTTTTTTAAATAGTATTTTTTCCTTCTATTTTATTCGTATAGCATAAACATAAGAAGTATAGTTCATGATTTGATTACTGTCGTTTAGATACAGCGATTCCGCACGTTATCCGTCCTCCACCGCCTGATCTGGTTCAGCAGCATTCGCCTCTACCTACACCGGCATCGGGTAATAGTCCGGTCCATCGGCCGTCACCATCACCTTCACCTCCCTATGTCAAAACTCCACAAAGTGGACCTGGGAGGCCGGCCGCTGGTATCACGACAATGCGAGAAAGACGAAACAGCACTTCGTCTGTTACCATGTCGTCAAACAAAAACATCACATCAATCACGAGCGTAGAAAGAGGTAAAAACATCTAAATAGATATGATACCTTTCTTGATCTTTCCTAGTCTACTCAATCCCTAAGACCCTAACAATTGTTTTTGTTAAACAGAGTCTTATAACGCTAGCTTGCACACTCCGACCAATTTAATTGCCATGACGTCTCCCCGTCCGGATGTGACCCACTTGAGTGGAGGTCCGCCCGTTCTACCGCCAACAGGGCCACATACATCACGCGGCCGTTCACTTCGTCGTGATTTGATTCAACGAAAAGATTCGATCAAAGAAGTTTTACAGCCTTCACTTTCTGATCCGGAAAACCCACCTAAGTTTGTCATTTCGTTTTATAACTTGCTTCAAACCTAGTAACTATCCTTTCCTTGCCCAGGCTGAATAACATACGCCACAGTCCATCGGAACCTTCGTTGAATATGAGATCGCATTCGACATCACGTTCCAGCTCTTTAACTCGCAACAGGCCTGACTTAACTGTACCCGTTTCGAAAGGCAGAGTCAATTCGCTTTATTCGCCATTTATGTCGTCACAGTCTCCCGTGGCTCTTCACCAAGATTACGTTCCAGTTATGACTGATAAACTAACAGGCCTCGATCTCGAGGATTTTATGCCGGTAACGAATTCATAAGATACAGTAATTAAGGTTTTTTTTTTTCTTAAATGTTTAACTTGTACTTTACAGCGCAAATTCAACTCTTTGTCAATGGGTGGCGGGAGCCCTTCGGTGTCCGGAATGTCAAGCCCATACGAAGACTCCAGTTCACTGGCGTTGGAACAAACGGAGATGGATGTCGTGACTAACATTGTCCAGGGTCATCAACCAATGATGACCGTTTTAAGTAGTCGGCATCGTAATTTGCAGATCGTATACAATCTTTGGCAGAACAAAGATGCTAAGGTATTTTTCGCCGCTTTGGCTTCCTTCTGTTCGTGTTAAATGCATTCTAATTACGTACCCATTTGCAGGTGGCTGTGGAGACGGCAGTGACTATGAATGACCCGGCCGTTGTCGTTGATTTGCTCAGTGTCATCATTTTCCGACCGTAAGCCAATTTAAATAGATAGTGACTTGGAATTTAATTTTATAGTTGTCTTCTTGCGCAGATTTTTGTGGAGTTTGGATTTGTGCGTTTTGTTACTACCCGCAATTGCTGATCTTCTTCAGAGTAAATTTGAAGTGTAAGTTGAGTGGCCGTTAACTATTTGATGATACACTAGCATATGTATTAAGTCGTGATTGCTTCACCAGGTATGTGAATACGGCGTGTAATTCACTGAGATTGGTATTGAAGAACTTTGCTACAGTGATTAAAAGCAACATCGAAACTCCAACTCAGTCAGTTGGAGTTGATATTTCACGTCAAGAACGGTAATGCCATAAAGTTTTTTTTTTCTTTTTAAATCGTAAACTATATTCAGGTTTTATTTGTGCAGGTTCAACAAGTGCATGTCGTGTTACAGTCAATTGGTGCCTATAAAAGCCTTTGTTCTCAAACGTCAAGCCATGGCCGGCAAGATGGGGCAGACGTTTCGAGAGCTTCACATCCTGTTACAGGTCTTCGATTGAGATTTTTCTTTTAGTGCGTACACTGAAGCTTGACCTCATCGCACTCCCATAGCCGTTAGGATGATGAACTTACAACGAAGCAGACATCCGTCCAAATAATAGTCCCCATCTCCTGAGAAATGAAGCCGCGAACAAGAGAGTGAAATTTCTCTTTTTTTTCTCTCTTACTTTTTTTTTCTTCGATGCCATAAAATTCATTCTTCAATTTAAGAAAACCAATGTCAGTAAAGTTCGAAAGGTGCGCTCACCGTCTTTTGTGATATAACAAATGTGTTTAGCCTTACAGCGCATATTCGCGTGTTTTTTTTGCCAGCCGCCACTGATTGTGCGAGTAGTTTCTTTGCTAGGGTTTCATTTGAATACTTTTTTTTCTCCTGTCGACTGCTTCGGTAGCTCTTTCCAAATTACAAATTAATTTTTCCCTCTTCCCCGAGAAAATGGTTGAAAAAATTAACGTGGATCTCAACATATATTTTGGGGAAGTTCGTTTTTCTATCGTAACATGCTTTGGGTGAGGGATGCAGTAAAAATGGCTGTTATCCTATACATTCCTCAAAACTAACGAGAGAGGTTGTGTTACATTGCATGAGCAAAGTGAACTAGGCCATTAAGTAAGCATGCGTCACTATTGTGAAATGATACTTCATAAATTTCAGAACAAAATCACCATTGTACTGCGCATAATTGTCAACAATAAATCATACTGTTATCAATTGTACAACCCTACTTTGAACACTCATCGTCGTAAGTTTCATCTTCGACGTAATCATCTTCTTCAAACACATCGTCGATGAAATTATTGCCTGTGCTTCTAGTTAAGCTGGACAGATCGATATTCTCCATCATCGACCTCAATTGTCTCTTTTCCATTCTAGCTTTCAAGATTTCCTGATCTCGAAGGAATTTTTTGAAATCCACCCGACGTTCATTATCAACCGAGTAGCTGTTGGTAGTTTGGTGTTCAACTGATGTAACTTTAGGCACATGATTCATCGATCTCGATACCTACGAATTCTGTTTGATCAATCAGCCTTGAAATTGGACAACGAATGAAGTATTGAGTACTTGGCTGAGTATGGCATTCCGGTCGATGCCGAGCACATTAGAGCTTTTTGCGAGCTTCTCCTTAGTTCTCATTTCGTTCCTGTTTGTTGAAGTGAACGTTTCTCCTACGCTGGCGGGATGTGGTGAAATATGGTCGGGTCCAAAATCCGCGATTTTTAAGAGATCTTCTACATCAGTAGCTTTATAATTACTCGTATCTAAAAGCACAGGCATTTTTTTAAAATTTCAGATTGATTCCAAATTGAAACATACCAGATGTATCATGTATTACCATATATAAAATTTATGTGAGGAACTCGTCCATTTTGGAGCTGAGACAGTTCATGCCTTAACCAGCCCCCCATTTGTGGTAACTTTTTCTCCACTGAGGCATAATCTGTATCTGCCTGCCAATATACATGAAGGGCTGACCCATCATCTTGGTACTTTACCTAATCAGAGAATAATAAACTTAGAGGGTCATCATAAAGGTATAAAAAAATTTTACCTTTGTCACCAGAAAACCATTTTGGCGAATACTGGTTGAACCATGATCTTGTTTGGCTGACAGTAGTAGATCACTGATTCTCTCCAAAAACACCGAGTTTAAAATATCAACTCTTCGATTTTTCATTTTAGTATTTCCACCAGAATTTTTTTCCAAAAACTCCGGCAAAAAAGATGTTGACCGGTTTTCGATGAAATACCGATGTTCTTTTCTAATAAAGCATGTAGTAGGAGAATGAAGTTACAATAATTAACGAAGGTCGTTTGTACCATAATATTACTAAAATCTGTACTTTTTTTTTGATCCTCCCATTATTTTTGCCAAGAACTTTGCCTGGGTCGAAGTTTTTTTGTAAACTACTGAACTGTGAAAGATCCGAGCAAACACTTTGTAGGAACCGAAATTCATTTCTTAGTTTCGTTATGCTTTTACCGTGCTTTTACCTTCATAGCAGACATGTGTTTTCCGACGTAAATAAACTCATGCATTTGGCCGTTTCAAGGATTCTTTGCTCACAGCCATCTAGCGTTGAGTTGTAAAGGTTATAAGCTTGAAAAGTGCTATAGCCTATAGGCCGACTCTGCTATAGCATTGAGCGTTATCAGAAATAAAATGTCAATTCTTTAAAATGTTGTTCTTTAAGAGGCATTACGGTGTATTGGTTGGAAGTGGAATGTCCCGTTTTCATTTTTTAGATACTGTTAGAAATCAGGAACTGATTGAAGCTTGCTGATTTTAAATTGCCAGATGATGTTCTTGCAGTCACAAGATGGTAGCATGCTTGAAAAAGATCTATTTAAGGGCGCATGCGCTTATAGCGCGTATTCGATAGTCGAACTCGTTCATGGTCGAAGCTCGAAGCACTCCATGTGGAATACCTGTAAAAAAAAGCCACGCCCCCGTCAGCTTTTGTAACACACAGCTTTCGTAAGACAGATATTTTTAGCTTACTCCCTACGATTGATGCACTGCACTATGCACTGCTAGCAAAAACGCTATCCTCTCCCTATTAAGAATCGCATCCTGTTCTTTAAGACGTAGTTTGTGTTCACGTTTGAGTTTCACAGGTAGGTAACCCGGCAACAGAATCGCATTTTAGTCGTCAAGAATGATGCAACTTGGACGACTTGAGGCTGGAAGTGGAAGACATAGGCATTTAAGGTTAAACGGTTTAAATTCACATAATCTTCATGTTCGCATGGTGCTCGAATGTCGTAAGTAAAAAAATAACACATCGTAATTTGTTTTACTTTACATTTTAATCCAACGTTTATTAAGTTTTTATATCTAAATGTAAAATGTGTTTGTGTAGCTTCGGCCTAATCGATATTCTTCTCTTTAAAAAATGGGAGAAGAAGAGAGTGGAACCGAGCGGCTGACGGCTGTTGCACTGTGGTACCACACCGATAGAAGGCGTGCAGTACCCTATGTAGTATGTACTACTCCGTGAGGCCGTGACGCAGAAGAGTGTTGTTTATCCTAGGTTTACTTAACGAGCCAGAGTAAAGTGCGGACTGTGGACTGCGGACTGTGGACTGTGGCCAACGGCGGACTGTTCTAGACGTCTAGCCGCGCTTTGGCTCAGAAAATTTTGCAGCAGTCCGCCGTGTCCCCATATAGGAGAACGGTCCTGGACAGTCCACAGTCCGCGTATTATACGGGGATGAAGCCAATAAGCCACCTGAACCGTGTTTATTTCCGAATTGCCTGCTTGCCTCTTAAGTGTCATGAATTGCACCTTTCTCTACCCTACAACACACTGCATGTGATAAACGTTTCAAATGCACTTGGAAATGCCACAAGTGAGTTTTATTTAAAAAATTTTTCTTTTATTGTAAAAAATCTCTACCCTAACAATTTACCCTGTAATAAAAACTGCCCTTTAACTATTACCGTATCCTTGATATTTTTTCAATAAAGCATGTTGACTTCGAATTAAAATTTTTGTTTTTGTTTTTTGTAGATTTAATACCGATTTAAAAGGTAGTGAATTTTTTGGCAGTTGGAATCCACGGAGGCATGAGGTAACGGGTATTGTAATGCAATTTACCCTGCCCAGTCCGTCCTCTAGCACTGTACTTCATTTTACTCATGTTTTATTCGTATTTTCTTTATACTTATTATTTTTATTCGCAAAAAATCTGCAACATTTTTTCGGCCAGTGAGCAGCTAAAAGTGTACAGTTTGCCCAGTCCGTAGTCCGCATTTTTCTTTGGCCCATCAACATCAGTAGGCCAACACCCTTGTGGCTCGCGCGTCATATGGATGCTACACTTTTTTTTTCTAGCAGTCTGCTACAAAAGCGCAACAGCCGCTGAATGAAATGCAGTGATTTTACTAACTAAAAATTATCTATGAATACAGAAACCGCAGAAACAAAGTCCAGCATAATTATATCTTACAATCGATCATGGCACTATGCCTGGTACCATGACCAAGGCCTGGTAGGTTGAAATTTGCTTGATAACGTCAGAAAATTTGTTTGACAAACGTTGAAAGTCAAACGCTCGAGTTAATAAGGTTGAAAGCCGGTTGGTTGGTGATAAGTTGATTTCTTGCAAATAGACATAATCGCAATTTATGTTTTTGAGTATTTGAAAAGGTTCTGATTGGATTTTTACCCAGCTGTTAACTGGGGAAGATCTGGTAGTAGGTATAATGTAGATTTCCAACAAAGTAAGTCAGCCTTGTATGCATGGCAAAACCCAATAAGTCAAAAAGTTGTTTTTTTTTTTAGTTGTATATTTTAGTATTTTGAACAATTACTGTGTCACTCTTTTGACAGTTGGATCTACAATTTCATAAACAGAAATAGCCCTAGAATAGTTGACTTCTAAAAACATTAACTTTATCACTTTCCATCATGTTCTTTTCATCTTTTTTCTCTGAGTATAGATGCTAACATTTCTGTTGAATTTTAAATTGGAAATCGTCATCGAAGTTAGCTCTAATTACCTGTTATTTGCTTGCAAATACCGCTTTGCTAAGAAATATGTCAAAATTTATAAGGTATTTCACCATCTTTAATAAGTGTACCAACAAAAAGTTTTACGTTTTCATGTTTATTTGTGTTGTATTGATAAAATAATCGAAATGAATCGAAGATACTAATGGAGGTTAAGTGGAAACAAAAATCGACATTCGATGGAAGACGACCGAAGGTTTCCCGCATCTTTTATTTTCTCCCATATTATGATATTTTTACAAAAAAAAAAAAAAATAATAAGTGATATCTTGGGACTTTTTTTCTGTGGCCCTGTTTCCTCTTGACTTGTGATATGCCCGGAGCGGGTCCTCTCATCCTGTTACTTTTGATAGCAGCAAAGGTTGTGAATGCGCTGTCCGGAAGGGGTACGTGGGGGTCCTCAAGTTCTACAATATCATTGAGGGGCGAAGAGGCTACCCACAAATCCGAATTAACAGTTAATCGCTCAGGTAAAACTTGTCCGAATCATCATCTTCACCCTTTTCCGGCTTCTCTTAGCCACTCGCTAGGTAATCTTCCCCGGGATTCAATTGAGGCAGGGTGTTGTACCCTGCCTTGGTGGAACGCTGATTTTGAAACGAATAATGCAATGCAGGAACATCTGGCAAATGCCAGTGTTTATAAGCGTTTATATTTATAACTTATTTCTTATTTGGAAACGTCCCCTCAACCTTCGGCGTCTCTCGCCGACGCTCTACCACTTAACCATGTGTCATATAATTAGCTATTTTTCTTGTTTCTTAAGGGAAGTCTATTTACACTAGTAATAATATTGTAATGTGGTTCAATGTAAATTATAATTTCCCTCCTCACACTGTCCACAATGAATGAAACTTATTTCACTCATTACCGCTCTCATAGTTTCTACTTATCTCATGAGACTCGACCCTTAAACCGTCGGCATAATATGCCGATCACGTGCCGTAAACAGAACTTTTTTACGAGCAAATTAATTCAAATGTTGGCCGGTAACACCATATATTAATATGGATACACAGTGGTCATTTCGCGAGTGTGAAATATATCGAAATGAATCTTTACTACGGAAGTGCGGACTTCGTAAGTGCGGGAAGAAAGTACATTGGGGATTCAATTTGGCCAGTGCATACTGTAGTATTTGAATACTAGTCAGCTATTTTCTGTCCACATACTACCTCTGCCGAAATCAGCTTCTGAAATTACCGTGTGCTTAATTTCTTAAATCAACTTCATTAGTCTACATAATTCTCAGAAAACCGATCTTAGTTTCATCCATTTTGTTCTGGCAAAGCGAACCACAAGGTTCCAAGAATACTTTTTTCATGAACATTTAGTTAGAGTAGTCTTGCGGAACGAAGACAACTCAATTTTCAAGAACAAAACTTTGGCAAGAGTAAAAGAAAAATTATAATTAATAATGGTGTTGTAGGTGACGTGAATTTATAAGATGAGTTGAGATTTAAGGCATGGGTTTGAATACGCAAAAAGTGGGATCTATACGTACGGTGTTTTGCATAAATCAACTTATAGTCGTACAATTTCGGCCTTAATTTGAACCGATGAGGCTTCACCAGTGATTTGAAGACGGGAATACGTTCCACCACAGAAACCTTTCACAGCTCGTTCCATATTGACAACCACACAGCCGCTAACGTTCTACGAAGAATTTCAAATGGCATGTTTAGAGTTGATACCACAAATTTGACTAAATAATAAGCGTACCTTTATAAAATGACGTAGATCTGAAGGGACAAATAACAAATGGGGCGTGAAACTAAGTTTGCAATGATCTTCTGCCTGTTCCAAATCGATACTCATTTCCTCTGATGGTGGATTCAATGGATAAAATGACTGTTGACTAAATAGATGAGACACCAACCGTCCTAGACGATCTGAGCCGTGAGGCGTACTATCAAGAATAAAAGATAGTTCAATTGATGTGTTTGCATAACCTAAATGTTAACCCTTACACAGCTATTTCTTCTTTGCTAAGATGAAACAGAATATCAGTTGAGGTCAATGCGATGAAAACACCGTTGACGTTTAAGATACAGGGATCCGAGAAAAAGCTGAAATTTGGTGCTTTGTTTTCTTGCGGGAAAGGTGGAGTCGGATAGACTGCTCTATAGTGCACATCTCGCCATGACGGTATAATGCAAACCTGTACAGAACTGGTTTAACCGGCTGGATATTATTCTTTTAGCTGGTAAAAAATTAATATAATAATAATACTTAATGATTTTTGACTGAAGTTCTCTCATGACGATATCGAATTGTTCTTGGTAGGTATAATCAAGATCGCCACACTCCACTTTTTTGTTTTTTACGTCTACAAACGGACCCATAATGATAACTATATGTGGGAGAAGAGTATTAACTTGCTGGATGAATTCAACAAGTGGCGCAAATTCCAAGTCGTCGGGTAGCGTAAAGGGTCCACATGCCACCATCATATTCAGAGGACCTAAAGACAAACATTTTTATTGTTCTACGCAAAAGAATAAAATAGAGAGGTATGATTGGTTATACCGCTACCTTCAATGGAAACATCGGTTTTGAAGACTGGGTTGATTGGTGGAGTGGTTACAGAGGTAACAACCATCTTCTTTCCAGTTGGATTGCTACCCTCTACAGCTATCACTTGCCCCGGAAAAAAGGAAAACTCTTTGAGCTGTGAGACATCAAGCGGGACGCTCTGCCCAGAAGATGTATTTCTGGTTCCTTCGAGCAATAACGAAGACGTATTTAACCGAGAGCCACTGGTAGCATCACAGCAAATGCGGCCCACAGTATGGAATGTTTCCTGAAACGGTAATTTAATTCACCAATAAATAAAATTGGTCACCGAGAATAAAATGACTAAATACAATTACCGATTTCAATACACAGTTAGGCTCGAAATCGTCTATTCCGAGTTTCTTTTTCATTAAATCTCCCAAATCGTTAATTTGTTCTTCTAGAACCTCGAACTTGTCTCTTAGGCGGCTGAACATGTAATTGTACTTCGTGGTTAGCTTCGTCTCGGCTGTGCCGTGCAGTTGAATATCTGGTTCCCATGATTCGTTGGATCTGGTCCAGTTAATCGCTGCGTCATCAGCTGGGTATTTAACAACAACTTCACCAGCGTTGTTACGCGACGAAAATTTGCTGGATGTACCAGGCCTATTGTAATATACATTGCAAAGATAGAATGATGATCTAGAATGAAGATCTAGCAGAGCCCAACTACTCGGTTCACTACTATTTCGCAACGGTCGATGAACTTATTCATTTCGACCAGTGAAACATCTCTTTTCTTTGCCCTTTTTTTTCATACGTTGGGCTCATGAGAAGATAATAAAACCTTAATTACGTAGATGGCGAGAATGCAGAGGGAGTGTGCACTGAGTACGTCTGACCCAATCCTGCCAACCGCTTGTTCTGAGGGGTTCCTTCCAATCCGCTGGTCCGCTTGGCTCCAACCGACGACTGTCAAAAATTGAAAATTCGACAATTTGTTAAGCAAATAAATGGTTTCATTATAGATTTTCGACACAATTTATTGAACGACATTTTGGAATTATCATGCAAGAATTTTCAAGAAACGATTTTGGTAATGTAGAACGATTGGGTCCCTTTAGATGAGTATGGATCTAGTCATGAACAAACGGGCAGAAAACACATGCACTAGAAACAGACCCACCTAGAGAGCGACCAACCCTCGCCGTTGGAATTTCCAATCGATCAACAATTTGAAAAAAAAAAACCTGTCATTGCTGTAGAATTACACTGAAAAAGAAATGACAATCATCGTTACATGGAGGGAACATTCGCTCACATTTCCGTTTCCGGTTTTTATTTTACGTTGTGTAGGGAAAACTCCCAATTGTTCAAGAGTGGGGAGGAGGGGTGGGTTTCCCGCGCGGAAAAATTCCATCGTCATCCCCTCTCTTAGTTGTTCATTGAATAAAAGTAACGCCTAGGTCGATGGAATTGCATCGCATCAGACGAATTTGAATAAACAACCACAAAACTGTTGACACAAAATCAAAGCAAACAGTTATTTCAAACTTAGCACGGGGTGAAACGATGCTTGCCCCAATCTCGTCTGGTGAGTATGGATCTAGTCATGTGCACTCGGAAATCAAAGCCGATAAAAGCCATGTCACGAGAACCATATCCACCGAACGAAGCTGGGTTAAATAAAAGCCACTACAATTGACAAAAATACAAACATAAAGATTAATTGAGCGACACCGAGTAATGGCGACTGAGACGCGCGTCTCCTGAAGAAAGAAAAATGCTTCCCTCTTCCAGGTTGTGTGCGGGTGTGTGTACAGGTGAGGAAGAAAAGAGGGAGAGATCGAGTCAAAGAGAGAGGTAGAGTGGAATGGGAAAACGACCGTTGTAGCTCGAGGCGAAGTCCCTGGGAAAGCGCAAGAAAAAGGGAGGGACCAAGCAAGTAACACTCTCCAACAATGGAAAACTTGGTAAAACCAAAAAGACTGTTGATCAAGATCGTCTAGACTCGATGTTTCACCTGGCTTAAACGGATTAATAAACACAAGGATTTGAACAATTTGTTGGATTGTTTGGAAAACTACGAAGATTACAGTGATTCGAAGGCTTAGACTGCGCACTAACTTTCTGGTTTTAGAGAACTAACACAGAAATACATACGTCGACAAGAGAGCGAAGAACGCGTATGTGTGCGCGCTCGTTGGGGAGGTGGGTGAATGAGGTGGAGGGGTTCGTTACACACCAAAGGCTATATACACGCACGCAGAAAGGTAGGTAAGAAGCCTCTTCTTACCTATAAAATTCCTATCTACCAATAGCAGGAGAGTTCTTTCCCCCTCCCCATACTCTTGAAGCAACAGTGGAGGGACACGAGAACCACCATCTCCACCCATTTCAGATTCTTTGTCAAGTATTCTATATTTTAAACTTGAAGGTTCCGTACAGCCATTTGCATGAAACCTCATCAGGATAGAGACTTTACTATGTATCGGTAAAACATTTCCCATCTTCTTGATTAGTTTTTCTCGACAACCGATTCGAAAATAGAGGGTACTGAACAAAAAGAACGAGGGAAATGCATAAACGGCCGCAGCCGTGTCAGCAGGTAGATGTGTACAGAGGTTCCGATATGGCCAAGGGCGACACACGAACGGTGGAGGGGAATATTTGACCTTGAAAAAGGCGCCACGATGCTTTGTGAGCCAGGTAGTTTTTGAGAGGCGCTTTTTTTCAACCTTGTACTTTGTACACAATCCATCTCCCAAGATTCTTAGTAGACTACAAACAAACAAAAAATTTTTTTTTACCTTTCTTACAGGTGTTCCATAACCTACTAGAAGTTCATCATCTTCTGTTCTGGAATGAATAAATCAAAATGCCATCAAGATTATTAGATTATTGGGAATATATACAATGGATATTACATTTGAGTGATGGTAGTGATGTTGTGAATTATTGGAGATTCACTTAGAGGCTCGCTCTTTACTTTTGTTTTGGCAGATAACTCTTTAGCAAGGTCTTTTTCAAACATGATCAGATTTTCCAACGATGGTACTTCATCATTTAGTTTAGTAGCTGTGTACCCAATCCAATGATTTACTAGGGTGTCAGGGGTGATGCTGTACTTTTTCAGCAGTTCTATACCTAAAAGGTAATTAATGATGAAGAGATATAACATTAAACAAGCACAACTTCTTTAAAAATCCTATTCAATGGGTTATATCCATGCTACCAGATTAAACGTTTGTTTGAAGCATGCTCTGCCCTTTGCATTCACAATTAACAAAATAACTCAGTCGCCATAGTACAGAAACCTCTACAGCGACAGGAAACTTAAACTGGATTAAATTTTAACATTTTCTGAAATGCGATAGCCTAAAAGTTAACTTACATTTTTCCAATACTTTTTTATTAGGGGTTAGGCCAAATTCTTCAAACTCATTCAACAAGTGTTCCTCCATTTTTCGCGCAGACGCAAATGCCCTATGTCGACCAATATCGTTTGGTTTTAGGAATTCTCGGAGTGTGTGGTTTGGTGGCAGGGCTGTAAGCTGGCGTCACTGGCGCCAAAAATGCGCCAATCTTTTGTTTCCAAAAAAACCAGTTGTAGCCTCTTATAGTTTTCAAGTATATCATTAAATTTCACAAATAAACGAAAATATATATAAGAGAAAATAAATTTATTCTAAAAATAATACAGTTAACTTTTTTAATTTCTGCAAATAAAAATAAGTTATCGAAACATTACTCAAAAACATTCACGATATCGACTATCGTCGGAATCGATTATTAAGAAAAACCGGTGGCACCGTCAGTCTGACGGTGCTCCAATGACATATTGGGCCATGCACCGTCAGGCCACTAGGGGAACTGACGGTTCGTATCATAGTTCGTATCACCGTAGCCTGACAGTGACCCAAATTCTGACGGGTATATCCATACCCCTATACATATTTCGTTTCATCCTCAACCGCCTGATGCGCTGTCGTCTGACGGTGCTCTGTGGACTTACGTGTAACTTATTTAATTGTTTTCGCACATACGCGATACGCCGTATAGGATAAAACTACACTATTGAAATTTTGTCTGCTAACTCAGTTGAACACAAAAAGTCCCAGCAAAAAAAGGCTTGCGGGCGTACACAGCCAGCAAGCAAAAAGAGTTTCCCTATCGCTAGGGAAGCTCCGGCTTGAACCATTACATGTTACATCAAGTGGACTATGGGTATAGCAACCGTCAGAATTTAGCGCACCGTCAGACTGCAGCGCACCAGGCGGCTGACGGTGATAAGAAAGCCAAATGGGGGGGGGGGGGGGGAAATTGGGGAAATCGGGGAATGCTCAGTTAGAGTGGCCAAACTGGTTTCGGGCGTATATACAATTATACGTATAAAGGCTTGAAATCAAACAAAGTAAAGGTTACAAAATTAATCCTGACCAATTTTATGCTATTCATTTATTTCTGAAAATAAAAAAAAGTCATGGAAATATTACTCAAAAACATTCACGATATCGACTAGTTAACGATATCGACTATCGCCGGAATCGATTATTAAGAAAAACCGGTGGCGTTTGTTATCTACCAATGTTTATGTATTGACTTAGCTTTTCTTTCTAATTCTTGAGCAAGCCGAGGAATTTTGATTCAAATAAGAATACTGGAATTCTTCGTGAAATTTTATATATAAACGCATTGACCAAATATTTACAAGTAATCTCCAATTGTTGAACCATAGTTTCATTGTTAGTGGCCTAGTAGTTAGTGGACATTCAAAGGTACAATTTATTGTTAAATACCGATATTTTGTATGTTCAGGTACAGATCTCAAGACGCATTTGAAATTTTGACTATTTACAATGGAAGTTAAGGATGAAATGCTTACTCAAGATGAAACTGAGGACCAAATACAAGCTGATCAGGAACAAAGTTTTGAAGAAATGAATGAAGATGAAACAATAGAAGATAGCCAACTGGATGACCAGTGTGATGTGTCACAGGATCTATCCCTTGCCAGTCACAGCTCCCACGATTGTACAAATGATTTGAACACACTTGATTCAAACAATGTAGATAGATCGACAACCTCCATTACTCCAGGAGCAGATGAAGAAGAAAACATTGATGGTGGTGTGGGTAGACGCAAATATAAGCGTAAAGTGTATGATCTGAATGCTACTAGAGAGAAACTCCCACGTCGTGCAAAAGATGTGCCATTTGAATCTGATCCTGATTTTGTTAAAGTTCCACCACCAGCTCAGCAAGTTAGAGGAAGAGGGAGAGGACGTGGCCGGAAGAAACTTCTGGATGTCGATACGTTCGACAGCAATGTACAAACAGCTGAAGATAATACTGAGCCTGTATTCAATACCCCTACCAGAGGTCGTGGACGAGGGCGAGGACGAGGTGGTGGACGAACACCCAAAATCAAAACTCCTCGTGGAGCTGCTCGACCAAGGCTCCCAAAATTTCAGGTTTTGGAAGAAGATACTAGAATGAGTGTAGAAAATTCATTTGGGGGATCTGCAACATTCAGTACACCCGTACAGGGGCAGGTTATTAGTGAGTCTCCTTGGAAAACGTTAGGCACTCCAAACGTTAAGAAGAAGTTGGGCAGTCGGGAAATCTTTGACGCAAGCTCTCAAGCACCGATTACCGCTGCACAACTAGTAGAGTACGCTTGGCCGTGTGATGACACGAACGCAGAACTATGGATGGTACAAGAACAGGTGATCTCCTATTTGTCCATTAAAGGTAATTTCAAAAGGAAGTATCCGGACATGAAGCGTCGAGCGGTGGAAATGGTGGAACGCGATTGGCTTCGAGAACGAAATGTAGTTAATGAAACACAAGCTAACCTTGGACTGACAGCTTTGTTGAGCTGCGAGGTGCTTGATCTTTTCTTCAACGCGTTTCCTGACAAATACGAAGAATACTTGGCTGCCCAAAGTGAAAAGAAAGAACAAGCGTATAAATCGAAGACCAAAGGAGTGACTGCCGTTGCCACTCCTGCTGCTCCAGCAGAAAAAAAGCCATTTGACCCGCGACTGCGAGCTATCAAGGCTGCGGCCAAATGGAACGTTATGTTCAATAAAGAACGTGTGGAAGAGCGCCTTCATTGCCTGGACTTACAGACATTCACAGTGCAAATCCCGAGACGACCGACTGTGCTTAAACCAATCTCCGCCCCATCGGATCCTTACCCCGTCGCAGTGATTCCTGGGCAATTCTCATCCTTTTTCAAAACTTATAGCCCTTACCAGCTCAACTGTTTACCAATAGGTACAGTAATGAGAGGACCATTAGTTGACCAGCCTGTCAATACTCAGAGGCGGAAAAGGCGGCCGACAAATAGCTCTTCCACGAGAGCCGACTCCGCTATTGCAAGTCAGACGGAATCTGATGATAGTAGTTCCTCTTCAGATGACTCAAGGTATTTCCATTCATTTCGTATCATTGTTAGCCTTGAATTAACATTATGGATGTCTAGCTCGGATTCTAGCGATGAGGACAGTTCCAGCTCGAGCCCAGATGACGACGGAGAATCGGATGACGAAGATCGCCCGCATTACGCCGGACAGCCAGGCATATGTAAGCTTTGCCGAGGAGATAGACGGCAAAATAAGTCTGGTCGTCCTGAGCCACTCGTCCGTTGTGCTAAATGCCAAGCCGATGGTGTGTAATTTCGTATTTTTTACGTTTCTTTTGATTCATTCTTAACAACCATTAATATTTTAGGTCATCTAAGTTGCTGGAATTTGGACATTAATATGATGCCACAAGTAGCAGCATATTCATGGGAATGTAACGGTACGTTAAGAAGTTGTTATGTTTCGTATAGATATTGAAGCAACTTCTTAAATCTTTCATAGATTGCAAGACTTGTGATCAATGCCACGATCCAGCTGATGAGGAGAAAATGTTGTTCTGCGACTTTTGTGATCGAGGCTACCATACATATTGCGTTGGATTGCGCAGTATACCCGAGGGACGGTGGAATTGCCCGTTCCGTTCATGTACTGAAAAAGCCCAAGCCAAATTGAAGAAAAAATGAAAAAAAAAAGAAAAAACTATAATTGTTTAAAAAATAAAAAAAAAATAACGCAAAAAATTAAAATATTGACTGTCGCCGTGAAAAATTTTCTTTTGAAATAAATGCTAGTAGTCCACTTTGAAGGCTTTAAACGTTTATACCACAAATAAGGGCAGCGTGCTCTGGTTCTAATCCGCAAACAGGGATTAAGGTTGTCGCAATGGACTCAGGAACTATGTTGCTTAACATTTCTGATTGGAAATCATTGCCGCTCTTATAAAAGATTCTAAGCGCATGATTTTGGCCCAGCTGTTGGGCAAGTCTCTGGTACAGTGTACTCCATTCTTTCGTGTCGGCGGGAATGTTACCTAGAAATAGACGATTTAGTTAAATAATACACATACAAACAGAAAAAAATTATGATATGCGCACTTAATTGACATAAAAGAGCGGTCGCTTCACCACATTTCGTCACGTAAACATGTCCGGCTTGCTTCGATGGCGACACCATTACCGTTAGCTTCTCGGTTGATCCTTTAATCCTGTGAGTCCAGACTTGCCATTCAACCAACGCGTTCCTTGGTAAATTGCGAGTGACGACGAAAGCGATTGGCTGATCCGGGTCACCGCCGTACTCCGTCCATAGCATTTTAGCTACAGCAATATGAATTGCATCGCACACGAAGCACACGACCTTTGAAATTGCAGTAGCAGTAAACGATCAACATACTGTACAGAGGGCTGAATCGCAAAGCATACTTGTAACGCCTTAAAGAGAGAAACGTTTCCATCCATCACGCAGAGAACACGAGTCACATGGCGGAGGGCAAGGCGACATTCAGCAACGAAATTGGCAGGTTTCGGTAAACTCATTGAACCAGGTATAAGACCAATTTGTCCCGACATTGCGAGTAAGTCACCTGTCTACATGGGGGAAATATAAAAAACTAAGATGTTATTATTTAATGGTAGTAATCAGGATGAAGTAAACGTATACGTACTGCCACACATTGGCTGTACGGTCCAATGTTAGCTGGTGCCCAGTGAGAAATGCTTTGCACGTGTAGGGAACGTTTAAGATCGACGGACAAAGTTACCGTCGCTTCAATTACAGCATAGCAGGCGATAGGCACTTCTACACATACTCGAGCTGGTGGGTTCAAATCAAAGTATTGCCCATAGACGGTATTGATTCGAGGATAATCAGCCATGTCCCTTATGTACAAGCAAACAGATAAGACCGCTTTCATATTAGAGCCATGGTTTTCGATAATACCTAGAGTTTTTTTTTAAAGAAAACATGTAAAATGATAAGTTTAGAGCAATAAGAAGAATAGTTCTCAAACCTTGGAGAATATTCATCACGTTTTGAAAATCAGATTCCGAATCAACCACCAACCCGCTAATGAAGATAATGCCAGAATTGGTTTGACTACTTCCAAGGAATGGAACCACGTCAGCTTTCTTGAATACATGGTCAAGGGGCGAAGCCTCTTGAGATTTTTCGTCATCGTGACTATCTAATTCAAAGCGGCAAAAATCTTCAGGTTTTCGTATCAGATTAAGACCCAATGTCGAGGAGGGATCCTTAGAGATGAAAAATGTATAGTTAAGACTTATGGCAGCTCCGTAACTTCCTGTGTCAGCCAGTTTTCCATACCTTGTCGGCAAGCGAGAGCTTGGGGAATTTCAAGTAAGCTACTGGGGCAAAAGGATCCTTAGAATGTGGAACAATTTCTGATTCCTCTCTGTAACCATGAAGTAGTATGCAATTTAACCACACCACATTTTATAGTCACTACAAGACTTACACAACAATCATTTTTTTGAAGATGGGGCAATCCAGAGTAAGGGTTTCATACTCACCTCCCTCACCACACACATTCAAACCAAATTTTCCTTTCTACTTGACAAAAAATATTTTAGATTTCATGGACAACCATCTTTGTTGTGATTTAAAATGTAACAGGTGTAATACCAGCTCTGTCAGTTCATTCTGACATTGTTGGATGGATCTGCCAAGATGTTTTTTTGGATCAAGACCAAGAGCAGCAACTTTGATTAGTATGGCATTCATGCCACTTCCAATCATTTCTTCTAATAGTTCTTCTTGATCCCTCTGCCACAAATAGCTCAGTGATACTAATCCAAGTCTGCCACAGCTATCCAAGAAAAGATAGGAGAAAAAAATGAAACATAAAAAATACATTCATATATATTACACATGATATTATTAGACATTTTACACATTTTCAACCCGAACTCGTTGGTAGTTGGATAGAATGGCACCAACTGATACAGCTTCAACAGCTTTTGTCTCTTTAACATGAGAAAGAAGCCTGTACAGATCTTCCACTTCATCTTCAGGGCCACTAAATTTGTAGTCAGAACCTTGCTGGACACTTTTCCCCCTGATAGTTTCACGATACAACGGTATGCCTGTAGCTTCGGAATAAAGGGCTATGGCATCATGTCCCACTGTTTGATACATGTAGCTGTCCATCTCATCAACCGTTGCAGTATTATAACCACAGTCATTGTTATTAGGTGGATGGAGATTTGCAAGAGCTACTATTTCATGACCAGCAGCTATGCATTGCAAAATATTGTAACAACTATCTTTCCCTCCACTAATTAATGCAACTGTTCGCATGATTTCACACGTGAAAAAATGACTGTCGTAAACGTGCTTGTTACATTTACATTCGCCGCATGCGAAAAGGAAACAAAACATGAAAGCAGACGACAGTTAATGAAGATTTCTCAAAGCATGGGCGGCCCATGCGGCCATGCCTGCCCATGCTTTGAGAAATAAAGAAATCCAGACATGAAAAAATAAAATTATTTTTACATGAGAGGCTGTATGCAAAAAAAACGCTCGTATTAGACGAATGATTTTTTAAAATCTAAGCTCCAAAAACTAATAACTGTGAATTCCAATCCTAGTGCAATGTACTGTACGTATACGAGGTAAAGCAAGAGTGTGCGTCTATTTAACACTACAAAACCGATGGCAATAAAGAATATGAGTGAATTGGCGTATCGGAACCTTTTTTGTCTGTCAGTATCTGTCAGGTTACCTCAGTATTTTGATCTACATACTAGATTCTAGAATTGGAAGCAACTCTGTTGGAAGACTGTGACCAGAGATAAGACAGACTTGCCTGAGCCTCATGTTGACCCAACTGAACAGTAGAGAATAATTTTCGAAGAATGTGACGTTTCATTATAAAAATTAACCGTTTACCATTTCATACTTTACTGTTTTAATATCGCTTCATAAGTGTTTTCGTTCGACAATTAGGAAAATGTGCCATCCGGCAACAAAGCACGCCTCACGGACGATTCATTCATGAAATGATGTCAAACGAGAAAATATATTGCAATTTGAAATACTTAAAAACCTCTTGAACCTGCATAAAAGAAGTAAAAAATACTACCGAATGGCATCTCTCAATTTATTTTATTTTTGTGCAAAGTAAGGAATGTTTTTACGTTGAAATAAAAATGTTGTATTTCGAGCAAGTGAAGCGACATTTAACTGTAACCATAGAGAACTTGTAAACGAATGGGTTCCCATGGTAAAAGAACAAATTCAAACTGGAAAAACGGAGGCGTGGCCTGTGTGCTGAGTCTTTCACTTTTGACTAGAATTCCCTGGGCTATAGCACCCTCAAGAGGAGCACTCCCTGAACCTTTGATAAAACTAGCCAATAAAAAAGCCTGAAATCAAGTAGAGCGCACAACAGGCTCCGCCTCTATTGCTTCGTCACAAATATCACCTTTTGCTGTGAGGCCAAGCTCCTACTCTCGCTCTCGGTGCAGAAGCATTCATGTCATACGTGAGAAGGCGCGGAGCAGACGCCGTTTGCTTTTGCTTTTTTTGTGTTGAAATATTTTTCAAAAGGGCCAAAATCACAATTTGAATATTTCGGGTCACAAGCGGTCCGATCTGCTTCGAAATTGAAGGATGGTAAGGGTCTATGAAGACTTTAATAAAACTTTAATGAAGGAAAACATCTTAAATTTTCTAAGGTTTCGGCTGAGACTGAGGGGCGAGCTATTGGCAATAAGCGATCTAGAGGAGCCAGCCCCAATAACGGACACTATTCGGGGGAGAGTGAAGAAGACGAACGCGAAGGAGGAAGTAATGATATTTATTTATAACACAGTTTTATGCCATAAAATTAACTACTTGCATGTTTTGAAAAAATCCTTTTAATATTTAATATTAAACAATTATCTGAATTTTTGTGTGAATATTATTTGACAGATGGAGGAATGCGTGTTGGCAGAGATTATCAGGCCCAGATACCACTACTGACACCAATAGCTGGTAGTGTAACTTCAGATGTTTGCAATAATTTCATTAACTCATAGTTGAATTGGTTAGATCGAAAACCTGATCAGTATTCTGAACGAGCCCTTTTGGTCTGGTCTCCAACCAATGATATTCTAGATTCAAAGTGTAAGTCTGAAAACTGTTTACTTCATGAATTTTTTGTTGAAAATTGGTGTTATTGAATTTTCATTAGTGGAAGATTATATAAGTGTGGCCAAAGAAAAGTATGGATACAACTCTGAGCAAGCTTTGGGGATGTTGTTTTGGCATAAGCATGATCTAGAAAAAGCCTTGATTGACCTTTCCAATTTTACTCCATTCCCTGATGAATGGTCTGTTGAGGACAAAGTTCTCTTTGAACAAGCTTTTCAGTTCCATGGCAAAAGCTTCCACAGAATAAGACAAATGGTAAGATAGGTTGATACTATTCTAACTTAGAACTCCTATTACATCTTTGGCCTCCCCGTCGCAGTTACCAGACAAGTCAATCGCCGCTTTAGTTCGTTATTACTATTCCTGGAAAAAAACCAGGGCACGCAGTAGTTTGATGGATCGTCAAGTGCGTCGGATGGTTACCCAAAGAACTGGTGAAGATTCCAACAATGTTGAAGCTATTGAACCCGTTGCAGCCGTCGCTGTTCCAAGTGACAGCGATGAAGACCGGAATGATAACGTAATTTCATTACATGATTTTTACTTCTTTGTAAAATTGTTAATCATTTTTTAAAACAAATTTTTTATTTTTATTTTGCAGAAGGACGGGGATTCTGCCAAAAGCTTATGCCTGAATTGTGGAATAAATTGTAGTCAACTTCAAGCTACTGCCAAAGGAGCGCTGTGTGCAACCTGTGCTAATCACCTCAAGTAGGTTTTAAACTTGCGTGCTCATCGATTGTTTTCAAAACTAAAGTTCTCTTTCGCGAAGGCGTACGGGTGTGATGCGTCCCACTACTGGACCCATTCGTCGCGATAAGCCTGCAGGATTGACTTCGTCAGGTTAGCTTTTTCTTTACAAATCTTCAAAACAGTTACAGTAACTTGTTTGTAAAAAAAAAAAAAAAAAAGGTCGCCACAAAAGAAAGCCGCCTCGTGGAATGTATTTAGATCACGAAGATTTAATGACGTTTTGCGGAGAATCGGAAATCCAGAGCGATGCTGTTCTCAAAGGAATGGATGGCGAAATAGTTGCCCTCAAGCGATTAGTGAGCTATTTGTTTTCAGTTTGACGTTCGGATACATATTTTTAAAACACTAATTATGTTAAATAGGTACAGAAAAACAAACAGATACAGAGTGTTTTAACGAAGAGAGTAAGTGACGGTCTTTCTTCGTGGAAGCCACCAGACAACAGCGGTCGCATAAACGCTCGCTGGACAAATGAAGAACTTCTGATTGCAGTTCAAGGTTTGCCCATCATTACAAAAAAAAACAAGTAGTTTTTTAATTGAATTTTAAAAAATAATTTTTTTTTTTTATTTTGGAAACTAGGAGTCCGTAAATACGGCAAAGACTTTAAAGCTATTGCTGATGTCATTGGCACCAAGAATGAAGCCCACGTTCGCCTGTTTTTTATATCCTATCGTAAACGCTACAATCTTGATGCTGTCCTAAGGGAATATGAAGAAGAAAACGGACCTATTCCGGAAGACGAAAAGGTATTTGTTATTTTTGTAAATAAACTGCAAGAAAGTTTATAAGATATTATATTGCTAGATGGAATTGGAAATGTCGTCCGGTAGCGAGTCGGTCACACCTACAGGTAGAGGCTCGCCAGTCATGTCGGGCTCAACACCCCAAAAATCTAGCTCCAAATCTGTCACTGTCAGCGCTCCAGCTGCCTCGAAATAGTGAAATTGCTACACGAGCAACAATACGTTCTTTAATCCTCATCAATCAGCTGTAACTGTCCGTAGTTTTCGAAACCATTGTCTCGTCGGTGGATTTCAGCATTAAAATATTTTTTTCATTTTTAGAATCACAACTAGTTACAGAACTAAGACTTTTGTTGGCTTGGTTACATTCGCGTAGATCAATCTTGTGTCGATTTTTTACGACTTGAATAAACAATGTACTTGGCGTGTATTTGTCACCAGTACGTTGGGCTTACTGAATTACGATCGACAATGAGGATGAGTTTTTTAAATTATTTACAAGCATACCACGAAAGCATAACACTGTAACGCGTCAGAGTGGATCTGCAATTAATAAATCAGACAATATTATGATTTAGGCGATTTTTTTTTCTTTAACATAAATAAAAATAGTTTAAGGGCTATTACTTACAATCTTTACGATTTGTTGCGGTAAGGGCTTTGCGGATCAAGGTCCAGTCTTCCATAATGTCTGCTTCACTTAACATATAAACGATATAAGGTCCTGTTACGGTAATTGGTTTTCGTCTTTTGTCTTTTTCTTTGAATTCTTTATCGTCGCTGCGGAATGGGCTAGATCCGAAACTGTGAAGTGACCGCGATTTCAAGAACGAATCACACTCCAGTAGTCCCACTTGATTTCTGTCTTCTTCCAAGCGGCGAATTTTTTCATTCAACGATTCTTTAATGGAGTCCATTAGAAGTGCTTTCCTGGACTGATTATTTTAAAAAATGTATAATTATCCAGGAACCAGAGTTATAGGATAGGTTAAACCTCTAGGGATTGTATACTAAAGGGCAACAAAAGACACTGTATAGGCAATTTCACATTTCATAGCATGCCACTTGCAACTGCCTACCTCGAAATCTTGTGTAGCAGCCACTTCTTCAGCTACTGCTTTATTTTTTATGTTTTCCAATCGCAGTTGTCGTAAAATACCAGCAACCTGTGTCCTGACAGCCACAGCCTCTCTCAGGTCAGCCAAAGGGCCAAGATACTCTGCAGCTTGCTCTGCCATAACTTCTTGCAGCTTGCTTTCTATTTGTGTGATTCTTTCTCGGTACAACCTATATAATTAGTTTTAAATGTTACAGCCAACACACACAATTTACACAGATAATAATGACTTACTGTTCTTTCAAAAAAGAGAATTGTTTTTCAAGATCAATCATGTCGTCAAGGCATTCACTTCTTCGGTTTTCACATTCATCTTCATCCATTTCTGAGCTGTCCTCAGAGCCAGAATCTTCACTGGAATCCCCATCGGAAGTGCCTCCTTTTTCGCTATCATGAGCAATCGACAAATGATCCATTTCTTCTTGCTCACCTTCTCCTTCGCTGTCGTCTTTGTCACGACCATGAGCATCATTGTGTGCTACTGGCATCTTTATTCAACTTTCAATCACACAAACACAACGATAATGAATTTTCGACCAAACTTAAAAAGAGATTGGTACAATTAGAACAGCGGTTCAAGGTAACTTTAAGGCAAACTTACTCCAACTTTACAAGAATTCCAACTGGAAAAAAATCGGACTGATCGTGATCGGGAAGAAAAGAATATGGATGTTGTGTATTTGTCTTTTCGACAAATATATCGGTTCTTCCTTCTTCGGTTGGAATAGATACTCAAAGTCTCAAACAAGAAACGAAGCGTCTCCAGCGGCTGGCACTGGAACTTGCAATATTAGAAGTTTCCCTTTTAATTTTTGCATTCGAAAAACGTCTATCAGCGAAGTTTTCATAAACAAATTTGTGATTGTAGAAAAAAGTTTTGAGAATGAAATAAAATAATTGTTAAAAAAATTACTATATTTCAGTTTTCGGTTTCGGTCTCGTTTAGCTGAGACCTGGCTTTTGCTACCGGAAGGTACTGGCGCGACACACAAAAAACGTGTTGCCATTAACACTTCGTTCATAATTTTTTTTTCAGCTGTTACATCTGTGCCTTTCCTTAGTAAACCCAATCTCAATACAGCCAACAAATATCCCTACTTCATTAATTATTTTGAGGTCGGCTACATCAAGGCCTTCAAATCGCTCCAACGTGACAGTACCAATGGCTACAAATATTTCAAATTCCTCTTAAGTTCTGCCATCATTCTTGGCCTTAGTAACTTGACTGACTGAGAGACCATTAACTGCTGCTTCGCAATTTGATGATGTAGTAACACTAACTAAGACGTAACTTGCTCCCGTGAAAGGAATCCACTTGAACTTGAACTATCAGTGAGTTGTTTGACCAAGTCCGAACACTCAAAGCCGATTAACTGTGGCTTTATTGTGCCTTATCCAAGGTTTTCAGGTATTTGTTGAGTGGGCATTTTGCGTTAACCCACAGCCCGCTTAGCTCAGTGGTAGAGCGCTAGTCTTGTAAACTAGCGGCCGTGAGTTCGATCCTCACAGCGGGCATGTAAACGATAACATTTTTTTTTGCTCATGGGTTTTCACAGCGAAGTGCTTCTTTCGCTTTATAGATGTCTTTTTCGGTCAGCTGATTTCGTCTGCTTTCATTCATTTACATTTAGAGACTACCAGTTAGTTAGAACTCCAATTACTTTTAGGCTTAATTATTCGATTCCAAATTAGAAATGGCTTCCCTTTTTACAAAAATTCAGTTAACAGCCTCGCTGGTTCGCACATTCTTGTTAAAATCTTTTTATCATTATTTAATAGAGTTTATTTTCTAGGTTTCACGACCGGCAACCGCCCTACTTCAGAAGCAAGGAGCCAACCAGGCACGAGCGTTCTCAGCGATTGTAAGCAACCAGTTTTATTTCGGCGATTTGTCTCTAACGATGCAATGTTGATATTTTGTTTAGCAAGCCCCAGTATCCAAGCCAGAAGGACGAACAAAATGTACCCTAATCCCAGGCGATGGAGTTGGTCCTGAATTGTTGTACTCTGTCCAAGAAGTATTTAAGGTAATCAATTTTCAGATTGGGTTTTTTAATGCAATGTTTTTTAATAATCAATATATTATTTACTTCAATCAGGCAGCTGGTGTCCCGGTTGATTTTGAACCAAAGTTCTTCAGTGAAGTCCAACCATTGATGAGTGTTTCATTGGAAGATGTTGCTGAATCTATTTCACACAATGGAATTTGCCTTAAAGGTATTTGATATATTACGAGCTTTCTTTTTCCAAGTATTACTATAAACTGTCTAAATAAAATTTTCTTCAGGTAGCCTGGCCACACCTGATTATAGTCATTCTGGAGACCTTCAATCTTTGAGCATGAAACTCCGCCGGAAGTTGGATCTTTATGCAAATGTAGTACACGTTAAATCGCTGCCAGGAGTAAGGGCACGCCATAATAACGTTGACATGATTATCATTCGCGAGGCTACCGAAGGCGAATATTCTTCTCTTGAACACGAAAGTGTACCAGTAAGTTTTTTCGTTTATCATTTTAGTCACGCATACGTTAACCACTCGTCGCCTTTGATTTCAGGGTGTAGTAGAATGTCTGAAAATTATTACGGCTGAAAAATCGCACCGCATAGCCAAATTTGCGTTCGATTACGCCACCAAGTTCGGTCGGAAGAAGGTGACCGCTGTGCACAAGGCTAATATTATGAAATTAGGCGATGGTCTCTTTCTCCGTTGTTGTCGAGAAGTAATACTTGCATAATCCGAAGAAGAACTTAACATAATCAATTTTTCCAAAATATCCTTTTGTCAAACTAGATTGCCGCTCTCTACCCAAAAATCAAATTTGAAGAAATGATTGTCGATAATACGACAATGCAATTGGTATCGAAACCTACCCAGTTTGACGTGATGGTCATGCCAAATCTTTATGGTGACATCATTGACAATTTGGCATCTGGCATTATTGGCGGTGCCGGTGTGGTAGCCGGGGCCTCTTATTCAGGCAACTGTGTCGTCTTTGAAATGGTGAGTGAACTTTATATTTTTAAGCTGTAATTTACCAAAGAAATTGTATACAAACACATCATTGCCTTTTTTTGTGTGTGTTTATTTAGGGTTCCAGCCACACGTTTTCTGAAGCTGTCGGTAAAAATGTTGCTAACCCGACGGCCATGTTGCTGTCATCATGTAATATGCTAAACCACGTCGGACTGGAATATTATGGCAACATGATTCAGAGCGCCGTGGAGCGAGTCCTTAAAGTGGGAAAGGTAAAGTTTGTCAACGTCGTTTTAATCTTTTTTTGAATTTATCAACGTCTTCAATCTGTTTGATTTTCTTGTACCTATTTGTGCCGTAATGTCCTCGTTTCGTGTAATTTTCATGTGTTGATTGATCATGTATGCTCTTAGATTCGAACTAAGGACATCGGTGGCCACTCATCTACCAACGAGTTTACCCTGGCAGTCATCAACAATCTTCGACACTGATCCAGTTACCCGAGTAGAGAGAGAGAAGAGGCTGAATGCCAAAAGCGACTGATCCCTCTTTCTATTTCAGATTGGCTTCGCGGCATCCTATCTCCCTCAGTTCTTCCCCTCTCGGAGACTCCTAGTTTAAATTAGACAAAGATTGTTCCATTCCCATTACCGTACTTACTATTGATCCGGTCCTTGGTTTCAGTCGTTGACTTTAATACACACACACACAGTGACACACAACCACCGAAAATCCCTTCGCAGTTCTCTCCATTTCGAGCGAATCTTTGAGATTGCATCGTGTGTGACGGAGGGATTTTCCCTCACGTCTCCCTTCGGGGTTTTTTTTTTGTGTGTTTTAGTTTTTAGTTGTTTGTTTTTGCTGTTTGTTAGCATTGCGGTTTGTCATCCACATGTGTATTTAACTCCTCAATTAATATAATAATCCAAGGTTTGCTTGTGTGTCTTATTCTTGTTGTCATTGCGCGTTAACGAAGGGGCAAAAAAAACATCCTGCAGTACTAACAGCCCGCAACATGAAACAAGGAAAGTTAAATAGAAAATTTAAACGTTTCAAAACAAAAGGATGTGATTCGTCGTTTACTGTGCCGTCACGAACAAAACTAGGAATATGAAAGCATTTTTATATTGTTTTCATTCCAAACCTTGTTATTGAAAAATACTTTTTATATGTTGTAACAAAAAATGATAAGAATGATTGTGTGTACGGAACGCCTTTGGACCAACCTTGAGATTGACAATCTCTGTTCTCTGGTTTACCAAATATTTCAATCTTTTTGTAGCGATCCTGCACTGCTGTTGAGCAACAATCTACCATCTAGTAACTCCGGCATCCGACTTTTTCACGAAAAATCCGGGATGTGGCTTAATGGCGATGGAGATCTCTATGGAATTATCGAAAGAAATGCTAAACCAGAGAGCAGGGGTTGTCTATGAGACTACGGGTCATACAGTGCTCCATAGTTTCTTTATTTCACGTATACCACGATTTTTCGTATTTAACGTTTATTTTGCGGCCTGTATGTATAGAGCATTAGTTGACATAATTTATACAATATATACTTTTGTGCGGATTTTTTAAATTTGGGTTACCGCCTTTGTAAAAAAAAAAACGATAAAATTGATACAATAGAAAATCGTTAGAAGATGATGCGATCGTCCTTCCAAAAATTCTAAACTCCAATCTTCTTGCCGATTGTTGCCGTCTTTCACTCTTCCTCCTACAGGAACGTAAGCGTTGTTCAGTTAACGCTAAAATTTAGTAGGGAGCGATGGTGCAGCGAAAGAGGATTCGACGAAATGCTCGTCGGAAGTCTTTGTTGAAAATGGTGTAAATGACCTGAAATCGGTCGGAGAAAAAGAGAGAAAAGAAAAGAAAATCAAGCACTTGCCCGATCAATACAACGTCATAAGGTTAAATTCACGTCTATTTTCGCAGGCAATGATTTGAGGATATATTTTTATTTTGCCTCTTTCTTCGATCGATTTACTTCCAGAACTCAGACAAGGTTTTCCCATCCTTATTTCATCTTGAATGGCTTACGGGATTGAGAGCCGAATTGATGTAGCCGAGCCAAAAAGCGAAGGCAAAGCCCCAGGGTTGAATGTTGCACGACGGGCAGACGGGTGCCAGTAAGTAGAGGAAAAAGAAGGGCAACCAACAGGCAATAAAAGCGCCCATGATCAGCCCCAGGATGAGCGTCGCTCGTTTTTCACGCTGACGGCTGATTCGCCTTCGTTCACGGGCTGGATCTTTTTCTCGAACTACCACTCGACCGGTGTCGATCACCTGTCAGCGTCGTTTTATGCAATAACGAAAAAAAAATGAGCAGAAGAGAACAAATTAATTCAATAAATAGAAACAGGAAGCGTGCATTACATTTTAAAATGTTGATGCTTGAACATAACGCCGTGCTATTCATGTTGCACGTATACAACTTTTTGCGCAGGTATATTTCTACAACAACCAGGTATAATAGATCGCAAAACTTTGGGTAAAAGTTTGAAAGTTCTTTGTTTGAACGGGCGTTCTTCAAAAAAGTTGCTTTCCTGTTTTTCCGATTTTTATTTTTATTTTTTAAAACTATTTTTTCGTGCAATAAATCTGTATGTGTGCGTTACCGGTCGGAAAGGTTAATGTTGGGTGTTCTATTTAACCTGCATTCGATCCAATATGAGGCCGATAACTTGAGTTTTTAGGTTCAACTGATCGCGTGGTTGTGGTGTAAATTATAAGATTGATTTCGCGATTTTTCCCGCACGTACTCGTATAGAAATCATTCACGAATTTATTACTTCAATGAATATAAATGGAGGAATTTCAATAAAATTTTTGCCTCACATTTGGATATCCGAGGTAGCGCTGTTGCTATAGAATTCTTCCTATTATTATGAAAAAAAAAAGGAAAATCACTGAAAAAAAGAATTTAAAATAAAACGAGGAAAACCATCAAAATATTCTAATCGACGCTATTTTTTTTTCTTCCTTCCTGAGTTGTGTGCAGGCCTTCTTCCTCTTTCTTATGTCCCGATCTTTTCATTTCTTGGATCTGCTGCCGGATTGTTCGTTATTGATCTTTTTCCTCGATGAAAACTCGAGGGTTCCGCACATAAACATAGGCGCACACATACGTAAACGTGAGTTACAGCAATGTGTTTTTTCGCATCTGTGCTGCCGCGAGAACGACAGCAAAAAATGATTACAAACGACCAAACGTGAAGGGCGAAAACGTTGCTTAAACTCTCCACGCCAGCATCGTACACCCGACATTCCGGCCTGGCAAGAGGAATTGTATAATTAAATACAACCGTTCAATATCTGTACAGATGAAGCAATCCTGTTTTGTTACGAAAGATCTCTCTTATTGAATGAACGATTTTCGTGTGACCCAACCGCGACGTCGGTAATAATAACAGCATTTTGTTTTTGTTGGGCTTATGTCTTTCACTCCATCACCGGGGGTTTCTTATGTGGAAAACGTACCGTCTTACATGACGGGGTTTATTGCTACGTGAAAAGAAACGTAACAGAGGGCACAATGGTTACTACATGCACTCTGAAAATGTTCTTCGACGATGTGTTTCCACATTATACTCTAAAGCCTATAGTGGAGGATTACATGATTGTATTTCTTTTCGGTTGTGTATGGAGAATCGGAAGATGCCTATAAATATTATCGCATGTAGAAGCTCATGGTTTCTTCGTTACATGGTACTAATAAATTATGCGAGAAGAAAGACGCAGTGCGATAATAGACAGCAAACAAATATTAAGAGAATGGTAGTCTGTGGGAAAACGTGGAGTAGACGCCTTCTGTTTTCTGCTTCAACTCGTAAATAAATCCATCTTAGCGTTATCTAAATGTCGGGATTGAGAGAGGAAGCTGTACGTGCTGCCTTCAACTCAATCTGCTGCCATCTAAGCGGTTAATTACTTCCACTTTCTGCAATAATGAACAGGTAAGATCTTCATCGTCGATTAGCCAGCTCCTGTCGAGCCTGTGGCTCTTGAGCGAAGCCCTGTAACAAATCCCGGGCTATTTAATGAACGTATCCAGTCGTATATGATAGACCAATTTAAACTGCACACACTAAGCAACGTTATGGTGCTCGATTTGCGTGGCCTAGATGTTTCGATAAAAAGACAGGACGCACGAGTAAATAGTTTTAGCTAATTTTTTTTTTCCCTTTACGTAGGCTAGTCAGTTCGTGGACTTGTTATTGCGTTACTCGGATTCCTATATTCCTGCGGGTTAATGCGGCCGCACGCGAAAAACAAAACAAAATAGCATTAGCTACGTCATCGCTCTCCGTCTGACAATAAAGCTGGGATTTTCCCCCAACAAGGAAGACGGCCTGTTATAATTGCCCAATCGTCAAGAGAAACATAGAAAATAAGCTTTCAGGCGAGCAGCTAAATAATTGCCAGCTTTGCAAAGTACAGACATCGTATAGCAAAGCCGTTCCACGAACTTGTGCTACGGCGATATTTCTCGGCTTAAAGAAATTGGTATAACTTTTATGTAATACAGAATTTTCGCAAAGCGCTCTTCGGGGAATCTGTTGCGGAACGTCAGCGTTATGCAAAACATTTGGGGAAACAATTTTCTGGTTTAGAATTTTGTTTGCGAAATTGAGCTTCTTTGCTTTTCAATAAAATTCAGGTTTTCGCCAAATACAAAAAATGCTGCCCTCAGACGATTCAATCTTTTTAGTTTCAAATGTTTTTGTGTGTTTTATTTTTTTCTGAAACAAAAAAAAAAAAAAAGAGGAAGTAAAAGGTTGAAGAGGAGTATTATTTACATATTTTAATCAAGCGGTGAATGAGGGCTTAACTTTCAATTTTTGAGCGTAACTGTCTGTATTTTTGGACACAACAATTATTAAAAAGCTTGTAGTCTAATCTCTTATTCTTTGCATATTTTCTTAGGTTGCTTACACAAAGTCTATTAAGTTGCAAAAAAAATTGTTTTGTTTGTGTATTTCAATATGCATTTCATTCCAATTTGGAGAGAATGTATAGAGCGTATTTCTGAAAAGTTTACCTTTTGGTTGCCATCGTATTTTGTCGTTTTCATTCGAAATTACTATTCTACGGCACAAAAAAAAACGTTTAATCAAAGCATTTTATCATCGCAGAAACTGTGCGTCTTGCGCGAATAAAAAAGGAAACACGTTAATAGAAAGAGTTGGCTGGTGCAAGCCCCCTTATATAAGTCTACACAGCGTCGTTAATGCGGTAAACGGAAGGTCTTCACATTCCATATATCGAACACGAGTGGAAAAATTTTAATCTTGATTGCTGTATATCAACCTTGATATGTAAGCAATTTTTGTGAGCAATTCAATATACTTGAATGGATTCAAATGTTGGACTTAAAATAATGCCTTTTCGCATTTAATCTTCCTTTTGAGTCAGGAACGATATCCTGTCTATACACACCGTGTGTCAACGTATGCACATCATTTACCTCGCCTATCTGCATCTCGTAAAGATGCGCATTTGGTGCGGACTTACGGGAAATTCGTTCTTCTGCGAATAAGGTGATTGTACATCCAAAGGAACCTGAAAATGGCGTCATATGGAGCTTTATTGTCGTTTGTTCTCCTTAGAACGGACATGTTCAGCAGCCATTCCTTGTATGCAAGATCGAGACACTTACACGAGCCACGATTTCCTTAGTGTTCATTCGAAATAAATATGAACGATTCCTTTCTAATCCAAATGAAGGTAAGCCTCGGGCGAAACGATGTTCAAACGTAACGCTTCTATTACCTGTGATCGATTAAAATCCAATAAGGTAAAATGGCAAAATTTTTTTTCTTCTCCTACATCAATCAAATGACTTTGAAACCCCAGTGGGGCTAAAAAAATTTTTTTTTTAACCTTAAGAAACTGCGTCACACGCTGCGTGAATATGCTAATAAGCTATACTGTATATCCGTACAGGGACCCTTTTTTCTTTACGGACCTCTCCATAGACATCTCGGTCTTTGCGTAGCTGTTTGCAAAGTTCCTGCTTTATTTTTGTATTCATTGAGCACTCTTTTTTTGGCTGACTCAGCCGATCAATATATAAGCAACGGGCGGTCTTCGTTGTTGCACCATGGAACATGACACATTTCTTTCAAATCAACAGATCAAGTGTTGTCATCATTCTTTCTTTATCCCTTGAAATAATACCTATTTTTTTTCTTCGTCAGGCTTTAATGTAAAAGTGACACATACCTGTCGCTTAGCTTTGGAAGACTTTTTGTGAACACTGCCAGAATTCGGACGACAAAAGCGGATTTTCAACGGCCGCACGACTGTGCAACGGGCCAAAGTACCGGAATCGGATGACGAGGGATCCAATCCGCCATCACTGGCCATTTCCTGTTCGTTATCCTGCTGAAGACTACTGCTAGATCGCAAATTCTTGTGATTGTTGGTGTCTCTGACAGTAATTCCAGCGTCGCACGGAATTAAAGCCTGCGGCAGAGGCATTGGAACATCTGACGCGGTAATGGGAGAAGGAGATTCAAGATGATGATCGTCTTCGTTGGTAGCCGACGACCATTCGTACGTGGCCGACGTATTCATCCGATTATTTTCTATCGTCGCATCAGTGTTTGCCATCCTTCCGCCTTCCGCCATTCCGGACGCCAATATCCGCCTGGCTAATTTCTCGAATTTGCTTCTCGATTTCGGACAAAGCAACGGCGTTCTCCGGTTGACTGCCGGAGGTGTCGACTCGGTGGCCGTAGTCGATTCCGCTTCAACTTCCACCGTTTTTTCGTGAACAAGACGTTCGTTGTGTTGCTCGCCGTTGGACACGGAACAGCGGACCGTTGAGTAAGAGACGCTGTTATCGGCTGACACACATTCGAAAGTGACGCAATGTCTGGTTGTCAACGACGTCCGATCGCCGCCATTTTTCAAAGAAGAAGGACGTTGAGCTACCGGTTGATGAGCAGACGGTGAGGCCAAACTCCCCCTCGTGGCAATGAGGCCTGCATGTTGACTATCGTCACCCGTGGTGGACGAAGATTCGTTGATGGCCGTCAGACTACTAGGGGCCGTTGAGTGAAGAATCTTCTCCTTGTGTCTGTTGCTAGGAGACGAAAAGCCTTCCTTGGCGCTCCTCTTGTTAGCCCGTCCGCCCACGACGCTAAGTCGATCCACCGAGAGCGATGGGCCCCAATTCGTTGTCATAACTCTCAGATCGACGCCTCCAGTTGACAAGCTGTGCCTTCGGGCGTCGATCGCGTTGCGATTGTTCAAAACGAAGGTCTTGATGTTGGTGAGGGAGCCTCGCGAGTAACAGTCCGTCACGGTGGGAAGGTGTGGTCTATCACTGCTACCGTGAGCGACGGCATTGCCATTGTTGGCAATGATGGACTGCTGCTGCACGTGCGGATGTTTGCCGTCCGTAACGGTCACTTTAATTGGCTTCATTTCCAATTCCTCTTGCTGTTGAATTTCTTTTTGTTGCTTGCTAACACGCCTGTGGTTCTGCTGTTGTTCAAGTTGTTGCTCTTTGGTTTGCGACAGCTTCCGCTTTATCTTGTTCTCCTGGGAACGACGAGCTCTGGCCCTGGCCGCGTAGTAAATCCGGATGTATACAAAGACCATGATGCAACTTGGGATGTAGAACGAACCCAGGGCTGAGTACAAGACGTAGCCAATGTCTTCGCTGAGCTGTGGGCGAAATAGTCAAACAACAAATTAGCTTTAATTAGAAATCATCGTAGATCAAAAAAAGGAAGGGACATGAGATTTATTCAACAAGAGCTTCCGGGATTTTGGATACATAAACAGGTGAAACCGTTTGACTGTGTTTTAGGTGTAACATATTTTCAATATACATAACAATCAGACTTTGTTTTTCTGTGTCAGTTATGGCGTCGGTACCAATTACCATACTCGCTCTGCGGAGAGCAAACTTGAACTGTGCTGTCACATGATATTATTGTGTCGTCGATTGTGTTTTCTTATTTGCCCTTATATACAATACCGAGAGCGCTTATTCTTTTTCTTATCTCCTTGCATGTCGCAAAGTTCGATCCAACAAAAAAATACGCACCATATTTTTTAAAATATATAAGAGTAATAACAGACGCGATTTTGAGGTATCATTCAAGCTCATTTTCACCGGCCTATAAATTTTCCTTTAAATGGGATTGCTTTAGAGGAAAGGTGACGAGTGCTGATCATGATCGGGTTTCTCCTCTAGTCTGATGTTGGTATGACGCCATGGCTTATGCAAAATCGTTTGCGCGTTTCGCTCTTGGGTCATAAATCTATCGCTGATTGTCCTATAGCTCACACTGCGCCAAGCGCACGAACGGGAATTTTATCGATCCAGCCACTATGGTTCTGAGGCGAACGAAGGATTTTCTTCTGTGTTTACCAGCTGCTCTGTAGACGAACGGCCCCTTTAGCTTATTGTTAATATGTTCATGTACAACGAGTCGATACTAGACCCACCATTGATGTTATTATATCTACCAGACTGTTACGTAGTAATGGGTAAAGATGTTATTAAACGATTGGAAACAGAAAGTTAACTTGAGACACAGACCAAGTTTAGATGCGATGGAGCTAAATAGAACGGAAAAAAAGACAGTATCCGTAGTTGTATTGTTGATTGTTGCGTGTGTATATGGTGTAGTTTACTGTGATAACGGGTCCCCCTTGTACATCTGGGAAGAAAAAACAACTGTCTAGCGAAGAATAACGACCAAGGGGTTCTACAATATACTTAGCTTCTGCCAATAGACGATACTAGAGCGTATGAATCATCTTATTTCTTAAGTGGTTTGCAATCATCCTTGTGCCAAGCTGTCGCGCTTTTCACTTTAAAACGTAAATCAATGGGATAGTTGAGCATATAAAACAAGGTTAAGAAAGCAGCCTGTCTAAGCTAATGTACTTCACGTAAATTTTGACGCTGGTGTTTACGTGCGGAATGATTGATGTCATCATCATTTGATTGCATCATAATGCGGGTGTAGAAAATTCATCACCATGACAAGACAATATAATGAGGAGCAGGGCTTTTTAAGGATTCATGGCAATTACTAATTAATATGATTTCTTTCGGCATAGACCAGCCAAAGGATGCAATCGATAATACGTGCTGTACGAAGGGGAGAAGCCAATAACATGATCTTTTATATCCGCTAAAAATATTCTCAATTTTAATGCAATCAGTTCCAGACTTCATTGTTCTTGTCAATTATTTGTTATATTATGCTTACAATGACCAGAACTTCAGGAACAGGAAGTAGTACGTCTTACACTATATAGAAGTTGTAGCTAATTGACATAAACTATTGACGCTGATTATCCCGTAAGTTGCGTGTAACTTTATACCTTTCTCTCCAAGTTTACGGCGCTACATTTGTTTACATTAGCATTTTTGATTTGGGAAACTTTGCTCTACAGAGGCACAGATAGGGAAATTGCATTGGTATAGGACAAGAGACATTTTATGTACATCCTGTTTGCACGAAAAACGATGGGGAGCGAGTTAATAGTAAAATAAAAGTTTGGCGCACATAGACATGTCAGAGCGAGTTAGTTTTATATACGCATATCGTAGGATGAAGCTTGGCAGCCGCTGTGTGCTGTTTGATACGGGCTAGTTTTTGATGAGGAATTGGAGAGGGATCCCGAAAACTTTGCACTGAATTCCCCGTAGCATTTTACTGCTACAGAGAATGGCATAGAAGAGATTCCTTAAAGAGATTCATTTCGACTTTCCCTATATTTTATTAAATATTTTATTTTACCCTAGTTGTTCGTGCATAGTTTTCTTTATGCTCGTTATCTTCCTTGTTTGATTGCAAAAGAAACAAAAAACTTACATTTCTAGTGCCCATCTTTTATCTTTGCCGGCCTACATATGTCATACAGAGCAATTACCATTTACATCTCATATGACCTGTTCCCCTCTTTCCATTTGAGCATATACATCTCTCAATTTCTTTTCCTTCTTTCGAGTTTTGTTTTAATGAGAATGTCGACGAGTATATACTGTCGCATTATACAATGCAGGCCTTCGTTATCCAACGCGCAATTATCAAATTCGCTTCTGAATAAAGTGTATGGTCTGTTGTGTATAAGGAAAAAGGAAGGCTTCCAATTTGATTTTGGCATATTATGTATTCTTCACGATATTCAACTGGCAGTTTGTTAAGGTCAAAGAGAACGCCCCAAATGGCCCCTGCGAACAATTCGGTCCTGTCTTATGCGTGGGTGCTGTTGTATTTACATAGTCATGGCGGAGACCTTTTCCCATCAATTGCACTTGCCGACGTAGCCGCACACACAAACGTGAGTGATGCTTCTACAACTCTTTCAAGAGCTTTTCAACTCCCCTCTCTCTCTTATACCCTAGGATCTATAACATATTTGTTTAATGCACTCCACCGCTGGCTCTTTTTGATTTCTGTCGTCCTTTAACAAACAGTTTTTTAAAGCTCCCCCAGCTGAGATGGTACATGGGTAGAAAGACCTGCAGCAAATATACCGCTGTGGTCAGCCTCATCTCCTTTCTCTTTTTTGTTCTTTCTTAGTTGCTCTTCAGCTTGATTCGTCTATGCCCTAGTGTAATGCTTTATTTATTTACAGCTGGTGGGCATGGGACTGTGGGCCACTTTGCCCGTTACCCTGCGCTTGTGCTATTTTGTTTTATTGCGTGGCGATATTTGGGGCATTGAAGAGAAATAAAAAACAAAAAAAAGGGGGAAAAGAAGAAGGAAATCCCGGTTGAATATCAGGCAGTGAAGCGAGTGGCGCAGCAAACCACCACTCGCTTGCTGGTGGGCAGACATAAATTCGATTTTCGTGCTGCTGCGCGGTCTATTTGAATTGACTTGATCGCATTGGGTCGTCCTGGCGTTGGTTTGAACGCCAGGCGTGTTGATGATAAATATTCTTTAGACATGTTATTCACAGGAGAAAGAGAAAGAGAGAAAAGGGGGAAAAAAAGCTGACTTTATTGGGTTTCGTTCCTTTGTCTTTAGCTTCATGTGAAGAATCGTACCTGTTAGATTGCACGAATCCCATTGCCTCCCCGTGTTCTTTCCTGTCGGGCTTCGTATTTGCCCAGTGGACCAATGATGTAGGACTATACTTTGTTGTTTCAAGACTCTCTGTATGCTTTAAAAAGATGTCGATTTGACGTTTTCCCCCAATGTCACGTTTCCGCCTTCATATTTAACCAATCTCGCCTTATGCGGGGACTTTGTCTCCATTCAGCTTTTATCAATTTCGAAACGACCAGCTCAGTAAGAATTTGTGCAGTGAAATATGGGAAATGTCTCTATGTTTTTTTCTGTTTTTTTTTGCGCTTAACATATTGGCACGCGGCAGTTTCCTCCATTCCGTTACAGATTTACGCGGTGAGAAGCAATAAATGAAATTAGGTACTTTCCGGAAATTTCGATTTCTATTTAGCGGCAAAAAATAATAAGCTGCTGCCGAGGCTTGTCATCTTATCGATTTTTTTTCTGGCACCATTCGCCCAATCAGCGAGGTATGGCCAATTATGTTCTGATTAAAAACATGCAAATAACGAAAGAAATTAAAAGAGCCACGTAAAGAGTATAGACCCAGACATCCTTTGGGTGATCTTTTCATTTCCAGCCTGGACGCTTTTGATGTGTTGGTAATATAGAACATTTCTATTCCAGCGTAGTTGTTCTAATATGTACATCATGAAAGTCTTTGATATTATTGGCTGGTTGCCTGGTATCGTCAAATTGTATAGGCCGTCCGTCTAAAATGGTTCTCATTTCTTATTAGGTTTTGTCTGCTGACATGAAGGGAAAAGAGAAAAAAAAAAAGAAAGAAAACGAAGAATTCCTTAATGAGGAAAAAGGCTGGGCGAACGAGTATGACAGACGAACTAGAACCGAGGAGCATCTTTTGCTCGGTGTAGAAACATCAAAAGTTTCTAGCAATCGAACTAGTTGCTCGTGCCACTAGCGTGTTCTCCGCCAAAAGTCGACAACCGACGGGCAACAACTGACAAAACGTGCCACATCTAAACAGACTATTTACTGACAGCCCTTTCTTTTTTTCTTTCCTTTTTCACTACCGACAGAATGTACGAGCAATAGAAATGCTTACCCTCTGAACAATGCACACACACAAAAAAAAGAACTTCTTCGACGTATATACATGTGGGAGCTTCAAGATCTCAGACGTGGATGACGTGCCCCCAATGGAAAGGCATTTGCTGTTGCTTGCCAATTGGAAAGCCTCATCATCATTTTATATGCTGCCTGCCAATCTATTTTACTTTTTAGCCCAATTTTTTTTTCCTGACGTTCGTATTTTTTTTTATTATAGTATTAAAAGAAAAAAGAAAAAAGAAAATATTTATTAAGGCAGTCGTTAAAGCTCTGATGCAGGCACAACATCCTTAGGCTCTCGGCGAGTAGCGTGCGGAATTGCAAACTGTTAACGTGTATATACGTGGGAGCATAAAAGTTGGTGTTGGTCTATATAACGGAGTGTAGGCTATCTGGTCCATCATCGCAAACGATTCCGCGAAAAAGTTTTATGATTAGGCGAAAAAGCAACGGCCATTTTAGAATATTCTATACGATTGTACGTGTATGAGCACTTTCAATAAAAAGGAGGAAAAAAAAACAAAAGTAATAGCGATTTTTGTGTCGGATTTTTCAGGCATAAGGTCGAAAGTTATGGCTCGTGAAGTGGCATAGAATGCTTTATAGACCCACGATAATACATGCAGAGGCTCTCTCGTATGGATGTAATGAGATCGTTGATGTGCTGCGCAGAATTGTTTTGGATTTGGGCGCCAGCTGTTAACCTTTCGAAACGGCCCGGTGAAAGTCCGGCATTAAAATAAGTTCAAGGCTAATGGATAAGAAGGATCAAACACCACTGTATAACTGAATATTACCTCAATAATTGCCAAATGTAAAAAATGAGTCTTATACGCGTTGTGTCGTAAGCGCAAGAATTAAAATAGGAAAAAGCCATACGTTAAAGTTGCATCGAACGACTGTTATTCTTGTATAGTTTCTTTATCCATTCAATCTGGGTAGCCTATACATTGAAGCTAATAACAAGACGTGATTTTCGTTGAATCCATTCTGATTCTTGCCATTTCGCCATCGTTCTCCTGCCCGATAACGCGGTAGCAAACAGAAAATGTCACTATCGTATACAACCTTGGGATGCTGCAAACACGTCACGTACAATGTGGAGTATACAACCCTTTTTCTTTTCTCGGTAATTTAGTTTCCTTTTCTTCAACTGAATCAAAACCTAGGGCAGCACTGTAGTTACAGTTCATTCTCTAAACTTGGCAATATGATGACGCACGACTCTATTAAATACATCACAGCTAATAGCACTAAAAGTCTCACGTAATAGTGACACATATTTTTCGCTTTTCCTTCTCTTTTGTTCCTTCTATTGTTATCGTGTTATATAGCTAGGCTCCAAGTATAATGGAAGCGATAAATTATTTTAACAACCGCAACGAGAAGCGATGCGTGCGACGCCTCAGCAGTACAGAACCTTATATGCCGCGCAATCGTTTCGTATATAGCGTCAATATCACAGCCATCCCCCGCAAAGGAAAGGGAGGGTGATGATTCTGCCATCAACAGAACAGCGTCTATTACTTGATAGCCTGTTAGCCTATGTAACTAGTAGTTGTTTTTATGCACGCCTGTCCTAATCTCGACTAAAGAGCAGAAGCGATGATGTTCGTGCTTTATCCAGGCGCAGTAATCAGGGCCCTCTTTTTTTTTTACATGGCAAAACATCTATAAATGAGCTGTAAACAGTATATATCGCTTGTTCATGCATAGTAAACTCTACTGAGTTGGTAGACATAAATATTTTTTCCTTGTTTAGAAACAAGAATGAAACTTTTAACGAGAATGAAAATGAGATGTGCCGAGTTTCTGCTCAAAACGATGTATGTGCATGTAGCCTATCATATAAAGGAGTTGTAATATGGGCTAAGCCAAATAGCTATTTAAATAGTTAAAGTTAGCCCGCATAGACATTGTGTTTTAGGTTTTCGATAGCAACGATTACGAAGGAGTTTGCCAAAAGTTCAGTTTCTTCCCACGTCACTGGTTTTGGCCGCAAAATGTATACTGATGGTCGAAAAAGGACTTCAATAATAAATAGCTATATCCCTGTTCCTTTTGTTTTTTCCTGACCGCGAAATTACACGCTCGCAGCAGTAGCTATACAAGGTTGCCAATCTTTTCTGTATACATTTGTTACGATTTGGCTTCTTTCCTATTCCCTGCTGGGCACTGTGTAGGAGGATGGACCGCCTCTGTCCTTGCTTTTCGATGTCAAATTAAGAAAATATTAGGCTACATACTCTACTTCTCTCCAGCGCACTGTTGCTGAGAATATCTATAAGGAAAGACAATCACCGTATCGTGAAGATTGCCCTTGTGTATATCCGGTTATGTCATTAAGGATTCATACCACGCATCCGGGATACATCATCATCCATGGCGCAATTCATGCGCGGCAACGGCTGGTGTACATCCAACTTTTTTGTTTCAATTTTTTTTCGTCCTGAACGAGACTGTTGAAACTATACAATGAACGTCCTAGCCCAACTGTTGGGTTGTGAGGGTATAGCCCTCAACTTTGTTGCTTAATGAGAAAGTGAGGATATATTCGTCTTTGTTGGTGCTGATGATTACATCATCTAAAATAATGAAGTCATCTGTATATAGAGACTGTACCCTACATTACGCTCGATGTTACGGATTCGCCGGAAGAAGACCAGCTCGATGAGAACTGAAATCTGAGAGATGCAGTTGGAGGCTTGGATGGGGGACTTATTAATTTATTCAACAGCTGGTGGGATCCAACGGGATAATGAAGCACACCATCACTCCCAGCACGTCCGGCCGGAGCAAATCATCTCCGCAAAAAAGGAAAAAGGGAAAAATAAATAAGAAGAAGAAAAAAGAGGATTTCAACAGCAGACGCATTTCTCATTTCGCTGAGAGAACGTGGGGAACTGCCGCAGCCAGTTGGCCCATATCCTTTTGCATTATTCTCCTCTACGATGCTATGCCACTACAAAATATAGGGAGACGGAGAAATTCCATCGCGTTCTGGCCCTGAATTATCAATGAATGACAGCCCTTGGCAAACGCATCATTCAGGATGCGAAGGCCTGCGCGTGTAGGAATAGTTGAATGTCTGATGAATACAAAGCCTCGCCGTCAATCACACATTCCGTGATATCCTTGTTTATGGCCACCTAACTTATCGATGCGATGCAATTCACATTTATTCTATATGATGTTGCTTCGTCTCATTTTTTAAAAATGTTTCATTCTCAGTTCGATGTTGAAAGGGGAATTTAGAAGAGACACTCTTGGCTGTCTATCAGTTTTCCCTTTGAAAGTTGGAGTCGTGATTGTGATGGGAGAAAAGAATTGTGGTATCAACAACACCGCTCATTTCAGATAGGATCTACATAACAATATAGAAAATAAGGATGAATATGAGATCGGTGATGACTGGCTGCTGGATGATAACGGAGCTAATTATCATTGGAAATTTGGAATAAAAACCATTGAATTTCTTGTTCAGAAGTCAGGATGAGAAACGTCCCTAGATCTTTGGTGGGAGTCTACTAAATAAAATTAACTTAAATCTCCGGCATTTTTTCCCCTTAATGTTTCGTATACGTCTGCTGCCCTCCGATAGTTTATCATATGACGTTTTAATCTACGTTTCATGGCATTTACGATAGAAGAGACATAAGTCTGCATTTTTATGTCTTTTTCCATGAAGTTATCTTTTGGCCATAGTATCCTTTGAAGGGGCTTGATTTCTCCCTTCAATAATACCCTCTAGCTACCGTTCAAAACTAGTGCCGGACCTGATCGCATCTGTACGTAACCATTTCTTGCATTTTTCCTTTTCTTGTATTCTTTTTTTTCTGGTTAGTCTGTGTATATACTATAAGAGCCATGCACGTCCAAGAAATGTTCTAATGAAGACGGAGGACGAGTTGCACACTAGTTCTAACGGAACAAAAGTTCACGAAGAAATAAAGAAAAAACCAAAACAGACGAGTTAGAATAAGAAAAGTTATCTAGCCCAGAACACACAACCTAGTGTGATGCGGAAAAATGTCAATGAAGACAAAGCCTGACCACCACGCAAAAAGGAAAAAAAAAACATTTCCAAACTACTTTCTTACATATATCCTTATCGCAATTTTCGCATTTGCAGAAAGTTTTCATTAAACATCTATCGTGGATGAACATATTCGACCATAGCCTACAAATGGGTTGTAATGTATCATTTTTCTGTGCCTTTATTCGTTGAAATTTTTCTCGGACAAGCAAAAATTCCTGACTCAATCAGCAGGGGGCGGTAGAAAATTCGATTTTTTTGTGACCGTTGATGTTTCGCGAAGACAGTGCCCCTGTGTAGGTTACAGAGCTCTAGCCTGAAGCTATACATTGCGATTTATTGCTGCCCCGGCCAGTCTTCCGGCAACCATCTTCCGGCAAAATTTTGGGGTACGACATGTCCGTCCTCACTATGCGTATCAACCAAAAACATTGCAAATAGATGAGGGACTTGAAACCAAAATATGTTAAATTCACAACTTTGTTACAATGCAAATGTGAATACAAACTGTTTACTAGGCTGGCCAGTCAATAATCAATTACAAAACAAATAAATTTTAGAAAATTTGGTTCTTTTTCTTTTCAGCTTAGGGCGTTTCAAACTGCAGCAACGTACGTACACCACAACTTACGCGTGTTCCACAAAACTTTTTTTTCGTAAGCTGGAAGAAAGTGTGGAGCTGAAAAGAAATGGAGTAACCTGTATGAATCCAGGAGCGTTTAAATAATTCTATACATAAAAGAAAATTTCCCCTTTTTTTCCAATTTTCGGAAGAAAAAAGTGAAAGATCGATTCAATTGGTCCCAGTGACGAAGCATTGACGAGCATTAGGTTGAGTAAGGAGAGCGAACAAGAAACGAAAGGGGATGGGATGAAGTGCGTGAGGGAAAGGCGTTTATCGTCATTCTTTTGAGAAAAAGAAATCCGGATCTGCGCCCGCAGCAGAAGTAATTCTTCCGCTTATAGCTCTTTATTCCCGTCTTTGGATGTCTGTTTCTTTTCCCGCAATTTCGCCTCTACGCCTTCCATGTTTAATTCAAAGGGTACCATTCGTGTCCGAATAAAAGAAGAATAAAAGAGGGGAAAAAAAATCGAAAGTCTTACGGATTAGAACCAACTGTACGTTAGCCTGCAGCCTACAGATAGGCTAGATTATACAGCAGATGTATATAAGATTCGTAAGCTCTTGAGTGCTCCGGAAACTTTGGTGTATTTCTGTTATAATGTCCAAATTGAACGCAAACCATTCCCTCCTCTCGATGTTGATGCGATTTGGGCATGAGAAAATATAGGGACCTGTAGTGTAACCCCTTCATTGCGCACACAATGATTCTCTATAGTTGATTGATTTCAACTGTTGCTATACGGTACGAACACATTTCAAAGTTCACTTCTCCCTCTTTCTCGCTCGTTCCAATTCTACCCAGTGAACTGGAAGATTCTTCTACGTAATGGAAAGCTAATCAATTGATGTTTTCCAAGTAAAGAATGGTTGACGTATACTCAATGCTCCGTAGATGCATTTCGATCCTGCGTGATCATCTAACATCCTGCGTGATCATCTAATATCCCGCTTATCGCAAACGAACGCTTCCAAATTTCTTGTGTTTCGTGCAGTAAATAACCCGTTGCCAATTTCTAATCTGCCGTTCGTGACATTCATATTTTCTTTTCCCCGTTTTACAATGCCGCAATGCTGCCTTTATGTATTTGAGTCATACGTTCTATAGAAAAAGATGTCCGTTGTTTTTAGGAAGAGAGAGAGATTGAATGACGATGTCAGAAAGAAATAAAACGCAAAAAAAGAGATGACAAAGTGCTGAGCCATGTGAGATAAGATTTTAAACAGTTTGGCTTTCCCACTTCGTTTATTTGGTCAAAGATGGCCGTGATGCAAGGGATAAAAGGTAGGAAACTATAAGAGAACGACGGCCTTCATGATTTATTTGCAATCCATCAATTTATAAGCACTGACGTTTAGGGGGTAGGCGTTTTTTCTGGCTGACCGTTGGCAATAATTTAGTAGCGATTATGATAGCACACGCTGTATGGCTGGATATCTAAATGCCTTCTTTTTCTTAACTCTAATTTTTCTGAATTTGCATACAAACTCCAGTGCATATGCACTTCCGTGGCTCTTGAAAAAGTCCTGACAATATAGAAGATAATCAGGTGGTAAAACACATCAGGAATTGTCTGACACTCCGAGCATCATGTTTTCCTAGGGTATTACTCTTGTCACGTTCCATCATCATTATTCGCTGTCAGCACGACTTTCTGACTTTTTTCTTTGTTCCTTTTAGCCACCTTTTCGTTTGCTATTTCCACCGTTTTTTACATTTAAATATCTCCAAAACCTGATGCAATGAAGACTATTTTTAAAGGCCATGTACGTGACGTAATTGAAATGTTGCTTTATTCAGCGCCATCTCCCAATTCAAATTTTACGGACCGAATGTCTGTCAGTTTTACGTCAGAATTACGATGGCGATCATGACGGCTCTAAATCAGGTAATTTTTAAGTCTAATATTTAGATTATGCCGGGGACTAGCAAATTCTTCCCAGCTTCTTATGTCTGACTGGACCGTTTCTCTAAATTCACAGATGTGACTCGTTTTAAGGTGTGTCGCAGCAGAACGAAGGTTGTCATTCCAACATGAGCACCGGATACGTCGTGAATGTGGCGTGACCTATTTACCGGCTTCCGTGTCGGAACACTCAACTCGAGTGGCAGCCCTTGGAGAAATATGAGAGAATTCCTCTAGGTATATATATATATACGAGTGACCCCACGCAGTGACGTCACCTACGTTTATTGCCATTAATAAGCCCCAATTATATCAAGTTAATTACACACGTCACATGAGAAAACAAGCTTCCACGTTTTAGCTATTCCCGGCTGTACTCTGTATATCAAAATACATGATCGCTATCTCTAATTCAAGCACACCATTCCCTCCCTGTATTCGCCATCTGTCCGTCTGATTTATTCTCTTTCTCTTTATATGCTCTTCCCAAGTATTTATAGTCACGCTACGAATGATATACAACGCAAATGGTGAATAATCACGAGATGGTTTGCACGAACTGGATCAAGTTGCCCGGTGTGGTTGGCATAGCCTGATGTGAGTTTAGGTTTAATGTAGAAGTTAAGTCCCAGCTTTAAGCTAATAGTTTTGCCACATGCGTACTAGACGAACGGATGCACAACTAATAACGATAGTGAGATGCCCATTTTAAAGGGACATAAAGCAAAACAAACGCTGACCAGTTCATCGAGTACTTTTCTGTCTGTGTGCAAATGAGGATGTAACTACACATGAGGGTTCAGGCTGGTTGCCTATGGTCCTCGATGGGCACTGCAAGTTTTGCCCAGTTGTCTCGTTCCCTATCAACGCCCGCTTTAATTGGCTAGTTGGGAGCAATAACAACATCAAGAGAGTACAGACCGTATGAGGGAAGAGGACGAATAGTGTAGTACTGGTCGACGATTAGTTAGACCAACTGACGTTGCGTACACATGGCCAGAAACTTTGTCTACTGCGGTACGCTTGCCGGAAACTTCAGCATTTGATAACGACTATAGTTCTTGCTGCCAGCATATATCTAAGATAAGATGGATGAACGGCCTGAAATCTAAATTCGTTCGTGCCTCACGTCGCTCCAACTATATTTTACTGGCTGCTTTGCGTATACGCGTCGAGCCTTCTGCGTTGAGGGGCCGTTTGGGAAATGGTTTGGCAGACTTACATTTCACAGTCGGGCATGACATTGGGGAAGCAGAGGTTGAATTTCAGATGAGTAGGGCTATAACAAATATATGGGGCGGGTAAGTTGTGTGAGTGAAGAAGAATAGATTAGATTTGGGTTGGGTTTCTTAAAAGCCATCCATTTGCACTAGTGATACGAAACACTACCAATGTGCTGCATTAAAAATAAAACAAATGTGGGGGTTCTACCTGCAGGCAATTTCAAAGGGAATTGCCTGCGCAATTGATGGATGCGTGTATAAAGACAAATAGATATGGATCTGTTCCAACAATGTATAACAGAGGAAATTTCTAAACTCTATGCCGTTTTCAACGGTTTTTTGTTTTGCTTGTGCAAACAGTACTCGGGTGTAGTAAAATAAAATAACGTATGGCTACGTTCTAAAGACTTGCATGTTAGATTTCAGTAGAACGCCAGACAACGCCATTAGTCTACGGAGTTCCTAGAAAGCTGTATATAATGTCGGGCTTAACTTCGGGCTTATTTTGGGTTTTTTTGCTAAAGCAACCTATGCACAATTTCTATTTAAAACAAAACGAGGATTACACAAATCTATTTCGTTTTCGCGCGAGGCTTTCAATTTTAGAGTTTTCCTCATTCAAAGTTGTTTCAGCTAAAACCAATTTAATTCCATTTTCTAAAAAAAAAATCATCAACGCGAAAACTAATCACACATTCTGAATCAGCGTTGCGTATCAATCACCAACTTTAAATACATGTTATATATACTGATGGATTTCGTGTATGTTTTCCTTATCACATCAACGCTACTGCGTGATTTCAGAAAACGAAGAATGGTACACTGGGGGGGTTTGCATGCTGTTCCCGGTCCAAAGGGCTCTATTCTCCATAGAAAAAGTATTGAAAAGAAACGACCATCTGTGCAGCGTTCTAACTTGGAGAGCGTTATAGTAGACTACTCTGAAATGTACAGCACAGCTTATGTATTGGTCCTTACACTATGGTCGATTGTGAAGATATAAGCTTCAAGTGGAACAGCACAGTTGGACCAAACAACTAAAATGGACAATGGTGAAAAAGAGAAAGAAGCTCATATCTTTGGGCTTCACTACAGTGAATAACCTTATAACGGGCAGGCAAGTAAACCTTAAGGCGAGAGTTCGCTGAGAGCGGATTGAGACGCACTTTGGCGACTTCTGGTGTGTGTGCCATTTCCAACCAGCACATCCATATGGATGGGACACGCTATAGCAGAGATATATCCTATATTTGGTGCTATATAGCGCTCGGTGATTTGCTTTAATTGTTGAGGGCACACCCAAAGCTAATCAAAAGACGACGAGAGAAGGAGGGCGACCGAAACAAAGGAAAGACAACAGAAAACTGTACCATAGAGGAGGATGGGATTGCGCTCCATGCAGGAAATGTTCTCCAACACAACAGCCCAATGCTGCTGGGTCCTGTGTATGTATATAGATCGATTGGGGCCAGAAACACGTTCCGTGCTGGAGATGTCAGCAAAGCATGCGAGGCAAAGATTGCGAAGCTCGCGCGAAAACACCCCTCTTGCCCAGCAACGGCGACACACACACTTTATTGATGGTGACATCCATAATGGCCAAATTTCAATCGGGATTTTCGGCAGGCTCCGCCTTTATCTCTTCCGTGAGTCACAATACTTTCTCATCTAGCCTTCGTTCCCTTATTTTTATATTTATCTTTGTTTTGGGAGTGAGGAGGTCTTATTTTCTTGCGTTATTTTATCTTATAGATGTATACTTTGAAGCGAGCCAACTTCCTCCATCCAACTCTATTCGATACGCTACATGCAACGAAAGTTACGGTTTGTGTTTTTTGAGGGATATAGACTTGACGACCTCACGACTTTTTAATGAGAATGAAGGCAATGGGTTTGATGTAAAAACAAAAGAGCCGCATGCATCAAGTCAACCGTAAATGAGGCGCGCAGACAAAGGTTTTCGCATTCAACACCAAAGGTTTATGACGTACGAAAGACGTTGAAAAAACAAGCTGCCAATTCCACTATTCAAAGTGGTCGTTCGGGAGTCTATTCAAGGCCCCCACCCCGTAAATTATAGATGCTTCTATTATTTTTTTATATTTTTTTATTTTTTGCAAATCCATTTCAATTTGAGAGAAGTTTTGAAACGTCACTTGCCAGCGACGTCCTTTTTAAATACATTTTAGAGAAACGTGAACGATCGTAATGGGGCACAGCAGCGACAAGTATACACTCGATGAACTCCGGGCTTGTCTCTTTTTATTTTTTTGGCCGCAACAATCCCGAGAAAATTTTTTTTTGCCAACTAGGAACATCAAGAGAATACTTGATGCGGTACACATAGAGTGAAGGCTTGCAACCGTCTTTCCCGCTCTCTATCGATTAAATGTGTTGAAGTCGATCCGACATTCTGAGGCAAGAGCCGTTTGCTGAGGCGGAAAGACGCCCGAGAAAAGACGGACGTCAAAGTGAATAAGAATGGGGAGAGAGAAGAACAAAAAACAAGAATTTGAACTTGGCCCATGTACGGACTATGAAAGACCAAGAGTTGTACTACCCCGACCCACGGTATATCAAGAAATGATGGGAAAACAGCTCGCAATCGTCACGGTGGCAACGTCTGCACGCTCGGGCAAGAAGGACGCGCATCGCAGCATCAGCAGTATATATATAATACCGTACGAGGGATTAGATGGAATTTCAAAACTTTTCTCTTCTCTATATATAGGCTATATACGCTGCTGGCCACGTTTAAGATGTTTTACGAACCCAACCTCCACTGTTGTCCATTTCGATTTTTACACGGTTCTTATTTTTTAAGTTTTGCGCGCATCTCGGGTATGGTCTTTTCCTATTGGTTTCCTTTTTATTGTGAACTTATGTGATGGTAAAAGTACGTTGCGGTGCTCCTCGGCAAACAGGCGTTCTATATGTTTAGAGATTTTTTATACTTTCTATGTGTCGCCTTTTGTTTCCCCACTTGCATATTTAATCAGTCGGTGCGCAGCAATGAGCACAGTGGAACAAAGGACAGTATTCAACACGTCGAATTTTGAGTTTTTTGTCTGTGTGATTTATTTGAGTAAGACATGCTGGCGGCTCTTTGTTCCTGTAATTTCACGTTCAACTGGCACCGTCAAAAAGAATTCCACCGAAATACTGAAGGGGAAGGAGATTGTCTCGTAATGAGTGCAACAAAAACCGAGAACTACACGAATATCTTTGCCATCGTAATATAACTAGGAATATTACAGAGCGTGAAGAATTTCAAAATTATACTCAATACTTAGAAAACAATTTGCCTTTTACATTATTTGCATTTTGACTGAAGAACATGTGAAACAGCGACGTGATGTTTCATTACCAAAACGAGTGAAAAAAAAGGGACAATTATGTAGTCGTACTGCAGCTAGCGTTCGGGCAAATTTGATTGAATAGCTAAATCACGTAGCTTAACACAGCAGCGGTACTGAGGGAGTGAGGGATTGAATACGTACGTTTAACAAAAAAAAGGATGATCTACACGGTACTTTTTCCGTGTGTCATGTTTGTCTACTATCTTTTCACTCAACTATATATGTACTGCAAATCAAATTTCTGTTTAGCTAAAAATAAAAAGTACCTCGCATTTCGGGAATTCTCCTTGAGGCGTTTCTTTTTTCCAGCCTAGTAACGGTGGGATGGAGACGAGTCCGCTGAGGATCCAGACGATGGCGATCATGATGACGCAACGTTCTGGCGTTCGCTTACGCAGGTATTCGATGGCATGCGTGATGGACCAATAGCGATCCAAACTGATGAGGCAAAGGTTCATGATGCTCGACGTGCAGAGAAGAACATCGACGGCCGAATGGACGTCGCACCACCACTGGCCAAACACCCAGTAGCCCATCATTTCGTTGGCCAGCGAAAACGGCATGATGATGAGGCCCAACAGGCAGTCGGCCACGGCCAACGAACCGATGAACCAATTTTGAATGCCTTTGAGCGATCGTTCGGTGGCGATGGCGATAATAACTAAAATGTTGCCGCCCACAATCACGATCATGATAAATGTGACAAAAATGGAGGCGATCACGAGCCCGAGGGGCGTGTAACCGCTCGGATAAACGGGGCTCCTCCACCAGTTGGAGTCGTTATTGGCGTCGTCATTGCTGTCGTTCAAAAGCGACGTCCAATTAGTGTCAGAACTCAATTGGAGCAAGAACTCGTTTTGGGAAGACGGAGATTTGAGTGAGTCAGATAATTCATCGCCGTCCGCCGACCAGCTCCACAGCGCTTCACCCTTGGACGTGTCCGTCATCGTCTGGGCGCCAACTACGTCCAGCACCAGGGACGCCATCACCACCATCATCATGGCTATGGCCGCTGGTGACGTCATCTTGGTGCCTCGGTCGTCAACATCAGTCATCATCGACAAGGGCGTCAATCGTATCAGCTGATGTTCCAGCAGCAATCGTAGCGGTGGGTTCATTAGCTGGCCTTTCCAAAATGCAGAAGACGACAACGCTGATAATGGAAGATGGAACGCTGCTCATGCTAGAGAAATCGAAACCGAGCAGACGCCAACTGGAAGTCATCCCTGAAATGAAAGAAAATTCCAGGCTTTTAAAACAATTATTCGCGGACATATCCAGCAGGAACGTTTGGATATTTCTGGCCGTTAATGGCGTGATGCGACATTATAGTACCATGACAACACGAAAAATCAATTTATTGAGTCATCATAGAATGTTACCGGCCCTTACATAATAGCTGCCATTAGCTTTTACCTTTATGTATTGTCCATGTTTTGGTTGGGTCCCTTTGTGTGTCTGTGCCTCGCTTGGGCAACTTGCCAACAGCGTTCGATTATAAAATGTCATGGTTCAAAGAAAAAGAAGCAGGTCCACTCTTTTGCAGGAATGTGTGGAATTTTTTGCGTCTTTCCGTCAGTTACCGGCGCCCCTCTCAGGCAACTAGTCGCCTACTCGACCTTTTATGGCATGTGTCATTGTACGAAAGGGTAAAATGTATGCTTCAAAGGTTAAAGCCAAGTGGATGTAATGGAAAACAGCACTCGCGAAAATGGAAAAATCATATCGGGACGATCGATTTCTGGGTTAAAGATTTGAATTTCGGTAGACGCATTGCCTAATTCACCTGGGCACACACGTCGGAGTTTTCGGGCTCTTATCGATAATTACGTAGACGAAGGCGATAGAGTAGTACTATACATATGCAAATGAAGCGACATACCCTTGTGGCTCTAATGGTGCAAACATGGATGTAAAGGGTTTCACGGTTCAAACAGCATGATTGTATCTCGTACCCTTGAGTTTTTTTCCCTTCTTTGCAGCAAATCGCAATGCAGTATTTTATTTTTCACGAATTTTCGTGAGCGTTGGGTGCGAAGCTCTTCTATTGTGAAAAGCTTCATCGGTACCTTTATAGCTCCCAAATTATTCCTTCTTCTTTATAAAACGCATAATGAAATCTTGTTATTCATATTCCCAACCCCCGAAATTCTTTGTTATCTAACTTCGACGTAGACTTATCAAAGCACTAGAGCATTCCATAATTTACAACGCTTGGTAACGATCAAGCGCAACAGAAATCACGCGGAGAACTTGAAGGAGCACTTACCTGTTTATTGGTTGATGATAGCTGATTGGTTAAGTTACGGACAGGATCGCTCTCTGTGGTCAACGTTGATTCCTGATACACTGTTTCTTTTCCTTTTGTCATTTTTTTCTATAGAACAGCTGAAGCTTGTGCAACACTCGTTGGACTACGTGATGGGTTAGAAGGATCACTCAAGAATAGGACACTGAATGTTACGCGGACATACAACAGGTCAGTCCCGACGTCGATTTCCTGGCACAGAATCCTGGAAGTAGTCTAATGTTGAACACTCACAATATCGAGCAAATAAAAATTTTGATTGCAATCCTTTTGCAATCAATGCGATCTTGGAAAAATGAACTCTGTTAAAGGAACAGTTGGATTAGCACGAAGGAATCCTAATCAACAATCGTTTATGAATTCAATTTCTTCCTGTCTTCTTATTCGTTTCCGGTGGAAATAAATATCTAAACTTTCCAATCACTGCTGTAAACTGGCAGAAGAAAAGAGAATGGACAACACAATAGTGGAAGAAACTGATGGATCTTGTAATTAATTTAGTCTCCTATCACATCGACGAATGGATAGAGACATACAGTAGCGCACGTCCGAGCTGCTGCTGGATGCCTACTACTTGCCATCGGCCGTCCGAATCACACTTTTCACCAGTGTGGCGGATGTGGGAACAAGAGGCAAAAGCAAAACAGTCCGCGCACGGAGAGAATGAGGAAGAAAAACACACAAAAAAAAAATAGAGTCAAAGGAAGAGGAGCAATGCTGTGTAAGAAACGAGAAGGAAGTGCGTACTGTCGAGTTTCCTCGTCCCGGGCGGAACCGCATCAACGTGTGACGCCACCGCAGGACGCAGGCGCGAAACGATAAATATTTCCACATATCTACTGCCTTTCAGCCGGTTTACCTAGACCTATTGATGGTGTACGTTCTTACGTTTCATATACAGCAAAGACCAGCAATGTATATATCACATCTACGTATATACTGTTTACTTGTTGTGTTTTTTCGCCTTTTTTTGTGTGTGTCTTTTTTTCAACAACCTTAGAACCTTTTATACTTGGTTGACGTGCAACTTGTTACAGAAAAGCTCTTCGCCAATAGTAGTATTACCACAGCGATGTTTTTTTTTCTATTTTTGTTTGACAATTCTTCAAAGTAGGCATTACCTTTGCTGTGTACATGTCTGTCGAATCACACAGAGATTCGACTTCCATTCGCTGTGTAAACGGAACTTGTTATTTTTTTGGTTTGAAGAATGTCTAAAAGTAAGACAACCGAAGCAGAAACTAACAAACAAGCGCATTGCATAGACTATACAGGACAGATCAATCAATAAAAAAAAAGGGCCAAAAAAAATTGAAAATATTGAAGCTCCATTTTCAGGAATCGGCCTTTTTATCTAGTAATGCACGTACGTGGTTTATTTTCTATCCAATACAATTCGCGCATCTCGTGTACACATTCCAGTTGATGCCGTACGGCCTTCTAGGTACCCACGATTGCGTGGATGCTATGTGAGATATCCTACAAAATGCACGCCAATAACAACAAATTAAATCGTATATATAGGATGCGAACAGTCTCTTATAATCACTGCCATTGGGAAAGGAGAGATATCTGTTCGCCAACCTTGCAGCAATTCTTGTTGAGCCGACGCACAGTTCTCGCGAACTCGTTGATTGAAACCACACACACACACACACAAAAAAGGCAAACAATAAAAATTGAAATCTCTTTTGAATGACGGGCCGCATATCACTTTTTCCATGACTTTTCACTCTCACGGCCGTTTTCATTGCTGTCAAAGAGGCCTTTCAAGCCAGCAAAGCAATCACTCGCGTATACTGAGGGAGAGAAAGAAAGAAAAACGAAATATTCAAATTTCATTTGATTTCTTTATCAAGCGATGCGTTGATTACCATCTACGGGTACATTACGGATTCATTAAACGCCATTCTGTCTGTTTTTGGATGATGATGTGTTCAAGTGTTCGATTGTACTATAATTACGCGTCAGTTTTATACAACAAAAAAGAAGGAGCCCGCACCAATAAATAGACAACTGCAAGTGTCGACTGAGTGAATCCCATTTTCGCTATAAACAATTGGATTTTAACGACAACTGTTGGTCTCAAGAAACAGGCCAAACGTTTGAAATGAAGGACCCCCAGGATGGAGATTTTGTGGCCGAGTCATCATTAGTTGATTAGCGTGTAGCAAGTGAACTAAAAGATATGATGGCCACTTCAACCCGCCGTCACACTATTTCTCCGCAGCAACGTAAAAAATGGATAAACTGTTCAGCGTTCAGTCTCAAAGAGAATCTATTCATCAGCTGGTCGCGGGTGGTACATCGGATGTACAGACATTGTTTCAATCATCTCTCGTTCAAACAAAAGACACATAATCGATAAGATCATACCAGTTCTGTACAGTTCATGATATCGTCGTCCCCCATTGTTGCAATTTCGAACTCGCTTATCCCTACCATCAGACGAACGTTCTATACTTCCTAATAGTTTTTTTTTCGCCGAAAGTTCATGAATGTTAATTGTATTTCTCCCATTATAGTTTAAGGCTTGTATGCTACTTTACATCCACTTTGGTGAAAGAGGAAAGAGGGGTTAAATGTCTTTTGTGTTATCTAGGTATAAGCGGATAAATTGAAATCAGTTCAAGCTTCAGTGGGTCTCCGAGGTTATATCGGTCAGGGCACCAGCACGGCCTATCAATAGCACAAATGGAATTACCCTTTTGGCTTTTACCCTGTATACCAAAATCACTTGGATCACACAGACTGCAAATCGATTCGTTTTTTTTCTATGGCCGTTATCAGCCGGAAGTTCAACTGGACGACTTTCCATCATTTCCTGTGTTTCTTTTCCTTTTTTTTCTGTTTATTTTTTATTATTATTGACAAACAACCGCGTCACTGCACCATAAAACTCTATTACGGTCCGTTTTTTGCAGCACATTCGTATAAATCATACTGGTAACAATATTTTTACCTTATAAGTGTTTATTGTGTTACTGTTTTGGCAGCTCTTTCATTTTTGGAAGCTCCATTGTTGTCTGGCGCTATCAAATATTCAACGCCTTATTCAATTCCGGATGGTTTGCACCGTTTTTCAATTTTTAAAAACGATTTTTTGTTGTTGTTGTTGTCGGCTTGGTTATATTCTCACCATCAAATGACGACGCCATTATATTATAAGTGTTCCTGGAAATTATCGAATAAAAACACGGAGGACGATTCTTTTTTCTTTTTATTTCTTTTCTTTATCTCTGTGTGCCTCTCTTCTCCCGGTGGGCTTTTGTCAATCAACAACACTGACGGCAACTCGTAAAGCACTTGTTTCTATTTTTTTTCTTTCTTTCTTTAAGCTCTGTGATGTTGTCTATTGGCTCTTCTCGTGCTTTCTTCCTATTTCTTTTGTGTGTCGAAACATAAAAAATAAAAACAGGGAGAAGCAGCAAAGAAGAATAAAGAAGCAGAGTAAAAATAAGACATTTAACTGTAAGGTCTAAAAAAAGAAAACAGTGAAACGTTTGGTAACATCCATGTCCACATAATTGCCATCGTATATGTGAAATGAAACGTTTGAACTATTGGCGTATAGGTGATGTTATCTAGATATCTTATTACACGTGTGCAGACTTATTGACTTCTGGCCAGTCAACACCGAGTCACTGCTGGCCTATTGAATGTCGCTTATTTCTCAGAATAGTTTGAAGGCTATTCGTGTCAGATACCATTTCACTTAGTGCTATGACGATGTCAATGTTTGGACATGTAACAAAGGGCACATCATCATGTTTAGCCTTTACTTGTCGTGTTTTATTTATTTTGTTTCGGTTTAACTCATAAGACATGTCCATAAGATGGTGTTAGATGTCTACGATTTTCTCTGAACTGTTGAGTTGGACTACATGTACATAACGAAAGGTTAAAACGAATATGATAACTAATAAATAAATGGGTCCATTCGCTAGAAACACATAAAAAACTTTGATTTCACGACTGACTTTGTTTTACGTAGACTACTGTGTGCACGTTCGAACATTTTCTTGTGTTGAATTTTTTTTTTATTCTTTAAAATCTTGTGAATCCAATCTCTTACCTTCTTCTATTCGTTTTACCCGCAAATGTTTTATTAGCAAGTTATTCGCCTATGGAAACTAAACCTTGGCGAACAATAAAGTATGAATACGAATCATAACAAAAGCACACGAATTGTGCGGCGTCTCGTCGGAAAGTGGCTCGGCAACTGAACTGTATGCAACGCTTCGTTCTCCTTTTCAGCTTACTCAAAAGTTTGAAAAGTTCAAAGATTGTTTGCTTCGGTAGGATTGTGTATAATAGCGCGTCACAACTTTGCGGCCAAACTCTTGGTTCCCTTGTTTTATGTACGTTGATTTAGCCTATTTATCCCCCCTTCTCCCCCTCAAAAAATAAAGAGGGCTCTTTTTTTAACCGTTAATTCACATGCAATATGAACATAGGCTATTTCTTTTTTGATTGCTACCCTCTTTCATCTGAACCGAGTCGAGTCCCTGTTGCCATGATAGCTACACAACTGATGAGAGTGTTAGGGGGGGGGGGGGATGTCACCTGATGCTATTCCGACAAGATGGGGTTTTCAATTAGTGGATCTCGCGTCATATCGTCAACTCAAAAAAGGCCCTCACGAGGTTTCGTGAAGCCGCCATAGCAGTCTACCAACAACTTTGCGCTTTCTTGTGAAACGTGTAGAACAAAGGGATAGGGAACAAGTGTGACGGCAAACTTTTCCTCTATTCCCGATACATGAGCTGACGAACACGACAAGTTCGTGAGAGCCTTGGAAAAAAATTAAAAACAAAACAACAATAGAAAATTTAGAGGGAAATTGAAACAACAAGCCAGACGCCGGTATATGTCTTATAGCGTGAGGGCATCCAAGCCCTTTTATACGTCTGTGTTATTGCCCAAAAACAAGCAGGAAAAGGCTATTTATGTAAGTGGGTGGCTGACCTTGTTAATAAACATATGAATAAGACGATACCATCGTCCTTGAAATAGTCTTTGATTTCATGCAGTATAACCGACAATCATAAAACCAAATGTCATTAAGACAGTTGTGTGCACATAACCAGAGAGAAGGATAAGCAGAGAGTCTATTCAATCATCCAGAGTTTCCTGTTAAATGTGTGTGCACAAGAAGGTGCACGTATGCACACTGTCAAGAGTTCCAAATCGAACTAGATATTGGACAAACATTGAGGCACATAGAATACCACCCAAACACGGAAGGATAGTGTATATCCCAAAATAACTATATTTACAATTTAGATAGACCCATGGTTTCATCGTATGCGCACGATACATGACATTGAAATTAACTATTTGCATGGAGGACGCGTGTAGACGTGCACGATTGCACTACAGTGGTGGTTACGATGCAACATTGATTCACGTCTAACTCAGACGCTTCATTTCTGCATGACAATTGGCTATTTCTGCATTTCCTCCCACACTAAACAAAATACAAAATAAATGAGGCCAACGGTTTCCATACATGTACGTGTACGTGTAAGAGCTTGAAAAAACATGTAATAAAGAAACATCGTGTCCATCTAAAACAGAGATATTTTCTGGCCAGTGTAGGCGGAGTGTTCATCTCTGTAAACACGAGTAAGTGGTTGCAGAATTGCACACGTGTCCGTCTACAGTTATGCTTGCTGTTGGATGTTTACAGCAACGCAACACGCGTCATCTTATGTAGTAGGAAGCAGCAAAACTTTCGTGCTTTGTATCTATCACAGACGTACACCAATCTTTAAGTTCTGTGATTTACGCTTTGGCGTAGCAAGTCAGACTCAGTGCTAAGAAGGATTTATTGAGATCAGTTATACTGAGAACAACGCCCATTGGGCCACGGTTGACGTCATAACATGACGGTGTGCATTTCTGTGTGATATTACCCACTATTAAATGTATACACAAAAATTTATATCAGGCAAGAGTTGTAACGATGGTGTCTACCGATGAATTCCTGGTGTTATGCTACCCCCCACTGATTATGATTTGATTTGGTACGATGGTTGGATTACCTATAGCCATGTCGTTCAGAAACTCTCGGGCTGGCGTTGTTAACAACCTCCATTAGATCGTTGAATTTTGGCCCATTCTTCTCCCCTTCGCTCACGTTTGTCCCAATCTGACTCGGAGTATTTTATTTGTGTCGCTATTTTTCACGCACAATATTCACAACGTCACAGATCGGATGGAAGAAGATGGATGGAGAGGAGTATAGGCCATATCAATCTTGATCCTCTCTCCTTACATCGATCCCGTTCCGAGAACAAGCCCTTGGCTTTCCTTATTTTTAGTCTGTATGGATGTGCGTGTACTGCCGTGTAAATAACGCCCTAGATGATCCATCAGAGAGAAAGCGCCAACATGTGGCCAAGTCCTGACCAACGACAACGAATCGATCCGAAATCCGATCACGTCTTTCTACATCATCAGTATAAGTCTGTAAAGCATCGGGCAAAATATGCGTGACAGCTGAGATGCTTCTAGAGTAGCAGTGCATATATCCAAGAACTTTCGGAAGCTATTATCGGATGTGAATGGGCAAAGGTCAATGAACACATGATCCGGTCCTTGATGTTTCATGCGTCCCAATTATTCTGTATATGTACGTCAGGTGTCCAAAACACTTGCAATACATTTTAATGCATTAGGCAATATTCCTAAGTAGAGTTAAGATTCTATTTTGAGTGTGTTTTTGTTAGAACTTTCAGATATTGCCTGTTCTAGGATTCTAACCCGGTGCGAGTCAGCAGGGCACGGCACCCAATTGACAGTTTTAATCAAATGTTATTGTCAACATCTCAGTTGCTATATGAAATTGGGTAGTAGCGCGTTTCTAGATCGATTACACAGCAATCCCCGTCATATTACATTCATTCTAGCGCAAACTCTGTTTATGTAGGCGTCTATGTATATTCAAATTTTCTTGTCACTTGTGGGGTGGAGCTTCAATCATCAGGAGACCCCTTCCTGTTGGAAAATGTAGGCTACACGTCGCTTCTATAATAGCTATAAACGTACCAGCTGTGCATGCAGATGTGCAGCGCCCTTCGCTTGACATTCTTCGTTCAACAACAATATTGATACCCTACAGCCGTGACCGAGATGTACACAACGAACTCCTACACACTGCTCTGCCATCAAATTATTAGATTTTTTCTTTCATATTACACCAGGCTGGTGTTACGCAACAAAGTCAAAGGTGCACCCACTATAATGCAGATAAACATTGTGGTGCCTTTCTTTTTTTTTTTTTTTTGATTTCTCCTTAATTTAAATTTAGATGCCATATTCAACACGCCAGGCTTTAAACGCGGTTAAATTAATACCAAGGCGATTCAGTTCCATCTGAAAAAATTACACGACAAGCGTGATGTTGTTTGCTAACTTGACAACTGTGCGAGACTCCTGACTATTTGAGTCGGTTAGCAAACACTTGAATATATGCAAAGGATCCCGTGTTTTCAAGCACAGTAATTTGTTTGAACAGACGTCACGAGCGCGGCTGTTTCTTGTTTGCCATGCCCACTTATATCTACCAATTAACACTTTTCAAGCTTTAAAAAAACGTGAACTAGTTTCGCGCTTTTTCAACGCGCTTCGCAATAATGGATGTTATAAATGAGTTACACGTGCGTGGTGTGTATTATCACACGACTATACAGCCATTGAGAATCACTCCCGCGATCAGCTCCCACCGCTATTTGCTTGGCAGCAACGTCACTGGCTGCCGACAGGGGCTGCTGAAGCATCTGTCAGGCCTTCGTCATCGAAATAGTAATCAAAATCAGTATTGCTATCAGCTGATTGTGATTCTATATTACCGGGAGCATTCATGACATCAACTGCATCGGACGACGCAGAACCGGAACGATGTTCATGGTGATGATGCGAATGCCCCGGAGCTGGAGATGACGGTTGGTCGTGATGATGATGATGATGATGCGAATGCTCCTGCGCTGGAGTTGTCGGTTGTTGCTGTTGCATTTGAATCTGCGAACCTGGTGGCAAGAATATGGTCGATCCGAACGGGATCGTTACTGTAGCTCCGAATGGCAGCGTCATCATAGATCCGGCCATTTGTCCGGCTGGCGAATTCAGTTCTGGGGTAGTAACTGTGGCTGGTGGTGACGTCATTCGACCGGGAGTTTGTGTCGTAGTTTGCGGTGCAGAAGTAGTTGCATCCGTTCCCGTTGAAAGGCTGTCACCGACTTTTGGAGAAAAGAGAAAATGAAAAAGAAAAACGAATTTGATTTCATATAAATCCACGGATGTATAGACAGACACACTGGCTGTGTGAATTATTAACAAGTATGAATACACGTCTGGGTTTAAATAAAGGCTTTATTCTGTACATTTTAACGGAAAAAGTTGAGCCCATTATTGGAGCGAAACTTTAGACCGCGACGTTGAGAGCTGATGATGTTGCCTTGCCAATTAGGCGGCCGTATCAGACGAGCGTGCAGGAATCAATCTGAATCAACTACAACTTGATCACGGAGAAAACAAGAAAACCCTTTTCTCATTGCACATCAACGACTAATGAGAGGGAAATCTTTTAACTTTAAGCCACCTAAAGTTGAATACTACATAGGAAAACTGCAACTACTTACAGATGAGAGGGCGTTTGGAACAGTCGACGCGTTGCTTGAGATGGCACTCCTGCAGGCCGTAGTCAAAGGCCATGCCAACAGGGCAGAAGAGTCCAACATATTTGCCGTCAGAGCAGACGTAGTACTTGTCGCAGTAAGTGTCGTCCATGACACGAGCCAGGGCGTTGAGGTCGCAATCTCGGTTGGTCCTCTCCACCGTCCTGATCGGCTGGATGGTACCTAACGTGGCCCTCTGGATTTGTAAGGGGGTACTGGGAGGCGCCAATCCGACGCCTGTAATGGCCGCCCACGCCAACCCTCCTGGAAAGACCGCAATAACCAGATAAATTGGAATTCAATAGCTCTGCTATATTGATTCAACTGCTTGGACGACTTTCTCGCCTCGACGCCCCGCAGACTTACCAGCCAACATGGACCACGTCGAGCGATGCAAAATAAAAAGAAAGACAAGAAGATGGAAGAGAAATCGTTGAATAAAAGGAGACGTGACATCAGCTCACATGTGTAGAGGACATAAGCGATAAGTCGCTTATGAGCTTGAAATAAGGCCTCGGTCGGGTGGTTATCCCGTTCGCTCCCCCACCCTTTCGCTCTTATTAGTGAAAAGAGGAAAAAAGAAACAGGTGATGCATCATTCAAAAGTCCTCGCTATCTTGTAGACGCTATCACACACATTTGTGTTACGTCGTTAAGTTTACTTCTTATGCGGGAAACTGGAAAATTCGGCCGGTAAGTAGACAGGAATAGTATGGCCATTGGACATCAAACAAAACGAGTTAAGCTGATTAACAGCAGAATTTTGAACTGCGTATGAATTCGTAACAGCTCAACACACAGACGTGTGCGGGTTGAGTTAATTTTGTTATACAAACGTCCACCAACGTCAGCGATCAAACCACTTCCATCTTTTACATATGAATATCCGTTCTTTTTCTTTTCTCGGAAGATGGATGGCATTCGAACAAGAAAATATTTTGTTGCTGCGTCAGAGGATATAACTGCAGTCATGCACTATCGAACTTGTTTAGAACAATTACATCCAGTATGTTACTTGTAACTGGAAAAACTAAATCGAACGTTAAAAGGAGAGGAAAAACTGGACTGCGGGGATGACAGTAAACAAATAAAGCAAACAAAAAGTCAGCAGGCAAACAAGCAAATGTACAAGGACGTTCGGAGAACAGATGAATCACATTTTGTTTTAACGTTTTCCTTTTTTTTTTGTTTGTTTGTATGTTTTTGCCATCGGCGCAAACAGTTTGAACGAACAGCCCAGTAACACAACGATAAACACAGCGATGAAATAAGAAGAGGAAAAAACGGATGGAAGTACAAGGTCGATCACGATTTTCGCTGGAAAATAAAAAGGACTTCCCCCCCGTCCTGAATGCCTTTAGCAACGTTCAGATTTAAAGTAAAAGACTCTCAATTACTTGTTACACAAAATAAAATTTTAAAAAAGAGGAGGAAAAGAAGTTAGTCAAACAAAAAATCGGGCGGCCGTAATTAATAGCCCAGAGGATGTGTTTCTCCGACAGTTCCAATTATGTTGGACATTATTAAGTTGACAAAATAAACAAACCAAATTCAATTTACGAAATTCGGCTGATTGTTAACGCACAGTTACGCACAGCGGTACAAATATTTCAGTAGAAATCACGCAAGATACTCAGAAACTCGAAAAAAAGATCAGAAACTATCGATGTTGGAACCGTGGCTCATTAGGTTAGTTTTCTCCTATTTTAGTGCGTGATTGCAACGACGCTAACTGCAAGACAAGCGATTACCATAAGAAGCCTCAAGGGCGTGTTATTCACAGTCGTGCATCCGCCACCCTTTTGCGGATTGCACCATTTGACGATGCCATATTAGCGACATCACACAAAACAGCTGGGACCACCAAGTTGTTCGTTATCAAAGAAGAAACATAAAAAAAAGGCGAATGAGTTAATCTTGACGAGCTCACATAACAAACAGCTTGATGTGCACTCGGCTGGATGAATCGCCAGTCATCGTGTTTCCGTTCTATTTCAATTGCCATCTATCCCTTCCATTTATTCTTTGTGGAAGGACGGATTCGTGTAGTGCTCGGAAGCGTGTTGTATAACAACTGGATGAAAACGAGACGAGCATCAGCGAGACGGAGAAATCGAGCGTAAGAAACGACACATGGACCGTCATCAAACGAGACTGTCGGGAGGTGGGAGAATCGGGACACAAACGGCAGGGTGGTGTCCACTTTGCGTCGGTACAGGCCAATAACAAAACGAAGAATAGATCACCTCCACATCTAGGAAGTCAGGGCAATAACACACGCCACGGCATCAGCATCGTGTTGCGTTATTACATTGGCCAAACATACAAGCGGATAGCGCTTTATCTTTGGCCATATTTAATATTTTCCTATTTTCTCGGTCTGTTCGTATTAGCCTATGTTCTTTCATTTTCCAATCTTACAGCAACAACAGTATTACAGTCTTATTTTGTTGTAACCTATTGTTTATTTTTCTTTTACTTGTATGTTTTAGTACCGTCCCTTTTTTTTCCAGCAGCAGAGGAATATGAAAAAGATTGGATTCAAGAAAAAAGAGGAGAAGGAAGATTAAACGCGGAAAAGAAGGCTAATAATATAAAAGGACTTAATAAAAAGACGCACAACATGAAAGAAGGAAAAAAAATAATAAAACACGTGGAAGCATTTCGAGGACGTTTGCACCAGCAAACAAAAAGTCATAAATAATAGTACCTGATAATATGGGGAGGAGAGCTGACGTGAAAAAGAGCCACAAGGCGAGCGCCGGGAGTCGATGGACAGCGGGAGCGAGCCGGGAGTGAGAACCGACTCGGATTGAAGATGTAGACAACATTGTCTTCTAACGTATCTTTCTTGTTAGTGCTACTAGGAGAAGGGTGAGACAGTGACTGCTGTTGGTGACCCTCTTCAAATTGGCTTTAACCAACAGCCCGGACCTTCTGTTTTTGCGCCATCCACGGCCACACGGGGATCTTTTGGCTAGGGCATATTCTGAACAAACCTAAAAAAGAGAAAGACACAAGGTCTACCGGTCCCAGTAGGATTGTTGGCCTTGAGGACAGTTGTTGATGATATCTGAAGAGGCATGTTAAGTCCTCTCCGAGAAGAAGGAACATGCAACTGGGGTCGTTGGAACGGTCTAGCTACTGCCATAGTCGTCAATATTTGTTCCAGTTGACTCCCAAGTGAGGCACCATCATTTCCTGACACAATTACAGCCTTTAATAACGATATAGCATGGATTCTTTGATTGTTTTTTTTTGGCAAACTACTATAGTCCACCATGTCCATTTATAAATTTAATGGTAAAAGAGAATATCGAATTCGATCCGGGTACGGAGCAAAATTCCTACGGGGACGTGAACTTATTGTTCTTCGGTGACGAAGAACCATCACTTTGATATTGGAGACACCAGTAGGATTTTATGAAGACGTCGGAACATCAACTATTATTACCCAATAACGTTGCAGGAGAAAAATTCGATTCGTTCTAAAAAAAGACTCTCTTCCATCCTCCTTGAGGAACTTGAAAATGCGCTACAACTATGTTCAGTATGTATACAGATTGACGATATTACAGCAAGCGTGATTTTAAGATTTCCGTAGCGATTCAGGAGCGCCGTGCATAAAAGAGGAACCTCGAAGTGGAATGGCAATTGAAACGCGAAATGTCGTACAAACAACAATGAGGACGTCTAGACTCCATCGCAATATAATCTTGCTGGTTCAAACTGGTGTCCCCGGTGTTGTGGAACCCACAGAATGTCATCACACCAAAATATCTTGAAAAGGTCCACAGACGATCAGTAAAATCCTTTCAAGTGTATCACGCTGCGGAGCACAAGTCTATATAATGCGCTATAGATTCGTATAGCGTGTCGTGCGGAATGGGATATCCAGCGCATGGAAATTTCACAAAGAGCGACGAGATTTCACCCGACTGGCTTTGCATGGATGTTTTCTATCAGCGTATGGTATTCGGCGCTCCGCAAGAAAGGGCTTATTATAAGGTAGACGAAAAAGCTGATGGCACACATATTTTTTTGTCTTCTACTTCTTGGAAAATGTAGAAGCCATGGGATGCATAAAGGAGGAAAAAAAAAGTTAGTTGTAGTGTACCGGAAAAAAGAGAATAAAGTCTAACACGACTACTTTGTTATTCAGATTTACGGTCGTTTCGTTGGGCTAGAAAAAGCAAAAACACACCATAAATAGTTTGTTATTCTTGTTGTCGTTTTTTTTTTTTTTTTTTTTTGAAGTCGTTGTTTTCAAAGGGTTTTCAACGGATCGATGTTATGTCTTTCATGATGGAGATCAAATTCCGTTCTTTGTCGTTCACATAACGAAATGAGACCCGTCTATTTTCGAAACTTGATAGCAAAATGCGTTACGTTGTTCATGAAGAACAACGCGGAATGAGAATAGAAATAGTTTCGTCGATAAGCAGAAAATCGTTGTACGGTTATCGTAATTGATAAAACTATAGGTCATTGGGAACTCTCAAAATACATATTAGGCCATCATATAATACATAACTGCGTTACACACAATCACAATACTGCACAAACCGATCGGGGGCTAGCCCATGGATGTCTGGACAAAAGCCAGCCGTGGCTTACAGGTGAACGAGACTTAACCAGCCTTATTCAATCGTGTGTTGATAAGGGCAAATATAGCAACATTCGATATAGCTATTAGGCTATATACCTTTAGGATGGAAAGACACGTAGGCCTACCTGAAAGAACGTGAGATGCAGATAAACTGCTCGTAGTCATCTGTCGGGAAGGAAGGACATGGTTGAAACGGTGTTTGCCGGTTTTAGCTACCGAAAGTTCAATCGGAGACGATATGTAATTGTAGAGAGGGGGCATTCCCGCGGGAAATCGAGAATCTATGTCCCTTCTTTTATGCGCCTTTTCGATTTCCTCCGCTTCCAGCGACAGGCAAGGATCTACTTTCAGCTACGTTAGGGCTAATAAGCGCCCATGAAACATGAAGCCTCAAATAAAACACGAAACACGAAACGATAAAATAGGTGGTACAGCGAAAAGCACGCAGCACGATGTATCACAGTTTTCGGTAATGAAATGTCACATGATGTTTACCGTTCGCGTACTAAGCTCCGCGGAAAAACAAAGCCAGCATAATAGTTAATGAACGCAAAACTATCGGTTTCGGTAATCGATTGTTTCTAAATGTAACTAGAAAATCTACAGTTTATCGATCATTCGTCATCAACTTTATGAAAACCATACACATCTTGCATGCTCACAATAAGGGGAAGACTCAAATAGAACTCATTTCAATCGACTGGCGTTTGGAGAAAACGTATCTAGCCAACCGGCACTGAGTGTAAACGATCACCTTTCCAGGTGTCCCGTGTTGCGAAAACAGCGAGATTTTCAAGGAAAAATGTTCATTCTGCCACATGTAGAGCTTGACGTAAATTAAAGGAAACCAGAATTAATTTTTTTTTTAAATTTTGCTTTCCTTTAAGTTCCGCGATATTAAATATGGTCCACGAATTCGGCTTTACAAGAATTTTAATTATAATCTTATGAACGAACGCGTCAGACTTTAAACAATGAATATAATAGCATTAGCCGATATATTTATATCATGCTGATCAAAAAGAGGTGCAGTATTTATGGCAACTTTAATCCAAAAGGATCTGAGCGAAATGTCAATTAAAGTTTTTTTACTCAAATCATTTATTTGCTACTTCATTGAAAATCCCATCAGCTTAACGCTGAAAAGCAGCTCATTACTGTATAGTACTCACAGCACGCTTTTTTAATCCTTGTATTCACATTTCAAAATAATCATGCAAAACTGCGAAACCTTTCCAGCAGTTTATTCTTTTTCGCATAAAAACGGCACCCGTGTAATCTCTTGGTCTCTCCAATCTATCACAGAGTTGATATCATATTTCTTCAACATGCTAAGTAGTACGTACGTACTACATTCAAACCTTTCACCTTTTTGTCCCTATAATTACAACAAAGCTATACACATTTTTTTATCTTGTTATATTTTGTCAAATAAGAAGAAGACTGATATCTTGTTAGTCTATACATTGTAAAAGCGTTGATGTCGACCTGTTTGGAATTAAATAATAAAAAGCATGTTGCATGACAGCTACGTATAAATCTAATAAACCGTGACCCAGTCACCAAGTTCAGCGTTAACTGCTCCGTTGGTTCCAGTTTAGGTTTCATGAGCTGTCGTATTAGGCTTTGGAGCAATTTGCACATCAGTCGACAGCTGTTCAAAAACGTTTGTCTCTCCAAACAATTTCCAGGGGATTTCTTAAACAGATTGGCTGTAGTACATTTCTCTTTCTGATGACGGTTTGTAATTAGAATTACGTTACGCTCGGATTGCCTGCCTATTCGCCCTTCTCTGTTATTGCAATTCATATGATTACGACGTTACGTCTTATTTTACGCACAATAAAATGGTACCATATAGCTACGTATAGAAACAAGCACTTCCATCCAAACTTGATTTATTCTCAGGTTTATGTATACACGCTATTACAGTACATGTAATATATTGACGTAACAACGATGTGGATCTGCAAACTTTCTTGAATGCCATTCTGGTGGGATGAAGCAATATGACGTGAAGCATTGATCTAAAATCTACCAGACACAAAGTCGTGCGTGTATACGATATGCCATTCTATTGGTTCTCCGAACGTTTCATCCGGTTTCATCCAACTTCGTTTTTCACAGAGGGTATATCTGCTGATGCTTCTTTGTATTTATATTGTTGTTACTGTAGTATAGCGAGTACATGCGTGTACGCATGCTGACAGTCGCCTTGGATCAATAGTGCGAGTAATATTTACATTGTCGCTTGTTCCCTTCTTAGACGTCAACTAATTCATTATGCGGTGGATAGTTGTCTTCTTTGAATGTTAATTTTCATTGGCTCCTTCTTGTTGATCTTTTTTGTTCTCCCGTCGCCCTTCCTTTTCGACATTGTTACTGTGCTGTGGGAAGAGCCAAACTCGCCAAACTATTCGTAGGCTACCAATTACTCAAGACGTTGTTCACCTATTTGTTATTCTAGTGCCGGGTCGACAAGAAAAAATCTTATCACTGGCCGCCTATTCCCAATGAAGCGAAACCATGACAACAAGATAGTAAAAATAGGCCTACTCATATGAGACATACATTTCGACCTATACTTATATGTTTGTAGATCACGGTTATTTCCACGAGCATTGTGCTTATTCGCCATTTTTCGAAATGTACGCCAAATTTTTAATGAAATGTTGCCAAAAGATATCGTTGCAACAAATATGTTGTAGGACGCAATTCTAGCGTGTTTTTTCTGCTGAATGAATCGTTAATGCATACATGTAAATAACGAATGACTTGCTGTCTATGGAACACCGTGGAACACAGGCGGGCATTGTTCAAAAATTGCGTGTGTGGAACGTTTTGCTGATGCAAACCAAAAGAATAGAAAACAACCACAATAAGATTTAAATCCAGTTCATCAACCAGCAGCAACTAACCGAGCCAAGGAGACATCGTTCGATAAATAAAAAAAAACGTCAATACGACTAAAAGTTTGATGGCTGCAGAGGACATGTTGCATTTCTTGTCGTGAAATCCCGTCAGGCTCATGTGGAAAGGTATAACAACTTTAACAACGATAACAACTTCGTGAAATCGAGTTAGGCATTAAACAGCCATAGCCTACGTGTTATCGGCCTGTATTCAATACAGTGCAGGCGCCTAAATTTATAGGCTACACGCTCTTATCCTCAGAAAATTGACAGGTCCAAAGGAGCTCTAAAAGAGCTCCTTTTAATCTGCAAGCAACTTAGTCCCCTTGAAAGATTCGATCACGTTATGAAATTGAAAACCTAGATGCTCCTAAGTTTCAAAATGACATGACAAAGTTCCAACTGCCATGAACAAAAAGGCGTGCCTTTATTGGGACAGAGGAAATTGTCCAGCCAAGTTGCCTTGCCATTGCATGGCAAAATATATATACAGTATATATAGATATTTAAATCGTCTTGAGTGTGTGTGAGAGGAGAGAGCACAAGATATTTTAAGAGGAGGGAAAGGGATAGACGAAAGTGTGTCAGCCTCTTTAATGAAAGACAAATGAAAACGCTGAACCATAACATTTTGTTTTGCTTCATCGCGCTTACGACCTTGTGATTATACGTGCATTATTAATTTTCAGCTTGTCATCAACGATATCAACAAAGCCATCAGGGAGACCAAAAAAACAAAGGGATATAATTGGCGAAATAGAAAATAAAATAAAATTAAGCGATGTGTTTCTCTAGCCGCGTTCGAGGGGGAGTTGAATGTCAATGTGTGGGAGTTGCGGGTTGATCGATCGTGAGACTGGCAGGCATAAACTTTACCGAGGCCAAAGGGCCTGATGAACCTGACGTCTGAAACGGTCGATTTGTTTGTCGTGCGCTGCCTTGGCGACGGACGACCGACGTCAAGTCAAACAGCATTCGGACGCTAGGAGATTTCTTATTATCCTTTCAGCTTCACACGAGTTTCACCTGCGTTAACCGCAGCCTGTCAAGTGCTCGCTAAGTTTGAATTGTCCGAATAAAAGAATTTGGCAAATTGCTTTTTTTCGTTGCAATCGCACAAAAAAACAACAAAAAAGAACATGGCAGGTCGTTTTGGAGGTTTACACATCAGCCTACCAGGATTGGGAAGCATTTTACTTCGTCCACCAGCAGCGACGACAAGAACACCAACACCAACAACGTCCAATCTGCCACCAATCTATCAAGTAAGTCACAGAGAATTTCGATACGCCAACGACTTTTGGGTTGGAATCATAAAACGATGGCTGTTGTTCTTTGCTTATTGCATGTCAATGCCATCGACGATTTGATTGCCGAAACGTATACATGCTTATCGGAAATTGTCGGTTCTGTTGTGTTCTCCGCAAAAAGACAACGAACCTCCTCCCCTCAGAAATCGATTTGAGAATTTTTACTCAAGAACATTGTTTTATTCTTTTTATTTTTAAAAACAAACACGAACAGATAAATCCGAAGATGATGGATGCGTGGGCTTGTATGTCTTTCTACTTTATACTTCTTAATGTCGAGTTTTTTTTTTCCAGCTCATTGCTCTCCAAAAAACCCAGAACCCAAACAAACTACACAATTTTTCCGATCACTTGTTTTGCGACCATTCCCCTTGGGCACCATATCACACCATCATTAAAAATAACACAAATCTACAGCCTATATACGCTATTTATCCTTTCCATCAAATCTTCCTTTTTATTTTATTTTATAGTTTAATAAAAAAATTCGAATGAGATCCTATCCTTTTTATAAGGAAACATTTATTGTCTTGTGTTTTGAATGATACCCGGCCGAGGATCGGTCACTGACAGTCGGCACACGCGGCGAATGCATTGCGCGCAGCCGACAACGCAATAATGTGAGCGATGTGGATTAACTCGAATGTTGACTCTGAAGGATGGGCCGGCGGTGGCCGACGCCAGTGGCCAGCAATCCAAGTGGAACGGACTATCGTCGTCCAACAGCAACGGTAGCGGAGGCAACAATAATGGCTCGGGCGGCAACGCAGGATCGGATTCCAACGAAGACTCGATTATCAACACAACAACGGCGGCTCTGCATCATCAGCAATTCGACGAGATGGCAATTGTCAAGCCTTCCTACCCCAGCATCCATATGAACATGGAGGATTACATGTAAGGTCACGTCAACCTTCATGTCATCTTAAGACAACTTGTCAGATTTAAACATCTTAAAATTTGTACAGCGATATTTGATCCGAACGCCCCGTTTTTGAACTTTCTTTTCAATTGAAACATTTTAAAGACGCTCGTCACTGATGACGCGTTTGGAAAACAAGAGAGTTCTAATTGGAAGAATCCTCATTTGTACAAAAGGGACTGAAGACAAAAGTTTTGTGTCTACCCCACATCTTGAATTGTAGAAAAAAAATAATCCAACTGACGCTTGTGCGAAGGTCTAGTATATATTAATAGCGTAAAATCCATGGAGACTAGTTATCCGTGGCAGTCTGTTTTCATTCTTCAGCGCTGGAACAAAGGCTTTTTTTTTATTTTCTGAGGCTTTTGTGGACATCTGTTTGAAGTTAATTAACTCGTTCTTCCTTTCATACAATTTTCAAGGTCTGAAACTGAACGAAGTAACCAGGTGGGTGACTACGCACAACTGAGGACCTTCTTCTTGACCTGTTTCCACTCGTATGCCTCCATCTGCGCTACATTTAAGGTAAATCGTATAGCCTACCATTAAACTATAGCTTATACAGCTCACTCAAAGATCTATTAATCAGTGACCACAAACGCCATTAAAGAAAAGAGAAACGTGCATGATCGTGTGTCTCTTACTATCAAGTTGGACCAAAAGGACCTCTTTCGATTCTTAGTTTGCTAACCGGCTGTCACTGAGTTCGTCACAAATAAAAATCTAATAAACAAAAATAACAAATAATTGGGCAGTATACAACAAAAAAAATAAGTTATGGAGGCCACTAACGCGTGATGTTGGCAGAGATTGAAACCGTTCCGATGAAAAGGCAGCGCATTTTCGAGCTTTACTAATACAACCAGCACAAAAAGACGGAATATATCTTTTGTAGTTGTGTATGACATCAAAGCCGCAAAAATTCAAAAAGGCAATTTCATTTCATTTCTACGCATTTTCTTTTTTTTGCTCCCCTTTTTTCTCATTTGTAATATTGAAAATTTTTCGTGATCCCAACGCGGTGATGACGTCAATGGAGAAATAGGATGACTGGTTCCACTTCCCTTTTTTTTTCTTATTCCTCGCCTCTTTTCCATATTTTTCCTACCCTATATACGTCGCTTTAGATTTTCCGGACATTTGAGCGTAATAATACCAGTGGATTAGCGAATTGTGACAAATGAATCTAGCCGGCAGCGTCACACAGCATCAGGTCCTAGCTAAAATACTTTAAAAGTTATACGGTGGGCTGCGCTGGAATATCCCACCGAGAATCGGTGAACTGCGAAAGAGACTTTGACCGATGACTGAAAAGCCATTTGACTTATGTCATCTTCACTTGTATCTTTTATGCAACCGAACGGATAGAGACGAGAGTAAAGGAAAAGTAGGTATTAGAAAATCAGCCAAGATAGCTTTATTTTCCGTTATTTTCCTTAATCCGATTTTAGTCCTCATCGCCGTTCGTTGCCAAAATATATTTACATTTGATTCTTTCACGATTTTCATTCGTCGTTTAAGTATATATGTTTCTGGTATTCAGTGCTCACCAGTCACCACTATAACCGCATCCAATTTTAAATCTATATTCCTTTGTTTGTTTGACGTCTGTTGTATTTTCCCACTATCTTTTTTATTTCTTTTTTGACGGCTTCCGCTTATTGTCAATCCGCCGTACGCTAAAGCGCGTTCCGGACAATGGCGGGGACAACGCGCACGACCCAGAATTGCGGATGGACTTTCTGAATTGCGTCTACGATTCGCTTTCGTCTATGGTAAGCTATGACGTCAGTCCAGCATCCCTCATATACAATTCATTTATTCAGCTGCTTCTAATTGCGTCTGCTCAACACCCAGCCGAATGCAGTCCACAAAACTGCGTTGCGGTCCATCGTCCACGCGCTGCTCGAGGAAGGCAGAAAGTACGAATACAACGCAAATATTTATTTCAATTCGTGATCGTCAGATCTAAAGCTATTGTGTGAATGGTGGGCATTACGTATGTACGACAGATTGCATTCCAAAGACGATGTCAGGGCCTTGTTTATCTTGCTCCAGTGTCCCCTCTTCTCCAGCCCGTCTGCGTATTCCGTTTACTCACACTTGCTGCGTCAAATTCTCGGCTTGAGCAACAGCGACCATCATCTCTTCGTTCACTGGTTAAAAATGTAATACGATTAATAAGACGATCTGCTATTGATTAATGGTTGAAAACTGAAACGATACGTAGATTGGAGCCTAATCGATTTCGGAACATTGTACGACATTTACTACAGTTTATCAGCATCCGGCAGTTCCCTGCTGGAGAAAGAGGCCTACCAGCTCCCACTCGGTCTCGTTGGTGGATCCCAACAGCTGTGCGAATTTTGGCCTTGTTAAGTAAGTGCTTGTCAATGTTATCAACAGCACCATAATGTTTAGAAGGAAAAAAAAACCCAGAATCCTAAGATGCATAAGCGCAAATTTACGGGTAGTTTTGGAGGGTGTAAGGGGCTGTCGAACTGTCAACACCAACGCAACCGCCATCAGCAGAGTGTAACACACAAAACACCCTTTTGTTAGCGGTTAGGAAACGCTGTTAGGTTGTTACTGTAATGCCAGTCATTCATCATCAGCGTATCCATTTAAACATTATATAACTATCCACACCGTGACAGCGTTTTTTTTTCTACGTACATATTTATGAATTTTTATTTTTCGTCCAATATATCATCACGTCAGTTAGTTGTATCTTGTAGGCACAAGTTAAGGTCTTCCCATTTTCCAGTCTGGAAGAATTATTATTTATTTATTTAATATTTTTTTGAAAGATCAATCTTCATTTGACATATCCTTTCTTGTCAATGTTGTACGAAAATGTTTTATTTATTTTTTTTTGCTCTCTTTTGTTGAAACGTAAAACTTAAAAAAAAAGTAAGAATATCGGGAAGAAAACTTGGTCCGAACATTTTTATTTTTCCTACTCACGTCTAGTATTTCTCCGCTCTTTTGTTTGGCCTCTTCTGAATTTCTATATCAATGCCGTTCCGTTGTGTATGGTGGCTGCGTTTTCTCAACGCCTTTCCCCTTTTGATGATTTCTGTCGTCTATATACATGACGCTACGCACTTTTTCTCTACATCCAGCACACCAAGCATGGCTGCATTTAACTTCCGACTTGTTGTTTGCTACCCGAGCTGCTCATGTTGAATAATCGATGCGCAGCTGCCATTGTACATGCCAAGCTCCCCGTGCCGCTGTCTGTCTAAGAGTATTTTTTCGTGTGCGCAAACAGCGAATTCCTTCAAATGTCTCGTCGTTCGCTCTCTTGAATGACAGAGCAACCCATCGATGTTTTTGTGACGCACAAATGTTTATCGTTTTTTAAAAATCCTTTTTTCCAAAAAACGACAGTATAATGACGAGGAGAATTTGGGAGAACTAGACGTTTAGGAAAGCAGACAGCTTTTCACTAATGGGACTCGCGCTAATAAAGGGGAATTTCATTCGCCTTGAAACAGACGCGAGCAATAACAACACAAGCAGTACAGCCCCGTTGATTTCCTACACCGAGTTCTACAACAGCACACTGGACCATATCGACCTCATGAAAGAGTACCTGACGTGGCAGAGTCCCGACCAGCCTGGCCAATTCTCTTATTGCCAGTATCCGTTCATCTTGAGCATCGCAGCGAAACGTTTCATCCTAACTAAAGTAAATTCATCTGAACAGCTATGGTTAACGCCCCGACATAATTGACAAGTTGTTTGCGTCTTTGTCACAGGATTCTGAGCAGCAAATGATTTTGACGGCCCGACGCTCTCTCGTCTCGAAAATGTCCCGCAACCAGCCGCCCAGATTGGAGCTCTTCTTTCTCAACATTCACGTCCGACGGTCCCACTTGGTTCTCGACTCTCTCAACGAGGTTTGTTTATTAAGTTAAAACAACACAACCGTCCAAAAATTACAAATAGGACAATAGAATTATTTGTGAGGGATGAAGTAAAAATACGGGTGTTTGTTTGACATCGGGGATGAGAAGAATGTGATCACCAATTATCCAGCGCCAACAGAGATTTACGTGTATCATCATTCGTCACTCACGCCTATGTGATTATAGGTTCGAAATAACCCGATAAATCCTATTTAAAAAGCGGCCCGGTTTGGCATTTTCATTTACTGATTGCCATAACGCACGCTAGACGTTGTTCGGTCGATATTTTTCGGTTGATGCCCTTGGAGACTGAGGCTGCGTATGTGTATGTCTGGAACACGTAGATATTATATAATGCTGTTGCAATGTACACTGCTGGTACAAGAAAATAATCCAGTAGCCCCATCAAAGAGACAGCATGATGAATCGTAGGATATATTATTGTGTTCAGGACTCAGCTCATCCCCTCGTCCGTTTCAGCAGCCTTGCACATAACCTTTTGTTTATACGTAGATAGATTCGTATGTACTGTACTATCGTGGTGCTAGCAGCTGTTGAACAGACATCAATTAAGACTCGGCACGGCAGCAACGAAAACGCCCAAATCTTACACAAATGCAGGAGAATCAAATGCTAATATATATATTACGTGTGAAATGAAGCCATACAGCTTGTTGCATTGCGTCAATCCTGGACGATCAAGAATGATTGACACATGTGCGTAGTTGTGTGTAATCCAAAAGACTTGTGCAGAGTAAAGCGGTCAGCAGTTTGGGGATCTACATTGTACGCAGTATAGTGAACACGACCGACTGTATACGTTCTTCTTTCTTTTGGATTATATAGATATCGATCAAACAGCGGGATCTGAAAAAGAAGCTGCGCGTGTCCTTCGTTGGTGAGCCAGGACTGGTAACTTGTTTTCTATTTCTAAAAGATATTCTAATGGCTTTTGTCAGTCAGTATTTTTGTTCAATTTGAATTTAATTAAATGAACTAATAACCTGTTGTTTTTTTAGGACATGGGTGGACTGACAAAGGAGTGGTTTCAACTTCTCATTCGAGAAATTTTTCAGGTACAGCCAATCTAAAAATGTACTAACGGAGGATGTTGAACGTCAATGTGAAAAACTTCCTCCTTGGTTTTTTGGGGGGAGAGGCGCAATAATGATTTGTTTTTTACGCAAACACGATAAACTTTTTTTCTGGAAAGTTGAAACACAATAGTAAGTTACAAGACAGCCATGGAAAAAAATGGTGGATAGGTTCTGCTTCTAAGTATTCAAACTAAACAGTATAACCTACCTACACTATTTTAGCGATTTTCATTTTTCATTTTAAAAAGTAAAAAAAAATAATAGGACGTAACAACAGTCTTTCTGCCTTACCCAACTCTGTAAGTTCGTTCAACAATTTGCAGTGCATTAGCGCATGAAATAAAAGAGAAGCGAAAAGGTTAGAATTCACTGAGCAAGAAAGGGGGGTGAGTTTGGTACACTGCTGAAAAGCAAAGGCAGCTTATTATCTATTTGTACTTTAAATAAATATCTATCTGTTTTTCTCGAACGAACGCATCCTGCGGGGCAAAAATGTTCGCTAGAAAATTATCCGTTCAGCATAGATCTACTGTGTGTACTCCGAACAGACCGAAGCGATTGTGTGTCTTTTTAAACAGAATTTTCATCTCTTTCCATATCATGCATTAATAATAATCCGTTACCGTTTAAATGCCTTTAACTAGATTTGAATGAAGAGTGTCTTGTTGTTTTTACCTATTTTTTACGTGTTCTACAATTAAAAACGACAGCCTGACTACGGGATGTTCATTTACTATCCGAACGCCCGCTGTTATTGGTTCAGCACGTCAACTGAAACCAATCTCAAGGAATACAATCTGTAAGTGTTTTCGTGCCCAAATTCATACCCGTGCTTTTGCCTTATCCTGAATTGCAAGGCTATCCAATAAGCTAAATGATATTATTTATTACAATTTCATGAAACTGTTCGCGATGATGGCTGGGCGTCTTTACACGCTGGACTTACCTGATGACTTCGTGAAACATGCGGACATGATACGCTTGCAGCATCGGAGTTCTCATGGGCCTGGCTGTCTACAACAGGTTAGTGATTTTAAAAGCTTTTGTAAACGTCACTTTGCATGGCTTCTGTTACTGGAACGTATAATGTTTGTCACTGCCCAACAACGAGATTTGCACAGTGCTTGGACTTGACTGATAAATAAAAAGCTAATTACATGGCCCTGATGTATTTAACTGAAACTATTACATCTTACTTATTCTATTTCAAAAGAAAAGAATCAGCTGCGGGCATCCATTGTCCTGTCTTTCTTTCCCGTAGTTTGCCTTTTTCCTGAGACTTTCCTTTTTTTTTCACTTATTCCTTTTTGCCACGTAACCAAGGAGCGGCCACGTCCTCTTTCATTCTGTCGTGTTGCACTCTGTCCTTCTTTTACTTTTGGCACAAATGTCGATTCGCCATTGTTGTTATAGTTTTCTTTTTTTCTTCGTCCGCTCTGTCCATTCTCTGGAGCCTTTTATTCTTTGCTTCTTATCAGCTTATACAACGGCCTTGCCGCGTCTAGAGCTCCGCCCTTGCGACGGACATGTTATTCAGTCGGTTTCTTTAAAAACTCGGATGGTACATACAAGATGACTGTAACGCTACCAACACACGCAACGTCCCATACCGTACAACCGTCCTTATAGTATTTACACCGCAAAAAAAAAAACAACCAAACTCTTATATTATAAAGCATTACCCTCTGTCAGCGATATGCTTCTGTGTACACATACACGAGACTTTGGTGGCCTTACATCCCATAAAAAGTGTGAAAACCAACACCTTGTAGTATATTGGACGGCTAAAGCTAAGCTGGTGTTAAATATGATATTTTATTTTGTTTGTCTATGAGCTTAGCATCATTTTGGACTTACATTTCCCGTCTATCTGCTACCGCAAATTGCTGTCGCCGCCAGTCGTGCCTGCCAATCATAGCGCTCGTGTTGGTGTAGTGCGCAACTTCAACTTGGACGACCTGGCTCAATTTATGCCCGTACGTAGATATATACACACAGGCTTATATAAACTAGCCTATATATGATATAGCTATATACTAGTGACTCTGTCTACCTTATTTGATTCTTGCTGCTGTGTCATGCGTGGCTTGCACAATAAGACAAATAGTGCGTGTGTGTTAACCTTGAGTAACTTGACAAGAGCCGTCTCAGCCTTATAATTTCTATGAGAGCACTTGAGACGCATTCGTCTTGCGCTGGAGGGCCATCCATCTTCATACATTTGTAGTATAAGACGTGTCTCATTAGAAGCATAGGTTACCAGCAATGTTGCTACCTCTCCTCTTACTGGCATGCTTCAACGTGTCCTTCATTCTCTTTAGTTTCAGCTATGCTTTAATGCTTACATAGTAGGATAACAAGTACTTTGTTTGAGTTATGTTACACCTGTATCTATAACCTCTTCAAAGTGTGTGGATGTATAACGAAGGTATACAGGCTAACGTGGACACCACAAATAATCTGTTGTTTACATTCTGTGAATAGCAAGTAACCAACAGCAACGGATTGCGCAGTATATTCCGCGAACATAAATTCATATATATTTGTACTTTTTCCTCCTTTGTTGTTCTTGTGCTGCTAATCACGCAGGAGGTGGTCTTTGGTCTCAAAGAGTTGTTGGCCTACGAGGGCAACGTCGAAGAAGATATGGGACTCACCTTCCAGGTATAGCTATACAAAAGAAAGGTAGTAGTATCTTAATTTTACGATATAATTATGTCTTTCGATATGAAGGTATCGTTTGGTGAATACAATGAGGTTGTGACGGTGCCATTGATGGAAAACGCCCACCGCGTGCCTGTCACCAACGCCAACCGCAATGAGTTTGTCCGGCTTTACCTTGATTGGATCCTCAACAAGGGCATCTACGAAAAATTCCGTGCCTTCTACCTCGGATTCCATTCCGTCTGTGCCTCCAATGCGCTCATCGTAACTTATTCATTTATTTTCGGGAATCACGATCCTCCAATTGATATCGTCTCAGATGCTACGGCCGGAAGAGGTGGAAATTCTCGTTTGCGGTTCTCCGAAACTCGATCTTCGAGAGTTGCAAAAGAACACGGAATACGACGGCTACAAGGCGGGTGACCGCATCATCAAGTAGGTCTATGCATAGTTAACTTGACTAGACGTCATTTCGCTATGTTTGTACGGTCCGTCGAGTCAAATTGGGATCGGTTCTTGTATGTAAATCGACCTAGATGTAGAACACAAAAAAGAACTTGACGAGTTCCCTATCGAATAGTCACGTTCTACTACGATTCTAAACTGTAGAGGTAAACATCTTAAAATTTGATAGCGTTACGTAGGTTATACAGATATCTTGTTTAGCTTGCAGATCGAAGTATACCATAGATGTTTGAATGATATGGAAGATTAAGTTAAAGTAGTAGAGAAGTGAAAAACTATAGAGTTGAACTTGCAACAAGTGGAGACTGATCGTCGTTTCTGTTTCAAATTCTTTTTGTTTAAATTCATAAAACTGGGGAAACTTTGCGTCTGCCATGACTTTTCGTGTTAACACCCGACCGACCGATTAATTAGAGACTTCTGGGACGTGCTTTTCGAATTGTCGCCCGAAATGCAGAAACGATTCTTACGCTTCGTTACGGGAACGGACCGAGTTCCAGTTGGGGGCATGGCCGAAATGGTAAGAATCCCTAGATTAATAGTTTTTTAAGTTAAATAAGTCTTAATTTATTCTTAAAATTTTACAACAAAAAAAAAGTGGAAAGGAAATCTTGTGTGAAAGTTAAACTTTAACACGTTTCACAAAAAGTCAGACGATGTAACAGTTCTCGGTAGCATTCTTAAACTTCCCCGTTCAGTAACTAAAAAACCCACTGATGTTACATAATTTTGATTTGTTAAGTAAACTACTCATATTAAATATCCAAATCGTTTTCCAGAGTTTTAAAATAACTCGACTACGGGATCGACCCGCTTTCTTACCGTCAGCGCACACCTGCTTCAATCAGCTCGTTTTACCTGATTATCCTGACAGGGAAACACTCCAACAGAAACTCTTCATCGCTTTATCGAATGCCGAAGGATTCGGTTTGGAATGAAATTGAAGGCATTCGTCACATACATTGCATCATAAACGTTCGTAAACGGTATACTTGAATGTTACGCAAACAGATTTGAAGTGGGTGTAGGAGAAATGACGATACCTAACGTTACTTTTCAATATCTGTGTCTGAATAGGTGCTGTATTACAAGATTGATATATTATTCATATATTTTTTCCTCTTCTTTGTATCATCTGTCGAGTTTATTAAAGAATAATCTCCGTTTGCAGACGCCAGCCAAACTGTCGCGTTTAAAAATATTCACGCAGGCGGAATATAACTGACTGTTGTCGTGTTTTTAACCTTCTAGTATTGAAGGAAAACCTTATACAACAAAAAATCGCCCAACTTTGTGTTGGAAGTTTAGGCAACGTCTGTTCCCGGAGAGCACAACAAATTATTCAATACATGCGTTCAATATTTAGAGAGCCTCTGCTCATTGCTGTTAGACTGAATTGCCACGTGTGTTTAACTTAACACGTCTTTGGTTTTCGATGACGGTCTAACATGGCATCGCAAGTGCTGGAAAATCCACGGACATGGTCTCTCCTTTTTCGTCTACTTCATTGTCTCTTAAGCCCACGGGAGTTTCAATGAATAGCGGGGCACGGGCACTCGGGTTGTTGTTGCACCGCTGCAATAGATACAGATATAGCACACGTATATATAATAGACACTAGAACAATATACTACTACAACTCTATATACCCGTGCCACAGTACAGCCTATTACGTCCTTTTCCTTGACGCCCGTCTCACTCTCTCGTTTCTTTAAATGACTTTTGGCGCTGAATCGTTTCTGCGTGAGGGAGCTGAACATGTATATCACACAGGGAAGCTAAAAGCTCCTCGTGCTCGGCTTGTCTGTCTTGATTGAGACCAATGGAATTGCCAAGCGAACAAAAGGCTAGATGATGTTGCCTTCCATTTTGCTCCGTTTCGCAGCTGCTGCTCGGCACACGATACGCTCCCTCTATAGGATTGGATCCTTCTCATTATTATATAGCGTATATCAAGCCCCAGTTCTTTTGCGATCTGTATCTCTTTAGCTGCTTCAGCGAAACGCACACATTTATTCGCCGCCGTCATCGGGCCATTAAGTCGGCGCTAAGCTCAATAATACGAATATTCACGGCGGTGGGTTTTTACGTGCATAAATGTTTCTATAAAACTGGGCCAACGAGATGAGGCGAAGGAAGCGATGAATTGGGTATAGCCGGCAGCGATTTATGCGCGAATACATTAGGATACAGCGCATAAAAAATGAGCAGCACAAGCGCTAATACCAAGCGACTAACAAGCAAAAAGAAACACGAACTACAATAGCAAAAGATGAAGATAAAATATTACAAGATGCATGATGTGCAAAACGAGCGGAAGCGCAATCGGCGCAGAATTAATTCAAGATGGCACGAGTGTACGGTAGTAATCTGTAATACCAGATGTGTGCGTACGGAGCACGGATCTGTGGTTGCAAAATCTTTTTTAGCACCGATATGTGCTGAGCTTCGTGTTATCACTACTGCTGACTCGATTATCTACATATAACTCTCATCCCACATTTTCTTTTGTTGTCGTTTGTTCTCCCTAAATGTTGGCTAGCCTAAACGAACATAAGACAGACAAAATAAAAAAAATATTTGAAAATAAATTTCTGGTTTTGTTTTGTTTTTTTAATATTCGTCGGAGCCAATGAATAGGTGATGGAACGGATTAGTGATCCGTGCCATCTCATATTGAGTATTCATCAAATTCACGTTAGGGGAAATAGCCTTTTATACGCCACAATTTGCATACAGCCAGAAGAAATTTTACGCCCGGCGATCAAAAATGCATATAGATAAAACCATATAGATTCGAATAAATATAACGGCAAAAACACGTTGCTAAATCAACGAGTAAAAACGAACGCAGTATTTGCCTTCTTTTGAAACGGACAAGCATGCGCTATACATGGTCTATTAATTTCGAATCGCTCCATTGCCTAGCTGATGTGTCGGTGATTTAGTCATAAAGCAACAGCGAGCTCGTTTGCGTCTTTCAGACTGACAAAGCAGTGGCTTCGTGTCCTGTGCTAAAAGGCTGAACGCGGCTAGTTATTCATGAGTTGGTTTGTTTGATGCTGATGTAATTAAACCTTCCTCCTAGTTCACTGCTCTCGATTAAACACCACACTACGAAGGAGTTCATTTTAACTCTGATGTTGTAAATAAGCGTGACAGGATTGTAAAATAGCGAACAGATTCAGCGAGAAAAATAAAATAAATTATCGTGTTTTATCTGAATGATTTTTTTTGCAAGTAAACGATCCATAACCAAACCATGGGGTGGAAAGTGAATTTTATTTTATTTTATTTTTTTGGAGGGGGGTTGTGCAGGTTCCTATTCATCAAATCGGTCGGTAAGCTTTAAAGGAAGTTTTAAACTCGTTTTCGCACTTTCAAGTGGAGCTCAAATGTGCGAACACTTTTTGCGCGACGGTGACAATCCAATTGAAGAGGGAAAAGGAAATACATGAGACGGATGAAAAAGAGAGAGAGAGAGAGACGAGACAGCTGGAGAAAGTAGAGAGACTTTTCGATTTTTAGTCAACGCCCAATCAGAATACTAACTAACTGGATAAGAGTGCGGTTGATGGGAGGAACATGTCACTAGCGTTTGAACGGAGCTTAAACTTACCTCCACTGTCAAAGAAAAAAGGGGGAAAAAAGAAAACTTTCCTCTAAAAAAGAGAAACGGGTTTGCAAGTTAAGAATATTACGATGCATTATGGCCCTAGAAGAGTTTCGAAAGTTCGGGAATGTCTCCGCAAACCCAGTGCACGTATCACGTTGGTATCACTGTGAAAGGCTACTCCCATTTCACGATTAGTATAATGCTGATTAGGCACTGCTATCGAGTTTGGTTAGTCTAGTTTCTTTTTTTTTTTTACTTGCTTTTTTTTTGGTTTCTTGTTGGTGGGTTTTTATCGCCAATTGATGTTGCCCAGGCGACGGAATCGGGAAAAGTTGCCAGCGGCTAAATAAATAAACGAATCTGGATTTGCGATACAAGATAAACTTTTCTTACAGGGGACAACATACTATGGGGGAAAAAAAATGAAGAAAACACAATGAAGGTATTGTTCAGCCATCATCGAGAGCAGATCGCTCGCCTTTATTATGAGTGGACGATCGTCAAACGGAAGACTCATTTCCCATTTTATTTTTTTCTCTGTGAGTGTGTGTTTTTTTTATTACGAGAGCTGACGATGTTGGTTTGTTATTTCTGAGATGGTGGTAGATCGAAGAAAAGATGAGAGGAATGAAGAGTGGACGCCTCCCCCCGCCAGGGGGTTAAGTCCCCAGTGCTTGGCTGGCTTGGAGTTCTAGTTCTTGTATCTATTTTTCTTATCATCCCTCGTTTTCTCCTCTCCGGTTACTGGGTTCGTGTGTGACGGCCATTCATTTCTTCTTGGATGATCGCTGCTCTTTGGCTTTCTTCTTTTCCAGCCGTCGCTGCTCCTTCTCCTTCTCAGACATCAACAATTTGCGGGCAAATAGACCTATTCCGATGGCAATCAACCGACATCGATGCCATTGCAAAAAAAAATTAAAAAAATAAAAAATAAAAAAATAAAAATGAATTAAATCAAAAGAAAAGGAAAAATCAGATAAATGAAGAATACTTAAAGGTTTAAATCGCTTATCCTAGTCAAACTGCTATATATAAGAATAAAAGCAAACCAAATAAACATGGATTCCTACCCAATCTTTAGGGAAGGCACTGACGTCATAACGGGTTAATTGCGTTTCGATTAGATAAAAACACAGAGAGAGAGAAAGAGAGAGAGGGAAAAAAAGTAAAAATAAATAGTTGGCATCTGGACACAACATAATTAAGCGGCCGGAGCCAAACGGATGGACGGTATCTCGTTATACGGTGTATATACTACTTGGTCTTTTACAGCTAAAAAAGATGGAGTGGCATTTTGTCACTCTTCTTGTAAAGCCCATACATCCCTCTACTGTATCTATAGGCATTTTGTGGCTTTATTCGTTGTATCTCCCATTGCAGAAGCCTATGGTGTGTACAGGTCTTGTCAAGACGTGGATTACCTAGCAAGGCTACCGGAACCATGAGAGCCAGCAGAAAAATCAATTTGGACGAGAGGAAGAAACTCGATTGGGCACTGTCGAGAGCCGCTTTGGCAGCAGCTTCCTCAGCTGTGGTGGGATCCGACATGATTGTCTTGCGGCGAGCTGTTTGTCGGACAAGGCCGAAAGATATGATCGAAAAAAACAAAATCGTTTAATACAAAGAAAAACAAAAACAACAAAGCACGCCAACCAAAATTAATTCTAACAGAAGATGTTTGAACTGTTGTAACAACAACGTATACTACTTAAAGTGTGTCTCAAACAAGGGAAATAGAAAAAAATGAAACGAATCGTCTAATCTAATGCCTTACTTTTTTTTCGGTGGCGCTACGAACCAAAGTCTTTTTCTCACTATATTTTATATCGATCGCACGTCAGAGTTGTACCAGCTCTAGAGCAGCTGAACGAGTGAGAGAAAGGCGGTGGCCACTATCACCACGAAAAAAAAATAAAGTAAACAAAAAAATAAATAATAAAAACTGAACAGCAATGCAATAAAGCACTTGTCGAGTGACGTGTCCAAGATGCAAAGAAAAGAAAACCACACAAATAAAAAACGCACAAAAAAACAAAAAAAAAAACAAACATAAAAAAAAAAAATAAATAAACTAAAAAGATACATACAGTGGACGTGAAGCCTGAAAAATAATAAAAGTGCAGTGGATCTGCCCGGATGGCAAATTGACACTTGTTATCCTTTCGTGCTGTACGTCTGGTATGGCCCGTCTCTTGCCTTCTCTCCTGGCACTGTGGCCGCTGTAGAATGTTGGACCGCAACTGTTTGCCAACGTGTCCCGCCGATTCCAATGGTATACTCCACACACAGTATTGGTAGAAGGGAAACAGCCAACAAGGGAGAACGACAACAAAAATGTCTGCTCGATTGCGATAAGAGTTTCTCTCCCTCTCTCTTTGCTTTGCCGATCTGCGTCTCCCGTGTGGCTGCGTGTCACTGTCTGCTACTCTATAAGTTTTTCCTATATCTCTCTCGTTCTCTCTCTCTATTGCCACGGAGGCTTCACTGCCGCCAGCTAACAGCTGAAATGTACCGTTAGAAAACAACCTCTAGTTCTTGTTTTCTTTCTTTTCCCTCCCCACTTCCTTTCCTTTTCTTCTGTACAACCTAACATCGACGATCCGTTTTTATTTTTTTATTTTCTCAGCGTTTTCTTCTCGTTGGCTTCTTGTTTGGTTGTTTACTTGTTTTCCCTTAGAATTATCAGAGAACCACTTGTGTTTGCAGAACTGGAATTTTTTTTCTCCTTCTCCTTTCCTCCACTTTTTCGACCCGGTGGGCAATTTATCGTTCGTTACTTTCTACCAATGAACGTCTAAGTCCCGTGATTCGAAACCCACCTCCCCAGCCTATCACGAACGGCCACCTAAGCAAACCCGAAAGTAAGCTGGTTGCATCTCTGTGCTCTTATCCCCGGGTTCCACGTTTCAACATTGCATGTGACAAGACACAAACTAATAAAATTCAGCAGGATTTAATAAGCGACAAATGCGAGAAACCCAACCGACCAATGCTAGCCCGACACATCACGGAAGCTGAAAGATGCATTACAACTGAATCGGCTTTTTAATGTGAAATGGAACACTGACGCCACTGGGGCGACGAGGAAGCTTCCCTTTTAAAGAGTATTTGAAAGAAAGTATACCACTCAACTGGAGGGATAATGATGATGATACCTGACTCAAACGGAGGGATTCTGCATCTGGAAATGACTGAAATTACTGCATAGTTTCGTTTTTCGTGATATTTTTGTTCAATAGGTGGCGGTTGCTCGCGGCAAACGCGATCCGCTTAGCCGTCGCGTCGGTAGGGTACGTACGTTTTGCTGTTGTTTCTGCCATAGCAACGACGGCCTAAAAGCCAACTTGATCTCGGTCGTCTGGACGAACCCTACCGACTTTTAGGGGTACGACATTTAGACCGTAGGGTTCGTCCAGACGACCCTAGGAACGGTAGCGCTCGTGGTGGCGGAGGGCTACAACACACTGCAGCTGCAGTGTGAATACGAATAGGGTAATGTAAACACACACAACCTACGTGCTAATTAGTGAATTTTGTGTTATTCTCTTCTTTAGATGTAGTTGTAGGTTAGAATCTGTTTTATCTTTATTATCATAATGACAAGTGTTCCACCCGAGTTAGTGGTGGAAGGACCAACAGTAAATCTGGACTTTGATGAAGCCCTAACACAAACAGATAGGTTTGAGTATGGAAAAGGATACGATTTATCGTATTTTCAAGATATTAGGGTATGTTTGCATGAAATATGCTATTGTTTAAGTTACTGTTATATAGATTCTTTTGTTATAGGAAAAATATCAAGGAAGGAGGAATGTAAGACGGAGGAAAGTTCCACACCAGCAAGGCCGCTTGTTGAAACCACAACAACATATCCAACCCGCCCAGCCCTTTGGTTAGATTTCAAAAAGTCAAAAACAACCTGCAGCTCCAGACGAACATCAATTCAAAAACTCAAGGATCAAAGTATGTTACGAGTCTTGAATTTAAATTAGTATGGTTTGTTAAGTAATTTATTGACTGATTACAGTCAGTGTTAACGCAGGGAATCAACAGTTTCACCGAGGACAAATTGTTCTTAAACAACTCGAAATTGCGCGATGGAAGAAAGTTTTGGCTGATGCGACTATGCTGTTCGATGTTGAAGCCGACTTTTTGGATGAAGACACGTTCGCCTACGACATTGAAAATGGCATCGAAGACCTTCTATTAGATAATATAATTATTCAAGAAGATGGTGATGAGGAAAATGAAGCATACGAAGAAGATAGCGAAGAGGAGACTGCTGATTACCAGGATTACAGCGACGAAGAGACAAACGATTATCAAGACTACGCGGACGAGGACAATGAAGGAAACAATTAATATCGATCGTTTAAAACTCTTTCATATATAGTTATGCAAATCCTGTAATTAGGGCTACATTTGAAATGGAGCTATTGATGAAAGGGAATAAAAGTATAATTATGAGGTTTTTGATTTGTTTCATTAACATTATTCGTCATCCTTATAGGCCTATCCGAGTGCGCGTGAAAATAAAATTATTTCACAGTTAATTATACATGTCTATGTTGATATTAGACTTAATCTGACATGATATTACGATTCAGCGTCAAAAAATGAGTTAGAGGTGTAATTTTTATTAATGTTAGTGGTTCAGCCGCATAGTAGCGTGCGTGAAAATAAAAATTCGTTCGCGGTTAATTACACAAACGTGTGTTCATTTAAGGCTTATTCTGACCTGATATTCCGATTCAGCGTCAAAAGTTGAGTTAGAGGTATAATTTTCATTCATTTGGTAGTAGCCTGCGGGATTTAGTTTTTAGCGATCATATTTTTTACTGAAAAAAGTCCGCCCTGTAACTGTAAGCGAGTTACTGCGCTTTTTTCCTTAAAAAAAAAAGTGTCGTAAACCAATAACTCCCGCAGGCTACCACCAATATGAATGAAAATTACATCTCTGACTCAACTTTTGACGCTGAATCGAAATATCAGGCCAGAATAAGCCTTAAATGAACGCACGTATGGGTAATTCACTGTGAACGAATTTTTTATTTCACGCGCGCTACTAGGCGGCTGACAACCAAAATTAATGAAATTTACAACTCTGACTCAGATTTTTATGCTGAATCGAAATATCAATTCAGAATAAGCCTATAATATGAACATACGCGTGTGTAATTCACTGCGAACGAATTTTTTATTTTCACGCGCGCTACTAGGCGGCTGACAACCAAAATTAATGAAATTTACAACTCTGACTCAGCTTTTTATGCTGAATCGAAATATCAATTCAGAATAAGCCTAATATGAACATACGCATGTGTAATTCACTGCGAACGAATTTTTATTTTCACGCGCGCTACTAGGCGGCTGACAACCAAAATTAATGAAATTTACAACTCTGACTCAGCTTTTTATGCTGAATCGAAATATCAATTCAGAATAAGCCTAATATGAACATACGCATGGAACACCGGAAGTTTTGCCGTAAATGGTTTCCACACGTTTCCTCTTGCGTTGATCCTCGGCTTCTTTGTGATGGGCAATCCATTCTGAATCTTTTTCCCTTTTCACTATAATAGAATATACATGTAATTAAAAGTCTATATAAGAACAAAACATGGACTTACATTGATGTTTTCTAATCAAAGCAGTCCAAGCGTCTACTGGAGCATGACATTCTTGTGTTTTCATGAATTTGCCTGCAAGATTACCATACCCACTTACATCAGTGGACCATTCTTTTACATTTTGGGATGCTGACAGAGTAAAATGGTCCATCCCATTTTCTATCGCTGTTTTAGATTGCTAAAACATAAAATTACAAAGTGTAAATAACATGTACCAGAAATATGTTAGCCTTTATACCACCTTTATACTTACAATGTTGTGGATTGATGTTTGTCTGGAGCTGCAGGTTGTTTTTGACTTTTTGAAATCTAACCAAAGGGCTGGGCGGGTTGGATATGTTGTTGTGGTTTCAACAAGGCCTTGCTGGTGTGGAACTTTCCTCCGTCTTACATTCCTCCTTCCTTGATATTTTTCCTATAACAAAAGAATCTATATAACAGTAACTTAAACAATAGCATATTTCATGCAAACATACCCTAATATCTTGAAAATACGATAAATCGTATCCTTTTCCATACTCAAACCTATCTGTTTGTGTTAGGGCTTCATCAAAGTCCGGATTTACTGTTGGTCCTTCCACCACTAACTCGGGTGGAACACTTGTCATTATGATAATAAAGATAAAACAGATTCTAACCTACAACTACATCTAAAGAAGAGAATAACACAAAATTCATTAATTAGCACGTAGGTTGTGTGTGTTTACATTACCCTATTCGTATTCACACTGCAGCTGCAGTGTGTTGTAGCCCTCCGCCACCACGAGCGCTACCGTTCCTAGGGTCGTCTGGACGAACCCTACGGTCTAAATGTCGTACCCCTAAAAGTCGGTAGGGTTCGTCCAGACGACCGAGATCAAGTTGCTAAAAGCATAGGGTAAATCAAGGCATTGCCCGATTGCCGTCCAACGTACTAGTTTTGAAACAGCCGTGATTTTGCTGCTATACCAAAACATTTATCGTCAAATTCAACATTTAAAAAAATTACTAGTGTGATACAGCAAAGTTATTCGGTGTATTTCATAAAGGACTAATTCGCAATCGGCATTCAATAAAGAGCATGTGATTCCCGTGAGTTCCAACAGATGTCGTTGTTTGCAAACTTTGAGAAAAATTTGAAAGGTGGGGCCTTCTTTTTTTTCCGCTTTTCGCAAAAATCTAGATGTAGTGAAAAAATACATGATTTACTAGGGGATGCCATTTGACCCGCTTTTTCATAGGCAACTCTTGTTTGATACGAGTCGCCTACGGGCCACGGCATACCTCCAAAACCGAGTGGTGTTTACGAAGGGTTTCCAAGATTCCCCGTCAGGTTCGTTAGTCTAGGAGTAATGGTTAAAAAAACAGGTTTTTCATTTACCAAATTTTTAATTGACATTCCACGTGCCAAAAACGCTGAAGCATTAAAGCTACTTTTCATTATCGATTTTAAGGAACCAAAATCATCAAGATAGTGTAATTCAGGAATGTTTTATTAACGTTAAAATTTCATCTTTTTTTTCGCAAATTACGCCTTGTGCCTAATTTAATTAATTAATTAATTTTTTTTGCTTTACTGTATTTTCGTGCATATAGTGTATTGAACCCACCAAAATTTCCTTCAACATGTTTTAAACCTTGAAAAATCCTTGCTGTTCTTATAAATAGTATTAGGCTAGTACTAGATTGTTTCAAAAATATGCAAAAAACATAAAAAAAAAGTTGTGCATTTTCAAGCGCACAATCCGTCGTTGTTTGAAGTCGGAGCTGGGCAGTCAGATCCAGCAACTCCTTGGGTATAAACTGGGGAATCAACATAATTTCCAGTCGGTCCATAGTTACAGACGTAGAGCCTATTGTAGGGATACTCTTCTCCAAAAGTCTGCCCATATCAAAGAAAAATGATCAGTATCAACGTTAAATTGGTTAGGAAAAGAAAATTTCTTACAGCAGTCGATTGATAGTAAGCCACTCCACAGCCTACAGTGTAAGTGGTAGCCCATACAACTTGAGTGTAATGGCCAATAACGGCAGGTGGATTTGATCTACACAATCAGATATTGTAAGAATTAACATTCGCAGTAAAAAAAAAAAACATGATTTAATAAAATTTCCTTACGGAAAGCTTGTGACATAGGCTGGTGTCATGTAAAAAACTTCATTATACCAAGACCCAACGGCTGTAGGCCAATCAGATGATTCCAGCGCGTCAGCAGAAGCCCCAGAAATGTAAATATTCTGTCCCACTCGGAATCGAGCTATTGGTAAATAACACCGGCGTCAAATTTGAGGATCAAAAATCACTTAATAAAGCATAGCGTATTTGAAAATTTCACTTACGGACGTTACGGCACTTATCGTGGTTAAACACGCACTGCTGGGCGTGCGTTTGCGCCATGACGGCTAACTCCTCATCCCAGATCTTAATAAAATACAATCATTTGAGGCATCATAACATTTGAAAAACATTTGTGATGGAAAGATTGAAAAATACACGGAGTTTTTACGTACCAATTGCCTCATATTAGAGGCTGATGGCTGAGGACCTGGATCTCCGCTTGTCTCGAGACCCTTGGCAACCTGTCGCCGGTAATCATTGTGCGTTTTCAAAATTATGTCAATTTCTTCAGCGCTGACGCCCGATTTCGTTGGATAAGATGGTAAACAAGCTGCTCCCCAGGTTGAATTCTGTTCGTAACAAAATGAATACCATTAGTTTATTATCATTATCATTGAATGTATTTAAGAGAGGCATACCGAATATTTGCAGAGGGTATTTTCGCTAGGCACACTGCACGTAGCAATCTTGCAGTATGCATTTTCAGCCGTAAGACTCAAAGTCGTGACAGCAGGTTTCAGAGTAGACAAAGTATTGGTACAACTGCAAACCGTAGTTGGCTGCAGTGTCACCTGGGCCTCCTTTTGACGCAAAAAAGAATTTGATTAAACATAAGAATGGTTAAAAATAAGTTTGAAAAGCGAAAATGTTATTCGTAAGATTATTTTTTTCATGAAAAAAACTTACTCCGCCAGCGGATAGGAAGATGGTGATCAGGAAAGAGAGAGCGAAAAATTTCATTTTCGAATAGAGTAGAACAAGCAAATGATGCTCTGTGTTTCTAAGCTGTTTCAAACCTCGTAATTTATACATTTTTAAAATCCGGATTGAAAGCGGGACGCATAATTTGGAACGCAAGTGTTCATTTCGAAACGGATCCAGCTGCATTTAGAACTAGCCAAAGGTGTTGACTAAAACAAAGTTTGCGCTCCAATTCAAACTAGGATACCTCTGAATACGAAAAACAAAAATTAAGTGCAACAAACTTACAATGGTGACGCGTTCGTTTGTAAAAAAAAACAGATGCAAACAAAATTTAGGGTGGATTGTCATTCCAGCGCCCGGTTCGGGGGTTGACGAACGCATAGGATACCACATGTTGTCACACACGTGTAGAATAAGTCCACAGCGCACGTCATTTTATATTCATAGTATAGATTTCAATGAAAAGATCGTGATAAACACAACAAGAATATTTCCTTCCCTTTTTTCTGTGTGAAAAACAACGACATGCGAGAAAAAAAAAATTTGTACTACGTTGGTGTATTGACGCACTAGTGACGATGACTCAGGCATTTGAGGCTGTGATGAAAAAAAAGTGGGCAGTGGCTATCTCAACGTGAAGGAGGGGCTGTGGAGTTGAAAACTGACACTCGACAGTGTCGAGTGTTAAAGAAAAAGAGAACGGGGTCTGAAATACAACTGGAATTAAACCGTTAACAGAAATTGTCAGAAATAAGCAATAGCCTAATAATTGTCATAAGCACTGACCATCCTAGATTGGCTACAACATATTTTGCCCTCGGAACTTACACTTAGCCAATACGTTTTCATTGTAAGAAAGTCAATGTTTTTATGCTATATGCGTTGCGCTAAAATTTTTTTTTATGGGACAGGATATTAATGGAGTCACCATACTTTTTTTGCAACCACTCTGCAATTACCGTTCAGCTAGAAATATAATTAATTCCTCAATTTATAAATAGAACCGATGGACCTGACTGTCCGCTTTCAATTACAAATAATGATGGGTTATGCAAATAAATCTCAATTGCAGTTTGTTGAAAATTACTTTCTTTATTCAAAGAATACATTAACATTATTTACAAATTTTCTAATACGAGCTTTATTATAATAACAGTAACAAAGAGGGTGGAGGGCCTTACATATACGTATAATATATATAATATATATGTTCCAATAAAAACTTGGGCGACAAAAGTTGAAAAATGTGTAATGTGTAAACCTGCCAGTAGGTGGCGTGGACGCCTGAAAAAAACTTCTTATCAGCGTTTGTTAGTTTGGCAGAAAGGAAGATAGATGAAGCATTTAAAAAATAACACGGCTTGGTCACGTATATGTTAATATTTGTTTTTATAATGCTAAAAGCTAAATTTATTGATTTTTTATTGGACAGGGTAATTAAAACAAAATTGAAAAATAAAGTTCATTTTTCCAATTTACCGTCATTTACGTATTTATGAGTGATAACATTAATTAAAGGCTGGGAAAACGATGACATTGCCAACGAAGGTTTGACAGTGAAAATCAAGGTATATAAAGGATGGCGAGACACTTCATGTACGGTGGGACATGTTAGTGGCTAAGGTAATTGTTTCGATTCGATAGTGTTCGATAGTGTTCAATTCCTTAGTGCTAAAGGCGAATAAAGTTTGGAAGTATAGGTAAGGCTGGTGTCGCGATTTGACGCGCAAGTACCTTAATTCCACGCTTTCATTCATTGACCCGCTTGATTACCAGTTAAGTGCCATTGTGTCGCATGGGCATGTAAAAAGGAACAGAGAGCTGAGACTTCCAGGCGGTCTAGGTCGGGGCACGTGCGAGAATATTCAATGACCATGATACGTGAGGATTCCCATCCACATACTGTGATATCCACGAAATGCCACCGCGGTATAAACATGGGTATGATCGTATAGCACGCATCATGAGAGGGTATTCTACATGTCTACGTCCGCTAGATTCAGATTCGTCACGGGTCAGATCATCTTGGACGCTTTGGGGTGGGAAACCCAGAGTATGAAGGGAATCAGCTGTTACTTACTTGCATGCACACTATAATGGATTACTGGCTGTTACTAGTCAAGTAACACATACAATCCTGCCTAATTTTTTCCCTGCAAGGTCTCCGCTTAGGTAACCTGGAAAGAGGGGAACGTTATTGACGTTATTCACATAACAAACATTACATTATTAAGTTATAGCAGTTGCTTGTTTATTTCTTTGTTTTTTTTTTCAACTTTTAACTATGTTTCGAAATGTGAAGAAACTCTTTTCACTCTTCCGTTTCTCGGTTGATGTGTAGTATTTTGGAGCTTCAATGTAGTAGCTTGGTGCAGCGTAGGTTGTAGAGTATTCAGGAGTCTTTGTTGTGTAATACAGTGGGGCCTCAGTCTGGTAGTAGCTCGGAGCACAGTAATATTTGGGGTCCTCAGTATATTAAATTGAAGCAGCGTTCGTGGTGGTGTAGTATTCAACAGCCTTTGTTGTATAGTAAGATGGAGCAGCATAAGTTGTGGTGTATGTAGTAGGTAGGTGGGACCTAGTATAATATAACATAGTACGATGGAGCTGCCGTGGTGCAGAGTAATATTTTTGATCTTCGAGTTCGGTCTAGTACGTAGGCTCAGCATAGTAAGATGGGACAGCTTAGGTGTAGTATGTTGGAGTTATTTATCTCGTTATTCGTAGTATTTATCTGTTTTGACTGTGGTTTTATAAGCAACTGTAATGGTGGGGTAACTAGGGGCAGCCTAGTTAGGAGTAGTAACTTGGTGTAGCGTCATGTAGAGCCTCAATGTAGTAAGATGGAGCAGCATAGAATGTAGGCTAGTGTAGTAGTCTAGTTAGGTTCGGCGTAGTGCGAAGGAGCAGCAGCAGTATAGTAACTGGGGGCAGCATTAGCCATGGCTGTTCCTTAAACTTCGATGATAACCTGTTAAACGAATAAGAACGCGATGAATACGGATGAATGTACATTAGAAATAAGTAGCTAATGAACTGTGGTAACGTGGCAAATGTAAACGCAATAGCGATTCCAACAGCAGTATAGGTTCGAATTGAAAATACCTTTGTTTCAGTCCGAGGAGTCACGAATGAATGAAAACGAGCTCCCAATTGCTCCTGTTCACATCCCCTTCACTGGGAAGTGTTACAAGATTTATTAGATTTCCCGACTCATGATTGAATATTTAAAACATGCCCTATAATTTATATCCGGATATCGTATGTGTGGTGTAAATATAAATACAATCAACGCATCAAAGCGCCTTATAATTTTGATGAAGTATCGTACAGGAATACACATGAAAACTTAAAGAAACTATATAACATTTTAATAAATTTCTTGTTTTGATGGATGAACATCCAACTATCTGGCGCTTACGCCTACGGCCCTTTTCAATTCTTCGAGTTTCCTAAACATTCCGCTAGGAGCAATGCAAGCACACACAAGCCAACATTGAAATGGGCCACGCCCTCTTCCCCTGACGTCACTGTTATGTCGTAGAATATACCATGTAATAACGCAATTCGTTACTTATTGCGTCAAAAATAGTTTTTTAAATTTAAAGATTGATGCAAAGTATACAGCTCATTAATGGTTTTTTTGAAATTTGAGTTCCAGATATTTATTACAGCAAGAAAATCGGTGGAAATTCGCACTACGTGCTGCAGCCATTTTTGAGCAAAGTCCTTCCGGTATAGACCTTTTTAAGATTCCTCGGTGTAAGCAGAGCGAAAAGTCGTGCGGCTAGTCGACTAGTGCGCACCATGGCGGGGGATAGCCGTAACTAGCTGCAGACTTGGCTTGATTCTTCGAATCACCTTGTTGTTCGGCTCTATGTTACTGTAGTCTGCTAGTGTATTAAAAGATAAAAATGTCCGTTTTCAAGTTTCAGTTGTCTCAATTAGTGCTTTCTTTAGTTGAAGAGGACCGTTTCCTCATGTTCATCAGTAGTTGCTGATGCAGTTTCATCACCTACTGATAAATTCGCATCCAAACAATGTGATGCACTACCCAACTCAATAGTTGGACTTGAGCTAGTTTTTTCCTGTTGTGTTTCACATTCATGTTGCACTGATGCATTAGCATTTACCAAAGAATCATCTATTATAAATAAAATATTGTTACTGTAAAAAAAAATACATAGCAGTAAACGAATAAAAGAAAGAACTAAGCTCAAGTCCAACTATTGAGTTGGGTAGTGCATCACATTGTTTGGATGCGAATTTATCAGTAGGTGATGAAACTGCATCAGCAACTACTGAACATGAGGAAACGGTCCTCTTCAACTAAAGAAAGCACTAATTGAGACAACTGAAACTTGAAAACGGACATTTTTATCTTTTAATACACTAGCAGACTACAGTAACATAGAGCCGAACAACAAGGTGATTCGAAGAATCAAGCCAAGTCTGCAGCTAGTTACGGCTATCCCCCGCCATGGTGCGCACTAGTCGACTAGCCGCACGACTTTTCGCTCTGCTTACACCGAGGAATCTTAAAAAGGTCTATAATGCAGTTGGCGCTTACGCAAACTATTCACTCGTAGAATATACCATGTAATAACGTAATTTTTTACTTATTGCGTTAAAAATAGTTGTTTTTATTTAAAGGATAATGCAAAGTATACAGCTCATTAATTGTTTTTTGAAATTTGAGATCCAGATTTTTACTACAGCAAGAAAATCGGTGGAAATTCGCACTACGTGCAGCAGCCATTTTTGAGCAAAGTACTTCCGGTATAATATCGTTGGCACTTTTAATGTCTATTGGGGTGGTTGGAAGCTGGCACCAGCCACACCTATAGAGGGTATATTGTTCCCATCAATACCCAGATGGAACATGTTTGAAATATAACAGTACCCACTATAGGTTAGAAAAAGCCAGTAAGCGCATAATATGCGCTTATAAAATCAGTAAAATGTAGGGGAAAAAAAATTTTTAAGCGCATATTTATTTTGTTCATTATTGCTTAATAAAAATGTGTCCCATCCTTACTGAAGCACGAAACAAGAAGGTGATTTCATTCTTTTAAATGACGATCAGTAACATCAAACGAACCCCATGCAGTTTGTGTCTTCCGTATAATATAGTGCCAGGTTACACAATAAATCTCAATGATTTTGTTTGTCATGCGTTAGATAGTTTCACCTGATGACTGATCAAGAACATCATCAAGCGTTCTACTCTAATCAGTTCGTCTCTTTCTGCGAAAAGAGCTAAAACTCTTCACTAGGAAGGGTTACACGATTTATTAGACTTCCCGCCTCATGATTGAATATTTAAAACATATGCCCTACAATTTATATCCGGATATCATATGCGTGGTGTAAATATAAATACAATCAACGCATCAACGCGCCTTTTAATTTTGATGAAGTATCGTACAGGAATACACATCGAAACTTAAAGAAACTAAATAGCCTAACATTTTAATAAATTTCTTGTTTTGATGGATTAACATACAAATATCTGTCGTAACGACCTAGAGGACAGTCGGTTAGACGGTTACTGTTACAAAACAATGCTATTTTTTAAGAGTCACCTAAAAATATTACTTACAGCATCGTCAGCATGTGATTTATATAACATATAATAAAACAATACCCGTGAAAACAAGGACAGATAACACAGGACAACGACGCGAAGACAAGAAACATAAGAAAAGAGTGGTGGGTTTGGTCGTCCTATCCTTCGTCCCATCCTGATTTCGTTCCGGCCAGCAACGTGTATGGTACCAATTTAGTTCTCATAATGTAACGTAACAATTTTTTTTCCGCACTAAAAATTGTGATTTATGTGTACAAACAATAAGTGTATACAGCTCATAAAATAAAACTTACCCCTTTAAAAATTTAAATAAATTTAAAAAAAAGAAAACTGCACAATCGTTGCAAAACTTGCAGAAGTGTTTTTTAGATATAGTCCTATCACTATAAATACTTAGATAAAATTGGAGAAAATTCCTCTTTTTTCATTCTGTTTCTTGTGTAAGAAGAATTCCCTCTAATACCTAGCATTATTAATGATCTTTTGCTTAATGTTGTGGTATTTTTAAACGTCTTAAACGGAAGACCTGGAATTTACCGTGAGTTTTCTCCAAGCATCTATAGTTGTAGCTCTGCTTGAAAAAGACTTGCTGCAAGTTTTACAACGATTCCGCAGTTTTCTTTTTTTTTAAATTACTTAATAATTTTAACAGTAAGTTTTCTTTTATGAGCTGTGTACACATATTGTTTGTTCATATGAATCACAATTTTTCTAGAGCTGAAAACCTTTTTACATTACATTATGCAAACTATATTGGTCCCATACACGTCGCCAACCGGACTATGTCGATATCATTTTCTATTTTCTTTTACCGAATTACCCAATTTTTTTATTTATTTATGAATAAATCATGTTTTATTGAATTTCCCGTAATGTTCATTTATAACATTGACTACTTTTTTTCGAATTCCATTTTGAAATCAGAATTTACAACGGTAAACTGCAAGACTTTTTTGTAATGATGTTTCTATGGCAAGCCAAACGTACCGGCCGAATCGAATAGTGATCCGCGCGCGAGCATTAATATATGTCTTGATGTGATGATATATCTGTCGTGCGAAGTGAGTTGCTAGACCATAAAGGGTCACAGATACGAGGGTCACCTTCTAACGTGCGACATGGGCACACCAAGCGGCTGACACCAACAACTCTTACAGACACCCGCTAACAATTTGTTAACGAACACGGCTTATCGTAACTATGTTTAATAACCGTATACCGTAACGCAAATGCCTTCATTTATCATTTCTTAATACAATTACCCTAATGAAAGAAAACTAACTTTTAAAACCGTAAACAAATGTTGACGTGTACACCATCACAAAACAAATTTGCGTACACTATATCATAAACGGAACTCCACCTGTGCATGAAGATGTTAAATGAAGAGGACAAGTGAAGTATCCAGTTTCAAAAGTTTGATTGCCTAACGGAGAGCACAATGTTTTTTGTTCGAATATCCCGCTTTTCCCTGTTAGTCCCATCTCGGTCGGTGATTGGCTGTTACTCTTGTAGTAATTTTTCAGGTGAACCACGGAAGATTTCTCAGGCGAACAACGGTTGAAACAATTGTACAAAATTGATGAGTTTTACAAAATTAAAAAGCGCTCGGCGGATTCTATTGAAATCTGTAAAACATAAATCTTTAGCTGTAAACGGCAAATTCAGAAAACGGAAAATGAACTATTTTCTCTTGCACGTTTCCCATGTAGTTGTGTACTGGAACAGGACGATCAAACGTAGAAAAAAACTTTGTTCATTTTCCGTTTTCGCAAACTTGAGCATTTCAACGAATATCTAAGTCGTCATTTCTTTTTTAAATTTCTGTGGGGGGTTACATGCATTTCAACCATTTGCGTTACGGTATACGGTTATTAAACATAGTTACGATAAGCCGTGTTCGTTAACAAATAGGTTAGATGTGTACGGGATACATGTTATAAGATAGCCACTGTATCCGAGTAGTGTCTACCTACCGCATAGTATTCCTAAATTGATACATAGCGGGAACACGTACATTATCTGCCCCAAACAGCCAGCTATTATTAAGTAGATACGGAGAAACTAAAGGGTGCTCGGAATCATAACTTAAATGGCACAGAACGATATTGGCCCGAAAGGGTTCACAATATCAAAAACCAGTAGGCTACTTGTACAGGTGTATGATTACATTATGTTCTTATTATGTAATATTTTAGTCATACTTTTTTTCTATTTATCTATAGTTGCAGTGCAGGGAAGTGTGTTTGGGCAAGGGGTGGCAATGGAGAATGAAAAGCATGCATCCAAACTACAAAATCAAGTGAGTACATGTGCTATCAATAAAAACGCAGACATAAATTTTTTTTATTATTTAGGCTACCCTTGATCCTGTTCTGAATGTACTCAGTGTAGTTAACAGATTTGAGGATTTACAAAAAAAATGATTTATCAACCCGACTGCTAAAAAGTCAACTGCTGATACCACAATCTAGCTCAGCTGATTCCAAAAGTCTAGAATCACAGCCTGAGGTTGATGATTTAATCATAATCAATGAAATGACCTTAATTTTAGTATCACTCATTACATTTTTATTTCATCTGTTCCAAGGTGATCAACTGATTTGGAGAGAGACAGTTAAATTGACAATAAAGACCAGGTGGTGGTGCATCAGAAGTTGTCAGAAAAACTGAAATTCCACCAGGTAGAAGGTGTAAAGTTTATGTGGAATGCATGTTTCAGATCCAGCACAAGTACTGGATGTGTGCTTGCACATGGGTTTAGGCAATAGCTGGCAAGTTGTAACTTTGACCCATACTGTCCTTACTAATGCTTCATCATGTCAGGTAACAAGCATAGTTGCATTATGATAATTTAAAAAGTAAAGTAAGTAAGATAAGTAAAAAGTAGTATTTGAGGGCTTCAGTCTGGTAGTAGCTTGGAGCTGTGTAGTACTTTTGTGCCTCGGTATAGTTGCTGGGAGTGGCATCGGTTGATGTGTAGTATTTTGGAGCTTCAATGTAGTAGCAGCTTGGTGCAGCGTAGGTTGAAGAGTATTCAGGAGTCTTTGTTGTGTAATACAGTGGGGCCTCAGTCTGGTAGTAGCTCGGAGCACAGTAATATTTGGGGTCCTCAGTATATTAAATTGAAGCAGCGTTCGTGGTGGTGTAGTATTCAACAGCCTTTGTTGTATAGTAAGATGGAGCAGCATAAGTTGTGGTGTAGTAGGTAGGTGGAACCTAGTATAATATAACATAGTACGATGGAGCTGCCGTGGTGCAGAGTAATATTTTTGATCTTCGAGTTTGGTCTAGTACGTAGGCTCAGCATAGTAAGATGGGACAGCTTCGGTGTAGTATGTTGGAGTTACGTAGTATTTAGCTGTTTTGACTGTGGTTTTATAAGCAACTGTAATGGTGGGGTAACTAGGGGCAGCCTAGTTAGGAGTAGTAACTTGGTGTAGCGTCGTGTAGAGCCTCAATGTAGTAAGATGGAGCAGCATAGATTGTAGGCTAGTGTAGTAGTCTAGTTAGGTTCGGCGTAGTACGAAGGAGCAGCAGCAGTATAGTAACTGGGGGCAGCATTAGCCATGGCTGTTCCTTAAACTTCGATGATAACCTGTTAAACGAATAAGAACGCGATGAATACGGATGAATGTACATTAGAAATAAGTAGCTAATGAACTGTGGTAACGTGGCAAATGTAAACGCAATAGCGATTCACAACAGCAGTAGGTTCGAATTGAAAATACCTTTGTTTCAGTCCGAGGAGTCACGAATGAATGAATACGAGCTCCCAATTGCTCTCGTCCATGAATATGAGCTCCCAGTTGCTTCCGTTCACACTCCCTTCACTAGGAAGTGTTACAAGATTTATTAGATTGCCCTATAATTTATATCCGGATATCATATATGTGGTGTAAATAAAAATACAATCAACGCATCAAAGCGCTTTTTAATTTTGATGAAGTATCGTACAGGAATACACATCAAAACTTACAGAAACTAAATAACATTTTAATAAATTTCTTGTTTTGATGGATGAGCATCCAAATATCTGGCCCTTACGCCTACGGCCCTTTTCAATTCTTCGAGTTTCCTAAACATTCCGCTAGGAGCAATGCCAGCACACACAAGCCAACATTGAAATGGGCCACGCCCCCTTCCCTTGACGTCACTGTTATGTCGTAGAACATACCATGTAATAACGCAATTCGTTACTTATTGCGTCAAAAATAGTTTTTTAAATTTAAAGATTGATGCAAAGTATACAGCTCATTAATGGTTTTTTTGAAATTTGAGTTCCAGATATTTATTACAGCAAGAAAATCGGTGGAAATTCGCACTACGTGCTGCAGCCATTTTTGAGCAAAGTCCTTCCGGTATAATGCAGTTGGCGCTTACGCAAACTATTCACTCGTAGAATATACCATGTAATAACGTAATTTTTTACTTATTGCGTTAAAAATAGTTGTTTTTATTTAAAGGATAATGCAAAGTATACAGCTCATTAATTGTTTTTTGAAATTTGAGATCCAGATTTTTACTACAGCAAGAAAATCGGTGGAAATTCGCACTACGTGCAGCAGCCATTTTTGAGCAAAGTACTTCCGGTATAATATCGTTGGCACTTTTAATGTCTATTGGGGTGGTTGGAAGCTGGCACCAGCCACACCTATAGAGGGTATATTGTTCCCATCAATACCCAGATGGAACATGTTTGAAATATAACAGTACCCACTATAGGTTAGAAAAAGCCAGTAAGCGCATAATATGCGCTTATAAAATCAGTAAAATGTAGGGGAAAAAAAATTTTTAAGCGCATATTTATTTTGTTCATTATTGCTTAATAAAAATGTGTCCCATCCTTACTGAAGCACGAAACAAGAAGGTGATTTCATTCTTTTAAATGACGATCAGTAACATCAAACGAACCCCATGCAGTTTGTGTCTTCCGTATAATATAGTGCCAGGTTACACAATAAATCTCAATGATTTTGTTTGTGTCATGCGTTAGATAGTTTCACCTGATGACTGATCAAGAACATCATCAAGCGTTCTACTCTAATCAGTTCGTCTCTTTCTGCGAAAAGAGCTAAAACTCTTCACTAGGAAGGGTTACACGATTTATTAGACTTCCCGCCTCATGATTGAATATTTAAAACATGCCCTATAATTTATATCCGGATATCATATGCGTGGTGTAAATATAAATACAATCAACGCATCAACGCGCCTTTTAATTTTGATGAAGTATCGCACAGGAATACACATCGAAACTTAAAGAAACTAAATAACATTTTAATAAATTTCTTATTTTGATGGATGAACATACAAATATCTGTCGTAACGACCTAGAGGACAGTCGGTTAGACGGTTACTGTTACAAAACAATGCTATTTTTTAAGAGTCACCTAAAAATATTACTTATAGCATCGTCAGCATGTGATTTATATAACATATAATAAAACAATACCCGTGAAAACAAGGACAGATAAGACAGGACAACGACGCGAAGACAAGAAACATAAGAAAAGAGTGGTGGGTTTGGTCGTCCTATCCTTCGTCCTATCCTGATTTCGTTCCGGCCAGCAACGTGTATGGTACCAATTTAGTTCTCATAATGTAACGTAACAATTTTTTTTCCGCACTAAAAATTGTGATTTATGTGTACAAACAATAAGTGTATACAGCTCATAAAATAAAACTTACCCCTTTAAAAATTTAAATAAATTAAAAAAAAAGAAAACTGCGGAATCGTTGCAAAACTTGCAGCAAGTGTTTTTTAGATAGTCCTTTCACTATAAATACTTAGATAAAATTGGAGAAAATTCCTCTTTTTTCATTCTGTTTCTTGTGTAAGAAGAATTCCCTCTAATACCTTGCATTATTAATGATCTTTTGCTTAATGTTGTGGTATTTTTAAACGTCTTAAACGGAAGACCTGGAATTTACCGTGATGAGTTTTCTTCAAGCATCTATAGTTGTAGCTCTGCTTGAAAAAGACTTGCTGCAAGTTTTACAACGATTCCGCAGTTTTCTTTTTTTTTAATTACTTAACAATTTTAACAGTAAGTTTTCTTTTATGAGCTGTGTACACATATTGTTTGTTCATATGAATCACAATTTTTCTAGAGCTGAAAACCTTTTTACATTACATTATGCAAACTATATTGGTCCCATACACGTCGCCAACCGGACTATTTCGATATCATTTTCCATTTTCTTTTACCAAATTACCAAATTTTTTTATTTATTTATGAATAAATCATGTTTTATTGAATTTCCCGTAATGTTCATTTATAACATTGACTACTTTTTTTCGAATTTCATTTTGAAATCAGAATTTACAACGGTAAACTGCAAGACTTTTTTGTAATGATGTTTCGGTACTGGATTCTAAGGCATTTAAATGTTCTTGTGCACTCCGATTAGTGGGGTGGATGTGTACGGGATACATGTTATAAGATAGCCACTGTATCCGAGTAGTGTCTACCTACCGCATAGTATTCCTAAATTGATACATAGCGGGAACACGTACATTATCTGCCCCAAACAGCCAGCTATTATTAAGTAGATACGGAGAAACTAAAGGGTGCTCGGAATCATAACTTAAATGGCACAGAACGATATTGGCCCGAAAGGGTTCACAATATCAAAAACCAGTACTTGTACATGATTACATTATGTTGGTGTATGGTGTATGATTACATTACGTTCTTATTATGTAATATTTTAGTCATACTTTTTTTCTATTTATCTATAGTTGCAGAGAAGTCTGTTTGGGCAAGGGGTGGCAATGGAGAATGAAAAACATGCATCCAAACTACAAAATCAAGTGAGTACATCTGCTATCAATAAAAAGGCAGACATAAAATTTTTTTATTATTTAGACTACCCTTGATCCTGTTCTGAATGCACTCAGTGTAGTTGACAGATTTGAGGATTTACAAAAAAAATGATTTATCGACCCGACTGCTAAAAAGTCAACTGCTGATACCACAATCTAGCTCAGCTGATTCCAAAAGTCTAGAATCAAAGCCTGAGGTTGATTATTTAATCATAATCAATGAAATGACCTTAATCTTAGTATCACTCATTATATTTTTATTTCATTGTTCGAGAGTGATCAACTGATTTTGAAGAGAGACAGTCAAATTGACTATTAAGACCATGTGGTGGTGCATCAGAAGTTGTCAGAAAAACTGAAATTCCACCAGGTAGAAGGTGTAAAGTTTATGTGGAATGCATGTTTCAGATCCAGCACAAGTGCTGGATGTGTGCTTGCACATTGCATGGGTTTAGGCAAAAGCTTGCAAGTTGTAACTTTGACCCATACTGTCCATACTAATGCTTCATGTCAGGTAACAAGCATAGTTGCATTATGATAATAAAAAAATAAAGTATTTTAAATGTTTTCTTTTCTACAATTTCTTTCTTTCAAACTTTTCACTTAGATAATTCGTGTGGTGGTGTGTCCACGGTCTTAAATTGGGAAAACGAGTTCAGGATCTGGCTTCCTGATGACACATTCACAACTCTGAACGTTTGCGAATTAGCTAGCAGTAAAACGCGCAAAATAAAACAAAAATGGCTGAATATCGGAGGAGTATTGATTTTGGGGTATGAAATGTTTCGAATGCTCACCAAAGAGAAAACGAAGCCTTCTGAGCAGGACGAGGTATTTCGGCAAGCCTTAGTTGATCCGGGTCCGGATGTCCTTATTTGTGGTATTTTGTTATATTTATTATCCTGTTGTGTTGCTCTTCTTTCAACTGCCATCCGTGTTTTCTAGTTGCAATAACTGAAGGACACCTACTGAAAAAAGAAGATTCTGAAATTTACAAAGCCATGAATCAGATTTGTACTTGACGCCGAATTGTGCTAACTGGCACACCACACACCTCTTTAGAATAGTCTGTTCGAATTCTATACAATGGTTCAGTTTGTTAAGCCTGGAGAACTGGGTACGAAAGCAGAATTCGGAAAACGTTTTGTAAAGGCGTTGGAAAAAGGACAGGCGGTCGAATCCACCCCGAAAGATGTTCGTGTCATGTAACGGCGAGCTCTTATTTTACATAAGATGCCTGAAAGTAAGCTAGTAAAAAAAACTGTTTTCCAACTTTATTGCTTTAAATTCATTAATTAATTGGCTTCAAAAAAGTCTCATTATTGCTAGGTATTGTTCAGCGTTTTGACAAAAATGTCATCGCACCATATGAATACGTTGTATCCGTAAGGATGTCAGAGCTCCAAATCCGTCTGTACATTTATTATTTGGAAAATCACACTAAAAGAGGGTGCATCCAATCCTCCGGAAATCAAGGTGGAAATGCTGGATTGTTCAGCGACCTTCAGCAGCTTGCCCGAGTTTGGACTCATCGAAAGGCTTTGCTTTTGGCATGTAATCGTCCGGAGTCAAGGAGCTCAACTCAAAGTGCCCTTTCAAAAACTTCCAAGTTGGTAAAGGAAAAGCGAAAAAAAAAAAACGACGATGATGACGATTACCTCATGAGGACCGAGGAACCCATTTTTGGTAAATATCTTGATTCCAGTGAATGGTACGTCAGCCAAAAAATTGACGTTTTAAAAAAACGTCAAAGTCATACGTCACGGAAGTTTGTTCCGTAAAAAGTTAACGTCAAAAGTAAAAAAAAATTTTTAAGTCAAAAGTCATGACTTAAGTCACACAAACGTTAAATTCCCATTTTGCATTAATTTAATTAGATCGGAATTTGTTCATTCATACCACTTTGCACTCACCTAACCCATTTTAGATAAAAAAACCCCTGCTAATAGCTGACAGATCATCAGATCCTCATTTGTTGTTTCAGAAAAATAGCAGAAAAAGGTTGGTATATATTTTTTTGACTTTGACGGAAAAGGGGTTAATTCGCTTCCGAAACGTCAAACGTCAAAGTCAGTGTTTTTTGGGGGTTAACGTCCAAAGTCACAACCACGTCATTTTTTGCGAAAAAATGACTTAAGTAAAAAATGACTTGAGTTAAAAAATGACGTACCATTCACTGCTTGATTCTCATCCTTTTCCGATTAAAAATCTCTTTTTTGGACCAATGTTATGAAAATAAAAACAATGAAAAAAAAGGCGGGGACGCGTGTGTGCAAGACTCGGTCAGTGATACGAACGTCATTTGATGTCTTAAGTCAAATTTTGACGTAACGTCGTACGTTACGTAGTAGTACGTGGCAGTAGAAAATAATCTGTATTGATATTCCACGTGCCGCCAACGACCTTCTAAAAAGATAAACAATAAACGCAAACATTGTGATTGGCAAAATATACTGTAACACTTGCCCCATTGGTGTCGCTAGTACTTCTGATTTGATTTTTTGAATCTTCAATCGGAAGAAACTCTTCTATTAGATCGAGGCTTGTGAGTGACTGGCTGAAGACCAATAATTTATCGCCAATCAGCTCGCACTCCCGAAGAATATACATCAGCAAAACCATTTTTCCACTATGTTCTATGTTGTCAATTTTCTTTTCTGAGATGAAATCTGACCACCAAGGACTGCTAGGCGACGGTAAAGCTTGGTCAACCGAGTCTAGTGATGCGAACGTCATCGGAATTTTAGTGACCTATTAAAATACGTATAAGTCATAAGTCATTTAAAACTGTTACGTAATAAGTAAAAAAAATTACGTCAACGTAATGTACTTTTTTAAATAAGGGGCAAGTGTTACAGTTCCTACTCAAACGACCAACCCGGTTATACGACCACTTTTCTGTTTGCACCATTTTTTGGCGCAAACAGCCCCGGTTCAAACTTTTATGCCGCTAAATGTACCGACAGTTGGGTTATTTCAATCCCCTTTCGAGGTCTATTATGACTATTGACTTTCATTAATGTGAAAGGGCTTGACTTTGTTTTAACCAAAGTGAATTTCGTCTGCCATTAGTCTGTTGTAAGTGGATCAGAACGCATCGCTAAAATCCGTCGTCACCTGCTAATCACTACTATAGCGTCCGACCAGTCATGCGACGACCGCTGCAGCACCAAGTGGTCGTATAAGTGGACCGGCACTGTACCGGTAAACTCGAAAGACACTTTGCAGATCATGTGACGGGTTCCATGACGCATCAAAAATAACGGCGCAGTTGGCTCCCACCAAAATGTATGCCTATACCGCCAGCTCTAAATGAGATTATGAACAGACGCGAACGGGGATTTTGGGACACATTTGAACGCTCGGCACCATTTTAGACGCTCTTCGGAAAACGCTCTTCGGATATTCCACGTGCCGCCAACGATCTTCTAAAAAGATAAACAATAAACGCAAACATCGTGATTGGCAAAATATACTGTAACACTTGCCCCATTGGTGTCGCTAGTGCTTCTGATTTGATTTTTTGAATCTTCAGTCGCAAGAAACTCTTCTATTAGATCGAGGCTTGTGAGTGACTGGCTGAAGACCAATAATTTATCGCCAATCAGGTCGCACTCCCGAAGAATATACATCAGCAAAACAAATTTTCCACTATGTTCTATGTTGTCAATTTTCTTTTCTGAGATGAAATCTGACCAACAAGGACTGCTAGACGACGGTAAAGCTTGGTCAACCGAGTCTAGTGATGCGAACGTCACCGGAATTTTAGTGACGTATTGAAATGCGTATAAGTCATACGTCATTTAAAACTGTTACGTAATAAGTAAAAAAAATTACGTCAACGTAATGTACTTTTTTAAATACTTTGTATGACGTTACGTCACAGTACGTCAAAATTTTTAAGGATTTCCAAAGGCAAGCTTAGAAAATTGATAAATAGTGAAAGTCTACAGGCGAATTTTCAGACATGGCAGTAATTGTTACAAAATCGAAAAATTACGTGTTTGAAAAGGCGGGGAAAAATTGTAAACGTCAAACGTATACGTAAAAAGTCAAAAAGAAAATACGGATACGTCAAGTCAACGTAAACGTCAAAAAATGACGTAACGTACGACGTTACGTCAAAATTTGACTTCAGTCATTAAACGACGTTCGCATCACTGACCGATGACGTCTTGCACATACGCGTCCCCGCCTTTTTTTCATTGTTTTTATTTTCATAACATTGGTCCTAAAAAGAGATTTTTAATCGGAAAAAGATGAGAATCAAGGTATTTACCAAAAATGGGTCCCTCGGTCCTCATGAGGTAATCGTCATCATCGTCGTTTTTTTTTCGCTTTTCCTTTACCAACTTGGAAGTTTTTGAAAGGGCACTTTGAGTTGACCTCCGTGACTCCGGACGATAAAATGCCAAAAGCAAAGCCTTTGCTGGATGAGTCCAAACTCGGGCAAGCTGCTGAAGGTCGCTGAACAATCCGGCATTTCTACCTTGATTTCCGGAGGATTGGATGCACCCTCTTTTAGTGTGATTTTCCAAATAATAAATGTACAGACGGATTTGGAGCTCTGACATCCTTGCGGATACAACTACGAAGGAGCAGCAGCATAGTAACTGAGGCAGCGTAATACTTCGGAGCCTTATTGTAGTATGGTGGCACCGCGTAGTAAGCCGGAGCTACACAATATTTGGCTGCTTCCGTTGTGGTGTAGTAGGGAACGGTAGTGGTGGTATAGCTGGGGGCAGTATAGGAGCTTCAGTTTTGTAGCTCGTAGGGTGTAGCGTAAGTCGTTATTGTGTAGTACTTCTGTGTTTTCGTTGAGTAGTATATTTGGGAACCTCAGTGTAGTAGCTTGGAGTAGCGCATGTTGTGGTGTAATAAACTGGAGCTTCTGTGTAGCCTAGTAGCTTGGAATCAGTAGTACTTCGAGGCTTCGGTGTAGTACGTCGGGGCAGCATACGTAGTGGCATAGTATTCTGGCGCTTTGGTCGTGTAGTAGGCTACTCGAGGGGGTTCGGTGTAGTAGCTAAGGGCAGCACATGTTGTCGTGTAAGATTCAGCCTTCTTCGCTGTGTAATACTTGGGAGCCTTGATAGTGTAGGAGGACGCCAGGGTTGGTGTAGTACCCGGATGACGACGAACCCATCGGTCCACCCATGGCCTTTCCAGTCATCAAAAATACAATAGCCAACAGCAGCATAACACTGAATTTAGCTACAATATGAAAAAAAAAATTTATTTACGTTGACAATGTCATGTTCTCACTAGTGTTTATGCTTTTTTTTTGCACAATTTGTTGCTTGGTACTACACCACCCCGGCGCCCTCCTACACTACCGAGACTCCCGAGTATTACACAGCGAAGTAAAGACATAACTGTCGGCAATTTGAAAATTAAGTACGTATATTTTCTAAAAGAAAATGACAAATTAATGCATACATTAATAAAAATTAAATTACGTCCAGTAACGATTGGAGTTCCTCCCCAAGTGGTGATTTGCTCGGCGCGCTACAAATGCAATGTATTAATTAGTTAAGATTATTATTTAAAATACTATGGTATGATATTTGTCCCATAACTCAATAATCTTTCCGTTAATCATTACTAGCTGCGAGATCGCGAAGGGCTTGAAAGATTAAGAAAAATAAAATGCGGATTTCTTCTCTGCTAAGATATATCCACATGATGATATCCTGACCTGAAGACCTTCCCGGACGAGTGGCTTCCACCTTAGTCTGTTTGGCTGCCCTTTTACTCTTTTTTCAGTCTTGGTTGAATATACAGGTACACTCCATTAACGGCAACACCAACAAGACGTTTCCAATGGTACTTTCCGCCTAGCAACCCAATTACTGGGGTGCAATACCCAATCATTAAAAGTGTCACTACGATGATGAGTGACTAAAAAACCCATAATCTAAATTAAAATACTCGTTAGATATGGCGGAACAAGTGGATAACGAACACACGTAGAGGAGAGTGGGGGCAATTGAAACACAGGGCAATTGAAACAAAAATTGTTTCTCGCGCTGTATCTAAGGTATATTATTTTAAAAATTAGGGTTAATAGAGTTAAAGGTTTTACATGTTTAGAAAAATTAACGATATTTTTTATTCAAAACTTTTTAAGTTATCTTGAAAAAACAGTTTTTTTTACTCCGTCCGTTAATTTTGCGTTTTTAATTTTTTTGTTTTGACCCCTAAGACGCTAAGCTTTATTAATAAAATTAGTTCTAAATGATTCGCAGTTCATTTTTCGACAACTTGGTGCAATTAGTTTTTTCCCTGCGTTCTTAAATAGTATTAAATAATTGAATTTAATGATGACCCTATTGCAGGGCAATTGAAACGCTTCATTTCCGACCCCTGTCGGCGGATGGGTGCAACTTTTTTGCACAAATTTTACGTAATTCATTTAAATATATGTAAAATATAATGTTAACGCAACTATAATACTTGTATTAATTGTTTAGGATTTATTTTAAAATGCATGTTGGTTAATGCGTTTTTAATAAAATTAATTATTTTAAAATTTTAAACTTAATAACAATATACAGTAAGCATATGTAAAAAACTGTTAATCTCATTGTACCCAATGGTAAAATTTTGATTACAGTAGCACTTTTGGCTGATGAGATATCGTAATTTAAATTTTATATAGGTCCAAAGAAGCTTCCTTATGAGGAAACCCACGTTGCAATTGCCCCGACCCTTCGTTTCAATTGCCCTGGCACCAGGGCAATTGAAACACTAAAAGCGACCTTAGTTTTTCACAATTTAGTACTATTAAACTTAATGCTTTCTCATGTTATAAAATATGATTTTGTAGCTGAGATAATCAGCTACAATTCTATATAATTTTTATATGAATTTTTTGAATTTTCGTTCCAAGAGGAACGAAAAACCAAAAAGTGTTGCAATTGCCCCCACTCTCCCCTATTAGAGAGGAACAATCAGTTATCGTGAAAAACAAAGACACATTTCTAACGCAGGAACAGCCCCTCATCTGGATTAAGAATTGCTTGACAAATTGAAATCGCTAATTGCTTCTAGAATCCCTGCTGGTACTAACCATACTGTTCAAATGACTTCGGTGACCCTGTGTTTCTTGTATTGTTCGATTGTCGGCAATTCAGACGCATGTTTCGAAATACGGATGAAATCAGCCATACCCAGCCATACCCGCCCGGCTCTTTTTCCATTCCGGAAGCGCGCATCTTACTCGTGAACACACGAGTGGGTCGCCCGACTAAGCTGTTCATCATAAAAGAAATGATAGATATGAAGCCATCAAATGTTACACAACAACCTCTGCCACTCCCAGCTACTACACCGAGGCACCGAACTACTACTCAGCTACAAGCTACTACCCTCAAATACTACACCACAAAACGCGCCAGAGTACTACACTACCACTTTCGCCACTCCCATTTACTACACCGAGGCTCCAGCTTACTACACAACAACCTTTTCAACCCCATCATATACTACACTGAGACTCCCAAATACTATTAGGTGCGAGGATTTGCTTAGTACATCAAGCTCTGTGACGGAATTTTCTAGTTTTTTTATATTATTTGCAGCCTTCGTTCCAAAATAAGAATTTCTCTGCTATAATTCATGTTTATAATTCATTAGTGTTCCATGCGAATATGATTTCAAAATTTACTGTTGAATACAGATATAATTCCGTTATCACATGCAATTGTTATATTTAATTCTACAAGTTGAGTTAAAACCAACAGCACTTATCTTGTGTGCAGCGGTGGAATCGCATCGACTGTCAGTAGAGATCCTCGAGTCGAAACGGCGTTGAAGCTCTCTTGACAGTCGCAACGAACTTCTAACCAAACATTTGTCTGCATGGCGATTTTCAACTGTAACTACTAAACCGGCCTGCAAGAATCAAAACGGTTTTTTACAACATGCGTATGTCAACTTGTGCGCACGCGAACTTACCTAACCCTGATGAGATGAGATAATAAACAGTCACACCCTCTCTCCCCTAGAACAAAGAGAAAGAAGAAAGTCACGGACCTTTAAATTTTAAGAAATAAAAAGGAAAATATTTCAAATCTCGTAGCGTTAGAGGCCATAGTGGGACTAATGAGCCCATCGGCCAAAACAAATGAATGGTGTGATATGTTCGACGAGCAGTCGCTTGCTGCTGTGTAGCGCCAAGACACTAGGCGGATGGTGGGTTACAATATCCTCAGCTGGATTTAAATTCCAGTGATTGAAATTCAAGCAGACGATGAGGTACAGTCAGGTTCTCAAAAGGCATTGGTTGCAACAAACCCCGCAATTGCCACCGACTATGCATCACGAGCTGGCCGACCTGAGGTGCAGCCACTGAGCCTGTTCGGTGCAGTGCAACGCAGAGATCCACTGGCGAACGTTGCAATTTATCCGTGTGCCGACTGCCCTCCTGGAACAAGCTTAAATCCAATTCAGTTGGCTCTACCACTGCCACCAGGACGCCCAAAACGTGGTCTGAAAACGTGCACGGAGGCAAGAGACCGGGCAATCGTACTTCACTCCATCCAAAGCGTACCTTGCAGACGTCAACGCAGTCAAAGAAAATCAGCGTACCCAGAGAAATAAAAGAAATGCTGTAAAAGGCGAGATATTTAAAATTTTTCTTTTTAAAATTACGCGTAAAAACTAATTACCTTCAATCGAACGACCAGATGCAAGCGCTTCATGGAGGCACCCATAATTGTTTTCTCTTGGCCTGCGAGTAAAGCAGGTCGCGAGGCAAAACGTTGGTCGCAAGGCAACAAATCGTCAACCATGACCAATCGCCACATTCCACCCATAAAGAATCGGACCTATAGGAATTCGGCAGTAGACAACAGGTATACAGTTGGATGTTATCGATTAACAAGCACTTGATAAGCGCCTTCATTGTATAAACTTCTCCAGTAACCATGACATTCTGCACAAGTTCGTCTCTTTCTGCGAAAAGAGCTAAAACTCTTCACTAGGAAGGGTTACAAGATTTATTAGCCTTCCCGCCTCATAATTGAATATTTAATTTAAAACATGCCCTGTAATTAATATCCGGATACTGTATGCGTGGTGTAAATATAAATACAATCAACGTATCAAAGGCCTTTCAATGTAGTATTCTATTTTCTAACGCTAGAACAGCGTCAACATTTTCGAAATGGCTCCGTTATCTATTATTATTAGCTTGTATTATTAGCTTGTTGCAAAAATAACAACCCCCCCCCCCCCCCCCCCCCAAAAAAAAAAAAAAAAAAAAAAAAGGGCACTTGACTGACATGCTAGTATCCTCCAGAACTGTCAGGATGTTGGCCCGAATCATATTGCTGTACTATATGATCCTCATCGTGACATCAGCTGATAGCTCTTACCTCCCTATTCAGTCTTGCATTGGAATGGTCGGCCAGTCCCATACCAACACTTGACGTTTCGAGTTGCAATTGCTTACAGACTCTTGGTTACTAGCCATCATTTCAAGTGCCGCTACTGAGCAGAATTGCACTTAACTGTTATATACCGTGAATCAGATCACTAAACACCGTTGATAAAGCAAGCGTGCATTTTCCGCCGTAAAAATAGCTTTCATTTAAATTCTGCGAAATTTTTACATAATATCATAAATGAACATTGTCTTTCAAATGGTAATGAATATGATTCAACGTTGTTATAGAGCAAAAAATTTAATCAAGTGATTAACATTTCGAATTACATTCAAGCACTTACGAATTGGGGTATGGCTTTATTGCTACGGCACACTTTAATGACATGCAAGGATTCTCCATATCTCCTTGCGGCCGATGTTAGCACTAGAAGTGGGTGCATCGGCTAATTCAATTTACCGTCAGATTTTCGCATTTCAATTTGTATTTACTCCTGTCAGCATTAAGCAATGTCCCTTATAATTCTACCATTTAGCCAGTTACGGAGTTACGGTTACCCGTTGAAAAACGAACGATAATCGAATCTAGGATCCTTATTGTTTATTTCTGAAAATTATTGTCAATCCTCCGATTCCATTTAGAGTTTGACCTTGATGGATATGGGTACGATGGAGTACGATGGAGCTGCCGTGGTGCTGAGCAATATTTTGGATCTTCGGTCTAGCACGTAGGATCAGCATAGTAAGATGGGACAGCTTCGGTGTAGTATAATGGACGATAATGGAGTTACGTAGTATTTAGCTGTTTTAGCTGTGGTGTAATAAGCAACTGTAATGGTGGGGTAACTAGGGGCAGCCTAGTTAGGAGTAGTATCTTGGTGTAGCGTCGTGTAGAGCCTCAATGTAGTAAGACGGAGCAGCATAATAGATTATAGTGTAGTAGACTACTTAGGTTCGGCGTAGTACGAAGGAGCAGTAGCAGTATATTAACTGAGGGCAGTATTGGTACTTAGGAGCTTCACTGTTGTAGCTCGTGGAATACACATCGAAACTTAAAGAAACTAAATAACATTTTAATAAATTTCTTGTTTTGATGGATGAACATACAAATCTCTGTCGTAACGACCTAGAGGACAGTCGGTTAGACCGTCACTGTTACAAAACAATGCTATTTTTTAACAGTCACCTAAAAATAGTACTTATAGCATCGTCAGCATGTGATTTATATAAAATATATTAAAATAAAACAATACCCGTGAAAACAAGGACAGATAAAACAGAACAAAGACGTGAAGACAAGAAACATAAGAAAAGAGTGGGTTTGGTCGTCCTATCCATATTAATCCACATATTTTACGATTTATGTGGACACCTAATTTCCACATTGAGAGTTTATAGCGATTTTTTTCCATGTAACCAGCCATTGTGGTCACAATCCATTAGTTATTCAAACTCTCCCGACCTTTGCGTCACTCTTTTCAGCCATTCCTATACCTGCAATTAGCATTAGATAAACACTCACGCCACGTCACGCCACGTCACGCCTCACATACGTATTACATACATACTACCCACGCGGTAACGGCGCTAGCGAACCAACACCGTTACCAATCTTAAATTGTTTTTATCAAGTCTTTTATACTGTACCATAGATGATCTAACCATCACTGATAAAAAGCTACGGTTCTTTATGACACAAGTTGACGTTGAATTTTAAATTTAGCAAACAAAATAACTAAATTGGATACAATAACAAATGAGCTTTATTTGTTACTTATTACATTATCGTTTTAATGGAATCTCTTTTAAGCTAGAAATAAATTACATGTGAAAAAACGCTACAATAGGGAAATCCTATGGTCTAATCGCGGATCTTGAATGGGACGTGTATCAGTCTCGTCGACCGTCGTGTATGGCAAGCCAAATGTACCGACCAAAACGAATAATGATTCGCGCGCGACTGTAATGATATTTTCGACTCAATGAATGATTTTTGACTTGATCATATGATTGTCACTGAGGAGGGGGTGTCTGCAGCGCACAGATAGGAACACCGCTAGCTCTACGCCACAACGGCGCCGCTGGTGGGGGGAAGCCTGCAACTTGCTGAGTATTGTCGGACTTGTATTTTCAAACATTACTTGAAGCCCCAAAAAATGTTGATAATAAGTAATATGACTAATTAACATGTGTTTTTATTTCAAAAATTTTTGCCATTTTTTCCGTATATTCTTGTCCGTATCTAAGTCAAAAACTTTGGACCCTTCGTTTGGTTATTAGTTGTAACTTTTAAACGTTTAAATTATAATATTTAGATTCCCTGTAATACCAGGAATGGTTTTACGTAACTCAAAACTGTACAATAAGATTGTTTAAAATTTAACCCGAAGTATGTTTGAAACAACAGAAGGTACTGGCGCGACACCTAAGACCAGAGGGTATTGGGATTGGGCTATTGACCCTCTCCCTTGTTCCAACCCTGGTTATACGCCACACAGTATCCCCTATAGATACAAAAAAAAAAATGAATACCAGAAAGAAGTGGCGCTATGTTTAATACAATCCTTGTATGAAAACACATGATAATTAATTAAATAATACATGTTAGTACTAGAACTAAAATGAATACATATTTAAATATCCCATTCCACATAGAGTCGAGTCGGCATCTACTGTAAGCGCAATGGGTTATTTCATAAGCATTTACTCTAAGCATTTTTTTGTTGTTGTTGTGGTAACCAAGTAATTTTTGAAAATACAAGTCCGACAATACTCAGCGAGTTGCAGGCTTCCCCCCACCAGCGGCGCCGTTGTGGCGTAGAGCTAGCGGTGTTCCTATCTGTGCGCTGCAGACACCCCCTCCTCAGCGACAATCATATGATTAAGTCAAAAATCATTCATCAAGTTGAAAATATCATTACAGTCGCGCGCGAATCATTATTCGTTTTGGTCGGTACATGTGGCTTGCCATAGTCGTGAGACCGGGAAGTTTCTCTGCGGTTGGCACCAGGTGGCCCGATTAACTGCAGTCAAGACATTCTGCTACTAGTATAGAAGTTCCATTTGTACACTCAAAAATTTGTTTAGACAACTCAGCTCAGACCATGGCCCTTTACGCCTCCGTGTAGTAACTGGGAGCGGCGTAACTGGTAGTGTAGTACTCTTGGCGGTTTTGTTGTGTAGTATTTGGGGGCTTAAGTCTGATAGTGACTTGGAGCTGAGTAGTACTTCGGTGCCTCGGTGTAGTAGCTGGGAGTGGCATAGGTTGTTGTGTAATATTTTGGAGCTTCTGTGTAGTAGTTGATTGCCGCATACGTTATGTAGGGTGTTCGGGAGCCTTTGTAGTGTAGAACTGTGGGGCTGCTGTCTAGTAATACTTGGTGTCTCAGTCTCGACGTGAGCTGGAGCAGCGTAATGTTGTGGTGTGGTATTCATCTTTCTTTGTGTAATACTCCGGCGCTGCAGTCGTGTAGTATTCAGCGGGTTATTGTGGTGTAGTATTGGGGAGCTTCGAGATAGTAAACCGGACCAGCGTAGGTGGTGGCATGGTGGTCGTGAAGTACTTAGGGGCCTCTGGATAGTATTTTGGTGCAGCATAAGTTGTTGTGTGTATTGTGGAGCTTCGGTCTGGTAGTAGCTTGGAGCCGAATCATATTTAGGATCCTTAATGTAGCAAACTGGAGCAGCGCAAGTGGTGGTGTAGTATTCAGCAGCCTTTGTAAAGTACTCCGGTGCTTTAGTAGTGTAATATTCAGCAGTAGCTTTTGTTTTGTAGTGTTGGGAAGCTTCAGTGTAGTAAGGCGGAGCAGCATAGGTTGTATTGTAGTAGGCTACTTAGGTTCGGCGTAGTACGAAGGAGTAGCAGCAGTATAGTAACTGAGGCAGCGTAATACTTCGGAGCCTTATTGTAATGTGGTGGCACCGCGTAGTAAGCCAGAGCTACACAATAGTTGGCTGCTTTCGTTGTGGTGTAGTAGGAAACGAGGAGGTGGAGCTGGGGGCAGCATTGCACTTTGGAGTTTCAGTGTTGTAGCTCGTCGATGTAGCGTAAGTCGTTGTGTAGTACTCCTGTGCTTTCGTTGAGTAGTATTTGGGAGCCTCAGTGTAGTAGCTTGGAGTAGTGTATGTTGTGGTGCAATAAACTGGAACTTCTGTGTAATAACTTGAAGTCGAGTAGTACTTCGTGGCTTCGGTGTAGTAAATCGGACCAGCATACGTAATGGCGTAGTATTCTGGCGCTTTGGTCGTGTAGTATTTGTTTGGTGTAGTAGCTAAGGGAAGCATATGTTGTCGTATATTATTCAGCCTTCTTTGTTGTGTAATACTCGGGAGCCTTGGTTGTGAAGGAGGGCTCCGGTTTACTGTAGTACCCTGATGACAGCATTTTCGAATTTACTCCGTTATCTTATTATTATTATCTTGTATAATTAGCTTGTTGCAAAAATAACAACCTCCCATTTCCCATTTCTTGTTCTTTTTGGACTCTTGCAATTGCGATTTAAAGCCACGAATTTCCTTGTCTTAGATTTTCATTGAAAATGTTATGGTGATAAAAAAAAAAAGGTGTGTCCCTTAATTCCGTTGCATCAATGTCAAACTCTAAATGGAATCGGAGGATTGACAATAATTTTCAGAAATAAACAATAAGGATCCTAGATTGGTTTATCTTTCGTTTTTCAACGGGTAACTGGCTGAATGGTAGAATTATAAAGGACATTGCTTAATGCTGATAGTAGTAAATACAAATTGAAAGGCGAAAATCTGACGGTAAATTGAACTCGACAATAAATATTTGCGCCTTCTTGGGCGATGCACTCACTTCTAGTGCTAACATCGGCCGCAAGGAGATATGGAGAATCCTTGCATGTCATTAAAGGGTGCCGTAGGCCCGCAGCAATGAAGCCATACCCCAAATCGTGAGTGCTTGAATGTAATTCGAAATGTTAAGCGCTTGATTAATTTTTTTTTTCTATAACAACATTGAATCATATTCATCACCATTTGAAAGACAATGTTCATTTATGATATTATGTAAAAATTTCGCAGAATTTAAATGAAAGCTATTTTTACGGCGGAAAATGCACGCTTGCTTTATCAACGGTGTTTGGTGATCCGATTCACGGTATATAACAGTTAAGTGCACTTCTACTCGATAGCGGCACTTGAAATGATGGCTAGTAACCAAGAGTCTGTAAGCAATTGCAACTCGAAACGTCAAGTGTTGGTATGGGACTGGCCGACCATTCTAATGCAAGACTGAATAGAGAGGTAAGAGCTATCAGCTGATGTCACGATGGGGATCATATAGTACAGCAATATGATTCGGGCCAACATCCTGACAGTTCTGGAGGATACTAGCATGTCAGTCAAGTGCCCTTTTTTTATTTTTTTTTTTTTGGGGGGGGGTGGGGGGTAGGGGGGTTGCTATTTTTGCTGACGTTGTTCTAACTTCTAATGTTAGAAAATAGAAAACTAATGGCTCAGGAAAGATTTACAATTGTTGCTACAACGACGACAAGGAAACAACGCATTCTATTGACGATAACTAAACAGAACCGATAATACACTATCTGTGTTTTATTTGCGATTTTTTTGTTGTTGCTATTGTTCAGAAATATAATTTTTTTATGGTCAGAAACGCCACCTTCGGGTTTCTACAGCGTCTACCAGCTGTGTCACTCAACCCTTACTGAATGCTACCAACGTTCATTTACAACTGTACACAATAACAACGGCGTTTTATATTGTGTACCTAGGCAGTTCTTACCAACAGTCAACGACTTTTTTTGCCCCTCCAGCATTAGTTTGCGTTAAAAAGTGTCCTTCCAAGTTCAACAATCAAAAGTGCAACTGAAAAATGTCCTTATATTTCTCAAGCCGCCGTGCAAATGTGCGTCAAAATTTTTTGCAGACTGCAGGTAACGCATAAATAATTATATTAATTTCAAGTCCATTTTCCGATCTAAAATGTTTCATTTAGTTTATAGGAGAATCAAGGAGGGGCGGAGCAGGCAAGCAAACGAAGAATGGATAAAAAACACACGCGAATGGATCTCGGTTAGCGAGTTAATGTACCATCAAGAGTTGGCGAGGTCACTTCCTCAACATACTTTGGATGCAGTCAGAAACATCAGTAATGGATGTAATATATTCTGTCGGATACATATCAATATGTATGCGTGTATAGAAGGGAGGCAAAAATCGACAATTTCCTCCAGAATCACTGACACGCTATTGACCACCATTGTGTAGCCCTCCCTTATCCTGAGTGGAGCCGCCAAGTTTATGTGTGATATTTCCCTCTTCGTTCTCTATTCATCCCGTGCCATCACATCCATTAGGAGGGGAAATAGATCATCAACCCCGACCGCCATTACCGCCGTTCAGTATATACGTTTGAAGATCAGAGGACAAAAAAAAGCAATAGAAAAGTAAGCAAAGGATCGAAGGGGAAAAAATGATTGTATTCAGGCAACATATAACGAGACTACGTGGTGAGTATCCGGAACGATTCAATCGGATTTATAACGTGCTTCCGTCGAGCGGCCTTATTCTCTCTATCTCTCATAATATCCATATATGTCTCCATATTCTGTTTACCGATAAAGTTCTTGATCATTTGTTTGTATCGTGAAAAACTAAACATAACTTTTCGTAAGAACCGACAATAAAAACAGTTTACTAATTAGTATGAGTAATAGATTTCCCCTCATTATTGGACAACCAAAACAAGAGTTCAACTATAGGACGGTCGTCTCTTAGTCAGTTGCTATTGAATTGGAAGAGCGCCACATTAATAGATACAGCAAAACCATTGTATATGTTCGTAGAAAATAAAAGATTTGTTACATCGATTGAAGGCAAACCTAATTGATCCATCGTCGGGCAGTGCTGACATAAAAAATAGGGCGTGAAAGGGACAACCAATCAACCGAGAAGAATAAGCAGGGAAAAGCCATGGCGGCTTTGCCTCGCTCGTTTGGAACCCCTCATCTCGGTTTCGCTCATTATTCAGCGTAATAACTAAAAGCTAAAGTATGCACGAGTATGCACTACATAAAAGTTGTTTAGTGTTGGAAAACGACCAGGTCTTATGTCAGAAATTGCGTCTTTTGTTCGAGACCGGCAATCCATTGACTTTCATTTCTTGCATTCGTAAGGGCTCAACCAAATGGCCATCAAGCCCTAGTTATACCACATACTGAATTTGAATTCATATAAGTCGGCATGAAAAGCCCATTATTCTGTAAACGCACTTTATAATTCTTTATAAATGGAAAACAAACAGGCGGCGTTGGTTACCCTTTATCCTTTTTGGATATAGCCTACAGTAATATGTACATTCCTGCAGCGGCAAACTGACAATGTCTATCATCAACGGCTATTTCCTGCCAGCACGCGTGATTGGCAGGAACTGACACTGAATTACAGACTTGCTGCCATAGTTGCCAGCCCCCACTGCTACACGCTGATGATATGTTTTCCACATCATACTGGTAGTGGTGGTCTCGATAACCATTAGCCCGGAGACTTATTATCAACCAAGATAAGGGTTAAGATATTTTTTTTTCTCCTTTAGTTTCATTGCTTAATTTGCTGACTTTATAGACGAGATTACATATCTTCAATGTGCTTATTAAATTTCTGGCTATGGTTTGTATTGTTTTCCCCGTTTATTTTATCTTTTACTTATCCGAAAACGTGACTGTATTGGTGAGCAATAAACGATTTGAAGATAACCTGGAAACATTTCATTTACGAATCGCGCAAGCCGAAGAACGCATGTAGTTTTTATTTTCCATACGAATTCTTCAGCACATCAGTTACTTTAACTAATAACGATTAGATTAAAGAAAATAGCACTTCAAACGTGCGGGTTAATAAATGGATATTGCACGGTGTGTTTGCATAATCGAAAGCAATAGACCGTATACTAACACAACAATTAGATAAATATCCGCCGCCAAATAATTCATTCATAGCCACTAGGCATATACGACGCACTTAAAGATAGGGTAAAGCGATATTGATTCCCAAGGCCTGTATGTAGTGGAAGGACACTGGACACACAAAAAAGAAAGAGGGAAAAAAGAACATGAAATAGCGTGAGGTTATGCATGACCTTTATGTTACAAATTCTGACATCACACGTCAAACTGCGCAGAAACGGGTTCGCCGGACAAAACGCGCCTGACATCTCGACATCACATAACCATCGCTCGGACTTTACCACCGTGGAGGGAAATCTTTTTCGCACCAAATCAATGCATGTGGCGTACACACATAAAAAAAAATAATATGTATATGAGGAGGGGACCTCGCGTCTGCTCGTAGCGAACTCCACAGCTTCACACCCCAGTAGCTAAATACGTTCCGGTCGAAGGGAAGAAATATTGCTCTAACTTGATTTTGTTTTTTTCTCCGATCACCCTTGATGCATTATTATAGCCTTTATTTGACGAGAGTAACCTATCATTTCTAATCGGTGAGCTCGGCATTGTAAACCTAAATCAGCGCAAAACTTACACGCTACAATCAGCCAAACTACAGGGACATTTCACGAACTTTGTCCGATTATAATTTTTCCTTTAAAAAATTCCATGCACTCTAATGATTTTACGCAATGTAATGCTACACAAAAGGAGAATACAGCAAGCTCAATTTCGAGTCGCCGGTTGAATTTGATGGGATTTTTAAATATTGTTTTTATAGTTGAGACTGAAGAGAGACTGGAGAGGAGAAAACCCAAGACAACACAAAAAAGGGGGAGGCGTTGTTCAATGTTTTTGTGTTGGGTTGTGTTGGCCCTTTTCTTTTCTGGTCTGGCAGTTGAAATTGCGCTCGTGGTCGAGATGCTCAACGCTTTTGACGCGCTAATAGGATTAGATACATAGTCATTCGCAGTTGTATAGCGTACGGTAATCACCGAAGCTGTCGAGTCTCATGTCAGGGACAGTTTGATTGACAGTTTTCCATCCCCTTTTTGCCGTCGAATCAGTTTTGTTCCAGCAACTTTTCCGGCTTTTCTCAGGCTATCTGACCGGCGTACACAGCAAGGGCACAAGCGTGGCCAAACCCTGCTCATCATCAACTGTCACTCGGAGTTTTTCAAGAAAAATTTCCATAATACAAAGTTGTCGCTCGCTTTCTCTCTCTCATAGTCTTCTCGTTCTCCCTTTAGTTTCTACCCGCCCCATTATGTTGTCCATCACACTGCAAGTTGTATGCACCGAAACCAGTTCTAATGATTAGTTATCACAGCAGGTTCGCGTTCCTCCAAGTCCAGCGAATCAGCTCCTCCCCTTCTTTCTATTCATTTTTCCAGCCACGATTAAAGCGCGGCCGCAAAAATACCCGAGATGCAAATCATTGACTTTCCAAATGCCTTTTGTACCCACTTTCTTCTAGGAAATTACCATACGACTGAACATTTCCAAATGTATCTTGTATTGGATTATTATCTACAACATATCTTCATACAAATAAACCGAAAACTGCCGTAATTGACGAGTAAAAGTATATGAATTTCAATCAACAATGATGCTAAAAGAAAATGTAAAACGGTGTGCTAACGGGATAGAAAAAAAAACACGAATTTGACTCCCGCGATAAATAAATTAATTATGATTATTTATGAGTATTTCATTGTATACACAGAAACTGAAAAAAAAAAAAGTTAGAATCTATTAAATTGAATTAGAAACCAATGAATCCCCGGCCGTCGGTGAGGATCCTGGGTCGGTCGGGTAAGCCGACCGGGAGTGAGACGGTGAACGAAATAGGGTTGATCCAGAAGAGCGGAATGGTGAAGCTGACGATAGGTTCAGTTCTGTCACAGGTGATGGCCGTTGTCTTTGAATTGGGACAGCGCTACTACCGATGCCAGCAGCTCCGCTAGGGTTTTTCTCCATCTGTTGATGTTGCGAGCGGAGTGCAATTCGATTGACATGCACGGGAATGGGGACCACTAATTTTTGCTGTGGCGGGTGATGATGATTGCCATCTGAATGCAATTGTTGATGGTACGAAAGCGACTGTGAGTGGTGCTGGTTGTTGGAATGCTGGCCTCCGCTATTCATCCGGGACGATCCACCTGTAACTAAAGCGGCTTTGACTCGTTTCCATTTAGCTCGGCGATTTTGAAACCATATCTTGATCTGCACTTCTGACAAGCGCAGTTGATGAGCGATTTGGGAGCGCTCTGTCAAGCTGAGATACTTTTTAGCTTGGAATTCCCGCTCCAGTTCGATCAGTTGGTGTGTAGAAAAAGCCGTCCTCCTTCGTCGGTTTTTGTTATTGCCGACTCCATTAGAAAGTGTTGCATCAATGGAACTGTCTGATGATGTAACAACCACCGCTGACCCTGCCGTGCCGAACGAATCAACTCCTCGGTCGGGACCTTCTCCGCACCCGATTGAATTGGTGGCCGGATATATGTGTTGATTTGGCTCTTGGAAAAGGTCTTCTTCCGTACTGCTATTCCCTTCAGACAAGATATCCAGCTCACTTTCTGCAAAGCGGATCATGACAGTAACAGTTGGTAAGTTTTTTTTAACATATTTCTTCCATATCCTCTTTCTCCTATATCCATTATGTAAATGAGAGAGATCTTTACATACCTGAACGCTCGGGCGATGTGTTATTGATGCGATCGCAACTGTTAGGTCGTTGATGATCCGATAGAAGATCAGCCACACTGTAACCAATACAAGCCGATTTTTTAGCGGATCTCTCTTCGTCCGTAGTCGGAAGTGCGGTAGCGGAAACTCCTGCAAAGGGCATTGAATTCGTGACTAAAGGAGGTAACTGTTGGCATTGCTGAAATGTCCGGTTGGAAGCGGCTGCGGCAGCCGCGGCCAAGTGCTGGTGGAGGGCAGCGGCGTGATACGTCAGTAGATCGAAATGTTGCTGATTTCGCACCGGTGGCAAATGGTGAAAGAAATGCTGATAGACCAAAGGTGCGAATCGGTTAGGCGACGAGCCGGAAATAGACGACGTGGAAGAAGAAACTGAATCCGACAGGCCGATTGACGGAGGGGCACACACCGATCCGGCAGCAGCGGCAGCTAACATCACTGTCGGATCGAGAGGATTCAACCAACTCTGGAAATTACTACCAGCAGGCGGAAATCTCGACGATTCCATAACGAACTTGGCTATATCACTCTAAAATTTGTCTTGATGGCCAACAAGAAATTTTTAAAACCTCGCAAACATAAACCAAGTGAAGAGTGCCGATAGGATAAGTTCATCAAGCGGACGAGGCGTCTGATGACTGACTAAATGTCAGAGATTTGTCGCTCACTTTTCTGTCGGCAATATCCGATACTGTTTCGGCTTTTTGTGTGTGTGTGTCTTAAGCGCTGGATCGTGTTGAAGAGCGATTATACCCTTACAGATCTCTTCACGCGCCACTCCTCCTTTTGCTTCACTCCACAAGAAGAAGAAGAAGACAAAAAATAAGGAGAGGGAAAGACGAAAGCCAGAAAGAGGGTTGGATAGTGGCCGGAGAAAATCCGCCCAGCAAGTCACGTGACTCTCTTCCGATTGGATCCTTTGCGATGGCTCATTGCTGCTCATGATTTATGACGATATAAACACCCTCTTGCCCTCCCCTTTCTGCACGGCAGAATTACCGATCAGTAGGCGTCGCTGCGATCATCACCCCTCAACACCACCAACAAATAAAAGATTAATACGGTGGATGGCGATGGATAGCTGCATCCATCTACATTGGTAATCAATCGTTTCTGCCAATCTAGAAATAAAAAAATAATCAAGGATAAACCGAAACTGAATACGTTCTAAGTTGCGTGGTGGCTTTGCTTTTTATGGAACGAGCTGCCCATTTGGTAAGCCGAGGAAAAATCACAACTCCCATAAAGAAAATACGCCACATTCGTTGTGGCAAAGCATAAAACAAAAGACTCCAAATGGCAATTTTCCGGTTGGTTACTTTCACACAGAACATGCAGGATGTAGTGCCCCTTGCTTTGTCTGGATAAAGGTACAATAATTCACATCAGGCAGTACACACGGGGCAAAAGGTGATAACTTGAAAAGATGATGACAAGCAGCTCAAACATGGACAAAGTCAAACTGCCAAATCAGCTGCAAGCGCCAAAGACTTGCCGCTTTCAGCCCTCCCGGCTTCGTTGTTACCTTGTCAGCCCTTTTCAATTGACATGATTTCCTCCATTTTTGTTGGTTCCCAAAAGGGAGCAGGTATATATAGGTATACACACAAGCGCCAGTTGCCCATTTTATTTAAAAGCTATACAAAGCCAAACGATAGCTTTGTGGGTTGTACTCTAAAAAAAGGTCTCCGTATTTTTTATTTCCTTCTTCTCATTATATATTACACACCTTCTTGGGATGTGTGAAAGCCATTTTCCCAAAGCAAAGTCCCCTATACATATACGTGCTCTATTCAAGCTTCAGCTTGCAGCGCACATGGCGTATTCTTCAGTCATATTCCACGCCCACTTGAATGTCAAATTTTTCCTTTGTAACAAACAGAAGCTTTTACGTGTGCTGCAAACCGTGTGATTTATTGTTTCCCTTGAAATCAATGCTCGTATTAAACGTGGGATTACAACTGATACGCTTAAAGGAAAATATTAACAAAATAAAGCTTGTTCGGCACATTTAGCTCTCCACACATGTCCTTTGTCGTCGCGCGTTTTGTCAATGAATCCGCATAGTCGCAGCGAACAGCTACTGTGTGGAGAAAATAAAAAACTTCCTTCGACCTATAGTCATTATATACGCGTAATATAACGTATCCTGTTCGTTTCAAACTCGAATATTTATCTCCTATTGGCTTTTCCCCTTTGACAGCCACGATAGTGTTAAGGTAATGGTGCATTTTTTATTCGGCATTTAATCAACCAGTATATGTAGACTCTATTAGATTGAACTTCACCATTTACGAATAAAGTAACTTGTGTCAATGTTGTATACCATAAACGTAACCTTAGGCATAATCATTAAAAAATAATGTAATGATTTCTCTTAATGATTTGAATTCTAAAATCCAATTTTTTCGTTGTAATTTAAATTCTAGGGTCCCGTGTAAAAAAAAAAACAAGTATATGACACCATTTAACGTCAGATGTTTGTCTTATGTCTGCCTCTCCAAGGACTCTTCCTTTCACTAAACAATAAACGTTAGACAAATTGCAGAAAAAAGACAGAGGAATATGGTGATATCCAGATGCTTATATGCACTATGCACGACTATGCATCCATCATGTGAAGGTGGAAAAACAGTGACAGATTCCGGATCATTTAACTTTTTCTCGATGTTGTCAGAACAAAGACTGGCTTGTATTTTCTTTCTTCCTCTATTTTCTTTCTTCTATTTTTTTGTTCTGTATATCTATCTACGCTACTAACTGTTAACTATTCAAAGTCAATAGGCAACTGACGAGAGCGCTCTGTGCAAGAGCCGTAACAAAGCTGACAGCTGATTCACGAATGATGAACGAGTCGTCGAGGCGCTCAGGTCGCTGATCTCTTGCATATTCGATCTCTACTGGAGTGCTGGAGCGATTTTTGGAACGACATATGGTATCTATTTCTGTTTTCTAAAATCGAAGCCAATTCAGCCACATTGTTAATCATTGTCACTGTTGTTTTCACTTTTAACTACCGATTTTTCGGCGTTACAAATAAGTATACTGAAACATCAATTATATATTTTTAAAATTCGACAAGATTGCCGAATTACTGTTTTGGAATGAATTTCTTTGGTGTGAAATGAGTCTCGAAGTGTGGACAACAGATGCCGCGATTAGAAGACAATATGAGTTGGTAATGCCGGCCGGTTGAGAATAAAAACGGAAATCTATTGAAAAAAATTCTATTGTTGAAACGCATTTAAGAAATGGGGAATGGAAAATGGAATTTTATGTGAAGATTTTGTTTCATTGCAACATACCAATAACCACCAAAAGTTTTATCTTGCTTTAACGAAACACAATGTAGTACAGAAGAAGTGTATATGCAGTTTCGCTCAAGAATTGGAAAAAAGATAAATCAATGTATTCCGTCGGTTGAGCTTATTTTAAGCGAATGGTGTGAGCAGAGGGGAAGGAATGAAACCAAAGGTTGATTGCCATATTTCGTATGCCGTCTCAGGCGCTCCCTCCGCACCCGGCCATTGTGTGCATATGGATGTTTCTCATCTGCTCTCTCACCTGACGTGTCGGGTGGGCATTGCTATGAGAAGGGGGAAAAAGAAAACGACGAAGAAGAAAATTTTTGAAAACTGAATCTTGAAATGAGTTTGTATTTATTTTTCAATTGCGGGCACGATCGGTTAAAACATAAAAACCGAATTTACACGCGAAGTTCGACTCAATGCTGATTGTTGAACGATTTTCAGTTCAAAATTGGCACGATGTGAATTCTTACGGAGCCTGCAAATGTTTTGTGTAGATTGAAAACCAATTACGACCGTGTTAATCCCGATATAATTTCCCTCTCAATGCAGGTACTGATGTTTCGGTTAAATTTCTGGCAAGACCGTTTCTTAAATGTACGCTAAATTTGTAGCCTAGAAGCGTATACAAATTACTTAAATGCTGTTTTTAACCGTATTTAGCTAAACGATGGACCGTGGCTGATCTTTCGAGGCATTGTTTTTATTAGAACTTTCGCTTCTGTTACCAAATTCCAGAATTTCGAATTTTCATTTCCATTAATATTATCGTAACAAATCGTTTGCCGCAGACGGAGCAAACGTCCATTTTCTAAGTGTCCAAGACGTAATAAATTACAGGCTTGTAATGTACATCCCCTATTGGCGAGAATAAATAATATTTTTTAAACGTTCAGTTTCTTACGCCATGCAAGTGTTAGCGAAAGAAGCAACTTAAATGGCTGTATGCCAGATGTGTCATCATCGTTCAGATTCGCTACCGCATCCGCTTTCGTCCAAACATAGTATTTATACTATTTAATAATTCATTTTACCTAGGTTACCTCCTTGGAATACTTTAATGAACCTCCATTTTGCGACTGATTTTTATTATGTTAGCAAATATCACATCAAATGTCTCAATGAACTAGGAACGAAACACAGAACCCTACACAAAGAAAATATATACAATAGAAGGAACAAAAAAAAAATTTTAACGATGAGATTGAATTCCTTTAAAAAAATTAAAGAAGAGAGGAAGGGGATTCTCTTTCCCCTCTTCAAGTTCGTTTCCTGCTTCATCATCAGGCAACGTGTGTAAGAAAAGCTACGGTTTCTTCCTCGTCTCCTTCGCTGCCAACAGGCACACACCTTTCCGATTTTCTGTCGGAGACTTCAACCCACCCCCTCCCCCAAGCTCGCCCAACACCCTGCTAATTGAAATGCGGAAACAATGTCTAAAGCTTATGCTTCCTCACGTACCAGCTTTCGTAGTATATATAGTCGACGATGTTGGGCAAAAATGAGGATTACCACTTCCAGTACACACGTTAAATCCGTGCCAGCTCCTCAGTTCCGTGTATAGTTCCCCGTACTACTTTACTAGTCTGTTAAAAATTTTTTGTAACGTGGATGCAACCGTTTTTTCCATTCTTGTATTCAAATTCTTTGTCATCTACGCTGCATCGGGTTTGGCTGGTCACGCATCATTCACGTGCCTGCATTGAGCCCGAGCTACAAAGAGAGCTATCCGTGAACAGTATTGCTGTTTGTGCGAAAATTCACTGTCATGGAGCTGCTCTCTTTATAGAACGGTTCCGAATCAACAGAAACTTATTATCCAACTACGGAATTTTAAGCCTGATATTTGAATTTCATTTATATGTAATTATTGTGACAGCTTTGTAGAGTCTTGCTCTTGTATTGCCCCGTCATCTTCACAAATTTTGTTGCGTAATCTTCTTGTCAAAAACCCCCGCCCCTCCCCCAAAGTCACCAACGTTTATCATTATAAATGGGTATTTGTCCACAAATACACACCATCAAAATTGGCTTTTAGAAGGCTTCATGAAACAGAAACCCAATCGTTTTGAGTTCAATATGTGAATCTAGCTGGTTCGAAAAGTTAAACATTAATTTTTAGCAAAAATAAAATATTATTAATCATATTTATATCCACTTTTTGTGTAAAATGTACGTTATTATTTGTAAATCACATAAAACTGTAATTGTGGACGATTAAAATCATCAAATCCAGTACATCAGATAGTTTTTCTTAGATCAGCGGGAGCCTTTTGCGTTCGAAATTTTTTAATCTTGATAATCCCACGTTTTCGAATAATGGGATGATAGTCTCAATGTTATACTTTATGCAATGAAAAATTTGAAAAAAAAAATGGATTAGACAGCATAAATTATTGAGTGGTAGGGGCCTACATTTTGGGGGTTTTCGTATATACCGTAGTTGTAAAAGCATTTCTTATCAGTTATCACGCATCGTTATCTTTCCTTCTGGTCCTTCTCCGCTCTAAAACAACTTCTATCTGCGCTATCCCCCCTATCCCCTCTCACTTCAATAAGAAAAACCTACTTTAATCTCTATATAATAGAAAATGTTAATAAAAGTACCGGATACGTGAAAGGGGAAATTTCTTCCGTCTCGGAATAACTCGTGATTGCATAGATTTGCTGCTTTTATTGAGCTATAAAACCAATGTGGTTCGGCTGTTTGGGCATCGTAGCGTAGCGTGTCTCGTTTAGTGTCCAGTTGCGCTTTTGAAGCAGCCAAACTTGGTCTCATTACTGTAGGTACTCAAATCAATACTCGATCAACGTAAACGTACAATGAAGATCAACACTCATTGCTTGTTTGGACTCACTCTTCTTATTTCGCTTTTGGCAAATACCGTCGCCTCCAAATCTAAGTATTGACCAATTTTTTTTTTTTAATAAGAGTTGTTTTATTTGTTGTACTAATAAGAGAAATTCATTGCAAAATTACAGACATCATCAATGTAAGCGGATGGATTTGTCGAAAGCTCTGAAAAAGCAGAAAGACACAGCACCTTGTGCAGGAAAATTACTTCCCGGTAATATCAATGAAGCCGGAATTCCGCTGAAGATGACTGAAATTGTATGTCCTTCCGAAATGGGTGACCGCTGTATTCAACTCGTACTCCCAATGCAGATTTCCGTCTCCGGAGCGGATGGCCAGGACGAACAAAAGAATATCTTTGTTCGAAGCGGATGCATTGACGGATCTCATGCGAAAAAGAAATCAAAAACCGACAAAGTATTGGGAAAGACGCACAAGGACAAGCATTCATCAAAAGTTCTAGGAAGATGATCAATTTCCTTGAATCCCAGGCCCAAACATTTTTGGGATTCGGCATCGTCGTAAAACTCATTACACGTTTCGAGAGAACATGAAGTCCCACCTTTGCTTGCCGTACTATAGTTGGGACCAACTTCTGTTTCTTTAAATTGTGACTCATTTTTTAAAATATTATTTGCTACGTTTTTCCCCTTGTTTGATAATGTTTATGTGAGGATAAGAGAAAGATTTCTGTATTGGGAATTATTAAACAATAATACAACATAACTTGATGCCCACCACCGAAGTTTCAAAAACGGAAAGAAAAATTCTGTGTTAACTATAATTCTTTGACAACCTTTTTGTTAGTACCCCCCACAAATTCTTATGATATTATTGACAAGGGGCTTTGAATCACACGGTTTGTGCTGATCGGAAGGATAGCATTGGCACAGACAGAGGTCCAAGGATAAGAAATAAGGATTTCGATTTAAAACTTGTCTGCTGGTCTTTGAGGCCGCTTTGGTCTCGCTCCAAGAGCATTGTTGTTATCCCTTAATAAAAAATTTATCCAAAATAAGAATAACATACTTATTATTCAACCAGAAAAATAAATATACCTTGCATTTTGTTGAATATCGCCGACCCTTTCAACGTTTCTTTGATTCTGGTGACCGTTCTCTGCAGGATTTTCCGGACGGAAATAAAATCCCGGGGCCATCGCATTTCGAGGTTGGGGTCTATCACGGGCAAAGTTATTTCCGCCGCCAAGCTTATTCCCTGGATCGGGTTGGTAAGCATAATTCTTGAATGCAGCGTTAGGTTTTTTGGTAACCCGCATCCCAACGTTGTGATAAGTTGCAGGTATTCCACTATTTTTCAGCACAGTCCGATTTTGATCAAACTCTCTTACATCACTTTTTTTAGCATGGTTCATCGGTGCTGGATGCCTTTTGTGATCGTGTTCGTTAAACATGTGTTTGTTCGTTTCTAGTCCGTTAGGCTTAAAGCCAAAGTTTGAATCTTCAAAACCATTTCTGCGATTGGTATAAACAGCTGTATGCAGAATCGGTACATCATGATCCCTAAGTTCTTGCGGTTGTCCGCGGCCCAAGACATGCCCAATATCTATTTCATCAGCACCAAAAGACGGATTCCGTTTCTTCAAGATTTCTTGTCCGTTTGGAAGTTGAACAACGGCGTACTGGGACTGTTGAATCTTGGGAGTTGTCGGCAAACGGTTTTCAGTAGCCAAAAGGGCGTTATTGCGTACAGCACGCTGAACACCGTTTTCTACGCGGGTGTTTTTCGGTAGAGTTTTTTTCGGCGTAGGTTGTACGGTAGCACGTTGCGAACGAAGTAACTGTTGCTCAGAGTACGAACGACATCTAGCCTAAAATTGTAATTTGTTAATGATGAATTTAGATGGGAACGAAGCAAAAAGTACCTCATGCATTTCCAAAACGCTTGATGAAACAACAACATTGCAGAAAGAGCATGGTAGAAATGCCGGCTCATTATGATGCTCGGGTGTCGAAACTACCGATCCAGTTTTCTCGTTCATTTGGTTTGTTTTTCCGTTTTTAGTGGCATCTTTTGAAAATTTGCAAGATATCTAAAAGCAATAAGAAGAAACTGTAGTTCAGGTTCAGTGATTAGAACGATCTCAATTTATAAACTTCATGAATGTCCAAAGATGATATAGGAAAAGGCGTTCCACAATTTTCGCATGGGATACTTATTTCCTCGATAGCTATTTCTTGTTCGGCAGCTGGCGCTGCAGCCGTGTACTGGGACCAGTAATCGCTATCAACTCCGTAGGGGCTTGCTGGACGCTGCGTTGAGGATTCTTTTCCGTGTACGGTGACCTCAGTCTGAGTAGATATGCTCGAAAATTTGCATGCAATCTGTTTTTAAAAAATTTAAAAAAATGCAGATACGATGAAATCTAATTTTAGAACCTCGTGAAGCTCCAAACATGACATCGGAAACGGGATTCCACATATTTCGCATGGAATACTAACTTCTTCATCAACCATGCTTTCCTTCGGATTTGGAGAAGCTACTACATACCGAGACCAGTATTCTTCATCTTTGCTGGAAGAACCTACTATTTTCAATTGAATGAGATGAACAGTTATACGTCCGATAAATAAAATCATTTAGCAACATCAAATTGCCGTATAACCTTCTCTGCTGCACAATGAGGGAGATGAAGAATTGATAGGCTGTTCAGCTGTGGCATATTTCTCGCAACGAGGATCACTTTCTTTGTTCCAATGGCATGCCATTTGATGCGTTTCTAATTCGTCAACGGAGTACAATGTTCCACAAAATTCACAGGGAAGAAGACATTTTTCTTTATCCTCCATTCCATGTGTAAAGGTATCACTCTTTTCTATAAAGATATTTCATACAGGAAAAAATTACATTTATTAGTAAGTGTGTGACAATGAAACAATAAATAATTACTTTTTGTTTCTGATTGCTGTATGCCAGGTAAGGCTGCAGAGGCTTGTAATAAATTTTGACAGACTACATTCCGAAACTTTGGAACAGTAATATTTGATTCCAAATTTGCTGATACTTGTTTAATCTCGGTTGTTTTATTGCTGCTTTTAAGTTGGTCAGGAGGTTTAATGCTGCTTCCCTTGTGCAGATCCTCATGAGTCTTTAACATTCGAACAAGAATGTGATTTTTGCAAATGTCACACATTTCAGTCCTGCTCCCACAAACAAGTTCATGGTCTTGTACTGTAGCAGCAGTGCATTGCATTTCACAGTACCCACATGGAATGAGTCTTTTGGGACAATGATTGGCCTATGAAAAATTCTGGATGACTATCATGATCATGTTTATTAATTTAATTTTGGATCTGAAACTAGAGTACTAACCATGTGATCATTTTCTGATCCACTTTCTATTTTCTCTTTGCAATCCTTGCATTCAATTATTTTATGAACTTCATTTGTATGCTGTTCCATCTGGGCTCTAGGAAAAGGTTCCTGACAGCTTGGACATATTTGTATAAATCTTTCGCAGTGGGTTGAGTGTAGGGTAAAGGTTGCCGAAGGCACAGATCGCTTGCTAGATAAAAGTAAACATAAGAACAGTAAAAATTTTCAGAATTAGGATTCCCTGTCAGTGTAAAAAAACACATTTTAGCATCCAATGGTAATGATATTGATTTAGTATTAGTTAATGATCAAACTTCAACAAAATCAAATCCAGTCTATTACCAATGCTTGCAAAATGATGTTTCATCAGCCATTTTCGGGTAATTTCCCCCGTGAATTGGTAGGTTAGTGGATTAGGAGAAATAAGATTTGGGTAACTTGAGGCTGTGCGCCAATGAAGTCCCAAATGACTCCTTGGTCCTTGCGAAGAAAAAAATTTAAAACGCTGTTCCTGCCTAGCTATGATAATATATGAGTCAACGCCAATTTAAACATCTTTTATCAGTTCCTAGTAAAGACTGGTATTTATACTCCCTTTACTTCGCATCTACGTATTTGTTTACCGCTTTGATTACATGCCGACACTGACATCTGGCGAGATCGATTCTAACTATGTCTTTACTCTTTTTTTCGATTGATACTAACGTCCAAGATCTCTGTGAACAGTGTCAGTTCGTGACTGAAAGTCGTTCTGTTACGGTGCATGCACGTTACGACATACACTAAGACATTGCACGCATTCATTGGGTCCAACCAGCGAAAAGTAAAACAAAAGATTTAGAATGGCGACTAATCATGACAGCCTGAGCGGTTCGCACTTGAATAGCCACGACGATTTGCAAAGTCTTACATCTTATCGCCAAGGTGAGTTTGATAGATTGAACTTCAGTTAATCCCCATGTATCTGTAATATTTCATTACTACTGTTAATGCTACAGCGTGCCCACGTGTATTTGTTTTAATTATATGTCTGTCATATTGGGATGACGTAATCGTTCTATTCACAGACGTACTGTCTATGCATGCTAATATGTCGACCCAAAAGAAAGAGGCGCGAAATGAAATGCATTACGTCTTAAGATATACAGTGGTATTCTGACTGTATAGATATGATTTTCTGTACTGTTGTCTGATGAAGAAATCTAGACATTGGCTACGTCGCACCGATGAATATCAACGTGCCACAAGGCCATGCGCGAGGTGCATCCACTGGCCTTTGTAGCACAGTCAATCGATAAGAAGCCAGGAATGGGAGTAGTGCGACCGCATTGGGGACGCTTTTTTCACTGGTAGACAGTTCGCTCCGGGGGCATGTTAGATTTCTTTTTTTGTTTGTTTGTTTGTTTTTGCTTTCAAGTACATTAATGATGCATGAAGCAAGAGAAGAGAAATTGTCGAGTCGGCATTGAAAAAAAGAAAACAGTCTCCTTCCAGGTCAAACTCTGTTATTATAATAATAATATATGGTTTCATTAATCTGCTGAAAGCGCCGTTCCGTCATGTTGATAAAGGGTGGGTGAGGGATCTTCAACATCCGTCGATCTATGATCACGTCCAGATAAAGCGATGAAAATCAGGGATTTAAAAAAACGTAGATTTTCATTATGTACGTTGTGTTGACTCTACGTGAACTAAATTTTGATTTTTTAATGCCAAAAATAGGGTGGGGCAAGAGAAGAAAATTATTTCGTAAAGTGGAAAAACATCTAAATGTTGCGTCATAACAGTTTCGTATTTGTGGTTAATAGGTTAACAATCCTGCCCTACAACACGCTCGTGTATCCATGGCCGTTAGTTTGGCAAGTAAGTTTATAAATAACCGGCGTATTCCAGTAGCAGGGTCCGGGCCTTGGCATTCCTTCTAGGCTCTTTCACCAGCATTTTTTAATGTAAAACCCTCAGTTGTAACCTGACAACCTTCGGTCACGGTCCTATCGTTCGTATATTATTTGCTGTTTGCAAACAACGGGACACCTTGAAACCTGTATCATTTTAAAAAAGGAAAAATGAGTTATCGATCGTTACCAATTGCTATACCCCAATGGCGCAGTAGCCTATCAGGTGAAAGGATATCCCGTAAAGTAGGATCTGTGTTATGGGGACGAGTTTAACTATTGAGAGTGAGTGAAGTAGTACTGATTAAAGGGAAATCGTGAGCCACGACGGAAATCCTGTCATTCTTGTTTTCTGGTTCCATATTTTGGGAGCACAGAAGAGGGCATGAAAACCCTCAAAAATTGTGGAATGTGTCAATAACAGAACAGTAGTCGCCCTTGGCCATTCCGGCCCAAAGCAGTTTTTTAAAACTATTAATAACCACTAGTTGTTTCTTGGAATCGAAAGATGGCATTGCTAGTGCATCGAAAATTAATCGATCCCATCTCACCCGCCCCCACCTTTCTAAAAAAAAAAACTAAAATGAAACTTTGATGTAAGTGAACTAGCTATTATACAAACTTTTTCTTTGTTGTGGTGAAGGAATAATAATTAGGGCGTGCCTTACGTTCAGGTCAACCACTCTAAAGCATTCCCACTAAGTAAACTGCGAGCCGATGGTGTATCTCGAAGAAAATCTTCGACAACTCATCTTAGTTATTTTCAAGTGTGCACTAACCTTGTTTACCTACGTCTTTGCGTTACGTCTTGTGAATAATTTTCTAATAACTTTGAATGAATACTCTTTTTAGAAAGCGAAAGCCCGAACTTCAGCCAGAAGAGTGCGTGCTTCTCGTATGGCGGTCGAAGTTTGTTGTCACCCGTCTTGGGTCCGGAAGACGGCTTTCAGGAGCTATCGTCGGCCAATCGGACCAACCGGGCAACTCCTAACGAGATTTCTGCTCCCTATGAAGTCCCACAATTCCCTATAGAAGAAATTGAACGAAAATTAGCCATTCAGAGGCAGCTGAGTCTCAGGTGAGGCCTCTTATTCGTGCAGTGCTTCACTTTTGTAGTGACGCGTGTCTTTCCATTTCGCTCTTTTGTTTCATCCTGTACGTGTTGTAAAAATTGCGACGCATTGTATTCGGGAACTCTTACTGATTAACTACGAAAACCATGGGCAGAAGCCGTGTCGATTAAGGTGATTGTATACCTGGATGATTGAAGTGAGTCCTGTGGACCTTTCGTATTATCTGAGCACGCTAAACCAATCCATAATGCTTTCAGTCACGGAAATGTCCTATAGCATGGATCAGAATTATCCTAAAGTTTTGAAGAGAGTCTATGGATTCTGTACCGTGGATGGCTGCACCTCGAATTAATTAAATCTTCTAACTACAATATCTTCTAATGCTGCACGTTCGATGTCAATGGAGCATAAGATTGATTTTTTGTTCCCTGATTGGCGTTACGGGATCGATTGATTTTCGGAACGAAATTGCCATTATCAGTAAAACCCAAGCTCCGCCCATTTCGGCAACCACGCCTTGTTCGTTGTGTTACCTAACGTTCGCAAACCTGGTTAGTTTTGTTGTCGTGTATAGATCGAAACGCATTTCCGTGTTTAATCCTATCGACTGTTTTCGCCTCTTGGTGGAGGTCACCCGTCTTTTTGTGTCTCCATTGTGTTCCATCTTTTTAGACGTCCGTTGCGATTTTTGTTTTTAACACGCGCGCAGAGCTATAAAAGCCGATGCGATCTCGTTTCATTCGACAATAGAGCGATGTCGCAAAGGATTCCCAGTCCATACGTAGAAACAGATGACACTTTTAGTGTCAGGTGACTGGATCGGAACGCCTATAAGATTGTTTAGTTATGGAAATAGGAAAACATTGTTTAATTATTGGTTATTATCTTTTGTGTCATCGTAAATATTTACATACTCCTTTCTTTCTGCAAACTTCTCAGATTCCCACACGAATTGGCGCCCCATTTAGCAACATCCCATGAACCAAAGATTGAAACCTCTCAGGCGGCCGCCCCAAATGTAGCCACTATCGAACAGGATTACACGCCACTCTTCCAACGTGTCTCTATTACAGGCGATGAGGATACAGGAGGCGTAAGTTAAGTTTTATTCTTTATTCATCTTTGGTTACCTGTGGTTGTTATGTGTGTGAAAAAATCAGTGGCTAAAAAAAAATTTAACTAAAGGCCATGTTTACGCTTACAACAATCCCATTGAATGCTCGCTTTTCCTAATGGATAGAAAAAACATATCTTGATGCCACTAGCGATAAAATGAAAGTTCTGTGTAGGTTATGAAATGACATTGCCGATCGAAATTTAAAGTCGAGTTGTGTTTGTAATCTCTCATCAGGAATTGTGGCGTTCGCTGCTTAGAGTCAACTTGGAGGTAAACCTGGCCTTACCTTCAGTTCAGTGATGATTGGCCCCCTTTTTGTTAACCAGCGTTTACCGTGCTAGTAGATGACATGGTATTGTTGTGGTGCCAAGTTATTCCAACATCGATTTAGCTCCACACGATCAGTTGCGTATTGGTGGAATGACACCATTGGCTACTGATCCCATTTGTTGTCATCTACCTACGTTGCGGTTCCTGTGTTGTGACTTTTTAATAACGATTGTATTGTATCTAATTGAAAAGGTGCCCTATGAAGATTTGCTGGATGCTTCTGAATTACTGATTCAAGCGCTGACCCTACGCAGAGAATACTGTCGCCCGGCTGAACACTCCTTTCCATCGACCACAGCCCGCTTCCTCCACACCAACGAACAGAATGGCGTTGCCCATGTCGAAACAGTTCACGAGGAAAAGAAAACAGTTGAAGGTAAACATCATTTCTTTAATTTTCTAACTATAACATTTTGTCGATTGAAATGTGATAAAACAGAGTATTTTCGAAAAGTTTCCCGTACCTGCTGTATTTCCCGAACGCATGATAGCCAAACCGCAGGTAAAACTAAACGTGGCTCACGGCTGTGGTAAATGACTGGCGTATACCCAGTTTTGGTGAATAGTGATCGATTGATAAATTGGTTTCTTTTTCATCGGTAAACGTTTGCCTGACCATTGAATTATTGTCCAGAAGGTGGAGGCCAGGCCGCAATTCACTTTGATTTGGAGGTCCCCAGTTTGCAATACCGATTGGCTGAAAAGCCAGGTATCAAAGGTCCATGAGCGAATGTCTTTATTTTCTGTGTTCGTCTTGTCCGTGTGTTATCCCTTGTCTGAAAATTACTCCTTCCATATGGGACTGATACGGGTCCTACTTTTTTCCTACCAACGTTTGCGAACGTCTCCTCCCATGTGATACCGATTGGTAACAAAGTGCAGTTTCGGGCTAACATAGATCTGCAATTAATCAATTTTTGTGGCTCAATTTCCACTCACGACACGCATAGAGATTTACCTTCCATTCGTTTTGCGCGATGCCTCCCAGTCGAGGAATTGAGCATAAATTATACCGACCGACTTGTCCGGTGGCTAAGACCCGCGAGATCTCTTTGAATGTTGAGGGCTGTTCTGTGATGGTTTGTACACTTGTGCCTATAGAGAACAAATGCCTATTTTATCGCCAAAATAATACCGAGCTCATAGTACATCATTTCAGAAGGATGTGGCAGTAAAAAAGGCAATTGTAGGTTGTAGAACAAGCATCGTGTAAACGCGACTCTCGTTTGTCGCTTTCAAAAGAAAGTTAACTCAACTAACGTGTTCAATTTCAAAATTAGATCACCCAATTCATCCTCCACCCCACATCTTGTCTTCACACAACGACGGAGAAATTCCTCCACCCGCCAACTACGTCATTAAGGCCTTCAACGGTGTCTTTCAAGTTTACGAAGATGAAGAAGCTGCCGAAAATGGCGATTGTTTGAGTTTCACCTACCCAGTGTTTAAAAAGTACATTGACGACGTTCACAGGATGTGCAACATGATATCCAACGGACCACTGTAATTATTTTAATTTTTTTGCGAATCACTTTTGAAAATATGCAAGCTAACGTAAATTTCTTATATACTCCAAAAGAAAATCTTTCTGCTATCGTCGGTTAACTTACCTCTCGGCCAAATACCAACTTCACGTCCTTCTCAACGAAATGCAAGAATTAGCTTTACAGAAGTGTGTACCGCATCGAGACTTCTACAACATCCGAAAAGTAAGAAAATATTTTTACCGAATCAGAAATGAATTAGATTCAACTGAGTTCTTGTAATTTGTCTTGCCAGGTGGATACCCACATTCACGCAGCCTCATGCATGAATCAGAAGCATTTGCTGCGATTCATCAAGAAGAAAATTAGGGACAGTGGTAATGAAGTCGTTTGTTTGAACAAGAAAGGTCAGGAACTGACTCTGAATCAGGTGTTTGAGGAAATGAAACTCTCTGCCTACGATTTGACTGTAGATATGCTTGACGTGCATGCGGTAAGCTTTTTAATGACGTGTTTTTTGTTTTTTTTTTCAAAGTATACAAGTAAAACTTAATATTTTTGTTCAGGATCGCAACACTTTTCACAGGTTCGATAAATTCAATGCTAAATATAATCCAATCGGAGAAAGTCGTCTGCGTGAAGTATTCCTTAAGACTGATAACTACGTGGGAGGCAAATATTTTGCTGAAATTATTAAGGTATTGCCAAGAGCTAAAGCACAATTAAACATAGTTGAAAAATTGCCATTAAACGAATGTTTCTTATTCCAGGAAGTTGCCTCAGATTTGGAAGAAAGCAAATATCAAAATGCAGAATTGCGATTGTCGGTGTACGGAAAATCTGCCGATGAGTGGGAGAAATTGGCTAAATGGGCTCATAATTTCCAAGTCTATTCAGACAATATCCGTTGGCTAGTCCAGATGCCGCGTTTATAGTGAGTGAGCCTAATTCCCACTATAGTTTAGCAGATAAATATTTACCATAGGCAATAGGGTAGTTAACAAACCTTATTTCTTGTGTATTTTTCTAGTGATATTTATCGTTCAAACAAACTGATAACCAACTTCCAGCAGCTAATCGACAATCTATTTCTACCGCTGTTTGAAGCGACTAACAATCCGGAAGCGCATCCTGAACTACATTGTTTTCTCAAACAAGTACGACAGTTTGTTATCCCTGCTGATCACAAATCTCACCCCATTTCGGGAAATGCGTGGATACTTATATCTTAATAAAATTAATAGTTGGTAGGTTTCGATTCCGTCGATGATGAAAGTAAGCCTGAACACCCAGTGTTCGACAGAGAGGTTCCTACGCCCGAGCAATGGACGGACGAAGAGAATCCACCTTATGCCTATTACGTTTACTACGTGTACGCCAACATGTGTGTTCTGAATCAGTTTCGAAAGTAAGCCATATTCATCATTCTAAAGATTGACTTGTACCATATACTTTCACTACTGTCATAATTAAACAGGTCGCGAGGGATGAACACTTTTGTTTTTCGACCGCATTGCGGTGAAGCCGGACCAGTTCAACATTTAATTTGTGGGTTCCTTCTTGCTGAAAACATTTCCCATGGTTTGCTGCTAAGAAAGGTGTTATTGACAACTAACGTAACTGGGCTGTTCTATTGTTGAACTAATGGAGACTTTTCCTCTGCCAGGTCCCAGTGTTGCAGTATCTGTACTATCTTTGTCAGATTGGGATAGCCATGTCCCCATTGAGCAACAATTCTCTTTTCCTTAATTATCACCGCAATCCGCTACCCGAATTTCTTGCTCGTGGAATGTGCATTTCTCTTTCGACTGATGATCCTCTTCAGTTTCATTTTACCAAGGTATACCTCAACATCTATTTGCTTATTGACTCAATAACACTCGAAAAGTAGCCTTACGCTATTTTTTTATTCACGCATTTGCCATCAATATTTGAATTCTTTTTTCATTCGTCTGGCAACTACCAGGAACCTCTTATGGAAGAATACAGCATTGCAGCGCAAGTGTGGAAACTGAGCCCGTGTGATATGTGCGAACTGGCCCACAATTCTGTTCGAATGAGCGGCTATCCTCATAAAGTAGGCCATCTCCAAAAAAATTATATAACATATTGATTTAATTCTCTTCACTTTGAATGCTAATTTTCGAAATACTGTTGAACACCTAGGTCAAGCAACATTGGCTAGGTCCTAATTACACACGTGAAGGTGTGGCTGGCAACGATATATTCAGGACAAACGTCCCGGATATACGAGTGGCGTACCGCTATGAAACGTTGGTGGCGGAACTCAATAGCATTTTCAAAACCGTTTCACTGAACGAACATAAAGAACACGCAAACGAGAGAATTAGCGAAACGCTTATGGCAAAAACTCCTGTAGCCAATGACTCTACAGCTCTAGGACAAAAGTAGTCGACGAACTGGCTCGAATAACCTAAGTTTTTAGAACTATTAAGGTGCACTTTATTATTGTTTGGATGGCTATGTCGACTACCGATATTTCTAAGTTTCTATATAACACGAATTATAACTAGGTCCTTTAATTTGCTATTTTTCATTTTTTACAATCATTCCTTGATTTGGTACTAAAAGGCATTGTTTTACGTCTTATCTATCTACTGTACGAAAAAAGAAATATGTAGAAATCGTTTCCATTCAAAAATAAACCATAACATCCTAACCTATACTATCTAAACTAAAACAACTTTCTTCGTAAAGGATCTGGGAAAATAAAAAAGGGAGATAAAAGCTTAGTTTACACGACATAGATCAACGTCGATAGATATATTGCGAAATTTCACCAGGCTTTTTGGAAATTAAATGAAGCTTGAAAAATCATTCATCCTATTCATCATTACAAACTAACACCAAATGGCTAACTTTAGACTATGTATTCAAGTTCCCAAAGATGCGTAATAGCAACAATCATGTCAGCGATCCAAGTTTCTCTGGAATGACGTTCAAAACGGCTTTCTTAGAAGATTGATAAATCACGTTATACTCCATTACACTCATCGTGTCGCCATTCAATCAGTGGTCTTAAACACAAGCAGCAATAAAGCAACATCACGATTTCATAATGGTTTGAATAGTTCCGTCGGATTAATCCTGGTTATGAAATATAGCACGAAATACACATTTCAGACTTTTAATTATGTTAATGCCTTTGTATTATGTCTTGTATCGCACGAGATGACAATATAGCTTCACGGCAATCATTGTTTTCGGAAAAAGTTATGTTTAAGCAAAGTAAAGGTTTGATATAAAGCTGTAAGAGGTATCCCAAGATGGAAGGAAGAAAAGTGAGCGATAGAGGTTTCTATGCAAGTGTTGCGAGTCCGAAACGCCGCCCGTCCGCATCCCATTGTTTGCACACGACTGCCATTAATAGCGGTATTCCCATGAATTGTAGCCTACAATTTTCAAAGAAGAAACAATCCATTTAACGTAAACTCGAGTACATAATGAAAAACAAACTTTACCAAATGGCCGAAGTGGGTGGCGGTAACCCCAGACGTAGGTGCGTTTGATGGGTGACAGGTAACTAGAACGGAAATTAGAAGGCGGACGAGTCCAAGGAATCGTGGCAAGATCCAAAGGGCGCAACTCGGGATATTTGTGCCACCATGGGTCACTAATCCAAGAGCTAGGCTTCAGTAGGGCGTCGTCGTCCAAGAAAAGACTGGGTCTCCATATTCGGTTGGCCAAACCACGTCGTGGCAAAATCACACGAGGCTCTATTTCACGATGGGTTCAACATGTTTTCCGGTCATTCGATGGGCAAACATTAGGTACTCTACACTCGTCATCAAGACGATGACTAGGACAAACTAATTGGTGAATAATAGCCCTCCATAGCTCTTGTCATTTTTTGCCTCTACTCCCCATACCCACATTACCTTGCTACATGACAGTTGAACCATCGTTAAGGTAACCATCGTAACACAATTTGACAACATTTAGAAGCCTGTTACCTACTACGAGCTATCACAAACAGTCAGTCTGTATACAAAAAGTTTTTTTTTTAGCAAATATGTTTTTTCTTTCACTTAGTACTTCATGATGATTTTTTAAAATTAATAATTCAAGCTAAACGGGCCAAGTTGTTGTCGAACGCATGCACGTAGAATGGGGAAAAACGAAGCTCATGCGACGCGGTCAAGTTCGTGCAGCGAATGCAAAACAGAAAATTGAAAGCAACATTAATTTAATCAGGACTTCAGGTTTGATACCTGGATAGAGTGCTCCTAAATATTTTCTAACATAATTCAACTCGTCATTCAGTCAACAAAAGACAGTGACACTCTATAAACGATCTTTGCTTTGAACACGTGAAGACGCCTAGAAATATGGCGTTGTTGGGCTACTGGCCTGAACATGGCTGAAGACTACCAACTCCAACTCTTTAAATAGTTTTTTTTAAATATACGTATAAATAGACTAGGGACCATATTTTGGGCAATACATTGGATGGAATTGACGGACTAGCACAGAATGATAAATGAGTCTCAGCTGCTTGTCTGAGATTTTCGGGACAGTGCAAAACACGTGACTGACACAAAAAGAAAACGAAAAATTTTCCACTGCAATCGTCACTAAAGTCTAAACGATCTAACTAAGTAAAATTGAAGTAAAAATGTTACTTCAAATAATTTTCTTCAACCATGGCAGCGAAAACAAATCCTTGTTTTGCTAGAGTTGACTAGAGTTCTACAGCTCCACGACGCAACAAAACTGCCTAAAAGCGAATCAACCTCCTGGTCAATCGCTTTATTAAAACACAGTATCAATGAGATTTAGCTAACGGGCAAAAAAGAGAAAGCGAACTTACAACTAAAGGATAGGAAAAGTTTTTGACGACCATCAACCGTTACGGACATGGAGGGCAGACGAGGAAGACGAGTTGGCTAGATGACGAGCTACGTGTAAACTTGATTCAACTACACTACGACAAAACCTATGGTACGCCGTTGTAAATTTGTGGCATTTAAAAAATGTCTATTAGGTAGGGGGGACGAGTACACTGATGAAGGTAATTGGAAGAAGCAAAGAAAGTTTTCGATTAAGCCAAGTTGTTTTCAGTCGGTGTAGTACGGGTCGAAGGTGACGGATTTCGGTTCGGCAGGTGCCCTGGATCTGGAGGCCGAAGCAGCTCTCTCGGCGTTCCTTTCGACGCTGCGGAGGATATCTTCCACGCTGCCAAGGGCGTTATGGCAGTGTCTGTCGTACGGCTTACAATAGCCTACAATTTTTTTCAACTTGTGCAAGGCTTTCTCGGCTTCATCCAACTCTTCGGGCGAGGCGGTACGGGTTTCTGCCCAGGTCCGGAGATCTTCACGCGTCAGCGGGAAATATATGCAGAGGAGGGGGAGGGAACGTGTTGTTTTTAAATGTGCCATTTTTCTTTTTACTTCATTTTATTGTGCTTCTCTCTCGCTTTCTCTCTACGGTTCGTGAAGCTGTTCCTACCAAGCTGTGGACGCGCATTATGTAAGCTTAATAACTCTAATTTATCAACAAGAGACAAGAGAAGAGAAGTTTTTTACTAGGGTTGTATCCTAAGAATAATCAAGGTAGGATAACGCTTCTTATAATCGGATAATATTTGCTCTGCTATCGTATACTTGTCAGCATGTTCCTTATTACATCTATACACTAAGATATACATACTGTAGGTAGTAGATACTGGATATTTGCTACGTTGAATGCGATTGAGTAAAATATTTACACCTTCTGTTTGTTCGTGTAAGCATTATTTAGCGGATATGTCATCATAAGGCGCAGGCTGTACAGCGGCCCTCTGTATTGATTGTGTAAACTTGCTATTTGTTGTTGACCATTTTTATATATCATTCAAGCTCAAACAGGATTATTCGCGGGAAACGAAAGGCAGAAGGGGAAAGCGGCCATTATTTTGTTTGAAAAAAAAAAACAAGTTAAAATAGATCCTATTTTTTAGGGTAAAAACAGCCGAATTTGTACTTCGAGCCAATGGCGTAGCTCGAGATTTACTCGTTAAAAATCAAATTGAGAAATGGGCTCACGAAATAATAATGAGGTTAAGTTTTGCTCTAATCCTATACGAAAGACGGCAACAAACAAGCCAAGAAAAAGAACGAAGAAAAACCAAGTATTTATACAGGCCAAAGTGTCAACTACTATGTTAATGGCCAAAAAGAAAATCAAAAGGTAGTCTAAACATAAAATTCCTTTTCGATTCGGGTTTGTTTGTTACGTCTCGTCAATCCTGGCAGTAAATGTATAGCTGTCGCTGCTCAATCTACATTCATTACGCTTCGAGCCCTTTTTTTAAAACTTGGGGCGCATAGCACGTGATGGTGTAAATCGGAGTTCGGAAAACTCACTGAGCAAGTCGTCCAGAGCGGGATCGATCGGCATACCGCGAAGGGAGCTGCTGGGCGGAAGCATGGATCTGCGGGGTGGAACGGATGCCGAACGGGGCTCACGCATCAGCATCACGTCGTCCAACGGCTTCAACGATGTGGACCAATCTGAATACAGGAAATGGTTGTTGGATTACACGCGATAAGAAACACCAACAAAAAATGTAATTGCAAACGAAAAGCAGTGCGATCAATTCACGGTGATGGAGTTTATCTTTCCAGATGTAACCCAATAAACTATGGAATTGTAAGCGATTTCGACCCACTCATCCATCATACCTCTATAGTAGATTTGAACAAACAACTATGTGATGTTGTTCTGCCAACAGAAACAAAAATACTCCGAGAAAAGAATAAGCAAATTTTGGTATGCGTCATTCGGCAGAATAACGAAAAATATTGCCAGCATGTTTTAAAATCTCTTTTAAATTAAGCAGCAATAAATGTTAATTCGTTCGCTTACTGATCTGTTGTCAACACGCAACACATTTAACAATAATAATCTATTTAAAACTCGATAAAATCAATTGTATCAATGGCTTGTATAACGAAGCCAAAGGAAATCATTTCCCAATTATACCATCGAATTCCTATGGTACCTCGCCTCTTGCAAAGTATCGTTTTAAATGCGCAACAACAAAAAAATAAAACTTTTTAAGTTCTTAAATCGACGTTAAGGCTTCGGAATTGCCAAAAACCTAATCTCGTTAGTAACGGTAGCAAACGTGCAATATGCTGAATGGACATACTAGGTTGTTTGCTGTCCAAGACGGGAGCCGTTTCATGAGCCAAAGCGTGCTGTGCGGCTAATCCGGCATCCGGTCTACGATGGAGTGAAACGCCCTTTGGATGGTAGCCATAGGTGTTAGATGCTAAGGGACGGAAGTTAAAGCCGCTGGGCTGCGAACTCGTGTAGAGATGGCGGCCTTGAGGTCCCGACGTCGTTGAAGTACGACGGTCACCCTCGTATCTAGTATCCATGTCACCTGTATCAAACAAATTATTGCACAAGTGTCACAGCTTCTTGGCTATCTCCGTCGTTAAATTTGTACCGTGGAGTCCGCGCATGTTCCAGGTCCAGAATCGAGAGCGGTCCTTCAGGGTTTGGTCTGGGCCTGTGAACCACTCTATATGTCGTTTCATTCTTGATGTCAAGTTGTTCCGGAACTAAACGAGACGATATTCACCTGTGTGCAATAGATTATCTACTTAAATACGATTGAGCTTCATTCTCAAACTTATTCTGATTTGATAGCTGTTCGGGTGGGATTGCGTATACGCTATATGGTCTTAAAGGTATTCATCCATAGCAGCCGATGTTGTGCATCAGTTGACAGATATGCTGGGCCGTGATGACCGAGTTTGGCGCCCAAAGTCTAGCCAACAACACGCCGTAGAAGCAAATACCTCTTTTCCAAGAATAAAAAAAAAATGGGTTGGGTGTCGAAACATATCGCGATGACGCATCCCATGAAATTTTGGCTCTCATCTCCAGACTCTGGGTTTATCGACCACCCTTATACAAAATAATCAACAATCGTGACACGACAATGATAAACAAAGGCTAAAAATACGAATGATGCCAGTTCTGTGCCAGCGCAAAAAGGACGAGAGACTAATGGAACAAAAATGCGCAAGGGTTGTGGAATTACTCTGACACAAGCATGATGGTCAGCTGATTGGTAAACCTAATCATACGATACATACCAATTGATATCTAGCGGTAACACAACAACATTAGCACGTAACCCGCATCCGGAATGGAAAAAAGACGGACTCCATACAGCGGTATGGAGTCAAATGAATTATTCGGGGCTTTCTATATTTAGTTGGACCGCTCCACTTTTAGGCCTTGCTGCCTGAACTAGCTGCTGAACCCTTTGCTAGATAGACTATTTAGAACGTGTATGGACGTTAAATGCGTCTGCCACGATGAACGGCAAGAGATCCGGGACCGTATCTTACAATTCCATTGGGGCGGGTTGTGCGTCGTTGTCGGCCCCAAAAAACTAACGTTGCAGCTGCCGCCCTTCCGGCGACCTCTTTATATACCTTTTATCCTTTTCCCTGGAATTCAGTAGCTGCCGTTCAGCAAGTATTTCACCTTCCCGGTAGAAAAACGGCAACAACAAAAAATTGCTCAACGGAGTGTATACGACATGCACGCTCCCCAAAGCTTGACCAGACGTGAACGTGTAGATCCAAAAGCAACAAGAATCAAGCTTGGGCTATACTTAGACATCGGGCGAAATTTTCTGCCTGAGCTTCGCATTGGCTGCCTGTCCACGTCCTTGACGTTGGTGTGCGCAGCAAAAAATGTTGTTACGCCTTCCTTTTTTTTTCTTTTAAATCTTTTTAAATAAATAAAACAAAGGGCAAGCAAAACAACAAAGATGTGGCCAGTCGCAGCAATCCAATACGTCGTAAAGAGACCGAAAATCACGCAACTAGATGGCGTTGCCCTAAATAGTATCTCCCGAACTATTGGCGGGCCACGGGACTCGGTTTGAAACATTCCCAAAAATTTCAACACGTATGCCTCCCAAACGCGCATGAAGGTTACCATTCAAATTTACACCTATTATTCATGATTGTGAGTAAGTGACTTACCAAACGTGACTAGGTGAAGAAGTGAATGAGACCGAACTAGAGGGGCCGAATCGGAGCCGATCAGTTCAACGAGATCAGAGCTGCAAACGATCGCAGAGAACTAAAATGTTTCGTTTTAGGCTCTCTGTGGTCTCTGACCGTCAACGTTGCCGTGGAACAAGTCACTGCGGGACTGGTTACCGTGGGAAGACTCAAGAACGGGAGATACTGAGAAGGAGCGCTAGAGCGGAAGACGGAAAGCGACGCCCCCTCAATTCCCCGGGCAGCGCGCTGTGACGCAGAACTTTGCAATTGGCGATGCTCTCATTCCGTGTGCTCCTCGTTTTGTAGCAACACACCAGCCAAACGATGGCGGAGAGAAAACAAGAAAACATTGCTGACATTCTGTTGCTATATGAATTTTTCATCTGAATTTCATTTCCGAATTATGGTTTTATCCACCAAAAACCGGTACCTGCAAACAAACAATCAAAGTGTGCTACGATGCTTGGGTATTAAATGAAAAACTGACAGATGAAATGCTGCCAACTGAAAGGCTAGAAGAGCGGCTATGAAATCTCACGTGTTGGAGTCCATTTTAGGAGCGTCAGTTTGGTTCAGTAATATTAGCTTCTTCACTCTATTCCCTTCGCTTTAGCGCTATTCCACCTTTTCTCTCCGGCCATCGTTAGTTACTATCCCAATTCTTAGTCAAGTACGAATTCAATTCTAAAATACGTTTCGTTCTTTCAACACGAGTGCGACTGATGTCGATGAGCATTCCGCTATGGCGAAGGTGATTACTAGTTAATCGATCGAACATTAAAAAAGTTGGAAGCGTCTGGAATTGGACACTTACCAGGTCTGCAGACAGATTTTGACGAAAGATGACGTTGTACTCACGGGCCAGCCTAATTCCAACAGGCGGGCCGTCCCATCATCCTCCCCGCACTTGGATCTTTTCCGGCTGCTTGTGCTGGAAAAAGACAAGCCCGTCTTTGATCTCATCCCAACAAATCAGCGGGGTTTTTTCTTTCGTTACATAATTGATACCACAGATACATAATGCTCCATCAGATCAACGTCATGCGTTGCGATAGACTTCGAATTTAGGGAGTTGTCCGAAATTAGGTCACAAACTTCTTTCGCGGGCGAAGAAGAATCATTTAAAAATATCTAGTTCAGCAGAAGCTATTCTTAGCGAGGAGTTAGAGTCAACAATCATGTCCTTCGGGAAGGAGCGAGATGCGTGTTTGCTGAATTCTAGGCGACTATTTACTGCATTGGTTCCAGAACAGCCGCTCAACTCCAAAGCGAGACAGGACGGGCGAAAAAGGCTTGCCAACACCACATCACTTAAGCGAGGTATGCCAGAGTGACCAGGCGGGGCGCCATTGATTCCCGTGCTTTAATGCTTTCCTCTCTCTCATATCATCCGTCACGAAATTTGTCATGTTAATAACGTTACATCGTTACCAACTTAAAAATAAAAAGCAATTATGTGCCACCATTATTCCGCCGTAAGTTTGAACGATTTACGCTGTGCGATATCCAAACACAAATTCGAAGTCTATATATCTGTATTTTTGCTTAAATCTTCACCTTCGACACAAAACTATACCCTTCCAACAACGTTATAGAAAAGAAAATCGTTAATCTGTCGAACAACAAGACGGACAAAAACACAGATGAATTATACTCTCGTCATACACAGCTGTTACAGAATATTTGTCAAAGTGTCTTTTGTTTTTTGTTTTTTTTCTTTTAAAATGGTTCTTGTGGTTTGTAGCACACCAGAGATTTAACCGCATGAAATACAAGAAAAATTTCGGCAATCAAGAAAACATTAGTTTTTGTTTGTATGTCTGTTTCATTCTTTGCTCATCAATTTTAACTTCCAAAAACTTCGACCAAATAAATGAAAAGGTGTCGTGCAAAAGGGTAACAATAAAAAGGGATTTCGGCAACCTCCTTGTCATCTGCATGATGAGATGCGTAACAAAAAAAAAAGGATAATCTTATTCAGCCTTTTATCCGTATGTACACCAAAAACGACGTAAGAAATCAACGTTATCAGCCTATGCTTTTTAAGCAAGGAAATAATTCGAAAGTCGACGTTACAGTGAACTCGACCGGTTGCTTTCTGGGTAGAAAGAGGGGATACAAAAGCCGTGCATTTACACATAAAGAAGGTAGAGCCCAATATGAGAGAAGAAAAAAATTAAGCGCATGAATTCGGATAAATCAGAAAGGGAGGAATCAAGTGACTATGGTGATATGACCCAAAGAAGAAAAAAAAAATCTTTTTTTGTATGTTTTGAGGTTCTCGTGAACTTGGGAGACAAACACATTCGACCAATGAGGCGTGGTATGCTGAGAACATGCTTCCAAAACTGAACTAATCATATGAATAAATTAATCAAAATGAAAAAAAAAATATTTATATGCCTAATTCCGTGCATATTGATAAGGAGAAGAAAAACCGGTCATGAATTCGGGAATAAACCGACGCACTTCTCAACTGGTTCTTATCCAACTACGAAGTGCAATTCAAAAAATTTTCGCACAGCCATTTCATAAACAGAATGAGGTTCTCCTAAGTTTCTAATTAACCAGAGTGTTCTTTGCTGGGAGGTATCAATAAAAAAAAAGAAACCAATCAATTTAGTTTGGGGCTTCAGAGACCGGAAATGGCTGCACCTTACAAAATTGAACGCACTCTCTAATAGAAGAGTAACGTCGTTTGCTTTCCCTAGCTCGGATTTTTCAGGATACGTTTCTGACGAAAGTCGTAAACTTTGCGGCAGAGAAACACCCGGTCGGCCGTTGTTGGCGTGCAAGTCGGCGGTAAGCGTAATCGTCGAGGATACTCTGGCGTTTCACCCGTCACTGACGACATCGCTGCGCCAAAAGGGGGAGGCACTCCTTGTTCCATCATCTTGGCTCGCTTCCGATACCTTTAAATCAAAAGAAAATAAATATTAAATCAATTTTTCCTCCTCCTTTTCTTATTTAGCGCAAATGAATAGGTTGCTCGGTAGATGGCATTCCTAATCAACATGAAACACGGTGCAAAAATAGGAAAAATGAGGGAACCCTTTATCCACACACCTGCAATATTCATTGAAAGTGAGTACATAACATTTGTCCTCGATACACGCGACGCTGCAAACGTCTCGATGTCGCGATGCAAAAATCTCGTCGTCTAAATCAGTTGCGCGACGTCCGCCTTCCGTGTGCTCCGGTCGATAGTACCAGAGAAGGGACATCATCATTTCGCCATCGTCTGCATTTTCCCATAGGGCAGACACTTTGGCAACAAACGGCAAATCTTTGGCTTTGGGTCCTGATTTGAGGAGAATGCAATCACGCATGCGCACGATATCGCCCTGCGTATGCCTCATGGCTGGATAACACTTGCGCACCGCCGGAAGATCCTCGTTTCTCAAGTGAACTAGCGATTGAAAACTGTTTCCTTCCCATGACCAACCGTTTGACCAACGGAGCACAGGTGAAGTGCTCGAAACGGGTGGAACGAGTGGAGAACGAGATTTCGATCCGCCCCGTCGAGGTTCCACTTTTGCAGTCGGAAGGAGCGCGCTGGCGTTGTGTGTAAGAAGCCGGACAACTGGTGAGGTAGCTCGTACCATTTTGGGACATTCTTTTGTTCTATTGATGCTTTTGATTGTTTTTTTGGTGGTCATTTTCCTATGAGGGTCAATCATCACTCGACTCTTGACCACGTCCGGAAGGATGAGCTTGTCACGACACTTCCGAGCTGTGCCATTCTTTGTTCCCGCTTTCGTCTCCGACGTCGACAACGATGGATCATCAAATTGCTCACCACACGTTTCCGCCAAGTCATCCGGATGTTTGTTTTTATGGCGCTTTCGACCGGACATTTTATCCAGCTCTATCGTAATAACGTCAGATCCAAGCCGTTTATATTTCTTCATATCCTGACTATGGCAACTGATCGTTGGGTGACCATTCCCCACGAACTCGTTGGGATCGGAGTCCAAACTGGTGAGCGATAACGACTCCGACAGACAAGTGCCATTATTGACCGCTAGATGGCGCGCATTGCCGATTTCCGAAACGCAATGGCAGCAGCATGTTTTCGAACAGTTTTCGACACTGCAACCGGAATTGCTGCTGATGCGACTGCGCAGCCGGGACGATACTGGACTCGGCGGAAAGACACTCGACAATGATTTCTTCTTGCGATTGTTGTCGTTATGATGATTGTTATTGTTGTTATTGTTGTTTTGTTTTTCCAGCTTCTCGGTACTGTCGTCACAATGGAAGTCATCGTTTTGGTTCGAGGTAGACGTTGGCTGCGGATCAGCGGCCGTTTCCAATGGCCCAGTGGCGTGCAGTAACAGTTCAGGCAAAAGGGACGGAACTGCTGGTGAGCTACTCGAGCTGCCAGCACCGCCACCGATGGGCGTCTGAACCAGCGCCACTTGACTACCGGGGTGAGGGATCACTGAATGCGATATGGAATTCGGCCCGGACCTCTTACCCTCACCTAATTTTTGTACACAAAGACAATAATTATCTTCTTTTCATTCGCAGTTACTTATAGCCTTGCCATACCAGTAAGGGGCCCAGCCAATGCGTTTTTTGGACAGGTCGGTGAAGACTGTCCAGAACAGGAGCAATTGGCATTGAGGCAACGGTTGGCGTAGGCCGTTGCGGCTGCGGCGGAGCCTACCATGGGCGCACCGCCTGCAAACGGGAAAAAGCTTCTCGTTGACGAGGGTGGTGGCAACATAGATGGATGAGCTGAAGAGGCCGTGGTCCCAGCTTCAACTTTAGGGCAGGTATTGTTGCCGTTTCCAGGTGTGCCACTGACGCCACCTACGCTACTGCTGTTCCCACTGCCAGAGGCAGTTGCCTCCGTGGCGGCCAACGGAAGAGGATTGCGGTCGTCGTGCATGCTGGAGGATGAAGGCAATTCGACAACTGATCTACTCGAATCACGGGCCAATCTCCAATCAGACCCCAAGCCGCAAGGGCTCGTCGTAGGTAAATAGCGCGTCAAGGGGCTACAAGGCGGAGGACCGAGCGTTTGATACCGGTGTAGGTAATGCGCCAGTTCGGCGTTACTCGACCCAACAAAAGGAGAAGGTGCCGCTAACGCGTAGGCTGAATAACTATCGGCCAACGCCACTGGAACAAACCTACATCAAAAAATAAATAGAAAATGGGAGTTTTAAAAAACCAACTCATCCAGCCGATTTGGCAACATTCCCATTTACCCTGATCCTGGCGGTGGTAGCAAGGCGAATCCACGATAATAGGAGGGCGCGGCGAAATGAGCAGCCGAATAGAGCGATGGAGGTGGTGGATAAAACGAGGCGTAGGGAATGTCGACAGGCGGTCGGTACAGGGAAAACGCTGGAGTGAGACGGGCCGCCGCCGTCATGTACGATTCGGCAGCCTGGATCGGATTGCTGAGTACTAACGGCACTCCACCAAAGGTCACTGTCGGCAACAGAGAAGAAATTGAAAAATATAAGATTGAAGAGGTAAGCAAAAAAAAAATCACGCATGCGAGATAAGTGCGAACTTTTTTCTTTCGGAGATTTGGCAACGCTGTTAAACGATTCGTCATGAAAAGAACAAAAAAAAAACAAGTTAAGACGCAATTTTTTTATCTTGTGCACATCGGGTCGACTGCACTCGACATCCTTACTGCAGTGCTATTACACAACGAATGGTCGAAGGTAAAGGTATCTATGACGTCGGCATTACGTAAGTCCTTGACAGCACAGTTCGCAATGTAACTTGGCGCCAAAATATTTCCTCTACGAGCCTAAGCCACAAGGGGATATCAACGTCGTTTCCTTCTTTTTCCCAGATAATAACGTCCTCTACGACCATAGGGAAAGGGGGATCTTCTCAAGGTTAACAATTCTTACATTTGAGCTTTTTTTTTCCTGTTTTTGTTACCGGGATCTGTTTGATCATCAACCGGTTCGCACAACAATCAAGTTTGTGTGACCGTGACCAATGTCCATTTCAATGGCAACCAAGAAAAAATTCGTTTTCAAGCGATACATACACATACAAATAGATTGCCTCAAAACATAAAACAGTCAACTAAGTAAGGTAGTCTTTTACAAACTCACATTGCACGTTGGAGTGCGGCTACACACCAAACTGATGGCAAACAACGTTGTCTTTCTATACAATGTGTAACACGCGGGACACACACAAAAAGTCCAACTAATTGTGGAAGATGAGGGAGATTAAAAAATTTGCACGAATCTCTCTGGATTATCTACTCCTCCCTGTTTTTTTTTCTTATCCCAACGGTAGGCAGAGTTGATCTAACACGCGTGCACGCTCACCAAATTCGAACGAAACACGCCAACTTGAATTGCACACAGCTAGCAGAGCCGAAAGACCCGCGTATACTGGCTGGCTGAACGCCCGTATTCGCATTTAATGCCTTCAGGGTGCGTTCGGAACCAAGTGCTAGGGACCAATAGAGAGTTTCACACGGTAGAAAAAAAAAAGGGGAGGAGGGGGGAGCAATGTGGCGAACCCCCCTAATCTTTTTTTTCCTTCGCTTTAACTATCGATTTACGACAGTGTCGATTGATCGATTTAGATTGGATTTCGATCTTTAGCATTTCGGAAACAAATCTTTTACAGTGAAGTATTTAATGTAATCGTGATTCGTGAGCTTGTTTTTATCGCGCTATATCATCTGCAGTGAAGCTTAAAAACTGTTGTCATAAAAACAAAAATGAACCAGAACCCGATGAATTCGAAGGAGGAAAAAAATATTAATTAAAAACGAAATAAAAAGGATGTATTCTTGTCTGGAAATCGGACCACGCGGTCCGAATTAATTAATGATTTTGCCGATGTCGATTCACGAATGCTTCGCCTCTAAACAATCGATATAGATTGCGTACAGTGTGACGTCACGTAGGTTCTTTCGTACGCTCTTCTTTTCATTTATTTATCAACCCCCCTCTCCATCCTTGCACACTTTTTTTTCCCTGTTGTGACGCGTCAGTGAGAAAACGAGAACGGCAGGACGGGAATCAAACAAAAAAATAATAAGAAAGGTCTGTGTCCTCAATGCGAAAAAGGGGGGAACTAGCAACTGGAAAAGAAAAGAAAAATAAAACCTGGTTCACTGCTTGTAGCGGGCCGTCGAGTACAACGTACGCGCGAGCTCAAGCCCCTCACAACAGCTGACGACGAGAGACAGGGCCCTCTTTGCCCATCCAATGGCTCAAGAATATACACACGCAGCAATTTCGGCCAGTGAACTTTTATTCGGTTTTATGATTCTTTCTTCTCTTTTCATTCCCTTCATCTCTTTCTTCCATCTTCAGTTAAAAAGAGGGCACCGATCATTTGATTGCGCAATTAGTTTTTTTTTAAGAATTTAAGAAAATGGTATAACTACGTATATCGAAATCGAACAGAAGGGATGGTTTTTTTGATTGAATAATGGGTCGTTGTGTGTGTGGAAAGAAATTATTTAGACGAAGTGACTGACCTGAGGGTAAAGATGTGGCCGCCACGCGTTCCGATGACCATCCTTTGTCGCGGTCTTTAGTCACGATATGGCCGCCGGAACTGTTATTGCCGGACGTTTGGAAGGACGAGTTGGGCGATGAAGAAACTTCCGACGTTGCTCCTCCAGCTGGATGGTGATGTTGTTGATCTTGATGACGTGAAGGCGTCCTTTCCTGCTGTTGCTGCTGCAAATTCGGCGGCCGCATGTTGTACAAAGCGCCCAACGGACTGTAACCGTCTGGCGCGTCAGTTTGCACCGTCGGCTGCTGTTTCGCTTGTTGTGTCTATGGTTCGTTTTCAAGACAACGGCGCAAAAACATCAAAACAAGAAACTTGAAATATCGTAAAAAGATATGTACACACACACACACAAAAAAAGGGCAATGAATGCCATCAACAGGCAACGGTGTCTACCCAACCAAAAAACTCGAGAACCAGTCACAAACGAAGAGTGAATGGCGGCTATATATACCTGGCTAGGATACCTTAGCACGATGTTTCCAGATAAAAAGAAAAAAAAAACGAAAAAGAGGGAAGAATTGGGGAAGCCAAACAATCATCGTAATAACAGAAATACAGTAGCATATGAAAGATATAAAAAGACGAATGGTAAAAAAAGGAAGCGCTCTAAATCTTAACGACCTAGTTGCCGAAACCCAATAAAGGTTGCTTAACCGAGTCACGAATTTTTTTTTCCGACGCCCGTTGTCGTAAAGAAGAAGTAGTGACAAAAGGAAGATTTAGAGGGCTCCCCTTTTTTTGAATTGACATTTATTTTTTTTTTCTTTTGGCCTGAAAGATATCGCGACCCGCCCTTCACTTTATATCCTCAAGAAGAACAACAATGGACTGCGGGAAAAAAAAAGCTGTTGTTGGCGGCAGAGACAAATAACGTGTCCCGCCAGAGCCGACTTTCACGACCGCTGGTACAATAGATGCAATGATCCTTCGGCTGCGGCCGACTTGGCGTTCATCTGCTCTTACACCACCTTCATGTCAAAGACACGAGGAATCGCTGACATCATGTGTAATAGCTCATCTGCTCATCCCACTTCATCATTCTCTTTTTCTACGAGAAACGAACATATTGCTGAAATTGATTTAGAATGACAATCATAGGTGAAAGGTTCCTAACGTGTGACAGCTGTCTTGATGACGTACCGGTCTAAACGAGTGTCGAACGTGAACAAAACTGTCAAAATCTTGTCACCATTTCTAAAAAGCAACCCTTTTCAATCACGATTCGAACTCGATTTTTATAACGGTGAACAGCTTTGTCAGCATTATACGCCTACATCTACGAAATGTTGACAAAAGAAAGAGTCCGTCTTTGGTGAACGAAACTGGAAATATTATGACTGAACGGACAACTGGCATTACCAATATTTACTGTTAAACAGTCTAGTGCAGTCACTAGGTTCGTAGCTAAGAATTAAAGCTGACGTCTCCCCTTTTCAGTACACGAGTCCACTTGTTCCCGTTGACAAACAAGCCCATTAATGGGCATTACATGCCGGATTAAGCCTTAATCCTCTCTGACAATGATGCCCGTCCTCTTTGTGAAAACGGCCATCTCACATATATTTTTTTTTTAGCCGGAATATGATTGTGCAGTAGTATAGCGCTCGTGATTATCGATCAGCCGCTAACTCCAATGGCGAAAATGTTGTACACGTCTGGAAGCTTATCTTTTTGAAAAACACTGTCATGGGACAAATCGTATCTCTGTCGTATACAGATATGATTTGATAAAGAAATCATGTGCTATCATCGTAGTGGAAGTCGTATCCTACACCCACACGTCGTCAGGGAATACACTCCTTGTCTATCTGCGCTACATAGCTCCTAAACTGAAAAGACGCTGACGGTCGGTTCATGACAGATCCAATTGTCGATCTCAACCGTTTGTCAAAGTGACCCGCATCGACTGGTCGAAAACTTGAAAAAAAGAAAACCGTTCAAAAAGGGGGGAGTCTTTCATAAATCCCCAATTGGATTGAATTCATTATGTATATATGTCTGAGCTACTGCTATTCATACAGGAAAGCGACCATGTCCTCGTTCTTTATTTCTATATTATCTCGATTCATGGGACATGTGACGCCGCAATCGTGATGTGCTTTATACGCCGTAAAAATCCCTCGAGGCCCGAAAAAACCCACAGGTCCATTAATGCAGCGATTACCGAGATTCTGTACCCATTTACTCTGATACCCCACATTCAAAGCCATTATTTCCGTATAAACAAGAACGCAACGCAAAGAAAACAAACAAAAAACTAACCGGACGTTGGTGGGTAACTCTTGGAACAGGTTGGATAAGATCCATCGGCGACGAACGAGGTCCGCAATCAGAACTGGTCGTAGTCACTTGCCTCTGATAGGTCTTTGATGATGAAGTAACACTGCTACCATTCTGCTCGCTACCCGATGACGATTGATGGTAGGTGTTGCTCTTCGTGGTGGTGGTGGTCTGTTGATGACCATCCACCTCCTGATGAAAGATGTTGGCAGAGAGGCGAAGAATGTGGCTGTTGGTGGACGTCGAAACGGCCGTCGAGCTACTCTCCACGCACGAGATGTTCTTCGTGATCTTGGTTAAGGCCGGCTTCTTTTTCTTGTTCGAAGTGGCAAGCGTTTTGGATTTGCCGGACGGCCGTTGGCTCTTCGAAGACGGAATGACTTTGGTTTCACGTTGGACCTCGTCGGACGAATCGGCATCGCTACTGGACAACGACTGCGGCTGGGCTTTCCCTCGGCGAGGCTTCGGGCTGTCCGGCCACTGCTGAGAACTGGCGGCCAAGATCGCCGTGGCATTGAGACTGGCCATCCTTTTAGGCATGACCAAAGCGGCCAAATCGACCGGTGCCACTTCCATCGACTGACGCTGTTTTTTGCTAACGGCCGGAGCCTTCTTGGCAGGCCGTTTCTTCTCCGATTTCTTACTCCGGTCGGCCTCTTTCTTCCTCGCACTAATCGAAGATTTATTGGCCGCTGTTTTCTTGTTGTCGACCGCCTTATCGATTACCGTCTCATTCTCTTCGCTGCTGTCGCTGCTACTGGAATCATCGCCACTCTGGTCAGAGTCGGAGGCGCTGGAAAAGATCCGCCTCGCGTGTCTCTGGGCCAGCGGATGTCGTATCTCGCTCTCGTAGAGGCAGTGCACTTTAGCCATGGCGTTGAGACAGGCCAATCGGCGTCGTTGGTTCGGTCGGCGAAGAGAACCAACCGGCGGTGGGGACTGGTCGGACGGTTCGCTTCTCTTGACCGACCGGTTGCGCAAGTGGATGGACCGGTTCGTCTTCTTCCTCCTGCCCTTGGAAGACGATTGTTCCGAAGACTTGCTGCTGCTGCTGCTGCTCTCGCTGCTGGAACTATTGCTGGAACTGCTATCGCTGCTGCTGCTGCTACTCTCGTGTCTCGTTTTATTGTCCGACGTGACCAACGTGTCGATCCACGGCTGTCCGGAAGCCACTCGTTCAATAGACTCCACCATGTGCTTCAAATCGCAAGTCATTTTGGTTCGACCCGTTTTCTGAACATTTTTGGAACTGGCTTTTGTGCTGGAGGCCAAGGCTGGATGGTGATCGACATTCTCCTGATGTTCTTGGTACATGGTGATGGCCACTTGCCGGCTGCTAGCGCCTACACCAACCAGACTGGCCGTGCTGCTAGAATCAGCGCTGCTGGATGTCGTGCTGGTAGAGATCAAGGCGATAACAGTGGACGTGGTGGTGGTGGTCGACGACGAGGTCACCATCTTTGTCGATCCTGATTTTTTGGTGCTCTCTTTCTTCTCTTTTTGAACCAAAGTGACGACTGACTTGCTTTTCCTTCCAGCGGCCGAATGGGCGCCAGATTTCTGACCGAACGAACTGCAAACCACCATGTTCTTATTGGCCGTCTTCGTTGTTGTTGACGCTTTCTTTTTGAGACAAGATCGGAAGTTAGACATGCGTGATCGATTGGTAGTTACGGCAACCGTCGACGGTATGTCTACAGAAGCTTTCTTGCGACAAGCTTTCGGATTGATCCGTCGCAAGAGTCCCCTTCGCTTTCGGTTGGCATTGGTGACGAGTTTCACGGCCCGTTTCTTCTTCCTCAACTGGCCCGAATCGGTGACGAGAAGTCCTCTCGAACGACGGTTACCACTGGGCGGTGTCCGACGAGTGGCCATTCTTCCCATTATTTTTTTTTTCTTGCTGAATTCCCTCCAAAAAAAAAATGGTAGGAAGGCAAACTCCCGTCCGTGAAACGACTATACAAAAACGTGTATATGTTTCAAACGGACCAGACGACATCCGGCGGCGACATCCTGCCTCTTCTTGTTACTTGTTTTTTTGTTTTTTTTTTAATCGGTCTTCCCGTCGGAATCGAGATGACGTTGCATGACACGAACCCGACGGCAGGTCACGTCTTACGACGGACGACGCAGTCAACTGGCTCGTTTCTTCCCCTCCACCTCCGTATGGAAAATTCCTGTCGGATAAAATCGTGAATGAATTAAACGAGTCGAGTACATACAGCCAAACAGAACAAAGAAGGCGACATTTTCAAAACTAACAACCTTCAATCCTATCATCTAAATAATTATTCGCTAGCAATTTATCGCAAGCGTTTTATACATTTTTTTTAAATCCTTATAGTAAACCGGTTTTTTGTTTGATTATCGAGAAGAGATCATTTGCAATCGACTTGTCTGTCCTTGATTGCAGTTTTTCATGTCAACAAAAAAAAAAGAAAGAAATAGCGGAGCAACAGGGCCGAATTGTTTGATTGGATTCAGTGAGTGAACGCCAACTTTGTGACGGAAATAATTGAAATTAAAAATCAAACGGAAACGAACAACGATGAAGGTGCGCTGCTGTGGCACATGTCAGCTGTTAAAGCAATACATTATTCCTTTCCAGTTGAATTCGATGCTCACTCGCTAATGGGATGTGGAGTAGTTGGGTGAGGTAGGCTATACAGTTGATACGCTCTGTATGTTTTAAGCTATGTAAGTACACTATATAGGCTACTGAGGAGATGTTATCGATCGAATATATGTGAGTGAGTCTTTGCCAGAGCACCCCCCTCTACCCTAGTTGGCAAGTTGGGGCCGTTGCATATAGCTGTACACACACACACATATATATATATATAGAGCGCGCAGTTCGGGAGTAGTTCGGGAGCCGCGGCGAACAAAGAAGCTGGGAGGAGCTCTATTGGATCGATAATATAACCAACCGAAAAAAGCAAAAAAAAAAATAAAATAAAATAAAAAGGAAAATAAGTAGAAGGAAGAAGACGAAGCCAGCAGCAGCAGCAGCAGCCATCGATAATCGAATGCAATCTGCTGTCTCTCTGTCGTTGGCCATGTCCGTGTGTAGCCCTTTCTATTGCCCTCCCAACCCTTTTCCTTTAACAACGACTTTATGACTTCGAAGGTGGCAGGACCCTTTCGGTGCTAAAAGTTCATAAAGCCACGATGAAATTATCCGTGACTCGATCCAATCATCAACGACTTTGCGGAAAACAAGGATTTTTTTTTTTAAGAAACCGCCCTTCAGTTTTTTAAACAATTTAGATTTTCGTCAAAACAAGTGTAGGATGACCTTATTATTTTTCCACAACTTTTTCATTGTAGATTTTTGTCAAGTGACTCACGTTGAGTTCACGTTAACAACGGCTGATCGAGATCTGGCGACGCTGTGCTACCAATGATCACGAGATGCCGTTCATTTCACGATCACCTCTATCCTAGATTTCCCTTTTGGCTTCTTTCTTTTCCTTTTTTTTTCTCTATCTTCCTTTCTCCGTCTTCTTATTCTTCTTCTTCTATATAGTGTTGTCCGCTTTGGGTCTCAACACCGCCGTAGGTGATTTGTCCCGTTGGCTCACGACGTGCTGTTCCAACACTCGCCCTACACACAGGGATACATCCAGTTGGCGTATGTATACGTCGTTCTAAACAACAGTTGAACGAAGAAAAAGTTTTTGATTTTTCGCCAGAGGGCTTTATGCGATACGAGTTTTAGATCGGTTTACACACAAAAAAAAAAAATGATCAATGAACTTTGGTGCCTCTCTTACTCAACGCATATAGTCGTAAACAAAGCTCGTTGAACTTTTCTCCGAATTCGCCTTTTCAATTCATCTTGACTCGAGAGCTAATTTATTTATTTATAGAGGCCCTCTAGAGTAAAATGTCGGGAACTCGATCGGAATGCGACGCATCTATTGAAACAGAAAAGAAAAGACAAGTCGATTTTGAACGTGTGGAAACCATTGGAATGGCAACCAGCTGATAAAAAAGAATTTCATCGTTGTTGTGTTGTTTTTTTTTTTTTTTTTTCTCGGATGGTACTACACAAAACATGTGAGCGGATAAAGAGTTGAAAGCCGCGATACAACCTGCTGTCTGCGGGTGTTTCGTTGTAAATCTGTTATGCTAAATAAACACGTTTCTTCTTGTTGTTCTTTCTTTCCCCCCATTGCCTTTTTTTTTAAAACAAAAAGAAAAGGATCTTACAAATAATATTTTAGGGGCTATTGCTCGAAGTGCGGGACACGCACACGCAACCCTATACGTTCCCAGATGTGCACTGTTATATTGTATCTCGACTAGTGGGTGTACTCAACCATGTTGAAGGAACATGTAGAAGAAGAAACAAAAAAAAAAAAATTTATGCATGTTGAAGACTCTTTTGTGCCCTCTCTTCGTTTCATCATTGTTGGGTCGCGTGACCAAACCGGGCCATCCAGTGAGCCATCAATTCTGGCACGCCAGAGCGTCAAGCCAGTTGAGATTTACGTATAGACCAAAGGCAGTCCTATATAAATACACTTGTATATTTCTAGCTTTTAGTCCTGCATTTTTATACGGCCATCTACTTCACGAAGAAAAAGAAAATAGAAAAAAAAATTAAGTAATAACAGCAACTGGTTCAGCCCGGCAACCCGACCTTCTAGATAAAACGTCGCTTGCATCTTCTTCTTTAGCTAATGACAGAGGGCCTCGGTCCCAATGGTCGCTTCATTTACACACAGAAGAAGAAGTCGTTTTGAGCCAAATGAAAGAAGAGGTCTAGGACTACAAATGAAGGGACTCGGAAATTACAAGAATAATCGTCAGAATGACGATGCCAGAAACTGTTTGAAAATGGAAGCGAAATGATCCTTTGATGGCGATTGCAAGCAGCCAAGTATTATACAAAAACTACAAAGCGCTCTCTAGAGCTCTGTCTTGATTCTTTCTCTTGTAAGCTGCTCCTATAGTTTGCTCTTCATGCTTTTGTTTTGTCCTCTTCTTATATTTTTCAAATGTTCTAGCCCCGCGCTTTTCTTTCTCGACTTTCATTTTCGCTTCTCGTTTTCCCTTGTCAACCCCTCACCTCTGTCTTTTTCTTCCGCATAGTATCGAGAGACGAGTCATTGGTAATAAGTGAGCGTTCTTGCAGGAAATGGGAGGAGGGTAGCGCACGCGACTCCGGGAGGGGTGCGGTTCATAGGAAGACGTATAATACACATACACTCGCGGGGACTATATACGAAATAGGGTTTTTTTTTTCTTGCCTGCTGCTGCCTCCTCCAGCTGGTTGTTTCTTATTACTATATCCTGCTTCCTCATTTCTCTCCCCCCTTGCTCTTACCTTCACAACAATTTTGGTCTTATTTCCCACTGTATTAGTTGGCCGTCCCTGTGTGTGTGTGTGTATGGGCTATACATCAGTTGAACACAGGGAAAGAGGAAGCAATTGCGAAGAGGGGGGTGAGACTGTTCACATAGGAAAAAAAAAAGACCAAGAACGGAAACTTGAACAACCAAGTGGAAACCCTTTCGGTGTCGCCTCATTCACGTACACGCCCCGTATGCAATAACTTGTGTACACGCTTAGCCCCTGTTGGCAATTGGTTTATTGAATTGTTTTTCCCCCCCGAACGATGAAGTTGTTGTTTGCTCGCAATCGTCCTCTCAGTCTTATCCAAAAGAAACGAGGGGAAATGGAAGAAGGAAGTAGTGCAGATTAGAAAACAATAATGTCGATAACATTCGCAGATACCGACGATCAAACGAAAAAGAAATAGAATTCCTTGAAAACATAATCCTCGCGAATTTACTTTGTTTAGAAGGACGTGGGCCGTCCCAGTTTGAACTGATTGAAGGGATAAGACAAACCCATTGTTATTGGGGGATATACCAATGATTAAGAACACAAAGGCCGTAGCAAAAATTCCTATTGTCACAGCTATGTAGTCCGTCAAAATAAAAGGCTTGTTGTCCAGTCTCCATGACAAACTACTGGAATAGAATAGAATATACCCAAATTTTTATTTAAAATTCCCCTTCCTTTCTCTATTTTCCTTTTCTTTTTTAAGCATTTTTTAAACAACAAAAAAAAAAGCGGGCCACATAGTTGCTAGTGAATGTTTATAGGGGCGTTGTCCGGCCCCGGATATCTCTCGGCTTGTTGTGTGTGTGTGTGTGTGTCTGTTTGTCTACTGCACGATATGTGGAGGGAGAGAGAGAAAACGAAAAACAAAAAAAACACCCACAAACACCACCCTCTAAACTATCTTTTTTTGCCATTTTCTCTCTATTCTCTTTCATTTTCTCCGGTTGAGAAATCTTCGTTTATCGCTCCCGAAAAAAAAAATGTATTCTCTTTGTTTCACTTGTCCATTGTTTTATTCCCTTTTTTTTTGTAAAGCTCCTCGTTTGATGAATCCGTAATTCCTTTTGATTCATCCGTTCTGTTTTACCCGGTCCTTGGCGATTTGACAGATTATGACACTCGACCTATCCATCAACACACAACACACCCTCTTTGTTCTAAACTGCTCTCGAGAGTCACTCGCCCGTGAAAACGGGAACACTCGAACGAAAAAAAAAACTGTAGGTAAACCCAGGATAACTAGTTGTGTGCGGCCAGAGGAGGGCCAATCAAGCGATGATATTCGTATATATATATCGTTCGATTTATTCCTTTATTAGTCCTTGTGGTGTTTAGTCACTCTTCCGCTTCGATAGCAAACAGAAAACGGAGCACTAGATTGAAGGGATCGAAATGAAACAGAAAAAACAAAAGACTCACCTCTGCTCACGATCAGAATCTCGTCTTGCGAGTCACACACTCAACACACGGCACATACGGCGCGCAAGCAGACGGCACGCACAGCACTCGCACGCACATATACACAGACTGACGACTGCCCGTCAGAGCGAAGTCGGAGGGGGAGGCGGGACGTTTCGTGAACAAAATCCGTAAAATTAAAAAAAAAAAAGAGCGAGCGAACGAGAAAAAGGGAAAGAAGGAAAAAAGAGAGAAAAATAAAAGAGACGCAAGAAGAAAAAAACTCGGACCGTATTCCACCGCACGATTTTCTCTCACACACACACACACTTGTGCTGCTCTTCGGTTTGGTTAGAAGGTTTTCCAGTTTTTTTCCTCGTTTTTTTTTTTTTTGCGTTTTGTGGGGATAGAGGCAATGAAGAACGAATAGCAAAAGAAAGAAAAAGGCCTGAAATAAACAAGAGGGAAAAAAAAGTAGGGAAGAATGGGAGAGAAAAGAAGAATGTGGAGTGATGCGGACGGGAACCTCACTCTCCGTTATTCCCCTTCTTCTAGTCCGCTCTGCCTATACTGGCTGCGTGAAGCTCACTCACGAACTTTCTTCCCCTTCTCTTGCCTAACCACTACCGTCAAGCTCCACCCACCCCGTCCCTCCTTCGTTCCGTCACCGTTTTCCATCTTTCCACCCGTTTCCTCCTTTTTCTCGCCTTCGACGTCGTTGGAGGGACAACTGCTATGGTAGAGCCATCTAGCGCTAATCTTCGTAACTTCTTTTTTGCGAACTGACACCTTACGATGATTGTGTCAACCACATTCAATAAACCCATGTCACGTAGGGCACAAATTTCATGCTCGTCCAAATTACGTCACAATGCAATGACCTAAATATTATAACTGATGATTCAGCGTCAACACGAATCCAGCGTCACTCTGACCTTATCCGTAATACCGGAACCAAAATGTCAAAAATCGCATTGATTTTTTTTTTAAATTCTTTTTTCGATGTCGCACACAATCGGGTTATTCAACGATGCTTTGGCGGATCAATTCGGCAATGTATCGTCGTGCCATGGGGAGCAGTCGTGAAATCTCCGAACTGCACCATCGATCGGGAACAATGAAGCGGCCATATGCAGTCAATAGACGCCCGTAGTGAAAATAACGCATGCTTATATTTGATTCTATTTGGAGGCCGGATCTCAACGGGCGGCGCTATTTAGCCGAAAAGTTGATCCACTCCCGCTCAATAAAAAAAGATAAAAAAAAAATTCTTTCAATAAAAAGTACATTATGTCGTGGCTTAGCTTTTAAGACAAAGTCGTGTAGTAAAGCTATTTAGCTATTGTTAGCGGAAGCGTAAACGTGACTTGCTGTCAGACTTATGGGCGGTGGTGGCAAGGAATTGAGATTGTTTATTTTGGAAGTGAGTTGTACACGTCGTTAGAGCCGTCCCAAATGGCTACATGGTGCCTGCGCATATCATGTCGGAACCGACGCGCACACCCGTGATAACCGCGGCCGTATCGTGCGTGGCGAAGAACAGCCCCACCCTGCTGTACGAATGCGAAGTCGGCGACAACGTTCGTTCACCCTCCCCTCTGCTCTTCCCAACAAACAACGCAGTACCGTCAGAATCCCAGCCTCTTGCGCCAGCTGGTACCTATATATAGCCTCATTAAACAGTTTGCGTCTTTTCGTTTCATCCGTGTCGTCGTTGTTCTTATTTCATAGCCGCCACGACGTATCGTGACTATACGTTTAAAATACTCGAGTCGCTTCTGGTTTGGTCAACTGATCGTCTCTAGTTAGCAAACAATTACAGGGCCATTTTACCAACCATTGACAGATTTGTGTGAATATTTACATATACATCCGAGTTGTACACAATATAAATATAACAACCGTAAACGTTCATGACGGCTTCTCGGATGGTTCATTCGATTTAAAAATGCAAATGCAAGAATGGTGTTAGATTGGTGACAGGGCGTCGGAACATGGCACATAACTCATTCTTTCTTAAGAGCACAGTGTAGCACTTTGTTGTGTAACCTGTTTTTCCTCTCCCTCACGCGTCCAGCTTAGCTTCGTAAATCAAGCTGATGAAATGGCTTGTCCCGGCCGGGTCGTTCTATATTGACATTAATTTATTCGCTTGCATAGCGTAGGCTAGCTTCTGGCTGTGAAAGCGCGTTGTATACGCCGTGTGCCTGATACGTGCGACGCAAACGTAAATTGCCATCGCCAAAAATAGTTAAATATATACTGTAATTGAGATGAAAAGAATGTATTAAAATTCTATTAGCTTCAAAGATTCCAACACAGCACGTAGAGATTTAGTTGTCCTTTTGTTTGATTTGCTGTTTATTAGATTTTCAACTTATAATTGAATCTATTATTAAGCTCCCTCCCCCTTTAGATAAGGGGTCATCTGTAATTAAGAAAGACTGGTTTCAATTCATATCATTGTATTTCTATTCCTCGTTCTCATTAATAACTAGAATAGTAGGGCTGTCTTATCAGGACAAACAGGACCCGATTTTCAGTTGAACCAGCACTAATCGAAGCCTGTATCGATTTCAAAATCAATGCAAGTTCCTATTGTGTAGACACAGAATAGCCTAATTGCCGGCTGGCCAACCAATTAGTTCAAAATCAGATTAGTTACACAAGATTTTAGTTTGAACGTTTTCTGCGCCGTAGTACGAGAGACAATGTGCGTTCAGAATGACGACCGCAGCGAAATGGTGCGGACCGTTTTAGCGCGTCTATCTCTAGGCGAACGGTCATCAAAGCTTGGAAAATGAACAAACTTCAAATTAGCAACAGTTTGAGTTTTACTGTTTATTACTCTTGTTTTGTTTCAAATTGTTCATGGTTCTTTTTTTCTTTTTTTCATTATCCACTTGCCTCCGGAAGTCAAGTTTTGAAGTTTGGGAAATATCGTACCACAGACCTCGAATGGGCTATTTAAATTTTCAAAAACTGGACAATTTTATATATTTTTTTTGTTCCAGCAAATTACTACAGGCGCTTTTCTCGTTATCATCATTAGCATGCCCAGTCAAATATTTGTGACGTTTCTATTAGATGAGAAAAAATAGTTTAGCTTTGACTATACGTTATACTACCCCGTGAGTGTTGCGTAGATTACAAGGAGAAAAGAAAAAAAAAATTTTCCCGCCATGAAATAAATAAACGCAGCGCGTCCGGGGCGTGTGTTTCCTTTTATTTTCCCTCCCGAACAACTTCCCTTACATTATAAGCTTTGTATATCAAACTTACGGTATGGATATTGAACCACGAACGGTCACTAACTTGTACAAAAAAGATTCCAACGCTTTAATTTGTACGCTATGTAGTCAATATCAGATGAAATTTATTCATTTTTGTTGTTGTTGTTGTTGTTATCCCGCTATTTGGAATGTGTTTCCGCAAAGACGTTTTTTTTTTGTCGGAAGCGAAGAGTTGTGTATGTATCTGGCTCAAGATGGGCTGCCTTCCTCAATACTCCGTGAAGAGTTCCAGTTACTTCTCGCCTTATTCACCATCATCATTTGTATCTACGGCATTGCGGCATTTTGGGCGGAAAGAAAAAAGGAAATAGCGCCTTTTTAGGGCAGAATTATATTCTTTCGTTTTTTCTTTTTCTTTTTCCCGATGAAATTAGAAATGAACGGCTTCATGGCTAGATGGCACTCAAATGGTTAGATACCACTCTCTTCTTTATCATGCCCTCCAGGCTTGTTTTCTTCTTAAGCTTCTAACTTGAGCTGTAATTTCGACAGTAGGGACAATAGACACAAGTAGTAGTCAGTTTGCTCGTTTGGTTTACACAAGAAATGTCGTTTTCCCTGCACGACAACCACTACAACTGGAGTGAAAATGACATGGGAACTTTCAGGGAAACCTGTAATCACACAAAAAGACTGGTTGAAAACTCCCCCTGTGTTTTCAGTTTCTCCTGGTCTCCGTATATGCAGACACACGTTAACAAGTCCTGAATGTATCAAACAGACGGTAAAGGGTCGTTGGTTAAAAACTACCTTCCGAACGGAAAGTCGGAAACGAAAGTGGCAAAACGAGGAAAAAAAGAAAACCACACCTGTCTAACTGGCTGACAGACCGTTTCTCTAAGATCCCGTTTGACAAAAAATGATGGCGAGCGCTGCGCTCCGTGATGTGGTTGGATGTAGTACATTATATATAAGACGAAACGATGTCCGTCATGCTGTACACTCAGTATAACGTACGGACGCGGATCAGTTGGTGGCCGAGCCATCGCTTTTGTCTCTGATCCGTCTTGCTCCGGTCTTACATCAATGTCGGCTATGGTGGCTACTCATTTTTGGATTCCCGCCGATACGAAAATTCGTATAATAAAAAAACAAAACAAATTGTTCTATTGTCTACCATCTACAGTGTCTACACTTTCTGCAACGGCATCGATAGACTGGAACGAATGCTACAGGGTATACGCCTGACCCGAGCTCTAATGTGCTACATCCACCAAAAATGATGTATAGTATGAGCGCTAAAAATACAATCCTATTGTGTTACACTTCGGAGCTGTGGAGAATCTTCTTTTTTTTTTTTCTTTTAAGTAAACAAAGATTTTATTATTTGAAAATTTTATCTGAGCGACTTGCAGTTTTCCAATGTTTTCGCTAAGTTGTTTTTAAACATCACGTGCCGCACCTAGGCCGTTGAGAGGAACAAATTGCTTGTCGCCTTACAAGGTTTTCACCAAAAATGGTGGGCACTTCAGGGAAAGCAAAAAAAAAATCTAATTAAGAAAGGGGGAAAAAAGAAGTTCACAAAACAAAGCGGATTTGCCCTTTGGCAATCCATTGACTTGCACTGTGCAAACGCAAAGAATTGCATTATCTCTGCGTGTATAAAGTGCTTATTTCAATCCGGTTTTCACAGGGTTGATTAGCAGTTTACTCTGTCAGATTGAAGATTTGCCCGGAAGAAACGATGAAATCGAAAGTAAAAGCAGCGGAAACAGATTGTAACCTCGCCCTTCATGGAGTCAAAATCGGATAACAATTGATAATTCTTTTTCATGACAAAAAAAAAAGGCTGTTTTTCCGGGTTTCTCGGGCTTTTAATGACAGACGAAAGAACAGCACAAAAGCCAATGGCAAGCAAGAAACTTTGATTAAAAGAAACCCCTCCAGCTTGTTTGTATCAAGTTCCCAAAGTCCTTCAATCAAAAAACCTTGTCCTGTGATTTTTTTTTCTCTAATACCGATTTTTTCAATAGGTTTCTGTCCTTCTCTGTCATTCTATCACGTCGCTATTTGAACTTGGACTATTTACTACAACACACACACAAAGCACAGATGGCGTTTTCGGCGTTCTCTTAATGAGCTTTTTTTTTTATGTGTAGACGCGTCCCATTCAATCCCAAATGCTGATTAAACTTCTGTGAAAGATTGTCGAAGATGCTTTCACATTTTAGACTTCAAAAAATAAACATAAATTCTACCTTTCACCAGTGACGGCTTCAGCCGTAAAGACATTTTGACCAACATGGTCAAGAAAGAAAAAGAGAGAGAGAGATACTGTATTCATATACATAATATAAAAACTTCTTTTTTTTTTATAGGAGACACTTGGCTCTGTAACTCAAAACGTCTTTTGGGTTAGCGCCCGGGAGCTCTCTCTTTTCTGTTTGGGGCACGCTCTCGCTCCGAGGACACCGACCAAAGCCGCGAGAAGGGGCTTGGCCAACAGGCCAGCATTGTCGGACATTGAAGAAAACTTTTTATTTTCTTAAAAAGAATATACAAAATGCAAACCTCGAACGATAAAAAGAAAGAAAAAAAAAACAACATTCCCCGCCAGAGGGGCATTACCTTTTTCGGCCGATTGGATACATGTTGAATTCTTATAACGTGTATATAAGTTAGCTTGATGGTGGTTCTCCTCATCCCTTTTCGTCCTCTTTTTTTTTTTTTCGTCACCTTCGCCTTTTTGGGAAGCACGAAACAAGAAGAGGTGAACAAAAAGGAAGATTCAGAAGAGAATCTGTCGGTCGACGTGGCGAATTTCAGGTGGATTCTCATTTGGCATTGTCACGGCCTTTGAAGGTCTTTTCCCGCACATCTTGTTTGGTTTGGTCTTTTGTTTGGTTGCCAGCAATTCGTGACCCTTTTGACCGCTAGACGACCTATTCAAATGAGATGCTCAAAGCAAAGATGCCATCATCATCTTCATTGTTCTCCTTGCCGATTTCGATTGGGGCAGAGATTTTAAAAATCTTCATTTCTCTAATAAGTCCCACACACGTCACTGACTAGAAATTTTAAAGAAAAATACCACGAGATAGAATTCGATTTAACTGCGGCTTCCATCGGATCGCATTTTTTTGAGAGCGGAGTCAGTCGGGCGTTCTTTGAACGAATTGAGGGTATGGTTAGATTTGGTTTCGTTTTCTCTCTTTTCTCTCGTACGATCTGAGCCAACTAAATGCGTCTCGCATAGTATACAGTCGGCCCTATTTGATTTGAAATAGTAGCCCGAGACAGCAGAAGAAAACAAAAAGAGGCAGTCAAACACCTCATAACCACCGATTCCATATCCAAGCATCATGGATGGGAAAGGAAAAAGAGAAAAGAGTGTGCGTGTGTGTGCGTGAGAGAGACACACACGAACACACACACACACACAGAGGAGGAGATGGAGCTCAGGTAAGGCAAAAAGGGAGGGAGAGAGAGAAAGGAAAAAAAAAAACAACAAAACTCTATCAACAGCAGTAGTTGAGCGGCCGACCCATGCTGCGGGTGTGTGTGTTTCGGCGGTACCAACAATCGAACAGTCTCCGTCCAAACACCATCGACAACAGTTGGTGAAGACGTAGGTTTCTCTTAACATCCTCCGATAAACAGCACTATTTCGACCAAGGTCTGTTGTCCGCTTATTTATTTTATTTATTTATCGTATTGACAACGCATTTAATTGCGCTTTTTAATTTTCTCAGTGAAAACCAGCAAAGTCAGTCTGAGGAATCTGGGCAATGGAAACATCTTTTAACCTCATACTACGAATCGTTCTTCCGTGATAAGTCCAAAGTGTAAATAAGAAATCAAAGAAGAAAGAAAAAAAATTTAGGAGAGACACAACCAGAAAAATTACGATGGATACGGAATTGATCGCTGTGTGCGCTGTGCAAATTTTCGTCCTCGCCTTAGTGGTGGTTGCCATCGTCGTTTACCTTTTGCGCCACTTGATGTGCCGTTCGCGCCTCGACGTCACCGGCCGCAGCTTGGTCATCACCGGTTGCGATTCGGCGCTCGGCTTCGATCTGGCTCGTCGCTACGATCAACTGGGCTTCCGAGTTTACGCTGGATTCGAAAACACGGCCGGTGAAGCGGCTGTCCGTCTTCAAGCCGACGCTTCTAGTCGACTCCGCATCATTCCACTCGACGTAACGTGCACGGCGTCTCTGGCCGCGGCTGCTAAGTTGGTCAAGGAACAGCTTCCACCATCGGAGAAAGGTCAGTAGCCACAGCGCTTCCCAAATTCTCTCTTTTTTTATAGATTTTTCAGTCTTAATGAAGTTGATTAGATTCGTCAGTTCTCTCTCTCCCGTTTTTCCTTGTTTTGTTTTTCCTGATCGGAAAATTTCGTTTCATCATGTCTATATATAAAATTGAAATGTCGAGCAGCCCAGGTAAGGCACTCACTTTCAAAAACCCTTTTTACGAGTATCAAATTATTGCTAAGTGAAAGAAATGGAGTCGTTAATTTTCAAACCAATCTCGGTGAGAGCTGCGCGATTAACAAGTGAATCACTTTGGGCTATACAACACACCCAAAAACAATTGTTTTTTGAAAAAAAAATTGCTGTTGTATGGGTGCGGTCCATTAAACAGGATGCGGGTTTCAAACAGGCAAAAGAGAGAAAACAAAAAAAAAAATGTTACAGCAATTATAGTGTCTGACATGCAGCCTTTCCACGGACGATAACCATGCCGAATAGTTACTATCTAAGTCATGCTCACACCCAGAAATTTTTATCGCGGTCGTTGGTTGCCGAAGGAAAGGTTAATCGGTTATAGAGACCGGTTGAGTTCGAATCCTGTTGCCGATTCGCCCATTCCATTCAAATGCGTTTATTCGCCAGATAGAAACATGCAGAGCAGGTCAGTCATCCTTTGCTCCGGTCTGATCATCGAGCAAAAAAAAAAAAAATATTTCTTTGGCCGCACCTTATTTTTGAGCCCCACAGCCAAGTTAGAAGTGGCATGTTTACGTGTACGTGTTTGACGGCTTGCGCAATCGACAGGAAACCAGTTGTAATGCAGTCGGTTTGCGCCTCAATAGAACGAAATAAAAAAGAAGAAGACGAAGAAGAAGAAGAAAATGCGTCCTTGCTTATCATTGGCTTGCCTAGTTTAGTTAGTTTGGTCGGCAACTTGTTTGATGGATCGACCGCAAACCAAGGTCGCCTAGACGATTATCAGGGCGCAACTGTTCACATATTTTCTTTTTTTTTCAAAGAGGATCTTGTGTGAAACATGAAAATCCTTTGTGTTTGTTTGATTGCCTTGAACAATTTTCATCTGGTAGGCGTAGGACTTGTGCAATCGCGTTAGCCTTTTTGGTGTAAACTAAACCTCGACTATAGATAGAATTACGGTCAAAAGTGTCTATGTGAAACACGAACTACTTCGATTGCGCCACACCGCGTTCTATTTGAACACACTAACTTGTATAGCGGTGAATACTACGAAAATGAGCAATTAGCTCATTTATGTTCTCATTGGTTTGACCCAGCCATTAGTGACCACTTCCAGCTTTCCGTGATTCGGTCACCACCGCGATCTGCTGCATTTCTTTATAGACTACAGATGGGTTTGTTCACTCGGGAATATCGCCTCTCTCTATTTTTCTTATACTGCCCATAGTGGCCGCTAAAAAATTTTTTTTTCCATGTTATTCCAATATTTTACAACCGATTTCGGAGGGAAAACATGAATGTTTATGACGTAAAAATTGTGCACGCGCGAGACGGGAGAGCGAAACATTTCATTTCTTTCTTTTCCCGCGTCCTAGTTCTCTGTGGCCAGTTGATCGCATCGGTTGTCTCTCCATATAAACGCGATGAGAACAGAAGGACCGAAGCAATTGGTACACGATAGGGACGCTCTTTCCTTTTTATGCACCACGCATTTCCCACGCGTTTTAGAGATGTGCTTGTAATACAGCCTTCACCAAAAAAAAACGACGCCACTCGGCGAACAGCAATGCATGCAGCAGAGTGCGGTGAACAATTATTAACCATACACAATGCATCGTCGTTCTCGGCCATGGACCAACTTTTTCCTTTCGTTCCCGGGACGAGACCATCGCGTTAGTGCCGGTATAAAAGGTGGAGCAATATGACAAATAACTACGAGCTACATACACATGTCGAATCAACTCGATTTACGACCGACGTTTCTATTATCTGCGTGGTTATTCATGTGTTGTTTTTTTAAACAGGCCTTGCAAGTTTAACCTGCTCTCTATTCGATGTTATCAAACTTTTTTTTTTCGGGGAAGGGAGAAAGTGACACAAATGGCTAAAAACCTTCTACTATTAGATGCGAAGAACTGAAATTCAAAAAAATTCTTAAAACTCTATGAAACTGGTTATTACTGGGACCCGTGTCAAGGTAACAGCAGTGCGAATTATAGCACAATTTGTTTACCAAACTCGACCGATTGGCGTGTTTTCGTTTGCATTCGAGCACCTTCGTATTTAGATCACGAAAGGGAGAGAAAAAAAACAAACAGGCAAGGACGTCATCACTATTTTATGCTAGCAAATTATTGCTGTATCTGGCCGTTTATCGACAATTGGAATGACCATTGGTGGCGTGATGGCCGGCACCGTAATGTCCGACGATAATAACAATAACATAAGGGCCTCGCTTTTTTTTTTCTTGCTTCGTTATAATGTTGTGAAACGATGCCGTTCCTCGAACCGCAGTAGTATCTATACGTATTTATGTTTTTTTTTTGTTTCAAATAACGATAGCGTTACAAGCTTACAAGGGCACCCCTCGATAGTTGCGCCATGCCTTTGTAGAGTGGAACTTTATTGACCGAATTTACGCTTTGGTAACAGTAACCAAGAAAAAAAACAATCTTAAGGGCCCTGTGAATCGTCCTGAAACTAATGGATAAAGCAAATAAAAAAAAAAAACTAGTAAAGCGATCGGTTCCACGCCATGGCGGCAACGGGTCCCATTCATGAGATTCCTTGAACTAACGTATATTCGGCCCTCTGTGTTGTTTATGTTTATCGCTTTGATGTCTTTAACGGCTTTATACTCGCCAAAATAAATAAGATTTTGACAAGTAAATTTGACTTCGAGAGTTTGAAGTGGGTTGAGCTGAGTTAAGGGCGTAAAGGATAAGTGAAGCTTGGGCGATGATGGACGACTCCCAGCTGGTCAAACTTATATTCTATTCCAACGTGTTTGTTTAATGCCGCGCCTAATGTTAACGATGACAGTGAAAAATACGAAGCTTTTTTTTTTGTTTTGTTTTGTTCTTTCTACTTCTGGATAACGGCAAAAAAAAACAACAGAGGCGATGTGAACATCCCGCTTGTTAGTTTTTCTTTTTTTCTCGTCTAAAGAAAAACGATGATTAAGAGATTGCCGTTTCAATCTTCACCACACAACCTACGCGAGAACTATGAATTTTTGCGGTTAGCCATTAGCATCTCTATCTTGTCGGAAAGAGTTTTTTCGTGTGCCGGATACGACGAGTTAAAAAGCATACTAGAAGAAAGCTATATTATGCGTTGCAGCATGAGTGGAAATGAGCGGTGGGATACTTTTGCGAAACTCATTGGTTCTGCTTGACTTGATTCTTACGGCATCCGTGTGCGTTTTCTAGCATCCTCAATTCTAATGAAACTTCTTTGGAAATCTGCTGATGTTCTCACCGGATAAAGTGCGCGCTCGTAATACCGGCAACAAGTCTAGCGCAACTAGATGGTTATAGTCCATCGGGGGAAAAAAGGAACCGAAAACAATCCGGAGAAAATCAAGTCGCAAAAGAAAGTTGATTTCAGAATGGACGCAAGTTATTCAACGTTTTCCCGTTTGTCGTCCAACGCGTCCTAGACTTATATTCGCTCAAAGACGTACAGGAATTTCATGTATAGGAATTTGATTGTCCTTGTCGTTCTCGATATACTGCCCCACAATGTTGAACGCATTTCGGGAGCCATTTATACCTTATTTCGCTTTACGTTGGGAAAAAAGAACGAAAACGAGCATAATCCTTGGAATTGACTTCACAATGGTTGTCTTCTCTCACACTCGTAGTGAAAGTTCGAATGCCTTGATTTTTTATATTTTGTGTCTGTGTGTGTGTGTGTGCCTACCAAACATGACCTCGTGACGAATAAGTAGTACGTGTGTCTAGTTCGCGCTAACCTGTTGGTGTGCGCCACGCAGAAACCCGCTCGCAAAAAATGTCAGCCGCACTCCACGTCGCTACATATTTCAATTCCACAAAGAAAACAATCATGCCTCTCGTCTAAAGAAAATTTCACACCAAACTATCAAACAATACGTCAACGTGACAATCTCTATCATGTCGAAGAACTCGGTTATTGCGTGCGAATTGCAGGGAAAGAAGGACGGACCTACTAATTCGGTGATGTTTTATTTTCAAATGTTGCTTAGGTCTGTTAATCAATCTCCAACAAAGACAGCCTTTGTCTTGTTTTTATATTAAATGCAAAATATTTTTTCTAAAAAATGGAAATCTTTTGTTTGGAAATGAGAACTAGGAGGTATTTTTATGTATAGAATATCTGAAGACGGAAACTGACACCAGGAATTTAGGGTAAAGAGGTCAGAAAGAGGACACGTGCTGCGCAATTTTTATTAGCTAAACGATCAACGTTGCATGTCTTTGCGGGCTTCCGCATTCATTTCATTGCTCAATGAAGTTTTCGGGCCTTCAATAACCATACTTATGTTGTAAAACAATTCATCCCAGGTCTGTGGGCATTGATCAACGCGGCAACCTACTGCGTCTGTGGAGAATTAGAATGGCAGACGCAAAAACATTGCGAACAACAATTCCGGGTCAACTACGTCGGTGTCGTCGATTCCATCCGCATTTTCCTGCCACTGCTCAAGTCTGGCGGAGGTAAATATGCAATTTGCACTGGTGTATGGGCTCCTCTTAATTTTGCATTTCGAAACAATGACAGGACGTATCATCAACGTGGGTAGCCTGGCGGGTGGTCACAACGATCCGGAACCCGGCCTTTCTATTTATTCCGGCACCAAGCATGCTGTGGAAGGCCTGTCGGAAGCCTTAAGATTTGAATTAGCGCGTGTCGGCGTCGATGTTTCACTCGTCCAACCGGATAGCTCGTTCCTCGATAAATGCCTGTTCGATCAACACCACAAGTAAAACCAACAAATTTTCATAAACATGATTAGCCTACTGATTAGACCAAAAGCGACTCGTTGGAATCACTATAACTGTTTTAACATGTTTTCTTTATCAATTCATTTCTGTTTTGAAAAGGAAAATGAACGAAATGTGGAACGAAATGACACCTGAATTGCGGTTGGCCAATCAGGACATTTTCATAGCCTATCACGACCGTGTGGCCAAGTCCAAATCGGAGGAGCTTGAAATGGACGACATGGAAACTGCCACCAGAGCCCAGGCACCCACCATACCTGTTTACTTATGCCGATGTTTCGACGACGCCCTCATGGCCAAATCACCTTCGGACGTTTATGTAGCTGTGCCGGGCTGCGCAACTCGTTTTCGTATCAGTCTTTTGTTTTGCATTCCATCTGGATTGAGGCAGTACATCGTACAGCGAAAGTACAAGCACAACATCGCCAACATTCTAAAGGTGTAAGACCCTTAGAGGTGAGGCAATGTAATGTTGGGCAAAATGCTACCAAAAGAAGAAGAATTTTTGGTTTGTTTGTGTACAATAAAAGAGGACTGGTTGTCCCGTTGCGTGATGTTCATTTCTTAAAATGCGCTACAAAATATATGTTAAAAATTTGTAACGCTTCTGGTGGAACCAGCTGTGAAAAATGTGTAAACCTAAGACTGGCAAACATAATGTAAAAAAATACGCTTTCTTGGTGACGATATTTGACCGTTATACAGTATATATCTAAAAATACAATTATCATAATAAGTAGTAGGAAGTGTTTGTTCTTGAATTTCTTTACTGTTCGACCTTTTATAGTAAACTGAGTAAATACGACCTCCCTCAACTGCCTTGAGTGACCTAGCATTTTAGATTGATGTTCCCAAAAGGCCATCGGGTGGTTGGGGCGGCTTCCGTTTTCTCACGGATAAATGCTATGGAAGCAAGAGGGGCATTATATGGTGTGGGCCACACATTTTCTTTTCGTTGAGAAATCGGGGAGCACGAAGAAGTGATAATTTGCTTAGAAAGTTTTGCGACGAATTAGACCGCAATATAGCCTTGCTCGATCGGCTACCTTCGTTTGATCATTCCCCAACGCATCCAGCCAAAGTTTTCATTGTTTTCATGAGAAAAAAAAGTAACGTACAGTGCGTACATGTATGTATATAACAGAAAGAAAGAAACAAAATGGCATGAATGGAAATAGATAAAAACAAGAATTGGTTTTAAAGGAAGTATTAAAAAAAGGTGGGTGTGGACATCCACATTTGTTGAACTCGATTCAACAAAATGAAATTCAGGCGTGGCACGTGGGAACGGGAAATTTCTGCCAATTCTTGTTTATGCTGGGTGTGTTTCGTTGTGTCATGTTTATGCTGGCCGCTGTATTGGGCCAGCTTTTTTTTTTCTTATCAAATCTCTCCAAAGAGATCACGACACTATTATAATATCATTTAAGCAGGTTAAGCTCAAGCAAAAAATAAATAACTAAATAAAATATCTTGCAAAAAAAAGGAATTTGCTGCTCCTCCCAAACGTTTCCTTCTATGCGGGTGCCATGTAGTACTACATGTTTTCTCAAAATTCACCTAACCATGTTTTTCACAAAAGGCGCTTAATGTTTTCAATATTTGGTAATCGTGCGCCAATCCTTGCCCATTGTTACCGAAACTTGCACTCGAAACCCGTTGAAAATTTACAAACGTATACCTCATTAACAAAAACTTCATCATTACATAGTTGTTCGTGCGCAATTCTCTATTTTCTTAGTGCCGTTGCCGCACAGTGGAATGAACAAATTTCTCCCCGTGTTTGCGTTTAAAAAACATTGTGTTTCATCTAAACGATCACGGTTAATAAATTACTTGCTGGTTTTTAAAAACCATTCTTAACGAAGTTTTTGCCAACTTCCAGTTTCGGTCTTTAAATATTAAACGTGCAGTTGTTCGGCCTGCAGATTTATCTCAGAAAAAAAAACAACTAGCAATTCGAGTCAGACAAGAACAAAATGTAATTAAATGTTCAATGAACTGTATTTCCAATTTCCCAAAAGAAGTGGTAAAAAGTGTAAAAACAGAAGAAGATCCTATTGGTTAAAGGCAATGAAAGGAGATTTCCATTTAAAAGCAACACCACCGATGCGTGATTAAAACTCCCAGGTTTCGAGCCAGCGCAAACCGTACATGGTGGAATTGGCTTCCGTCGAAGGCCCATTGCTCATGCCGTAGGTAAGCGGGGCAAACAAATAAAAGCTGAAACGAGAGTTTGAAATGAATTTAAGAAGTCCAACAAATTCTTAAGTGGTTCATGGTTTCGCAGTTTTACAATACCTGTAAATAAGTGACGAAATGATTACGCCCACTAATAAATGATAAGCACTGTTTCTGATTCCAGACGGCAAGAGCGGAGGAATTGATTCGACAAGATAGTCGATAACAACGCCTAAGAGAGGGTGGCTGAAATTAGCATAACGGGATACAACCAGCCAAATAAAATGAAATCTGAAATTACCTGACATCATGCTGGAGAACAGCAAAGCCGGAAAATAGTGATGGAAATAAAGAATGCGGCCCATGCCCCAAAAAGGGACATAATGCAACAGCCAGCCAATATAAAGCCAGCCGCAAGCAGAAAGAGCCCTTTCCTGCAGTGCTGTTGATGAGCGATCGCAATAAAAAAAAGGATGGAAAAAGATAATTACTTGACTTGTTGGTTTTTGTTTTCGGAGCGAATAGAAAAGGAATTTTCTGAAAAAGAATGGTACTAAAGAAAAGTAAATGAATTTACCTTTTTGATGAGGAGACGATATGATACCTCTCCTATCTCGAATGGATTTGACGACGAAAAGCGTCAAATAAAAAGCCATGAAAGCCAAATTGCTCCACCAAATGATTGGATTTCCCAATAGGTAAATCTTAACTCCTTCGCCAGCTGAAAAAAATTGACCCTGCAAACATCAAAAACCAAAACCTATGAATATATACGACCGAATATTTTCCTAATGTAACTCACTCTCAAATTGATGGGCCACATCCAAGGTCTTGAAGTCAATTCACCATCTTTAGGCTTAAGACCGGCATTACCGCTGAACATGACAGCGTGGGCTTCAAAGAAGCGCTGGAAGAAATTCAGTTTGTATGCGCTGAACGAAACGTTTGGCACTGTCGTCAAAAAAGAAAAAAATACATAATCAAAAAATTTTATTCTTAAAAGAGCTATCTTTTAAAATGTCCTTACAGCGAGGAAATCGGTTGTCTTCGACGTTCCAAACGGCAGCCGCGTCACGGAGGTTGGGATTGCAAGTGACTTCTTGTTGTTCATAGCCCCTTTATAACGACGTGACATTTAACGGAGTGGGAAAAAAACAGATTAACACAATAGGACGCCACAATAAAAGAAAGTAGTAAACGTACCATTTGGGCAATGTTTTTTTAGTTGTTGACAGAACGCAGTTTTGAAGATAGTGAACGAGCTTGAATTTATGACGCATCGTCTCCAACGGTTCATTTTCCGCACCGCCTTCGATCACCAATCGCCAAACATCATTCGCATCACCAGTTCCGTTCTTTTATTACAATAATAAAACACAGATCGCGTTAAAAATAAATATTCACAACTGCTGTACAAGTAGTAAGGGAAACATACCTCTCCGTATCCGGTAACTTGATAATGCTTTCGGGAAACGGGAGCAGGTTCTTTATGGGAATGCAGATTGCGTCTAGTCGGACGATGCTCCAATCGAATCAAATCGCCATTGCGCACGAGCTCAATGGGATCCGTGCTGTTCCACAGTGGTGTCGGCTTGTTGAACTTCTTGATGAACCACCGGTTGTTACCGTCTTTATGAGAATAAGTCGTGACCTGTTGTTGCTTAGCGCCAACTCCGGCTGGGTAGAGATGCATATGCGAATGCAGATAACCACCACCAGTGATACTGTTTTTCAAAGTCAGCAACGATCCGTAGGCCACCTCTGGTTTTATCATGAAAGAAAACATTTGAGCAACATGTTTTTGGAAATTGTGGATGTAATTCTAACTTACCACGAGGTGTGCTTGCATTATGCAGAAAATTGCCCTCCAAATGAGTTTGGAAGGCCGAGCTGAAGTAACCGTCACCAGGCCCGCTAAGATACAATACGCGTAGATGGATATAAAAAATACCCATGTATAGAACAATCGGTAACGCGATCAGACACAAGGCTCTTGCCATGAAATGCTTCACAGTATAGCTCTACAAGACAAAATAAAGTTAGAAATATTTTATAGTTTTGTAAAGAAAATAATTTTAAAATCGTAAAAATGCTTACGACAGGGCGCGAAAGATCACCGAGGATTTCCCAGAGATCTGCAATGGCTCGGAACCCGACAAGAAAAACAACAAAGACGCCAACAAACTTGACGGCAACTGATCCGACCAACATGGCTCCAGTGGCCGAAAGCCAAAACCACCAGGGAGCACTAAAAGCTCTGAGATTGACAAAAGACACCGAGAAGAAAAACTAGATTAGGGCTTCATTTGTACGATTGTAATGGTTTTAGAGAGAAACCTTACCGATGGCGTTGATTGTGGAACTTGACGGTGGCGTACACCGATGCAGAGATGAAAAAGAGCAGCGGAGGATCCAATAAAATGTATCGGTTTAGCGTCAACATACCATGATCTAATAAAATGTAAAACATAAACCATATTTTTATGATGTGAACGTTTTGCGCTCTAAAAGTTACGTTTAAGTTTTTACCTAAAAGAATTAAAACACCGGCAAATGTAGCAGCTGGCAGTGAAAACGTCATTTCCCATACAGTCAAAAATGAAAGCGGAACCAAAAGAGCTCCCATGATGGCGCATCCCTAGGATTATCAATCAAAACGATAGTCCACATTTCAGAATTTTCCCGTGAGTTTTGGTTTCAATTTGATTAGAACTTACCGCTCGCATTCCCATGTATGGATAATCTTCATATTTGTCTCCGGGTTTCTCGAAGGCAAACGTAGCGTTATATCCATCCAAATAACCAAAGAGTCCAATAAGCATCTGATATTAAGATAATGGTGATTAAGTTCAAATTAGGTAGGCTTGTAGTAAACAAACGCAATACCTTTCCAAGTGGTGGATGAACATCGAAAAAGAAGGTCCGGTTGATATAATAACCTCCGAATTTGCCAAAATGTGTCTCATCCCAGCTGTGATGTAATACGGAAAGAAAAAAAAGCGTTAATCGTATAATCTGCAAACTTATCCTGCTACTTTTTCTACGTACCAAATATGGTCTGGCTGATCGAGCCTGTAAAATCGCGTTGCAGCCGTTGCGATCAAAATCAGTCCAAATAAAGTCCACCACAATCCAGTGCTAGTTTTTCCACTATATGAAATTGGTACTTTTAGTTTAATATTTCCAGCCACGTAACTCATGACCCCAGTAAACCAAGCGCTCGCAAACAACACATCATAGGTGGAGAAGCAAGAACCATTCCCCAGAATTTCAAAGGTAACGCGTTCTTGTGTTTTAAACTCACGAGTATCATCAAAACGTAAAAAGGGTAGCTAAATGCATATGCGGTCATGTTACAAATTGTTTAATAAACTACTAAGGGTGGTATATTTCGCTATGCAAGACCTTCGAAACTCTTTGAATTGAAACCTGAGGCTGTTGCTATGTAAATATTGATGAACATTTTAAAATGTACGAAGACACAAAGACGTGCTTGTCTGTAGCAAAGGTGTGAATGCGCTGTGTGCACTCTTTCAAGGCCACACTTGGTGCGGTCGCTCACCTGTCATACGCTGTATTCCGGAGTGTTTTCTTTGACTTTGGTTCGGTTGACCTTGACGTGGCCGTCGCTGGGGCATCGGACCCCTCTGCTTTTGGCATTTTTTACCTGTAACCAAACACATACACACAAAAAAAAACGCTTACAGGAGATGAATACCTTTAGGTGTATGATTTAAACACTTTCAACTGCAATTTTAATAATTTCAATTTTACATATCAATCTAGGCAGTGCCAGGTAAGGTTTGTTTACTTATAAACTATGTTTAATCGCTATTTTATTTTGTTTTGATTTATGTTCAATTGGAAATCCTGACAATGAATAAAGAATGCACATCTGACACAAATTTAACTACATATAAAAGATTGTTACCTAAGATTTGGCAGCAAAAATTGCGAATGACTTGAAGCAAGAGATGGCCACAACACGACTGCTTTTGCACAGCTAGGGAGCCACAAGTTGACAAGGCAAGCCAGAATTAACTCCCAACGCCGAACGCGTATACTCGGAAATGCCGGCGGCCAAAGAAATTCCACGGGTTGCAGGCTGGGCAGAGTCACACCGTCAGTCCTGGGCTTTGAACTAAAGGCTCTTCTTTATCATTCGCTATTTCTTAAGCTGTAGCATTGATTAAACGATCCACTGTTTTTTTCACTCTGAAACTTTCTTGATTAGCAACAATGCTTAAAACGTCTGTTTTTGACAGCAGAAATTGGCAATGTTTTGAAAACTGTGACATCTGTTGGGTATTTTTTAAACTAAAAATAATATTAAAGTAAAAAACTTTGTTCTCCGTTGTTTCTAACAAAAAAGACACAAAGTTTCCCATTATCCCGCATCGCATGTTGTCTTTAAAAAGTTTGGAGGCTAAAAAATTAGGTGAGATGCAGTGTAATTTTCTTCATGTCCAATTAATTCTATTGCACAAAATGAGCAAAGGACAGACGTATTATAGAACACACGTTTTCTGTGGATCAGTGGTAAAAAGAAGTTTTTTTTTTCCAATTTGTTTGTTTGTTTTTCCCAAACTTACTTCCCCGAACGATTACCACTTAAGTTTTTCAGACTACTAAAATTCCCAACTCGATATCCACTTCATGCCGTACATTTGGGAATCGTTATATTGTGATGGACGATTCGGATATCCGTACGTAATAGGAGTAAACAGGTAGAAACTGTTTAAAGGTAAGAATCGTTTGTTAATAAATTCATCTGATCAATTAAAATTACTGTTTTACCTGTAGAAAAATACCAAAAGTAGTCCCGAGACGAAGTACGTGTAGAACTTGGGTGAAATTTTTTCCGAAAAGGTTTCCAAAATGTAATTTAGCATCATTCCTACGTGAAGAAAACGACGACGTCCAATGAAGCGATAAAAGAAGTGAGCGTATCCAAACAGACATTAGTGGGCTTACCTGATATCATATTCGAGAAGAGCAAAGCTGGAAAATAGTGGTGAAAGTACAAAATACGTGCCATAGGCCAGAACGGTACATAGTGACATAAGAAACCGATAAATAGCCATTTGCACGTATTTAGCGTTCTCCTTTGCAAATCTAAAATTCCGTACAAAATCAAGCAGAAATAAATTAGTTTTTTAACATAGGGTTTTCACAAGTATCAGTTTAGCTCTTACCCAATTGCTTTTCTGCGATGTTGACTGCTCGTTTCTCGATGACGGCATTGACGATCCAAAGGAGAAAGTAAAGCAGGAAACAGAGACAGTGTCCCCACCAGATGATTGGATTGCCCAGCAGGTAGATGACAACTCCCTCCACTGAGAAAAATTGGCCCTATTAACGGAAAAAATAGCTCAATGATACACGAACTTAAAATAAAAATTTTCCTTGCTTTTTTTTGTGTACCCTGAAATTGATGGGCCACATCCAAGGCCTCGACTGGAAGTCACTTATTTTTGGTCTAAAGCCAGCGTTACCCATAAACATGTTCTTGTGGGATTCGATGAATCTCTCCAGAAAACTGAGCTCATATATGGTGTAGCTCACGTTAGGAACTAAACAAAGTGCACGGAAACAATGAAAATTAGTATTTTTTTGCACGTAATAATAGAAAATTTGTTTCATTACGGCGTGGATAACGGTTGTCGTCAATGTGCCAATAGGCGCGATCGTCATGCATTTTGGGATTGCAGGCCACCTCAGCAGATCCGAATCCCCATTCTGGTAAATTTTTCGTCGTAGAAGTAAGGACGCATTTATTATTTGGGCTCACCAACCGAAAACTGTGTCGCACTATTTCCAGCACTTCGCCCTCTGCCGCTCCTTCGATTTCGAGGCGCCAGAAATCATCATCGTTACCTTCTCCTCTCTTCCAAGAAAATTTAAAACTTACTTCATTTTTTTTTATTTATGGAAAATTAAATTAAGTGGAAGAGACTACGTACCACTCCATAACCAGTCACTTGATACATTTTATTAGAGATGGGCGCCGGTCCTCTATGAACATGAAGATTGCGTCCTGTTGTTCGATGTTCTATCCGGATCAAATCGCCGTTACGGACTAAATCAATGGGATCCGTCGCATTCCACAGAGGGGAAGATTGATTGTGTCTTTTGATGAACCACCGGTTATTGGGATCCCTGATGTAGACGGTAGTGATCTGCTGCTGTCTTGCTCCAACGGGATACAGCTGTCGATGTGAGTGAAGATACTGTCCTTCAAGGACATTATTCTTCACTCTGATGACTGCCCCATATGCAACCTCTGAAATTAGAGCGCAGATCAAAATATTAAGTAAGTTGCAGCGTTTGATTGCAAGACAAACGCAGATGCGGGAAATGTGATCGCATAAATACCTCGGGGTCCAGTAGAATTGTGGAACATGTTGCCTTTGAGGCTCACTTGGAAAGCAGAGCTGTAAAATTCATCTTCTTCTCCTCCAAGATGGAGAATCCTCAAGTGAACGTAGAAAATGGCGACATACAGAGCGACAGGAAGCGCTATCAGACACAGAGCTCTTGCAAGGAAATGCTTGACCGTATATGTCTAAAAAAATCACGGAGAAAAATGGTTAGACAAACATGTGAACTTCCGTTTAGTTTCTCATTGAAGTAATCTTGAAATAAAATGAAGATCTTACCACGGGCCTCGACATATCTCCAAGAATTATCCACAAATCATATATGGCTCGCAGTCCAACCAAGAAAACGAGAAACAATCCGACGAATTTAACGCTGAAAGATCCAGCCATGAATATGCCAGTTGACGACAACCAAAACCACCATAGGAAGCTGAAAGATCTGTTAAACAAATCAACAGAAAACATAACAGGTATAGGTAAAACATAAAAAAAACGTCAGCAGAAACATGCATGTGTGTTTCATACGGTACCTTTTTTGTTTGTTGAAATGGGCCATGGAAAAAACGGTAGCCGAAATGAAGAACAGCATCATTGGATCAAGGAGAATAAAGCGGTTCAGCACTACCAATGAGTTATCTGTTTCGAATAAAATAATTCAGTTACCACTGTTTGCTTTAACCTACTTTAATTAGCATTATAACAATGAATCCTTTGCTCCAACCTAATTCCTTTATGCTGCACACAGTTGAAAAGCTTTATAAATGGACAAAAAAGAACAAGTTTCAAAAGGGAATGTGCTTACCAAAAATGAGGCAAAGGGCAGTGAAGGTAGACGCTGGTAAAGATGCTGTCATTTCCCAGATGGTCAAGAAGCATAGCGGAACTACCAAAGCTCCCATAATAGCACATCCCTAAAGAAAATGTATCTCATTGTTTTTGTCAAGTTTTTTAGGTTATCATCTAATTATGTTTGTAATGTATTATATCAGAGAAAAAGTAAAAGAAAACAGTTAAGTCAAACTTACGATTCGCATCCCCATGTAAGAGGCATCTCCATATTTCTTTCCGACCTAATATTTCAATATTTTTGAAAATTGTTCAACATTTTCTTATTAACTTCAAAATTCTTAATATAATTACTTCGAACCAGAAGGAACCATCGTATCCGTCTAAGTAACCGAACAATGCAACAAGCATCTAAAATCACAAAGATAACGTCACGTGTTTTGTTATGCATTTTCTTTGTTGAATCATTATGTGAACGATGATACTTTGCCAAGCGGTGGGTGAACGTCAAAGAAGAACGTCCGCTGTAGGTATTGGTTGGCATGTCTTCCAAAGTGTGTTTCATCCCAGCTGTCGGATAGTGACGTATAGTAGTAATACAAAAAAAATGTATTACCACGGTGTTGATTCCATCAATTAACTGGACTTACCAGACTTGTTCTGGGTAACGCAATTTGTAAAATCGGACAGATACGGTAGCTATCATCAAAAGGGTAAAAATGGTCCACCACACATTGCCGCCGGTGCTCTCCCTTCAAGATGAGAAAATAATGTTAGTAACTCAGCGATTCATATTGCCACAAGGCTACATCACTTGTATTTTTCTTATAAGCACATCAATCATCGGTGATATAAGCAAAGAGCTTTTGTAATTATATGATGAAGTGGATCGAAAAGAGGAGCGCTCATGACGAAGCAATGAGATTTCAAGGTGAATATATATTCAAAGGGTCGGTTACCTGAACTTTTGAGTGAATGCTGGCCGGCAAAACTGCTGCGAGGCAGATTGCTTGTCGAGAGATGTTTTGATGGGTGGACTTGGCGAGGAATCTACCTTACATGCTGGACTCAGTTTTTCTTTCATGGCTTTCAGACACGTACACTGAAAGTATTGAAAAAAAAAAAAGGTATTATGCCAGGGAGAAATGAAAATCATTAAGGGCATACTACGCTTGTACCACGTGGCACATACTTTGCTATTTGAAATTCACTTTGAATTCACGGAAAAAGGTATTAAAAAATTAAAGCATGAAAATAAATAGCGGCAAAAAGCGGTAAGCTATGTTACATTTATCTAACTTTTTATGTTTTTGCTGTTTTCTCCTACAAACTTCTTTACTACAATATGCAGTTTAAGTACTATTCTGGAATATAATAGCAAATAAGCAAAAATATGGGTGGTGTAATCAAAATCTTTAAAGAATTGTTAAAGATCTAGAACACTTTTAGCTTTCCTATTTTCGGAGTGAATAAAAGATTAGTTTTTTTTTACATTTTAGATTGCGCTTACCGTATTTGTATAGTTGTGTGGCTACACAGCTTCACTTGAAGACCGATGGTGAGGTACTGCTGCCCTTAAGCCCCTCTGACGAATAAATCTTCTGAATATCCGATACGTGGTCTACGCTTGGTAGCCTTGAGGTCTATCGTCTTTTTACAGTTTTCGTGGGTTGCAAGGGTGAGTAATAAGATAATTTTTCAATACCAACAAACAAAATTTTACACACCCATCTTTCACCAAAACCCCTAATGTTTTGAATAGACTAGCCTATATCTTATGAAACAGTGTTCTACTGTCAGCTTTAAAAAGAAGCTTATAAAGTCCAGCCAATTAGAAAATTTTGGAGAGGGGGCTATATAAGAAGTTCTTACTTTCCATTCCGGCGTGAAAAGCTTGATGTCGTGGGATGACGCTGATTGAATACGTAAGACAATGTCTAAATATATTTACCTAGAAAATCGAAACGTATGAAGCTTCGTAATCCTCGTGACTGACATCATAATCTGTCATTTGGCGAGTCATTTGGCTTAGGATGTCAGTACATAGGCTACAGTTAAAACCAGAACGGCGGGGGGATTATCGGATTGTATAGCCTCAGCGCAGCTGGTCATATCTCATTTAATTACAGAAAATGCATGGTTGTCCATTAATCATGGAAACGTTCAATTTAGCATTCATAACCAATTATGTATTTCTTAATGCCATACAGTCACTCCAGCAACATCCTAATCGGTCCTAATAAACTCGCGCCTTACACCTTACACGTCATGCACGGGTCATGCAAAACAGCATTCATCGGTGAAATACCGAGTATTCGAAGGACTAGCATCTTAATAATGAGACTGCAGTATCATAGTAATTGATAAACCATAAGCTAATTGTGTTTTATTGATTTATCGGAGCAAGGAGGGGTAGTCCAGTCAAATAGTTTGATATGTAACTTTGCTGCAGAGTGCAAAAATCAATTTCAAAATGCTAAATCAAAACAGATTAAAGAAAAAACTTGATTTTGAAAAACAGTAAAAATAATGCAGTAGATAATATTTAGAATTCCCAAGTAGATAACCAATGCAGATGGTGCATAGTAGAGTTAGTATTTGCATACCTAACTAATCCGTACACAAGTGGGGAGAATAAGTAGAAACTAAACATGAAAAAAAAATCATAAATTAGTTTTGTAATCAACAGACTATTACGAAAATACTTGCCTATAGAATAAAATCAATAGCGCTGCGGATAGTATAGCAGCGTAACTCGCGTTGAATAAATTTTTAGGTAGCGAAAGGGGTATGGATTCAATTACGTAATCGAGAAGGATTCCTATACGAGACAAATACGTAAACAAGAACTGTTCGTACTCATTTGGTAAGTTAAAGTTCATTACCTGACATCATACTAGAGAATAACAAGGCAGGGAAATAATGGTGAAAGTAGAGGACGCGACTCATTCCCCAAAATGGAAGGTAATGAAGCAGCCAACCAAGCCACAACCAACCGCAGGCAGAAAGGGCTCTTTCCTGCAACACTAATGAACGGAGAAATCGAAATAATCAAAATTAATAAATTGAAATGAACAACTCGAATGTGAGATTAATTCTTACGTGTTTCTCTTGGTGTCACAGTTATCTTTCTTTTCGCTCGGACACCAACTGATACCCACAGTATTAAGTAAAACACCATGAAGACCAGATTCCCCCACCAAATAATTGGATTGCCCAATAAATAAACTTGCAATTCACCACCAGAAAAAAACTGGCCCTGCTCGAAAAAATAATTGTTAAAAAGGCGCTCGTGAGGTTCAACTGAACTTCTGTACCCTTAGATTGATTGGCCACATCCAAGGTTTGGAAGTTGCTTCTCCTTCTTTCGGCTTCAAAGCCGAATTGCCATTGATCAAAACAACGTGCGACTCGATGAAGCGCTGGATGAAATTTTTCTCGTAAGAGCGGAATGATACGTTGGGAACTATTGTAATTTTTTATATAATTTTTAAAAGAATTCAAAATTTGAAATGCAAACAATAATTACGGCGAGGATAAATGTTTTCCTCAATATTCCAAATAGCATTAGGATCTCTCCTGTTTGGGTTACAGGTAACTTCATCTTGCTCGAAGCCCCTTTTAAAAACAAAAGTTAAAGATTTTATATAACAAAGGAAAGGGCATATTAATTAATACGTCAGCTATTTACCATGCGGGAAGTTTTTTCTTTGTACAAGTCAACGCACATCCGAGATTGTAGTGGATCAAACGAAAACGATGCAGCATTGTTTCCAGAATTTGGCCTTCTTCGCCATCTTCTATTTCCAAACGCCAAATGTCGTTATTGTCCCCTACTCCATCCTAGAGTACATTTGGAGGAAATGGCAGGAATAAAGAATGACATGTGCATTGGAATGAATTAGAAAATGTGATCGTCAATGCTAACCAATCCGTATCCAGTGACTTGGAACTGTTTGATGGTGATGGGTGCCAACGACCTGTGCGCATGCAAATTTCTGCCTGTTGCAAAATGTTCGAGCCGCAACAGGTCGCCATTTCGCACGAAATCGATAGGTCTCGTGCTATTCCAACTGGGTGCTAACTTGTTATGTCGTTTAATATGCCAGTTGTTATTGTCGTCCTTGTGCGCGTATGTGGTAATTTGTTGCTGACTTCCGCCTATTTCTTCTGGGTACAGATGATCGTGAGAATGCAAATAAGCTCCACTCGTGACGGCGTTCTTTAATGTTAAAAGTGCACCGTATGCCACCTCTGCAGATAAAACATTATCTTATTTAAAATTCATTATCCCCATACTAGAGAGCAAATACTAACGTCGTGGTGTGCTGGCGTCATGAAGGTAGTTGCCTTTAAGGCCAACTTGGAATGCCGAGCTGTAAAATCCGTCACCTGGTCCGCTATTACTTAAAACGGCCAAATGGATGTAAAAGATGCCCATGTACAACAATGTCGGCATTGCAATCAGGCAAATGGCTCGTGCCATGAAATGCTTAACGGTGTAACTCTGTAACGAGAAATCAACAAACGTGAAATGAGGATTGAGGAAAATGCCAATGTAGGCGTCAATGCAAAATAATGAAAATACCACAGGTCGTGAAAGATCCCCTAGAATTTCCCATAGGTCTGCAATTGTGCGACATCCGACAAAGATGACAACAAAAATTCCAACAAACTTGACAGCGACAGAACATGAGAGCATGACACCAATAGAAGACAGCCATGACCACCACGACAAGCTAAAGGGTCTGTTTAAATTTGAATTTAAAAAATGTTCCTTTTACTACAACTATCTTTAAATGGCTAAGGGAAAACAGAAAATTGCCAAGTCAAAAACATCAATCATTATTCATACCTGTGCCTTTGATTGTGAAATTTGACCATTGAATAGACAGCAGCTGAGATAAAAAATAACATCGGAGGATCCAGCAGGATAAAACGATTGAGCGTCAACATTCCATGATCTAGTACAGAAAACGTACAGGACAATGGTTTCATAACAAATAGTAATTTGGCATACCTAAAAGGATCAGCAAACCACTAAATGTAGCAGCCGGAAGAGAGAAAGTCATTTCCCATACAGTCAAGAAACAAAGTGGGACTAAAAGGGCTCCCATCACGGCACAGCCCTAAGAACAAAAATAGATTTTTCCGCGCAAAAATTAATGAAATTAGCTTTATTTTTCATTAGCGAAGCAAACTTACTATTCGCATTCCCATATACTGGTGTCCTTCGAATTTATCCCCTGGTTTATCGAAATGGAAGGACCCATTGTAGCCATCGAGATATCCAAATAGTCCAATGAGCATCTGAACATTTAAATTGTTAAAGGTCACGTGATTGTCTCGCTTTTGATAAGTCTTCAAATTTAACGCGTACTTTGCCAAGTGGAGGATGTACATCAAAAAAGAAGGTGCGGTTGATATAGAAGTTTGCATATTTTCCGAAATGTGCTTCATCCCAGCTAAAATTTTGGAGCTTTAATCAACACTCGATAACATTTAATTATCATACAGTATTATGTATTACCAAACATGATCGGGTTGATCTAACTTATAAAATCTCGTAGCAACCGTCGCTATCATCAGCAGAGCGAAAACCCTCCACCAAATCTTATCGTTACGGCCATCCCTTCAAGGAATAAAAAGATTAAAATTCAATTTTTGTTTTTGCTTTTTTCCAAGGCTATGCGTCTGCCCCCCTCGTGATGAAGTGTATCAAGACCCATCAATCATTCTCCCGAGTTTTGGAAGAGCTCATGGCAACTTGGCTTTGTAATGGTAAGATGGGGTGAAGTACGATGGGATAAGGAAAATAATGGGGTATTCAAGGTGAAATCTCACCTGAACTGGTCAAGAAGCTTCAAACCAATAGAGTCGGTATTCCTCGTTTTCTTGATGTTTAGGCCATTTTCTTGGGTTTTTGAGCAGATCAAGGTTGCAGCTGTCATTGTACCACAGCTCCTTGAGGATTAGTCTGTGCAAATACAATAGTTCATCACAAGTTATTACATTAGTGCTGAAATTTAACTTGAAGTTAAACAAAATTATTTATTGGCAATTAAGGGATGAAGACGTCTTGATTTGAGGCCGCACAGATATACGCAACACGTAGACTACCTTTTTGAATCCAATTAGCAACGTAAGCAACGGAATAAATTGATTTTATGTTTTTCGCTTTAAATTAAAACGCGATGTAACATAACGATCAAACTGAACTATTTATCTCCTGAATGTTAACTAAAGGTGTCATGATTTTGCAAAGCAAGGATCCTGCTTAAGCGGTAGGCAAACAAACAGTAACGAAAAAAAATCAATGACTTACCAACCGCTTTAGAGCTGTAGCGTGACCAACTTCACTTTTTAATCCCAAAATGCGAATGGAATACACTGTATTGCTTTGTTACACTGGCAATGGGGCCCGTATAGTGCGCTTGAAGATGCCGACTCAAGATAGCCTGCCTTTTTACACGTAGAAGACAGAGGAGGCAAGGCAAATAAATCTGTTTTCCACCAATGGACGTCAGAGATGCCACGTAAAAAGGTAAGGGCGGGCATGGAGATGAAATGTCGGAAAACAATTGTATTGGGAGTAAACAAAAAAAAATAAATAAATAAAGAATAATTTTTATTCTTTTGTTGGTTTCTGTTTTTGGTTTCTTTTTCATCATCACTGAAGGTCAAAAGCCAGGATTTGCATAGGCATTTTATCAACCAGAGAAACTGCCCACTTGTCATCAGTTGGAACCAGTTGCAGTCCTTCTCCCTCTCGTCTTTTTCAACAATTGAGGCAAAAGTCGCATAAACATTATTGTAATAGAACCTTGAAATATGCCAGTGCTATATGGCTTTCATTTCTGGATTTTTTCCTAGTCAGAAAAATGCAGAAATGAGAAGTGTTTCTTCCAGGTGATATGAAGCCCTGTCCTGCAAGTTGCAACGCATCATCTGTAAGTGCAACGATGGGCTATTTTATAGCCACGCATCGGTATTTATAAACAACTACATGAGATGCTAATCGGCTTTGCGACTCTGACGCGTTACTGGTAGAAAAGCTTTCTTTAAATAATTACCTTCCAGTATCATATACCTTGAAGTTAATAAGCTAATGTGATTTCCAAAAGGACCCAGTAAGCGGAAATGCTCCTAGTTCCGCAGCACAATTAACCGTGTCGCTGAGATAAATTATATTCTCACGCTTCTTTTTTCCAATTGTGCAATACATGCAGTGCATTGATATCTATCAGATCCAGACTTAAAATTCACTGTAGCCTAGAGAAATCAAATTTAAAAACGCTTCTCCTGCGCTAGTTATTTGGAAATAACGAAATAAGAAGTTCGAGCCTTGATACTTTAAAAATATTTCTTTGGCAGTCAACACGTACAGTACCTGCTAATGAAAATAACAAAGTGGAATGGAAACAAATTTTACGAGTAAAAAACATTAGTGTCAAATAACAGCAGCAATCCAAACATTTCAAAACAGCATCTCGGACCTGTGTTCTATGTTTAGGCAATCTGTACATACAGTACCGGTTGTACCGGTATATTTCATGCCTTAAGAACAGAATCCGGTAAATAACAATTCCTATGTTTTCGTACCAACGACCTACCCGATTTTCACATGGGTACTAAAATATTAAAATTAGTTTGATTTTGCGGATCAAAAACGGATTCGCACCGCCCTCGATTAACCCGATTTTACCCCATAGTTTTGATCACAAGATGGCGACCGATAGGAATCATCAAACCAACAACAGCAAACTTTTTTTGTACGTGTCAAATATCTAATCTTGACATTATTCAGCCCTCATTTGTCAAGTTGGTAGTAGCTAGACCCCGTTTACTTATCAAGACCGGCCCATCCTACCCATCTTGGAAATAGGCCACCGGGTAGAATTGCGGGTCAGAACGGATCGGGTTGAGTTCTACCTCAAACAGGCGACGCCTCTAATAAATTAGCGGCTTAAAAGTTACCACTTCAAAAAAGTTTTGATCAGCTTACTGAAAATAGAGTTTTTATTACTATAGAAAATTTCGATTGATTACGCGGCGCGGAAACAAACTATTGCTTGTGTCGGTTGCCATTAAGACAACCCGATCATAACCCAACATCGGGGGTCGTTCGTACTGTTCGTTCGTACTGTGCTTTCTGTAGCCTCTGCCTTCTGGTCGAGGGGTTGCCGGGTTGGCAACTCCCTGGCAAAGTGTACGGCACGCAAAATTATGGCTTAGTTTCCTAATTGTTGGCTAGACACTTTGATTTAAGACAGATTTTGTTCTAAGATTTTTAAGTTGGTGCAATATTCATTCTGGTTGTGACTAATATTCAACAGGATTATTGACAAGGGTTTACGAGGTTTACGAGATTACGACTTACGAGATTCAAATAAGTTACCAACCTCTCGATCGAATTTTAAAATTTGATACTACAATTTATACCAGCAGTTTCACCCTTCCCGCCAAAAAAAAAAATGAATGCTTTGTAAACTATTTCTTTTATACTAGGTTTGTTTAGTATGTAATTTTGATTGCTTTACAGAGACATGAAGAGTAAATGTGGTCTGTTTGATGATCAAAGCTATTAAAGCCATGGTCGACCTTTTTTTGAAAAATGTTTGAAGAAACATTCAAATCGACGTGTTGAAAATAATTTGGTTGTCTCTTGCTCAAGCGTTATCCTGCGCGTAATTTAACGGTTAAAACGGAATGAAAAATTACCGATAATTACAAACCATCTTCTGGAGATGTCAGTAACTACCTACTAAAAGCAATGGCCACTAGGTGCCGTTTTACGCTGCACTTCCATTAAAAAATTTACAGTCTTAATTTTCGGCGCTGTACGTCACCGAAAAATAACTGCCGGTAAGTTAATTTACTACATTTTTTTGAATTTTAACGCGTGCTTTGTTGATTTTTTGAAGACTAGCACTATATGATAGCGATTGTACCACATATTTAACTGTAAAAGAAATCAGGCCTTAGAAAAAATTCGCCCGTGACGTGGATGGTCTTTATTGGATCTGTAGTGACTCGTGACGAATGTCACTTACCATCTAAGCTTTTTCAAACAGGTTCTGTGTTGCTAAGTTTCTGCTACTGGAATTTTATTTAATTATCCACCCGATTTCTTCATTAGCTTCTGTTGCTTTCTGACTTTCTTATTGTATAAAACTCTATTTTTTTAGGTCCTCAATGGGTAACTGGCTTCTAATACTTACAATATGTGCGGCTGCTATTCAATCCTGTGTAGCAGTTGATCGTGGCAACTTCAAAACATGTGATCAGAATGCATTTTGCAAGTAAGTATATCAATGTAGATCATATTCAATACAAAGGCTATTAGCTTGTACTATAATTTAATTCCAAGGCGTCAACGTGCTACTCAACCTGGAAATTCACCATGGGAGATTTTGTTGGATAGCTTAAACTCTACCATTAATAGCCTACAAGTACAAGTCATTAGTTCCCGCAGCCAAGCAAGACTTCAACTGCAGCTCATTGCTCTGGCCGATTCCACTCTTCATTTTGAGCTTGATGAAGTCAATCCTATTAAGTTAAGATACAGGGCACAGGAATCACTTTCTGGAAGTCCTCAGCTTTCAAGGTTCATTTTTTATTGTAATTAACTGATTTCACATGAATAACTTTTTCTTTTTGTGACCTGTAGTTTGAAAATCACTGAGCAATCCAGTGATTCGATATCCCTCTCATTTGGTGGCACAGGTAAAGCTATTTTGCTTGTGAAACCATTTCGCCTTGATGTCTATGATGGAGATCAACTTGTCATCTCAGTCAATGCCAGAGGCCTGCTCAACTTCGAACATCAACGTGTTCGCAAATCCAAGTAAATATTCATATCTTTTATACCTAAATCACACAGTCTTACATGTAATGGACGCTTTTTTGGCTCATTTATTGTTAATTCTAGCTAAGTTTCGTTGTTTTTTTTCGCGGGAGGGAAAAGTCATGAACTAATAGTCACCGCTTTATTCTTGTTGAAGGTCTAGTCAATTTGCATTAAATCCAATTTTGTATCCTTAGAAGTTTAGGGAAACCTGTGAAAACCATCTTCTGAAATGTATTGAAATTGATCTTGAAACTTCAGATATTTTAGCATATATTTAGATAGCGTGTGAGAGATCCAGTCTTTAAAGAGCCATGGATTTAGTTTAACGACTGTGATTGGTCAGGTTGTGGGAAGCCATGTCCACAGTTGCCCAAACTGTAGGGTCTGTTGGCTCATCCTTACCTGGAAAAGCATATTCGTGGGTGCTACAATGGCTGCCTTGGTCCAGGTAAATCTCCTAACCTAAGATTCTCCCACCCTATAGCAATAATCTTTGCATATTGTGGCTTAAAAACAAAAACTGTCCGATTGATTTCAACCTCAAATATGTTTAAATAACCTTATACTACTGTTAGGATAACGCGTACTAGTTTCCCACCTAATCCTTTAGCTTTGGACCAAGGCAGACGCCATTAGTTAGAGCGAATTTTCATTCCGTCCGTCAGTAGATTAAGACAATACTTCGATTGCTTGTAAGTGACATGCCCTTTTTAGTAGAATGCCAGTAAAAATTTAACTTACTTTTGTACTAGTGAGGCTGCTAGAAACGAGGAACCGGCGTCAGAACCTACTGAAGGAGAGACGACGGCAGAAGCCGAAATAAAGCATCCAGACGAAAAGCCCGTTGAAGAAGAGGAAGAGCCTGGTTTGTGGGAAGAAACATTCAAATCCCACGTCGATTCAAAACCTTACGGCCCCACTTCGGTTGGCGTAGACATTTCCTTTCCGGGCTCAAGGCACGTGTATGGTATTCCGGAGCATGCAGATACTTTCGCGTTAAAGCAAACCAAGTAAGTGGTTTACAATTATTTTTTTATCTCCCAAACAAGAGTGACATTTGCCTGTTCCTTTTTTTTGTTTTCCAAAAAAAGAAACGGTGATCCATATCGCCTTTACAACACTGACGTATTTGAGTACGAGCTGTACAACCCTATGGCTTTATACGGAGCTGTGCCTTTCATGATGGCTAAAAGGTACTTTACTTACAATGAAATTTATCAAAATTTATTATTACTATTAGTTTTTTAAATTATTATTATTATTATTCATGTTCATCTATTTAGGCAACAGGGTACTGTGGGAATTTTTTGGAACAATGCAGCTGAAACCTATGTTGACATAGAGGAGTCATCTTCTGGAAGTGTGGTATCTTCCCTTATGAATCTTGTGTCAGGTGGAGGCAATGAGCCTCATCAGCAGACACACTGGTTTTCGGAGAGCGGAATCATTGATCTCTATATCATGATCGGACCTACGCCGAAAGATGTGGTGCGCCAATATGGCAGCTTAACTGGCAAGACACCTCTACCTCAACGTTTCGCGCTAGGTTATCACCAATGCCGTTGGAACTACAACGACCAAGAGGATGTACACAGCGTGAATAAAGGATTCGATCTGCATGATATTCCTTATGATGTTCTTTGGCTTGACATCGAGCACACCGATAGCAAAAAGTAAGTCTCCCGTTATACTTCAACGTTGATATGCTTTTCCTAGTTAGCTAGCAAGGGGACCTCGCAAAGAAAGCTGTTACCATGTAAGATTACTTACACGTTTGTTCTGTTTTTAGATATTTTACGTGGGACCCGGTAAAGTTTCCGGATCCATTGGAAATGGTACACAACTTGACGGCGAATGGTCGCAAGTTGGTAACTATTGTCGATCCCCACATGAAACGTGACTCGTCCTATTTTTTCCACGAACACTGCGAACAAAATGATTTCTACGTCAAAGATAAAAGTGGGAAGATCTATGAAGGTTGGTGTTGGCCAGGCTCGGCCAGTTATCCGGATTTTTTCAATCCTGCCGTAAGAGACTATTGGGCCTCCCGCTTCGCTCTAGATAAATATGAAGGTAAACATAATGATCTTACTAGAATTTAAAAATGAACAACATGTATTAATAAAAACGTACGTACGTACATAATAGGTACGTCATTGGACGTTTACACATGGAATGACATGAATGAACCTTCCGTTTTCAACGGACCAGAGGTTACCATGCCTAAAGATTGTTTACATTATGGCGGATATGAACATCGTGATGTCCACAATATGTACGGCATGATGGTGGTATGTTCGTGTTTTTATATATTTTTTAATGCAACGAATTATAAATTCCCTCTGGAATCGTAGGTTGAAGGCACTATTCGTGGCCAACTTATGCGATCCGACTACAAATTACGTCCTTTTGTACTATCGCGCTCCTTCTTCGCCGGAAGTCAACGTTTTGGTGCTGTGTGGACAGGAGATAACATTGCCGATTGGGAACATTTAGCCATAGCAGTTCCTATGCTTCTAAGCCTTTCTGTATCTGGAATCCCGTTTTGCGGAGCGGATGTGGGAGGCTTCTTTAACAATCCCAATACAGAGCTTTTGACGAGGTGGTACCAAGCCGGTGCATTCCAGCCATTCTTCCGTGGTCATGCCCACCTTCATACAAAACGTCGCGAACCTTGGCTTTTTGACGAACAGACCAACAAACTAATCAAGGCCAGCATTAAGAAACGCTATACATACCTGCCATATTGGTATACTTTGTTCTACGAGCATGAAAAAACTGCCGTCCCACCTATGCGCCCACTATGGATGGAATATCCACAGGACGCGGAAACTTTTTCCATGGACAACCAATACCTTTTGGGTAAAACTCCGCAATCCACCCCTTTTTTATGTGTTTCAAATCGTCATTCCATTAAACAATAATTTATCATTCATTGTAGGCGATTCGATTTTAGTGCACCCAGTGGTCCGATCGGGCGAACAAGAAGTAAGCGTTTATTTCCCTGGAGTAGATACACTTTGGTATGAAATCGAAACCTATAAAGTTTATGAAGCCCCGGGCTACCAGACCATTCCCGTAGCAATTGAAAAGGTATTCACTTTCTCTAGTGATTAAATTAGTGTCGCCTTAAACAACTTGTATTCCGGTTTTGGTAGATCCCTATATTTCAACGAGGCGGTACCATTGTTCCTAAGAAGGAGCGTGCTCGAAGAGCATCTTCTTTGATGACAAAAGATCCCTACACCTTCATTGTGACTTTGGACAAACAGGTGAACGAAAAATCTAATCTAAGTCTTTTGGAATCTAAAATTTTACATTAACTCAATTTTTTCATGATATGCAGGGTAAAGCTCAAGGTCGTCTTTATATTGATGACGGTCAGTCTCTGGAGTATCAAAAAGGAAGCTACATAATACTGGAATTGAACATGGAAGGCCACACTCTTTCATCCAAGTATGTTAAATCACATATCAGGCTCTTCACGAATAAGTGACCATTATTTGAACTTCCACTTACAGAGTTACAAATCAAGGTGCGTTTGAAACCCCCGAATTAATTGAAAAAATCGTGATTGTTGGATTGAGCCGAGCACCGTCAAGCATAGCAGATAATACCGGCAGAATTTTGGAATATCGCTATGATGCGACCAGCCAATCATTAGTTCTCAGGAAACCGAATTTCTCGGTTTCTAACGAATGGAGTGTCAATCTCAAAATGTAGATTGCCTCCTACTTTTTCTTTTCTTTTGCCTCCGTTGGGCCCGTTCAATCTTCTAACGGAAAGTCGTGCAAAAAAGAAACAAAAGAAGCTTATAATGTAATACCTACAGACGGTTTGTTCGAAATTTGTTTCTTTCTGGTTGAAAAGACCCACTTTCTGAAATACATGCGATTTGTCAACTGAAACATGAGCAACATAAAAAATGTTGCCTTTGTTATCTAAACACGAATGGCTTTTTGCGTTGCCACGATTTCAATGCCAATGTGGCCACAACCAGAAACTAGAAGAAAACAATACAAGAAGGAAGTAACCTACTTTTTGGGGGGCAGCGGGGGGAGGTTGATAGAAAGCCCTTGGGCATTGGAAATCTCAAAAAATACCTGACCGACACTGGCTTTCGTCTTCTGCTGCCAACATCAGTGTACTTCACCGTGTAGTCTTTTTAAGACGGATTTGCGTAGTGCCGGTATATTTTGTTTGTTTTTGCCTTGCTCTACACTCGTTTTTTAAGTGTTTGCTTCGTGTTTCTATCAAAGAATTTTCATCGATAACATGTTGGGAGAATTTTGTTGCCCAACCATACATTTTTTCCGGAATTGACTCGCCATGTTTTTGGTAAGTTAGCTTACGTGAATCCTAGTGAAACACTTTGCTTGAAGGGTAACGCACTTTGCGATTACATAATCCAGTGCCTGATATTAATTGCACAAAAATGGCTCATTGTTCGATAAGAGCCGTCTTTTGCTGTGGGCTTTCTCCATTATGAGAAAGAAAACGGCAGTCCTGTTACGTGTATCCTAGGGCTATTATTTTTCACCTTCAACATGTGGCACGTCCTCTCTTTGGATTCAAAACGAGATTGCCCCGACGCAATGCCATTGCGAAACGAATCCCGACCTCTAGTCTACGCTGCATTTGGAAGGAAGGTACTCCACAACGTATTTGTATTTTGATTGTAAAACGTTTTCAGTGCAATGGCAACGTAGAAGTGTATTTATTAAATTATAAAATATCAATAGTTGGAATCAGGTTATCTGGAACATGTTTTTACCTTATTGGAAAGAGCCGGTTATGTTCGCGGGAGCATTTCATCTAACTGGAATGTTTTATGGTAAAGCTAGTAATGCATACATTTCCCACAACGTGAAAGCTGTTTCTCTCATTAATTAGCCTTTGGCAATTCTTTTCCCAGGTCTTATGAGTATCCGTTTAGAGTCCTGAAAGATCATCTAATGAATCTCCAACAGCATCAAAAGGTGAATACAAAAATATGTATATATGAAGAAAACGTGATTTATTAGTGTACCCTGCACATGCCATTTTCACCGTAAATGAAACAAACAACGAAATAGGAATTTTTTATACGAAAATGATGGGAGCAGTGTGCGACAAATTCTTAGCCATTCTATACTAATAGTTTACACGTTCGTTACTTCTGTCAGCTACTAAAATATTTAATTATGTACGTAGGTCAACCATTTCCCTGGCTCGGGATTTATCACAAACAAAGTGAATTTGGCCACGTCAGGCTTACCGCACGTTCCCGTGGCGTTCAAAATCCCCGAACAGAAAGCGGAATTGATTTCTTACGTGGGTATTTTCGTCATTTAGTACAAGACCGTCGCACTTTATCTGTCACAATAATAACCGACGTTCTCACTGATAAGTCCACCCCTTCATACTTGGAATTCAAAAGATATATAGACTTACTGTGCATGTATAGTGTCAATAATGATTGAGTATCGCCATTAGAATGGAATACGTCAAGGATATATTGTATTCTAACTGATTTAGGCGGAAAAAAACCCGGAAAGTTTATTTGTCCAAAAAAGCAACAATCATCGAGGTATCAAAATTCAGCCACTGGCTAAGCTTGATTTGAAGACGCCGGGGACGTTCGTTCAGGAGTACGTCCGCAAACCACTCTTGATAGGTAATTTCACAAAAATCAACCGACTACAGTTAACTGGATTAATTCTAAACTTCGGATTAATTGACAGATGGTCACAAGTTTGACATTGGCGTTTACATCATTATTTCGTCCATTGCACCGCTTAGAGTTTATGCATATAACGGTGATATCCTTTTTCGGTAAATCAATTTCCATACCTCAATCTTCGCTCCCCACAGTATGATTATCCTAAATTGAAAGTTAAAACAACATATTATTTGTGGTGCTTTACGTGACAGATTTTGTCCTGAAAAATATCATCCGTTTGATGAAAATAAGGTGGACAAGTACGTGATTGGAGACGATTACTTACCAATATGGAACATTTCTTCTTTGAAACCCTATTACTCGAATCTAGGATTTGGAATGAAGGAATCCTTTAATGCCTATCTTCATAGCACAGGTGCGCCTTGGTTGTGATATCCTTTTTAAATAATATTTAATGGCTGATCTTTTTTCTTATTTTTATGAAGGCAAAGATCCGAAAATCATTTGGCATCAAATTGATGAAGCACTTCGGAGCATGCTGTTGAGACGGGAGTTATCGTTGGTATCGGCATCAGCGAAATTTGCCTCCTCCCGGAATTTCTTTGAAATGATGAGGGTGGATTTCGTTGTCGATGAAGATCTCAATGTATTTATAATGGAGGTAGGAATTCTAGACTTTAATTTCTAAGCAGGTGATTTACTGAGGCAGAATGTGGTGTAGGCAAACATGTCTCCAAATTTATCTTCGCAGCACTTCCCGCCCAACAGGTTGCTCTATGAGCAAGTTATATTCAACGTCTTGAAACTAATAGGGATTATTTCTTCAGGAGACAAAAACTCAATCGGGTAAAGTGGTCCTCGTATAAATAGTTTGAAAGTTTTCTGATTCTTGTTTTTTTTTTTTTTTCAAACTTATCACGGCACATAGAAATTACGATGAGCTGTTGTCACAACCTGAAGTAGCACATAAAGATTTGGCCGTGTTTCCAGAGCGATGTCTGGCCGCCCGTTGTGCCGACTGTTCCAAACTTGAATGTAAACTTTGCAAGCCTTGTTTGACTGATTCGTTAAAATCCGTCTTGGTTGAGGCTTTTAGGGAGCATACGCGTCGACACCTGTGCCGCCGAATTGTTCCACCGTCACTGGTAATCAGCGCTACACATAGAAATAATGCCGACTTCGATTGAGTATTAACATTTTATTATCTATGCCGTTCTAGCTGCCAGAAGAAATCGAACACGGTGTGAATGTGGAAGGTCTAACCGAGATTAATCAATTAATGCATCAATGGTTTCACGGGAAGTGTCTTTTGGAAAGTTCTTGGTGCTAGCATATTCAGTCCGGGATTCATTTCAATCCAAATTCCGTAATCTGTCCATTACAATTTGCTGTTGCCATGAAAGTTTAACATGTAAATATCTTTTGTTGTTCTGTGATTCAGCTAACGTCTGTTAAGCAGAGCACAAAATCATTTGAAAGAGTAAACAGAAGAAATAAGAAAAAACAGCATGTAAGATAGCGGCCTAAGTTGTTGTTTGTAGAAGGTCTTGTACGATTTCCATTAGGAATCTACTTTTCCTTCACATGAAAATCTTTAAAGAAGGCGTCCCACTGGTACATACGTAGGTGCCAAATGATGAATTTTATTAACACGCTCGCACTTAAGAAAGGTTCTTAGAGCGGGTCGGCGGGTCGCATAAGCGTTCAAGTTGATGAGCGATGCCCACCGTAACTGTAGCCTAAACATTTAAGCCAAAATCAAGGTTACTGGTATACGACTTCTGATTAGTTTTGGAGTGATTGGAAAGGGTTAGTATCCAGTGATGTTTAATAAGGCCGCTTTCGCTGAGTTTTACTACACAGCAACACATAGTCTAGTGGTGGCATTATAAGCATAAAATTATAGCTGTATATTGCTGAGCTGCGACAGGCATTTTCACACACAAAATTGAGTTAAAATAAAGTTAACGTCAAGAAAAAAAAATGCCTTTGACCTTACGGCATGAGTCCTGCGTGAGGTTTTTCTCGATATAGTCTACGAAATCGTATCCATTGAATCGAAAATTATTGTTCCCTTTGATTATTTAGAAAAAAGCGGGATGAGAATAACTGGAATGAAGCCTGGAACAGACAAAAGTTGTCGCAGTTTGGTTGGAGTGACGTGAAATAAAGTCGACGTGAACAAAGTTAGAGTAACCGATTTCTTTGTATTAATCTTAAGCAGGTTCATGCTCCACTATCATAATAATCCACTAATAATAAAATTAATAATTTTGGATGTTCTTCTTTCTCTCTTTCTTGCTCTCTCATACAAAATCTCCTTCGATATATACTGTCCGTTTAAGACATCCATCTTTTCGTGCTCATGACGAAGCTCTTTTTTCCCCCGACATTACGACAAACATGGAAGCCGGTGCGTAAGATGGTTCAGGAACGTAAGGAACGAGAGCCGGTGCGTATCGCGTATGATAGTTTGGGAGTGTAAGGTGCCGGAGCTGGAGCGTAAGCCGGAGCTAGAGCGTAAGACTGCTCTTGTGCGTAAGACGGAGCTGGAGCCTGAGCGTCCGATTGCTCTGGAACGTAAGCTGGAGCTGCTCCGTAAGCGGAAGCCAAAAGAATTCCGTAAGAAGACTTTGGTGCCTTGGGAGCCTTGGGTGCCTTAGGTGCCTTAGGTGCGCTATAGCCGTAACTGTTCCCCCCCGAATGAAGATGTCCCCACTTTCTTTCTTTAGCCTGATCGGGAATGTACGGATTGGGACCGGCAGGTTCCGGTTCAGCCCGACAGCTGACGAGGGCGGTCAACGCCAACAGCAGCAGACAAGCGGAGAACTGAAACACACACAAAAAAAAAAAAAAAATCAAATCAAATCATTATTTTTTTTTTATTTCAATCATCCTCAATTGGCTTGTATAAAGTTTATTGTGTGCAACCGATGTGCTATTGTCAAATGATTTTCACATCGGTGTGTGTGCGTCTTCCGCCATTATCGCGGTCTACATCCTATAAGCCGATTTGGGTTGGAGCTGGGAGGGAATGAAAGGAAGATTCACAAGACCATTGTGTTCTTTTGTAAGTGGTAACCCAATCGATTTGAATTGGGAAAAAAGAGAAAAGAAGACAAAAAAAGAAATAAATTTTTTTCATTAATTTTCCCAAGAAATGGGGTTGAAATCAGTTTTTTTCGATAGGTCATCATAGTTCACAAGAACGCACGATTTTTGAATCGATGGTTAGATTCGTATCACGCATAGGTATCACGATTACCGGCCCGATATTTGGTATTACAACGCAGGTGATTTACCTGTTAGGGAGATATCAAATTTTCATCCACAATTATTGCATCGTGTTAAAGGCCCGTTCACACTAGAGGCTTTTCGGCTGCCGAAAAACGAAAACCGAAAAACGAAAAAATTCGTTTGTCGTTCTTGTTCGTTTTCGTCTTCGACTATTCACACAACAAATTATTTCGTCTCATAGGAAAACAGAATGACAGCAGACAGATTTGGCATTGCTTATGTTGCCCCAATATCAAAAATTATTTGCGCATCAAAAATGGAAAGCTGTGATTGGCTGTTCAGTTTTCAGCTTTCGTTTTTCGTCTTTCCGTCGATTTTCGGCGCCGAAAAGTTTAGAAAGTTTCAACGTTGGAAAGACGAATTTTTATTCGTAGTGAAACCAGAGGATTTCAAGCCGTTAGTTTTCGACGAAGAAATGATTCAAACTTACAAGTTTCCCTTTGGACAAATGGCCCGTGAGGTTCTGGTAGCTTTGAACGAGACAGACTCTAATTAGTTTTAAAAACTTATTGTTGAAATAAAATATGGTAATTAAGAACCAGTGAAACAAAGGAAAAATTTGGGGACGTGGAAGTGTGCTTTGAATAATTAAGAAAGAGAAAAAGAAAATATGTGAAAATTATTCATGAAAAATTTTGAAATTGAGGGGTAAGGTTAGCAAACCAAGAAAACCAAATTTACTCCAATCCCATGGGTTGTTTTTCAGCAAAACAACATGGCGGATTTAGACCATCTATTTTTGCTTACACCTATCCTTACACCTTACCCCATTTAAAACTTCAACAAGGGCTCGAAACAGTCATAGTTCTCATTCGCTCTTGGCCCTTTCCCTCGTCATCACGCGGGCATATCGCTGGGATCGAATTTTTATTAGCCAGTCAACAACCTTATCGGTTATCGTAGCAAACACACAATGCGGGTTTTTACACTCAGAATAACACCACGTTTGACTAGTTACGTTCGAATAGTTTATCGTTGAATAATGTCAGTGAACTAAGAAGACATCAAGACCTTGCAATCCAAAATGACTCAATTTGTTAAGGTAAATATGTTACTGTGTTATTTTCTAGCGTAGAATTTGCGAAATTGTTTGGCTATCAGATATCTAAAAAGTAAATTCTGTAACTTGTAGTACAATTACAGTATTATTTAGTCAATCACAGGCGGCGTGATTCTTCGCCGCCCGATCCTGTTGATGAACAAACGTTTTGCTTTGAAATCAGTACTATATATATCCATTAGTACTATTATATACCCATTAGCCTGCCGTACTAAATCAAGTGAATGAATTTTAATTCAAAATAGCAACATTCATTAAAAACTTATAGTGCAAGTGTCGAGGTGTAAGATCGGGATAAGTTATGATAGAGACAAGGCTTACCATTTTACTTATGCTTTTAACTCAAAATTCTATTTTACTTGTATGAGATGCCAAATGCTTCTGCTTGTGCTTTCGATTTTTCGTTGTTTTATATACCGATGCTGTTCATACGCCTAGACTCTTCTAAGGACAGAGGCGAGTGCCTGCAGCAAAACGATGTAGCTGTACAATCACCTTTCTGAAACATGTGGCGTGACACACACACAGTGACAGACAAGGATGCCGACTCATCAAACAAGTGTTCGAGACATAAGGTTATATCTGCTGAAGTGCAGTGAGCGAAACAGTTCCGGTATTAACACCCGGTACAGAAGTATAACCCGGGCATAATAGAATCGTTCCGACAAGTACGACAGGCACGAACACGTTTGGTAAGTGACTCGGTTGCACAGTGCACACCACCGGGTTCAACGTTCACACATTTATTTTATTTTATTTTATTTTATTTTATTTTACTCTTTATCACGAACAAACCTGCTTGAACGTTTGGGCCGCTCGCGTGCGTGCGTGCATTGCGTTAGCGTACATGTTGGTGACAAACTGTGTCTACTGCGGAAAATGATTATCTCAAATGGGAGATTGGCAACCAGGATCAAGAAATGAAGTGAACATAAAGTGAACTTTCCGTTTTATTTCTGCCTTCTATAAAAAGCGTGCTGTATTCGTCTAAGGATTTACAGCTGTAAATCCGCTGTAAAAACGCTAGCGTGACGTGGAAAAGAAGAAGCCAATTGTTCAAACTATGTCATGGGAAATTATGGCTTTCCTTTTTGATTAGACATATTCATTTTAATGGGACTTGACGCCACCCCTGATGGAGAAATTAATAAATACTATTCTTCACTTACCTCATTTAGAAGTGCGATGCAGCGCAAATCTTCTTAGGGTGCATTTCCGATACCCGGTCCGAACTAAGTGGAATTTCCCACTACTTTTTAAAATTTCTAATAATTAAATGCATGGGAATTTGGACTAGATATTATAACTCGCTGTGTGGCTCTTAATTATTATTTGCAAAAGAGAAAAAAGGGTTGCGCTAAGTTCTTTAACACAACGACAAATGCTATCTCATCATAATTCATTGGGGCTCTCAAGCACTTCTGGTTGAGAATATTGCTTTGTCCATCAAGATTGGGGATGGAACATTTAGATTTTCTTTTATCTGAGGGATTGGAACTCTCTGGCAAACTGCATGAATGCGGAATTTCAACTTTGATTCTCAGATTTTGGCTTAGATTCGCACTTTTTATTACGATAGATTTTAGGCTTAAAATTCACACTAATTGTGGCTTAGAATACTGCATACCACCGGATGGTATGCACTATGCAGTAGCCTATGTGTATGTGGAAGCTCCTCGTTGCATGCCTCGTGAGGGAATCACAGAACATCACCATACAAGGTCAGTGCATATCGTGTAGTCTACTTGGAAAATGGAACGTGGAAATCATCATGGAAATGGGAGGAGCCAAAGTACGGCGTGAAAGTCATCTTGGAAATGGAAGGAGCTAGAAACCGTGAACTGCCGGAGGCTATCTCGCGGAATTGTTTTCCGAAAATCGTGGAAAATGAAAAAGGGAAACGCCGAACGGCAAACACCTCCAAGAGACTTCCATCAGTCGGCTTGTGACGGAAAGGCCGCCTTATTACGCGAAGTTGCGTATCTTTTGTGGAGGAACTTTGAACTCGATTTACAACAAGATATCGTTACGTTTATATTTGCTCCAAAGCCCGGTTTGGATGACACGAGTTAGTATCCAGCACATCACTGGCGAGGGACTCAAAAATAATTTGATTGCTATTTTTTCTACAGGCACACTCTTCACATCCAACGTCACCTTTGATGGCGACGTCATCAGTTCAGCGGGTGACATCGTCACGCTGAATACGGTGGCTGGAGTTATGTTGGATGATTTTATTGCGGCTGCAGCTACGAACGAGAACGCAACCATTAATGGACACGTATATTTCTAGCGACATTTAGAAGATATTATTTTCTCACATCTGTCAAACTTCTAGCAATATTCCATTGTTGTTACAAGCATAGGTTGGTCCGACCAGTACCGGTACTGCTGCTTCCGAGGATTTGAAAGTAAATAACGATTACCTTTCCAAGGAGAACGTTCTGTTTATAAGTGTGGGCGACCGCTCCCCCATGACAAGAGGCACCATTGCTTTCGAATGTACTTGGACAAATGCTCCGGCGTAACATGGTTAAGGAACATTACAGATGGCTTTTCAACCATTCTACACTCTACGCTATTTCAACGTAAATTTTGTGGGCATATTATAGTAATTCCGGAAAACTTTGAAATGAGATTGCTGCTAACAGGCTCCTCGTCCAAGGATGGAATGCTATCGAGTCGGAAACATCTCGCCCATGAGGATGAATGGAACATTGGAGTAGGGAGACCGGGGTCATTTGGTATACGGGGTAAGATGCTCGTTTGGCTCTAATTTTTGAAATGTCACTTTTTTCAGAAAAGCCAAAATGTGTATTTTTATTCATAGATGTACCCAACCAAAAAAGTTTTCGTCTGCACTTTATTCGTAAAGTTTTAATCGTCAAAAACGTGTTTTAGTTTTTCAGACCAACTTTTTTTCTTTGACGATTTTTCTTTTTTTTTCTAAGGTATGAATAACATATTTGTGTAGTGATGTTTCGTAGATAGCTTATTCCTCAAGCTATGTTTTCGTTTAGTTTTTTTTCTGTACTTAAATTTCATTACATTCTATTTTAATAATTCGATAAAAATTACTCATGGGGAAGGTTGGCCATTTTTCCATGGGGCAAGTTGGCCAACGTGGGTTCGTCTGTAAAAGTGAGACACATTTCACTTACGACAAATTTTCTCGTATTTTTGTGAAAAAATGAAAAACTACGTTAGAAAAACGGTCACGCCTATTGCCTTGTGGAATCCACGGGGCTCTAATGTCAAAACTTTGCTATAGAGCAAACCAATGACGCGTACCCCAGCCATGGCAACGTCGCGGCGGCCATCATTCACCTACTTTCACTTTTGGGACGATGTGGAGCTCAATGGACTTGGAAGAGATCAATGCACTTCAACTCCGACTACTAAGATTTCATTAAAAAAAATTAGGAAATTGTATTACTATTCTTTTCTTTATTTAATCTATATAGGCCAGTGTATTAAAAAAAAAGATGAATTTGATGGAAGGAAGCCGTGGAACAAAAGAGGACGAATCAGAAGCTAGAAAAAGTTGTAGCTGAGCATGATAAAACTAAAAGATCTGACAGTATTCTGAAGATGCACTAAAAAGAATTGGAAAAAAGGTAAGTTTCTGTTTTAATTTCATCTCATCAATGGACAGCCTTGACAAGTAGTGGTGTTCTTTTTCTTCAGACCCTTTATCACAGCCGCTGTGCCTCAGCTGATTTCGGATGTTTGGAGTATAGACCACTTTCGACTTGCTTGGTATGCGCTTAGCCAAAGGTCGTGCGGCTAGTCGACTAGTGCGCACCGTGGCGGGGGATAGCCGAAACATGCTGCAGACTTGGCTTTATTGAGACCATACCCTTAGCAGTTGTTTGTCTTTACTGCAGTCTGCTAGTGTATCAAAAGAAAGAAATGTCCGTTTTCAAGTTTAAGTTGAGTCTAACACGAGCATATAAAAATCTTCATTCGGAACAGTATCGCTGACAACTTAAACTTGAAAACTTTAAACTTGACCTTGTTTTTCCGTATAAAATGTCCCTCCAAAAACCTGCCAAATTCAGTCTACTTTTTGTGCTTGACCCGACGAGTCGCTTAAGTTTGTAAGTGTAAGTGTCTGTGTTTTTGTAAAAAATAAACTGTGTTGTGCCTAAGCCGCCGCGCCCTTTTCTTCTGCCGCTAGTCGCCGCCACTATGCGCCCACTGTAAGTTATCCGAAACCTATCTCTACGTATCTATTCTGGAAGTCGGCTCTCACTCGGAGAGTCAAGCTTCACATTGGTGACAGTGAAATAGGAACCCCAAACCCCCGCAAGAGACTAAAATTTTCCGTAACTCCCTGACACCTTAAAGAGCGCCATCTTTTTCGCCAAATATTCGTCGACCCTTTTAAATTTTCTTTTCTCTCCCAATTGCCCAATACCTTTCGATTTTTACGCGTCAGGCAGCGCCATCTTTAAAATTTTATTTCCGAATTACCAATTTTTTACCGATTAGCGCCACCGCTAAAGAAATTTATTACCCAAAAGTAGATGGATAATTTTGCTAAAGTATTTCGAAGCACCGGAAAAATTGTCACAAGATTTACAAACAAAAATAAAGTAGCCAGAGAAAATCAGGGACACTCAAGCGAAATAGTTTACTCTCAGATACCACCACAAATCGCCCCAGATAACGAGTCCCCCAGCAACATCAACTTACGAACAGACAACGAAGTAGGAAAACACAACCTCGTCGCTCAGTGGGATAAAATTAGGAGAGAAGAAACAACACACTTAGAAAGTGACCAATACGAAATACCACCTTTGGAGATTCTAAGGTAAGCTTAAGCACTTATCGCAGAAGATCGTTGCCAGCAGGGAAAAGAGAACGAAGCTACAAAACTTTTCTTTGACGAAAGCCTTTCAATACTAAAACAGACATTACGGGCACCCCTAGCTTTAATAAACGATACGCCGACCTACAAATTGAGGACGTACCGCCAGAAGAAGAAATTCTAGAAGAACTACAATTTTTGAGGGACTTAAATTGTCAACCTGAATTGTCCTACGAACAAATTAGAAAATCATACCGAACAATAATTCAACAATACGGCGAACAATTCTATACTCCAAGATCACTCTTCAGATTTTTGAACCTCAAAACATACCTCATCCCAATTCCGGAAGCTCTTTATCCAAACCCTTCGTCAGTAACCACAGGCCAGGCAGAACAACAGACAACACTGGCTTCGCGACAAGTTCCAGACCTAGAATTAACGAGTTTCAAAGCAGACATACCGTATTCTGCATTCGCACCGCACCCGATCCGAGCAACCAGTGGAGGACACCCCTTTCTAACAAGCCAGGAACCAGAAACCGGGGCAAGAAGCAAAACAATAAGCAGACCAGCAGAAAGAGTGTCAAGACCTACAACAGTGATAAATAAGGAAACGCCGAGGAAAGCAGAAAGCCTCCCACCTCCTGTTCCAAAAAGAGTATCCTTCACACCTCAATTGACAACGATGGCTGGAACCGGCTCCACAAACACCATGGACTATTACCCGCGCCCCTAAGTCAGTAACGACTCAGGCAACCCCGAAGACGACTTAGTTGCAGTATTCCGAGCCTTAACGAGAAACAACTGGTCAACCGACGGAGCCGCGAGCTTTGTAGCAACGCTAGCAAGAAATAACACAAACCCTCCCCAACATACGTCTACACCGAACCCCACATTGTGGCAAAATCCCATGAGCAGCGCCATTGCCCCACCAGACAGCATTACCCACCCATGTCATCTTCAATAGCTCCCCCATCAAGCTACATGACTACAAGCACACATCAGCCACAATCTTACTGCAGTCATCGCCAATCAATGATCAGTGAAGTTGACATGCAAGCAACACGACTACTAACACAAATTAGTGTTTTCTCCACACGGAATAACAACGCCGACTTCAACTCTTGGCTAAGACATTTCAGAAACACCCTAGACATTGGCGATTTCGAAGAATCCAAAAAGATCAAATACCTCCGATCCAAACTAGTGGGCCCAGCCGGAGACTTCAGGAACAATACTAGATTGACCAACCAGTCGAAGCAACCTGTTATGAAACCGTCAAACGGGCCCTCAAAGAAAGATTCATGCGAAAAAACACAAATATCAAACCTCGTTCAATAGTTGCAAAAGGGAACCTGGAGAATCAATCAGGAACTTCGCACACCGAATCCAGAAACTTGCAAGAGGAGGCTACCCAAACGTAAGCCACGAAGTCATCGAACAATTGAGCAGAGATGAATTCATGAACGGACTAACTCCCCAGCTCCACGACCGACTGTTCTGCAAGGATTTCTCTTCATTTGACCAGATGATCGAGACAGCAGAACGACACGACTTGGCCCTACAACTTATAAAGTCAAGAGAGAATTCAAACACAGGAAACGCACCAACAAAAAAAGAAGACGCAGCTAAAGACATCTCTGACCTCGTGAGAGAAGCAGTCAGATCAGAATTGGCCCAAAATGCCGAGAGAAAACCATAGAGGAGGGAACAAAGAAATGGACAAAACGGCACACCCGAAAAATTCTGCAGTTTCCACAACATGGATGGTCACGACACCAGTTACTGTGCAGCGAGGCAATATCAGATGAGGTTAGTGTGCGAATTATGCGGACGTAGAGGACACAGCCGTAATACCTGCCGCGCCCCTGGAAATCAACCGCTGGTAGGGCAGCAACCCCCAAACAACCCTCCTCCGAGGGAGTATTACAATCAGCCCCCGAGACAACAGCAGCAGCACCGCATTACCCACCTCCTCCAGCCAACAAACTTCCTACAAGTAACACCGCAACCGGACAGTTAAACGAGTAGCCACCGATAGACATGTCGGGCCAAACGGTGGAAAAGTCCTTAAGCCCCGTGAATACGTAAAAAGTGTGCAAAATAAATTCGGCCTTCCCAGAATAACACTAAAAGCAGGAGATGTAACATTTGAAGCCCTTTGGTGCAGGAAAAAGCTTATTAATAACAACTTATACTCGGCACTCTGTGACAACGTAGTGAATTTTTCTGCAGAAGTAGCGGTAGAGCTATTTGATATAAATAACAGGCGCTTAAAAACTCAGGGAACAGTAACCCTCTAATTTCATTTAGTGGACGAAGAAAGTCTAGATCTTCTAGTTCAATCGTTCATCGTAGTGGACGGTATCACCGAAAATTGCGTACTAGATTTAGACGCACTCTACGGTCACAAATTCATTTTCGACGGCAGTGAGCGGACGATTTATCGGATGAGGAAACCGGATCAACCTACTCACGAGCCCATGATCACTCAGCGCAAAATCACAATTCCTCCATACACAGCCCAAGTGGTGGAGAGCGAACGAGGGGGCGGAAAGCTACCTTCGAAGATCGCCTGTTCATTTATACCAGCTCCAGAACTCCCGAAGGGAGTCCGCATTGAACCCTTTGTTTCGAAGAAACAGGGGAATGGATTATTTCACATCGTCGTCATCAACGAAACCGACAAACAAATCACGATACCAGCGTTTCGAGCATTAGGTACCGTAATCTTCACCGAAGAAAAAACGCAACACACAGTTGCTTCCTGCTTCTACCAAAACACGTCGACTGACCCCAACGTCTTCGACGAAGCCCTGGCAGAAATTCCGAGCAAAGAAAAACAAGCCCTACGAGAGCTCCTCGAAAATCACGCCCATCTATTTGCTTTCAAAACAGAAGACCTCGGAAAAACAGGACTAGTCAAGCACACTATCGACACGCAAGGCAAATGACCCATCCGCTCACGGCCCTATCGGAACTCCCCACGACAAAAAGAAGTGCGGAAGGAATCATTCAGGAGCTACTCAGACACAAAATTATACGACCATCCGTTGTAAAGAATCGATATCTTAACTTACAAAGAACCTTGAGAGTTCAACTTCTCAGGGTAACACTTGTTATTGTCACAAAACAATACAGGAAGTTAACTCGAGAAAGACCCCTACTCGTGACCCTTAATCAGATTGCCCATCTAGCTAGTCTAGAATATTCCCCCTACTTGTCACTAGGGCAAGGTTACCGCTTTCTTTAGTTGACCGCTAGAAAACGCTTCACTTGACCTCCAAGAGAGTGACGCTTGGCAAGAAAATGCCACTCTGAAAGGTAATAAATACGACTAACGAAGAAGAAACAGAGAGACTCTTTGACAGACTGTTCCCCACTTAACGTGTACTAGTGTGTTATTCCTTTTATCAAACCAACCATTTTTCTGTTCTGTTCTTTCGTCATCGTACATCCTTCCTCTCCGTGTGTTGTAGCAGAGAAATGCGGTAAATACAAAACTCAAATTAAAATCTAACTTCTTCGTTAATAGTCTACGCAGTCACATGCGGAAAACTATTACACCGTTTCTCCATGCGCATCACCTATTGTTTTGGTAAAGAAAAAATCGAGGGAAGAGAGACTGTGCATCGACTACAGGAAACTAAATGCCATCACGAAGAAAGACTCGTTCCCGCTGCCAAGAATCGACGATGTATTAGACCTCCTGCAAGGACAAAAACTATTCTCCACTTTGGATCTCGCTTCAGGGTACTGGCAAATAGAGATGGATGAACAATCCAAAGAAAAATGTGTTTATTGTGGATAATATTTTGTACGAGTGGAACAGAATAGCATTCGGACTAACAAACGCCCCAGGAATATTTCAACGTTTAATGAATTTCGTGTTAGCAAGCGTACTCGGTAAAAGTTGCCTCGTATATCTAGACGATATCCTAGTATTCTCCAAAACCATCGAGGAACACGTTCAGCACCTACAAGAGATTTTGGACTACTAGAGAAAGCTAACTTAAAACTTAAAAAGTTATCAAAATGCAAATTCTTGCAAAACAAAGTACATTATCTTGGCTAAATTATATCGGTAGAAGGAGTCGCCCCCGACCCAGCAAAAATTGAAGCGATAGCCAATTATAAACGCCCGCACACCGTGAGAGAACTCCAGTCATTCCTAACACTCGCCTCGTACTACCGCCGATTCATCGAAAAATTTTCAACTATCGCACACCCATTACTAGTGCAGTCTAAAGGGCAACCGAAAGACGAAATCAAATGGGGACCTGAAGAAGAAACAGCCTTTGAAGCCCTCAGGAAGAGTCTAACGGAAACAGTGCTCTCCTACCCGGATTTCAGCAAAGAATTCATCATCTTCACGGACGCAAGCGATCACGGACTCGGAGCTGTACTGTCTCAAGAGATCGACGGAAAGGATAAGCCAATTGCGTACGCCAGTAGACATCTCAACGACAGTGAAAGAAAATATTCGATGGTAAAAAAAGAAGCAGCAGCCCTGATATTCGGCATAAAACGTTTCAAACACTACCTACAAGACGAGCCCTTCGTGATAGTGAGCGATCATCGGCCCCTGCAATAGCTCCAGACCTTCAAGAATGAAACAGGAAGATTAGGTAGATGGGCCATAATGCTCAGCAACCTAAAATACAAAGTACGATATCGCCCAGGACGAGTGAATGAAAACGCGGACTTACTATTACGGATACCAGTAGCAGCCGTTCAAGTGCAGCCCAAAGACGCGGACAGCATCGTACGAGAGCAGAGGAATGACCACTTATGCCAAGACATCCGGTCATATCTAGAAAATGGACTCTTATGGGAGGAAGATCGATGACAAATGCCCACCTGGGCAAAAGAAATCGAGTTATTCACCACCGAAGATGGCATATTATGCAGATCACACATCCCCCACTCCGAGAAGAGGCGACAATTTATGCAAAAACAAGTAGTGGTACCAGCATCTCTGCGACAGGCGCTAGTGGAGGAATATCACGACTCACCACTTTCTGGTCACCTCGCCTACCGAAGAACGTGCCAGAAGCTGCGTGACAAATATTACTGGCCAAGTATGCTCGAGGACGTGAAAGAATACTGCCAGAAATGTGAAACATGCGCCCAGCAACGACGATCCGACAACAGAGCACTTCTCCACTCGCTTCAGCCTGCCCAAGCACCATTCGAAACATTAGGGCTAGATTTCTTGGGCCCTATCAACCCTACATCATTCGAGGGAAACAACCACATACTCGTGATAACGGATTACTTCACCAAATGGGTGGAAGTTGTGGCGCTTTCTGACCAAACTGCAGCAACAACGTGCAAGTCACTAGTGAACCGGATCATAAACTACCATGGTCCCCCTCGTGTAATAATCTCGGATCGCGGCACGAACTTTACATCAGAATTATTCAACAAACTCTGCAAGGCCCTCCGCATCAAGCACTGCACCACTACCGCTTACCATCCACAAACCAATGGACTAACCGAACGCTTCAATAAAACCGTAGTGGAAATGCTGAGGAAATACATCTCCGATGGATACGAAGACTGGGAAGACATGTTAGGACACGTCGCCTTCGCTTATCGTCATTCGATCAACTCTTAACACATGAGACTCAATATTTTCTAAATCATGGGCGAGACGCAGTCATCCTATCGATCGATGGTTATAACCAACTCCCTCCGACCCTATACACCTCAGGATTACAAGAGCCAAACGATGAAGCGCCTCTTTAAGGCTTTCGACCTCGTGAAAGAAAATTTAGAAAAAGCAAGAGCACAGCAAAAGGAACAATACAACAAACGAGTAAAATTGTTTGAATACCAAATAGGGGATAAAGTACGTAATCCTCGATGTACGAACCGTCAAGCCTGGAACCAGTCGTAAATTAAATCCCCGATACCAAGGCCCATACCGAGTGACGAAAATTAATCCAAATCACACAGTGGAAATACGGGCAACACCAGGAACAGCCCCACAGCTAGTGCACACCAACAGGATCAAACCAATGTTAGAAGCTATTATCTGGAAGGACGATCCCTGTCCTGAATTCGAAGATCTCCGTTTAAATCCCGCAAAACAAGTTATCGAAGAAGAAGAGGAAGAGGATCTTACACTAGAGGACGACATAGTCGAAACCCTTGACTATCGGGAGGCGTTCTCCCTAGACCTCCCAGCAGAAGAAAACGAAGTAAACATCTCGAATCCATTTTTCGGGCTCACGCCGCCGCCCCATGGCGATAATGAAGCGGTACAGCCAGCGTGACCGGAAAGACGTGAAGGACTACGGCCATGGTCGGCAATTCGACTTCCAAGAAGATAGTCATACATTCCTCCTGCAGCCCAGCAAAGCTACATTTCTGATACGTCTCGGCCGATTAATAGGAAACCAGATGGAAAAGCAGGAACACCACACCGACAAACCTTCCTTCTACTTCAACGACAACGAAAGAACATCCAAGTAACATAAACGTTGAACAACAAATGTTTCCCTGTGTAACAAATATTAGTAAAGGAACAGGCCGTTCTACTGTCCAATATCAAGGCAGGTGGCGCTAACTGCTTTAGTGCACTAGACACCCTAAATGCACTAACAAATCAATGTTCGACTCGTACTAACAGAAATTTTTCAACGATAGGCCCTAATATACCTCCCGCATTGCCCCCTTCCATGTTAGTATCCCAATCTTTCGCCGACAAAAATTCCAATCTAATCCCCCCTAACCATGCAACATCATTGCGGGACGCAATCTTCCAGGGCCGTAAGGTATGTAAGGAACGGGCAGCCGCAAACCTTTTTTCCTTCACCGACAATTTCGCACCTCTGATGCGCGACCTTGGTTCCCACGGAGAACGTTGTAAGAACTCCCACTAGAGTTAAGTTAATGCATTTAAGTTCCCATGCATAAACGCGTTTATACTTCAATTAGAGTTAAGTTAACTGCATTTAGTTAAGTGTTTGTATTATTTTATGTTCTTTCCCCCCCACCATTGACTTCCTTTCCCCCGCTATCTCTTTTATGGCTATCTTCCGCTTGACCAAGGTGTCAATGACACAGGTCTTATCACTTTAACCTTGTTCGCACCAAGTAGCTTGGCCCGCGAACTGGTGTCACCTTAATTTATCTTTATCACCCACGCTAACTTTAGCGTCCCCAAGCCGAGGTGTGGTATAAAACCCACATCTCTTTCGCCCCCGAGTTAGTTCCCTGTTAGCTGAAGTAGTGAATGCTTGTACGTGTACGTGTGTGAAATAAACTGAGTGAGAAAAGAAACTGGTAGCAGTCACGTCAGCCGTATCCTTTTTACCGCAGTCATTTTTCAGCACCCGAGCCACCGCCACCTCCCTCATCGCGCCGTGATGTCAAAACCGAAAGTATAAGAATTTAAACTTATCCTTCCTCTCTTTCTTGTTTTTTTCTCTTTATACCCGGGCGGCCGACGTAACTGGCCGACGGGTCCTAACACTATCTGTGCATTACCACCCACTATGATCCGAATAACGCACTAACCTTGTAATTGATTTATCGTGTCTTTTCCTTTTTTCTGTGTGTGAGTGTATGAATTAATCAGTCACGTCAGACGTTGCTGAGAGTTCATCACATGTGGTGGCAGCGGAGTCGAACCGCTAACTCCTACCTTTAACGACACGCTACCAACAATTTTTTCCTCTCCTTTAAACTCACATCTTCCGACTTAGCGGCACGGGATTTTTATGAGCCGTGTGTGAATCTTTCAGAGGAACATACGGCGCTTAATGTCACGGGCGGCTTGGGTTAAGATGCGGGTTGAGCCTAAACAGAAAATTTTCTTTCTTTGATAAACAGCAACCTCTTTTACCATACGTGCTTGCTGTTAGCAATGCTCCTAAACACCTTCGCTAAGGTGACGCTTCAAGAATTTTTATTTTTTGAATCTCTTTGGAAATTTTTTATCATATCTCAAAAATCATAGTTTTTTGTGGCGGATTTCGTTTTCTCTAACTAAATCCCTCCGCTGGGTGGTGCTTCAAGAAATTTTATTTTTTGAATCTCTTTTGAAATTTTTTACCATATTTCAAAGAATCATAGTTTTTTGTGACGGATCTCTTTTCTCTAACTAAACACCTCCGCTAGGGTGGCGCTTCAAGAAATTTTATTATGTGAATCTCCTTAGAAATTTTTTACCATATTTCCAAAAAATCATAGTTTTTGTGACGGATCTCTTTTCTCTAACTAAACACCTCCGCTAGGGTGGCGCTTCAAGAAATTTTATTTTTTGAATCTCTTTGGAAATTTTTTACCATATTTCAAAAAGTTATAGTTTTTTGTGGCGGATCTCGTTTTCTCTAACTAAATACCTCCGCTAAGGTTGCGCTTCAAGAATTTTTACTTTTTTGAATCTCTTTGGAATTTTTGTTACCATATTTCAAAAATCATAGTTTTCGTAGCGGATCTCGTTTTCTCTAACTAAATACCTCCGCTGGGTGGCGCTTCAAAAAATTTTATTTTTTGAATCCCTTTGAAAATTTTTCACCACATTAAAAAAAATCGTCGTTTTTGATGGCGGATCTCTTTTTCTCTAACTTAATACATCCGCTAGGGTGGTGCTTCAAGAAATTTTATTCCATTTTTTGCTGAGCTCGACACCAATTTTCACCTACCCGGGACTAGCCACCAGCTAAAGTAGACATTTTCCTCTTCCGTTAATTTTCCATACGTGTCACATCAAAAGGGGAAGGGAAGCCTCCTGAAACAAGTTTCAGTCGTGCTCAATGGGTATGAATAAGCTAGAACCAGTTACAGAGGAGGATACGACAGAAAGGAAGGTTCCCTTCTTTAAGCGATTGGGTAGATCGTTTCGTTACACCTTTAGATCGTTCCGTACGGGAACCGGCCCACGACGAACGTACAAAGAGACGACTCCACCGGATACTTGGTTGGTAGGCGCAGTCGGCGGAAGGGAATCCAAGGATCATCAGGATTGGGAAAGGTTGGGCGCTAAACCAAAAACACCCAAAGTAGTCGCAACCGCCCCATCACTATACTCCGGTCCGAAAAAAGATATATTACAGGAACAAACGGGTACCACTAGGGATTTTAACAGACATTTAGACCAGGCGGGGCTTCTGCTGAATTATAATAGAGACTCCGAGGAAGAAAGGCTAGCGCTAATCCGAAAAGCGGCTACATTATTGTTCAATCCTGACCCGTCGTTTCCGACGCAAAACGGAACCAGGGTTTCGTTTTATAGCCAATATTGGCATACATCTATCGTAGATATTCCCGGTGACGAATTCGTAGCAGAATTACAACACCAGTTAGAGGCCAATCATAGAAATCCTCTAATGGACGAAGAGGCACATACCGCGCTAGAATCCCTACTAATACTACACCCCCATCTCAATACACCAGCAAAAGTATTCGAATATCTAAACCTACGCACCGAACAGAAAGCACAAGGGATAACCCCCCCCCCCCCCCCAGTCAACTAGCTCTCCACTCCTAGCATCCGGCGGTCACTTACCAATAATGTCTTATCCAACGAATTTCCAACCCACGCCCGTCTCCGCCCCAATTTACCCAATCCCAGGAAGAGTACCGTCCAACCAGAAGGTCTCATTCACACCGGTTCCCCCTACTCACAATGGTAACGCCACCACCGAATCAACTGTTAGGTCACTCGGTGGGTGCCCCAAGCCCCAACAATTCGTCAAATCCGTGTCCACCCAAACCACCACCCCCAGAATTAGATTAAGAATAGGGAATTGCTCGTTCAAAGCGTTAGTAGACAGTGGAGCAGGCAAAAGCCTCATCAGTAGCAGACTGTTCGAAAAACTACAGCAGGAAAAGGAAGAGTTTAAACTCACCAGAGAAGTAGCGGTTAACCTTTTCGACATAAGTAACAGGCGCCTGGTCTGCCAGGGTACAGTAACAGTAGATGTGTTCTCGTCGAGGACGAGAGGCCCCGTGAACCCTTCCGACGGGAGTTCATCGTCGTACCAGAAATTTTGGAAGAATGCGTACTAGGTTTAGACGCTCTTTACGAACATTAATTTATGATCGACGGTCGTGAGAGGCGAGTCTATCAAGTGAGGGAGCCTGATCAACTCCGAAACGACGACAGACCAACCATGATGGTGGCTCTTAGAACAAAAATACCTCCGTCATCCGCATGCGTGGTGGAGAGCGAGAATAGTGACGTCAAACTATCTCTCGACACTGCCTGTTTCCTAGTAAAAAACCCACGGTTACCCGCCGGTCTTCGACTGGACCCCTTCGTCTCCACAAAACTTGACAACGGGTTTTTCAGAATTGTGATAGTCAACGAAACAAACCACACTATCGCTCTTCCTCGCTACACCATCTTAGGGCATATGTAGTTTTCGAGCCACCTACACTCATAGCATCTTGTTCCACCAAGCCTACCACCATCGATCCCGCCATTCTCGAAGCCTCCCTCCCAAATGTCGCGGAAAACATCAAGAGCGAATTGCGCAGTTTGCTCTTAGAAAACCAAAGCATATTTGCGTTTCAAACACGCGATCTAGGGAACAAGGCCTGGTCAAACACGTCATCGACACGCAGGGGCAAGGGCCAATCCGCCAAAGGCCATACAGGGCGTCTCCCCGTCAACGGGAGATTGCAAAGAAAATCATCGACGAACTACTCGCAAACGACATTATACGACCCTCCCTCTCCCCGTGGGCGGCCCCAATAGTGTTAGTAAAGAAGAAAACAGGTGACGACCGCCTGTGCATAGACTACCGAAAATTAAATGCGATCACAAAGAAAGACTCTTTCCCCCTTCCCAGCATTGATGACGTGCTGGACCTGTTATTACAGGGTCAAAAATGTTTCTCCACCCTAGACTTGGCATCAGGATACTGGCAAATAGAAATGGATGAACAATCGAAAGAGAAGACGGCGTTTATCGTTGAGAACAATTTGTACGAATGGAATCGACTCGCTTTTGGCCTAACGAACGCCCCAGGAACCTTCCAACGGTTGATGAATTTTGTCCTCAGGGAAGAAATAGGGAAGACCTGCCTGGTCTAATTAGACGATATTATCATCTTCTCTAAGTCTCCACTGGAACACATGTCAAACTTACGGAAAATCTTTCGCTTACTTGAAAAAGCAAACCTCAAAGTGAAGCTTTCAAAATGTAGATTTTTAGAGACATCCGTCCAATACCTCGGCCACGTTATCTCAGCCGAAGGCGTAGCGCCAGATCCCGCGAAAGTCGAATTCCTGGCTAACTACCGAAAACCTCTTACCTTTAAAGAGATGCAGTCCTTTTTGGGGTTAGCATCGTATTATCGATGGTTTATCAAAGGCTTCTCCACGGTCGCCCACCCCCTCCTACACCAAGCGAAAGGAAAACCCCAGGACAGGAAAGAGTGGGGGCCCGCAGAAGAAAAATCCTTCGAATTCCTCAGGAAATGCCTAATAACCGGCCCTGTGCTAGCCTACCCAGACTTACACTAAAGAATTCCTGATTCACATGGATGTCAACGATTATGGACTACGCGCAGTCTTGTCTCTTCGTATCCCTTTTTTGAGTGCTTGAACTGATCAGTCGCGTCAGACGGGGCTGACCATTCATCACAATATATAAGGCCGTGCGCAACCAAAAGAGGCAGTTCAGTTGAGTTCCCGATTGAAGCCCTGACCTCTCTTGGAGCCTTCGACTGCCTCGCCGCACCCGCAGGATACAACTACAATCCGGTATGTTCTTTTAGTTTAAATTACCATCTACCGCACTTGTCTCATTTTCCTGGCACCGACTAATACACGACGTTTTGGCTAAAAGCCTCGTTTACAATAATTGCGCAATTGCGTAGAGAAGATGACGCTTCAATGCGTTACTCTACATATATTTAGTTCATCTCGATGACATTATAGTCTTCTGAAAATCAAAAGAAGAACATTTAGTAAATTTTAGGACGCTTCTTCAACCTTTTAGAAGAAGCCGATTTAAAACTCGGTCTCTCAAAATGCAAATTCATGTGTGAATCAATGCAATATCTAGGGCATGTGATTTCAGCCAGCGGAATCGCCCCGGACCCAGAGAAAATTGCACTGTTAAAAAATTATAAACGGCCGGCAACAACCACTATAGAAATTCAATCGTTTTTAGGACTCGCATCCTACTATCAGCATTTTATCAAAAATTTCGTGGATATTGCGCATCCTTTAATAGAATTGACCGAAAAGAAAAAGGACAGGGATAATCACAACAAGAAAGTTAAGAAGATTGTAAGAGAACAAGAAGCTGGGGACGCCAACTTCACATGAGGAAAGGCCAAGCGTCACGTCAATTTTTCATTACGCCACCTGTTGTCGCCTTCCCTGATTTCGATAAAGAGTTCCTTATTTTCACCAACGCTAGTAACTATGGAATCGTCGCTGTACTCGGTCAAATTCAGGGTGGAAAGGAAGTCGTGATTGCCTATTCGAGTGGACACTTGAATGTGGCAGAACGGAATTACTCAGCTATAGAGCGCGAAGCTTTAGCCATCGTTTATGGAATAAAAAGATACCGTCACTATTTACAGGATGACAAATTTGAAATCATTAGCGATCATAGACCACTCCAGTGGTTGGAAACCCACAAGGATGAGAAAAGCAGACTACGTAGATGGGTGATTGAATTGTCGGCATATGTGTCCCTTACTGCCCCCAGTCTAGTAACAACTATTGTAGTGCTATGTGTGAGCTTTACAGTAAATAAATCATTTCCTTACCGTTAATTGGGTCTCATCCGCATCCCCCCGTTACAGTATAAAACTCACAATAAAATACAATTGTAAGGACTCTGGAATTTAAAATGAATAAACCAGTTCGCATGACTAGCGAACTGGTGGCACATTCCTGCATTTTTATGACCCACGCTACCCTCAGCGTCTACACCTTCGGTTCGGTATAAAACCCACGACTTGCGAAATGTTCGAATTAGTCCTCCTTTAGCGAACGTGCAGAGTAGTAGACGTAGCGTGAAGTACTGTAAGTGTGGGGAATAGAGAAAGAATAAACTGCCTTGTGCCAACTTGTCGTTTCCGTTCTCTTCGTGTACAACGCCACCACGCCAGCCCAGACGACCGATCAAACTGCATCGCTGTGATCACTAGACGACTCTGCCCGCCGCGTGGACCATGCCTAACAAATCATAAGTAACCCCCTGCTTTATCCTTTATGCTTCCTCTCTTTCCTTTTGATCGTTCATTTCATATCCGGGCAGCCGACGTGACTGGTTGACGGATCTTAACATTGTAACTCGCCCACCACCCACATTATCTGATCAGAATATTAGTTTTAAGTGTACTAACACTGTTTCACAATTCTCCACTCTCCTTTTCTTGTGTGCAATTTGAAATCAGTCACGTCTGACGTGACTGCTTATGATGCTGTTCAGAAATAGAAGTATGGATATTGCTATTGAACCTGTTCGAAGCCATATCCATGAAGATATATGGATATAGGCTGTACACATATAAAACTCATGGTATGATAGTGTATACACATTGAATTAAAGTATATTAGATACTGTACAGATGTAGAAGTATAGTGTAAGGACTCTTGAATTAGAAATAAATGTCCTAAACTTAAATTGTCTTTTTTTGGAATTTTCGTGTGTCGTGTCCCTTCCCTTGACCCCGTTTCCTCCCCCGCTACTGATCCTATCGTTTTATTACCCTCTGCCGTTTGACCGAGGAGTCAATGTCCCCCCCCCTCCCCCCCTTGACCGCTGGGCCTTGCTGCACACCAGTTCACATTCCTTCGTGAACTGGTGGCGTATGCTTTCTAATTTATTACCCACGCTAACCTTAGCGTCCCCAAGCGTACGTGGGGTATAAAACCCAAATCTTTGCCGCCCCTCGGGTCAGTCTCTTGTTAGCAAAGGTGTAGCTTAGTTCGTAGTGAACAATTTTGTAAGTGTTAGAAAAAATAAACTGCTTCCCACCGAGCTGTCGTTCCGTGTTCTGTTTCTTCCGACTCGACCACCGCCCCGTCTACCCGATAACGCGCCCCGCCACGTTGCCGTGACCGTCGCCGACTCGACCCGCCACCGTCTACCAGATAAACCCGCCCCGCCACGTTACTGCGACCACCGCCGACCCGACCGCCGAGTGAACGATGTCCAACGAATTGTAAGTAACCTCTCGCCCTATCCTTCCTTTCTTTCCTTTCGGTGGTTCTTCCGCACCCGGGCAGCCGACGTGACTGGCTGACGGGTCTTAACCCACGTATTTACCATGCACGACAAGACGACCAGAATATTAGGTTAAGCTTTAACTAACCAGTTCTCTGAACTCTCCACCCTTCTTCTTTCTTTGTATGCAGTTTTGAAGTCAGTCACGTCAGACGTGGCTGACTAATTATTGCAATAGGTATAGCCTGTACACATATAAAACTCATGGTGTGATAATGTATTCACATTGAATACAAGTATGTAGGATGCTGTTCAGATGTAAAGGTATAAATATTTCTTTTGAACCTGTTTACATGAAGATACATAGATATAACCTGTACACATATAAAACTCATGGTATTGTAAGGAACGACCAGCCGCAAAACTTTGTTTTTCAAAAACAAACAAACCCATGGTCACCGCCACTATGCGTTCGCTGTAAATAAACTAAGCCCTATCTCATCTTATCCATTTTTGGAAGCCAACTCCCACTCGGGGAGCCAAGCTTCACAGTATGATAGTGTATTCACATTGAAAACACGTAGCCTATATATAATCAGCTTGCACGAACGGAGTTATCTTATTAAAATACTCATAGTTTATAATAAATGTTTTTCAAAGCCATTTTCAGTTTTACGCATCAGATACATCTAGTCACTTTAATCGTGTTTTCGCTGCATCGGAAGACAATTTGATGGCCAACCTCTTTTGCAAATCGCCTAGACGGATCAAGTTCTGCTCACCTTTATCTGGCCATTACTAATGAGAATAAATTTTTTTAGAAATTTTTGCCTTTCAAATGTTAAAAGATTTCCACGGAGAGTCAAAGAATCGATCCTTTGGAAAAACGCTCCTTTGATGTCAATTCCGGTCAATTCCCTGAATTCAAAACGTAGTAACGAGCACATTGGACCGCGTTGAAGAACTAGAAGAATTGGGGTTTGTTTAGGTGTTGTATAACGCGAAGGATTTTTTCATAACTTGAGTAATATGTAGTAGAAAAATGCAATAAAGACAAACATAGTCAAAAAATGGATGGTCTTGTTAACGAAACATCTGTAAAAGCCCAGGAACTTTTATTTTCATTATAAGTTTTATTTCTAAAGCGAAGGATTTGTGAGACCAAAAGAAATTGAAAGCGCTGAAGGGGTTCTAGATAAAAGATGCCAGTAGCAGCAAAATATCTCTTCCTAGAAATAGCCTACCAAATGTTTTCTACTCCACAAGCTTCAGTTTTACGGAGAGTAACTTATTCATAACTAGTCAAAGATACGAATATAACGGCGTCATATTTTTAGGATCGTCGACGTCTCAATGATGTATTATCAGCGGTCGGGATTGGGATGAATTTTCCCGACAAGCATAGCGCTACTCTTCACCAGAAAATACTTTTCCCCATCATTTGTAGATCGAAGATCTTTAAGCTGCAAATGTTTAGGTTGATTCACCATAGGAGGATCACTGGTTCACTGTCCTCGCGTTGGCTACTGAGATCCGAAGGGAAAACCAATGGAGGTGCTGATTTGGTTAGTTTGGATGTCCCAAGTAATATCGACGTTGGGAATAACTCCATCGGTCTCTGGCACAAAGGTTTATCTTTCTTGCTAGGATCTCAATCAGATAATCGTTCAAATAGGACGCATTTTTTCATAACTTGAGTAATACGTAGTAGAAAATTGCAATGAAGACAAACATAGTCAAGAAATGGGATGGTCAAAATAACAGTGCGCCCATTCTCTTCTCGTTAAAGCAACATCTGTAAAACCCCGAAACTTTCATTTTTGTTATTAGATTTATTTCTAAATCAAAACCATAAAAGGCATTACAACACCTGGGATCATTGAACTAAACTGTAGTAAAAAGATCAATTAAAATTAAATCCACTAAAAATAAAATTTAAATCATTTGAATTAAATTCATTTTTCATGAAAACAGATAAAAATGGATTTTAACAGCGGTCTTTATTCTACACCTTTAAGCAGCTAATCAGCATTCATGGAAACCTGGCTGTAATAGAGGAGACTTTTAATTATCTAAACATTCCGCAAGACATAGCTCTTCTCAACAGATCCCAAACGGTAACAAGGCATTTTTTGACCATGCATTTCAAAATTTTCAATAGTTTCATTGCTATTTTTTTCTACAGGCACACTCTTCACATCCAACGTCACCTTTGATGGCGACATCATCAGTTCAGCGGGTGGCATCATCACGCTGAATATTGTGGCTGGAGTTATGTTGGATGATTTTGTTGCGGCTGCAGCTTCAATAGACGAGAACGCAACCATTAATGGACACGTACATTTCAAGCGACATTTAGAAGTGAATGATTTGGTTCTGCTCTGTATTTCGTACAGTGGCCAGAAATTACGATTCGCGGTCACGTAACATTTAGGGTATTACTTTTCATTTCATTGTTAAAAATCATTCTTTGCACGCTAATGTCAATCTGCACAATAACACAGAACTCGCTTGAAACGGCCACTATCAACAGCTACAACGTTGAAGACTATTTAAGTTAAGTGGTGAATATGACAGATCCCAAAACAATGTCTGGAACAAAGAAAACACTTCATCCTATCGCTGTAAAAAACGTTACTCTTGGCTTATTTAATGGCGGTTATCTGAATTTCTCAATGATGTTGACATTCTCAGATAACTAGACCATTACTGGCGACTGCGTCTTTGATCATCTGAAATCCGAAATATCGTATTGCGAGCTCTTAACAGACAGAATCTCTCCGTTTTGTCCAGATAGCTGGCACAAGTGATCAATCTTGTCACAATTGAATATCCATCAATCCAATCCATCACTGGACTGATGGGTATTCAGCACGTCACTGTTGAACAAGCACCCAAAATTGAAGACCATGTCCTGAATGGATGCAACCTGACTGAGTATCTTAATGTAGCGGAATTCGCTCATTTCGACAGCTTGTACATCTGAAATGGATCGTTATTGCTTGACCAGCCCACGGAAAACAATCCTGGCCTTGTTATAATATCACTCAGGTATTTCATTTCTTTGTTGAGTACTCGCCGTGATTTCTAATTCCATGTGTTTATTGTTTAAAAGCCTTTTACGAAAGGACAGAGCCCAAGTTGTTCCCGGTAATCCTAGCAGCGTGCGACCAACCCGATATGCCGTGGAAAAGCCACCTTTTACTCCCCCCATGCCTCCGATGACTTTCACGCCGTACCGTTTAACGTTCGACGTTCCAAGTACACAATATACAGGCCATACAGGTTTAAGTCAAAGAAATTATCTTTGTTCAGTTTACATGTTCAATTGTAATTTGATGTTATGTTATTTATGCAGTATGAGATCTTTCGACAATTGAAACGTCAAACCATGGAATGAGTGACATGTGACTGAGACAAACAAACAGGGAATCCCTACTATAAAATTAGTCAGTGGTAAACAACATATTCACTCTCGAAAATGGTTGTCTTATGTCTTATGTGTATCACATGTTGAATCTTTAATTATTTTTAAGTTAATCTAGTAGGTTTATCTTTAGCTTATCTTAGCGACGAAGATGGTACCTGAATCGCTTGCTCAACTGACGGGCCAAAAATTACGAGCCAATGACCAATCCAGTGGAATCCTGGTACTTTATCCCACGTGGTCAAAACAATTTCAGGTAGTCGTTTCACCTCGACGGTAAACCGGTAAAATGAAACCACACGTGATCTATTACTTTGGTAAAATGAAACCACATGTGACCTATTGCTTTGGTAAAAAGAAACCATATGTGACCTATAATTACTTTGGTTAACTGAAACCACACATAACCTATTACTTTGGATCAAATTGTTTTCACAAGTGGAGATTGATTCCACAATCTTCAGCTTCCCAGGCAGACACCCGCCATTCACAAAGCCATGGGTAATAGATGATATAATGGTAAAATGAACCACAAGTGATCTATTACTTTGGTAAAATGAAACCACACATGACCTATTACTTTAGATCAAATTGTTTTTGCAAGTGGAAATTGATTCCACAATCTTCAGCTTCCCAGGCAGACACCCGCCATTCACAAAGCCATGGGTAATAGATGATATAATGGTAAAATGAAACCACACGTGACCTATTACTTTGGTAACATGAAACCACACATGACCTATTACTTTAAATCCAATTATAATTCCAGGAGGTAAACAATGAAACCAAAAACAAATCAGACATTTTTTAGTTGGCTTTTTTGCTTAATGTTTTTGTCATGCGAAAGTAAAATAAATGGAAATGAGCAAAAGGGATCTAAAGATTATAAAAGGTGCATAATAATACATTATTTTTTTACTACGATCAAATATTCGAAAATATTCCTTCGTTGTTACAAATGTCTATAGATGGCCTGTACATTATTAAATAGATATACAGTCATAACAATGTAGCTCATAGGGTTTTTTTTTCTTTCCATTACAATTGACGTAAACAATTTTCTTTTCTTCTTTTTATTTTATTTTTTTCATTCATGCTTTGTGGCTCGTGATAATATAGATCACTTATTGTCCATTTTTTTCAACCAGAAATTCAGTTAGTTCCAAATACTATGAATCAAAGGGCGTTTAGATAACGCTCAAAACGCCTTTTGGATAATGATTTAGGTAGCCGAAGGTATCAAAACAAGTATAAAATGTCACACTGATCAATCGTTAGTAAACAACCCAAGGCTTTTTTTAAAAAATGCTACGGGAAAGGTAATATTCTTTTACATCTCGACTTGTATAGTTGAACAAATGAAGCCACTGTCGGTTTCATTTATTCAACTAAACTGATAAAATGTAAAAGAACTATCCTTGAACAATTTTAGTCTTCTGTTACAGTTGTCCAGGTGGGCTTGAATTGCATCCCAACTTGTCAACTACAGAACGCAAACTGATTCAACAGTCAGAAACCTTTCAGCTTTTAAAGATTTTCTTGTACAAAAGAGCAAAAGAAAGGACCATATCTGCCCACATATAGTTGAGGCAGAGAAGTTATTAGTTCGAGGTCATTGTTCCCTGGTGGAATACCCAAGGCCAGGGTTAGTATATGGCGGGTCAAGGGATTCGAACGCTTTCGTGCTATCAACAAACTGGTAGGTCTATTTAGAATATTTTCTTGGAAAGGCACGGATTAATTAGCAAACAAAATCTTGGACTTGATGCTACTGGTCTGTCGAGTTCCAGGTATAGAATAATCCTCCACCCCCAAAATCTTCAACGTATTCCCATTTCAACAACCCACAAGAGAAAATTGAAGTTCAAAATTCATGAGAGTTTAGGCTCCACAGTGAAGGTCAAACTGTCTTTTCAACTGCTATCTTACAAGATACTAATTAAAAGCCAGGCTAATAGAGAAAATAGAATGAGAAAACTGTTTGATGCATTTTGGATCTTTAAAACTATCGCAAAAGAGAAGTTATAGCCAAATAAAATGGAACCTTGAAAAATAAATTATAAAAAGAAAAAATCTTGATTAGATTTTTATTGCAAATAAAACTTCAAACGAACGAATCAAACTTCAACCCACTTGAAAAGAACATTTCCATTATAGGATATTTGTTTGTGCACCATTGGAGTATCTACGGTAGCACGTTTGAATTGCTATTTGAAATTTGTAATGATGTTAAGGCTCAGCAACTTGGAATAGATATTAGAACAAGTGCTTTTAGCTTTAATGACATGCTTGTATTCTCCAGGCCTGCCCCTATGGGTGGTATCGTCGACCACTATGGCTGACTGGCAAACATCGCACTATGGATGGGAATGTGAACACTCTACGCCACGATCGTTTTGCAAGGAGCTGTCGGCAATCAGGATAACATTACACCAATGGTCACCATTTTACCAGCTTTGGTTTGCAAGTGTGCCTCAATCGCCAATCCGATCGCCTAGGCCATTTCGCAGCCCAAGCTTTGCTGGGTAAGAAATAATGGTATTGCCACGTGCAATTTAAGTGTAACGCTTTTTGAATTTGTTAAAAGGCATTGCAAAAAGAACTGCGATGGTTTTGTATCAACGAGAAACCACCAATTGGAACCGATAACCGGCTCCGCTGAGTCCAGTCTCCAGTGACACGGCAACATAAGCGGATGATCTTTTGTGCAGCTCCGATGGATTTTTTTTTTCTTCTGACTTGATTTGCAACTAAAAAAACCAACGAATTAAATTTAATATTATACACTTTTAATTGCTGTTAAAACTCGTCCATTACGAAATGAAAACACAAACAGAACACGGTCAACTGGTTCTTTAAGAAAAATGCCTTTTTTCACCCATCGACCCATGTAGCCTAATAGCTTTTTACTGTAATCACTTTAACCTACCGTGTGTAATCACAGGATAAGTTCGATTCCATTTCCTTTTCACGCGAGAGCATTGTAACCAGATTGAAAGCTAAAAAAAACAAGAAAAAAAAATTCATAAACCAATTACAGATAATTCTGAGGAATGTTTCAAGTAATAAAGTTAACGTAGCCTAGTAGCAGAACGTGACTTAATGGAATGCAAACCAAATTGGACATCTCATAATAATCCGTTTCTCAGGAGTTACTGACGGGGCTGAAATTCTGCGAAACGACGTCTTAGATAAACAAGTGACATGCAAGATTCTTTTCATGTCTATAACAATGAATGAAATGCTAAACCACTGTTCAGAATAACCTTTAGTACGAAAGCGAATTCAGTTACATTTCGAACTCAAAGAGTCAAGAATCTCAAAATTAATTAATAGATATCCACGCATCTAAAGTATATAATAAAAAAACACACGGTTACTTACAGTATTCCTTAATTAGAATTTTCTCTCCAGTAAAAAACTTGCGCACCCTTATTAAGATAGAAACAATCAAACATCAGAAATCATATGTCCACCACCAGCGAATCTCAGACATGTCGTCAATGCGTGTCCGGCTGGGATTCCAATAACCTGTGGGCAAATGGGCGTTTTTCAAACCTACCCTTTCTTAGCAGCAAATAGTAACCTATCCTCCAAGGTTTGTGTGTTTCCGTATGTAGAACTTGATCTGAAGTAATGGGGCGGAAAATTTCATGAAAAGAAAAACCCATTACGTCATGTCATATGGAAAATATTCAAAATAGTTAAATAGCATCTTGTCTCTCGGATGCTTCTTTTCTAAACCCAAAACCCCAAGCTTTCAGAAATGATCGCTCATCCCCCGCACCGTCCCGCACTTACCTGCAACCTTAAATGCAAATAATTTTGGAGTCATGGAAAAGAAAATTCGAAATGACAGCTTTTTGCATAGACTAATATCGGGAGATAGTTTTCCGCCCCATACTGATCTCTTCTGACAAGACACACTGACAAGGCAGTCTATTCTCGTATAGCCATTTCTGTTTACGCAATACCATAAACTTTGTATAACCAGTCTTTATAACCAGTTTTATAACTAAAAATTTGCTTTTCTCAATCCATGCCACGGTAATTATAACGTGGGGGATCTCGTGAAATAAACTCAGTGAAGCTGAACACGCTTCTGCGTTAACTGACGGGAAAATTGACTAGACCACCAGCGGCATTTCTTCCTCTTAATTTTAGCATTCCCCTATTAATGGTATCAATACTATCGTCACGTTCGTCTTTGTTGGGATTAGGATCCTTGTAATACTGCCATTCCCAAGCACCCTATTTTGAATCATACAAGAGATTGGGATATTTAATTAACTCGGAAGACATACTGGAATTTAGGTTTATTCATACCTGATAACCGTTATTGTAGGCGTGTTCGTGGAGCTTCTCAATATACGAGGCACCGGAACATCTTTGAGACAATTCTCTGATTACAAGCGGCTTATCCAAAACATATCTAGCAGCTGAAACCTGATGATCATACCCATTGATTTACCATCAACAAATTCTTTGTACATGCATATTAACAAAAAAACATATTTTACCTTAAAGGACGAATTTGGTGCAAAAGATGCATGGCAAGGGTAAGCGTACGCACGTATGTATTTGATAGAAATCGAGTTTTCCCAGTGAGCGGCCACCAGCTGCAACTAGGCATGCATCCGTGTAGTAGTTCCCTTATAATTTTTTATGAACTATAAGTTAACTCGTGTTTAACAAGAATGTGAGAACTAAAGCAGTTACTGGAGTTGGAAAACAGTCCACCCATAATGCGATCAGACCAAGTACCAACGGTAACTAACGCGCTAGGATCGGTTTGTTTGATCGCTGCTGCTTGCCAATTGATAAACAATAGAGCCCTGAGCCCTATCAAAACAATAAAATTTAGAAAATACAATGAATAAATTAGTTTACACAATCAAAGGAATCCCTTATTCTTTTATGTTCACCAATTCCTGCTGTGCTTTGTTCCAGCCAGCTCCCGATTTGTAAAGCGGAAGAGAATTGAAACAAATATTGTCATGCCTCGTATTGTCGTATATCAAACCGGTTCGTTAATGATCTTCCATGCCCCTAGTGCTGGATGTCCGGCTAGTGATTTCGCCATGGGCTGTTAAGAGGAAACAGTTTCATAACTTGACGAGGATTCAAATTTCAGAGAATTCAAGATGTACCTTTAAAATTTTGTCCATGTATGACTACTTCCTGTTGTTTTGAAACAGGTCAGGGGTTTTCCTATATTTATTAAAGAAGAGCCGTTCCAGAGAACAAAGATCACAAGGATATTATTCGCTTTTGCTGTATCTAAAAATATTTTCATTTCAGGGAAGAGGAAGAGCGTTCTGTTTGGTGATTGAACATAACCGTTGGCGTCATATTGCGAAGTGTTGTCTCCTTTAATATGTGAAGCCAAACACCTGAAATCGTCAGATGAGAAGCAATTGTTCATCGGGTTATGGCCGACCAAGTCAACTCTGTGTTGTTTCTTCCACGGTACATCCTATAATCCTACCTGCTGGCAAATTACGAAGATTCATCCTATTTCCACAAAGATTTCCACACCATAGTGTTCCACGTTCCAACTTCCTAATACACGGTATACTCGGTGCCAGAAAAAGGCAAAAACGGAAAGCGGGGAAAGGTTTGGAAATTAAGAACTGGAAGTGGAAACGTCAACACGGGCAAAATCAGTATTTTACTATTTTTGTGACTAACTAAGTTACTATGATCACGAAAGGTTTGACTGTAAGTTGCCCAACAGCATAGAATATATGCATAATTTAACTGCGACTTGTTCTGAAATTATTCTGCACTCATCCTTCCTGATTAGATGCCAATGGTAAAGCTGTCATCTTAAAACATTTTATGTACCAATACAAATCCAGGTAGACACTGCAAGTTTTTAACATTGATAAAGTAAAAAAATATTACATTGTTCTTTGTCCACAGAGTTCCATATCCATGTCTTGAATGCTCAAGGTAAAGCACATTGAAAAGGCTTATTACATCTTAATAGCTGTAAATGGATGAAAGAGCATTCAAAACACAAAATGGAACAGAAGGGATTGAGATTATTGACTTGGCTTGTCACAAAATACCACTCCACAGAAGCCAAATTCAGATAAATTTTTCTGATAACTTTAGTAACAAATCTGACGCATGGATAGAAAAATCTATCAAGCTCATATGGGATGAAAAATGCCAAGAAAACAACAGACTATACAATAAATCTAAATTTAGATTTGACAGTATTGCAATTTGCAATGATCACCAGATTGTTATTAATCTGGGTCTCACCACGTATATGGAATTAATAGGAACAAATTGTCATCCATTTGGGAAAGAACTGGTACTGCATGGAATGAAGTGTTTCAAAAATGGTCGATCGTGTTTAGCTGATCCGTTGGGCGTTGGATGTCTTTTGCTCACTGCAGATGAGAAATTCCTTTTCTTGAAACGTGCGATGTGGACCGGAGAAGACAAAGGGAAGCTAGACAGGCCAGGCGGTCATCCTGAACCGGATAATGTTTCGCTAGCTATGCAATCTTGGACGGAAGAAGAATGCCGGAAGCCAGAAAATTTACGTCGAATTCGAGATGAAATCTTTGATTCTGTGATACATGAAGTGCGCGATGAAGTCAATTTGCCGATGGAAACAATAAAAGATCCTGTACTTTTAGGAATAATTCGTAGCCTAGAACGCTCTGGACGGCCAAGCGCGGAATTCCTTGTGTGGTCAGTATTTTACTTCAGAATGTTTTCTTTTCAGTTTCTAGCATTGCGCGGCGCTTAACTATTTTCAGGTGCTCTTTAACGTCAGAGGAAGTAGATGAGCTATATTCAAAAAACTGCCAGGCGGAGGCCGACGAATCGATAGGCATCGTGTTCATTTCAGAGGAAAAAATCCGCACGCAAGATTTAGAACAGCACGTTTGGAACAATCTCACGGATGCTGCTTGTGGAGCAATCGAACTCTACAGCCGTTGTTACTCGCTTTCTCCAAGTAAGCAATGATCTGCTTACCAACGCAACATATCTCGTACAGAAACTGCCACAAGCACAGTACGCATTTATTACAACCCAAATCTATTTGCCTTTAGTTATATACAAAAAATAAATTACTTTTATTGGTGAGGACTCAAAGAGTAAAAATCATTGTAAAACATTTAGAATAAAAATTTTTTGAACATTTTCGGGAGTTTGGAGTTTTTTGTTTTTCGCTGCTGACCAAATTTTTTTTTATTTTTAGTTTTGTTATCTATCTCTTTAAAGCTTGTGTTCTAAAATTGCTGTGCAAATAATTTTTTAATATTGATACGGTAAAAAAAAAATTGAATAGCTGTTAAATTTTACATGCAAGCGTTTGGTTTATCTCACCTGTATCCACTCGCTTTCCGTTTTGTTGTTCTTTATTAACTAGCAGTCTAAAACATCATTTCCACAAGTATTAAAATTTCCATAAAACTGGACGAATGGTATCCCGATATGGAGTAATTAGAGTATTAATGTTTTTAAAAAACTATATTTTCAAAGATTATAGCTTAAGAAATGTTGAAATTTAAAACTTAACGCCCTACCAACAAAAATTATGGTGATTGTAAGGAACTACATTGCACCCATGCATATTTAAAATTGTAGTTTTTGTCACGGACGTCCGTCTTTTTTGTTTTGGTTTACAGCATTTAATTCATTAAATGTTCGAATGGTTCCAGACAAAAGTTGCGTATCAACTTATTTCATTTTGAAAATACATTTTATTGTGTAATTTTTCAAACTACGCAGGTGAAATATTTAACGAGAAGTGCATAGAATCTAACATTCTTGACAAAAAAAATCACGCTTCTAAAATTTAATTTTTGGCATAGAGCCATTGCTGTCCTTTTTACTTCTCAACGTACGCAACTCAATTTCACCAACGGCGTACGCAACCAATTCATCGCAAATGCGGGTCACTCCCTGTAACGTTAAATGAAAATTCCTACTGGTGACGTATTGAAATACCATAATACTCCTTTAAGAGGGAATAAAAATTTCAAAATGATGGAAACAAGGCTTTACCTATTACTATTAGTGCACAGCTGACCACGATATTCGAACCCCATAACTAGTTTTCAAGTTGTTTAGCTTCACGATGACCACTGCTTTATGGTGTGGTAATTTCGAATGAAACAGCGGCAGAGAAGTACTGAATCCGGACGACTTGATGTAATCATAATTGACGTCAGGTTGGTAGTGAGTTTCTTTCATTATGTCCAAATCGTCAAATCCTTCTCTCAGCCGTATTCCTTTATTAGAAAATCGAAAATTTAGCTTCATTGGTTAGCAACACACGCAAATGTTTGATAAACCTTTGTAAAAATCATTATGCCTTTCCGGCTTAGAACAGAGCAGTAGAAGCGGCGTTTCGTTTCCGGGCACGGTCACCTCAACTAAATTGCCGTTTGGATCGCCACACTGGGACATTTTTTGTACTCGTGTTAGGTTGAGCAAACCGGAAACTTCAACCTAAGTGAATTTTGATTTCAATTTTATTGAAATATGCTTCGGCACGAAATCATAGTTACGTTTAACGTCATGGCCGCTGTTTCGTTTCCAGCAATTTTTTTGTTTTCCCGTTGAATTACGAAATCCCATGCACAAATTAACGGACTAACCACGTCACCATCCTCGAAATACTGTCTACAAACACAAGGCTTCGGTAAGTAACAGGACTTATATAAAATAATTAATTTCATGCATAATCTGCTTACGGTAAGTTAATGACGCCGTCCACCGTTACGTTAGGCCGGGGTGATCCACAAATGTATAAGGGGTGAATAAAATCGTATTTCCCGCTGAAAACAGGTGAATTGGATTTGAAATAAAGTGAAGTGGATCGTAGGGCATCAATATGAAGCGCGGCCAACAAACTGGGCGTCGAGGAAAGTATTCGCGCAGGGGTGGACATGTTTCCCATCTAAAAATTTGAGTACAGAAAAAAAACACAACATGCAAATATCAATCAATAAATAAATACCAATAAATAAATAAAACTTTTATAGAAAATCGAAGACAAATAAAATTTTAAGATAAAAAATAAATGGAAAGTATGTTATTTTGTAAGTCAACAAAACTTAAAATGTTTAATGATTACCTGGAACTGTAGTTGACAGAGATAGCCCTTGCCTCTCGTGCTTGTATAATTGCCCGTGGCTTTAAGCCGGTTAGCGCTCACGTCGAGGATGGTTAAATCGTTTTTCAAATCTCGGAAAATCAAACGATCCGCACAAGGATATGCTACAGACTTCAAATTGACGCTTTGCAGAGTCAACATCACCCGACTAGAACTGCGTCGGTTACCCTGTACAATTGACAGAAATGATTAGCATCAGCTTCACCAAATTTCGAGTTTTGTGTTCTACTTCTTTACTGATATGCAAATAACATTATACCTGAAAAGTGTAGCGGCATTTAAGATCAGATGAATCTGCCGAACGTTTAAACAGCAGGGTGTTGAACGGCGAAATCCATTGACCTGAGGTACGAGTAGCCGGTTCATAAACGACGTCACAATCGCTATCAGCAGTTTTAACGCCTTCAGGCTGACTGTTGTTAAAGAAGTCGTAATGGGCCCAAAAGTTGATGGAAGAACCACTGTACGATCCAATTCGACTGCTCTCGTTGACATGGTGATCAGAATAGGGTATGAATAAGAATCCGTAAAATTCCCTCTACGAGAAGTTTGAAAAGAGCGAAGCACTAACCTGTGAAAGCGAATGAACATGGAGTTGCCCGTTGACAGAAAATCCTTTCGTTCTAGTGGCTTCGAAAAGGTGTCACAAAATGTTTTGATGATTCGAGCTGGATTAGCCGTATTTCCGTCATAAATAGTCAATGATTCACTGCAGTCACCCGTCGGTTGCTTAATAGGAGCATCGGGTTTACTAATGCGGAATCTAAAGGTGGGAAATGACATTTTCGGCTTATGCGTTTAAATACTGAGAAGTAAACATTGTCAAAAAAGTAAAATCCATAATAACCCATGGTTCGAGCTTTTCCAATGTTTGCGAAACATTACTCTTTCTTTCATCAATAGAACAGTTACGGTATGTAGAAATCAAAAGGAACTATATAGAAACCTAACGATTCCACTTACGTCGGGAAATAAACACGGACGATTTGTTCTGGTTTCCCTGTTATAAGGTAAGTGCAAACGGTGTTGGGCAGGTACCAGTGCATGGGCGACAGGAATAATCCCTAAATGACAGTTGCATTAACAAATGGAGATTTAATTTCTAAAAGTAGACTAATGCGCGCTTGATGAAGCAACAAACTTCTGAATCCCCACTGCCTTCCAAAGATGCGCTTGTCAGGACGTAGCTGCAAACTGGATTATGTTTAGAATCGTTAGTTGATTTCTCGGTTGGTTGTTGGACCATATGCTGATTGAAGACACTGCCAACATTGCCCGGCCAGCTGTCCACATTGAAGTGGAAACCGGTATTTAGCAATGGCCCTGGTCAGAAAATAAGACAAGTGTCAGTTTACTAAATGCAAGATGTTTTTCGATTGACACCTACCAGCTGCTGAAGAAACGAATTCTAGAAGAAGATCTGTCCCTGTGCCGACGATAGAAAAAGGGAAACGGCCAATGCCGCAAAATGTGCCAATTACCATAGCGGATTCGCTATTGCCGTCATACACCCTAAAGAAGATGTCCAAGTTAGTTGGATGCAGTGTTTAATGAAAGTAAAGTACGTAAAAAGGTTTCATAGCTTTCCTTACCTGATAAAATCATGAGGGCAAATTTCTTCCCCTATTGGGCGAAGAGGGCACATTATGTAATTATCGCATCGTTGCCCATCTACGTTGAATTCTCCGTCTTCGGTAAAAAGCTAAGGAAAAAAATGTTACTGCTTCTACCCCTTTTTGTTGTGGAACGCCAGGATTTCTTGGCTGATTCGTGAAGTTTTAAAAGTATTTTTACCTTGATGAACGGCTGCCGGGTGCTTACGTGATAAAGGCAACGGCGATTACGAGGATACACGCCTGGGAAGTTTGGCGACTGAACAAAACACGTCTGCAATCGACAGTCGGTAAATTCTCGATCGCAAGATAAAGAACTATATTTTCGAAAGAATTTCATGAATTGTTGTTGACAGAAAGCACAGCTTAAATTTTTTAATGTTATTTTACCCAGGTGTCATAGGTTGTCCTCTTCGGTGAGGGTAGAGCGGAGGATGGTGTCCGTATCGTTCGACCAGTTGTTGTTGTTGTTCCTGACGAACGTGCAGCAGAAATGCAATTTACAGATTAACACTTGCCCCTTTATTAGGAAATTGAAAAACATTCTATGCGGAACTAACCTGGCGCGTGTACACTGCAAATTGGTAGCGATCATCATAGCTCTCAGCGAAGAAATGTAATTTCACCATATTGTTCTCCGAAATAAATAACCTGCTTCGCTCGATCTCCCCGCAGTAGAATCCGGGATTACCCGAATCATGCAATGCCGTCGGCCCATCGTATATCTGTAGGCATGATATGATTTTGGCAATTACTGTCGTCATTACGCGTAAGGGTCAAAGATAATGAGATCATCGCCAGTCCTCGTACCTTAAGATTTCCGCCGATGCAGGTCGTAGCGTTGATGAGCTGTCCCCATTGAAAACGTTGGAATTTCAGGACAATGACAAGAGCTACGTCTTTTGGTGCACTATTAGCGCGAGGCTTCACCTATTCGAATTAATGAAAATTCTCCAATCAAATTTTCCGTTGATTTATTCTCACTCGTTTAACCAGTTAAGCTAATAATTGTGAACGAAAATGCTCTACAAATAAGCTTCAGTAGGCCTAACAGAGACCAATTGAATCAAAGATGAATTTTTTTCAACCGAAAATACATTAAAGTTAAATGAAACCGAATGACTTACGAGAAACCAGCAATTGTAGGGTCGACCTTTATTATAACCGGTCAACAAGGGATTTGCCAAAACATCACCAGCTTCTACTGTGCGATTGCAACCCGTTCGATTGATATCTGCTCGTAGGAGAGGCACCAAAAACAATACAATGTCAATGAAGAGCGATAGCTTAAGAATTTCCATTGAAAAACATGAAATGCGTCGACAACCGCCGACGTGATCTTGGTACCTCACTGGTCCAACTTAATCGCCAAACTGTGTGTCGTGACTACAAGTACGACACACAAGGAGCAGACTATTGATTTTCGCTACTCTTGACAGCTGCGCACTACAAACCTTACAGTCAATTCAGAAATATGAGTTGTCTCTATACGTATTGTTAGGAACACGAAATCTCTGTAGAGTATAGTAAATTTACTTCCAAGACACGAACTTTTTACTTACATATAGCCTATGCTTGCAAAATATAAAGGAAGAAATGGAAGGGCCCAATAATTTCTGCTATCTCGCACAGAAGAAGTAATATGGCACAAATTTCATTTTACTTTACTAAAGCTATTATTCTAGATCTTATCAGCCGTGACCAATCACAAAATTATGTATAACTTATGGAACCTTACAAATAAGGTTGCGATATAGCATTCGTCCCGCTCCCGCGCTTGTCATTCGTTTTTCAGAGTTTTTCTTTGATAATATTAGTCTGTTTCTCTTGGCGAACAAAATTTCCACTTCCCTAGAACTTATGTCTACTTATTTGACATAATCGTGTAAAAAAACAAAAAAGCAAAACTGAAGTATCAACGATAAATAAAAACGTCAAACTATATCGAAGTTATTTGTACGGTTTACGGTATAGGATATTTGTAGCCTATTAGTGCCAATCTGCAGAAACGGCTTATAGGCCTATCTAAAAAACAATTTGCGCAGACAACGGCATGTTCAAGAAAAAAAACAATATTTGTGGGCGACACGAATTAATTTATAACTTGCGTTTTAAAAGTTTTTGTATGTTAAAATATTCAGGCAATATTAATTCCACCAGGAAATAATCAATAGCACCAAAACTCAAAAGTTTACTAGTGCCTACAGGATACATATCATGCATCAATAAATTCGTATCCTTATACTTTTTTCTACGCAAATAATAAAACTGCCATACACAATTATTTTCACATAAATCAATAATTTGGCAAGCCAAAATCAATCTAATGTCACGGTCTAAACAGAAATAGAACGGGTCATTTTCAAAATAGAAGGAATGTGACTATACATAGCCATAAACCTAGAGACGCATAGTCTAGTTCTTTCTCCTCAATAGTTGATAATGTAGAAAAATAAGTTGTAACGTTATAATTGATTTTGCTCATATGGATCATGTTTGTTTTAATTAAACAGGATTAAACTTAATCCTCGTATATTCCTCGGAAAATAATATGGCACTACACTTCGTCTACACATAGCTCCATTACGAAATAATCCCCTATTTCGTCAGCAGCCTATGCCTCGGAGGGATTTGTAACAAACCGCTTCGTCTTCGAGGAAAGAAAAATGTTTGATATAGCCTATATATATAGTAGACCTAGACTATGAGGTCTAGGTCTGATGAATATGAGAAAACTTAACCTATCCTTCCGCAATTTAGCCTGTGTTGTTTCACTTATGCCCAAAAGGTTTGCGTTTGTAGCAACGACTTGAATCTGAATACCAGAACACGCATGTATGTTCAAACTGACAAAAACTTTTATTTTACACCCATTTTACCTTTTTTTCTGTGTTTGAATTTTACTTTAGTTTATATGAAATTAGGCTGGATTTGCTGTCATTCTACGACAAATGCTTTCAATCAAACCCTATATAGCACTAGTTCATGGGTAACAACTGGCGCATTTATAGCACGACGTCTCGTTCGCGAAATCCTCTGCGACGTATTGTTGTCATTTATTTGATTTAAAAAGAAGAACTTTTGAAAATTGACTGTTGACGTAGGGAAACCTTCCTCGGCGACTCGGCGATAGGTTATGACACACAAACACAAAGTCTATCCAATTACACTTCCCAAGGTTGAGGGCACCTTACTTCAGTGATCCGTGCTTTTAAATAAATACTTTAACTGGCAGTATAAAGCTACGGGTCTCGAAATGGAGGTGCTGACGTTTTCTTGCTGCTGATTCTCGAAGATTGTCATCAGAAAATGCGAGTAGGGCTACAGTATAACGACGCGGTTCGGCAAGATTCTGATTTTGATAACTTATGTTCGTACTAAAAAGTGTGTTACATTAATTAGAAAAATAAGCTATGAAAGTACAACTCTCTTGAATTTTGTCGCGATGTCTGAGAAATTCGGTGGCGCTAAAACGGAAAAGCTAAGAGTTGTTTGTAGGCTTGACATAAATCCACTTGTTTCCTGTTATCGGTACTGTGGTTAATCGGGTAGCCTTGTACCGTATATCGAAAGTTCCATTGGATGCATTGATTGGTGATGCAGACAGATCAGGTATGGAAAGATACAGTCAGCTGAATCCGCAGATGGTGGAGTTATTTCGAATAGATCTATCTATATAGGCTACACGGGTGTTCCCAGCACTTCTGATTTCTTGTTAAAAAAGAAAAACATCGAATTAAAACGCACCATAATGTTTGAATTATAGTGTAGACCTATAGGTCTATTGCAAACGATTCCCTTCATTATAGTAGTTAAATAGTGATATCGGAATTAAATTTTATCATGACCGAAGTGAATAAAAAATCGTTAGTGGCAATAGGTATATTTGAACTTACCGCCACAATCAGAGAGAAGCAGAGAACCTAGCCTACTGTCCATCATGGTAATAGACAAAATATATTTTTGTTGCCACGACAGATGTCGTTATCTGGCAATATACAGTTTTGGTCCTCACACAACGCGCGTAGTACAAAACCAGGCCAAATGTAACAACCATGGTAACAACTTTCAGTTAGTAAGACGTCTTGTCACATACATTCCTGTAAGACGTTATCGATGTCGCGAATAAAAAGGATTCGCTGGAAGTTAACAATTGACATGAGTAAACCTTCGTCAACGATTTGACGACAGGTTGCGTCACCCAAAAGCATTCCCATAACATACTTCCCAAGGTTAAGTTCCCCTTACTTAAGTCAACCGCACTTGTAAATACGTTAACTGACTGTACAAACTATGCCTTAAACCCCTGCAGATTCTCGAAGGATGTTATCAGAACATGCAAAGTAGTTTATAACGAATAGGCTCAGTAACAGTATGATTTTTGCAGCTTGTTCGTATTGACAAGTGTGGTGTGTACGCCTTCACAGCTTATACTTATTCACATTGTAGGGGCCTATACGAAAAGTCTGATCGATGTGAACAAAGCAGCTTTGCTTCACCGGTCGTCGGTTCAATGTTTCTTTAGTTGGAAAAATATAAGCTTTGAGACTGCCATTTTCTTGAAACCCTCACCTCGTTTTTCCAAATACACTTTGACTTGATGGTCTTTGTTATAACATGAGAATGTTAAGTCAACCGTATACTTTCTATCCCCGCTATCCCTTCTCTGATCTTCTAGAAAAATTGCATTATATTTAAGAAGAATGGATGATCCATCAGCTGAAAAGTGAATTACATCAGAGATGCACAGTTTCCTCTGCAATGCCAATCCAACTCAGTTCTATTGAAGTCCGAGAAATTCTATGTATCCAATTTTATCTCGATTTATCAGAAATTCGATGGCGCTATAAAATAAAACCTAGAATTTACTTGTTTGTGGGGTTGGCAAAGGGTGTAAAATTCTTTGGCGAGTTGTACGACATTCTAAAATCATAACTGATTCCCGAATCAAGAAGTGATTCTTTCGTGGCTTTTCAACTAAGGAATCTTGTGTAATGACTTTCCTACCAATTCCATGTAATTCTTACTGCAAGCTGTGACTCTGTGAGTCTTTCTGAAAAAAAAAATTATTTTTTGGCAAGCATGCGAGATTGTTTCGAGTTTTACACCCCCGCATAAATCCACTTGTTTCCTGCATAAATTCTGTTATTTTTAATGTCATACGATACAGCAGATATCTTATAGCAAGCTGGATTAACTCTTGCCGCAATTCACTTTAGATCGCGGATCGTGAAAAATCTACTAGAATTTTTTTATACACCTTTTTTTCTACATCAGTTTGTTTTTGAATGGGACAATAGATCAAAATTGAAACTGAAAGGAATAAATAGTAAACATGCTATGCGCCTATGCGGTTGCATTCCATTGGGAGCGCTATGTCAAACAAAACGCAGAGGCTCTATCTGGAAATCATTAACTAGAAAAAAAAGGTCTGTTGCATTCGAATGGCCTATCTTAAAGAAAAGGCCCACCCGGACCAAGATAGTCTGTTTGGAGAAATACAAAGGGACCCCTGAAAAGATTTAATCACACATCTATTGGCGACGGAATTGAAAAAGGCAGCCAGCCTAAACTTGTTTAGCTCCATAAGGTACAATTTAGCTAGCCTAGGTCGAAAGTTAAGATGGGAAATAAAACCATTAAAAGAGAAACGTTCGTCTTATTTGACCTGCATCAGCTGCATGTTTCTAGGCCTATGTGCCTTAAACGAACACAAATGTCTTGCTATTTTACGAACCATATCCAAGATTTAGAAGAGAGATGGGGAAGACGTTTTTGTAGCAGTAGAGCTATCGCGTTTTTATTTTCTAGTCTTTAATGCCTGGAAAAAAAGGCTGTAGGTAAATCACAAATCAAGCGACTGGAGCCGAACAGCCTTGCGAGATAAACTGGGCAAGCTCAGGTGCCATTAGGTGAAAAGTGACGAAGTCCATCGTTAGATGGCTGGTGTATAAGAGAATTACGTTCTAGATTTCGGTGTTCAGTCATCGATTAAACCGCTAGACTCTAACAAGAAGTGAACCAAAACATAAATTAAACAAACAAAAAAAAATTTAAGAAGAAAAGGTTGATGTCCGAACGGCAAGGCCCGACTGCCTACGGCTATATATATAACTTGTCAAAATCAAGGCTGAAATTTCATAAATCCAAAATACAGTAAGCCAAGGTGACTTTTCCATCCGGCCCAAAGACAAAATTGTGATATTATATCAAATCCTCATTCGAATACCACAAGTTAGTCACTAAATTCCCACATATTTCCCAACACGAACAAGCACTCTCGTAGCCGCATAAATGGTTCATCTTCCAGTGATGTCCAGGCGATTGCACAATCAATGTTTTTTTTTATAAATCCCCTATGAGGTTGCTTTGTTTTTATACTGTTTATCTAACTTAGACAGCTTCACGCCATTAGCGTTTAAAGAACGATAGCGTTCAAGCACGTCCATCTTTTGAAACGGTCGGAAAGCGAATTGTCAGACGGCGGTAGAGATCGTGCGTTGGGTGAAAGCGCACTCCAAACTCTCTTCCATACGAAGATGATGATGCCACTTTTTTATCTCCAGTCCATCTCGTGAAGTGTTTTCGTTCTGATCTTTTTATTTTAAAAATGGAACAAAAAAAAAGTCTTACTTGCAATGATGTGAGACCACACGCATATTATTGAAAGAAACGCGTCTTTCTCACGAAGGATTCTTTCGAACGAACAAGAATATAACGTGACGTGACCAGACAGATGCACCGCGAAAAAGGGGGGGGGGGATGGATCCGTTTCTGTTGCCCATTAGTTGTTGACGCTTAATTGGCGGCACATATGGAACAAAGACTGTTTAGTGAAAGAGAAGACGTTAGAAGGTAGGAGATATTGCAAGGGGGTGTTATTCAGCAAGTGAAGAGAGCCGAAGAAAGAAAGCAAAATAGATATAAAGAGAACGTGAGGAAACTGGGCGTGCGGATGCTGGAATCAGGGCTTTGTGCAAATCATATTTTAGCCATGTCATTATGTTAAATGTGTCGACAAGAGAAAGAGTTGGCTCGTAAAGGAAAGCATGACATCAGGAGTAAACAGACTTTCCCGTTTCGGTTATTAATATCATTGTGGTTCGTGCTTGATTTTTTTCGGATTTTCGTATGAGTAACAGCTCGATGTACTTCCCCGCATTAACGTGTCGAACTCACTCTTGGGAAAAGTATTCATTTAGACGGCAATAAATTTTTCAAAATAAATATGCAGAAAACAGTTTTGACATTTTTTTCTTTCCAAAAATTTTTTCGTAATTAACGTTGCTAGTATTTCAAAAAGTCATCGCAGCGGACTCAATGTTGAAAACAAAAGGAACCTCAAGTGTCCTTGTGCAGGTACGTCTTATCTGTAACGTACCACTGGCAATGGCCTTCTCCTGCGCTCTCTCTTTTTCTTTGGTCACTATAATAGGCACAAGGTGTATAAATGTTATCGACCCAATCAGAAAAGAAAAGGGTAGGTTTTCGTGAACCAGCGGAATGTCTTTCAATCGACAAACGTGGAGGTGAACAGCTAATCAAGTTTTTTTTTATCGCCATTCACATCAGCAAGTTTCTTTCGGATTCGTTTCGGCATTGCAACGAAACCAAAGTATTTGACGGCTTTTTAGTTGAAAGGCCGCTATCAATGTTAATAAGTTCAAGAAAATCAATTTTTTTTGTTTAGTCCAATCTTCAATCACGTGCATAACTTTGAAAAAAAAATGTTCAAATTATAAATTTAAAACGCAAAACCGCTTTCGGTTGTTTGATTTTATCACGAAAGTTAAATTTGAGACGGTAAATTGGCGAGCTAAATGCATAACCTTGAATCGTCATTCTACTGTCTCGCCGTTACGCCATCCACTGCTTTTCTTGGTTATTGTTTTTTTGCTTTTACACTTTTTTTTATTTGTGGTGTTGGTATATCATTTTAGTCTAATATCTTTATTTGCCTTCTCCGCGTTCCTGCTACGCTTCTTCGACCTTACCTTTGGTTTTTTTTTGTTTTTTTTTGTATTCGGTGTGACAGTGGTTACAAAATCTATCGCAAACAAACAAAAAAAGAAAAAAAAAAACAAGACGGTGAAAAGTTCCAGACGTTCGAGTTCAGGTCGAATGGCTTCGAAAACTTGCCGCGAGACGATAATATGAAACCTCAGTTTGCGTCACGTTTCAAAGACAAGAGCTAGGAGCCCACGAAGGTTGGAAAGCGGATGAAACAAAAAGGGGATGGAGAAGAAGTGGAAGAACATTTCGGGAAAAGGTGACCAAAGTTGATATGCTACACCGCGCCTTCAACTGTCTGACTGTATAGCTGACTAGTATATAGACATTCCCGCTATTACAGTAGTTTTGATGTCGATCGTTTGTTTCGTGTCCAAATGAGGAATGCGCCAGGTGTCTGTTCCCTCTCGTACCCAACTTCTTCATACTGTCATCCTATCTGTCTGGCTGGAGGATTCCAACTAGCCAGCAACACCAGTGACAGAGAAAGAGACAAAAGGGCACAACGAAAATAGAAGAAAAGAGAAGTGTTAAAGAAACAAGCCGGAAACAAGCCAAGCTTGACGAAGAAAAATGCCAACGAGAGAGGACAGATAGACAAAGATGTTAAATGGAGAACCCTTACCGTACCTTTTTCTATTTTTCAATGAACTATTTATTTGTTATTTTATTTTTCCAGAGTGTTCAAGTGTAGCGCTCCGAATGCCGGACAAAAAGGGAGGGAAAGGCGGTAGCGTGTGACCGGTTGTATATACCCGACATTTTGTGTCCAGCCTAACCTCCGTCCCTACTGAAAAGCTCCTCTATCATTCATTCTTTTCTCGATCTCGACACGATACGTCAAGTCATCAACTTCTTTTCCAAGTATTCTTATTAGCTGGTTTGTTATTTTGTTGTTTTTTTTTAGTCCCATTTTTTTCATCCCTCGTACTGTGCCTTCCACACTGACACCGGATATGTAGGGGACGGTAAATTCAATCGAGTTTCACCTTGTCATTTCTACCAGGTCAACACAGTGCAGGTGCAACATCAACAAGCCAACAGAGACATTAAAAAAAGAGAACGAAAAACTGTATAACAACCAAACAACTTTTAACTTTACATTGTTAAAAACGCTGTTTGACTTTTGTGCCCCCTTTATCTAATACTGCTAACCACGGTAGTGGCATGCGGAAATTAATGAACAAAAAAAAATTCCCATTGGAAATGAGTACAACAATTATTCGATGTGTGCGCGGGTTTTTTTTTCCTTCGTTTCTTCGGGACTTGCAACCCTAATTAAATGATCGGTAACGCGTTATCCATGTAAGGATTTTTTTTCTTTCCGTGACCCGATATACCGGCGCAGTTCATTACTATATTCCCTCCTTTGTTTTTTCTTTCCCTTTTTTTTCCACGCTCGGATATAGCGTTCGACGTTAATGCCGACATCCGAAAAACCTGGCCCCCTAGAGGCTAGAACCACCCCCTCTCTTTCTGTCTTTTTCCCCCTTTTTTTCGTCTAACAAAATAAAGTTCAACATGGGAACTGCTTCAGGCATATTAAAGGAAATTTATACGACGTCCTTTTTTTTTGTTTAAATTTTCTAATTCTATTTTTATTCTTTTTTTTCGAGTTTCCTCCCCGCCTGTGTGGCAAGCATCCGCTTCCATTGGTATAGCTGCTAATAGTATAATGCTGTTTGCTTCTGTTGCTGCTGCTGGGGGGAGGACTGTTGGAGAGAGTAGTACAGATGCGGTATAATATATAATGGACTGTCCACTTCCAGGTTCTCACAATTAGAGTGTGAAGGCGGCCAACGCTGCCGTTTCTCACCATTCTCTTTTTCATTTTTTTTTTGTTCTTTTCTTTTTCCCCTCGATGCTTTGGCGTCTTGCCTCCGTTTAACGATGGAACTAATGTCCCTCTTCCTCCGTCTTCAGTGAAAGACACACCAACTCTTTCCCGAATCGGCCCTGTATCTTTCTTTTTCTTGTGAAAACGGCCAGAGATTGCATCACTCTCCACTAACGAGATCAGTTTTTTTAAAAATGGCTTTTAATGCGATTCAAAAGCGCCGTTTTTGTTAAACGATTACTGGAAATGAAAAATGTCCGAGTTTCCTGTTGCGTGTTTTTTGTTTCCTTATTCAGACAATTCAACGACGGATGCTGGCCAGATTTCCTGATTAGCTATTAACTCGTTTGTTCCGTTCGTTAGGGAGTTTCTTTCAACGATTCGTCGTTGATATCTAGTGATGGATTTGAATTTGTAGCTGCTAGCGGAGCTGGCCATAAGCAATTCAGTGGTTGTAAAGTCAACCGTCAGGTCTACTGGTGGTATAGATTCCACTCCGCCTCAAATTTAAAGATTTTCCTTTTTAAACGAAAAAGAAATCGAAATAAAAAAATAAAATAAAAATGGTGCCCACTCAAATGAAAAGTGTACCACTTAAAAAGCGAGACACAAAACACTATAGTAGAGCGATAGAAGAAAAGACCATCTACTGTGTATATGGCTTTAACGCTTTAGGTTCTTTTTTTTTTATTACTCTTTCTTTTTCTTTTTTTTCGTTTCATTTTCTTTCGTCTCTCCTTGACTGTTGTTCTTGTAGTTTGTGGCTTTGTAGTACAGTACCCCCTCCCTTTCGGAGGAAGCCGGAGGCTATGTTCATTCAACACAGACCAGAAAGAAAAAAAAAAACAGTTCCACTCGGATGGAGTTGTGCGCAAGGTGCGCGCGGGCGCCGATAGCGGGGCGGGGTTAGCCCGCCGTAGACACACATTCACAGGGCCAGTTGTTGGCTATCGGAACTATTCAAGAGACGCACACTTCAAAGGTTTCATCTATAGGACTATCAAGTATCTGTTTCGTTTTTAGCGCTCCCCACGTCCTTTGCCTTCCCTTCTTCTTTTTTTTTTATTACTCTTTCTTTTTCTTTTTTTTCGTTTCATTTTCTTTCGTCTCTCCTTGACTGTTGTTCTTGTAGTTTGTGGCTTTGTAGTACAGTACCCCCTCCCTTTCGGAGGAAGCCGGAGGCTATGTTCATTCAACACAGACCAGAAAGAAAAAAAAAACAGTTCCACTCGGATGGAGTTGTGCGCAAGGTGCGCGCGGGCGCCGATAGCGGGGCGGGGTTAGCCCGCCGTAGACACACATTCACAGGGCCAGTTGTTGGCTATCGGAACTATTCAAGAGACGCACACTTCAAAGGTTTCATCTATAGGACTATCAAGTATCTGTTTCGTTTTTAGAGCTCCCCACGTCCTTTGCCTTCCCTTCTTCTTTTTTTTTTAGTGTCTTATCTTTCTTCGTTCTTCGCGTTTGCTACATCTTCGACCCGTTCCAAAACTTTGCTCCATTGCCTTGCAGGCGGTCGTCCCTGAACGTGAGGTCCATTTTTTGTTTTCAGCGGTGTTCAATGTGTATCGGTGCTCGAGTGCCCACACAACGTGTGCTTTCATCACGAACCTATTGTTACACAGACATACGAGGGGGTAAAGAAACGAACGCCGTGCTAGTGACTCGAAGATTTGATCAGGAAAACAAACAAACGGGATCGGAAGATTGAATCTACTACATCCATTTTTGTGTTGTTCCAATCGGTCAGTTTCATCGACGGATAATACCCCCCTCAAAGGACGTGCAGTGGACATTATTTGTGCTCCATCCATTTGATTCCAGCAGCGATCTCGGTTGGATTTATTTCGTTGTTTGTCTTCCTTTAGACGTTTTAAACAAAGTTACTGGCTGCGTCTCTTTGTCTTGAATCCTTGTGTGGTCTCGCCCTTGCTGCATTTTGATATCGGCACTCAAATCCGTTGGCAACCGCACGCGTTAACAGCCAAGACAGGCGGAAAAAAAAGACGGATTGCACCCATAACCTGCCAACATGCTGACAAAAATGGTCAACATGAACAACAACCAGGTGAGTGAAAAAAATCTCAGAGCGCAAAATGCAGATAAGAAAAAAAAAACTATCTAGAAGCAATCTCACGACACTTGACTGTGAATTTTTCTCGGGCACCCGTGTGTCAATGAATATCCAATGGAAATAATGATGGACGGCATCACTCGTAAAGAATTTTTCTATGTCGAAATAAAAAAATTGTGAAATGTATCGATCGTGAATAGCGCCATCGAATTGTTGGCAAAATATGGCGCAAGGACGCGTTCGGTTTATCTTATTAACATTTTTTTAGCTGGTTGGTCAGTTGGTCGAGACATCAAAAGCACTTGGAACGCAGCCTTTTAGCCGTTTGCTTTTTTAGCCGTTGCAACTATTGGCCGCAAACAAAAACGTGTAGGAACGGATAGAAACAGAAAATAAGTTATTATCGGCCATTATTATTTTCCGTTCTAGTTTTTTTTTTTTTGGCTCACATTTTTCTTTATCTTTTCTTTTACTTTTTATTTATTCTTTCATGGCTGAGTATTGTTTTTTTCGGGAGCCAACGATTGCGTGAAACAGTGTCTAACGCTCACGGACACCTGTTGAACTGTAGGCTGTCATGTCTCCCCTCCCTGCCCTGAAGGTCTTGTATTGAATGCAACGTTCAAATGATAGTGGACGCCGTTTTTGAAAAAAAAAATACCTTTCCCTTTCGAACTATCTTCTTTTCTTATAGCCAACGATAAAAATAACACAGTTTGAAACCGACCTTTTTTTTCTTTTAACATAAAGAAGAAAGGCATTCAGCTTTTTAAAACTTTCGATTTTGATCGCAAAAGTTTCTCGGTAGATGGCGAAATCTACTCTTTCGAGAAAACAAACGAAAAAAAAATAGAAATAAAGAAATAAAATATAAAAGGAAGGCAAAAAAAAATAGCTCATTTTATTTTTAAAGGTTAAGAAAATTGCAGACGTTGTTTTCTTTCAAATCGGAAGGGAGAATGTATGAAGAATACGGGTACAAGTGCGAGGCAAGGTATAGCGCTCGGATCAATCACTTTGCTGAAGGAACAGCAACAAGGTTTTCCACAGCCAGTCAAGTACGACAAGGAAGAGGGCAACAAAATGAACGATGAGGACGTGTTGCATCAAAGAAGGGAGAAAGGTACAGAAAAAGGTCGACTAGAACCCTGCTCAACCCAAACGCGGAGGGGGTACAGAAGGAATGGCGAAGAATCATAGAAAACAAATGAAATAAAACGGGGGGAAAAGAAAAAGAAATAAAATAAAAACTTCTTGTGGATTCGTTTAAATTCTGTTTTTATATGCAAAGCCCAGCCAAGATTTTGACCACCAGCCGAATGACTAAGTAGCAAAACAAAGAAAAAATCATGTAGTTTCCAAAGGTTTACAGCCAAAGTGGAAAAGGCACACATTCAAATGCGGACAGGAAGAGAAAAAAAGTAAGGGGAAAGAAATATAAAATGAATGTTCACATATTAAATTTAAAAAAAAAAAAAGACAGACAGAGAAATAGCAGGCGATTGGGTGCGTGACTGGAACCGATACTCCCGCGCGTGTGGATATTGGAATCTGTTGTAGCTGCTGAATATAAAACGACGTCCCCCCACCTGCCTCTTCTCTTTTATCTCTCTTCCACTCTCCCTATCTATCTCCTAAACTTCATGCTTAGTCCATTGAAAAGAAAATTGGCTTCTACTTCTTTCAGAAAAACAGATGGATCAGTCACGCATTTCGGTTAGCCGTTTTGTTCAGTCTTTTGTGGCCCTTTTTTTCTTTTTGCCCGTTTCCAAAGTCATTGGCTGGGCTGAAAAAGAAGCTATTCTCCACCTACAAAAGGTGAATTTGAATACGCAGCAATATCGATGATCGCTTGATTCGTTTCTCTCGTTCTTTGGGCTTGCTTTGGGGCCAAGTCATTGTGCCAAGCACCACGCATATTCGCGACGAAAAGAGAAGCACCATCACTGCAAAAAAAAAACAACAAACATTTCTCTTTCGTCCTCATTTCTCGCCTCCTCTTCTGCGTTTTCAATGACTCCCATCATTTTTTTGTTTCTCCCACTTCCAGTTAATGATGAAGACACATTGTTTTTCATATCCCTCATCTTCTAGCTGACGCATTCCATCCATTCCGCCCCTTTCAGACATTATATAGACATATATACACACCTACACGTAAAGCTAGACATATACACTGTACATATATGAATGTTCGAACGCCAAGCGCATTCCTTCCCGAGTTCCTGGGCCGGAGCGGATTCAGACTCAAGCTGAGCAGGGTCGGAATCCTGGAAACGTGGAATGGCAGGGTGAAAAAGAAAGGCAAAGTCATATAGGATGAGCCGGCCCAGGGAGAACATTGTGCGTTCACCTTGGCGAGAGTATACACTGCAAACGAACGGATACTGGAAACATGGAACAATAACAAGTCGTAAACAGAGGGAACGAAGGGTCAATAGGATAAAGAAAACGACCGAAAAGTTCAGAATCGCAGGCCTTATGAAAAGAAAAAGATCCCCTTCAACTTCCTCAAAAGATCCTTGAGATTTTTTAACTCGTTAGGTCTAAATGAATCTGTTGGAGTTGCGTTTAGATGAAGTAATATTTCAGTTGGGGTCGTACGTATAGTGATATGAATCTAAGTATTTTTTAAAAAGCGTACCCTTGACCCCGATTGCAACTGTTTTCAAATAAAGATGGAGCCTAGAAGGTCTGTAAGGTAGGCAGGTCATTTACCATCGTCACTAAAAAAAGGAAAAAAAAAAACAGGAGAGTAAAAGGAAAATGGTAGACGGTGACAAAGGTATGTCATCTTTTCATAAATCAGATGTATCTTTCTTTCAGTCTCAATTGTGACAACACCCCCATTTCCATACAAACAGAGAATACCCCCCTCTCCCCACTGCCTGTCTCCGTTGCGCTCGTGAGGAACTCGTTGGGGATGAGACTCAAATCGCGCATCCGATTTGAATGTATTAAATGACACCGAGTCTTCAACAGAGAGACAAAGAAACCAACTTTCTCACCAACTGCCAAACGTTTTGTCGATTTTTTCACGTGCTGTATATGCAAGTTTAGAAGATAAAGTACAAAAGACGACGTCACACCAACGCCGTAACTATTGACAGTATGTGGCGTCGATTTCTCCATATAGATCTTCAATTGCTTTATTGTATAGTCATTCGTTTTATTTTGTATCGTTTTTCTTTCCCTCTATTTCTTTCCTTTTTGTGCGTGTACCTTTTATTTAAATCTTGAGGAAAGATAAGCACGTTTAATGAATTGCCCGACCATATTTCTTCCTGCATCCAGCTATATTCCGATTGCGTATATAGAAGGCATGCTGGCCTCAGCACGTTTCTATCAATATGCTAACCGTGCGCCCGTGCGTGATCAAACAGCGTGATTTCCAACCTACTGACACACAAAATGGGATCTCAATCGCACTAAGTTCAAGAAATTTGTTTTTCTTATTTTGTTTCCTTTTTTTGTTACCTTCCTTTTCCCACATTGTTGTGATGGTGAAGTCGCTCTCCTTCACTTCACCCAAATAATTGCGTACACCACATTCGTACAAAAACGACTTGTTCTTCTCTCTACATGGGCAAGCAACAAAATGAGAGAGAAAAATGCGTGTTTTGACTCGATGCTTAACGAGTTGAGTAGTGTCTCAAAGCCCTCACGCTGGTTATGGAAACTCATAAAAGAGCGCGACATTTCAAGGTATGTCATGTCGTTAAAAGGTAGCATCATTCCGTTTAAAAAAATTTTTAAAGCTTATAGCAATCCAGACAAGAGATCAAAATTACTATAAAGAAAAACTGACGTGGTGGCATTCTTGTATTTCGTTGAATACAACGCCATCAAACCGAGTTAGCGTTTAATGCCTTGCCTGTTTTTCGTGTTATCTGTGTGTCGCAGTGCCTATCGGATCTCGTTTTTTTTTCTCTTGTTGATAATTATCTTTAAAAACGCAGTTAAGAATGTATTCTGATAGAAATCAAGGCATGAATAGTATAGTTTGCATAATGAGTTGTAGCGTGAAACACTGCGCTGGTAGACGAATGCAGGCCATATACAATAAGACCGAGAATACCGATGACGGACGATGAGAAAAGGTCGTGAGAATTTTTTTCTTCCCGTCATTGCAGAGAGACGACCACTGGAGACGCAATCGCGTCTTTTGACGGTCTTCTATTTGCGTGTGCCGTCGTTCTCTCGTCGCTCAATGGCAACCCCATACGGGAACGTGCACTCAGCTTCACGCCGTCAGTGGTATTTCGGTTGGTGTTATATACAGTAATAGAACGTTGAAGGTATATATATACTGAATAGTAATAATCATTTTAAGAGGCAGATTACGACCGGCTGATGGTGAAAAAGAAACCGACGAAATTCTTTTGACTCTCCGTGTACCGCAACTGGCCGGGGATTCCCATTCTTCTTCGTTCTTTCGTATTTATACAGTCGGGGCTCTTGGCTATAGGCTTAGGTGGGGGAGGAAGAACGAAAGGCATAACACGTTCCAGCGCGTGAACAATAGAAGGAAGAATGAGGGAGAAAAAAAAGGAAAAAATACATTTTTTGAATGAAAAGCAAAAAATATGAAATCTAAAAAATGTTCTTGGTAGACGGCATTGAAGCCTTGTCGGCGATCAGTCTGATTTATTCCCGACTATGTGACTCCACCCGAAAAGCCAATACTTGGGCTTGTGTTTCTCTCTCGCCTTTCTGGTTTCTTCCTCTTAGCTCGTTGAACCTGAAGCGAGAGGAAATAACAAGAGAAAAACAACAAAACAACCAACCCACCCTCCATCCATCTATTCTCTTCCCCCCTACACGTTCCGCCTTGAGTCTCGTACCTCCCGCTGCAACAGTGGAACTTTGAGGTTTTTAGATTCGTTATTATGTTCAGTGTGTGTAAGCATTCGGCCTTGTTTTTTTTTTTCTTTCTTATATGCCCTCGTATATATACGTACGCATATAAAAACAGCTTTTCTTGACTCTGATAAGTTCGTTGTTCTTTCGGCCGGTTGTGCCGCGCGTCTTTCCTCCGCACGTCGGCGGCGGCGTCCGCGGCGCGTGAGTGATAGTTGCATCGCACTACCACCATCATCAACAATAACTGCCCACCGATCATGAGGATGGAGGCTGAAGGCGAAACCACTCTTGTTCCTTTATCATCTTCTTCTCCTTAGTCTTTTTTCCCACTTCGTTTCTGTCGAGTTGGAAACTTTTAGATATGTAGACAATGAATCGATTATCTTTCTTGATGTTTTTTCTCTTTTTTTTTCTTTCCTTTCCTTTTTTTTTTACCCTGGGATTTCGTTTCCCCCCCCCCCCCCTCTCTTTTTCTCGTTACTTTTTTTTAACCCTCTGGTCTTTGATTTCTTGTTCTTACCTGTGGAGTATAGTAGGGCCTCTTTCTTCTTTACACTTATGCGCAATTCCGGAGATTGTGCACGTAAGGCTGCTCTCTTCACACATAAACATAAAAAAAAAAAAAGGACCGGAACTCGGGTTAAAAACGAAGAGTAGGCCGTGGGAATCTGGCGCCCCTTTCCACTTTTTTTTATTATTAGACTATTATTATTATTACTATTAACATTGCATTACAAAGAGAGAGATGTACTGCGTTTTATAGTTTCATTTGTCTAAAGGGAAAGGATGCTATGAAAAATAATGCCCGTATTGCTTAAACCGTGCACTTGTACACGAGCAATCATTTGCGACTCGCAGCAAAGACAAACGTTGGATAACAAGACGAAAGAGGGGAATGAAAAATAAAAGACAAAAGGCACATTCTAAAGCTGCGTCAAGACCTTAAAACAAATCACCAAAACAAAAGAGTTAAAGCTATCAATCTTCACAAACAATCTGTTCGTTTTGTTTCTTTATTATTTTTAACATATAGCGCATTAGCAAAAAGGAAGGGACACAAAATTAAAAACAGCATGAACAGAGGCTTAGATTATCTTCAGGAGAGCTTTCAGTTATAAAGCCTCAGTGCCAAGAAGTTGAGAGAAACGAACAGCGATGGAATGGCACATTCATTTCCAAGCGACGGACACCGAGCCGGCCGTGCAACCCACCGCACGCACCATAAAAGCAGATTTCCAAGCTGAACTTGACCAATTATCTATAGAAACCGAATGGCATTCCAGTTGAATCAAACGGCCTTTTCTTTTTGAATCTCCGTCGTCCCTTATACGTGATGATCGAGTGCTATATAAGCTTCTTCGAGCAGAACACATAAAAAGAGGTTTTTCTATTTGGCGTCGATTGACGCCGAGAGATAAAAGAGAGAGAGAGAGAGAGAGTGAAACGTGATGTTCTCGGAATCGAAAACCAGTCGGAAGAGAAGGTGAAATATAAATAAATAACATAAAACGCATTTTCCACACCTGCCAGTCGCCCTTCTCCGGACGGGCTGGTCGAATATGGCGTTTCATCTTTGCTTGCGGTTCCACTTTATTTTATTTTTTTTTTTTCTGTTTCCTATAAAGAAGTAAAAACAAAAAGACAAAATAAAATAGAATAAAATAACTCGAAAAAGAACGGCCTCCCACGATCGGTCGTCATCCACCTCTTCTGGCCCTCCCCTCTTACCTCTATCTTCATTGTTACGGGGTTTCTTTACCTTATCATTTAGAAAATAGCCGAAAATTCATGAACGAAAAAAAAAAAAGGAAAAGAGGGAGGGAAAATGTGCATGTATATTCAACCCAACAAAAAATTTTTTTTTCAAGTAAAAAAAATATTCGTCGGCTACTTCGTCATCTTCTTCATCTTTTTTGTTTTGTTTTGGTTGCTCTTACTTATACGTACAGCATACATAGCCCTGTGTTCCACGTAGTACATACTTGTGAGTTGGGGGGCCTTTGGCTGGAGCTGTTATTTTCCACTCGGCCTTACTATATATCTTCCCTTCCGGCGCTCCCCTCCATTTTTTGTTTCCCCTCGAAAGTTCGTGCGTCTATACGTGTAGATGTATGTGCGTGTGGTGTGTGTGTGTGTGTGGGAGAGTGTGTGTTGGGGTTTTAATAACAGCTGCAAGGTAAGCCAAGGTAAAAGGTATGAGGCGGCATTGCTAGTGGGGTTCTCCTCCTTTCACCTCCCCTTTTTTTTCTATCTTACTATCTTTCTTCACCTTCTTCTTCTGCTTTCGTTATCCCTTTTCAAAAGTATTCAGCGTTGAGGAATCTCCCTCGGTTTCTTTCCCCAGAAAAGCGCCAGTTGATCTTCAGTTATTCGCCGGTGAACAAGTCACGCTCAGCCGCTCTCTCTACGCCAGAGAACTTTTGATTTCTTTAGCCATCTACATAGCGACTCTTTGTGATTCGGACGTTACTTCCTACTACCCATCCACGGGTAGACTCGCATATCAGAAGCTCAGTATATTTTTGCGCTGCTGGTTGTGTTTTGTTTTCACTTGCTTCAACAACTACTTGTGATTGGTCAAACAAAAGAAGATTCAGCGAAGATCTGTTTTGTTACGTTTTGTCTGGACAATTCGTTAAAAGCCATTGGATATACAATCAGGTGCTCCTCATCCATTGATAACCAACATGGAATGACCCAGGTTAGGATTTTTTTTCTTTTCCCACTTCATTTTTCAATTTCAAAATTATTGAATAAACCCCTCGTAATAACCCAAGGGCATCGTCTTACCAGCTACCAAAGACGAATTGCACCATAACAACAGGCGGCATCGCTATTGCTACATCACAAGATAGGCAGTATTATAAAAGCGAGAGGAGGTAGAAGAAAGAATTAGCTTTTTCATAAACGTGATAGAGATCGGAACAGGCTGTTAAAGAGCTGCCGTTGTGGACGGCCGATTGACTCCAGAGTGAAGAAAAAAAATTTATGTTTTTTAGCCATGTGTACAGGCTGGGAAAATGTTTTCGATAGATATATATTTTTTAAATTTTGAACGGCCTGAAGCAGGGTCGTATCGGTTCGTCAAGTTGACTGCACAGGCGCACGCGCATCCCTCCGACGTGCGGCTCCTGGCGCATCTAATGAACCATCCACCTGCATTATTTTACATCGATAATGAGGCACAACGTTGGTCGACAGGTGTAGCGAGGAACAGGATGAGGAAGGGGATAGTGTTAGTGTTACTGAGGGAATGAGATAGAAATCCAAAGCCAAAAGGCTCGTGTTGTTATGGCGTGCTCATCATCCACCAGTCGGTCAGTCGCATACGATGGATGATGGATTGTCGTCAGCCTATCTACATGAATTTTCGGGCCAGGCGTACGTCCTTTTTATTCCAGAAGCCAGTTGCAAACAAAGTTCAAGAGAGTGACAAAGGAAAGCAGCTACTCAGTCGTAACATTTCCGTTCGCTTTCCGCACGACATCCTCAGTTTATTTTCAAACCCCCTCAATGTCCATCGTTGGAAACGTCCCCCATTACTTCGATCATATCCGCTACGATACAAAGAGAGAAAACAAAACGTCGAAAAGAATAGAATTGCAAAGTAAGCATTATGCATGAGTGGCTATATCACTTGCTTTATTGTGCAACCGAATTAGATGAGACGGATAGACGATGGCGAGATGAAAAAATCAAAATCAAATCTATGCAGCTGTACTACCGAATTCGACCACCTCCATGCATGCATAATTGCACTCAACATCTCCATTCCAATCATGCAGCCCATCGATATTTTCATGATAAATTATGCAGTCGGCTGAGATTTGTTTTCTCGTTCCATCCTCGATGAGGCGTATATACCCCAACGGTCGATGAAGAGGAAAGGCAAGACAAGAAGGCATAACGGTTTGGCCTACGGTTCTGTGCCGCTGATCCCGAATGCAAATACGTTTAGAAACAGCTTTCAGAGTGGAAGGTGGAGTAGATTGATTCTGTTTCAAAGAAGATCGATGCCAACCTCTCTCATGTCCTTGTTTTCGTTTTTTGACTCCGATTCTAATTTTATTCTAATTCTTGGATATTTTTTTTTGTTTTGTTTCGTTCTCGTTGTTCAATTTCCGTCATGAAACCTTGCCTGCCGTGGTCACTCAGTTGGTGAGTCAGCAGCGAGAGAATAATGACACGACCGCAGCTGCCTCTTCCGTCCTCTACCACTACGCCCCGCCGTTGCCTTTGAAATTGTTCACCGCTCCCCGCAGTCATCAGTTGAGTCGACAGAGACCGCCACTGTCTTCCGGACCTGGTAAGAGCATCATTACAGACAAACCACTTGTCTATCTAATGTTTTAAGCAATGTTCAAGCGAATAATTTAAAAATAATCGGGATAAACAAGCGATTGAGAAATGCTATTTTTTAAATGTAGAAAATAGCTCTTGGAATGCTAGACTTTTCTAGCATAATGTTTTATTATCGTTTCCATCAATCATGTGTAACATTGAGAGGAAGGTTTCTTTCGATGCCCGTCCGCAAACAGGATGTGCCCCCAACAAGGTCGTGGTATTAGCACATTATTAATGGAGACAAGTCAAATTTTTTTGTGGTGTCCAATATGGCCAAAACCACCTGACCATATTTACCCAAAATGCATCCAAAAAGTCGATTTTTTATAGTTTGTTCAATCACAATAGAACGAACACAATCACAGTCTTAGAATGTGTGTTTTGAGGAAGGAAAAACGTGCATGAGGAAAGAACTACAAACGATCAAAAGCTTACGCTCATTGTTTTGAGTTATTTTGTCTTTGCTATGCGCTTTTGTTTACGGCGGAAGGGATTGAATTCAAACGAGATAGAAAGATAGTGAGTGGCGAGGGTCGATTATATTACTACCACATAATCGACAATTAACCAAAAAAGAACTTTGAAAAAAAAAGATGCTCATTATGAAAGCGCCCGGAGCCACTTTCAAATATCAATCTCTCCAGCTATATATGCGTTGTTGTTTGATGTTATTTTCACTGCTATTTGGCTGCTGTTTGGTGTCTCAATAGAGGTGGGAAGATGTAGAAGGTTGGGTGGAGAAACGATGGCGGGGAATTCGGTCGTGAGCATTTCAGTCTTAATTGCAACAGAGAGAGGCATTGTCCTTAAAGAAGCTGATGGTAGTTCCGCACCGGGATTCCTCGTCTCTATCTCTGTTGTGCATAGAAACAGAAACAGACGCAAGGGGGGAGGTCAATGGATTTTTAATGACCTCGTTACCTTCAACATCTGAAACTCGGGAATTAAATCCCCTCTCTCTCTAAAAAAAAGGAACAAATCAAAATGTTTTTTTCCCTACATTTGGCTATCTACAAGAAACTTTCATTAACGTGAGATGATGAACAAGCCAAAAACTACGAAAGATTTCTTCTCTTTGATTTTTTTAAAGTTATTGTTACGACTCTTCTTCATTATTCTCCTCAATAAGAGTCAGTGGGCGAACGAGAGGATCACGAACAGTTGAAATATCCATTTCTTTTCCATTTTTTTTTGAAAATCTTCAATCATTTCATTCAACATCGCAGTAACCCTAATCAAAGAAGAAACATGAAAATAGAAAGCCAAATAGAGACAAGCGTGGGCATGTGTGTACACGTAACGTGAAAGAAAAGCACCTGTGCAGCAATGATTCGTGTGGCGCCATATTTTCAAGGATGGACACCTATTTGATGCAAACGAAAACACAATGGGAATCGACGGTATAAAAAACAAAAGTGATAAGAGATAAATGAAAAAGGAAGTAGTAGACAACCGGTTCGAAAAAAGGCGTCCCCATTTCCTAACTCGGCTTTGAAGTGATCTAAATAATGAGACGTTGTAGCTAAATAACAGAGCTGCGGGTCTATGTGAACCAACCAAACGTCAAGAAATGCGAAACGACACATCGACGTCATCGTGTCTTCTCTCACGCCGGTGATCATCGAAAGACATCATCGCCCAACCCGATGAACCGTTTGATAGCGTCGTCGTGATGAGCTTCCGCCGATTGTAAACGTTGAATGCAAAAACTTTCTAAAAGGACCTTTTTTTTTTTTCTTTAGGCTTCATTATTTATTTTTCACCTGGTAAAACAAGAGGGCGATGCCACGGTTGCTGGTTATACGAACTCTCGATGATAATTTTCTGACTAGCTTCATTTTTTTATGGCACCATCCAAAACCTCTGATACAACAACAATGGCATGGTTATCGTTATATACGGTTCCGCTTTGCTCTTGCCCTGAAGCTAAGTTGTTGTTTTTTTCTTTCCGATTAAATCGTTTTGCTATTTCTCGCTGGTTTTCTGCCTGATTTACGCTAACAGGCTTTCGGGTAGAGGTCGGGGCTAATCGGTCATCCCTTCACCTGAACGAAAATGAAGTAAGCGAGAAGCAAAAGAGATTCTTCTTCATCGAACAGTAACGGAGGTGTTAAAAGAAACAGAAAAAATAGCGGGTTAGGTGGCGTCGCTTCCATACAGCATCACGAATCCGGTAACGATTTGTTCTACTGCGTAGCTCATTTTCATAAACAAATTCTGCTCTGCCTTTTTATTCTGCCCTCGTTCATCTTAGTTGAATGCATACCCAAACAATCCGATCTAGCTTAGAGTAGCACTGACAAGAAATCACCAGACCGAATCCAATTTGCCAGATTTTGTTAACGATTAGAGACTCGTGTCTCACCATCAGCACTCAAATGCACTCATCTAGATTGATATGCCTTACCGTGCCTTACATTTTTCGATTCTATTACGAGACGTTCGAATGAAAGCGCACGATAGACAATGCAGCTAGCTGTACCCCACGATCCTATGCTAACGTCATTTCGCAACAAACACTTGTCCTTAGTGTTTAGCTGTAACGGATGTTTTCAACAGCAATTAGATTAGTGTCGCTCTAGTTATTGCGCCTTCTCGATTCATGCATCGCAATCTTGAATGTTTCATTTGAGAGATCCAAGAGGGAAGGCCAGCTATACGTCACATGGAAAAGCCGTTTTTGTAACTTCGTGTTTTACCTCTTATGTTGATTGCTTTCCTACCGCAACGCTATAGGTAATTGGTTATTCTTGTTCATCGATGGTGGATAAGTGGTGCGTTTTCCCTCTTTCTTATCTGCCATGTTCGCTCAATTTTACGAGCTCTAGAGTTCTATAGCTCTGGCGTATCTTTCACCTTTCATTACGGCAAACGTGCAGTTTAATTTTAGAGAACACACACACACACAACGGTAGCTTTGTCACGAGTTTGTTTTTTCGCCTCATGATAGGGCTCTAGCGCCCGCTGCTTATTACCATTCGCCTTCATTCTTCTTAGTCACGGAAACAATGAGAGAGAAAAAGTTTAGCCACAACGATAAAAATAGATAATCCTTACTTACGTCACGTCAACTCATTGCCAGTCTAGTCAATTGCAATTCTGGCCTTCCATTCCTGTTTTTTTTTTTTTTTTTTTTTGGTGACCTACAAAGTTGAAAAGCAGTCAAGTGGTGGAAGGCACTGCTGTCATCCCTATAAGGTGAACATGTGCCCGAGTACGTTCAAAAATTCCAGTATTTCATTCGCTCCCAATAGTCTTTTATAGTGGCATGAAAAGGAAAAAAAAATACAGGATGTACGATGGAAAAAACTCGATATAGGTTGAACTCGCTCAATATCCATTTCGAATCCCTATCGAATTGATGCCGGCTCATGAGTAAGCATGTCAGTCAACGACGACCAACGTCTCGTCCATTATCGAGTCATTCCATGTTCGAAATATTTGGCATGATAAATTACACGATATAGGGAAATCCAAAATGTTCTTACAACAGATAGCCAGCCGTCTAGATTTTCAGGTAGATAGTCCACATATCAAATTCGGAAAAAAGAAGCGCTCCTTTTGTAAGTCAGCTACTGATGCGCAACATCGAATCAGACTGTTCTGCTCATCAATAACACCTTATAACTGGTCAAACAGGTAAATGAGGTTAGAATTTGTAGACGCAGAGGTTTTTCGCCCATTTTTTTTTGTTTGAATGGTTTTGTCGACAGTTAAAATGCTACTACCCCGAATCGCCTTGAAGACACGTTCATAAAAATATATTTCAAGTAAAAAAGGTACACCAATACGCCGTCAAAGACGCTTCAATTGTTATCATAAAAAGTATGCAAAAACCACATGTAAAAGAAAAACGTGGCTTCACTTTTGATACTTTAGTTGATAGCAGGGTGGTCTTTTTTTTTTTTCTTCCTGAACTTGAATTCTTATTTACGACGAGATGAGAAGAGTAAAGGGTTAATGGAAATAACAAAGATTCATCTGCACGATCGTCCGTGACTGTAGAGAACGTAACACAATGTACACATTGGCCAACCATGTCGGTGGGCTCATGTTTTCTCAATTGATGCCGGGCGCCGGATCATGCATTTGTCTGATATTGCGCTCCTATCCTTCTTTACTTGATATATGCATTCTTTTTATACGTCATTTTCATGCAAATTCAAAGATCATCGATAACGACAGATTGTTTCTCCTCTTGCACAATTTTCCTTGTAGCAGTTCTTTGTTTGATCGACGATTGGTTGTTTAACCCAAATTATCTTAAAACCCAAAAAACTTAAATCGTAAAAAGACGTTATCTGCTGGATTTTTATTTTTCCTGTTTATCTTGGCCATCTTTGTGAAAAGTTATAGGACTACCGTGTGCGCTTGTTAACCAGTTAAGGAAAATGTCCTCAAAACTAGCAAACAATAAAAAAAAAACCTCTTAAGGCCAGTCAGTTAGGTCGAAAAAAATTACTCACAAAAAACAAACAAAACAAACCCGTTGGCTCATTTGATGTCCTATAAAGCCTTACTTGGTGTGCGCTCCGCTACGATTGACAGTTGGACGCACTTGAATGACACGAAAGCTAAAAACAACAGGTTAACAGAAAGAGATGAATGTATGCGATAGTTCGGTCTTTGGTGGAGAAGATACGCAGACGAAACGGAGACAGCGCACGAAACAACGTGGGCTAGAAAGAGTCATCGTCGCTGTTGCAACCAAGACTCCCTAAATAATCGTGAAGAGACGCCTGCCAATCACGGTACTCAAGAACGGTGAGGCCACTAAAGATAGACGGATCTATGAAATCCCCGTGAAGGAATAAATTAAGACAAGAGACCCACTTTACCAAGGTTTCCCACGCAAGCACTTGTTGATTGATGCCACACACAAGAAAGACTAAGAAAAAGACGAAGATGAATTCGTCTGTGAAAATAAAAATAAAAATCAGAAAAAAAGCAACAACAAAAAAATGCTCTTGCATCCTTGCAAATATACAGTATGTCCATACAATGTGGGACAACATAATAACAAGGGGGGAAAAAATTTAACCAGTGGTGACAGTCATAAGAAGAAAAAAAAACGTAAAGAGGAGTCGTAGGAGTCGTGATGATGTCTTTGAGCAGAATCGTGGCACGAAGTAAAGGGCAATTGAAGAAATCAGCAAAGAATCCCAGTGATTATCATAACGTTTGTCTACGCGGTGCAGCTGCTGCATACCCCCACTGTGCGCGCAATTGTGCACTTTTCTAACGCCGACCATAAGGTGGTAATGAAACCCCAGGATGGACGGACAAAGACAATGAAGAAGGAAGAAGGAAGAAAAAAAAAAAGAGAGAGAGAAAAAGAACGTAAGCGAACATGAGTGTTGAGTGCTGCGAACAATCAAGAAGGCGGAGCAAAAGTCGTCGTTAGATGATTGCGCCTCGAGTTATCTTTGAAGGCGGTAATGCAACAGAGTTCTTAACGCGTTAAACTCTTTGGCTTTTTAGGCGGGACCGATAAACCGAAAACCGGCTGAAGTTGACTCGATTCAAAGTCATACCGAAAAAAAAAAAAAAAACACACCGGAGAGTGTTTCACTGGAATTTGTTGATTGCTCTTCATTTTTGCCTTTAGCGATTTTTCACACGACATCTATCATTACTTGGCACTCCGTACAACAAGTGAACGTAGAAAGAAGAGGCCAATCAACTTTGGGGAGCGTGAAGGATTGTATAGAGAGGATCATAGGTCATTTCACCGCTCGCTGCAGCAACAGCCGGCAAGCCGGGTCGACAAATCCAACTCCCTTTAAAATAGAAATAAACGAAAAAAAAAAAAGAAAAAGAAAAAAACTTGATAAAGGAAGTCTATTTTAGAGATTTCGCACGATGAATGCGTTGTGTATGGAATTGTAGCGTGTAGCCAAAAAGATATTCAGTTCTTTCACTGTTTCACAGCCGGTTATCCCGAGGTTTTGGTACTTACCTATTTTGCTTGGTTTTGAAGAGGGGGGAAACAAAAATGTCGCGTCCTTTGGAACGGTTCCGCGTAGCAGATGATAATAGTAGTAATCATCAAGATGACGGTGATGAATATAATGACAAAGACCCGAAAAACGATCATAGGTTTTGTCTGTCACAGTTCCGCTCGTGTAAAGCTATGCTAAACTTGACACAGGTCTAAGGTCTCTTTTTATTTCTTTAAGTTATGGGATGGCTTATAGGATTGTCTACTTTGAGGCTGTCAAAACTGTCAAGCGAGAGGAGCTGGATCTATACTGCCTCTGCTGTACACATTTCCGAATAATAACTCTTCCTTGGTCCCCGCTGGCCTTTCCGAAGACTGACACCGTCTCAGCTCGTCTAGTTGGCCTCGTTTCCTAAGAATCTGAGACACAATCTACAAGACTTTTTTTTTTCGGAACGATCTCCACTGTCCACTCGTTCTTTAAAAGATTTTCATTTTCTTGTTATTTTTAACTTCGATTGGGGTTTTGTTTCATCATGTCGTGTTTCTTTTTTTTTTATTGCACCATTTCCCTTTAAAGAGTTTCTCTACTTCCTAAACACTGCCGTATAGTGGACTGGCAGTCCGGTATCAAAAACCGAGTGGAAATAACGCCTTCGCTGCTACAACGGCTCGGCTTTGCTTCAGTCCGAATGCAGAGTCGTTTCTCCCCTTTCTTTCATTCCCTGGGCTGAAAATGTTCCGCCTTTTCTTGTCATTGTGCCGTCGCGATGTCTTGATAAAATAAGGAAAAACGACAGGAAAGAAAAGCCCGACCAATTATGGAATCTTTCAAGATCTTCTCCTAGAGATTCTTAGTTTATCCCTTCTCTCTCTTTCTACCATATTCATTCTATTTACAAACACACGTATATCCTCTTTCGAATAGACATGCAGCCTTTATATATGTGTCACTCTCTCTCAGACGCTGCTCGTGGTCGGAATAAAAACAGCCGTAAATATCCCGGGTTTAAAGGTGCGCTAGACGAGGGCGTTCAAATGTCCAGCTTTTCTTATATTTCTTTAGCCGTTTCGAACGGGCGTATTATTATTTTTATCCGCCGCAGTTTTTGCCACCACCGACGCCGCTGCCGCCATCTTTCAAGAACAACTCACCTGTAAAAAGAAACAAAGAGCCCCCTCTTCAACCTATCGATATAAGGTGAATGTATTTTCGACAATAGCGGCCTACCGCACCTACACCTACATCTACATCCTCATTTCTCCTTTATATAAAATCACGCCCTTGTCGGTGTTTCTTGGCCCCGCCACCCTCCACCCGCGCAGTCACGAGCGCAGACGAAATACAAGATGAAAACGGGGAAAAAAAAGAATGAGAAAAAAATATAGAAATGTAGAAGAAATCAGGTATTTGTAGAAAATCTTTAAGAGATAAGTGGAGAAGCAGAAAACACACACTGACGTAGTATGTGTACATTGAAAAAAAGAAAAACAAGAAAGAAAAAAAAAAATTCCAGAAAACAAAAGCGCTTTGTGGAAAGAAGACACTTGTTTGGCGAACAAAAAAAGAAAACCTCACGTGATATTCTCTCCATGATTTCTCTACGCCAACAGCTTTAGAACAGCCAATATCGAAGAATATATATACTCGTACATTACAATTTTATAAGCGGTGCGTGCGCATGAGTACTGCGTTCTATAAAGTGGGCGCCCTATTGCGATTTTGATGATTTAGAAGAGAAATTGAACGTTTCTCATTATCGCGCTCACCGAGGTTCACCAGAGTGCGCTTCGATCTTCGCCAGTCCGTCCCGTGTTAGCCAGCCCAACCCTCCTCTGTTCGGTGGTTCATTGTGTTTGAACCTGAGGTATACAACAAGCGCTGGCGGGAACCTGGAAGGCACCAGTCGAGTCCCGTTTGCGAACGAAGACGGGTCTATGTTTTCTACGTCCTTTTTCTCTTTCTTTGTATCTTCATCAACCGGTGGAGTTTGCGTTTCGTATACAACCCGTCCTCGTGTACGTTACACACGTTGGTCGCAAAAGTTCTAGTGTCCAGTATTTGTGTGCGTGGAGTGGCATTTCCTTTCAAACCTCATCGCGGGTTCATTTTCCGTTGTGTTTGCGACGCATTCGATAGAATGCCACCCATTATTCGGATGGGATTTTGTTTTTAGCTGTGACCAAATGTGGGTGTCATCTGCCTGACGCAATGCCTTTGTCTCTCCGGTTGCCCAGCTGACCGCTATTGGCAACCAAACATTCGTGACACGTCCCAAAGAGAGAGGGAAGAAAAAAAAAAGACAAATAAAAATTAAAGGCAACGGCTGGAGAGAGTGACTAACCCCGGCGGCCTCTATGTCACACGCTTTGCTGCTATCGGTTCAATCTATTAAACATCAACAACAAAACCAGCAACATCATTTCTACTACAAACAAACAACGACATAAAAGTTTCCCGTTTCTTCTATCGAGAAAAAAAAAATGTCGGCAGCCGGCCAGTAGGCTATAAAATAAATTTAGAGAGAAAAAAAAAGAGGGAACTAAAAACTCGTAAAGTCTCACAGCTAAGGAGGACACATAAAACGGACACGATCATCCCAGGATTTGTTACTCACAAGACGTCGCTTTTTTGTTCTGTTTTTCTGCCGTGCGATCGTCGTCAAATTCCGTTTGTGACCTCACAGTATAACGTTGGCACATCTTTTGTTGATCCACTCCAAGTTTCAGCTGCGAACAATTGGCTGTCGGCATTCAGAAAACGAAACAGTGAAGTCTTGCGATTACTCCGCCATTCTACATCCTACACTCGATAAGGATATTTACGTAGAAATCCGTTGCATCAAGAGTTTGGGGGAGGCCCTTTCATCATGCGCGTTGTAACGGTCGTGAAGGGGTCGCCTGGTCCTCTCCCCCCAGCTCCCCCTTCTCCACTCTTTGTGTGTTAGTGACCCACTACCAAGCGCATCTGCTTATACAAAAATAGAAGAATAAAAAAAAGGAGAAAAGAATCGGCCGTATACAGTTGCTGCCGTTTTTGCGCGTCCCCCATTTAGGCGAAAATCTAGGTGCGGAATTATTCGTTCAAGTGCTAGTTGCGGGTCTGTCGTGTGCTTGTGAAAATATCAAAAAGAATAAAGAAGACAAAAAAAAAAACTTTACGTGGGCGTACGTACGTTTATTTCTTTATTTTCTTTGCGCAAACTCGCCACTGCGCCGTCACCAGTCCGCACCCCCCAAAAAGTCCCGCGCCAATGGGAATTCGGGAAAATTGCGGTGGAAATGCCCGTCGTCATGGCCACAACCGTCAGACGTATCAAGCACGAAATGAAAATTCGGCGCTCGCTGTCAATGGCTCCCAGTAAGTAACGACATGTGAACTGAGCCAACCGGCCATTGAGGTTTGATTAAATAGACAGCCAGAAAGAAAAAAGAAATTTAGACAAAAAAAAAAAACTTAATTCTTCGTGTTATCCTCGCATCACGCTGAAAAATAATAAAAAAACAAAACATGGAAGGACAGGAAGATGCCTGTAACCGGTTGATTACGCACGCACATTTTAAAACAGGTCGGAGGCTTAGTATTATGCCTTTGCGTGCTAGTTGACACTTTGGCTCAACCGTATTGACAAGTTTGTTACTATTGATATGTATACGTACGCTTATCTTACCTAACCGAGACCCGGAACTCTTGAGAACTGACACGCAGCAATACAGAAGCCCCATCTCTTTCTGACATCCTCCTCCTCCTCCTCTCTGAGCTCCATAGGAGAAGGATAATTAGGGTCAGTGAGTTGGAGAGCTAAACGATTCGGGTTGACTGACGTTGAAGAAATTATCTTCGGGAAATGATAATAACAATATTTTAATTTTTTTTTGTTGTTAACGGGTTAAATAAAATTTTTTCCCTTTTGTTTGTTCTTGGTCGTGCGTTTGGATTGCGTTGCGTCACTTCATTCTCTCTTCTCCTTATATATATATATATATCTTTATTTATCCTTTTTTTTCATGTGACTATTTTGAACATATTTTGATTGTTGTAGAAGCGGATAGCCAGTCGGGACCTTACAAAGCTGTTCCAGCGCCGAAGCCGCTAGCCAATCCTCCTCCGTATCGTCAACCGCCGCCGCCAGCTAATTCATCATCACCCGTGCTGGCCGCTGCACGGCCTCATTTACATCACAACGACCCGTCTGTTGTTAGTCCAGCCAGTGCCTCAGCCGCTGCCAGCACTGCCGCCGCGTCCGAGTCGAATCCAAAGAGCACCGGTCACGGACTCTTGGCGCACTCTTCCAAGTTTCCGGTATGTTTTAGTCTCTCATGCTAACCGCAAACTCGCCAGTGATAGGTCGATTACCGTCTCCGTCATATTCAAGACGACTCGTAATTTGAATGAACAAACAGATAACGACAAAAAAACAAAAAAAAAAAAAAAAACAGAAAAAAAAGCATTTTTTTTGTTTGAAGTAAAAAATAGGTTTTCTTTTTTCTTTGTGCTGTAGATGCATAGACTTTCTAACCTCTCTATCTACTTGAATATCACCTGGCTCCCTGCTTCAAATATTCTTCTAGATGCTCAATCTTCCCTTTCTTCAATCTTGATGGCCAATTTGAAACGTTGATAGCGATAGCGACCTATTTCGTATGCAGTGCGTTATACTGTATGCATAGCGCCGCGTATAATATATACGGCGTATATCTATATTTTAAACAACCTACGTGTCCTTTTCCCTCAGATTATACAAACATACTGAACAATCATCTTAGCAGCATCAACAAAAACGAGGAAAGACACAGGGCTTATATATTCATTATGTTTGTATTTATCTTCCTTCGTTTTTTTTACGTTATCGTGGGCTTGTTTTTACGTGCGTGCGTGCGTACGTGTGTGTGTGTTGAACGAGAGTAATTCCATCATCTTCCCTCCTTGCCTTTCCTCCCCCTACCCCCGTCCCCCTCTTTCAACGAATCCTGTCTGGCCCGTAATTGCGCGTTTCCACTGTGAAGCAAGACTTCAGAAAAGTGACGTCTTTTTGTTCGTTCTTACATATTACGATGTGTTCTCCATCCTTTTCTGACATTTGGAACGTCTATCCACGCGATTGCCAAGAGATAGCGCCCTCTCTGTTGATCAATCTCGTCCGTCTGCCGTACGCGCCGGAATAATAAAAAAAAAGCCACAAAAGAGGCAAATGTTCAATTTCAAATGAAAATGTTAGAGCTTGGGAACGAGCCTCAGGTGTAATTCCCACATGGAAACAGCCCGAACAGTATATTGTTTTTGGTTTCGGTTTTTTGGGGTTGCTGGATTCCGCGTGGAACTAAACAACTAAACCGAGGCAAAACAGAGCACATACAACAAAAACAAAAGAAAAAATATGGCAGAACTCGGCATAAGGTAAAAGCGTACTGGACTGTTTTAAGAGAGCGTGTCATCGTCATGTTTTATGATAATGCTAGGAAAAGAGAAGGGAACAGACAAGCAGCACGCGGCAACGAATCACAAATGTTTTGACACTCGACTGTCCCCACGGTTCGAATATTTTTCATTTTTTTTTGTTTTGTTTTTCTGTTTTTTTTTCCTATTTTGCTTTGTTTACCTTCCGTGACCGGTGCCGCCGCCTTTTTCAGTTTGTGCATGGCATTCCGCGTGCCCTCTCACCGTAATCAAAGGAGAATGAATAGACATAGCCAAGCCGGCCAACGAAACAAAAATGAATCGCGAGACAGCCGACTCGACATACAAGATACAACTCAACGAGAACAACAAAACAGATGGGCTATGCCCCGAGACAGGCTAAACCAGTCAGCAGGAAGTCGAATGTTGCGAGAGAAAGAATAGAAGATACGGACAAGAAAAAAAAAAGAAAGAGAAAGAGAGAAAAAGAGGAATCCTTGATAATTTATAGATTTTTTATCTAGTGTACGTACGTACTAAGCCCCGTACGTTATTCATCTATTTCTCTTTCATTAATGTGGTTCGTTGCTCGCAAACAGAACACGAGATTTATCCGTACACATATATTACTTTTCAAGTATCCCGGGCTGTCCGTCTCCAGATTACATGACGCGCTATTTTGTTTTCCATGACGCCAACAGCATGGAGCCCATGAGCCAGCTGGATAGCTGATGAATGAAAGCCGCTCTATCCATCAACAGAAAGAAAAAAAGGAAACGAAAAAAAAAAGAAACCTTATCGAATCACTTTTCGAGAAATATATCTTGATTGTGCGCCGTTGTTGCAGTCGCACGCGCACTCGGTCTCTTCAACGTCTTAAGTTAGATGCGGGCCACCAATAGACGCTTTACTTTCCAGGAAATAGACGATTGCGATGTGCGTAGTAAAGTGGTCCATCGTTCTAGATAACTCGAGATCAAGGCGAAGATGTCGGTGCTCTCTTGCATCGGTCACGCTTTGTTTGCGCTCTGCAGATGTATTCCACAAAACGTGATGGACTGATATGAAGCTAACCACAGAAATAGAAAAATGAAACGAAACAAAAAGAAGAATAATGCTTGGGATTGAAGTGCAGTACATCCGATTTTTTTCGGGAGGGACGTGGCTGTGAACGTGTGAGGGCCAGCAAAGCGCAAAAAAAGGTGTGCCAGCCTCCAGGCGGATCTAGGTTTCATTATCCGTCGTGATTTCTTGCAACTTCTTTTTTTTTTTTTACTTATTACGAGTCTATGTGTGGGTCATTTGGTACATCATTCGATTACCCTTAAAACAGAGCCGTGCGAGCTGCCTCAAATGTGTGTAACTGGAACGAGCCGACAGCGAAACCAGTAACTATATTCTTATTCCCAGGGTCTTGGATGCGATATTGCCATCGTCTAAAGGCACAGCCTTTCAAGCAACCACCGTAAACTGTTGATGGCAGGTTCACTGCTAGGAAAAAAAGAAGACACAATAGACCTTGGTCATTTTACGGTCCACAATGCGTTGACTGCACATCGTGACCCGTCCCTTCACAGTGCACGTCCATTACATGAATAATCCGTAACCGCCGCCGGATGAGTGACGCAATCCCCAGCTAAAATGAAAACAGGACTTCGCTCTGCGAAAGGAGGATGCGCCAATATTATTTTTTGAATGGACCAGGAACGCAAACAAAACTTTAAAGAAAGAAAAAGAAAGAAAAACTAGGGGAAAGACGTTAGCCTTGGTGATAACTTACCAGATTTTTTTTCTCTCTCTCTCTCGCTGTAAAAGGAAACCGCGCGTTTTGTTTTGCGTACAGATACCTTAGTCTGCGTTGGCGTGTAGAGCCATTTCGTTTTCTTGATCGCCTTACCTGTTGCCCTTCTAACTGCGACATTTTGCTAAGTGAAAAAGCAAGAAATACCAGTCACCATTCGGTATGCGTTTATTGGCGTAAATCTTACTTTTGGAAAGACCGGTATCACCATTGTAGGAACTTAAGACATTCACCAGTCTTTATCTGCTGTATAGATCTCGGATTTCCAAAACTCTTACTTTTATTGGATTTTCCTGTTTTAGTTTTTTGTTGCTGTTTCTATCGCAAAAGACTCTATAAAAGTCAAATACCATGTTGGAAAGATAAAAATAATACCAGTGCTTTTTACACGTCTGGTTGATTTTTTTTTTCTTTTTCTTGCAGATTGAACGTGAACTGGTTGTCACTACCGGAGATAAGATTGCCGAGGTAGGACGCATTGAACGCATCGGACCAGAGTCTAAAACGTTGTCAGAGAACAAAAATCCAGAGACAGAATCATCCAACATGCAAACTATAGTGACGCAGTCAGCCTGGAACGAGGAAAGACGCACGGTCAGTTTTTTTTGCCCACTTAGTATCTTATTTAGATTTTTAGTATTGCATTTCACTATGGCCAAACATAACTAGGCAATTAATTTATTCCAAAAAGCAACAGAATTTGACACAATGTTTTGATGCTTTCGTGACTACAGATCACACAGGGACGAAACGGTGAAGTTATTGCCGGAGCGCCTCACCACGCCGGGCACCATTACCCGGATGGATACGATCATGTCTCTGGCTCCGAGGAATTGCATCGACCCGCCTCATATATGGTATGCGACATTTTTCACGGTCATTCTAACTCACGTTCTGTTTTAACCTGCGTTGCATTCATTAGCGCTAAAAGAATTTAAGGAAACCGTTGGCTAATTTGGGATGGCGAAGGCGCTGTTAATGATTTAATTCATTAGTATTAGTTGAAAGCAGGTAGCTACGTGTGGAAACACAGCCATTAAAGCTAGCCCTGGACTGTTAAAGAAAGAGTTGTCGGTCATTTAACCAAGTCCTAAACACCACCTCTTTCTCTATGTTGGTCATTCATTATACAGCCAATGCATATCCATTATACGGGATGGCGCCAGGAGAACAACTACGTTCCTATGAATTTTGACGGCCGCATTCAGCACCAACAGCAACAACACCAACAGCACCAACAGCATCAGCAAACGCACCAGCACCAGCCGCAGCAATCCTTTGGCCTGAACAGTAATAATGCCGCGTCCACCGGCTTGGGCGATCATTCTCTCAGTTTCGACTCGCAGCACACGGGACCTGCCAGTTTGCGCGACCCATTCGCGCCCACTTCTCATTCCAATTCCTCCCACATGACTCAGTATGAAATTCAAGTGGACAGTGAGCGAGCTGATAGGCCCAGGTAGTAGTAGTTGCATTATACGCTTTGTATACAAAATTTCAGCCAGCCTTTCCTGTATTCATCAATCATTTCTTTATTTTTTGTTTGGGTATGTCTGCAACAGCAATGTCACGGTAGCACCATGGAACAATCAAGGCAGTGATACGTCGACTTTCGACCGTCTTCGTGACACATGTAACAAAATGTTTTTAAGGGACGGTCCCTTACGTGGATCGTCACAGTTTGCTCTATCGCCAACGTTGCCCCGGGTATAGTCCCACCATTCATTTCCGTTTCTCATCTCAAGCATTTCTCTTGCTTATTATTATTTTTTTTTTTCGTTCGTCTTATACACATTTTCTTTCCTGTGAAAAAAAATCTAAATCCTTAAGCTAATCAACCTGAATTTCCACCTCCTGTAGGCAATGGAAAGACTGACCATCGATCAGAGAAATGGTGTGGAGCCTTGCACTATGGCCAACCCTAATAACGAGCCATCGATCGCTCACTCACACGTCCCATCAGACAAGACGCAGAAAGAAGAAGTGGACACTACAGCCGGCAACAACAAGAATGGTTCCATGCGCAAGAAATTGTCTGGCAAGACCTATCACCATATCAAAGACATGTTCACCACCAAGTTTAACAAATCGACCAAGAGTAAACTTAACGGTACAGAGAACAATGCGGGTGCGGGCCAGGATAATGCAAACAGCTCGGCTGCCAATGCGGCCGCCGCAGTGGCCGCCGCTGCAGCCGCAGCTGAAGCCGTTGTTACTGAACACGGAATGGGGACGCAGCAGAACGGCACTTCCGGTCACCTTGGTAGGCAGCCTGACCCAGTCCACTCAATCAATCAACGCATCAAGAGTCAACTGACTGGCCAAAATAACAGCAATCACACCGTCAACAACAACAACCCACAACAAGTGTGGGGAAGCTACGGCCGCCAATCAGCCAGAATGGAAGCATCCATCAATGAAAGCGATGCCAGCGCATTAGCTAAGCTGACGCTGAGTCCCGCACCTAATGGCCCCGAATCTCTCGCACCGACCCAAAGCCCTTACAGTTTACGACACAAGCCATCCGTCACGTTCCGCATGGATTTGAATAACGAGTGCCAGTACAGTGGTGGAGACAATTCATCTTCTTCGGCGGCTGCTTCGGCTGTTGCCGGCACGGCTGAGCCGGCATCTCGATACCAATCGAGGAGTGGTCAGGGCCAAGTGGTCCTTTACGACGACACAATGCATTTCCCGCAGCATCAACAGCCTACAAAAGAAGGACCGTCGAAAAATTCGTACGCTGATCATGACTCCTCACTATCCAGCATTGCATCAGCCGGCCAAGGCATGAAAAATCGTTCTGTATTCGGCTACAGCGACTACGACGTTCCACAAAAATCCGTTTCGCTCAGTTCACCCATGATGAATGAAGGCGGTTCATCGAGTGGTCACCAGTCGGCCGGTAGCTCTTCAGACTTGGACAAGCGAAGTGGGCAATCGGTGAGCACCACAGATTCGGGCCTGGGTGTTTTAACCGATCCTTCGGGTCAGCGTGGTCGCGCCAACTGCCAACAAAATTACCAACTGGATACGAGCACGGAAGCAGAGATGTTCAGTGGACGGACAGGCCAGCTGAATCATTCTTCGTCAGACTGGGCTGACGCAGCTGATCGTGAAGTGAAAAAAGTGATGGAGATGAGAAGCTACCAGTCAAAGAACTCACAACAAGGGCTCCAATCGGCTACCCCACCTCTACCTCCCCTGTCGCCCGATGTTTCTCCAAAACCAACACCCAAGTTGCAGCAAAAGTTTAATAACAGTAAACCCGATTTACTCGAACCAACCAACGGCCACAGTCCGATGGTGCAGCGCGTCAAACCTACAACACCGGCAAAGCCTTTGGCCAACTCTCACCGCGTAAGCGCCGGTATCGAAAGCCAAACAAAGCTTGGACATCATGCAAAACGGCGTGGTGAAGAAAACAAGAGTTCTTTGGCATCGAAATCGTTTTCCTCCGCTAAACTAAGGAGTTCCAAATCCACTGGTTAGTTCTTTTTTTGAGCTGTAGCAGTTTTCTAAATTTGTAATATAATATCTACTAATTGGAATGAAGGAGCATTACATCCTCTAACGGCTCTACAAGAAGCTCTCGATCTCGGAGACATCACGTCCACCACAACAGGCCTCGACTTAGACGCCGATTCTGACTCGAGCTCGTCGCACAGCGACGATGATCTGAGTACAACGATGGACATGAATGATTCCAGGACAATCCGTCGTCAGTTGGAAGGACTGGAATCTATGTATTCAGAGGTGAGCGCTTATTTCTATGACATTTTATTTTTCTTGTTTTTCCAATTTTATTTCCAATTAACACTGATCGCTTTTAGGTTTTGAAAGCCTTGCACAAGAAATCGACTCGTTCAGGGCCGTCAGACTATAAGCTATCAAAACGAAGAATGTATGGAAGCGTTTCTTCTTTACCCAGCTCCGTCTGTAGCCGACCCGTTTATCGTGATCGCCGGAGGAACGAAGAACGCCGCCGTCCAAAAGAGTCCAAGGTACCAAGCCTCCCCGTCACAAATGATCAATTCATCCTTTTCATGTACTAACGTTGTTTTACATTTATTTTGAACACAATCAGTCTTCAAACAAAAGGTTTCAGCGGTTAGAATCACACGTAGTGACACTGGCTCGAAGTGTGGCTCATCTTTCGTCTGAAATGCGAACCCAACACATAATGATCCAGGTGAGGCTTAGATTTCATGAATATCGGAAATCTGCGTATTACATTTCAAGAACTATGAATCATTTATTGGCTACTGTCACCTATTCAGGAAATGGAGACCATTCGAAGTGAAATTGCCCAGTTGCGAACCCTTCCCATGCGAATGGGTTCGGGAAATCCTTACAACACCGGGGCCAGCGTTAAGTTACCTAGAGGTTACCGAGTGGATCGCGACACTTGCTGGCAAGGTGCGGTTCCTGCTCTAACAGATCCTTCACGCGTAAAGAAGTTGACCAGCTTCTTCGGAGACGAACCACCTCTCTTAAGGATCTTTCTCAAGAAGTTAGGCTATGAGGTAAGCCTTAAAATAACACTTCAAAATTAAATTTCGCTTGCAATACTTGCTAGTTGTAGTCATCTCATTCGATTTATTTGACGGTTGTTATTATTCTTATTGACCATTTTAGAAATACGCCCCGCTGTTTGACCAAGAAAAAATTGGCATGATTGAATTGCCCTACCTGACCGAAGAGCGCCTGCATAAAATGGGCATTCCTATGGGTCCCCGAATTCGGATTTTGCAGGAAGCACAACTATCAATCCGCTCCGACAGCATGAACGATTACGGGATGGTTTAAAAATGCAGATAGATATAAAACTCGTTTATTTTTCACTATTGTTTTGTATTTCGTGAGAAAAAAAGCAAAAGACGTAAAAAAAATTAAACAAAAACAAAAACAAAAAACAAACAAACAAACAAAACCAACATACCCTACAATCTTTTGCTCTTGAATTGCGATTTACCGTTGACTTTATCCATTGGTCGTATTGGTCTCTACAAAAATCTCTAACTGCGTTTTTATACACTTCTTACATGCTTCTCAAATATCGAATACATTTTATATCAAAGTTGTTACTTGATTGGGTTTTGTTGCATGATTATAGTATATGCAAAAGCTTTACTTTAGGAGTTCAACCTGATCCAAGTTACCGCAATTACACTTTCAGCAGATCCCAAACCTCGAAACATTATACCGTAAAAAGAATTGAAAATAAAATTAATAAAAATTTTATTGTTTATTAGTTTACTCCTATCCCGCCAAAGTGTCGCGTTTTTCAGGAACGAAGGCGGCAGCACTTGATTAACTACCGAATACCGATCACAATTCTGTCGTAGCAGTATAGCAGACGAAATCTAACATCGATTGCTGCGTTGCCGTGATGGCAACAAATGTTAAAAAAGCCAAAATTATTTTTATTTTCATAGAAAACAATATCAGAGTCATAGAGAGACTTGGTGCCTACCATACCCTAGGTTTCTTTCTATTCTTCTCTTCCTCTACCTTTCTGTAAATTTTACCACTTTAAATTTTGCTACTTCTTCGTGGGTTGCGAAGAAAGAGAAATAGGTATAGAAAAAAAAGGGTACGGTAGGCACCATGCTATCCCTTCCGTCAAAAAGAAATAAAACCATATAGCCCCGTTTGCCTGCTAAAGAAACTTACACGCATGACTGTATATAAAACACTACTAAACAGCACTCTTTTTTGTTGGAAGAGCTCCCGCTTTGTATGCGGGATACCATTGCTTCCGTCAGAGTCATAGTCATACTCTGCTTCCGTACTAAATGCCCTTTCAGTGCAAACAATATGGGCCATAATTGCCATATAGGACCAGTGTTTATAATCGTTTGCCCACACATCTGCCCCCAATAACGTGATGTCGAATTTTTCTAACCAACATTCTGTTGTTTTTCAAAAGATTGTTTGAGAATTTAGCTATTTTTGTTTTGTCTAAGTTTCCCCAACATTCTCATCTTTCATTGGTGTATGGATTTTATATTTCGTTGTTGATGTTGATGATCTTTCTCTTTCTGGGCATTTCAGTGTGAATTTTGTCTAAATCTTGTTGATCTTGATATTCGACTGGGTTGTTTGTTAGGGGAGACCGGACCCACCTTAGACACTCCCGCCATTTCTCAAATATGTAAAAAAGTTGTAGCCAGATGTTTAAAAAAACAAACTAAACATTTCAATCTTACCTCCATGTACCTCCCGTAATTTTTTTACATTTTTTTATCTGTAATGTTACCCACAGTACTAGGTTTAAATTTTCGAAATTTCTGGATAGTGATAGGGTAAAACTGAACAGCCATGTGTACCATATTAGACGTAGTTATTTAGACAGGAAGACCTAGATTTTAAAATTATTAAAAAATTCGTAGGTATGCGAAATAGATTAACAATTGAAATGCACTATGCTGAAAAGCAAATACTTAAGAAATAAAAAAGTTTCCTTATATAATAAGAAATGGCTTATATGAAGTAAGGGAAATATAGGAGGGGGTGTGTCATAACTCTACCGATTGTTAAGAATCGATGTGTAATCGTTTATTTCTATTGACATTGCAGCATGGCCGATGTGGAAGTAAGGCGCGAATTCTCTCGTCACGATACGTTTATATGGGCGAAATCTATTTTGTTACCATAAATTTAGCTACAGGTATGCAAAATTCATTTTTGTTGTAGAAAACTACATATAGCTTACACGAAAAAACTTGTTGTCATCAGTACTATACAACTTTTAACTAAATTTTGTTGATTGCCTATTGAAATGATGTTATCATCAAGTCCTCTGATAATTTTTCCAGGACTTTTAGCTTTCTGGATTGCTGACGAGTTCACTGGCAGATATTTCAACGCAGAAACTGCTGACTTTTATTTATGTGAGGCACCTAGCATCATTGATAAACAATTAGTATTAGAATTTCCTCGTGCTGAGTGAAGTAAGCTATTCCAATTTGTACGTTAACTTATACAAATTAATATTGTTTCCTGTGTTTCAGATGCCCCGTAATTATGTTCGCAAATCTACAACAATTCCATCTGAAGACCTATTGCATAAGGCAGTTAGTGAAGTTTTGTCCGGTAGATTAACAATAAGAAAAGCTGCTGAACAATTTGGCCTGAAACGTGCAACATTTGGTTTCTACAGTAAACGACATTCTTCAAGGAAGGAAGTCAGATGGGCCGGCTGTGGCAGTGCCATAGCCACTGGACACCGTTAGCAAGAAGAATTGATTTTAACGTTTACGAGGGGTGGAAAAAAGAAAGAGAGGGGGGAAAACTTAAGATTAATGTGATACGAGTGTGCATTGGGATTACTTGGGGGCAACCAGGTGTGTCTCTATTGCGCTCTTAGTAGCGAGCGAAAGAAACCCAATTCCCATGTCCAAGAGGCTAACGGGGGGTCGGGTAGGTTGTGTACCGGGCTTAGCGGGTGCGGTGTAGGCAACCCTCACGACTCAGTTGAGTGCGAGCCACAGCGGCGAGTGCGTTTGAATAGCACCTTCACGGTTAACTCTTTTTTGCTTAGGCTCGGGGGTGCACCACTACGCTATGAGGGTAGGTCCTTACTTTCAGCTAGACCGAGAACCGCCAATCAGTCATAAGTTGGCTCTGGTACCGTCTACGGCAGGTAAAGAGGTGATCAGTGGTCGCCTCAGTCCCGGTATAGCGGTAGCGTTTAACGAGTACGCTGAACGAAATATAAGATTTCCAAGACAGCTAACGGGAGGGCTATGGTGACTTGGCCAGGATACATCACGTCCTCGTGGTCCATTTTTGGCGTCAGTTAAACCAAGAACCGCTGTAAGGTCCCACAAATATTAGAGACGTTTAACGAGTACGTCAAACGAGCCTTATTACGTAAACGCGCTGGAAGCCTCTGTATCGTCCCCGGCGAGTTTCACGAGGCATGGGCGCACTGTATACGGTTGGGGTACCAGGACCTACTGGATGCTAGCCGTGAAAATATTCTTACATTTATTTAAGTAGATTTCCGTCTTAGATGAATAATAGCTCCAAAGGGCCGCTAAAGGGCTGAGATATGGCGGTGGTTACCGTCAGATGTGTTTCCAGGAGTTCTAGTTGTTTTCAAGTTGTTGATATCGATGATCTTTTTGGGTATTTCAGTGTCAGTTTTGTCAGAATCTTGTTGATCGTCATATTGCACTAGATTGTTTGTTGCCTAACAAAGATGAAAAGGTAAATAGTATTACCAATAATAAAACCGCGTTAACATTTCTTACAAATACTAACCATAATAGAAGAAGCTCGTTGAACTAAAGAGAAAAAAACAAAAAAACAGCTAGGCAGAGGCACGAGCAGCCAGCGCAGGGATTCAGAAGCATGGCAATGGCAGAATTGGAAAATTTTTTTAAAGGTGGAAAGAAGCAGTGGATTTTGGAAAAGTTTGAGAGGGACTATGACCCTCTGGCTATGGATGGGCGGAGCGATTCCAATTCATTTTAGGAAACAAGGATATAGCCAGCTGATGGGCCGTGATTAGAGTAGGCCATGTTATAAAGTCAACATACTACCTTCACCCAAGTTGTTTGGTTGATTCGGAATCGCAACACTCAACCGCCGATTTCCAATCGTGCTGGAATTGGCTTGGAATGTTGCTGGAATTTCTACTACAAATAATAGTAACTACAGATTACAATTGTGACAAAAAAAGTTTTGTAATTCCTGACCTTTTGAATACAAATTGTTGTAGGCTATTGGTGGATTGTCAAGTGTAGAATTTACAATACTTTGCTCTCTCACATGCTGCAAGACGTCCTCAAAAGAGTGACTGCAACTTCGCTGAACTTCAAGTGGTGCCGTTGGCAGTGCAGCAGGAACACCACCACCAACAGAATTCCTTAACAAGCTAACCGGAATTGTTGGAATCACCATTGTTTCTGTCTGGGTGGGCCAATATACACATATACTTTCATCACTTGAAGGCTCATCACTTGAAGGCAGGAATCTTTTAGTCTTTTAGTCGCCCACTTCTTTCTCTTTCTTCTTCCCAGTGATGGTTGACTGGCAGCATCACACTCAAAATTAATGTCTGATTGAATTGAATCTATATGCTCATGTGAGCAAGCAGTTTTATAGCCTATGAATCTGATAAAATGCATGTAAATGAAATTTGAAAAACCAAACAGTATAAAGCTGTAAAATTATTATACCATAATCTTTTCTGACGACACAAGGATAGACATACCAATATGGTTTTGGTATTTCCCGTTTTTTTGAGGAAATGTGACCTGTTCTAGGAATAGGAATAGGATAATAATAATAGCTGTACGTACAACAACCTTTGCGTTAGTGGTGTCCTGAACATGACATGTCACACATCATGTCACATGTCCACACATCCTAAACATAGCTCTTGCTCCAAAAAACGACACCGATCTGGACAACATCAAACAAGAAATCAACCACCTGAGATCCCAAATCCTTCTCCTTAAAAACCATCAACCACCTGAACAGACAGAAGCCAGACTCACAGCCCTTGAAACTGCAGTCGAAACTATGAAGAAACAAATTACTCCACTAGTTAACCTCCCAGAAAAAGTCAACAACCTACAAAAAAACATGGATTCCGGCTTTGAAGCCACACACAACCAAATAGTAACGCTGATGAAACTGGTGAAGGAGAGGCTCACACTGAACAACAATGATCGCCCACACCTAAACCACCACATACGATAGACCGCCGAGCAACGACAACAAACAAGAAATGACTGGACCGTTAAAAATTATACAATGGAACGCAAGAAGCCTATATAAATCTAACTGCAAGAATTCAAATACAATTTTAAAATCACCAATCCGCACATTATCCTATTAAGTGAAACCTTTTAGAACGATAACTTCATACCGAAATTCTCAGCATACCACGCTTGTTACCTCAACCGCCAATATCAAGGTGGTGGTGTCGCCATCCTAATTAAAAAGAACTTGCAGGCCACTCCTCAGACGTTATCAGCCCCCAGAGACATGGAAGCCATCGGGATAACTGTGAAATAAAAAAAAAACAATTTAATTGACGTCATCTCCATATACTGTCCTGGTGGAAACAGTGCACATACGAAGAAGTTAAAGACATTATCAATTCATCCAACAATAGTCCAACAATAGGTATATTAGGAGGAGACCCGAATGCGCACTCGCCTAGCTGGGATGATCACCACCCCCAAAACAAGTGTGGACGCATCATAACTGACATCCTGCTAAATGAAGAAAACCTCACCCTATGTACCCCCAAAAACCTAGGTACACAGCCCAACCCCAACGCAAACCGAAGCTCCACAATAGACATCACATTTGTCTCACCTGACATTGCACACCTACTATCCATCACAACTGGGGCCTACTGGGGTAGTGACCACACCCCCGTCGTCATCGAAGCACACATCAACTCACCACCCATATTATCACAGAAAACAACTATTGAATATTATCAGACAAGAAATGGAAAGATTGGAATAACGAATTAGAAAAGAAGTTAAGAGAGAAAAACATAATGTCAACCCAAGAAACAGACGAGGAGTACAATATCTTCTACTCAGCCATCCTTGAAACTACCACCAAACATTTTCCCCCCAACACCAACATAAAACAGTCTATCAAAAAATGGTGGACACCACTCTGCAAAAAAGCCAGCGCATCAGCGCGTAAAGCTTATCACACTTGGCGGAAAATACTACTCCCATCTGACAAAACCGCCCTCAATAAAATGGAAGTCATCAAAAAGAAAACCATCATGACAGCCAAAAACCACTCATGGAACCATTACATAACAGCATTGAGCAAACAAAGAAATACTCAAGCACTCTGGAGACTACCAAAAACGTCATGAAATCTCCCCAAAATACATATTCCAGCAAATGGACGCAAATGGCGATCCCATACCGAAAAAGCAAATGCCCTGTTAAATCAATTCTGCCCATGTGAAAGAAGAGAGAGGAGTGACGAGCGTTCAAAACTATACAAGCAAATTATCCAGGATGCAATAAACGACCAGCAAGCCTACCCACTCAATTCAACTATCACGGAAGCGGAACTCAGAAGAAACTTTAAAAATATAAAAAGCAAGGCCATTGGAAAAATAGAATCCACAACAGAATGATCAGCAACCTGAACTACACTAACCTAAAAACCTTACTACACCTATTCAACAAATCACTTGTCAAAGGATACATACCCACCGACTGGAAAACCGCTATTGTCATTCCAATCCTAAAGCCAAATAAACCTCCAGAAGATACCGACTCGTACAGGCCAATATCGCTGACTTCATGCCTCTGCACGATAATGGAAAAAATTATTAATAATAGACTCCAATGGCACCTAGAGAAACACAAATACCTCCCAAAATTCCAAACAGGCCTCAGAAGTGAGTGCACTACCAACGATAACTTAGTCCGCCTCAAATCCAATATCATCAGCGGCTTCAATGAAAAGAAATCCACCACTGCAGTATTCCTGGATCTGAAAAAGGCCTATGACATGGATAACAGGATTAATCTACAAACTATCTAAATTAAACATCAGAGGGAACATACTTAAATGGCTCCAAAACTTCCTAACCAACAGAAGAATTACTGTCAAAATGGAAAACAACATGTCCGAAGAAACATATCGTAATAATAGAGGCGTCCCCCAAGGGTGCGTCTTAGGCCCGATACTTTTCAATATTATGATGGCTGATTTTCCACCACCAGTAGCCGGCTGCAAAACGTCCCTGTTTGCAGACGACATAAAAATCCACGTCACCACAATCAACAAACGACCTTACAACCATACCTCGACTTAATAGACAGTTGGACCAAACACTGTAAACTTGAAGTCTCAACCCCCGAATGCGAAACTGTTACCTACACAAGGAAAACAAAAGATGAACGGGAACTAAACCTACTCATCAACAACGAACGAATCAAAGAAAGTAAATATTGCAAGTTCCTAGGCATTTTGTTTGATTCCAAGCTATCATGGGACCTTCACATCAACCACATCAACAACAGCGTACAAAAAAGAGCCAAACTATTGAAATTGCTTACCTATGGCAAACACCCGGTGCAAACTACCCTCCTCCTCCGTATTTATACAGCAATAATCCGCAGCACAATAGACTATGGAGCCGTAGTCATCTCATCAGCCCCGAAAACAAGAATTCAAAAAATAGAAACCACACAAAACAGCATATTAAGTTTCATACTAGGTAGCATGAAATCAACATCCATAGCACTATAATGCAGGCAGAAACAGAAATTACTTCTATCCAAGAAAGATGGGATCTACTAGCCAAAAGCTACCTAATGAAGCTATGCAGCAAGCCATGGAATCCAGCATATTCAACAATCTACTATCTGTCAAAATCCAACAAGGAGTGGAAAACCAGAAGCACCCCATCAACCGTCCGGTCCGCCACGTAAGAGAACTAGAGATACCAAACAAAATTCACCCAAGAAATAAACCATCCGATCAACCATACACAGATCCCATAGCACGATGGCAACTATTTTCTATCCCCGTCGAAATGTTCCCTGTGAGCAAAACAGAAGCCAAACAAAACACTCACCTTGCGTCAGCAACCTTCCTAACAATCAACAAAGATGAACCACTAGACCACTTGTCCATATACATGGATGAATCCACATACATGACAAGCAGGAAGTCAACCTGCGCATTCTTCATACCTAAATTGAAAATAAAAGAATCATTCCTGCTCTCTGAAACAACTAACAGCTTCAACGTTGAACTAGAAGCCATCAATCAAGCCCTACAAGCGCACGTATACCACCAAGACTGGAACATGATCACCATCTACTGCGACTCCAAAGCAGCCATGAGGCAATCAGGAACTTCAAATGAACAGCCAGCAACACAATACATAAAATAATAAAACAAATAGTCAATTTCAACTCAGCAGGCACCAAAATAAAATTCTACTGGATACCAAGCCACTCAGGTATACAAGGCAATGTAACAGCAGATAATCTAGCCAATGCCAGACATCACGCAAACGTAGGTCACCAGCAGCTGAGCCACTATCCAAATGTAGCTGATAGACTGCTGAAAATGAAAACCATCCATAAACAACAAGTATTAACCAATTAAAAACAATCTCTACCAACACTGGAGTGACCAACCGCGGTAGAATCTATTGCAACGAAATATTTCATTGGGACTTTTTCCCTATTGTGACGAAATCTTTCGGTGCAGTAAGGCATTATTTCAGTATTGCAACGAAATATGTCGTTGCAATAAGTGGCGTTATTCCCTATTGCAACGAAATGTTTCGTTGCAATAAATCTTCGTTTTTCCTGTTTTAACGAAAGATTAAATTATACATATTATACAATTATAATTTTTTAATCATTCATAGCCGAAAGTTTGCTAATAATATTTACCTGGCAAATACACCATGCGACTGAAAATGCTTTTGCTAGCTATCAGTATAGTCGCGTGGTGTGGCGAAGCAGGATGGTTGTGAAGTGTGTTAGTGTTTATGTGTGTTAGTGGATTTGTGATGTAAGTGTATTGGTGAAAAGATAAGATCCATTTTGAATGAATTAATATAAGGCATTTATTTCGTTTTTTCTTTTTGGCCGGTTACTTACGGCAACCATTGCCCGAAAGGCATATCTTTTGCTGTTTTTTGCGACGATGTGAAATTTGTAATAATTTTTTTTGTCAAGAATAATAAACCAGCTATTAATTATTAATACATCGTTTATTTATTACTCAGACACCTTTTATATATATAATCTTTAGCTTTCGGGACATCTTTCAAACCCATCACATTTCCTATGAACCCATTCAAGGCAATAGGAACAAATTACAGAACCATAATCCCCAATTACCTTGTTACAACTATTACAATAATATTTAGATTTTTTCTTCTTCTTCTGTGCCACTATCATATAAACGATATTTGGCATCAGTAAATGATTTAGTTTAATAAGATTTAAGTAATTTACCTAAGCGTGTAACCGTCAACCACGCATCCTTATCGAAATATTTCTTAAATCTCCCCAAATCTCCAATTTCATCCTTTAGGATTGAGGTTGACAATTCATTAGAAAATTTCAAAACCATGTCTTCTGTCACAACAGATGATTATTTTAAAATTCTGTTGGCCGCATCGCTCCTGCCTGCCAGCAACTTTGTTAACACAACTATAAGAAAAAAATGTAAATAACAAATTTAGTTAAATGTATAGGCTAAGTAGTAATGAGTTACAGTAGTACTTACAACTTGCTTGGTCAACTTTTTCTTCTTTTGAAATGGCTTTGTAGACCATTTGAAGAAATCGAGGGCCTTAGATTTAGCCTGACGACCAGGCCCTCGCTTTCTCTCTGTCAGCCTAGTTGCTGGCTTTTCGGTTGCATCCGTTGAGGGACCTGCTTGTGGAGATTCTGGATCGGGAGGTCTGGAATTACGTGGAGATTCAGGGACATCTTTGGGTGTTTCCGCTTCTAATTGTTGTAGTTCATGTTCTTCGTAGTTTTCCTCCGTTTCCTGAGATATTTTCTTCTTCTTTGTTGGTGGCTATGACACAGACGTTTCTCCTTTTTTTGGGATAGTTCTTCTTCCTCCACCTGGTTATCTCCATCTAAATAAAACAATGCATCGGGACTATTTAATGGTCAATGCTCATCAAAAGAAACTTGTTTACCTTCAAATAATCGAATTTTTGCATTTAATTTCCAACGACGAACAAGGTGTTGTAGTAGGGCGATAGCGCTGCCAATCGCTGGAAGGGGTAAATCCTGGACTACCTCCGATACTTCGGTTAGCACGGTGTGAAGGCTCCTTAACAGAGTTGTTTTTGATTTATGTTTAGGTTGCGACGTTACCCAATGCAATTAGATAATCCTCTTCTATTTCCAGCTCCTCCTGGGATTTGGCGTAGACAGCTCTGTAAAAGCTGTCATAAATTCTTTTCTATGATTTAATTCCAAATTTGCTTTTCGGAGACAGATGTCGACAGCCCAAAGCATGAAAATGGCAAAGCTTATGCTTTGCGTTGACAAAAATTTCTTTGGCTGCTCCGATTTCCGCACAGTCCTTGTCAGTAATAATTACCTCCGTCTTTTGTACGTTATTGTCCTAAGTTAAATACAATTACATGTTACAATTGTTCGAAATTAATGTTTTTGTTAATCTGAGTTACCTTTGAAAAATACGTAAGACCAGCTTTATCCTTTCAGTTGTTTCATCCCGGACGAAAGAAAAGAAGCAGGATGTCCAAGTCCATAGTTGTCCTTGACCATGATTTTGTAAAGAGGCATACCTTACTTGTTAGTCCGATTAGTGTCGTCGAGTTCAATGGCTTCAGGATATTTTGCGAAGAGTTCTACTTGTTCTTGTAGTTGTATGTAAATTAAGTTAACTTCTCCGTCGTCATCGGTGTCGACGTGGACGATGCTTTCTCCAGCACGAAAGAGCTCAAGTTTCTCAGATGTGGCTCCCCATTCGGAGGTAGATGTTCCTAGAAAAAAAGTGGTTAAAAAATTATTTAAAAGATAGGCAGAATTTCATATACCTTGAACTAGCTGTCGGCGATTTTCGATATCTTTGGAGGTTACATACTTTTTGTTGTTGGGGGCCGTTCACATATGACGTCACGGACTTTTTGACGATTTTACACCCCCCTTCGTCACAATTCGTCACAGTAGGTCTACCGGTTAGGTCAATAAAAGTAGAAAGTGGGTCATTTGGGGCAACAAATTTGGGGTCAAAACAGGGCAACGGCTAGAAGATACGGGAAATAAAAGCAACATGTTTAGTTTTTACCGTTTGAATTTTGATTTGGTCGGTGATCGTTACATGGGTCCCCGTCGAAATAGATTGCGTCTCGCAATCTCTCTTCTCAAAATAGTTAAACATGCAGCTGAAGAGAAGAAAATAAGACAGGAATATTTGAGGGGCTTCAACGCGTTTGTAGCTTTCTCAGATGGAGTGAGGGAATTTTCTTATTTGGAACGAAATACAGCGAAGGAGAAAAGATACAACATTAAACAAGTAGTGACGCAGACGTCTAGGAGCGCGGAGCTCGGTGTGGCGTGTTCCGTTGAAGGAAATACGTACGCCATTGAGCACGGAGCTCGATAAAACCAATCTGAAGTAAAGTGTCTAAGCCTAGACGGTCTTTTGAAATCAGATTTAAAACAGCAAAACAAAGAATATGGAAAAAGGGTGGTGACGCAGACGTCTACGAGCGCGGAGCCCAGTGTGGCGCATTCCGTCGAAGGAATTTTTACGCCTTCGGGCGCAGAGCTCGATCAAATAAATCTGAAACAAAAGTGTCTAAGCCTAGACAGTCTTTACGAGTCAGATTCAAAAACAGCAAAATAAGGAATATGGAAAAAATAAGTAGTGACGCGGACGTCTGAGAGCGCGGAGCTCAATGTGGCGTGTTCCGTCGAAGGAAATGTGTGACGCCCTCGAGCCCGGAGCTCGGTACAGATACAATTGCCTCTGCAAGAGGTGTGCCTAAACCTAGAACACAGCTTCGCAAACAGATGTGTCAATAGGAGAAGAAGCGAGATTATAACCTCAATAAAACTTCAGCAGTTCCAAAATAAAAAAGAATGAAGAACGGTTTGCCTTAGAACGTCCTGTTTGGTTAAACGGAGAGATAGAGGGGGAATAAAAGTGAAGTTGATATTTTGCCGTAGTCTATATAAATCCGGAAGTGTCAAATTCGAAGGGGCACTAGTTTTAAGCGAAAAAAATTATGTGAGAGAAGGGGGGGGGACTAAGATAGTTGTGAAATAAGTTGGATCGGTTTCGAGTTGTAATGTTGAATTTCCAATGTCGTTTTTGTCAATTATTCGCACGGTCTAGGTGATGGGGGCTCAGGCGGCTGGACAGACAAGCACGCACCGTCTTTGCGCAAAAAACGACGGCTCTTTCGTGCAACGTAGACTGCTTCGTCTCTTAATTTTGGCCGTCGGCCGCGGGCGATCGGAGTGCCTGAATATTTCGGCTTCGTGTACGGTGTTTGAAGCGCGTTGACCGTCGCCTGGCGTCATGCTGGCCTCGTATAGCAACGAGTCTAAGGGCTTTAATTGGTCCCGATGTTTTAGCCCGGGCTGGTCGTCGCTGTTACTGAGGTGGTCGGAAGTCACCGCGATTTTTTGTTCCTTTGTTTCCTTACTTGCCGACGCGGTAACAGCCGCGTTTTCGCAAGTTGGTTCAGGAAAAGGGATAGAAAGAATGCAACTTACAGTCGTCTGATGTTCCGACTCTGATGCTGGTATGACAGATTCATCCGTGAATATGTTGTTTTCACATTGCTGATTTTCCTTGTCTTCTTGCTTTTCCGAGTGGGAAGAGGATTTCTCAATGGTGACTCGGCTTGCGACAAGTGCAGCCGAAAAAACAGGTCGAGCTTTAAGTCTCAGTGTTTTACTTACAAATTTTTTTAGTTTCTTCAACTTTTCCAGCCACAATGCTTTTATTTTCTTCTTTAATGGTTTTTCTTTGATGTCGGTGACAGAATATTTTTCTTCAATTTGCGCCATCTTCGGTGAAGAGCTGCTTTAGTAAGGTTTTGGTAACGCGTCCGTAACGGCCAAGGTTTCGGTCGGCGGGTTCGTCCTCGCTGCCACCAGATGAAACAATTGGGGATGGTAAATGTTTATTTAAATTTGACATTAACGATTTTACAAAAATACTGCGGCAAAAAGGGGAAAGGTTAAGGGAGGAATTAGGAGAAGACTGACTGTCTGACTCCGACTACCACTGCCTCGCTGGTCGACTGCGACTGCCCTCAAGTGAAATTCTGTCCGTCTTTTATACGGCGAAACAGAGAGTCGAATTTAAAGTCAAATGAGGTCAGGCGTGTCCAAAAATATAAGGTCAAGCGGAAGAAGGCTAGCTTTACCGTTAGGTCAATAAAAGTAGAAAGTGGGTCATTTGGGGCAACAAATTTGGGGTCAAAACAGGGCAACGGCTAGAAGATACGGGAAATAAAAGCAACATGTTTAGTTTTTACCGTTTGAATTTTGATTTGGTCGGTGATCGTTACATGGGTCCCCGTCGAAATAGATTGCGTCTCGCAATCTCTCTTCTCAAAATAGTTAAACATGCAGCTGAAGAGAAGAAAATAAGACAGGAATATTTGAGGGGCTTCAACGCGTTTGTAGCTTTCTCAGATGGAGTGAGGGAATTTTCTTATTTGGAACGAAATACAGCGAAGGAGAAAAGATACAACATTAAACAAGTAGTGACGCAGACGTCTAGGAGCGCGGAGCTCGGTGTGGCGTGTTCCGTTGAAGGAAATACGTACGCCATTGAGCACGGAGCTCGATAAAACCAATCTGAAGTAAAGTGTCTAAGCCTAGACGGTCTTTTGAAATCAGATTTAAAACAGCAAAACAAAGAATATGGAAAAAGGGTGGTGACGCAGACGTCTACGAGCGCGGAGCCCAGTGTGGCGCATTCCGTCGAAGGAATTTTTACGCCTTCGGGCGCAGAGCTCGATCAAATAAATCTGAAACAAAAGTGTCTAAGCCTAGACAGCCTTTACGAGTCAGATTCAAAAACAGCAAAATAAGGAATATGGAAAAAATAAGTAGTGACGCGGACGTCTGAGAGCGCGGAGCTCAATGTGGCGTGTTCCGTCGAAGGAAATGTGTGACGCCCTCGAGCCCGGAGCTCGGTACAGGTACAATTGCCTCTGCAAGAGGTGTGCCTAAACCTAGAACACAGCTTCGCAAACAGATGTGTCAATAGGAGAAGAAGCGAGATTATAACCTCAATAAAACTTCAGCAGTTCCAAAATAAAAAAGAATGAAGAACGGTTTGCCTTAGAACGTCCTGTTTGGTTAAACGGAGAGATAGAGGGGGAATAAAAGTGAAGTTGATATTTTGCCGTAGTCTATATAAATCCGGAAGTGTCAAATTCGAAGGGGCACTAGTTTTAAGCGAAAAAAATTATGTGAGAGAAGGGGGGGGGACTAAGATAGTTGTGAAATAAGTTGGATCGGTTTCGAGTTGTAATGTTGAATTTCCAATGTCGTTTTTGTCAATTATTCGCACGGTCTAGGTGATGGGGGCTCAGGCGGCTGGACAGACAAGCACGCACCGTCTTTGCGCAAAAAACGACGGCTCTTTCGTGCAACGTAGACTGCTTCGTCTCTTAATTTTGGCCGTCGGCCGCGGGCGATCGGAGTGCCTGAATATTTCGGCTTCGTGTACGGTGTTTGAAGCGCGTTGACCGTCGCCTGGCGTCATGCTGGCCTCGTATAGCAACGAGTCTAAGGGCTTTAATTGGTCCCGATGTTTTAGCCCGGGCTGGTCGTCGCTGTTACTGAGGTGGTCGGAAGTCACCGCGATTTTTTGTTCCTTTGTTTCCTTACTTGCCGACGCGGTAACAGCCGCGTTTTCGCAAGTTGGTTCAGGAAAAGGGATAGAAAGAATGCAACTTACAGTCGTCTGATGTTCCGACTCTGATGCTGGTATGACAGATTCATCCGTGAATATGTTGTTTTCACATTGCTGATTTTCCTTGTCTTCTTGCTTTTCCGAGTGGGAAGAGGATTTCTCAATGGTGACTCGGCTTGCGACAAGTGCAGCCGAAAAAACAGGTCGAGCTTTAAGTCTCAGTGTTTTACTTACAAATTTTTTTAGTTTCTTCAACTTTTCCAGCCACAATGCTTTTATTTTCTTCTTTAATGGTTTTTCTTTGATGTCGGTGACAGAATATTTTTCTTCAATTTGCGCCATCTTCGGTGAAGAGCTGCTTTAGTAAGGTTTTGGTAACGCGTCCGTAACGGCCAAGGTTTCGGTCGGCGGGTTCGTCCTCGCTGCCACCAGATGAAACAATTGGGGATGGTAAATGTTTATTTAAATTTGACATTAACGATTTTACAAAAATACTGCGGCAAAAAGGGGAAAGGTTAAGGGAGGAATTAGGAGAAGACTGACTGTCTGACTCCGACTACCACTGCCTCGCTGGTCGACTGCGACTGCCCTCAAGTGAAATTCTGTCCGTCTTTTATACGGCGAAACAGAGAGTCGAATTTAAAGTCAAATGAGGTCAGGCGTGTCCAAAAATATAAGGTCAAGCGGAAGAAGGCTAGCTTTACCGTTAGGTCAATAAAAGTAGAAAGTGGGTCATTTGGGGCAACAAATTTGGGGTCAAAACAGGGCAACGGCTAGAAGATACGGGAAATAAAAGCAACATGTTTAGTTTTTACCGTTTGAATTTTGATTTGGTCGGTGATCGTTACATGGGTCCCCGTCGAAATAGATTGCGTCTCGCAATCTCTCTTCTCAAAATAGTTAAACATGCAGCTGAAGAGAAGAAAATAAGACAGGAATATTTGAGGGGCTTCAACGCGTTTGTAGCTTTCTCAGATGGAGTGAGGGAATTTTCTTATTTGGAACGAAATACAGCGAAGGAGAAAAGATACAACATTAAACAAGTAGTGACGCAGACGTCTAGGAGCGCGGAGCTCGGTGTGGCGTGTTCCGTTGAAGGAAATACGTACGCCATTGAGCACGGAGCTCGATAAAACCAATCTGAAGTAAAGTGTCTAAGCCTAGACGGTCTTTTGAAATCAGATTTAAAACAGCAAAACAAAGAATATGGAAAAAGGGTGGTGACGCAGACGTCTACGAGCGCGGAGCCCAGTGTGGCGCATTCCGTCGAAGGAATTTTTACGCCTTCGGGCGCAGAGCTCGATCAAATAAATCTGAAACAAAAGTGTCTAAGCCTAGACAGTCTTTACGAGTCAGATTCAAAAACAGCAAAATAAGGAATATGGAAAAAATAAGTAGTGACGCGGACGTCTGAGAGCGCGGAGCTCAATGTGGCGTGTTCCGTCGAAGGAAATGTGTGACGCCCTCGAGCCCGGAGCTCGGTACAGATACAATTGCCTCTGCAAGAGGTGTGCCTAAACCTAGAACACAGCTTCGCAAACAGATGTGTCAATAGGAGAAGAAGCGAGATTATAACCTCAATAAAACTTCAGCAGTTCCAAAATAAAAAAGAATGAAGAACGGTTTGCCTTAGAACGTCCTGTTTGGTTAAACGGAGAGATAGAGGGGGAATAAAAGTGAAGTTGATATTTTGCCGTAGTCTATATAAATCCGGAAGTGTCAAATTCGAAGGGGCACTAGTTTTAAGCGAAAAAAATTATGTGAGAGAAGGGGGGGGGACTAAGATAGTTGTGAAATAAGTTGGATCGGTTTCAAGTTGTAATGTTGAATTTCCAATGTCGTTTTTGTCAATTATTCGCACGGTCTAGGTGATGGGGGCTCAGGCGGCTGGACAGACAAGCACGCACCGTCTTTGCGCAAAAAACGACGGCTCTTTCGTGCAACGTAGACTGCTTCGTCTCTTAATTTTGGCCGTCGGCCGCGGGCGATCGGAGTGCCTGAATATTTCGGCTTCGTGTACGGTGTTTGAAGCGCGTTGACCGTCGCCTGGCGTCATGCTGGCCTCGTATAGCAACGAGTCTAAGGGCTTTAATTGGTCCCGATGTTTTAGCCCGGGCTGGTCGTCGCTGTTACTGAGGTGGTCGGAAGTCACCGCGATTTTTTGTTCCTTTGTTTCCTTACTTGCCGACGCGGTAACAGCCGCGTTTTCGCAAGTTGGTTCAGGAAAAGGGATAGAAAGAATGCAACTTACAGTCGTCTGATGTTCCGACTCTGATGCTGGTATGACAGATTCATCCGTGAATATGTTGTTTTCACATTGCTGATTTTCCTTGTCTTCTTGCTTTTCCGAGTGGGAAGAGGATTTCTCAATGGTGACTCGGCTTGCGACAAGTGCAGCCGAAAAAACAGGTCGAGCTTTAAGTCTCAGTGTTTTACTTACAAATTTTTTTAGTTTCTTCAACTTTTCCAGCCACAATGCTTTTATTTTCTTCTTTAATGGTTTTTCTTTGATGTCGGTGACAGAATATTTTTCTTCAATTTGCGCCATCTTCGGTGAAGAGCTGCTTTAGTAAGGTTTTGGTAACGCGTCCGTAACGGCCAAGGTTTCGGTCGGCGGGTTCGTCCTCGCTGCCACCAGATGAAACAATTGGGGATGGTAAATGTTTATTTAAATTTGACATTAACGATTTTACAAAAATACTGCGGCAAAAAGGGGAAAGGTTAAGGGAGGAATTAGGAGAAGACTGACTGTCTGACTCCGACTACCACTGCCTCGCTGGTCGACTGCGACTGCCCTCAAGTGAAATTCTGTCCGTCTTTTATACGGCGAAACAGAGAGTCGAATTTAAAGTCAAATGAGGTCAGGCGTGTCCAAAAATATAAGGTCAAGCGGAAGAAGGCTAGCTTTACCGTTAGGTCAATAAAAGTAGAAAGTGGGTCATTTGGGGCAACAAATTTGGGGTCAAAACAGGGCAACGGCTAGAAGATACGGGAAATAAAAGCAACATGTTTAGTTTTTACCGTTTGAATTTTGATTTGGTCGGTGATCGTTACATGGGTCCCCGTCGAAATAGATTGCGTCTCGCAATCTCTCTTCTCAAAATAGTTAAACATGCAGCTGAAGAGAAGAAAATAAGACAGGAATATTTGAGGGGCTTCAACGCGTTTGTAGCTTTCTCAGATGGAGTGAGGGAATTTTCTTATTTGGAACGAAATACAGCGAAGGAGAAAAGATACAACATTAAACAAGTAGTGACGCAGACGTCTAGGAGCGCGGAGCTCGGTGTGGCGTGTTCCGTTGAAGGAAATACGTACGCCATTGAGCACGGAGCTCGATAAAACCAATCTGAAGTAAAGTGTCTAAGCCTAGACGGTCTTTTGAAATCAGATTTAAAACAGCAAAACAAAGAATATGGAAAAAGGGTGGTGACGCAGACGTCTACGAGCGCGGAGCCCAGTGTGGCGCATTCCGTCGAAGGAATTTTTACGCCTTCGGGCGCAGAGCTCGATCAAATAAATCTGAAACAAAAGTGTCTAAGCCTAGACAGTCTTTACGAGTCAGATTCAAAAACAGCAAAATAAGGAATATGGAAAAAATAAGTAGTGACGCGGACGTCTGAGAGCGCGGAGCTCAATGTGGCGTGTTCCGTCGAAGGAAATGTGTGACGCCCTCGAGCCCGGAGCTCGGTACAGATACAATTGCCTCTGCAAGAGGTGTGCCTAAACCTAGAACACAGCTTCGCAAACAGATGTGTCAATAGGAGAAGAAGCGAGATTATAACCTCAATAAAACTTCAGCAGTTCCAAAATAAAAAAGAATGAAGAACGGTTTGCCTTAGAACGTCCTGTTTGGTTAAACGGAGAGATAGAGGGGGAATAAAAGTGAAGTTGATATTTTGCCGTAGTCTATATAAATCCGGAAGTGTCAAATTCGAAGGGGCACTAGTTTTAAGCGAAAAAAATTATGTGAGAGAAGGGGGGGGGACTAAGATAGTTGTGAAATAAGTTGGATCGGTTTCGAGTTGTAATGTTGAATTTCCAATGTCGTTTTTGTCAATTATTCGCACGGTCTAGGTGATGGGGGCTCAGGCGGCTGGACAGACAAGCACGCACCGTCTTTGCGCAAAAAACGACGGCTCTTTCGTGCAACGTAGACTGCTTCGTCTCTTAATTTTGGCCGTCGGCCGCGGGCGATCGGAGTGCCTGAATATTTCGGCTTCGTGTACGGTGTTTGAAGCGCGTTGACCGTCGCCTGGCGTCATGCTGGCCTCGTATAGCAACGAGTCTAAGGGCTTTAATTGGTCCCGATGTTTTAGCCCGGGCTGGTCGTCGCTGTTACTGAGGTGGTCGGAAGTCACCGCGATTTTTTGTTCCTTTGTTTCCTTACTTGCCGACGCGGTAACAGCCGCGTTTTCGCAAGTTGGTTCAGGAAAAGGGATAGAAAGAATGCAACTTACAGTCGTCTGATGTTCCGACTCTGATGCTGGTATGACAGATTCATCCGTGAATATGTTGTTTTCACATTGCTGATTTTCCTTGTCTTCTTGCTTTTCCGAGTGGGAAGAGGATTTCTCAATGGTGACTCGGCTTGCGACAAGTGCAGCCGAAAAAACAGGTCGAGCTTTAAGTCTCAGTGTTTTACTTACAAATTTTTTTAGTTTCTTCAACTTTTCCAGCCACAATGCTTTTATTTTCTTCTTTAATGGTTTTTCTTTGATGTCGGTGACAGAATATTTTTCTTCAATTTGCGCCATCTTCGGTGAAGAGCTGCTTTAGTAAGGTTTTGGTAACGCGTCCGTAACGGCCAAGGTTTCGGTCGGCGGGTTCGTCCTCGCTGCCACCAGATGAAACAATTGGGGATGGTAAATGTTTATTTAAATTTGACATTAACGATTTTACAAAAATACTGCGGCAAAAAGGGGAAAGGTTAAGGGAGGAATTAGGAGAAGACTGACTGTCTGACTCCGACTACCACTGCCTCGCTGGTCGACTGCGACTGCCCTCAAGTGAAATTCTGTCCGTCTTTTATACGGCGAAACAGAGAGTCGAATTTAAAGTCAAATGAGGTCAGGCGTGTCCAAAAATATAAGGTCAAGCGGAAGAAGGCTAGCTTTACCGTTAGGTCAATAAAAGTAGAAAGTGGGTCATTTGGGGCAACAAATTTGGGGTCAAAACAGGGCAACGGCTAGAAGATACGGGAAATAAAAGCAACATGTTTAGTTTTTACCGTTTGAATTTTGATTTGGTCGGTGATCGTTACAATATGAGATCACTTTATGGGCCTTTGCCGAACGGGGAATAAGATCGTCCAATTTGAGACTTTGTGAGACAAATAACGATAGAAAAAAAAGATTCAGTTTTTGATCTTTCTGGAATATTTAAACCTTCACTAGTTTGTGAAATGGGAAGTGGTGGTGAGAGAAATCTTTCAGGTACTATTGAAAAGTAGGAGCTCCTAGGTTTTGAACAGCAGTTTTCGTCTTGACACTTTACGATTTGTGTAAAGTATTGGCTCGTTCTTACATGAACGTCGAACCAATTCTGATCTTGTTTAACTATACTTGAAAGAAGAATTTTTGTAGCCATAAAAAGACCATCAAGGTTATGGTTGACAAAATGATGTATTGCAATCTGGATAATTTTTTGATATCTGGGGTTTTCGTCGGGTCCTCTGTCGACAGTAAAAATCACGATTGGTTTCACTAGCTGATCGAGACCACACCTGGTGATTTCGACGAACTCTTTAAGGTTCAAAAGTTTTTCAAAGTCAATTGCGTGACTTAATGCTGTAGATGATGAGTGCTTTCCCGACCGAATAGCAATGTATGTTGGGCCGGAATAACTCACGCATTCTCGATTTCCGAATCCTAATAGTAGTTTAAAACATATATATTCTATTCCCTAAAAAATTTTAATTTATATTTCTCTAACCGTTTGGATGAATTTGGATCCCAGCGTAAACTGAGAGAATCAACTTATGTTTCTCGGCGACAACCCAATCGTGATCAGGTAGACTAACACGGTATTCAACATGCATGAGTAGAGGGCTCTATTTGTTTGCCGCAGTTAAACCAATCGGGACACAACATTTGTCGTCTTGACTTGTGAAGCAGACTTCTCGAGGTCCGAGAAATGAGGCCAATTCTTCTTGATATCTGATGGTGGCTGTACAGAATGGGCCATCAACATGTTGAGCATGATGGTCGTTTTGCGCCCTAATTAGTTTCACTGTTACAACTGGACTGTTACAGATTGGCGGAGAAAAAGGACCCAACGAAAAAGGACCCGACGAAAAAGGACCGGCAAAAAGGACCCAACGAAAAAAGACCCTACCAAAAAGGACCACCTTTTCTGAAAAATAAAAGTGGTCCTTTTTCTCCATCCAAGCGGTCCTTTTTCTCCCTATCTTTTACATATTGTTCATAGGTATGCGTCTCGCGTCGTTGTATACCAACCGATTCAGCGTTGCCTGATCGCCAATAACGGTGGTGGTCCAAATCAGGCAATCACTTGGTATGTATGCAATCATGAGATCATGGTCCAATCATGTAATAAGTTGAGAATAATATATAGAAGAGAATAATGATAAGAGGAAGGAATCCTCTTATACCATGGTCCAATCCAATTTTTTTATTTTTCTGCGAACAGTTTCAGAACATTTAGGGCGTACAGACAATGCTGAAGACCTGACGTGAGAGCGATACAGACGCTACACTACATTTTCATCATGATTTTCATACATTTACTGGCGACTGCCTCTTTGCTCTTTGGTCATCTGAAATCCAAAATATCAAGTTTGCGAGCTATTAACGGGCAGAATCTCTGATTTTGTTGAGATGCTGGCACAAGTACTGGACCGATGGATATTCAGCATGTAACTGTTGAAAATTAATTGCGTGGCAATCGCAGGAGCTGTAGAAGTAGGCTTAGGTGCCTACAATTTTAATTGATTTTAGTTGATAAGGAGAAAAAGGACCGCTTGGACGGAGAAAAAGGACCACTTTTATTTTGCAGAAAAGGTGGTCCTTTTTGGTAGGGTCCTTTTTCGTTGGGTCCTTTTTGCCGGTCCTTTTTCGTCGGGTCCTTTTTCGTTGGGTCCTTTTTCTCCGGCTACCCTGTTACAACATGACGCTGGCCTTCAACAGATGCACTTTTTCTTGGCAAAAGTCTAAGATAAACACCGCTTCTGCTTATCTTGAATCCATCTTTATTTAATTGCTCAGTAAGTTCGTCCAAAGTTTCGATAGTACGACACACGTCACTTTGTGTTTTTTCATGAGAAGCTGACCCGTGCACGGCCAATGCGATAATAGTTTTTAGAAGCAAAGGCTGATTTTCTTCTACTCTTGGCTGCCCAGGTCTGGTTCTAACTCGCAGTTCATCTCGAAGGCTAGGATTTTTCTCTATGGCTACTTCTTGTCGTTTTTTCTTTGCGATTTTCGCTTTCTGAGATCTCTCTACGTCGCCTTTCTTCGTTTTAAGTGTCATTTTTTTTAACTTCTTTGATTTTAATTCTTTCTCTTGAATATCAGACAGCAACCCTTTCTTGTCCCGATCTTGTAGCATGCAAATGTGTGAATTTAAACATACAATCTCTTTTTGCAGCTGTAGCTGAACATGAGGGACATATCTATTACACTTTAATTGAGCTGGTGAATCAATAGGCTTTACTGTGTTGATGCCTTCAGAAACAGTTTCAACATCGTGGTCGGGTTCATCAAGTTGTGATGAATTGGGGGCGAATTCTAATGTTGGTGACGATGAATTTGTTTCTTTATCTGACTTCTTAGGAATTAATACCTTAGCCCAAGTTTGCATAAGTCCACCTTCAGCTCTCATTGAAATTGCTCGATATTCTTTCAGCAAAATGGCAATTTTGCCGTGCAAATCTGCATCGTTTTTTATTTCGTTCCATTTTTTAACGACGTCTTCTTGACAAGACTTTCTACTCTTAGTTCTCTGGAAAGCGCTAACATAGCCTTTAAAAAGAGACTGATGTAGGGGGAAGCGGGGCTATTTGAGACAAAATTTTGCAACTGTGTTCTAGTTGACATTTATTTAAATACAAGCAAATATAAGTAATTGTTTTTGTACCAAAATGTAGCCTAGGTTTTCTACTTTTAAAAACTTATTTTACAATTTCTTTCTGGTGAAAAATGGCTTAAATATAAACATTTTAGTTTCATTGCCTTTTTGTCCGGTTTTAACCAACCGAAGGGGCTTTTTCGGACAGTTGAAGAATATATATATTTAAAATAGTTTTAGCCAATATTTATTACGTATAAATATACCAATCGAACCGAAATTTCATTTCCCTTTTGATGGTGTACCTTTTATGTTACTTTAAAGTAAAGAAATTCAAAGAAATGAAATGAAATGAAATACAGTATAGTAAAGGTTTGTTTTCCCTTTTTCTGCAGTTTGTTTAGCCGAACCCGCAAAAGAAGGGAGGAGCCTATGGTAACAGACGTTCTAGTTTAAAAATGGTGGGTTCTGTAAATATATTCTGTGTAAAAACTATTCCATAATTTCGTTGTAAAAATGGTTCGTGTCTACAAGAGGAAAAAGGCTAAACCACCACCTACTGATGCTGAGATAGTTTCTGCATTACTTTTGATTAAAACTAGTGGTAAATCATTAAGAGAAGTTGCTTTAACAAGTGGTATACCAAAAAGCATACTTTTTGGTTATTCGAAACGGTTTCCAGACTTTTCAAACCTACCACCTGATACCAAAATTAAACCAACATTTCACCATCTGCAAGTGCTGAAACCAGAACACGAGCAAGAATTGACTGATTACTTGATTGTATCACAACTAAGAAGCCATGGCTTGACCCCAAAAAAGCTGAAACTTCTCGTGTACTCTTATGCTGTTTTTAATGGTATCCCGGTCCCTGCAACTTGGCTGCATAGGAAAAAAGCTGGAAAAGATTGGTTTAGTAGTTTTCTAAAACGAAAAAAGAGGCTATCAATTCTTAAACCTGAAGCAACAAGCCAGGCTAGGGCAGCTGCTTTAAACAAAGTTGTAATGAACAACTTTTACGACCAGGTATTTAGATTAATTTGTTTCAATAGTTTCTTTTTTACTTAATCTTTGAAATTTCTTGTAGGTGGATGAGCTATATGAAAAACAAAATAAGGTTTCAATACAACACAATTAATCGATTGAACCTCCTGTGTTTTTATTTCCCTGATCAAGAAATCAATGTTTCAATGCAGTTTACTTAATCGGTGAATCAAAGTGAATCACCTTTCTTCAAAACAATCGTTTGCAACTTAATTGGAATTTGGGAAATAAGAGACTTTACATAACCATCTTTTTCAGTTAAAGAAACAAATGTGGTTCTGATTTCTTCATAAAGAGCTTTTCCACTGTGTACACGCATTTCTTGTTCGTCGAAGTCTGTCAAAATTTCTGAGAACACTGAATCAATTGGCATCAAATCACCACTAGCTGGTGGCCAGCAATCCAAAACAGACATTCTTGAATTATCTCCAATCCATTTAGTTACTTTGAGACTGCTAAAAACTGGATATCTAAAATGACAAGAATTGTTACATAGGAAATGATTTATTTGGTTGTGAGATGCAACCAACCACGGAAGCACTATTTGGTATATTGGTTCGTTGAGTACCAACATATGAAGATATTACTCCTTTTCCATCAAACCTGCCACAATATCAACGTGATGGTTTAAAAGTATGCATATGAATATAAGTAAATAAAATTAAGTATACTTGTAGCGATGTTCGTTGACGTAAACTTTTGACAACCAAAATGTAACTGGCTTTTCACGAAACTTTGAAGAAAAATCAATTCGTTCCTCTTTCTGTGAGCTAGAAATAGGCCACTGTGCCATCTTTCACAAATGAGCTCGTCTAATTATATGTGTAATACACAAATCAATTTGTTCAACTCAATTTGAGAAGACTTGTCAATCAGAATCGTCAATCAATCATCAAGATTGTTTGTCAATTGCGGAATATTCCGCATCACGTTTCTTGTTAAAAGCAAAATTCGGCTCCACCCAAAGAGAGGGGCTTAGCAGGCCAAAAAATCACACTTTTTGCCGTCCGGAATAACCCCGTCAACATAACATATACATTTTCGTTAATTGTGAATCAACGATAAAACAAAACAAAAAAAAATTTTACACCTTAAAAGAAAATTAAATGGGCTATTCAGTAATATATAGTTTAACTTGATTTTTAATTTTTGTAATGTTCAAAATAACAATTAAAGCAGAAAAGAAAAAAAAAATTGTATTGGAAAAACAACATTTTCTTAAATAACTCTAAAACTAATTATTATTTTTTTACCAAACTTGGCATACCAATACCTCACATGGTTATGCATCACTTCGTAAAAAATTATTTCCGTAATTGATTTATAACAGGTCGATAAGACCGTTGTCCGGAATAGCCCCCGTCCGGAATAGCCCCGCTCCCCCCTAGTTCGTTTTTGTTCATTATTTTCTTAATTGGTCAAGCAAACGCGATGCTGACAATCACTTTGCTCTTGATCCAGAAAAGCTCAAAGAAATTTAGGAAATTGCCAACATATCCCATTTGGTGGCGCTTGTGTAGTGCCTTGTGACGTCCCACTGTGAATACTCCCCCTACCCCCCTCTCGTCACAATTCGTCATACAAGGTACACCCCCCCCTCGGCTCGTGACGTCATATGTGAACGGCCCCTTGTTGTATTTTAGCTTGAGTTCGCTTGCAAATGCAATTTTTCCCTCCATCTTTACGGCGGCGTCAACAAACTCAGCTTCGTTCTCATTAAGATTTCTATAGAATAGAGATGTAATAGATGGTTATTGTGGTTACTTGCAAACAAAGAATGTTATTTGTCAGTACCTCATTCTGTGGTATAGTTGGATATGTTCGCCGGAGATGGAATGGTTTTCGTAGGTAATATTGAACCTGGTTTTTTGAACAAAAAATTTTTCATCCAAGGAGTTGGATACTATCTTAAAGTTAAATGGGCAATCACAAGCAAATTGAAAATGGTTTGGCCGAGTGTGATCCTTCGGGCGGGACGTTGGCTTTCCGCTGTGCTTACAAATAATGGTTGCGTGCTTAAATTTCCACTTCTTGTCGAAAGCAGGGCCTTTTAGCTGAAATACAGATGAATCTGTAATCAAATGAAACCTTGATTTAAAAAAATTTCATGCTTACCACTTAATTGTAAGAGGCGATAGTCTTCTTGTCCTTAAAACGAAGAGGGTAGAAATTAACAGTCTCCAATTCCTTCGAGAAAGTTTTAAATTCCTCCCATCCATCAAACCATCTACCTGGTTTGAGTGTTGCAAGTGCCATTATTCTAAATTCACAAAAAAACAAAAGCTTATCAAAACAAAAAGAAAATGTTCGTATGAAACGCGTGTAAAAATAGAAACTAAAAGTAAAGTAAAAAACTTAAAGTAAGGTAAAAAAAACTAGCATAATAATACTAGGTCTGAGTAAAAAATGTAGAACAAAAATGCGTATTAAAAAATGAGTAGTCAAATAGAAGTAAGCTGAAATATAGGAAGCTGTAGATGTGCGTGTGGTCAGTCTGAGAGGCGGAAATCAAATTGAAGGGTTTTCAAAAATACGTGGTATATAGGGGTTTTTCGTCGAAAAACACGGTTGCCCGACGGTGAATTGGTAGTAGGGGGCTATGTGCAAAGCCCGCCGCCATCTTAGAAGTGAGTTTGCCTATGCCGGTGTAGACCTAATGCCCTTGGCGCTTTAGTTTTTTCTTCAGCGCGCCAAGCGGGTGTGTACTGTGCCAAGGGCATTTGCCGATACCGGCATAGGCAAACTCACTTCTAAGATGGCGGCGGGCTTTGCACATAGCCCCCTACTACCAATTCACGGTCTGGCAACCGTGTTTTTCGACGAAAAACCCCTATAAATGTTTTGCATTACCTCATCCTCTTTTCAGGATACAGTAGTACTACATCCTTTTTTAAATCCTTAACATCCTTGAAGTGAACAACTTCTATTCATCAGCCGCTTCCGCACTCGATAATAGCTAATCCAAGGATTATCTTTAAACATTTATCGAATTTTTAAGACTAATCCTTATATAAGCTACCACTCTACTGCAGAAAGATACAATATTTTAATCATGCTGCGTTTTTATAAATCCCTGCGTTTTTAAATCCCAAGTCTGAAAAAAATATAATTCAACCGTGATCGCAATTAAAAAACCGACACAGGAAAAAATATTTTAAAAAATGAAAAAGGGCATAATTCAGTCGGTATGTAATGCAAAGTATTGAAATTTATTAAAGATAAATAAATAGACAATGTATTAAGCATAAATAGCTGATTTATTCTTCTTGAAAAAGATTTATTACACATTTCATATGAAATATGGCACAAAAAAGAATAAAACATGCCTCACGGGCATGTGTAGCCGGGCAAAAACGGCCTGCAACACATGCTCCTCCACTGCTCTCACTACTCCAACGCCAAAACACAACTGACGAACGCATTGGTAAAAAACAACGTTGGGTTGTGGGTTGGTAATGCTATAAGAAGCAACGCTCCAGGAAGAACTGCAGGCAGAGTCACTTACCCGGAACTCGATGCGCCGCTTCGAACGGATTCATCATTTCACCAGCGATTGCAGCCTGAACAACATAATAACGATAAGCGCCGTTCCATTATAGAAAATATTATTCCTGACATAGTGGGAGACGTTTGTTTAGATTATATGCATGTTGTATGTATTGGAGAGTACAAGAAGCTTTTGAATCGACGCGCTTTCGGGAAATTCGACAACATCAGATTTTCACGAACGAATATCACAGCAATTTCAAACTATCGCATCGGCATCTGTATGTACATTCCAAGTAATTTTGTTAGAAAAACAAGGCCCCTTGAGGAACTTCCTAGATCGAAGGCAACAGAATTAAGACTTTATCTTCTGTATATATGCCCTGCCGCGTACAGGCCGTTCTTGTCGCGTAAAAGATTTCAACACTTGATGCTACTTCATGTTGCAATTAAAATTCTAGTTAATAAGGATAGGTGTAGGGAATTTGCAAGCTATGCGGATTCGTTGCTACGTCTTTTCGTGAAAACTAGTGTTGAGCTGTATGGGTTCCCGTTTTATTTCTTTTAACGTACACAGCCTTATAAATTTAGCGAAAGATGTTGAGAGGCATGGCTGCCTTGATGATTTTGGCGCCTTTCCGTTTGAAAACCGACTTCAGGTTATTAAAAATTTAGTGCGAAAAAGTGGGCGACCACTTAAACAAATAATAAAGCGTTTACAGGAAATAAATAGTTCCAATTTAAAAAAAATCTATGTAGATGGGAACAACTTTTTTCAGCCGTAAAAATTGCACTATTCGGGCCCATTACCAACCAACTTCATGGGCGCCGAACAGTACGAGAAACTGCACTTTAACAAATCTATTTTTACCAGGAAAAATGCGGATAACTGTGTTTTCATCAACGAAAAGGAAAATTTTGTCGTAGTCATAGAGAATTTTATAAAATTTAATGGGCAAGTCTACATATTGAGCAGAAAATATTTGCAAATAGAAGATATGTACGACTATCCCCTTCCCACATAGCACAGTGTTATTCTAAAGATATCTGCTCGATATCTTTGTACGGTTTTGCCGATATCTTCTAGATAAACTAATTATTCCCGAAAATCAGATATCGATATCCAAAAGATATGTTACTGGATTCCCGATGGCCGCCCGAGAAATGTGATTACTAACATCTTATGGATATCCCAATACTAAATGGTTATGATGCAAAAAAAAGATCTTCAGTGAGAATTAGGGGAATTATTACGATATTATTATTATGTCTCTAATCCAATGGATCTCTTGACAATTGTATTGTTTAATAATGAAATACAATAATACACAGGTAACAATAAAAGCATATTTATAGGCGTTTTACAAATGGGGTCACAGAATTAGAATCCGTTCAAAAAAACCAGCGGTAGATAACGTCGTTGGCCTTAAAGACTAGAAAATCCAACACACACATCAATACCAAATAGATTTAAAAAAGAGGCCACGCACATAAGCAAAGGAACCACACACAAAACTAAAATAGATACACGACAATGAAACTAAAAAAGTTCGCTTACCGATTGGCTGCCACGCTGTTGGTTTCCATCATTCATGGTTAGTAGAGATGACAATAAAATTTAATCAGGCACACGACTCCCTCCCTGGTAACCAAGTTAAAATTTAAACAATACAATAGGTTATTTAAAAAAAACTTTTGCTGAAATAATATCATTTCACTCACTAAAAGCGACGAAAAGTTTTAAATGAAGACGTTCCCAAAAGGCGTTACACTCGGCCGAAGGCTCGCAACAAACTGAGGGTTCTTGAGATTAAACAACAAATAATCAAGACGGCCAGAAATGGCGACCGACTATAAAAACCAAGCCAAAGCACTTGCCGTATCCAAGTGAAGAAGAAGGTGGGGGCTAAAGGGCACGCTAATGCTCGTCAGCTGGAGAAGCCCCTGCCTACCAGGACACAACTCCAGTGCCCCGAACATAAAAAAAAAATAAAAAAATCTATATTACAAATTTTTCACAAGTACACAACAGATTTTATGTTCATCAATGACCGTTATTTATATGTTCGCATTATCACCATCTTTTATTCCATCTTATAATACAAAACAAATTTTTTTCTGAAATCGTAATTTAATTCATAACAACATATAAACTATTATTAGTAATTCATCATTTAAATCATTATCATTTGAAATACGATTAAACATCTATCGTTTATTTAGAAAGAGTTAATACTTTTTAATGGATTTCAGATGTATACTTGTTATCTAATTGTGAATAGAAATAAAATTATAAAATATCTTCCCGAAATCATTTAGAGATCAGAAAAAGATACACAGAAACAGAGGAAAAAAATATATCTTAATGATATCGTCATTATATCTACATTATGGGGTCGATATTTGGGGAAGTTTCCAATATTTTAAAGATATCATTTGCAATGTGGGTTTCATCAAAAATGTTAAATGAAATGTTGATATCCAACTTATCATCCATCTTAGTGCTTTCCCGTTCGGGATATTATATGTAAAGCAATTCGCATTCCCATCACCATACCTGAGAATGGATATTTTTTTGTGTCTCCATTGTTGTATCATAATGTAAATTAAATGTCTTCAATCAATGTGATTGTAAATAAATTATGAACTCTTTGAAATTGTAAAATAAATTAGAAAGTCTTACAAACAAAATTTTTTCCACGCTCAACCATAATAATAATAGGTTATTTTTTTAAATTAAAAAATCTGAAACACTTCTTTACATACCTAACACGCGAGAGAGCCTTATGGAAATGTGGCTACTTTCGCGACCTATTATTAGTGAACTATTTGTAATAAAACTACGGGAAAAGATGCAAAAAAAAGAACTACGCTAGTTCTACAATATACATCATTTTCAAATTTTCATTAAAATTTAACCCAATGAATTTCAATTTGAAAATCGGACTTATCGATTTATCATTTTTTCCCTTTTTTTTCCGCACCTGCAGAGTTGTCACGTTTTCGTATTCAGGGTGTTGTTCTCCCCATTGGGTTGGGAGACTAAACATCAACGTGTTTCATGAAATGCGCAGAAAACACTCGGAATATGAATACGCGACAACTCTGCAGGTGGGGAAAGAAAGGGGAAAAAAGGAAAAATTGATAAGTTCGATTTTCAAATTAAAATTCATTGGGTTAAATTTTAATGAAAAAATTTGAAAATGATGTATATTGTAGAACTAGCGTAGTTCTTTTTTTTGCATCTTTTCCCGTAGTTTTATTACAAATAGTTCACTAATAATAGGTCGCGAAAGTAGCCACATTTCCATAAGGCTCTCTCGCGTGTTCCCATACTTAGGGCTCGGATTAAAAACACCCCTTCCCGCCATCAAAAAAATCTAAAAAAAAATTACCATGTACCTGACCCCTATAACTCCCTACAAAAAAAAATTGGTCTCTTCCCGACGAATACGCTGTATTTGGGAGCGCCGCGAAAATCGCCTTTTCCCATAAGGTTCTCTCGCGCGTTCCCATACTTTAGGTAGCCACTGTAGGTATTTATTTTTTTTTCAAATAAAGACATTTAACGCAAACTCTATTCTTTTCTGATATAGTTCTGCAGAATTTCGATCTTAACACGCCGGCTGAGTTCAATATACCAGAAAGACGCGATGAAAAATTAACATTTCTGAACCTTTCTTGAGGAATGCCAGAATAAATTTTCGATCATTGAAATCCTTTATCAATTGCGATATATCTTCAATTGTTGTAAAATGGTTAAAAAGAGCAGTAGTGCTTGATGGAATGATCTTTCCGTTGACATAATACATTACTTCTTGTTTGTGTTGAGACCGTACACTTTTTATATTAAGATTTCCATTTTGTAGTTGATCCATCGAAATGCAATAAATCATTTGTTTGATTTGATCAAAAGACCACATCCAATTCTTTGGTACTATAGATAAAGTTACTAGTGACTGAAATGTCACAAAATTAGATTTGAAATTAGTAGAGGTTGCTTCCATGCTGTGATGCAATGAATCTTCAATGACAACAGCAACGTTTTCTTTGATTAAATCAGGAAGTGGATCAAAAATTGCTCCTTCAGGAGCATGTTGAATGTTGATTGATTCTTGAATAGTAGAGGTAGCCTCCATAGAAGGTGATGCAACTGTCGTATCTTCAACGACACCAGCAACGTTTTCTTTCATTAAATCAGGAAGTGGATCAAAAATTGGATTCTTGGATTTCAATCTGGCTTTTTCAGATATTTTGTCACGCATCGGACAAAATGCGTATCGAAACTTCAATGTAGACAAGATCAAGAGGAACTGTGGGACTTAAAACCCCAAACCACACAGGATCTTTGCATCTTTTATTTTTATTTCACCTTAGAAGATAATTACAACAATGGAAATAAAACAATTTCAACCACAAACAAGGGCGCTTCAGTAGGAACAGCGCGAGCAATAGGGCAGAAATATGGCGGGCAGGAACGGCAAACAGTTAAAATCGGATGTGTAGAAAACAAAGCACAGTGGTCTACTCTCACAATCAATAAAAACTCTAAAGGACAGTGGTCCACTCCCCCAATCACTAAAATTCCAATCATTAGCTCACGAACACAGTTTGCAAAATACGGAGTTCACCGATATTTTCAATAAAATTTAAAAAGCAATACGGAACGCTAAATGACCCCCTTAAATTTCAGCACCTCGGCCAGGGCCATTTTTTTTGCTGAAAATAATCACTATCCGCCAACGCCATCTAGCGGCCACGATATACATCTTTTTAAAATCCCATCCATTACAGGAGGAGCTGAATCACTATCGATTTCCAAACTAATTCCAACAATTATTATCGATTTTATCGTGCCAGTTACAGATACAGGTGAATTTCTCTGTTATTGTTGTTGTTTTTATTGGGTTTGATTGGGCTCTTCAACTACTCATATACCAGATCTGCATTGAAGACAAAATGCTTAGAGTTAAAATGGTTATAAATTCCCATTCATCTTACTAAATATCTTTGCCTAGCTGAAGAGAAGGTTGCTGTGTTGGTGGAAATCAATACCAACACATCGGTTACTGACTTCTTAACAGTAACAAAGATTCACACGGTATTGTACCCTTAATCATTTATGCATAAATTCAACTGCCTTTTGCTTTGAATATTTTTATTCATTTCAGATTTCCACATCATCTTTTGCAAGTTAACATGGAAGATATCATGTAACTATATTCCCGAATTGTTTTTACTCATATTTCCATCATTTGGTAATATTATATTAAATCATTTGGAAACATTGCTTAAAGTTTGCTATCTGTTCCGGAGATACTTGTAAGCGATAGGGGATAGGAGAGAAGTAAAAAAAAACATTTTCAGTTATGTCTTGGTGTAATTTTCAATTCTTTCTATGTTCAAACAACATTGTGGATTGTGCACTACATCAACAACAGTTAAATAAAAAATAAAATAAAATTGACAATAAATTAATTCAATAAGTTTTTCTCTTGTTTGTGCGGAAGGCTTGCTCTGTGCACCGATCAATGTGATGCGCCCACTGCCTGATTGGGACTGTTTGTTGACAAAAATCACTCTCGTAAGGGAGTGATGCCTTTAGGGGTACTAAAACGACCAGCTTGCCGGTCAAGCGCTGCAATAATGATAAATTAATTTTCAGCCACAACAAATTATGTAAGTACGTACGAATTAAAAGTTGAATTTTTTACCTTGAGCACGGGGGCCGATGGAGTTGAATAATGTTGTATCGTTAAGTTACGACTAACTCCCTGAGCTTTCGTACAATATAAAAGCGCTTTACTACTTCTAGTCGAGGGAAAATCCTATGAGTGCAATGATAAAATTAATTTCAAAAAATTCAAAAAAATGTAAAATAATATACTTTTTCAACACCCGCAGAACATGATTTGATGAACCCCCGCTCTTAACTGCATTATCACATCTTAGCCCCAATCCAGCACGCTCCAAACTACTGATTAGAAAACAAAAACAAATAAAAACAATAACAGAGAAATTCACCTGTATCTGTCACTGGCACGATAAAATCGATAATAATTGTTGGAAATGGTTTGGGAATCGATAGTGATTCAGCTCCTCCTGCAATGGGTAGGATTTAAAAATAGGTGTGTATCGTGGCCGCTGCATGGCGTTGGCGGATGGTGATTATTTTCAGCAAAAAAAATAAATGGCCCTAGCCGAGGTGCTGAAATTTTTGGGTCATTTACGGTTCCGTACCGCAAACAATCCCTACTAGCACATTGACTTCCAAAGGACGTTTCAAAACCGTTCGCTTGGTTTGGGCAAAATAATTATACCATATTATCTTCTGATGACACAGGGATAAACATAGCATATGGTTTTGGTATTTCGCGTTCTTTGAGGAAATATGACCTGTAATAGGAATAGGAAAAAGATACTGTAATACGATACCAAAATTTGAAGAATTGTCATCAGTCTGGAAGATCTAAATGTCTGTGGCACAACAGTAATCTGGAAATAACTGTGTATACATGACTGTTCTTAATTTCAACTGCCATTAATCCTACGTGCACAGGCATTAAGCCAAACACTTCTTTTAGTTTTTTTTTGCAGGGACAGGCACACTAATGAAAATCTTGTTAGTTGAGTCAGCACTTTCGTTGGGGCACAACTTTGCTACGCATAGCTTGTTTCGTGGAATTTTCTTTGACATTTTTGAATTTAGATTTCACAGACATAGCCTGACAACGACAGTACAATAGGAAAGCCAAGCTGTCGATAGGAAAACAAATAGGAAATCCAAGCTGTCAATCAATATCCTATTGGTTGGAAATCGGACCACCGCTAATGCTGGCCCCTACTCCTTTTTTGAGGAAAGCCACGTGATAGAAGCTTTAAAGCTAAATAACTTCTCAAATAAATTTTTTCCGAAACACACATTCAATTTAAGATATTTGATATTTTGTTTCTCTTAATTTTAGTATAAGTCATTATTTTTTGAATTTTTTCGGTCCTGACCCTATTAAAATGTTACTGACTTCCAACACACACAAAAAAAAGAAAAAGCCCGCCCGGCAGAGAAGAGATAAATCCACTTCTACCAGGGAAATCAGGCATTATTTGGGGAATCTCGTTTGCAGGAAATATTTTGCAATAGGACATATATTGTAAAGATCCGCCGACCAAATCAAAATTCTAACGGTATAATTTAACATGTTGCTTTTATTTCCCGCATCTCCTGCTTATAGCCAGCCTTCTTCCACTTGACCTTATATTTTTGGACACACCTAACCTCATTTGACTTTGAATTCCGCCCTCTAATTTGTCGTATAAAAGACGGGAAAATTCCACTTGAAGGCAGTCTAATTCGATCAGCGAGAAAGTCAGGGAAGCAGTCAGTGGAGTCAAATCAGCAGTCGGAGTCATACAGTCCGTCTTCTCCCGATTTCTCATTTAGTTTTTTTACCTCTTTCCCTTTTTTGCCGCCGTATTTTTGTAACGTCATTGGTGTCAAATAAAAACAAACATCCTTTGCAAATTGTTTCATCTGGTGGCAACGAGGATGAACGCGCCGACCGAAACCTTGGCCGTTACGGAAACGCTATCAAAACCCTACTACAGCAGATCTTCGCCGAAAATGGCACAAATTGAAGAAAAATATTCTATCACCGACTTCAAAGAAAAACCACTAAAGAAGAAAATAAAGGCTCTGTGGTTGGAAAAATTCATAAAACTAAAAATATATGTAAGTAAAACAGTGCAAATTAAAACATACCGACCTGTTTTTTCGGCTGCTATTCTTGCAAACAGAGTAACCATTGAGAAAACCTCTTCCCACCCGGAAAAACATAAAGTCAAGGAAAATTGTGGATGGCAATATGAAAAAACATTCATTTTTGCGAATGAATCCGTCACACCAGCATCAGTGTCGGTACATCAAAGGACTGTAAGTTGCATTTTTCTATCACTTGCCGACGTGTTAACCGCCGTGTTTTCGCAAGTTGGTTCAAGAAAGGCTAAAACATCGGGACCAATTGGAGCTCGTACAATCAATCCTATACGAGGCCCATATGACGTCAGGCGACGATCAAGGTGGTTCAAACGCCGTATACGAAGCAGAAAAATTCTGGGACTCCGGTCGCCCACGGCCGACGGCCAAAATTAAGAAACGAAGCAGTCTACGTTGCACAAAAGAGCCGTCACTTTTTGCGTAAAGACGGTTCTTGCTTGTCTGTCCAGCCGCCTAAGCTCCTATCACCTACACCGCGCGAATACCTGACAAAATCGACATTGAAAATTCAACACTACAACTCGAAAACCAATTCAATTATTTCACAACTATCTTAGTCTCCCAATCTCTCTCATAATTTTTTCACCCAAGACTAGTTTTTTAGTTATGTTTTTAGCTATGTTCTTTAGTTATTTATAGACAACGGCAAAAAAAAAGATCAACTTCACTTCTATTCCCCTCCGTCTCTCTGTTTAACCAAATAGGATATTCTAATGCAAACCAATATTCATCTTTTTTAAAATTTTTGAACAGCTGTTTTATTGAGGTTATAATATTGCTTCCTCTCCTATTGACACATCTGTTTCATATCTACATTACCACTGCGTATACTACTACTATCTCTCAAAGTTGTACAAAAAATGGAGAACTCTGCAGCAGATGGAAGGAAACGATGTCTGCAAACATCCGTTAGTTATTAAATTTGTGTATGGTGTATTTAATTCTACTCCGCCAAAGCAAAACATTTATCGGATTTTGGGACTGGTGGCAGTTTTGTGCTATTTAGAGTCACTGAGACCAGATATATACCTAAGCCCCACCTCCCTGTCGTAAAAACTCTTCATTCTGTTAGCTCTGACGTTTTTATCCTCCACGGAATCAACCCACAAGCTCGGAATGGATTTTGGCTTCATTTAGGCGACTTATCTCGCCACACTAGGGTCTATGGTGTACATACTATATGGTATATGAGTAAGAAAGATCTGATGTCGTGACAGCTCAATAAGCCTTATCGGGAAAGAGACAACGCGGGTAACGGTTAGCAAGTCTTGCTTACACGTCTGAATTGTCCGGAAAAGCAGTGAGTGACAATTTCGGCACGATGACTGGAAGCGGAAAGACCGGGCGGACAGGACGTCTTTCTCGAATGTTAGAAAAAATGTTCGCAGTATATGGAACCAAAAAAACTTTACGACTATTAATTGGTTATGGTTATGGTAAGGTATAGAAAACTGTAATTGGTAAGACGTCAACAATAATTTATGTTGCGCAATAATGATTACAACTGTTATCTGTATTTACCTAATCCCAGAATTCGTTTATCTCATTTTCAGGATAATCACATTGAACCATTAACAGGGAATATTTGGAAAATCAATTAAACATAGCAGTCCAGAACGTTAAACCACGAATGAAAGTAAACCACCAGAAAATGATGTTGAACTGGTTCCAACGGGACATGGTCCAGTCTTACATGAGCTACGGGAGCCATTTTACACTTCAAGATACCTGCAGTATAGAGCATCAAGTTTAATGTGCGAAGACGGCAGTGAAGTATCTACGCAGTCTAGCTATGGAGTGCAATTATACTGTGAATAATAATTTTCCTTTAGAGTTATCCGCATCAGACTCATGTGAAGATGATGACATTGTACTGAGAGAATTCAACGCTATGATACTCGAGCATGACTGCGAAGTCCTATGAACCAACAAGTGTTTTTCTTCTAGAGCTCTACGTTGCGATAAGTTGTATGGAAGAAGATTCCAGCCAGTACTCAGTGCAATCAACAAACATAAACAAGTAAACAACAATTATTAAAAACAATTATACTGTCAGAAAAAAAAATCTAAAATATTAATACCTATACCAAATAAATTTGGCAACATGCAGAAATTAGCGCCAAAGCCTAGCTAGCAGCCAGTCGAGGCATGAATTGCATGGTGGATCATTCAATAAGATGGACCATCAAAAATAAGTTTGATATAAGTATAGAATTTCTTGTTCAATTGAATTCAAAAACCAATTATTTCTTTCTATTCGACGATTCTAAGTCACGATCTTACAAGAGAAACAATCCTTATTTCATTGATCTATATTAGTTCGAAACATGGCTGATATTTGCGACAAAGTTTCAGGATGGCAGTATACTGCCAGCATTTTTCGGCCTTTGGCAAAAGACTCAAAATTTCTGTTGCTTTTGAATTTTGTAGAACATTCACTGGGTATGGACTCATTTTTTATCTGGTGAAACTATTTTTACGGCTAGTTGAAGAAGATGGTTATGGGAGATCTTGATATAGTTCTTGCATGCCTCTTAACGACCATATACAAGGATTTCTTTTTCCTGTGATGCAGGACTGCGTAAATATTTTACGTTCGTTAAATAACAGATTGATAGCTAATGAGCCAAGGGACCTGCTTGCTGGTGAGTTAAATGCCATGACAGTAGGTATAGAATTTGAATGATTTGAATATTATTGTTTTCAGATGGTTACATTCCTGTATTCATCGTCCTGTTAAACAATGTTCCAAGTAGGGGAGACCGGACCCATTTGGGACACCGTTAAAAACTTACGTTTTTGATATATTTTAGTGTAAAGTGTAATGCTAAAGGCCTATTGTGCGTTGTTTAATTCATTTCTGTCTGTTCATTCCGAAGTAATTGAATAAATAATGAAACATGATAAAATTTGTAAATTTTCTTCACAATAAAATTATTACCTGGTGTAAAAAAATTTTTATCTGTTAACATGTTTATATGTATATAATTTCATAGGCAATTCAGTGGCCTACGTTATAGAAGAAAAATTTAAATTTTGTCTCGTGCAGCAAAACCGTAATAATAATTTTAGCAGAGGATACTGGTAGTAGGTTTTGGACAACTCCGAGGGGTAACATTGGACAGTAAAGGGGCGCAATGAGAAGGATTACTAGTACCAAATTCAAACGCAATATACAGCCTTTGGCACGCCGTAAAGTTGGGATAGCCTACCTTTTACAACTAACACGATTTAAAATTAACAAACTTTAATTTTTTGAACAGTTCGGTAAGAACAACTTATTTTAAAATATATTAACATAACAATTGTGTTTGCAAAATTATAACTTGTTTTTTTCTTAGAAATTCTTCAAATGGCATTTTTAAGGACATTACGAAAAATGCAACTTCACAATGCTGGTGATTCAGTTTTTGGCAAACGTTCCTTTCAGGATTATTGTAATAGGTACAACATTTAACATGTTTAAATTAACTATGTTTGTTAACGAGATGAATAATACATCTACAAATTGGTTTTTTGTTTTCTTTGACAACGCGCCCATATCTTGTAATTTTTTGGATTTTAGTGAACTCAATATCTGTATCAGGCTATATTTTTCTCATTAGATACGATAGATACGATTACTAATATTTTCTTTGGGTTGCAACTCACGTTTAGTTGTTTTTTTGTTCCCATTTCTTTCTTTAATAATCCCTTTCTTTTTCTTCTTTTTTTGATGTTCTAACTCAATAATATTTTTTTCTGGGTTATCAGTCAGAATGCGTGATCTCCCAAAATGGTTTCTTGATTTCGGTCGTGGACCCATTGCAACTGCCTGGATAACTTGTGGCAGAGGTCTTAATTGTTTAACAGGCACGTAAGGCACTGAGGAGTTCACTGGGGAGTTCAATGGGGTAGAATCTGGTGACATTGAAGTGGTGTTCTTCGAGTGAGATACGGGTTTGTTGATCTCATTAATTGTCTGAGGTAATGTAGTCACTTGTTCACAAAAATTAGAACCTGTGGCACGCATTTCAATGTCTAATACAGCGTCCCCGCCATGGTCTTGAGCTAATAAAAATAAAATATTACATGATTATCATCTCAATTGTTATTCACGAATCCCGAAATTGTCTACCTGGCCGCTCAGTGATGAATGAAGTAAATTAGCGAGATTCTAGTATAGCATATCTATTGAATGGATAAATGCGAGTATTTGGAAATCCATTCATTATTTTTGTAGTAGCAACGGTACATTTTATATTGTCAGCCACTAACAGCCAGAATTTTGTGTCTGACGGAACTTGGACCACACGCAATCACAGAAAGACCGAAAAATATCTCGAGTAAGACTGTCCAGCAGCCTCATAGTAGCAGCATACTTCCGGTTGCTGTGATTATCGAATCACTGCGAACAGATTTAATTAGAAAATTGGCTACATGATTTACGTTGCTTAGTGATCCTCACCTGGCTTACTGGCGCTAGTAATGCAGAAACAGAAATTTAGAACAACAAGAAGGTAACTGATTATCAGTTAAGGTTCTTAACTGATCGACACTCGTCCTTAACGATACACTTGTTTGATTGCAAAACTTGCAAAGAAAAAGTGCTTGTCTTGGAATACGTATAATCGTTGGTCGTCACACCTTCGACGTGCTGTCGAATCTGACTGAGGGGCTGCATAATGAATTTGGTGTGGTCCAGAAATTGCGGAGGACCACCACCGATAACGGTTCTAATTTTGTCAAGGCATTTCGAGGAAGAGATGATGTTTCAACAGTTCTTAATTACGAAGACGTGGATATTGATGAAGAAGAAGAGGAAGATTTCATGTATTTAGAAATCGGAGATATTTTGGATGAAAAAAGTTTTGACCAAGTTTCCATCACCAATGTCATTCTACCGCAACATCGACTCTGCGCCTGCCATCTGTTCAGTCTTCTAGCTAAAGTTGAAATGTTCAAGATTCACGATTTTAACTATCAGCAGTTGTGGATCTCAACATTTGAAAAATTTAACGTCCTCGTCTGGAGCAAACAGTCATCGAGCACCTTGAATTCCGACATCGTCATGCGCCACCTTAAACAATTATTGGTTCTACGAAATCAAACTCGTTGGAATGCAGAATACGACGCTCTTAGCTGCATTGTTCGTTTGTTAAGAAAGAAGGCTCACAATCTGCGGAAGTTATTTAAAGAATTTCGTATAGCTCCATTAACTTCAAATGAAGAACCGTTCTTAAAAAAATATGTGCGTATTATGAAGATTGCGGCAGAGGCACTAGATATATTACAGGGGGAAAATAACGTGGGTATGGGATATTTACTTTTAACCATTCAATATTAAAAACAAAACTGAGCGCTCTACAAGGCGACGCTGCAATTATCAACTGCCAAACTTTAATTACTTCACTTCCTGACGCCATACATTTTACGTAATTTCAACTATTATTTTTTTCATCGTTGAAAATGATTACGTTACTTGTACGTTACGCATCCTTTTTTCAGATTTAACAGTATGTTTTCTGTAAATAAACTTCATTCAGCAGCTATTTGCAATCCAACGTTCAAATTATCTTGGCTGGATACTGATGACGACAATCGCCGTCGGAAAAACTTGCTAAAAGGAGAATTTCAACGTTTCCAGGGCATCCAGTACGAGTCTGACACGTAATTCAATCAAAACTGATAACTTAGAGCTATTATGTATATTTGACAACTGCAGAAGATACGTCACCCTACTAGAGTCGGCAGCTGTTGAGCGGCTCTTCAGCCAAGAGGGACTTATTTTTACCCAATTTGCTCGCAAAAACATAAAAATCAATTTTTTTTAATCGGACGGCAAGTCTGGTTAAGGACCAAAATCACGCCTGAGTATCGCTATTCTTAAGGAAGACGTAGAGAAAGAGATGCATACTGTAAAGTATTATTTCGATGAAAACGCACGGAAAGCTGCCTAGAGCTTGTGTAAGTTGTTGTTTATTACTGCTCTTGCATCATCGAAAACTACTTCAACTTTAGCAAAAACGATTAATGACGATGACGATGACGATGACAATTAACGACCTATTGACGGATCCAAAGGCATCAAACTTCCTTCTTTGCAATGCGTGTTGCCAGTGGTTGCACTGGCATTGCGAGGGAATCAAAGAAAACCAAAAAGAAAGACTTTAGTTTATGTACATCGTGCCCAAAAGGCTTTACTTTGTTGCAATTTAGTTCTATATTCCTTTATTGTTACACTGTTATTTCTTTTGTTTATTGCTATTTTTAAATTTAAAAATTACATTTAACGTGCATTTTTTTGGAGAAACTTTATTTCATTTGCTTTGCTGCATTTCATTTTTTATTTACAACACATTACAAACTGCATAATGAATGTATTTGTACAATACACTGCATATGCTTGTAATCGCCCCTCCATTTTTGTTGTGATTGTGCGTTTACGTCTGCTAATTCTTACTTTATGGTAGACACCCATTCGTCTAGCATAGGTCTACCATTTGGTAGATCAACTTCATTCTCCTAATAGCTAAAAGTAAACGAAATTTTCTACCATTTCTCTACCTTTTTCGTTCTACTACGCATATTAGCCGAAAAGTAGAAAAAGGTAGAAACCAAAAATTGAGATTGTAGATGGTCGCTTAAGAACCCCAACGGAGTAGTAAACACAGAATCATAACAGTATTCAGCAAAATATAAAAAAAAAAGTTAGTTGGCAAAGGAAAGAAAAACACTAGCTAACGTTTAGCTAAATTCCAAGTTGTAAGAGGCTTTAATTACGTTACATATTGTCACACTGGCTTTGTATTGTTACACAAATATGAATCAATACGAAGTGTTGACTTAAGTTCTAAACAATGTTCACTCTTAACTAACAAAAATAAGGGACAACAATACCCAAACTCGGAGATGGTCTGAAGACTCCAGGGAACTACATCTTTAGCTGAATTTTACACTGGTATTTATACCGAAATGAAAAATACGCCTTTTCCGGAGCGCATGTCTCCGTATCTACTTTAGCATAGATAAACTTAAGATGAATCATTCCCACGCTCGGAACATAGTCCAACGAGCGGGTGAATCATCTTGTGTTAAGAGATAAATGTTTTACCCCTTTTCACCCGCGACAACATTTTGAAAATTTTACTGAAGATCTTCTTGTCTGTTTGAGGGATGTCGTTAGGATATCATTTTTGCACATCCATCGGACATCCAACCTGACTAGCCGACGGACATCCGTGGGCCAGCCCATTGAAGACACGGACATTCGGCCATGGATCGGGCATCCGACGGCGGAGATGTGCTATGTGTATACACATTTACAGCGTGTCGTTGCAATAGATTTTTCGGATTTATACTGTTAAGATGATACTAAATACACTTGTACAAGATTACGTTTTGGAAATTTTTTTGAAAGAATATAAAATAAATTACCTACTTGGCAAGATTCTCTTTCCGAATGTAACGAACCGTGAAACAGAAATTAATCTTCCGGTAGCCATCACGAATCTGAAACGATCTTTCGCTGATCGACAGAGCTGTCATGTACACCTGGCAGCTGGGCAGATTTTACCTTTTTCAATTTAGGCGTTGGGGTAGGGCGTTTGATGTATCCCGTCTTTACTTTCAAGAAAAGTTGTTTGAACTTTATGAATAATATTTCTTAAAAGCGGAACGTTAATAATGTATTAGTATTGCAGCGTGACAGGAGAATAAATTTCATTTCGAAAACTCAATTGCCATTAGACGAGATATACTTTTCCTTTTACATAAAGCTGAAATCATAACTCAAATAAATAAATTGACTATTTGCCTCGTCTCGAGTTCTTCTAAGAGAATGAAAAATGGTGAAAAGGAAAAACAGTAATCAATATCCCGCGTCACCGAGGAGAATAATAAGTCCGCAAATAAAAGAGCAAGCACTGAAACAAGTGCCAACAGCCCAACGCGTAACCACACAGCTCGTTTTATCCAACGTAAGTTTTGAAGAAACCATCTAGCTGAAACACTATTTTTTGTGTGGTATATTATGTAACACGAGCTGTGCGGAGTGTTTTGCGCAGAAGACGACTGATTTCATCAACGGTGGCCGACTACGGCTACACTGACATAATGCAGACATTAATTTACTACAGATTATTTATACAGCTATTCTTAATTTTCCTTAATTCTAAATTTTTTTAATACTGTATAGTTGCCTCGCTAGATACGTAGGGCCTCTCTGCGTGAATTTTTGATAATACGGCAAACCAACTTCAACCAAGCTAGATGTCTATCGGAATAAGAACAATACCATAGAACAACAGAGAGTTGACCCAAATTATCTAGCAGATGGAGCATCTTTAAAAACTGATAAGGAGCTACTTAGGCTTTCGATGAAATGGAGGAACTCCACATGCCACGAAAAGTTTGTTGAATTTTCTAGTCAACGGAAAAGGTACTTACATTCGTGGATAAGTTCAATGCAGATTATTGCAAATGCAGCAGCGACGCAATAGCAGAGAGTCCTCGATACACTTGTTGTTGCTGAGAGGCATGTCCTGAAGATTCAACCTACTAGGATTTTTTTCCTTCTGCAATCATCCTCTTCGCTGTGGCTAGGTAACAGTCAATATTTTCATTTCCGTGGTTATAAGGCTACGGTTATCATTTTCCCGGAATATACAATCATCCGGTGTCGTTTACCGAAAACGATGGCGGTCAATTTGAAATATTAATGCTGTGTTCCCATTTCTTTTGCCAAACCCAGAGTTGGGGGGAGCACGCTCTAGAGCGACGAGCGAAGTTGCTCAAACTGGAAAAACGTGAGCGGGAGCGCGAGCGAAGGCCTCCTGAGCGGAAGCTCAATGACTGTAATGCCATCAATGACGGAATATTTCCAAATGCATACTCTCACTCAGACGACGCTTCAATACTGGGCTCAGCAATTCAGCATCAGCATTCAGCAGTCACTAATCATACTCATCATTCATCAAGCAGCCCAAACAGGCATTTTATTTATCCATGGCCTCCAATCAGAGAAGTAACAAGACAGGTGAAAGAGATTTTAATGAAATTGGAACAGACTGTAATTCTCAATCGTCTGATCACTCTGATGTCTCGCACACGTAGTAAAACAAAATAACGTTGGTTTTAATATTTATGTAATGTCAGTTCTAATCTAGCATACTTTTTCTAGAGTGAATAAGGAAGTCGTGGAGATGGAAGTCATTGCTAGTGCTGAAGCCCATTCTACGAGTAAAAGAATCCAACTACCAACAAATTACTTTACTTTTATAGAAGATGTGAAGAACGGAAAGGGGTTCAAAGTCAAGTTCCTATTGTGTCATCAGTTTAAGACAAAGTATGCCTCTAATAGACAACCTACAATGAAGACGGAAATATACAGACTTCATATGGCATTTTTGTACGTGAGCGAAGAGCGCGAGCGAGAGCGCGAGCGGGAGCTGAGCTACGCTTACTTTTCAGCACTGAGCGAAAAGCTCTGAGCGCGCTCTCAAATCAGTGAGCTATTTCCAACTCTGGCCAAACCCTACAGGTGAACAACGATTTAATCGAGAACAATGAATATATGTATATCCATTTTGGCCTCCATAATTCCCGTATGGGCTAATTGCAAATTTTTATAAGTAATATTTTAGACGAAATTCCAATGGCGCAGAAAACTTTTCGCCGTAAAATATACATACTGTGCACTGTTTTGTTTATTTAATCAATTTATCGTGAATAATTATAGTTACGCTTCACGCTCGAAAATGGTGACCTAATTCTAAAAATCATGCTCAATTGTTCATTCACAGCTACTTCTTGTCTTTCAGGAGATTGCATGACATCCGCTGATTGGGAAGTTCTTCAGGGCTGCAAATACCTTGAGCAATGAGCTCTTCTCACATAATGTTGCTTTTTCCTTTAATTAGCCAGCATGTACGTATGTTGCCTGATTCTCGCCATGCTATAGCTACAGGTAACTGCTGGATCTTTAGTTTGATATTTTCGACGAGATGTTTGTTTTTACGCAAGACGACATTTCTCGAAAAGACTCAGTTAATTTTTTAGGTCCTGCATCCTTGGCTGTTGGGCGCACATTTTTAGTACAGTATGTTCCAAAAAATTCCGACTGCCCCCTTTAAAAAATGCCCCCTATTAAACGAGTAGTCAAATTACGTATTAGGTTTAGGCCGAATATTAGGGTATGATAAAATGCGTAAGACGACAATAAAAATTGCCATGGAAACGAGACATGAATGACCTTGTCTCTTTTCATCACTGCCGGGGGTGGGGAGAATGGGGACATTTCACCGATAGGCAAAGCGGCCGCAAAGCCAACAATTTTCTGCTAATTTTCTTTCTACCGGTCTACGCGAGACAGAATAAAGGAGCGGAAGTCTCGTTTGTGTGGCAAACAAAGATTTACTCTATGCGGATGAAATACACCTGAAATTTATTTGTTTATTTCGTTTGCTTTTTGTACGACGTGGCAACTGGCAACAAATGGAAGAGGGGAGCCAAAACCTAGAAGTGTATAGTGTATTAAAGTAAAAAAAAACAGATGAGAGAGCTAAATTTGAAAATTCAGCTGAAGTGAATTTAAAATACATATTCGTGCAAAAATAGACTTTCTTTTTATACTTCAATTTACTTCAGCTTAATTTTTTGCGCAAAAATGTGCCTATAGGTTTTAAGGTTAATTTAAATGAGGGGTAGGGAAACAGCAAACTTTGCGCAACAACTCCAAAGAGTTAGTACATGTAGTAGTAGCCTGGAGTACATGCTCAGACTTGCCTGGGTTACTGTTAATGACAGAGTGCAAAGCGAATTGATCGTCTTACACTCGGGTTTCAAACAATACAAGGCGAATGAAATGCTACAATTAAAGTTAAAGCCCTTATTAAACATCAGAGGGTCAGATATTTCCGACTTCAATCACAAAAAAAACGATATTACATAGATAGGTAGCTTAAAAAGTTCTTTGGGGGCTGTCCGTAAAGAATGTCACGCTCGATGGGGGGGAGAAGGTCTTCGCTGTTGTGACGGGTTGTGACGGGGGGAGGGAGGGTGTTCTAGAAAATGTGACGTCACAAGCCAAATTGCTCGGGGGAATCCGAGAGGATAACAGCAGGGGTGCAAATTTAACAGCTGGGGCTTATCCTAGTAAAAGCAAACAAATTTGTGGACTTTACTTTGCTTCGCAGAAAATGAAGAAAGCGCATTCATCTCACCATCGTAAATCATCTGATGTGTCATTAAGTTTATCAAGTGAGCCTTCAAAAATTCACGCAGTCCGGATAGCAGCAAGAAGACAACGAGAGTTGATGGCTGTCATCGTTAGGGAAGAAGGTGAAGAGGATGTGGAATGGTTTAAAGAAGAAGAATTGGATTTATCAAATATCTCGCTTCCTACAAAAATGGCCGAAAACAACAGCGGATTGCTGCCAGTGTTCGATATTGAAGAATATTTGGCATGGCAACAACAGTTGCCATTGCCAAACCACTCATGTTGCCATAACAACACCAGTTCTAAAGGAAAAGATTACTGGGCGTAGCAGACGAAATGTGATATCAACTGCTGCGTTGCACGATTAGAAAAGGTAACAAAAAGATGTCGAAAAGCCCTATTGGGGGAGGGTTCTCAAATTTGTGACGTACAGTACTTTTGGGGGGGGGTAAAACTTTTGTGACAGCTAGTGACAAGGGGGGAAGGGGGTAAAAAAGTGAAAAAATGCGTGACATACTTTATGGACAGCCTCTTGACGGTTATTTTGATATTAATAATGGGAAGACGACGGTGTGTTAACCACTAAAAGTGGAATACCAATTTCCAATCGAATTCGCACTCGAACTCTTTTGATTTCTGATTGCAACAAATCGCCAATCACGAAATTCTTTATCAGGTGGAACGGAAATAGTTTATTCGTTGCAATAGCAAGGTTTTCACTACAAAACGATGGCTCGATGACGTTCCTAAATTTGATATTTTGATTGGAATCCATTGGCGTGGAAGATGTTGCTTGAAGTCTTCGTCAGCCTTCATCAGTTCTCGTGTTTTGCCAGTCTCATTCTCGGTTCAATATCAGCCTCCTTGAATCTTTTGCAGTAGTAGTTAGTCTTCATAAGTGTTTTTCAGTCTGACGTGGATTTTTAATATAACTCGTTTTGTTATCCGTTATCTCGGACTTTGTAGAACAGGGCTACAATAAAACTCATCATCATCATATACAACTATTCCACATAGTGAAAATAAGAAAAACATGACAACCTTTTTGTCCCCGTCCTTACCGGTCTTATTGAACGTAAGGATCGAAATCCTCGATCTTGAAATTGCAGTGACGTCGCCAGGAACCCGTGACGTTAGTCAATTGATGCATTACAAATATTTATTTATGGCCACAATGTTTCGAAAGTATTGCTAAAAATAAGAAGGATAATTATTAATTTTGTGTCACTTATGGTGTTGTTGGTAGTCAGGTCGATGGTAGATGTGGTGGTGCATGTCAGGTTGGAGATGAAGTTTCTTATTTACCATTATTACTGGAATTAAAGATGCAAAAAATAAAATAATTGTTTTTCATTCCTGTCGACTGATCCAAAGTGTTTTTTGACCAGTTGAAAGTCGAAGCCTTTCAATGGCATGAAAACTAAGTCGATGAGAAAGGTGATGAGTTGAATTACCAGTTTTGGAAAGTAGCCCTCATAGCAAGATTTCAATACACATATGACTTTCAACGAAAACCTTCAAAACTAACACAGAAACCGGAAGAAAATTGCAGAGCTTTCTTATCAAAGCTTAACAGTCTCTACGATACCATCGCAGGTTAAGAAGACAGAGCCAATCATAACCAAACTATCGTAGAAGGCCCATTGTTAAACGAAGTGAAGAAGATGCGGGATTTAAAAAAATTAAAATCCTACTACAAGGACTACTACCAAAATTCAAAGAAAATTTTATCTACGAATGTCAGCAAACCAAGAAGACTTTGACCCGTTATGTAAACAACTATTCATTTCTGAAAAATTCTACACATTGCAGGGTTAAGTGACAGTAGGTCTGTCAGAATTAAAATGTACTATTCAAAGCGGGGATACTCACAGGAAAACGACGTAACCATAGCTACCACTGACTAATACGAAAAAAGATCACGTGATTCGAAAGTGCGATTCATCTCAGACAATCATACCAGCCGAGAATCACGTCATGACAGGAGTCTCAGTCGAAACAGAAACATCAGCCCCTGCCGCAGAGAGTACAATTTGTCACGACAAAGAGACTATAATTCTTCAGGATACAGACAATTCGAAATTGATCGAGAGTGCGTAGCACTATCGACGATCAATTGTAATTGTGAAAGAATAAGAGAGAGAGACCTGAACTGTGTTGACCTTGTATATATCAGCTCTTTACAGCTGATTTTTTTTGTCGAAGTGGGAGGTAATCCGCCCCCTTTTGCTTCAGACCTTTTCGTCGTATTCCCCTTTAGTTTGGTCGTCGGAATCTATCAGAATCTGCCTCTGAACTGTAGGCTGCTACCTCGCCTCTGGCTACACCTCACAAATTTGAATGTCACGAGCATAAGATAAGGTTTTCAACTAGGTGGTTGGATTACACAATTAAGGTCTCTCTGTCTTATTCATTCACAATAACAATTGTTATAAATTCGTCTCGCATCAACTATCTATGTGTTGACCTTTGTATTTAGCTACTTAACAGCAGAAAAACATTTAGGTGGTGGGCGTATACCCTTACATACCTCAGATCTTTTTTAGCTTTCAAGCAAGAAGGTCGTCTGACGGTAGCTCGTCAGACTCTAGCTCTAAGAGATTTAGTTCTAGTTCTTCGGATAGTGACTCTTCTATTCTCAAAAGTTCAAGCCGTAAGTTTCAAGTTTCCAAGGCAAAGTCTACCAGTTTGTCCCACTGGATTGTCACTGGTATCAGCGAGGAGAAAGTGAAAAAATGTAGAGAAATCTACAAACCCTCGCTGAAAAGAAAAGCCGATTTGCTGACAAATCCCACCTTGGACGAATCTATCTACATCCGTCTTAAGGCCGCGAAAGGCTCGAACGCCACCAAAGCCAACATAGACCCGATGGAAAAAGCCCTTAAAAAGCTGTCTTTTAAAGTCCTGGATTTGGTAAAGCCACTGTTGTTTCTTGCTAGCCGCGAAAAATCGAAAAGAAAATCGAAGAGCGACGGCAAAGCAGTCAAGATCGCGATCAGGCTATGGGCCACTTTGTTTCGTGACATTATCAGGTCTCGACGTCACAACATCCTTTCACAAGTATATCCTGAATACTTGGGCCTATTAGAACGAGAAGATATCTGGTCCGACGGCAAGGATCTCGTTGGCCGAAAATTCCTAAAACATCTCGTGGAAGAAGCAAAATCCCAAGCCACCTTAGCAGCAATAGCCAAGAAGAAAACATCTAGCCACTCAAAAGATCAACCAGCTTCCACCAGCCAACAGAAAAAGCCAATCGACTACTCTAATGCATCATCGCAAAGAGGCCAAATCTGACTTATTTTGGTGGATCAACCGAGCAAAATTTTCCGAAGGTCGGAAAATTCTACTTTCCGCTCCCTTCATCTCAATCTTTTCCGATGCTTCACTATCGGGTTGGGGGCGGTGAGTGGAGATGTAAGGACGGGCGGACCATGGGTCACTGCGGATACCAATCGTCATATTAATGAATTGGAACTATTAGCGGCGTTTAACAGTTTGAAATGCTTTGCGTCATCGGCATACCGAAGTACGGTAGAAATAAAAATTGACAATACCACTGCCGTCGCATACATTAACAAAAAAGGAGGGACAAGGTCTAGCCCTCTCTGTTTCGTCGCACTTGAAATTAACAATTGGTGTGAAGAACGGGAAATCGATTTATATGCCACGTATTTGCCGGGTAAATCGAATTTCGTTGCCGATGCAGAATCACGCAAGCAACTCTCAACGGGGGAGTGGAAGCTCTCGACCTCAGCCTTCGCAAAGATCCAGCAAGTGTGGCAAATCAAGGTCGATATTTTCGCGAGTTCGTGGAATACACAACTTCCGATTTTCGTAAGCTGGCTTCCTCAGCCTGGAGCTTGGAAGACAGACGCATTCACGCTGAACTGGAAATACATCAGGAGCTACTCCTTCCCTCCGTTCAGTCTCATTCCACACTGCCTTTCAAAGCTAATCCAGGACCAGGCAACAACCGTGATGATCACACCACTCTGGCCCACACAGTCGTGGTTTCCGATCCTTCTGGAGTTGGCGGTGGATGTACCCCGAATGTTCTACCCAGAACAGGATCTGTTGACATCCCCGTTGGGGGAATTCCATCAACTGACAGCCAGCCACTCAATACGGCTTGTCGCCTGGAAGCTATCGGGAGTTGTCTCGATAGCCAAGGGTTTCCGCCAGAGGTTATCAAACTTCTCCTTTCAGCAACAAGAAAGAACACAAACGCTGCATACGAGTCATCGTGGAAAAATTGGAATTATTGGTGCCACGCACGGAACGTCAATCCCATGTCTGGTGGTGTAAAGGAGGTGCTCTGCTATCTAGCCGGAATTTTTGGAGCGGGTATGAGCTATAGCTCTATTAATGTATCCAGATCTATGCTCTCTTCTACTCTTAACATGGGAATCGGCAACCGTGAGGAAATAGGAAAACACCCTCTAGTCACCCGACTGATGAAGGGTATTTTTCAAGCAAGGCCGCCGACCCCCAAGTATAGCGGAACATGGGACCCGTCAAGAGTCCTCTCTCATTTTGACGTGACGGCCGGGCAAACTTTATCTATTTTGCAACTAGCACGCAAACTGGCCACCCTGCTGGCCTTAACGACCCTATTGAGATGTGCCGAGATTGCGTCTATCCAGATAGAGACGATTGAGTTTGCCGGTCCTAAAGTTTATTTTGACCTGGGAACCCTCCGAAAATCTCAACGTTCTGGCCCACTTATGCGTCTCTCACTGGACGAGTGGAGCCAAAACAAAGCTATTTGCCCCCTCACCTGTTTGCAATCATACATAGCGAGAACCAGTAATCTCCGAAAACCGCATAACGCAAAACAACTCCTTATGGGTTCTACCAAACCACATAATCCAGTTACGAGTGCTACAGTAGGGCGATGGATTAAAGATCAACTGAGGGAAGCCGGCATCGACACTTCTGTTTTTTCAGCCCATTCTACCAGAGGGGCAGCGGCGTCTAAAGCTGCTTCCTCTGGAGTTTCTATCCAAGCCATTTTAAAGCAAGGACATTGGTCCAACGAAAACACTTTTTCTAAGTTCTACCGTCGTGAATCGGCAAATGAACGGAACCCGGTCGAGTCAGTCGTTCTGGCCATTACGGACTCTGAATCTGACTAGTTTAGTTTTGATTTTGACATTTATGCTTTAAATTCACATAGATAGTTGATGCGAGACGAATTTATAACAATTTGGGATTGGCCGAGCAAGCGAAGCTTGCGATGGTCAATCATAATTGTTGGAAATGAAGTAGAGCATCAACTAGCTATCTCCCACCCACCCGCTCCAAGTTATCTTCCCCCGAAATTTCAGGATTTCCCTTCCTTTTGGCAAAATTCCTAAAATTTATTTCCTTTGTCTTACTTTAGATCTGACAACAGAAAAGGAACCAAAAATTGGAATACGGGCTGGAAGAGGAATAAAGGTGGGCAGCCCAAGAATGAAATTATATTATTCATATACCCTTATTTTTTGTGCGTAAAAGATCTGAGGTATGTAAGGGTATACGCCCACCACCTAAATGTTTTTCTGCTGTTAAGTAGCTAAATACAAAGGTCAACACATAGCTAGTTGATGCTCTACTTCATTTCCAACAATTATGATTGACCATCGCAAGCTTCGCTTGCTCGGCCAATCCCAAATTGATCGTCGATAGTGCTACGCGCTTTCGATCAATTTTGAATGGTGGTCGAATGTTCGATTCTACCTGAACTGTGCTCTTAAAAGCCCCCGTGTCGCCTATTCCAGACTCAGGCCTTTCTCCGTCGGTGTTGGTTCTTTGAGCAAGTCCCGTCTGTAGAATTTAGCGAATGGGGATTCTGACGACCAATTGGCGGCCTTAAGGATGGCCCGGATGGGTACCCCCCCCCTCCCCCGGCTGCTGCTCGTGAGGTGGCCGCTCCTCTTGTAACGAAACGCCTTGCGAAGCCTCTTCTTACCCTATTTCGCTTAAGTAGACTAAGACTTTATTCCCTTAACCCTCTTTTACTTTATGCCCTATTAGTTGACCTAGTTAGTAAGCTTTCTAGAAAATATTACAAGCGGAGAGAGCAAGTCTTGGCACGCCCGCTATAAATAGAAACATTTACGATTTGTCAAAAGTCGCCCAAAACGGCCTAAGCCCGCCGTCGCTAAAAATAGATTTATTTATGTCTGTTGGGAATTGCCCGAAATGGCCCGAAACTGCCCGGCCTATTTTTAACAATCGTACAAATTCGTCCGATACCGCCCGAATTTGTCCGCCTACACCTCTTCACGACGCCCAAAATCGTCCGATACCGTCCGATTTTGCCCGCCTATACCTTAACATTGTTCCGTATGCCTCTCGAGGGACAATGACTAACATATAAAAAGCGACCGCAAACTCCAAAAGGGCAGTCAGATTTGCTCTGCCTGTTCCGTGTGTTAACTAAGGCCGCTACCGCTCTTCCGCCGAGCCCGCTACCGCATCTCTTGCAAGCTGCAGAATAAGTACCCCTTAAGTAATCATTAAGTAGCTGTTCGATTCCTATTTTTATTACGTCTATGGCTTGAAGTCCGAAGTTATTATCATTCAATTGGTTACCCTTAATTATCGTGAACCCCTCTTCTTCATTTACGAACGTTGTTCGAACCCTTTTTCGGCAGCGTTGCCAGACGGTTACAATACACGGCTTTTATTCTTATTTTACGTGTTGTTTTTCGCTTACCGAGTGTACGGGACATTGTGAGTAAAGCGCCGCATTAAATTAATCTTTCCGTATTGGAGACAACATGACAACGTCGTGTACTCCTTTACATCTGGTGGCAGCGGTTTTTGAACTCACTTACAATGTCGCTGTATACGGGTGCTAAGCCTAAAACTAGACGTATTTTCTTTCAAAAATCCAATAAGATTGATAACGCTTCCACGGAACTCTTTGTAACTCCACCTTTCACAGCTGATCTGACTCAGCCTACCACATACACTCCTCTAAATTCTCCTCCTCCTCAGAAAAGACCTACTCGTTCAACGGCAAATTACGTGCCATTAAAACAAGTAGATAACCCCGAGGCCATTTTACGCCCTAAGAAAGTACGCACCCAAAACACCGATAGCGTCAATCTGTCACTGATTACCAGAATTGCAAATTTCTTTACGCCAAAGAAAGTGACAAATCAAACCAATTTATCAATAAGTAGTGAAAGCTCCCACGAAGGCAGTATTAAATCTGATACTATAGATACGGAATCAAGCCCTATTCCCCAAGCCCCACAAATCACGGTAATACCTGAATCACTTAACGCAAACACAACACCCACGATAAGTTCAGTACGTGACGCGACGGACACTCTAACGAGGTCGCTACACTCCACCAAGACCGGGTAGACAATTATATTATCGAAGAAACGATCTCCACCATAAGTGAAAACACGGCTACAAACAAAGTTCCGAACACAGCTGAACCCTCCCCACCCACTAGCGACTCATTTTTCGAACTAGTCGACCGTGTCACAGGGCATCTTCATATTCCGCCACCGAATACCAGTACCCCCCAGGGAAATATTACCCCAATCACGCTCAACTCCACCACAAACGCCATCAATAATCCCCTACCTTTCACACCGTACGTTGACATCGACAACATTCTCACAGCTCTGGCCCAACACAGCAACGCTATCGGCGGAGACGAAATAAGCCCCGATATCGTAGAATACCCTTTAATAAGAGCATCTGCACATGGAAAAGTGGAACATCACGACGAGGATCGCGATACTACACAAGCAATACACCCATCTACTTCAGCAGGAGCTGAAACGCACACGCCCCGCATACTCTCAAGCCAGTGCGATAATCGCGTGGATAACAACAGAGCTAGAGAGCATTCCATCCAAACAACAAATCCACCCTCTCCGACAGGCCATCCAGCGTGCATATTTAGGGACGTGCGACCATCTTTCCCACTTTCCACTTCCGCCCCACTTTTTAGACCTATTGCACAAATTGACCAAACTCGTGCAAAAGACAGAATTCACGGAAGCTCAACAACTCTCGCGACACGAAGTGAACGACCTGACAGTCCTTTTGTGTGCATTTGTGACCTCTGCAATCAACGAAATAAGATCCATTCTCCACTTTGTGGAAATAACGGGTCAATTCGTGAACGTAGCACAGTCGTACATCACAACGCTTCGGAAGGACGCGAGTCCCAAACATACAACACGACAGGGTACCCACTCCCTCATACAGCCACTCGCAACTCTAACCACAGTTCTGAACGCCAAACACCGGAACGGGATCAAACTATTTTATACAAGATTCAGCCGACTGATCAAACCGCTGTTCGACCTGAACGACGTCACACCCCTGCCGTCACCTTTGAAGCTCACAATCCAATCCCTCATTTTCCAAATACACACGGACCGGTTTATTACCCTACACAGGAGAAACAAAATCCTCACACTCTCTGGTTTAATTCTGACCGAGCTGACACTCTGAAGCAACCCGACGTATACCCATCTTATCCGAAAGAAGCGAGCTACCAAACTCCAGAGAAAAGCACGTTGAAAGAGGCTTGGGAAAACCCCACCAATCACGCACTCACTAACATCACACGTGACGAAAAAGAAAGCAGGGACCAAGAACGTTTATTTAACGAAAAAGGAATTCTGAACACGATCAACAAAGAAATGGCATCACCCCCTAATAGTTACCGGAAGAACGATCATCGAAAAGGCAGAGAAGCCATCACAATGCTTAACCAATTGCAAAACTTCTCTGGCAGTCCCGCTGTGCGCTTCGACCGTTGGATAAAACTCTTCGACAACGTCGTAGCAATGTCAAACTGGGACAACGCAGAAATAATCAGTATGCTGTCAACAAAATTGTCAGGCGAAGCATACGACTTACTACAGAACATCTTGGAGTCAAGCGACACTTACGCATACGAAGATATCAAGAAACTCTTCCAAGAAAATTACCATGGTTCCGAAGATATCGATTTTTATCAAAATCAATTCGACGAGATACAGCGGAAGCCGAAAGAAAACATCCTAAATTATGCTTATCGGCTTAAAACGCTATATACGCGCGCCTATCCGTCCACCAATCAGGAAACACCTGAAGAAAAAACAACGCAACTCAGATTACTTCGACAGAAATTTCTGCAAGGACTCGAACCAGAACTCCAAAACATCGTGAGACACAAAACAGTATCAACATTCGAAGAACTCGTATCTATCACGCAGAAGTACGCAAAACGAGTCCAGTCAGATATAATAGAAAAGGACAAAAGGATATTTGTCAATGCGGTGGCTAGTACGCAAAACGAAACGGCTATCCTACAGGCAATTGAAAAACAAAGTGATCACATCAACTCGATCGCATCCTGTCTGAAACTGACAACTACGGAGCCTGCTCGACAAGAAACAAACACATCTCCCGACTGGGGCGACAAAATTGAGCGCTTAACAGACGTCATCACGAACCTCGGTAGCCTTATGCATTCTAGCATGCGTCAAACAAGCGAAATCCGTCAACCAATCAGAAATAACATCAACCATTCCGTGAACCAATCAAGATTCGGCAGTTTCGCAAACCCTGCCCCCCAAAATAGCTTCAATCGCCAAGGCCCAACGAATGGATTCCGACAACCATTCAGAAACACTTTTGGTAGATTTAACGAAAATAGCTCAGGTCAACAACCTTTCCAACGAAATAGGCCTACGGAAAATACCGTTAGATGCTCAAACTGTGGCCTCACTAACCACAGCATAGAAACTTGTTTTCGGTTTTTAAAAAGGCAAACGACACAAGAAACGCCACCTACCTGTTACTCTTGTCAACAAGTAGGGCATTTAGCGAGATTCTGTCCCGATAAGAAAAACCTAATACGGCCTAACGAAAACAATGCCCCAGCAGACCAGGGAAACGAATAAAGGCCGGCCGTAAAATGGGGTTAACGGAGAATAGGTCATTAAGCCCCGTAATTAATCCTTCAGTCGCAAAAATAACAGCCTTCAGTAAATCAGCAGCTCCTCGACTTTCCGTACAAATCCATAACGTTTCGTTTAAAGCATTATTCGACACTGGTGCAGCCAGGAGTCTTTTACACATAGATATTTTTAATCAGATAGCGTCGGAACATCGAGTCCGACGTAGAATTATATGATGTGCACAACAAGAAGTTGTTCACCCTAGGGTTAGTTTCCCTACCAATGGTTTATGGCGCCAATATACTTGATCAAGAGTTTATCGTCACGAACGGTATTTCAGAATCATGTATATTGGGTTTGGACGCCGCAGACAAGCATGAGTTTATTTTTGATGGCCGCTCTAAAACTATATTTCTTGCCCGTGACAAACCGGAAGGTAGTCGGGAAGTTAAACAAGATAGCATGTTACCGACAAACCAAGAGCCAGCGGTAACCAGAGCCATGACTTTAGTTAAAAGGGTGTCAATTGCCCCTAGATCTTCTCAAGTTGTAGAGGCCACATTAAAAGAGCAGGGTGATAAATTAGGCACTAGCTCTCTCTTTTTATTCTCCCAGAGTATGGAATTACCAGAGGGAATATATATAGGCAATTTCGTAAACGCTACGAATGAAAAAGGAAAATATGAGATAGTTATAGAAAACAATTCTAATATAGCACACACTCTACCTAGAGATAGTTCCCTGGGTGAAGTGGAATTCTCTTGTCAACTGATAGGCAAAGTATCATCAGGTCAAGACTCTACTTCTCTAGAGACTGTTCCTACCGAGGGATGTGTCCCCGAAACAGATGTGGATGTTGACCCACAATATAGGAAACCGTTAGCTGCACTTCTAAATGAATTTACTGATTTATTTGCGACAAAAGATTCTAGTTTGGGAAGCACAGGATTAATAAAACATTTTATTGATACGGAAGGAAAAGGACCTATTCGACTTCGACCCTATCGTACAGGCCAAGGCCAAAAAGAAGAATTAGAAAAACAGATAAAAGAAATGTTACAGGCAAACGTAATAAGGCATTCGACGTCCCCATGGGCAGCCCCTGTAATTTTAGTTGTGAAGAAATCAGGGGAATTGCGCTTTTGCATTGACTATAGGAAATTAAATAATTTAACAAAAAAAGACTCCTATCCACTTCCGAGAATTGATAGCACGCTAGATAGACTATACGGCAAAAAGTTCTTTACGACTTTAGACCTGGCGTCTGGGTATTGGCAGATTGAACTCGAGGAATCTTCTAAAGAAAAAACCGCTTTCATTGTAGAAAACAATCTGTATGAATTTGTTAGGATGCCTTTCGGCTTATGTAACGCACCTGCAACGTTTCAGCGTTTAATGAATCATATTCTTAGGGATGTAGCAGGACAAAAAGCTTTAGTTTATTTGGATGACGTCATAATTTTTTCCGATTCCTTTGAGAGCCATCTGGCGGACATTCGAGAAGTCTTTTCCCTAATTAAAAATGCGGGATTAAAATTAAAATTAAAGAAATGCCAATTTATGAAACAAACAGTTAATTATCTTGGGCATGTTATTTCTACGAACGGTATTGGCCCTGATCCAGCTAAAGTAGAAAAGATAGCTAATTATAAAGTCCCAACATCGGCCGAAGAAGTACGATCGTTTCTGGGCCTAGCTGGATATTATAGACGCTTTATCGAAAATTTTGGTTCTATTGCGCAACCTTTAACCGCGAAAACACACAAGGACGCCTTGAAAAAAACCTTTGTCTGGACTGATAACGACCAAAAGGCTTTTGAAAAACTCCGTACTTGCTTAATAACCCCCCCACTGCTCGCGTACCCTAATTTCGACCTGGAATTTCTTTTATTCACCGACGCTTGTGATTATGGAATCGGCTCCGTCCTTTCACAAATTCAAGACGGCGTCGAAAAACCAATCGCATACGCAAGTCGCCAACTAAAACCGGCCGAACAGAAGTACGCCACTGTAGAAAAGGAAGCGTTAGCCGTCGTATTCTCCATTAAACATTTTCGCCATTACTTATTGGATAAGCCGTTCACGGTCATCAGCGATCACCGTCCCTTACAGTGGTTAGAAGAACAAAAAGACAACAACGGCAGATTAGGCAGATGGGCTATTTTATTAGCCGGTACGAACTACAAAATAAAGTTCCGACCAGGACGCGTGCACCAAAATGCGGACTGTCTGTCTCGCCTCCGCGTCGCCCATATCCGAACAGACAACACACATCCGGACATCCTAGAAAGTCAAGCCGCGGATCCACTATGTCAGGAAATAAAGAATTACCTCGACAATGGAATTCTTTCTGAAGAGAATGAAGCTAATATGCCAATCTGGGCAAAAGAAATTAGTCTCTACCAGGTTACAAACGGTGTGCTTTACCGAATGGAAACCCCAACGTCAAAAAGCAGAAGAAATATTTTAAACCCCCAAGTAGTTCTCCCGCTTAGTTTACGTAAAGTAGTTTTAAAACAAATGCACGATGAACCCATTTCCGGTCATTTGGCATATCTTAGGACTTATTTAAAAGTTAAGAATCATTATTACTGGCCCACGATGAGAAAAGACATTAAAGAGTATTGTACGGCTTGCGAAGTCTGTATAGCAAACACAAACTCAACTCTTAGAGCTTTCCTTTTCCCCCATGAGCTAGCAAAATTCCCGTCTCAAGTAATCGGGATAGACTTTTTAGGTCCTATCCAACCTGTGTCCCCCAATGGAAACAATTGTATTTGTGTCATCACTGATTATTTCACAAAATACGTGATCGCTGTTGCCTTACCCGATCAAACTGCACGTACTACGGCAGAGTGCGTGTATAAACATGTGGTGTTAGTTCACGGCCCTCCACTGGCCATTGTCTCAGATAGAGGACCGAATTTCACGTCCGGATTATTTAAATATTTCTGCAAACAACTAAACATCGAACAAAGATTCACCACGGCATACAACCCAGCAACATTGGGGAGACGGAGAGATTCAACCGTACCCTAACAACTATGCTACGAAAAGAACTTATTGACGGCCAACATCATAATTGGGAAGACGTGCTGGGTGAAATCTGTTTTGCATACCGGGCATCCGTTCACTCTTCAACCAACGAATCACCTTACTATATGGTGCACGGCCGTGATTGCAATATGCCCATAAACAAAATTTTGGGGGCAGTTCCCGAAGCCGTACCCTCATCAGGCGGTTACGTCGACACACTCCTCGAAAGACTACGTTATAGCTTCCACCGGGCACGAGAAGAGAACGAAAAAGCAAGAGAACGTCAAAGAGAACAATACAACAAAAGGGCGAAAGTGTTCGACTACAAAACAGGAAATCGAGTGCTATTAGACGTTAGAGTTGTGCAAAAAGGTGACAACAGGAAGTTCACCTCCAAATACCGAGGACCTTACCGTGTCGTGAAAGTGTATCCCAATCATACAGTGGATATAGCCGACAACTCATACAACTGCCAATTAGTTCACTGTAACAGACTTAAGCCCTTATACGAAACTATGTTATGGATGGACGAACCATTGCCAGATATGGAACCCTCGGCAGAATCCCGAGACCGATTCCGGAAAAATATCGCTACCCAAACCAGTACCGAAGATCAATTAGGAAGTGAGCACGAGTTCGATCACGAAATCATGGAACCAGACATTAGTGTGGAAAACGTAGAACGGGAAAACAGTGTCGAGGCTCTAACACCGCCGAGTGTAACCATGCAAACATTTGATGATACGGTCCACGTACAAGGGTGTGACACTCTCACGGAAACATGTGTTCCAAGTGACAATCTTCCACGGCTACGCGCCAGGTCAACAATTAGACCAAAGACGCGTCTTATCACCGAAATCTAAGAACCAATAAATAAGCAAATCGAGGTCAAGTGAGGACATAAAATTTCAGTGCTACACGGTACACGACACCCGTGGGACAATCGGCCGTTTTACAACTGAATGACCTAGGTCAAGTCCCTCTAGAAAAGTTCACGACCTCTACAACACGCCGGCTATTAACAAGAGAACGAGTATATAAGGACATGAAAAACGAACGTCAGATATCCATTTCTGCTTTCAACCCTCAACAAGCAAGATGTCCACCCCACAAGCCATTTCCGATGAAGACTGGAGTCTCATCGAAGACCTTTGGAAGGTGGAGCCGTCTCTCAACGACACCATCGAGCTGGACGACACCATCACGGAGGATGACGAAACCGTCACCTTACCAGGCTCCCGCATCGAGCAGTACGTGCCCCGCCCCTTGTCCACGGAGCTAGGGCAGTACCTCTCAGACGACGATCTTGACGAATATTTTCGTCAGCCGCGATGCTTTCCCGAGCATCACCCACAACCCGGACGGAACTGCAAACTGGGAAAACATTTTCGCCCTCGACCGCTACATCGGTCGTCTCATCCAGCCGGGTGGAGATAACGGACGACATTGGACACCATTCGGCCTCCCTCCAGCAGCGTGGCCACCACTGTCGTACAGCCGGAGATCGACCATGGAACTCCAGCCACCGAGGGCAACCCCTTCCCCAACGTTAATCATGGCCCCTTCGCGTTCGGACTGGACGCCTAACAGGGAGATCCTTTTTATGTTCTCTGCTTTGATTTTTGCCATGCTTCTGTTTTCATTGTATGAACCATGATTTTTTTTTTGTGTGTTTTTAAATAAATCTTTTCCTTGAAAAAACAAAAAACCCCTCTAAGATTTTTTTTTTGTCTTAACAAAATCCAAAACAAAACAAAACAAAACAAAACAAAAACAAAACAAAAACATAAACAAAAAAAAACAAAAACAAAAAAACAAAACAAACAAACAAACAAACAAACGAAAGGAAACAAAACAAATAACTAAAAGAAAAAAAAACAACAAAACAAAAAAAAACAAAAAAAAAACATAGCAAAACAAAACAAAAAGAATAAAAATATAATATGATATAATAAAATATAATGGCTTTCCAAACCACGTGACAACGGCAACCAATCACAGGATGCGCACGCCGCGAAATCCCGCCCACAAAAACCCTTGCGTTTTTCTATATAGTATTATATAGTATATATCGTCTTCCGCCTTTCATCTCCCTTCTCTATACTATCCTTGTTCACCTTGCCTTTCCCGACTCCCACCATTTAAAATTCTTTCCCGCGCACACATTCCGGGGAAACGCCCCAGGCAACAATATGGTGCGCCCTCTATGACATTCTTCCCCTTCTATACACACAACTATATAGCCCCCCGCGCAATGCTTCTTCACACCCCTACTATGAACGATAAACCACCCGCCATAATTCCATCCTAATCCCGCGTGACACGACGGTCACGCAGACTATCCCCCATCCCTTAATAGCTCAGGATGCCCCAGATAGAAATGGATAAGACCCCAACAGCCATACCAACCAATAGGCTACACTACCAGCTACTCCTATGCTTTAGCCCCCCAACCCCACTCCTTACCTCTCTGCACGCTCCCGCTTTAGCACAACGCTTCTTCTTCGTGTAAACAATCGGTGAACGAACTCCCACCAGAACCCCCTCCCTCCCACCCACAATTTAGGATGCCACGAATATAAGCGGATGCAAATAACGTTCATCCGCGCACGCTACGGCAGTCTATATTACCGTCTCCCACTTCTTCCTCCATTTTTAGGTTTCACCCACTTTTCTCCATTGCCCCACTCCCCCGCGACAACGCCATGTTTCCCCCTATAACTCCCCTTATCCGACCACCTCCTAATAATGCTTGTTTTCCCATATAATATAGGATGCTTAAGATATAGATAGATAAATATGTTCAGCCATACAACGGCATAGCTATTTACGGTCCATATGCGATGTATGGATATGAATGCATGTATGCAATCAAGCACATCACGATCAATTTCGTAGGACAAGTTATTATCGTCCCGGAACGTATCGCTATGGAAACAACAGCAGTAGAGTGCGATATCATGAGACAGTCGAGACGATGCAACGAAAGTCCAATGATGAAGTCAGAAAATAAATGGGTATTCAACCAAGAGCCTGAGGACGTCGGATACTGGCTAAGAACCATCACCGTGGTCACGATCAACTGCATGTTAGAAGAAGTTGTTCTCTCACGGATCGACGAAGGAGATATTATAAACACGCCATTAGGAAAAGCAAACGTATCTCATGGATCCCTATCTCATAACCATCTTACATTGTTTTGGATCGACACCTATGGGAAACCCACTGATATCGCCATCCGACAATTAGAAAAAGGTGTAGGATTCTGGTACGAATCCTCAACAAATGGCACTTGGATCCTCCAAGACGACTCTAAACAATTGGACTTTCACGTACGATTGATGCCACGCTGTCAAACCGTGAAATGCGACAAAAAGATAGACAGCTGGACCGTGGTTGGAGATAACCATTTGTTCATCATCAAATATCCACTGGGATCAGCCGCGGTTACCGTACCGTCCGTCATCAAAGATATTGTGCCCAGAAACAACGAATCATTGGACATCAACATCCGACAAAACGCAAGGATTCAGTATCTGGAAGACGCCGCCATTCGCCACGAGAATGAGCTTATCCGCATCATACAGAGCATGCAGTGCGACCAGCGACGTGCTAAACACGCACAAGCTGTATCAACGGCCCAATACAACGGATGGTTGGCAGCCGCACAGCTCGGTCTTCGGCAATGCGTAAAACTAATCGCTACCGGGAACATTGTGTCAGCCCTACAATGCACCGCTACGACTGTCAACTTCACGACGGAGACAACAAATTGTGGACCTCAACCGCGGTTTAACAATTTCACGATCGGTCGGTCAGGCTGGGAACTCACAGCTTTCACGCCATGTTACTGGGCTGGAGGAATCGTGAATTTCAACGACAAACCTCACGCCTACCGCAATAACACGTGGCAACTGGTCGAAGCATCCGTCGTCATCCCTCAACGTGATCTAGCCGACGCATTCCGATACCAAGACGTAAATTTCTTCGAATACCAACATCAAACCAATCCCGCTTACACGGAGGCGCAGATTAGCCCGATGGATATCATGGCCGATATTACAGCCTCCATGAATGAACACTCCATGACTGGTCCCAATCAAATCGCAGGAACATCGTCCATCGTTGTATCTGCCGCCGAAAAAGCAGGTCTCGGAACCTTTACCAATGGGTTCGAGAATTTTAAAGTCTACTCATTCATCGTACTACTCATCGCTATCTTCCTACTCATCGCTCGCGCTTGTTACGCTCTTGGATTTTGTGGCTTGATATGGAAATGTTGTTGTAAACCTCCGCGCCCCCCACCTACTGCAGTTTATCAAGCAAGGAGCAGCCGATCCGCAGGCCCCTGAGTTTCGTTTGGATTGCGGGACGCAATCTGGCATGACGGGGAGCGATGTAACGAAACGCCTTGCGAAGCCTCTTCTTACCCTATTTCGCTTAAGTAGACTAAGACTTTATTCCCTTAACCCTCTTTTACTTTATGCCCTATTAGTTGACCTAGTTAGTAAGCTTTCTAGAAAATATTACAAGCGGAGAGAGCAAGTCTCGGCACGCCCGCTATAAATAGAAACATTTACGATTTGTCAAAAGTCGCCCAAAACGGCCTAAGCCCGCCGTCGCTAAAAATAGATTTATTTATGTCTGTTGGGAATTGCCCGAAATGGCCCGAAACTGCCCGGCCTATTTTTAACAATCGTACAAATTCGTCCGATACCCCGAATTTGTCCGCCTATACCTCTTCACGACGCCCAAAATCGTCCGATACCGTCCGATTTTGCCCGCCTATACCTTAACATTGTTCCGTATGCCTCTCGAGGGACAATGACTAACATATAAAAAGCGACCGAAAACTCCAAAAGGGCAGTCAGATTTGCTCTGCCTGTTCCGTGTGTTAACTAAGGCCGCTACCGCTCTTCCGCCGAGCCCGCTACCGCATCTCTTGCAAGCTGCAGAATAAGTACCCCTTAAGTAATCATTAAGTAGCTGTTCGATTCCTATTTTTATTACGTCTATGGCTTGAAGTCCGAAGTTATTATCATTCAATTGGTTACCCTTAATTATCGTGAACCCCTCTTCTTCATTTACGAACGTTGTTCGAACCCTTTTTCGGCAGCGTTGCCAGACGGTTACAATACACGGCTTTTATTCTTATTTTACGTGTTGTTTTTCGCTTACCGAGTGTACGGGACATTGTGAGTAAAGCGCCGCATTAAATTAATCTTTCCGTATTGGAGACAACATGACAACGTCGTGTACTCCTTTACACTCTTGTAGAATGAGCCGAGAACGTTTGCGTGTATACATCCCCCTCCTGTAATTGTCTCTTGATCCATCCCGCTATGGTTGATCCGACGACGGGTTTATGTCCTAACAGAGCCGATGAATAGGTTTTTCTCGTTCGCTGAGTTGCGTAAATCTTCTGTCAGCTGCATGTATCGTTCCGCTGCGGCTACGGGATCGACCTGGTGGTCCGACATTCTCTTACTCAAGAACGTCTTAAGCTTCGCGTCCTTCGTATCAGCGAAATGTCACGTGTGTCGCAGTTCATACAACTAGTCATTCGCCAAACAAAAGCCATATGACAAATGAAGCGGTTGGAACGCACCTGGACATAAAGTTTAACTGTTTTCGATTTGGCATTCCTTACGGCGTTCAGTCATCTCGTCAACCTTTGTAAAACAAAAATTTTATTGTCTCCCTCTCCCCCCCCCCTCCCCACCCCGCCACAAAAAAAAATAATAATAATATATGTATATATATATATATATATATATATAAACTATCTGAAATAAGCGACAAACATTTCTCACTGACAATTTTCACGACTGTTTTATTTCAGGCTTCACGAAAAAATTTGTCATATGATCCTCTTTGACAAAACATGAAAGAGGCAGATATAACAGCAGTACATGGCAATTAACAAAGCAAATCTTTTAGATGTATGATGTCTATTGTCTAGGTTCCTTTCTTATAGTCTGCCACAACGTTCTGAACTGTTTTCAATACTTTTTTTTCAAATTAAAAGCAACATTGATATCAATCCTTATCAATTGCTAATGCATTGATTCGGCTGAACACGGCTTTCCAAAAGACCACTTCGTTGGGTAACAGTTGTGCCAGTGCAGCTTTACCTTGTTTCCAGTCACCAAAATCAAGGTTATTGACTTGAGCCCAAACTGCAGCTACTCCTTTCAGTCGTACTGGGATAGCTTCATTGGCGGCACGTGACCAGTATTCTCTAGCTGATGTTTCAACCAGGTTCCATGTTACATCACCGATAATTGTTTTGCGGTAGGTGGATAGGCTGTTACCCATCTGCATGATAATATCAGCTGAAGAAGAGAATCGCGTGTGATGTCTGATGAACTTTGAATCGCCAATGAGGGCTCGCATTTCAGGATCTTCCATGATTTTGGGCCAATGCCCAGCTGCATATCTGATCAAGGGACGCAATGCTGCTCCATTGACGTTCATGTCCGAGTCTTGTCTGAAAAAATTCTTCAGCTTTCTTGGATCCAGTGGAGATTTTTGGTAACATGCAGCAAGTGAAAACAGCCACCTCTTCTTCTTATCTTCAACTGCCAGTACCCTTGTAAGGAAATGGGCGATGTCAGCTGCTCGTGGATCCATGGCTGCAATCGCGTTGGCATTCAGCTCAATCTCTTCATCAATTTCTGCTCTTCCTGCAACTGCTGGCAAAGCTAAATGGTAGCGCCACACGTCAGGGGATCCAGAGGCTAATAATGGAACTTCCTCTAAAAGCATTTTTGCTATGCCGAGGAAGGCAACAGCCGTATCGTCCATCTCCAATCCTGCGGTTTTTTAAAATTGATCGATCTGCCTATCAATGTTAAATGGCATCATAGGAGCCAATCCACCCAAAACCTGACCCTGCAAGGCTGCAATCAATGCCTCTATGGATCCCACTTTAATTGTCGCCATCTATTTACATCCGTTTTGATTTTACGTTTTTTTTGTATCTTTGTGCGTTACCCTACGACTCTGTGGTTGATCTCACTCACAATGGCGACTGTTAACCAAGATCTGAACAGCAACAAGTAGTCATTAAATACGTTTGAAGACTTCGACTGTCCAACGCAATTGCCCACGAGACTCCATGTAGTACCAATTACCGTACCTTCTTCCTTCCTTCGCTGCATAGTCGTTGGGCTGGTACGGTGAACGCCATCTATCAAAAAATATTCCTCGACTTTCCCCATCAGATTCCAGTTCAAGGTCATCCGAGGGCTCCAAAGCGCTCCAAAGTTTAAGACGTAGCCAGCATGGTAGCCTGGTAGGTAATCCTTGCTGCAAAACAGATGCAACCGGGATAAGATCAACTGCTTATCCGGGCTTGATTACTGAAATGTGTAATTTAAAGTATATTGCACGTTAGAGCTCAACGTGAGCATTAAACTTGCATGGGTCGTAACAAAACATGGTTAAAACTAGGAAATGGCCATTAGCGGTGGAAATGCAAACTGAAAAAACTGTGGCTCCAATTCACTATTTCAACTACAACAGCAATGCGGCAATGCCATTGACGTAACACGTCATTTTAACGCCCTCGTCACTCCGATGATTGTCTAATCAAGCGTGTATACGAATGGAGCCCAAATAATAGAACAAATAATAGAAATCGTAAAGACTATACAAAAAGAAAATGGGTAAGTAAAAACTCAAGTGAAAACTCTTACGTGAAATATAAGATAGACTACATTTGCAATTATTCAGATTGTCCAGTGGCCACGTTAAGGATAAAGGATGTCTCTACTGCGCCCACAAGTGGCCAACACTTCTATCAAGGGAATCTAAAACTTGATGAAAGAATATTTATTTTCCACATTTTTTTAACCTTGGCTATGCTCCGTAACAAGCAGCTTAACAACTGGGCATGGTAAAGAAGTTCTAATCCATTCCTAATATCCGAAAGCTCTAGGCTATACAATTTGTGATGTTCAATACCTGTTGTTATGCAAAAATGGTTGGTTAAATTTTAAGAAAGATGAATACTACACCACAACATACGCTGCCCTGGCTTACTACGCTGAAAACCCCCAGTATTACCAGATTACAACCCCACAATACTACACTACAAAGGCTCCCGAATACCCCACAACGTATGCTGTACCAAGCTACTACCAAGCTACCTCTTGAAATATTCACACCCCATCCGATTTTTCTTATTTTCTTCGCAAAAATAATAATTAATAAAAAAGAGCTTGAATGTACAACACCTTACTATTTTTCATGGATACAATCCTGATATGCCATTCTAGCAGCCATTAGATGTCACGTAGGAGAAAGGGCTTTTTCTCGTGCAAACTAAAAATGGACCAACTTTTGATGCGTAACTTGATGTAGCTACGATCCTTTGTCGAAATTTAAGGGCACGTACGTTGATTGCATTTATATTTACACCACAAATACGATATCCAGATATAAATTATAGGACTTGCTTTAAAATTTTTAGTCATGTGTGTCATAAAATCTAGTAGATCTTGTATCCCTTGCTATTGAAAGGGATGTGAACGGGGGCAACAGGGAGCTCGTATTCATGAACGGGAGCGACTGGGAGCTCGTATTCGTGGACCGGAGTGACGGGCAAGTGATCACCTTTAGGCTGGAAACCGGCTTCATCAGCAGCCCAGGTCAAAGTAAACTTCTCGCCTTCAGGGGAAACCCAGTAACAAGATCCCTTGTTGGTGTTGCCTAAGACTTCACCATACGATTCTTTTCCGTAAGAGTCGTACGTGACTCCTTGCATAGTTGCATCTTCATCTGAACCTGAGACTCTTCATGGGTGGTGTAGTCAGACTGAGCATAGCTATGAATCGAAATGATTGCATTTTTTACTTACAGTAGGATTAACTTCCATTCGTAATGGAAGGATTATAAAGAATGAAATTCAGTTTCTTCCACCAGCTGATGTCATCGACGTTGCGCTCGTCAGATTGGCTGGTGATGGTGATATCAGCATATTTGTTATCCTTGTTGTAGCTGGGGATAGGCCGGTAGGGTAAGCAGATGTGGGGTAGGCTGGTGCAGAGTAGCTTGGGGCAGAGTAGCTGGGGGATTCGTATTGCGGCTTGTAGCTGAATGGAACGGCGGCAGCAACAGCCAAGAAAGCGACAACGAAGAGCTGCCAAAAATCATCATCATTTATTTCGAGTCCAAAATGTTTTTTCCAGACCAAGAATAATTATGAATAGATTACCTTACGAGCTGCATGTTGTACTAGGTTGATTTGATGAACAACTGATGATTTCGGTTCTCCTTTGCTGTGCTAATATAGTCATATGATGAATGTTAAATTACATTCAATTGACCTATAGAGGAGAACGTGCTGTAAGTACATCGGGCGTAAAAGCCACGTCCACGCACACGAAGCCAAAGGGTTACAATAATGGCAGAATCTCTCGGATATGCAGGTCGCAGGGGAGACGGTTCACTTGTCACCTCTCCTTGAGAGAACATGGAAAGGGAATATTTTAAACATTTTCCTTCCTTTTTTCCAGCGGCTTCGACGAATGCGAAGCTGCTTTACCTCAGGCATTAGGTATCTGTTAACTAAAACAACAGCATTTGAACAAAAATATTTTTAAGTTTGTCAACAAGCTTTACGATTTTTTTTTTAATTATTCCTAAAATATACTGTATAGGCTATTTCTTTTTTTCCCTTTATATTGCACCTTTTATTGCTCGTTTCTTGCAAGGACAATGTTTAGGTAACGGCCTTGCAGCAGATTATAGTAAAACATCACACAAGACAATATTGATACCGGTAAGTCAATTCTATTTTTTATTGCCTCTAAATTCAGTTTCTAAAACAGAACACAACCAACCATACATAGTATAGAGAAGACTACCCGTCCTGAAATCCCAATCAGTTATTTACCGGAAACCAAACTGCAGGCAAACGAGACGGCTTTGATTACCGTACATCCGTATTTCTGAAATGAAATACCATGCAGATTAAAATTTTGAACAAAAATATTTTCTTATATGTTTGTTTGTACTACCCTAACTATATCACGGACTTGATTCATATCAATTTTATCCAGGTCTTCATTTTCAGATCTTTCCAGCATTGCTTTTAAAATAAAAAAAAAAATAAGGTGCATTAAGATTAATAATTGAGATGGAAGAAGATTAAGATGGTACCAGCGTAGCGTAATTCTGTACCTTTCTCGTCGATTTCCCCGTTGCGTACGGAATTACACATTCCTGCTGCTACCTTTACAAATGAGCAGCCATATTGCTGTTAGAGGTTAAAAAATCGTCAGCAATGATCGTATTATGAAACGTGATAAAGCTTTAAAATCCTTCAACCATTAATTGAACTCAAACGAATTAATTCAAACCAAAATAAGCAAGATCAATAGTTGAAAATTCAACGCACTCCAATTAACTTTGCTGTGGTAAAAAAGTCTTTGTCAATTTCAGTCGAATCGTTTCTATCGCTGTTAAAAGCCAGTTCATTTTCTTCACGGTCGATGGCAGCATTCGAAGGAGCGGCCAAGATGCTCGGTAGCACGCAACCGAGAACAACCAAGATTAAAAATCTGATTGGAATATAATAATGTATTTACACTGTAGTCAATTTCTCCCGTTCAGTTCAACACTTTTCTCGTTCAAACACAATTCAAGCATTTCGAGGCAAAGAAGGTATTAGATGACTTACCCACAAGCTGATTGCGAAAGCATTTTGAAATTCTGATGAGAACAGGAGAAGCGACGAGATGTAGCTGATGGTTTAGCTCGTTTAACCCATTCACTTTTATACCCCCGCCGCCCCTACATCGACAATAATTCTCCATATGGAACCTGAAAACCTAGGAAATGATTACAATCCAATTAATTTTTGTTTAAACACACTCTTTTTTAACAAGCACAATTTCCCGAATGTTGGGGTCGAAATGGTAATTATAAAATGGCCATGAAAGCTAGGTAGCGCAAATAGACACTGACCAATTACACTAGGCTATTTACATAATACGAAAATTGACTGTTTGAGTTCTAAATGAATATTGGCACATACGAACATAAATATTTAAAGATAAATAATTCATTTTATTTTTATTTCATAAAAAAAATATCTCAGAGAGACCTATCTTATATTCGGTGGTCGTAAGCTCGTCATGGTTGTTAAGAAAATTTTAGCTCGAAGTAATCCATACTTAGGGCATAGTGTAATCAATGCGACACCAGTTCGGAGTTCGCTATTCAGCTTATTGTTTTTGGTAAGTTGTTGTTTCCTACTACTACTCATTGCTGATATCCTTCCCCAACTTATTTTACAGGTTTTGATATTACTTAGTTTTACAGCACAACTTCGAGCCTATAGTCCGATTCCGAATAACGCATTTGGGAAATAGTGAGATGATATTCTTTTTGTTTATCAAACAATGCAGTTTTGGAACAGTTTTAACAATAGGCTACGTAACACTACCCACTGGTATGATGCACGTGATTGAATACCAAATATAATAAAAAGTATTTGTGAAGGTAACCTACCGGAAGCGTGAGAAGAGAATGGATTTGATCGTCCGCTGCGTATTAATCCAACATTTTTAATTCATGCTGTGGACACCTAATTTCCATTTAGAGTTTATAGCATGTATCTTTTCCATGTATACCCAGCCATTGTCGTCACACTTCGTCGTTATTCAAACTGTCTCGAACTTTGTGTCACCCTTAAAGCCATTTCCAGACCTGCAATTAGCATTAGATGAACACTGATTGGTAACACATATGGTATTTCGCAGTAGCCTAACGGCGCTAGCGAACCAACACCGTTACCAAAAGTAAATAAGTATTAATCAAGTCTTTTATACCCAACATAGTAGCTGATCTAACCTTGACTGCTAAAAAACTACGCTTCTTTTCGGCACAACATGACGTTCAATGTTCTTATTTTGGTAAGGAAACAAAAAAATTGAGCTGAGGTAGCCTAATAAGTGCGCTACATTGTGCTACAAGTTTAGAAGTTCCATTCGGATAATGAAACACTTAGTCTACTTAGACTAGTTACTCATATCATTGCCCTTTACGGATATCAAAACATAATTTGCGTTTATTTTTCAACAACAAATTAAACAATAAACATGAATGGTTTATTCCATTTAAATTTTACGAAGGAAAATTTTGCAACTACAGCAAGTAACCGGGCCCAGTGCGTGAATAAGGGAAAGCAGAGGCGACTGGGAATTTGCATTCAGCGACGGGAGCAACTGGAAGTTCGCATTCGTAGAAGGGAGCGACGGGCAAGGGTCGGCTGACAAAAGCAGTCTTCGATTTTGTGATGATAAGCTAGGTAAATTACTGTGGAAAATCTAAACCTTGAAAGTGATATTCGTGTGTGTGCAGAAAAACGAGAGATATAGCTTACTCATTATGTTTTTTTGTTCCAATATTCATTAAGAACTCAAACAGTCAATTCTCGTCGTAATATGTAAATAGCGTAATTGGCCAGTATCTGTTTGCGTTACCTAGCTTTCATTTCCATTTTATAATTACTATTTCGACCTCAATGTTCGGGAAATTGCGCTTGTTTGAAGAGAGGGTGTTAAACAAAAATTAATTAGATCGTTTTCATTTCCTAGTTTTCAGGTTCCATATGGCGAAAAATCGTGGATGCGGGGGGATATAAATGCGTATGGGTTAGACGAGCTAAACCATCAGCTACATCTCGTCGCTTCTCCTGTTCTCATCAGAATTTCAAAATGCTTTCGCAATCAGCTTGTGGGTAAGTCATCTAATACCTTCTTTGCCTCGAAATGCTTGAATTGTGTTTGAACGAGAAAAGTGTTGAACTGAACGGGAGAAATTGACTACTACATTATTATATTCCAATCAGATTTTTAATCTTGGTTGTTCTCGGTTGCGTGCTACCGAGCATCTTGGCCGCTCCTTCGAATGCTGCCATCGACCGTGAAGAAAATGAACTGGCTTTTAACAGCGATAGAAACGATTCGACTGAAATTGACAAAGACTTTTTTACCACAGCAAAGTTAATTGGAGTGCGTTGAATTTTCAATTATTGATCTTGCTTATTTTGGTTTGAATTAATTCGTTTGAGTTCAATTAATGGTTGAAGGATTTTAAAGCTTTATCACGTTTCATAATACGATCATTGCTGACGATTTTTTAACCTCTAACAGCAATATGGCTGCTCATTTGTAAAGGTAGCAGCAGGAATGTGTAATTCCGTACGCAACGGGGAAATCGACGAGAAAGGTACAGAATTACGCTACGCTGGTACCATCTTAATCTTCTTCCATCTCAATTATTAATCTTAATGCACCTTAATTTTTTTTTATTTTAAAAGCAATGCTGGAAAGATCTGAAAATGAAGACCTGGATAAAATTGATATGAATCAAGTCCGTGATATAGTTAGGGTAGTACAAACAAACATATAAGAAAATATTTTTGTTCAAAATTTTAATCTGCATGATATTTCATTTCAGAAATACGGATGTACGGTAATCAAAGCCGTCTCGTTTGCCTGTAGTTTGGTTTCCGGTAAATAACTGATTGGGATTTCAGGACGGGTAGTCTTGATCTCTATACTATCTATGGTTGGTTGTGTTCTGTTTTAGAAACTGAATTTATAGAGGCAATAAAAAATAGAATTGACTTACCGGTATCAATATTGTCTTGTGTGATGTTTTACTATAATCTGCTGCAAGGCCGTTACCTAAACATTGTCCTGGCAAGAAACGTGCAATAAAAGGTGCAATATAAAGGGAAAAAAAAGGAAATAGCCTATACAGTATATTTTAGGAATAATAAAAAAAAAATCGTAAAGCTTGTTGACAAACTTAAAAATATTTTGTTCAAATGCCGTTGTTTTAGTTAACAGATACCTAATGCCTGAGGTAAAGCAGCTTCGCATTCGTCGAAGCCGCTGGAAAAAAGGAAGGAAAATGTTTAAAATATTCCTTTTCCATGTTCTCCCAAGGAGAGGTGACAAGTGAACCGTCTCCCCTGCGACCTGCATATCCGGGAGATTCTGCCATTATTGTAACCCTTTGGCTTCGTGTGCGTGGACGTGGCTTTTACGCCCGATGTACTTACAGCACGTTCTCCTCTATATTAGAACACGGTTCAAGCTCTGTTTTTTAGCTTGGCGGCCTCAGTGATGCTCGTAGTTGAAAGCCCACGTCTTCAAAACCCCAACTGCACACTGGTCCAATATCTGAATTAGAATACTTGCGGTGGGTATCTACCCTACATATACCACCACTTGCTTGTAATTATCCCTTAAAATCACATCAGGTCAACCCAATGCCCTTTAATATACAAAACGTTGAAGGTATATTTGAGGTTACGCAGTTCATACGAGTAGTTAGTAATCTATCGATAGGCATACTAGCGTTTCAGGCAAAGTCCACGTCTTTCTACCTTAGTTGTATAAATGTGCGGTGAAACCTTTAGCGAATGACACGCTAGCAATCCAAGTCAATAGTTTCTCATCATCCATTTCTCGTGGCATTCTGATATATTCTATTCCCTTTTGGCTGTATTTTATTGCGATTACACAAGCCACGTAACAGAGAAAAACAGATTATTCTTAGTTGACCGCACATTCGCCTTTCTTTCTTCAATTTTCAATCAACTGGTCTTCAATTTCCTTTAATTTTGAAGGAAAAAAGGTAATATACGCTGTAATGACTAGACGCGATATCAAGATCGGCATGCAGGGTTACCTATCAATATGCCAGAGTTAAGAAATGACCATACTAAATTGGCTTTAAGATTTTTTTCCCTCGCAACTGGAATAATACCAAGTCAATGCATGAACTCATTAGTGCCAATATCGGTTGCAAGGTGATATGGAGGATTTTAGCATATTATTAACTAAGTGGATGCATGATGCCACACCCTAAGTGGTGCGTGCCACGTAACAATTCAGAATTTAAAATGCTTCATTAATTAATTTTTTGGTTTTTGATAACGTTTAATGGTATTCATTGCTATTTTTAACGAACGACAGCCATTTTTACGACGAAAAATGCACGTTTGCGTCATCAACAGTGTTTGGTGATCCGATCCACAGTGTATAATGGTTGCGTGCATTCGCGTGCATTTCTTACTGTAGCGGCACTTGAAATGACTGGGTATGGCACCCTCCCACAGTTTGGGATTGCTAGTAACCAAGAGTCTGTAAGCAATTACAACTCGAACGTCAAGCGTTGGTATGACACTGGCCGACCATTCCAATGCAAGACTGAATAGAGAGGTAAGAGCCATCAGCTGATGTCACGATGGGGATCATATAGTACAGCAATATGATCCGGGCAGATCCAGGCCAACACCTAACAGTTCTGGAGGATATTAACATGTCAATCAAGTGCTTCACGCAACCATTTTGTTTCAATTTTCTCCACAACTAAAATCAAAATTGGCAAATTGTGTTTCAGTCACAATTGTTTATTTTTATCTGTTGTGAAATAAAAGATTTTCATGCAACAATGAACAGAGCAATACAGTCCAAGAACATATAAATTCAATTCGTGCCCAAAGAATAATGGGATAGGACTCAATTCAATTTACAGAAAAATAAAATGATTTGGTTTGCTTTTTTTCATTTTTCGAAAAAAGATTTTCACTGACGTGTTTGGCATTGCATAAAAAAGGCGAAATTAAAGTGAGGGTATTTCAAACAAACTGGTTCGTTCAAATCAACGTCAGCTAGGAACATATGTGGTTGATTCTTGATTTTACTCTTAATCATACATGAATATATGGGAATATATGAATACTTCTTTGTACAAGGGTTGGTCACGGCTTCATATTGTTATTAGCACCTTGAATTCAAGTTTTGCCTTCTGCTTTTTTACAATCCACTTGGAAAATCATTTTTAAAAGCTTCCATCGTGTAACTGCTGGTAGCCTTTAGCTCTAGTGAAGATTACATCGGCCCAAATGCGTATGGACTCGGCGCTGTGCACCATCAAATGATAGGTTACGGTCGATTACGGTCACCTTATTAGACACAAAATGTCAGCTTAGGATTAGACAACCGGACAGGCTTGCAGATGGTCAGCGTGACTTCTTCAAATCTTCAGTTACCCAAAATAGGAAAATGTTTTAAAAAGAAAAGCAATTGGGGGGGGGGGGGGGGGGGGGTAAAAGAAAGAAACTGACTTGGAAGTATGCGCCACGTTTGCGTTTCGCTCTTGGTGCGTTGCGTCCGGTCAAAAACAAATCAGCGTTTATTTCATGTCTCGAATAGCGGACTCATTTTGTGTAAGTAATCACGGGCTGACGTCGATGTCAGTGTCGCTTGCGGGCAGAGTTCCATCTGGTTCCCGGCTGTTTCCACATGCTAGTGTAAGTAAAGTTGAAACAAACGGCCAAATAATGCGTCAGTGCCGCTGCTGCTTTTGTTGCATTTGCTGTGTTTAATGTTATAGAAACATCATACATAAAAACACTAAAACCAAAGAAAAAGGGAATAAGGTGTTATGTTACCCTTTGACTTCATGTAAAGCAACGGCCGAGACCAGACTGCGCACTCAATTTCACACCCAAATTTACAAAATTAGTGGCATCTAGCGGTAGAAGAAAGTATTGTGTGGGACAAGTATAGATGACATTTGAAGCTTGTCATTGTCAGCTGCACTGTCTGACATTTATCCCGTCCTGCTGTTTTGTAGTTCCAGACGCCTGGACGATGTAAAAAAGATCTTTTCGAAAAAATGGAGCTCCAGTTAAAAATTAAAATTTTCCTAATAATTTGGATTCAAACTGCGAATGGTGAGTGTATAAATAAATGGTTTTCATTCAAGCTTTGTAAACACTCAAAATTATTTTTATTACTTCATTTGAAGCGTTCTCGTCAGTTCCAAGTCTGAAACATTACGACACTTTGCATTCCTCGCAACTTGGCCACTCAGTAGTAAAGCGTGGAATAAAGGAAAGCTCACATCCCTACAATTCAATAAAAGAACTTTCTTTCTCTGCACTGGGAAAAGATTTCCGGTTGATCCTTCATCCAAGTAAAGGCATATTGCATCATAATTTTCAGTCATATGCAGTTGATGGTGATGGAGTTGAGAAACCAATCCTTGGAGGTTTGTCTAAATATAAACAAAATTAGCCATAATCTTAATTATTGTCATACATTACCAGGCGAGACAGGATTCTACCAAGGCAGAGTATTTGGTGAAACACGTTCACATGTAAATGCACACATAGAAGATGGACTCTTAACTGCTTCAATTGTTACAAAAGAAGATTCTTTTCATGTTGAAGTAGAGTCATAAATGCTATTCCCATTAGCAAACATAAAATTTATTGGTCATTTTCTTTTTCTTTTAGCCATCTTGGAGACATTTACCAGAGTCAAATCAAGAATCAATGATAGTGTACAGAGGTTCTGATGTTATATTTGACCATGAACCCCCAAAATGGAACTTTTGGATGTCAAACTCTGCTGAAAAAAATCACTCTTTTGCTAGAACATGTGCATCTATTCAAGAAGAAGGAAATGCTACAGGCATGCTAATTGTTAAAGACCTCCAGTTACAGCAAAATATTTTTCATTCGATATTTTCTATTCAGAAGAAGCAGTGCATGCGTCAGAGCAAGTAATGATAATGGAAGCGGAGAATAATGGCCGTAACAAACGACAAGCTGGTGTTGGGCCACCGGATCCTTACGGATTTAGTGCAGCCAAAACTCGTTGCCCTTTGCTCTTGGTTGCCGACTACCGCTTTTTTCGTGAAATGGGAGGGGGATCTACTAAAACGACCATAAACTATTTGGTGTGATCAGCTTTCGTTAATAAGTGCTACACAGTTTTGATTTCAATCAGCTCTAACCATATTACAGATCAGTTTGGTGGATCGAGTTCACGCGCTTTATGCAGCCACAATATGGCGAGACGGCAATGAAAATGAAAGTGATTCTCCGGTGTTGTCGGGGTTAGGATTCGTGATTAAAAAGATCGTGGTGCATACAGAAGCTACGCGAGTTAGGGAAAGTGAGCTTCACTACAATATGGAAAAACCGACTTGGGATGTTCGCACCCTCCTTGAGGTAATTCAGTTTCCTGGCAAAGCTTCATTCTACTGTTATTATTCAATGTTTTTCCTTTCGGTTTGAAAATAGGTTTTTAGCCGAGAATATAGTCATAAAGACTATTGTCTAGCTCACTTATTCACAGACATAAAATTTGAGGGAGGCATATTAGGTTTGGCATATGTAGGAAGTCCTAGGCGCAATTCAGTGGGCGGGATCTGCACGCCAGGTAAATATTTAAAAATACTTTACATCCACTTGATATTCTTGTGTTTATCAATTTATTTTATTTATTTATCATTATATGTTTCGTTTCATCCCTACAAGAATATTTCAAAAGTGGCTATACCCTCTACTTGAACTCTGGACTAAGCTCTTCGCGCAATCATTATGGCCAAAGAGTAGTAACAAGAGAAGCCGACTTAGTAACAGCTCACGAGCTAGGTCACAATTGGGGTTCTGAACATGACCCAGATTTGCCCGAATGCAGCCCTCCTGCTTCTCAAGGTGGTTCCTACTTAATGTACACATATTCAGTTTCGGGCTATGACGTGAACAACAAGGTAAATTAATCCATGTAATTTCGATTAATCAATGACTCACCCCATTCTCATTCCTCAAGAAATTTTCGCCTTGTTCTTTGAGATCTATACGGGCTGTTTTGCTTGCCAAAGCTGGCCGTTGCTTCACTGAACCTGAGGAATCGTTCTGTGGCAATTTACGCGTTGAAGGAAAAGAAGAATGTGATGCTGGATTGTTGGGTTCTGAGGATAATGACAGTTGCTGCGATAAGTTTTGCAACTTACGTCGCAACCAGGGTGCCGTTTGTAGCGATAAAAATTCTCCATGTTGCAAAAATTGCATGTTAATGCCAGCCGGGCAAAAATGTCGTGAAGCTCAAAGAGCCACCTGTGAACAAGAGGCTAAGTGCACAGGTATAGGGATCTTCCGTTTGAAGGTTTGACGTTTACCTATTGATTCGTGTTTTTCTCTTCTTCAATTGCCAGGTACCAGTTCTGAGTGTCCAGCCTCGGCACCACAACCAGATGGTACCGAATGCTTAGAAAAGGGCCAATGTCGTAACGGAACTTGTCTGCCATTCTGTGAAACACAGAACTATCAGTCGTGCATGTGTGATACGGTCGCAGACGCATGCAAGCGTTGCTGCCGCTATCACCTCAATGATACTTGCTTTCCGTTTGAGCCCTACGATATTCTGCCTGACGGCACACCGTGCGTTCATGGGTTCTGCAATAGCGTAAGTATCGTCCCACGACAGCCTAATTATATTTATGTTCATCTATTATTTAATTAACTTCTGTTGGATAGGGGATTTGTGAAAAAACTGTTCAAGATATAGTAGAACGGTTTTGGGATATCGTTGAAGAACTAAGCATTAACCGCGTTTTATCAATGCTAAAAGACAATTTAGTTGGAGCCGTGTTAATTGTATCAACTCTCTTGTGGATACCAGCATCCTGTCTCATCAGCTGGGTAAGCTAGACAAAATTGCTAGTACTCGTTCGATACATAAATAGAAATAATTTTTTTATTTTTTATTGCTAAGGTTGATCGTAAACGCAAGCGACAGTTAGAGACAGAGGAAGCCTGGCTGAGATCCGGTGAGCTGATCCATCCTTCAGAAAATGGAACCCGTCGAATCATACACGCCCGTCTTCGACCTTCACAGCAACAACGTTAGGGAAGTCAGGTTTTACTGTCCGTTTTGGTTGCCATCCGATTCAATTTATCGTAAATTGTACAAGCTTTGCAATTTTCCTTATCCCTTATTTATGACTTGTGTTTCTAAATTAAAAATTCATTGGAACGACTTGAGGTTTGCATTTTCTCAATCAATTGCCAGTTAGAGGGGGACGAGTTTGATTGGCCTCCTGTACTCCGATTAATTCGTACTTGTGTCTGCACTTTTTTGCTATGATTTATATGACGTTTGTCTGTTTGTTTCTAGTCACATATAAAGTGTTTTATGTAAGTGACCCAACATTTGTCTATGAAAAAACACTGAATAAATGTTAATTCTTTCTGAGACATAATTGTCACGTGCAAGAAACTGTATGTTCTTATTTATTTGTAGTCGGAAGTAATTCACCCACCCCCTCCTTCGACACATTTATGAATAACAAGAATCTTAATTGGTAATTACACGAAACGGACGGAACTCTTAATGGCATCGCAGATCGAGAGTCGAGAGGGAGGGAGGATTGGAGCGACTGGAGATTGGTGAAGGAAGCGCTTCAGGAAATAAGGAAGAGATGGGTGTTGGCAATAGATTTGTTCGTGTCTCTATTGAATGCCCAGTTGGAGACATTCTCGAGCTGGTACCCTCAGCGGGGAGCAGCAGAGATGGACAAGCTATCCTTTAGCTGGAACGGACGCAACGGATACGCTTTTTCTCCCTTTGCCTTGATCAAGGATTGCTTATCCAAGGTGATACGCGAGAAGGCGACTTTGATCCTAGTTTGCCCTTGCTGGCCTAGCCAGTTTTGGTTCCCGATGCTGTTAGATCTGGCGAGCGACACCCCGATGCTCCTCCGCACGGAATCCGACCTGTTAACGTCCAGCCGAGGGCAACCTCATTCCCTGTGCGAGTCTAAAACGTCCCAGCTGATCGCTTGGAGGTTGTCAGGAGATGGTACAGCAGCCAGAGCATTCCGGAGAAGGTGGGCCAGCCGCCAGCTCTGCTGGCCAACGCACGGAGGGCCACCAGAGATGCGTACCTGTCCGTCTGGCTGGCTTGGAGCGGTGGTGCAGTAGACAGGGTCGCAATTCCCATCGAAACAACATAGTTTATATTTTACTGTTCCTCTCGGAGAGCCATTAAGAAGACAGAGCTTACTGCTCAATAAACATCTACAGGTCAATGCTGTCATCAACTTTGGATCCAGTCGAGAGCTACCCAGTCGGGAAACATCCTTTAGTCGTCAAGCTGATGAAAATGATGTACAATACAAACCCACCCAAGCCTAGATATGAACGAACGTGGGATGTGAGCGGGGTCGTTAGACATCTAGGGCGACTTAAAATGAGAAACTGGAAATAGGACCGTTTGCTCGTAAGCTCGCTACCTACTCCCATTAGCAGCGTTCCTGCGGGTATCAGAGCTGGCAGCTATTTCGAGAGAGGACTTAGTGATAGACGGGGTGGGGATGAACTTCTCCCTGTTGAGACCCAGAAAGACACAAAGAGAAGGAGTGCTTACTGTGGATCGGATCACCAAACACTGTTGACAACGCAAACGTGCATTTTTCGCCGTAAAAATGGCTGCCGTTCGTTAAAAATAGCAATGAATACCATTAAACGTTATCACAAACCAAAAAATTAATTAATGAAGCATTTTAAATTCTGAATTGTTACGTGGCACGCACCACTTAGGGTGTGGCATCATGCATCCACTTAGTTAATAATATGCTAAAATCCTCCATATCACCTTGCAACCGATATTGGCACTAATGAGTTCATGCATTGACTTGGTATTATTCCAGTTGCGAGGGGAAAAAATCTTAAAGCCAATTTAGTATGGTCATTTCTTAACTCTGGCATATTGATAGGTAACCCTGCATGCCGATCTTGATATCGCGTCTAGTCATTACAGCGTATATTACCTTTTTTCCTTCAAAATTAAAGGAAATTGAAGACCAGTTGATTGAAAATTGAAGAAAGAAAGGCGAATGTGCGGTCAACTAAGAATAATCTGTTTTTCTCTGTTACGTGGCTTGTGTAATCGCAATAAAATACAGCCAAAAGGGAATAGAATATATCAGAATGCCACGAGAAATGGATGATGAGAAACTATTGACTTGGATTGCTAGCGTGTCATTCGCTAAAGGTTTCACCGCACATTTATACAACTAAGGTAGAAAGACGTGGACTTTGCCTGAAACGCTAGTATGCCTATCGATAGATTACTAACTACTCGTATGAACTGCGTAACCTCAAATATACCTTCAACGTTTTGTATATTAAAGGGCATTGGGTTGACCTGATGTGATTTTAAGGGATAATTACAAGCAAGTGGTGGTATATGTAGGGTAGATACCCACCGCAAGTATTCTAATTCAGATATTGGACCAGTGTGCAGTTGGGGTTTTGAAGACGTGGGCTTTCAACTACGAGCATCACTGAGGCCGCCAAGCTAAAAAACAGAGCTTGAACCGTGTTCTAATATAGAGGAGAACGTGCTGTAAGTACATCGGGCGTAAAAGCCACGTCCACGCACACGAAGCCAAAGGGTTACAATAATGGCAGAATCTCCCGGATATGCAGGTCGCAGGGGAAACGGTTCACTTGTCACCTCTCCTTGGGAGAACATGGAAAGGGAATATTTTAAACATTTTCCTTCCTTTTTTCCAGCGGCTTCGACGAATGCGAAGCTGCTTTACCTCAGGCATTAGGTATCTGTTAACTAAAACAACGGCATTTGAACAAAATATTTTTAAGTTTGTCAACAAGCTTTACGATTTTTTTTTTATTATTCCTAAAATATACTGTATAGGCTATTTCCTTTTTTTCCCCTTTATATTGCACCTTTTATTGCACGTTTCTTGCCAGGACAATGTTTAGGTAACGGCCTTGCAGCAGATTATAGTAAAACATCACACAAGACAATATTGATACCGGTAAGTCAATTCTATTTTTTATTGCCTCTATAAATTCAGTTTCTAAAACAGAACACAACCAACCATAGATAGTATAGAGATCAAGACTACCCGTCCTGAAATCCCAATCAGTTATTTACCGGAAACCAAACTACAGGCAAACGAGACGGCTTTGATTACCGTACATCCGTATTTCTGAAATGAAATACCATGCAGATTAAAATTTTGAACAAAAATATTTTCTTATATGTTTGTTTGTACTACCCTAACTATATCACGGACTTGATTCATATCAATTTTATCCAGGTCTTCATTTTCAGATCTTTCCAGCATTGCTTTTAAAATAAAAAAAAATTAAGGTGCATTAAGATTAATAATTGAGATGGAAGAAGATTAAGATGGTACCAGCGTAGCGTAATTCTGTACCTTTCTCGTCGATTTCCCCGTTGCGTACGGAATTACACATTCCTGCTGCTACCTTTACAAATGAGCAGCCATATTGCTGTTAGAGGTTAAAAAATCGTCAGCAATGATCGTATTATGAAACGTGATAAAGCTTTAAAATCCTTCAACCATTAATTGAACTCAAACGAATTAATTCAAACCAAAATAAGCAAGATCAATAATTGAAAATTCAACGCACTCCAATTAACTTTGCTGTGGTAAAAAAGTCTTTGTCAATTTCAGTCGAATCGTTTCTATCGCTGTTAAAAGCCAGTTCATTTTCTTCACGGTCGATGGCAGCATTCGAAGGAGCGGCCAAGATGCTCGGTAGCACGCAACCGAGAACAACCAAGATTAAAAATCTGATTGGAATATAATAATGTAGTAGTCAATTTCTCCCGTTCAGTTCAACACTTTTCTCGTTCAAACACAATTCAAGCATTTCGAGGCAAAGAAGGTATTAGATGACTTACCCACAAGCTGATTGCGAAAGCATTTTGAAATTCTGATGAGAACAGGAGAAGCGACGAGATGTAGCTGATGGTTTAGCTCGTCTAACCCATACGCATTTATATCCCCCCGCATCCACGATTTTTCGCCATATGGAACCTGAAAACTAGGAAATGAAAACGATCTAATTAATTTTTGTTTAACACCCTCTCTTCAAACAAGCGCAATTTCCCGAACATTGAGGTCGAAATAGTAATTATAAAATGGAAATGAAAGCTAGGTAACGCAAACAGATACTGGCCAATTACGCTATTTACATATTACGACGAGAATTGACTGTTTGAGTTCTTAATGAATATTGGAACAAAAAAACATAATGAGTAAGCTATATCTCTCGTTTTTCTGCACACACACGAATATCACTTTCAAGGTTTAGATTTTCCACAGTAATTTACCTAGCTTATCATCACAAAATCGAAGACTGCTTTTGTCAGCCGACCCTTGCCCGTCGCTCCCTTCTACGAATGCGAACTTCCAGTTGCTCCCGTCGCTGAATGCAAATTCCCAGTCGCCTCTGCTTTCCCTTATTCACGCACTGGGCCCGGTTACTTGCTGTAGTTGCAAAATTTTCCTTCGTAAAATTTAAATGGAATAAACCATTCATGTTTATTGTTTAATTTGTTGTTGAAAAATAAACGCAAATTATGTTTTGATATCCGTAAAGGGCAATGATATGAGTAACTAGTCTAAGTAGACTAAGTGTTTCATTATCCGAATGGAACTTCTAAACTTGTAGCACAATGTAGCGCACTTATTAGGCTACCTCAGCTCAATTTTTTTGTTTCCTTACCAAAATAAGAACATTGAACGTCATGTTGTGCCGAAAAGAAGCGTAGTTTTTTAGCAGTCAAGGTTAGATCAGCTACTATGTTGGGTATAAAAGACTTGATTAATACTTATTTACTTTTGGTAACGGTGTTGGTTCGCTAGCGCCGTTAGGCTACTGCGAAATACCATATGTGTTACCAATCAGTGTTCATCTAATGCTAATTGCAGGTCTGGAAATGGCTTTAAGGGTGACACAAAGTTCGAGACAGTTTGAATAACGACGAAGTGTGACGACAATGGCTGGGTATACATGGAAAAGATACATGCTATAAACTCTAAATGGAAATTAGGTGTCCACAGCATGAATTAAAAATGTTGGATTAATACGCAGCGGACGATCAAATCCATTCTCTTCTCACGCTTCCGGTAGGTTACCTTCACAAATACTTTTTATTATATTTGGTATTCAATCACGTGCATCATACCAGTGGGTAGTGTTACGTAGCCTATTGTTAAAACTGTTCCAAAACTGCATTGTTTGATAAACAAAAAGAATATCATCTCACTATTTCCCAAATGCGTTATTCGGAATCGGACTATAGGCTCGAAGTTGTGCTGTAAAACTAAGTAATATCAAAACCTGTAAAATAAGTTGGGGAAGGATATCAGCAATGAGTAGTAGTAGGAAACAACAACTTACCAAAAACAATAAGCTGAATAGCGAACTCCGAACTGGTGTCGCATTGATTACACTATGCCCTAAGTATGGATTACTTCGAGCTAAAATTTTCTTAACAACCATGACGAGCTTACGACCACCGAATATAAGATAGGTCTCTCTGAGATATTTTTTTTATGAAATAAAAATAAAATGAATTATTTATCTTTAAATATTTATGTTCGTATGTGCCAATATTCATTTAGAACTCAAACAGTCAATTTTCGTATTATGTAAATAGCCTAGTGTAATTGGTCAGTGTCTATTTGCGCTACCTAGCTTTCATGGCCATTTTATAATTACCATTTCGACCCCAACATTCGGGAAATTGTGCTTGTTAAAAAAGAGTGTGTTTAAACAAAAATTAATTGGATTGTAATCATTTCCTAGGTTTTCAGGTTCCATATGGAGAATTATTGTCGATGTAGGGGCGGCGGGGGTATAAAAGTGAATGGGTTAAACGAGCTAAACCATCAGCTACATCTCGTCGCTTCTCCTGTTCTCATCAGAATTTCAAAATGCTTTCGCAATCAGCTTGTGGGTAAGTCATCTAATACCTTCTTTGCCTCGAAATGCTTGAATTGTGTTTGAACGAGAAAAGTGTTGAACTGAACGGGAGAAATTGACTACAGTGTAAATACATTATTATATTCCAATCAGATTTTTAATCTTGGTTGTTCTCGGTTGCGTGCTACCGAGCATCTTGGCCGCTCCTTCGAATGCTGCCATCGACCGTGAAGAAAATGAACTGGCTTTTAACAGCGATAGAAACGATTCGACTGAAATTGACAAAGACTTTTTTACCACAGCAAAGTTAATTGGAGTGCGTTGAATTTTCAACTATTGATCTTGCTTATTTTGGTTTGAATTAATTCGTTTGAGTTCAATTAATGGTTGAAGGATTTTAAAGCTTTATCACGTTTCATAATACGATCATTGCTGACGATTTTTTAACCTCTAACAGCAATATGGCTGCTCATTTGTAAAGGTAGCAGCAGGAATGTGTAATTCCGTACGCAACGGGGAAATCGACGAGAAAGGTACAGAATTACGCTACGCTGGTACCATCTTAATCTTCTTCCATCTCAATTATTAATCTTAATGCACCTTATTTTTTTTTTATTTTAAAAGCAATGCTGGAAAGATCTGAAAATGAAGACCTGGATAAAATTGATATGAATCAAGTCCGTGATATAGTTAGGGTAGTACAAACAAACATATAAGAAAATATTTTTGTTCAAAATTTTAATCTGCATGGTATTTCATTTCAGAAATACGGATGTACGGTAATCAAAGCCGTCTCGTTTGCCTGCAGTTTGGTTTCCGGTAAATAACTGATTGGGATTTCAGGACGGGTAGTCTTCTCTATACTATGTATGGTTGGTTGTGTTCTGTTTTAGAAACTGAATTTAGAGGCAATAAAAAATAGAATTGACTTACCGGTATCAATATTGTCTTGTGTGATGTTTTACTATAATCTGCTGCAAGGCCGTTACCTAAACATTGTCCTTGCAAGAAACGAGCAATAAAAGGTGCAATATAAAGGGAAAAAAAAGAAATAGCCTATACAGTATATTTTAGGAATAATTAAAAAAAAAATCGTAAAGCTTGTTGACAAACTTAAAAATATTTTGTTCAAATGCTGTTGTTTTAGTTAACAGATACCTAATGCCTGAGGTAAAGCAGCTTCGCATTCGTCGAAGCCGCTGGAAAAAAGGAAGGAAAATGTTTAAAATATTCCCTTTCCATGTTCTCTCAAGGAGAGGTGACAAGTGAGTCAACCCTTGTACAAAGAAGTATTCATATATTCCCATATATTCATGTATGATTAAGAGTAAAATCAAGAATCAACCACATATGTTCCTAGCTGACGTTGATTTGAACGAACCAGTTTGTTTGAAATACCCTCACTTTAATTTCGCCTTTTTTATGCAATGCCAAACACGTCAGTGAAAATCTTTTTTCGAAAAATGAAAAAAAGGAAACCAAATCATTTTATTTTTCTGTAAATTGAATTGAGTCCTATCCCATTATTCTTTGGGCACGAATTGAATTTATATGTTCTTGGACTGTATTGCTCTGTTCATTGTTGCATGAAAATCTTTTATTTCACAACAGATAAAAATAAACAATTGTGACTGAAACACAATTTGCCAATTTTGATTTTAGTTGTGGAGAAAATTGAAACAAAATGGTTGCGTGAAGCACTTGATTGACATGTTAATATCCTCCAGAACTGTTAGGTGTTGGCCTGGATCTGCCCGGATCATATTGCTGTACTATATGATCCCCATCGTGACATCAGCTGATGGCTCTTACCTCTCTATTCAGTCTTGCATTGGAATGGTCGGCCAGTGTCATACCAACGCTTGACGTTCGAGTTGTAATTGCTTACAGACTCTTGGTTACTAGCAATCCCAAACTGTGGGAGGGTGCCATACCCAGTCATTTCAAGTGCCGCTACAGTAAGAAATGCACGCGAATGCACGCAACCATTATACACTGTGGATCGGATCACCAAACACTGTTGATGACGCAAACGTGCATTTTTCGTCGTAAAAATGGCTGTCGTTCGTTAAAAATAGCAATGAATACCATTAAACGTTATCAAAAACCAAAAAATTAATTAATGAAGCATTTTAAATTCTGAATTGTTACGTGGCACGCACCACTTAGGGTGTGGCATCATGCATCCACTTAGTTAATAATATGCTAAAATCCTCCATATCACCTTGCAACCGATATTGGCACTAATGAGTTCATGCATTGACTTGGTATTATTCCAGTTGCGAGGGAAAAAAATCTTAAAGCCAATTTAGTATGGTCATTTCTTAACTCTGGCATATTGATAGGTAACCCTGCATGCCGATCTTGATATCGCGTCTAGTCATTACAGCGTATATTACCTTTTTTCCTTCAAAATTAAAGGAAATTGAAGACCAGTTGATTGAAAATTGAAGAAAGAAAGGCGAATGTGCGGTCAACTAAGAATAATCTGTTTTTCTCTGTTACGTGGCTTGTGTAATCGCAATAAAATACAGCCAAAAGGGAATAGAATATATCAGAATGCCACGAGAAATGGATGATGAGAAACTATTGACTTGGATTGCTAGCGTGTCATTCGCTAAAGGTTTCACCGCACATTTATACAACTAAGGTAGAAAGACGTGGACTTTGCCTGAAACGCTAGTATGCCTATCGATAGATTACTAACTACTCGTATGAACTGCGTAACCTCAAATATACCTTCAACGTTTTGTATATTAAAGGGCATTGGGTTGACCTGATGTGATTTTAAGGGATAATTACAAGCAAGTGGTGGTATATGTAGGGTAGATACCCACCGCAAGTATTCTAATTCAGATATTGGACCAGTGTGCAGTTGGGGTTTTGAAGACGTGGGCTTTCAACTACGAGCATCACTGAGGCCGCCAAGCTAAAAAACAGAGCTTGAACCGTGTTCTAATATAGAGGAGAACGTGCTGTAAGTACATCGGGCGTAAAAGCCACGTCCACGCACACGAAGCCAAAGGGTTACAATAATGGCAGAATCTCCCGGATATGCAGGTCGCAGGGGAGACGGTTCACTTGTCACCTCTCCTTGGGAGAACATGGAAAAGGAATATTTTAAACATTTTCCTTCCTTTTTTCCAGCGGCTTCGACGAATGCGAAGCTGCTTTACCTCAGGCATTAGGTATCTGTTAACTAAAACAACGGCATTTGAACAAAATATTTTTAAGTTTGTCAACAAGCTTTACGATTTTTTTTTTATTATTCCTAAAATATACTGTATAGGCTATTTCCTTTTTTTCCCCTTTATATTGCACCTTTTATTGCACGTTTCTTGCCAGGACAATGTTTAGGTAACGGCCTTGCAGCAGATTATAGTAAAACATCACACAAGACAATATTGATACCGGTAAGTCAATTCTATTTTTTATTGCCTCTATAAATTCAGTTTCTAAAACAGAACACAACCAACCATAGATAGTATAGAGATCAAGACTACCCGTCCTGAAATCCCAATCAGTTATTTACCGGAAACCAAACTACAGGCAAACGAGACGGCTTTGATTACCGTACATCCGTATTTCTGAAATGAAATATCATGCAGATTAAAATTTTGAACAAAAATATTTTCTTATATGTTTGTTTGTACTACCCTAACTATATCACGGACTTGATTCATATCAATTTTATCCAGGTCTTCATTTTCAGATCTTTCCAGCATTGCTTTTAAAATAAAAAAAAATTAAGGTGCATTAAGATTAATAATTGAGATGGAAGAAGATTAAGATGGTACCAGCGTAGCGTAATTCTGTACCTTTCTCGTCGATTTCCCCGTTGCGTACGGAATTACACATTCCTGCTGCTACCTTTACAAATGAGCAGCCATATTGCTGTTAGAGGTTAAAAAATCGTCAGCAATGATCGTATTATGAAACGTGATAAAGCTTTAAAATCCTTCAACCATTAATTGAACTCAAACGAATTAATTCAAACCAAAATAAGCAAGATCAATAATTGAAAATTCAACGCACTCCAATTAACTTTGCTGTGGTAAAAAAGTCTTTGTCAATTTCAGTCGAATCGTTTCTATCGCTGTTAAAAGCCAGTTCATTTTCTTCACGGTCGATGGCAGCATTCGAAGGAGCGGCCAAGATGCTCGGTAGCACGCAACCGAGAACAACCAAGATTAAAAATCTGATTGGAATATAATAATGTAGTAGTCAATTTCTCCCGTTCAGTTCAACACTTTTCTCGTTCAAACACAATTCAAGCATTTCGAGGCAAAGAAGGTATTAGATGACTTACCCACAAGCTGATTGCGAAAGCATTTTGAAATTCTGATGAGAACAGGAGAAGCGACGAGATGTAGCTGATGGTTTAGCTCGTCTAACCCATACGCATTTATATCCCCCCGCATCCACGATTTTTCGCCATATGGAACCTGAAAACTAGGAAATGAAAACGATCTAATTAATTTTTGTTTAACACCCTCTCTTCAAACAAGCGCAATTTCCCGAACATTGAGGTCGAAATAGTAATTATAAAATGGAAATGAAAGCTAGGTAACGCAAACAGATACTGGCCAATTACGCTATTTACATATTACGACGAGAATTGACTGTTTGAGTTCTTAATGAATATTGGAACAAAAAAACATAATGAGTAAGCTATATCTCTCGTTTTTCTGCACACACACGAATATCACTTTCAAGGTTTAGATTTTCCACAGTAATTTACCTAGCTTATCATCACAAAATCGAAGACTGCTTTTGTCAGCCGACCCTTGCCCGTCGCTCCCTTCTACGAATGCGAACTTCCAGTTGCTCCCGTCGCTGAATGCAAATTCCCAGTCGCCTCTGCTTTCCCTTATTCACGCACTGGGCCCGGTTACTTGCTGTAGTTGCAAAATTTTCCTTCGTAAAATTTAAATGGAATAAACCATTCATGTTTATTGTTTAATTTGTTGTTGAAAAATAAACGCAAATTATGTTTTGATGTCCGTAAAGGGCAATGATATGAGTAACTAGTCTAAGTAGACTAAGTGTTTCATTATCCGAATGGAACTTCTAAACTTGTAGCACAATGTAGCGCACTTATTAGGCTACCTCAGCTCAATTTTTTTGTTTCCTTACCAAAATAAGAACATTGAACGTCATGTTGTGCCGAAAAGAAGCGTAGTTTTTTAGCAGTCAAGGTTAGATCAGCTACTATGTTGGGTATAAAAGACTTGATTAATACTTATTTACTTTTGGTAACGGTGTTGGTTCGCTAGCGCCGTTAGGCTACTGCGAAATACCATATGTGTTACCAATCAGTGTTCATCTAATGCTAATTGCAGGTCTGGAAATGGCTTTAAGGGTGACACAAAGTTCGAGACAGTTTGAATAACGACGAAGTGTGACGACAATGGCTGGGTATACATGGAAAAGATACATGCTATAAACTCTAAATGGAAATTAGGTGTCCACAGCATGAATTAAAAATGTTGGATTAATACGCAGCGGACGATCAAATCCATTTTCTTCTCACGCTTCCGGTAGGTTACCTTCACAAATACTTTTTATTATATTTGGTATTCAATCACGTGCATCATACCAGTGGGTAGTGTTACGTAGCCTATTGTTAAAACTGTTCCAAAACTGCATTGTTTGATAAACAAAAAGAATATCATCTCACTATTTCCCAAATGCGTTATTCGGAATCGGACTATAGGCTCGAAGTTGTGCTGTAAAACTAAGTAATATCAAAACCTGTAAAATAAGTTGGGGAAGGATATCAGCAATGAGTAGTAGTAGGAAACAACAACTTACCAAAAACAATAAGCTGAATAGCGAACTCCGAACTGGTGTCGCATTGATTACACTATGCCCTAAGTATGGATTACTTCGAGCTAAAATTTTCTTAACAACCATGACGAGCTTACGACCACCGAATATAAGATAGGTCTCTCTGAGATATTTTTTTTATGAAATAAAAATAAAATGAATTATTTATCTTTAAATATTTATGTTCGTATGTGCCAATATTCATTTAGAACTCAAACAGTCAATTTTCGTATTATGTAAATAGCCTAGTGTAATTGGTCAGTGTCTATTTGCGCTACCTAGCTTTCATGGCCATTTTATAATTACCATTTCGACCCCAACATTCGGGAAATTGTGCTTGTTAAAAAAGAGTGTGTTTAAACAAAAATTAATTGGATTGTAATCATTTCCTAGGTTTTCAGGTTCCATATGGAGAATTATTGTCGATGTAGGGGCGGCGGGGGTATAAAAGTGAATGGGTTAAACGAGCTAAACCATCAGCTACATCTCGTCGCTTCTCCTGTTCTCATCAGAATTTCAAAATGCTTTCGCAATCAGCTTGTGGGTAAGTCATCTAATACCTTCTTTGCCTCGAAATGCTTGAATTGTGTTTGAACGAGAAAAGTGTTGAACTGAACGGGAGAAATTGACTACAGTGTAAATACATTATTATATTCCAATCAGATTTTTAATCTTGGTTGTTCTCGGTTGCGTGCTACCGAGCATCTTGGCCGCTCCTTCGAATGCTGCCATCGACCGTGAAGAAAATGAACTGGCTTTTAACAGCGATAGAAACGATTCGACTGAAATTGACAAAGACTTTTTTACCACAGCAAAGTTAATTGGAGTGCGTTGAATTTTCAACTATTGATCTTGCTTATTTTGGTTTGAATTAATTCGTTTGAGTTCAATTAATGGTTGAAGGATTTTAAAGCTTTATCACGTTTCATAATACGATCATTGCTGACGATTTTTTAACCTCTAACAGCAATATGGCTGCTCATTTGTAAAGGTAGCAGCAGGAATGTGTAATTCCGTACGCAACGGGGAAATCGACGAGAAAGGTACAGAATTACGCTACGCTGGTACCATCTTAATCTTCTTCCATCTCAATTATTAATCTTAATGCACCTTATTTTTTTTTTTATTTTAAAAGCAATGCTGGAAAGATCTGAAAATGAAGACCTGGATAAAATTGATATGAATCAAGTCCGTGATATAGTTAGGGTAGTACAAACAAACATATAAGAAAATATTTTTGTTCAAAATTTTAATCTGCATGGTATTTCATTTCAGAAATACGGATGTACGGTAATCAAAGCCGTCTCGTTTGCCTGCAGTTTGGTTTCCGGTAAATAACTGATTGGGATTTCAGGACGGGTAGTCTTCTCTATACTATGTATGGTTGGTTGTGTTCTGTTTTAGAAACTGAATTTAGAGGCAATAAAAAATAGAATTGACTTACCGGTATCAATATTGTCTTGTGTGATGTTTTACTATAATCTGCTGCAAGGCCGTTACCTAAACATTGTCCTTGCAAGAAACGAGCAATAAAAGGTGCAATATAAAGGGAAAAAAAGAAATAGCCTATACAGTATATTTTAGGAATAATTAAAAAAAAAATCGTAAAGCTTGTTGACAAACTTAAAAATATTTTTGTTCAAATGCTGTTGTTTTAGTTAACAGATACCTAATGCCTGAGGTAAAGCAGCTTCGCATTCGTCGAAGCCGCTGGAAAAAAGGAAGGAAAATGTTTAAAATATTCCCTTTCCATGTTCTCTCAAGGAGAGGTGACAAGTGAACCGTCTCCCCTGCGACCTGCATATCCGAGAGATTCTGCCATTATTGTAACCCTTTGGCTTCGTGTGCGTGGACGTGGCTTTTACGCCCGATGTACTTACAGCACGTTCTCCTCTATAGATCAATTGAATGTAATTTAACATTCATCATATGACTATATTAGCACAGCAAAGGAGAACCGAAATCATCAGTTGTTCATCAAATCAACCTAGTACAACATGCAGCTCGTAAGGTAATCTATTCATAATTATTCTTGGTCTGGAAAAAACATTTTGGACTCGAAATAAATGATGATGATTTTTGGCAGCTCTTCGTTGTCGCTTTCTTGGCTGTTGCTGCCGCCGTTCCATTCAGCTACAAGCCGCAATACGAATCCCCCAGCTACTCTGCCCCAAGCTACTCTGCACCAGCCTACCCCACATCTGCTTACCCTACCGGCCTATCCCCAGCTACAACAAGGATAACAAATATGCTGATATCACCATCACCAGCCAATCTGACGAGCGCAACGTCGATGACATCAGCTGGTGGAAGAAACTGAATTTCATTCTTTATAATCCTTCCATTACGAATGGAAGTTAATCCTACTGTAAGTAAAAAATGCAATCATTTCGATTCATAGCTATGCTCAGTCTGACTACACCACCCATGAAGAGTCTCAGGTTCAGATGAAGATGCAACTATGCAAGGAGTCACGTACGACTCTTACGGAAAAGAATCGTATGGTGAAGTCTTAGGCAACACCAACAAGGGATCTTGTTACTGGGTTTCCCCTGAAGGCGAGAAGTTTACTTTGACCTGGGCTGCTGATGAAGCCGGTTTCCAGCCTAAAGGTGATCACTTGCCCGTCACTCCGGTCCACGAATACGAGCTCCCAGTCGCTCCCGTTCATGAATACGAGCTCCCTGTTGCCCCCGTTCACATCCCTTTCAATAGCAAGGGATACAAGATCTACTAGATTTTATGACACACATGACTAAAAATTTTAAAGCAAGTCCTATAATTTATATCTGGATATCGTATTTGTGGTGTAAATATAAATGCAATCAACGTACGTGCCCTTAAATTTCGACAAAGGATCGTAGCTACATCAAGTTACGCATCAAAAGTTGGTCCATTTTTAGTTTGCACGAGAAAAAGCCCTTTCTCCTACGTGACATCTAATGGCTGCTAGAATGGCATATCAGGATTGTATCCATGAAAAATAGTAAGGTGTTGTACATTCAAGCTCTTTTTTATTAATTATTATTTTTGCGAAGAAAATAAGAAAAATCGGATGGGGTGTGAATATTTCAAGAGGTAGCTTGGTAGTAGCTTGGTACAGCATACGTTGTGGGGTATTCGGGAGCCTTTGTAGTGTAGTATTGTGGGGTTGTAATCTGGTAATACTGGGGGTTTTCAGCGTAGTAAGCCAGGGCAGCGTATGTTGTGGTGTAGTATTCATCTTTCTTAAAATTTAACCAACCATTTTTGCATAACAACAGGTATTGAACATCACAAATTGTATAGCCTAGAGCTTTCGGATATTAGGAATGGATTAGAACTTCTTTACCATGCCCAGTTGTTAAGCTGCTTGTTACGGAGCATAGCCAAGGTTAAAAAAAATGTGGAAAATAAATATTCTTTCATCAAGTTTTAGATTCCCTTGATAGAAGTGTTGGCCACTTGTGGGCGCAGTAGAGACATCCTTTATCCTTAACGTGGCCACTGGACAATCTGAATAATTGCAAATGTAGTCTATCTTATATTTCACGTAAGAGTTTTCACTTGAGTTTTTACTTACCCATTTTCTTTTTGTATAGTCTTTACGATTTCTATTATTTGTTCTATTATTTGGGCTCCATTCGTATACACGCTTGATTAGACAATCATCGGAGTGACGAGGGCGTTAAAATGACGTGTTACGTCAATGGCATTGCCGCATTGCTGTTGTAGTTGAAATAGTGAATTGGAGCCACAGTTTTTTCAGTTTGCATTTCCACCGCTAATGGCCATTTCCTAGTTTTAACCATGTTTTGTTACGACCCATGCAAGTTTAATGCTCACGTTGAGCTCTAACGTGCAATATACTTTAAATTACACATTTCAGTAATCAAGCCCGGATAAGCAGTTGATCTTATCCCGGTTGCATCTGTTTTGCAGCAAGGATTACCTACCAGGCTACCATGCTGGCTACGTCTTAAACTTTGGAGCGCTTTGGAGCCCTCGGATGACCTTGAACTGGAATCTGATGGGGAAAGTCGAGGAATATTTTTTGATAGATGGCGTTCACCGTACCAGCCCAACGACTATGCAGCGAAGGAAGGAAGAAGGTACGGTAATTGGTACTACATGGAGTCTCGTGGGCAATTGCGTTGGACAGTCGAAGTCTTCAAACGTATTTAATGACTACTTGTTGCTGTTCAGATCTTGGTTAACAGTCGCCATTGTGAGTGAGATCAACCACAGAGTCGTAGGGTAACGCACAAAGATACAAAAAAAACGTAAAATCAAAACGGATGTAAATAGATGGCGACAATTAAAGTGGGATCCATAGAGGCATTGATTGCAGCCTTGCAGGGTCAGGTTTTGGGTGGATTGGCTCCTATGATGCCATTTAACATTGATAGGCAGATCGATCAATTTTAAAAAACCGCAGGATTGGAGATGGACGATACGGCTGTTGCCTTCCTCGGCATAGCAAAAATGCTTTTAGAGGAAGTTCCATTATTAGCCTCTGGATCCCCTGACGTGTGGCGCTACCATTTAGCTTTGCCAGCAGTTGCAGGAAGAGCAGAAATTGATGAAGAGATTGAGCTGAATGCCAACGCGATTGCAGCCATGGATCCACGAGCAGCTGACATCGCCCATTTCCTTACAAGGGTACTGGCAGTTGAAGATAAGAAGAAGAGATGGCTGTTTTCACTTGCTGCATGTTACCAAAAATCTCCACTGGATCCAAGAAAGCTGAAGAATTTTTTCAGACAAGACTCGGACATGAACGTCAATGGAGCAGCATTGCGTCCCTTGATCAGATATGCAGCTGGGCATTGGCCCAAAATCATGGAAGATCCTGAAATGCGAGCCCTCATTGGCGATTCAAAGTTCATCAGACATCACACGCGATTCTCTTCTTCAGCTGATATTATCATGCAGATGGGTAACAGCCTATCCACCTACCGCAAAACAATTATCGGTGATGTAACATGGAACCTGGTTGAAACATCAGCTAGAGAATACTGGTCACGTGCCGCCAATGAAGCTATCCTAGTACGACTGAAAGGAGTAGCTGCAGTTTGGGCTCAAGTCAATAACCTTGATTTTGGTGACTGGAAACAAGGTAAAGCTGCACTGGCACAACTGTTACCCAACGAAGTGGTCTTTTGGAAAGCCGTGTTCAGCCGAATCAATGCATTAGCAATTGATAAGGATTGATATCAATGTTGCTTTTAATTTGAAAAAAAAGTATTGAAAACAGTTCAGAACGTTGTGGCAGACTATAAGAAAGGAACCTAGACAATAGACATCATACATCTAAAAGATTTGCTTTGTTAATTGCCATGTACTGCTGTTATATCTGCCTCTTTCACGTTTTGTCAAAGAGGATCATATGACAAATTTGTCGTGAAGCCTGAAATAAAACAGTCGTGAAAATTGTCAGTGAGAAATGTTTGTCGCTTATTTCAGATAGTTTATATATATATATATATATATACATATATTATTATTATTTTTTTTTGTGGCGGGGTGGGGAGGGGGGGGGAAGAGGGAGACAATAATATTTTTGTTTTACAAAGGTTGACGAGATGACTGAACGCCGTAAGGAATGCCAAATCGAAAACAGTTAAACTTTATGTCCAGGTGCGTTCCAACCGCTTCATTTGTCATATGGCTTTTGTTTGGCGAATGACTAGTTGTATGAACTGCGACACACGCGACATTTCGCTGATACGAAGGACGCGAAGTACTACACAACAACTTACGCTACACCAAGCTACTACACTGAAGCTCCTAGCTCTGCTACCAATAGCTACCTCACCACTACAGCAGCTTACTACACCACAACCCAAGCAGCTAGGTATTACATAGCTCCAACTTACTACACCAAACCTCCAAAATATTACTCTGCACCAAGTTACTAAACCACGGCTGATATTTCGCACTAGACGTCGAACCTACCACTTACGTTGCCGCTGTTTACTACAATGAGGCTCTTAAGTATTATACGGCTCCTTGCACTATGAAAGTACAGCCACACAGTACTATACCACTAAGGCACCTGAATACTACAACACATCATATGGCAATCCTAGCTACTACTATACTGAGGGCTTTGGCTACCGTTTGAACGATATCATCACAATTTCGAAACAATTAATGACTCGTGAAGCTCCGCATGGCTTTTGCGCCTTTTGTTTTCCGTTGAGTAGTGTTTTGGGAGAAGAAAACATGTTTAGCTTTTCCTTTTAGGCTCCTTGAGTAAACCGCTAGGAATGAGATCGCAAATATGTGTTGCTACCTATTTTGTTCCGGATTCGCCTATTGCTATGGCTGCAGGAAAGTGAATGTATTCTGGGTCAGTCCCGAGTTGTCTCATTTCATTGCAACTAGTGCCACCCTAGTAGTCTACGTTATTTTATAGTGCCATTTTCTCATACACGGATATTTGATTAATGTTTGGAGTCACACTAGCATGTTCTGCCAAATACTTTATTTTATTTTAACAACAGATTTTTACAGAATTTTTTATCAATTTACTAGTATGGAGAGAGTTCGATTTGTTTTCGTCGAAATTAGTGTAGTTATCAGTATGGCAGTTTACACATGTAGGAAGGAACAGAGAGCTGAGACCTCTAGGCTGTCTAGGTCAGGACTCAGGAGACAAATGCCGACTTACCGAGGCCAGGTTGCATGAGAATTTTTCATCCGTATACTGTGGTATTCATGGGATGCCCCTTGTGGGAATACATGAGTATGTTTGGTATATCACGTAATTATGGGAAGGTATTCTACGTTTACCGTTCCGCTAGATTCGGGTCCGTGACGGGTGAGATAACCTTGGGCGCTCTGAGATGGGAAACCCAAATTTTGAAAGATTTCGTCTAATATACTATATGCTATATACACACAGTGATGGGCTAGTGGTTGTGTTGGTCAAGTCACACTAGCATGTCCTGCAAAATTTGTATTTCTTTTTTTTTTCGAACTCAAACATATAGTATTTAGGCTAATAAAAAATATTAAGCATAAATATTTTTTTAAATCATATTTTTTTTTATTGCTTTACGAACCGCCTCCTTGTCCCAAAATCCGATGTAAAGTTCTCCGAAACTGAGCCGAACCTTATTTTGTATTCGGTGTGGTGCAAACCGGCCAGATGGGATAAGGTAAGTTACAAAGTCGAACGGATTTCATCGTCGTGAACCGGGACAACAGAAGAGTGGTGTAACCGAAATTCGAAAATATGCAGATTTTTATAAAGCGATGCTGTCAAGGAGGATTTATAATAATTGACTAGCAAAAACGCAGACCTCACTGTTCGAAATTCAATATAAATTTCCCGTAGGCAACTTATTTAACTCTCCCCTATGTAACAATTATTTCTCCATAGTGTGACGAAATGTACTTTAGACTTATACAAGTTAACTGCATACGGAAGCGAAGACGAGATTTTAATTGTATAGCAGTCAAAGATATTAGATAAAGATTGAGTGCACGGGGAATCAAAGTCGAGAGTTGAATCGTATTACGAGGAGAGATATTTAGATAAAGGTGAAAACTCGTTGCTCTTTCTCACAAAAACATGGAAACGGATGTCCACCTATTCTACCAACTAGATGCCTCATATTGTCTAGAAGAAGATCAAATGCAATACCGATTCTAGACCAAATAGATGATTGACGCGACTTATCTTTCTGACAGCAAAGAGCGAAAAGAATAAACAATAAACAAGTAACATATGTACCATTATATCAAAAAACGATATCATTCCAGACTGAAAGATCTTATCAATCAGCGTGGCAGTATAGCTTGTAATGCGTGATGAGTAGCCGATGGTCTTATTCATAATCTTGCGTAATTGTTGCCTAGTCGACTAAGGTCCTGTCATGTATTTTCCGAATGATAAAGGAAGACTTTTCAATTTTCACACGGTTTCATTTGTTACCGATAACAATAATAGATATGGTGGTGAAATATTTTTCGGGAAGGATCGCTATAAAGAACGCTTGCATCGATTAAGAGCCTAGTAACAACCCGATTGACTTGGAAGTAACTTTGTCTAGTTGTTCTTTTCGTAGATTGCCGTGGGAGCCAATCCAATTATTCAAACTGTCAATTATTTGTTAGTCATTGAATTACATTAAAAGATGCAAGCCACTTTAATGTGCTGGCTTCTTTTAGCTAGTCTTCTAGCGAACGTTGGAGCAAGATCGCCCGTCTTACCAAAATTAGAGGTTGACATCAAAACCTCTTTGGGTAGCGAAGACGCTAAAGTTGATCCAAAGTTGGTTCGTACTTTGCTTGATAACAATTTCGAGAGCGGAACTTTGAACCCTTGGTACGATGAATCACCTGGTTACGTCAACTGGCGGGTTGAAAATTTAGCATCACCCTCGGAGGCGAATTCCACGGCACCCAAACCAACTACCGGGACTCAATATGTGAGGGCGACGCGTAATGCAGACTTGGCGTCTGGCCTTGCAGTCCTTCGTAGCCCAACTTTTACTGCTAGTCCTGGTAAAGTCGATTTAATTGTATCGAGGATTAATAGTTTCAATTCGAAAACTGATTTCTTTTTTATTTCCATTACAAAACCTTGGGACAGGTGACCAAGTTTCTTTCGATTTCTGGATCCGTTCTAAACGCCCAGAGGGAAATAATCTTGAGGTACTTTTCAGGTTCCAGAAATAGAAGACTTCTTTTTTTCTCTAACTTTCAATTAAAAATTTTTCTGTTCTTGGTTTTAATTTGTATTTTGATTGGGATGCAAATGATCATTTTTTCACATGGCGTGTCGTAGTTGGTCTGGGTGGTAGATCGCACCGAACAACAACTGGTCAGTCTGTCACAGTTTTCAACCTTGTCCAACTATGAATGGCGAACAGAATCCGTTGTTATACCAGTCAATGTTCCTACCGACGGCGAGGTATGGTTTTAACTCGCCTTCTAAACTTTCTGAAAAATGCACATATTTTCTTCTTTTGAATCAGTTGGTATTTTATGGCTACTGTGGAAGCAACTACGAAGATGCTATTGGCCTTGATAATATTTTAGTCGAGTCTTCAACTTACACCACCCAAGCACCTGGATCAGGTAACAAACGGGATCAATCAATGCGATGACTAATTTGGTTTTGTTATTGTGTAAGAAACCTAGTTCAGTCTTTAGTTAACTCTGCAAAAAGGTGAAGATACTTGAGTAAAACCTAATACGGTTTACCTTATTTAGACTGCATAGTTTTGTTAGCGTCGTTTGGAACGTTCACGTCCCCAAATTATCCTTCAAGTTATCCTGAAAACGCCAATATATGCTGGTTGATTACTGATGCTTCCAGCATTACGCTGCAATTTAATAATTTTGAAACGGAAGCTGGAAAAGACACTCTTAAAGTACGTGTAAATGTGTAGCTTAAGTTCTGATTGCCAATTGTGGAAGTGATTATTTGTTGACAAGGTTGTCTTTATTTTTGCAGATTTATTTGGGAGCAACGACGTCTTCAGAGCTTTTCGCCGATTTGAGTGGCTCATATATACCAAATGCAATAACCAAGTACACTGAATCAATGTTGCTGGTGTTTACAAGTGATTCAGCAAACAGTTATGCGGGATTCAGCATCACCTACCAAATAGTAAGTAAAAGGAGTAAGAGAAAATGGAAGCCCAATGCTTATTTCCGCATTGTCCCTGCGTACTTTCGAATGCTGAACTTGATGAGTACAATAAACCGTAACATTTTTTGCTTTTGGTGTGGTAGGTTCGAGCAACAGCACTTCCTACTTCTACCACACCTAGTACTAAAGCTACTCCAACATACGCTCCAATTATATGCGGTAGGCCTATATTTTTGAGTGACGTAACATTGAACACTACGGTTTTAACAAACGAACTACGTTGTTTCTCGTAAATTAGACGAGAAATGTATGGAGCGCTTTTTCTAAGTACTCATTTCTGTGTTTACCTATACAGTACATGGGAAAGTTATATATGTCTCATTTCTAACATTTGTTATGTTTGTTCAAATTTAGGGAGTGCAACAGAAACAGTTTATCCAACGACTTATCCGTGGTACGGGACATCAGAAAGCCAATCGGGTAAAACCTTGCTCTGTTTACTTACTGAAAAATTAGGGATTCACTTGGACCTTTTGACGTCTACTTTCATTCGATTTTTGTACGTTTTAATTATATTTTGCAGAATTTTCCAATTGTGGCGGTTTAATTAGCGGATACAGCGGCATCATCTCGTCACCAAACTACCCGAACGAATACGGAAATTCGCTTGATTGCCGCTATTTAGTTCAAGTGCCTTGCGGCTATCGAGTGCGATTGTACTTCAATTCTTTTAACACGGAATCGGGTTACGATTTCGTTAATGTAAGATAACCGAAATTTAATTTTTTTATATATGTTATTGAGAAATTGGCAACTCGACGGCAAAATGCAGTAGACTAGAATTTTTCCATATCACCAACAGTGACTTGTACGGACTCGTATTTAATCGTACGAGGTTAAAAAATTCTCCTTGATTTTCGCAAAATTTTTAGAATAGTTGCCAACCAACCCAGGTTGCTTCATCCAATACAAACATATTTATCTTTTAAATACGCCAACTATTAGGTTCATGACGGATCATCCACCAGCGACTACCTTCTTCTACGGGCATCTGGAACCACTCGACCTTCTACCGTATATTCGAGCTCGAATGAAATTCTGTTGCGATTCACGACAGATAGCTCCGGGACCAGGTCAGGTTGGCAAGCAACATTTGAATACTACTACTAACAATCCTGGCAATATTGTAACCGAGGCCAAGAGTGAACAATACACAAGGATAGTTAAACGATAGTTGTTATTAAGCCTAAAAGAAAAAAAAAGTGTTGAACACGGTAGGCTATCAATGATTCTGCTCCCTCAGGATGCAATGATTATTCAGTGACGATACGGGATCGAAGGCTTCTCATGTCCAATCGTCCAGCATGTAGTCGAACATCACAACATCACGACATTCACGAGGGTCCTCGACATGCAATTCTGGTGATGTCGACACGCGTTTCAAGAAAACTGTCTGGCTTCACTGTCACAGTCTTTGCTCGAATAGTTGGTTTTTTCTTAGCCATATTTAATAGCACGCAAGTTTTTTCGCTGTTAGTACGTTTTTGTACGGTGTTTACGGGTGTTTAGTAAACAATTTCTTTCGTCACCCAATTGGTATTTCCCCAGAACCTATATAATGTATTTCAACTTGGGCAGCAACTGAAACGAAGTCCTTATAATGGAATTTTTTTGACACTTTTAGACAAGGTGCTGGGTTATAGGCTCCATTCCTTGGAGGAAATTCTTCATTAATGTTTCAGTGTAGCCTACTTTCGAATTGGCTAAGAAATAGGATTAGACAAAATAAAATAGGACCCCACGAAAAAGGATTGAAAAATAGGCCCGTGCAAAAAAGCAGCCTTAAAAAAAGTCTGAATTTGTCATAAAAAATTAAAGCTTTAGTATTTCTCTGTCAAATTTCGCACATTTATTATCAGGTACAATTTATTTACAAGTTTCATTATCAATTTGGATTTATTTCAATAAGCTAAATGATTCTCTATTCTTTCACTGCTTTAAAGTGGCAGAAACCATCACTTCCTATATTAACCTACTTACTTTATCGTTTGCGCCGTTGTAACGATTCGACTAGCGGCTTGGTTTGCCTGGCGATCAAGAAATAAGGCGACGTGAACACCCCCTATTGATGTACGAATAACAATATTATGAATATGTTGGTTTCTTCAATTTCAAACCAAAAACATAAAACACTAAATGTCGTACACGCTGAAGCCTTCAATACTAAAACGAATTTCGGGTCGATTGGATCCTGGAACGCTTGCTAAGATGCGGGGACAGATGTTTAAATAAACCAGATCATCATTTAACACCCTCACTCTTATGCCACCATGTCGGAAATTCCAAATACGCTACCTTGCATAAAACGGAAACAGAGTTAGAATAGGCTATAGGCTAACGATAATCAAACGGAATGCACAGAAGAAATAAACGGGAAGCCGAAGACGCTTAACAAGAGACAGAAATTTGTTGAGTGTTGGAATGCGAAAAGATGGAACCAGAAGTTGAACCTCGGAGAAAGAACTAGACCATCTTGAAAACGAGTAGAAGAAACACAGGTTTAGGAAAATCAAAGCGCACCGATTAATTGAAATGAGTACTTTAGTTAAATGGTTGTATAAACAATTATTAAAAATTCAGTTTACTCCCCTCATTGGAGTTACCAGCGAATCAAAGAAAAAGGGTCCGAAGCGACCCCTGCGCCAGCGTTAAATTTATGTTCACGCATATCAAAACTATGTCTATCAGCGGTGTTTTTAAATTGAAATCTAAAGGCCGGGATAGGCCTAAGTAATACACATATTTGTTTCACCGAATTTCCTGATGTCTAGTCTCCGTCATTTACTGGTATTTATTCTCTTCATTAGTTGTTGTTACCTGCAATTATCCGTCGCGTCGTCTGCTGCATGGTTGCTTTCGTCTCCTTGTTTCCGTTGTTCAGTCGCTTTGCCCGTCTTTCTGTTGCTGCTGATCCACCGCGGTTTTGGGACAGAACTTGATTTGTTTTCGTTGAAAAGTTATGAATTCAATTATTTCTAATTCATTTATTAGAGCTTTCAGTACTTCAAATCATTCACAATAAAACGTGTATTCTGGGTAGCCGGTGAAATAGGACCGGAACGAAATAGGACTGGAGAAATAGGATTCCTATTTCTAAAAATTTCCCCCAACTCTGCCTACCGGTTAGGAGGCTCATTGTCCTATAAAGTTCCAACACTTCTAAAATAGGGACGTCTAAGATAGGGACTACTGCTAGACTACTGCTAGACTGCTACGACAGAATTGTGATCGGTAGTTAAAAAATTAACTGCGGATCACAATTCTGTCGTAGCAGACAAAATCTACCATCGATTGCTGCGTTGCCACGATGGCAACAAATGTCAAAAAAGATGTCGAACAGCCCTATACATATTGGCTCATGGGGATTGTAAACGCATGAAAGTCTAAATAAATGTAGCTATTCATAGAAATGCATTGCTGGTTTTGGTTAGAATTTAAATTACGTCAATTATAGTATGAACAAATAATACAATTTAAAAACTGTACATTCGTTAGCACTATAATTCTTATAGATCTTTGGTGATACAGGTTACATGGCTCTACGTCAAATGACTTTTCTCCCAAAAATAGTAAATAAAAAAAGTGACAGGCGATATATACGCTGACGAACTTTTCAGGACATACACCCCTTAAAGAAACAATGCACCAGTAATGATTTTATTTCATCAATTATTCTCTTACGGAGAAATTACATGTAATAGACTTGCTTAGGCTCTCCTTAGTACTATAAATATAACCCACTAAAATGTAAAATATTTAATACTTACAAATAAATACTACAAATGAATTTTACAAATAACTTCTTACTTTATCAAAGTTTATTCAAGTCGTAATTGGATAGGCTTTTTCATCAAAATTTCCCTTAGGAAGTAATCCAATTTTATGCTTCTCTGCTGTAGTGCAATATGGTGTTATACAAAACTTCAAATTATTAATAAATCCGACATAAAAGGAAGTAATTCTTTTTTAAAAAAGCTCAGCCATTATCCAAAATTTCTATTTTAATTCTGTAATCTGACAAGTAATTCACTAATGATGAGATCCATGTTAAAAGAAAACCCAGAAGCTCTTCTTAAAGACACATTACATCCAGCCTTTCCATAGATGGCGTTATACCAACATAGCTCTAAAACTTCAGAAAAGGCTTTAAGTGTGCTTTTAGGAATGAATTTTTTATTTATTCCTTTCCTACGAATGCATTGACCCGATTTGAACCCTTTCCCAGGTAGCACACAGAGCTGTTACAGACTCCTGTAACCGATCTGTTTCACATACTTGTGAAACAGATCCGTATTAGGCTTGTTACATCTCTGTTTTACAGGAAATTTGTCTGGAATTGCTCTGTTTTACAGGATTTGGTAAAAGTTTGTTTCACTTATCTGGAACAGATCTGTATTCTTTCTGTAATACATAATTCTGGTTTTTCACTGTACTACAGACCTGTTACAGATCTGTTTTTTACTTGAGAAAATTGTTTCTGATTTTGCTCTGTTTCCCATGTTTGTCACTTGTCTGTTTTTACTCTGTAAAAATACATTCTGTTTTTCTTCTGTCTAACACGTATGTTACATGCATGTTTTTACTCTGTATAACCGAGTGAAATATATTTCAAAAATAGTCTTTAAAATAGTTCGTCGATCCTTATAAATCTTATGACCTAAACTAATAAGTAAATTTGTAATTGATCTTACTGCAGCTCCTGATAGACGATGTTTGATAGCAATTGCAGCTACTCTGTTTTCCAAACTCTCTTCTTCTTCTGAGAACTCACCATCTTCTTCAAAACTGCTTTCCATTTCACTTAATTCTTCGTCTTCATTCTCTCCCGAATTGTCTTCATTCTCTCCCGAATTGTCTTCATTCTCTCCCGAATCGTCTGATTCACCATAATCTTGCTCATTATCAACTTCAAAACATGAAGTGTTAACGAAATCCACAAAAACAGCATCAACATTTTCTCTGTCACAGTCGATTACGTTTGAGGCTGAAAATAAACTTTCACGAAATTTTTTAGCGTCCCTGTTTAATGAACGGCGACTTGCGCAATCTGAACGCTTCATTTTCAGGTATATAGGCAACAAAAGGTTTCACGAAATGTCTTTGCTTTACTTTCACCCCAGTAACCACCGATTAACTGCCGACCAGATATAAATAAATTTTCCTAAATAAAGCAAATCATTCTACGTTAATTAAAAGTATCTAGGTAAAAGTTAGGGATACATGAATACTGCCCTAAACAAATCATGGCAGATGGTGGCGTTCCTGAGCCCGCCAAGAGTATCCGTTTTAATTTGGACCTGGGAACGCCGCACGAGGAGTAAGGGAATCGGAGACGAAGGGCGGAGCTTGCAGCCACGAGATCTGTCGGAAATTTTCTCGCTTCGTGGCACGTCACACATCTCCGTCGAGGTCCCTTTTTTTCTTTGATCATCAGTTTATTTCGTCTATCGTGTTTTTCCGCTCCGTAACTGACGTGGTGTGGCAACATTTGGTGCACCCACCACGCGGTCGACGTGACTACTGGCGATCGAAGTAGAGGTTGCCGAGCTCAACAACCATCTCATCCCGCTGTCTAGCCGTCGTCGACGCAAAAGTCCCGCCTGGCAAAATCCGTCTCGAGTTTGCTGACCGTTTCTGCTTAAACTGGCCAGCTGGCAGTTTCCGTTCCAGCCATCCAGACCGTCAAACGGAAGAACAGCAACTCATAAATTATTAGATTTAAATTTTCATTGATTGCCCGTTTGTAAATTCAATATAATAATTGTTGTGTCTGGTGTTAGATTGCATTGGTCGATCTCAGCAGATCGTCCGTGAATCTCCCCCGTTTTGTTTGTTTGTCGCGTTCCGCACAAACCGTCAACAGAACCCCACCGTTTATTCCATCGTCATTTATCATTGCGGTTTCCAGTCAGCTGATCTACTGTTACAGGTGGCCTAGCCATCCAGCCCGCCATCTGGATTCCGTCAGCTGTTTCTATCGTTCCAGCTCATCTCAGTTTGTCCGGCTTCACGGCCCGTCAGCTGACTTCTCGCCTCGAACCCTTCAGTTTGTCCGGCCTTCGGCCCGCGTCAGCTGATTCCGCATTCCATTCAGCCTGTCCGGCCTTTCGGTCCGTGTCAGCTGATTTCACATCTCGTTAAATTTGTCCGGCTTCCTGTTGGTCAGATGGTACATCGTTACAAACGGCTCAGTCTAACCGGCACTTCAGCCTGCCAATTGGAATTTCGTCTGCAATCGGCCGGCTCTATCCGTCAGCCAGGCTTATCATCCATCTCGGCCATTGCTACCACGCCTTATCGATCTTCCATCCGCCAACCGTACCGGCTTCATCATTCCACGCAAATTCAATAGCGCGAAGAGGAAGAAAGCAGACAAATTACTCAAAAACAAAAGGAAGATCGCGAAAAGAGACGCTGCAATCGCCGCCACCGCTAAAGCCGCCAACGCCGCTGCTGTCCAGCCCGTTGACGACGTTTTAGTCGCCGAAGTTATAGGCATCGCCGACCAAGACTCAAAGCCGCGTCTTGTGGATTTCGTGCCGTCACCGATAGAGGAGCCACCTACACCGCCTGGCCAGCCGGAATCAGAAGAGGACGACTTCACCCCCAATCTTTCCGACTGTGAGGTACACAATGAGGTAGGCCCTTCCTCGGAGGACGAAGCACCTCCACCTGAACCGATACCACCGTCGCAACCTCGGAGATTGGAACGAATAAGGAACATGAAAACCAATAAGACACGCTACATTGGTCTAGATCAACTCTTCCACCCAGAACTTCAAGACCAAATCGTCCGTCGCAAATAATTCACCGCTTCATTTATATTTCACGGTAATTCCGCCATCGTTTCATTAATTGTTTGTATTTCTTCATCCGTCGCGTCAAATAAATTTCGTCATGGCTCAATCTTTGACTCCCGCGCTCTAATGTATCGACGGACAGAAGGAGTTTCTTTCAGATCTTGAAGCGATCACCGATCTTAACCGTCTGCAGTGCTTCCACTTTTTGTTTTTAGGGTACGCCGTGACGTTGCCAGAAAACTTAATCTAATGTTTTTTTGCTAAGTAAAAAACAACCTTAAAAACCCTGTTAAACTAAATTAAAAAACCTCGAAATCCAACTAAATTTAATAAAAAACCCAGTGGAAATATATTTTTGTATGGGTAAAAAAGGCAACCAACTCACGACTCATTCCGATTTCTTGATTGCTTAATTAACAAGTTATTTGGTTCACATTTCTGAATAACTTAACTGTCACATTACAAAAGTTTTCATTTTTTTTTAAGTTTTTAGATTTCTTTGGAGATTCTTGGAGGTTTACAGTGAGAACAAATACAACGTTATAAACTTCTTAATATTCCAGTTTCAATTGTTACATTAGCCTTAACAAACTTAACTTTATCCACAAGTGACTTTGTGATGACGACATTCGACGCGGAGTGTTCTTCGTTAGAACCCCAGTGTTTGATTTGCAAAAGAGAACACACAGTAAGATTGTGCAGCGGATTACGATAATCAGTTTTTATCAATTTGAAAGCACTAAATTCCCGTTCAGCTAGCACATTGCTAAACGGCATGGAAAAAAGAAATCCAAGTAAGAGGATAAGACACATAGCAGACGAGAAAATAATCGAATATAAGATAGGGGAGAGCGGGGTGAACCAGGACAAAAACTTTGTTTTGTCTGTAATTTGGTGTGTAAAAGTGTTATGGTTAAATAAATTATATTAGTGTAAAGAGCGTTGTTTATATAACACTTGGGAATTTTTTCATCGCTATACGTTATATACTTTACGAGTTATTTAATTTAGAAAAATATGGGTAAAATTGTTGTTGATGAAAAATGTGGGGGTTAAACTGGACAGAGTGTGTCCCAAACTGGACACGGCTAGTTGCACAAAAAGTTTCTATTAATTAATGTTTAAAAAAATTTCCCTTAATACTTTATCAATAGAACTTCTATTTCAACGTAGATTAAATTTGAAAAAAGTACATTAACATTAAGAAAATTAACGAATGAAGTTGGGGGGGAAGGACTGGACAATTTCGATACCAGATGCAGAAGTGGGAGGGGCATCTTAGATATTGCGTGATCGATTCTTGATCGATTGTTAGTGAAACTTAAAATTGTTAGTGAAATATTAATTATTGTTCGTAATAATAAAAATAATTGTTATTGAAAATACTTTTCGAAGCAGACAACACTTTTGGACCATGATTCAAACGTTATGGCTCCGCCAATAAAAAATTGATTTTGTTCGATTGTACCCTCAAAACCGTGTTCAGTGTCACCCCCAATGAGGGTCTATTTTTAATTCATTAATAACTCTTAAACCGTAATCCGTAAAATTTTTTAAATAGCAGCCCTGTATAAGTAAAGGAATTAACTAGCTTCCTTATTTATTATATAAATTTTTGGCGAACCATAGCGTGGCCAATACCAAAAAATGTGGTGTAAATAAAAATGAAAAGACAGCGCTCTTTTTTTATTTCCGCTATAACTCGTGTATATTTAAGAATTTCACGATGATTTATTTGTCACATATAGAAATTGACATTGACAACATCCCAGTATTTTTTTCCCCCCAGTTCATCATCACCAAGACCCGTAACTGCTACTGTCCTGTTTGGTACGTGTCCTGTATCACCCCGCTCTCCCCTACTCAGATTCAGACAGAGCAGATCAGCATAAATCGTCAATAGACGCAAATGCATAGCCTAGCGGTCGGCATAGGCAATTTAGGCAACCCAAAATATAGAATGCCATCATCTGTAGCCGGGCTGAAGCAGACTTTTCAAAAATTGAAACGAACATTTAGAAAACCTTAAAAAAACTTGGATATATCAGAAAACGTCAAAAAGTTTTTAAACCCTAACTTTGCAAAAAATGGGTCCCAAAACCCTAAAACAGGGTAAAAACCCTGAACGTGGAAACACTGACCGTCTGAAAAGGCTGAGGACAAGCGGGAACATGATTCATACGAAAGCGGGAAAAAACTGATGAAGTCGATAAGAATTGGCGATGATCGAGATCGACACCGTGAAGGCGCTTCGTGCCATCTATGTCCGTGATTTCGACAGCCTGGAGAAGCGTCACGACCGCTACGTTGAGTGCAATGCTCCCAACTACTCACCGAACGATCTCGAGGGTGAGAAACCGTGGATCCAAGCTGTCATTTACGAACATCAGAAAGTTTTGTCTGATTGCGACGACTATTTGGCTCAGACCAAACCGAAGTCTGCTTTTGTGGCTTCTGGAGCCTCATCCCGACATTCCAGCACATCCTCCCGACTAGCCCAAATTCACGAGGCTGGACGTAAGGAGAAGGAAGCCGAATTAATGCTCCAACAAATCGAGGACAAAACCAGACGCAGAGAGGAAGAAGACGCAAAAATAAGAGAATCGGTAGTGAATATCAGAGACTTAGAAGACTACAGACGTCAGGTGGAGAACAACAGAAGGCAACGCGAGCTACGAGACGAGATAGATCGGCGGCGTTTGAGTGGCACTATCATGCGGCAAAAACTGTTCAATCTCACCGTTGACGATCAAACAGGGCCGACACGCGCTCCATCCATCGTGAGCGGTTTATCGAGAGCTAGCCGTATATCATCTCAACCTTCTCTCTCACACAACCCGATCGTTCTCGGTCAAACGCCAGCCCCGTCTGTGCAAATGTAAAATGTGTCGGCTGCGGGCGCAGTGACGAATCATGGCAACCTTGCAGCCGCAACCGAACATCGTCACGGCCCCTGCGACGGCTCAGCGATGACTACTGCGATGACCACACCGCTAGTCGGGTCCACGAAAAGGATTCCGACACCAACTAGACTCTTTGGTCAACCGGTAGTGACGATGCCGTCAACGCCCAAGGTGGGCTTTTTAGGTCAGCTGCGTAAAGCCTTTACACCCCGTGGTCCGTTAACACGTTCAGCATCCGTGCCGCACATTCCTCTGAACGCAGGCGCGTCGAACACAAGCATGACAACTGGCATAACAAATCCAACGTTTTCAACGCCACCGTTCACTAGTGTCATAACGCCGCCTGTCACAACGAGTCAGCCAATGCCGACGGTTTCAAATAGTGTCACTCCGCCGACGTCAGGAGTTCCTCATGGTCCTACATCTATTGTCCCTCGACTTCCACATGAGTTACCACTCCGATCCCTACATTAACACCCACTCCCTTCACACAGGTGACTACCGTCACGATCCGCGCTCCTATGACCAGCAACGTGACGCACGTTCCAATATCGGTCCCGCTTCCGTCAGTAAGCACTTCGTCGTGGTTCTCATCTTGGAGGAACACTCAATGGAATCTATTCGGACCAACGCCGCCAGCTCAATCCCCGTTTCTTCCGCCGGCGTCCAGCGTTAACCACCCTTGGTCTCCAAATCCGCCACCGACAACTTCAATTGGTACGAATACGGTCCCGGCGAGTACGGTCCTGTCGAGTGCTATTCCGACCAATATAACGCAAATCACGTCAACACCGCCTTATGGCACTAGCTTCGGGCCGGTCAGCCAATGTCCGCCACACGGTCCGGGTTTGTCCGCCTACGCTCCGTTTGCGACTTCACCTCCACCTGCATCGGTTTCATTTCATGGGCCGGCCATCACGGCCGCCATTTCGACTCCATCACTATTTACATCGTCAACCAGCGTTGGATATGTTCCAGTCTCGTCGTCCTTTCCGAACAACGTCACGGCACCGCCCTTTGCGCCGACGACTCTTACATTCTCATCAGGCTTTCCTGGCCCTTTTGCACCTCTGTCGACAGCTTCCCAACCACCCGGAGTTTTCACACCGGACGCGTGGATCCAAGCCCTTGGTACGTCGCACACCGCACCGGGTCGTTCCAGCATCAAACCACCCCGCATGAAGGCGCCAAGCTTCGATAGAGATCCCCGAAATTGGCCGATTTTTATTGAAATGTTTAAGGTCTTCGTTGACGATGCCGTAAGCTCCGACGCGAAGCGCATCGCTCATCTTCACGACGCCCTTACTCCGGCTGTTATAAAAGGCATTGGTGGAACGCTTTTGAATTCAGGACTCACCAACATGCCCTTAACGAGCTCCAAAAACGATACGGCAATCCGCAAATCGTCTCTCAAGCTTGCACCGAATCCATTCTGAAACTCTGGCTCCTCAAAGACAACGATTTTAGTGCCCTTCGATCGTTCTCCGCAGACCTTCACTCCGTTGTGGCGACTCTGCGACTTGGCAGATACGGCATGGAGTTGTACAGCCACGCTATTCTTTCGCGGCTGGTTGCAAAGCTCCCACCGGCATTGAGAAGTTGATGGGGGGAGAAGAGTTGGGCGATGCAGCCAACGCTTGCGTCTATCGAAGACTTAGACCAAGGGCTCGACGGAGTTGCCATGACGGAAAAATTTATTCGAGCTAGTTCGGTTGAATCGCCTCAACAGCGGCCCTTGAAATCGACGGAGGAAAAACGCCGTACACATAAACCAAATGTCTTTAACATTACATCAACGACTCTCCCGAAAACCGACGTCGACGACATGAGCCCAAGATACCCTGGATGTAATAGCAAGCATCAGCACCGTCTAAAGGACTGTAGAAAATTCAAGGAGCTGCCTGTGGACAAACGGGCCAAGATAGTGAAAGATTCGAATCTTTGCTATCGTTGTTTAGGGAATGATCATCTCAGCAAAGAGTTTACCAAGACTGAACGTTGTCCTAAACCCGAATGCGACGGTGTTCATCATCCGCTTCTACACGGAGCTCCATGGCTGTTCCCTTAAAGGACGACACCCAAGTTACCGACGCCAGCGACCTTTTCCGGTTCAGACGTGTCGAGATCGGTCGGAAGCCGCATATTACTTCCGATCGTCCCAATCATTCTCAAGGCAAATGGGAAAGAGTTTCGGCTTTTTGCGCTTCTTGATTCCGGAAGCGAAATATCCGTGATCAAGGGTAAGACGGCGAACCTCTCAACTTACGTGGTAGGGTGGAAAGGGTTTCGACGGGAACGGTCAACAGCGAAACTAAATCTGTCGATCGAAAGATCGTCAATTTCAGTATTTCTTCAACGGACGGTCGTTTCTCCTTCGACATCTCGGATGTTCATGTCATGGAGACCTTTGAACTGAACAAGCGGTCAATCAACCTTGCTAACTTGAGTAAGTGGTGGCCTCATCTCGTTCATGTCCTGGTCTATGCAACCACTCAAGAAGATGTCACCATCCTGATCAGCCACGATCATCCCGCAGTCATTGAAATCTTCGAAACCCGCAGAGACCCTTCCGACCAACGAGCTCCTCGCGCTTATCTAACAGCTTTCGGTTGGTGTATAGGAGGCCCGAGTGGTCGACTCGACAACGAAACGAGCAATTGTTATCATTCCAGCTCAGCTGAAACGGATTGTGACGTTATGTTACAGCAATTCATCGAAGCCGACACGTTCGGCACGGAACCGAACGTTGCAAAGCCAATTGGCCCGGAAGAGAAACGAGCGTGGGAGATTTTGAGGAGCACTACCAGACACACCGGCGAAAGATACGAGGTGGGGCTGCTCTGGAAAACGGACGATTTTGTCCTTCCCAACAACTTCTTTGCAGCCCAGCGTCGATTCTTTAACCTCGAGAGCAAACTCATAAAAGATAAGAATCTTGCCGAGACTTTCAAGCCAATCGTCAACACTTACGTCAATTTGAAACACGCCCGAAAATTATCTAAGGAAGAAGTTGACGCCGGACCAAATGGACGAACTTGGTATTGCCCGCATCATCCCGTTTTCAATCCGAACAAGCCGGGAAAATGCAGAGTCGTTTTTGACCTGTCAGCAAAATACAAAGATGTATGCATCAACGACGCCCTTTCAAAGGGTCCCGATCTTTTGACCAACCTCATCGGTAATCTTCTCTGATTCAGACAGTACGCAGTTCCAATCGTCGCTGACGTGGAAAATATGTTCCATCAAGTGCGAGTGAGATCTTCCGACGGGCCGGTCTTCCACCTCATCTGGCGCGAACCAGGCGATACTAAGTCTCCGGATATCTACCAAATGAATGTGCATCTCTTCGGCGCTGTCTCGTCACCAGCAGCGTGTGCCAACGCGCTACAACAGGCCGTCAAAGACAGCAAAGATCCGGAATCGCTGCTACCCCAAATCACCAGACACTTTTACGTGGATAATTGGTTGGTATCCTTCCCTTCCACTACCGCAGCCATCGCGATTGCTCATCGACTGACTAAAGCTCTAAACATCGGAGGTTTCCCATTAACGCAGTGGGCCACTTCCGACGAAACCGTACAAAAATCACTTCCAGGACTACAGCAGGAAGGAGCTTCTGTCAACATGGACTTAGACGCCGATCCGATTGACCGAACACTCGGATTAGTCTGAGATTTCCGTCGCGACGTCTTCGCCCTGGGTGCAAAGGCGGAGTCAAGTGGGAGGACCAAAAGGGACTTGAAGAAATCCATCTTCAGCATTTTCGACCCCCTCGGCTTTCTGGCGCCGATAGTTTTCAAAGCGAAAGTCCTCATGCAAGACATCTGACGCCATAAATTTGACTAGGACGACGAGCTGAGCGAGGATCTCATCGACCGCTGTATACACTGGGCCGAGACTTTGTCTTCGCTTTCTGGACTCGTCCTCGAACGATGTGTTTCTCCCGACCAAGACGATCTCACAGCGAAAGAACTACACGTTTTTGGAGACGCTTCAAGAATGGGCTTCGGCGCTGTCGCTTACATCCGATTTTTATTCAGCGATTGATCAACTAGTGTTTGGTTCGTTATCTCGAAAGCCAGAGTCGCTCCGCTCAAATTCCTGACGATCCCGCGTTTGGAACTTAATGCTGCGGTTCTTGCCGCACGTCTCGGCGCACAAGTGTGTACCGAGATGTACTTCGTCTTCGACCGAACTCTATATTGGACCGATTCCACCACGGTCCTCAGCTGGATCAAATCCCGCAATTGTCGATTTAATAATTGCGTCGGAAATCGTGTAGGCGAGATATTTTAAAGTTCGACACCGGACCAATGGAATTACCTTTCAAGCACCAGTAATCCTGAAGACGACGCAAGCCTCGGTGTTGATCCTTCTGAGGTCACCATTGACCACCATTGGTTCTCCGGCCCACCCTTTCTTCGAGGTCTCGACGAATGGCCTAAACTCAAATTTCTTCCAGCAGTAGACAAAAACGATCCAGAGATCCGAGAAACGACCTGGGTCGGACTCGTGCAACGAGAGAGGTGTCTAAACCGTGTCTGGTAAATTATTTGACCAACTGCTTCTCTATTTTCTCAGGGATAATCCTTGAATACTTTCTTCTGGGTTTTGAATCCGTAGACGGAATTTTAATTGGTGCTGGTTTTGGTATGGTCTGCACCTTGATTTCCTGGTTAGTCCGTTTTAGTAAGGTCTTTGGCCTTGTAGTTGATGTCTTTGATAGGCGGGGTTGAGGTTCTGCTATGGCTGATTGAATGGAAGGCTTTAGATTGGCTTTTGCAAAGGCTTCTTCCCGTAGTCTTAATTTTTCTTTCTTCTTCCGTATTTGGAAAGCTTATAGAAATTATTTGGCCGTTAACTCTCCCTTTTGTGCGGCTTTCTGGGAGCTGCAATCACTGCAGCATTGCAAGGATCACATTTTTGTAAACGCTTCTTGTTGAGATTTCTTGTCGTTGTTTAATAATGGCGCGACTCTTACGGATTCTGGCACCGACCCAACGTACGTGGCTGCTCTGTGGCGCTCTGGTCTTTGTCCCCTCTGTTCAGGAAAAGGTTCTGGGAGCTTGAGGTGTCTAAAAACATCTTTGGGATGGTGCCCTACTCCTTCCACAGGCTGTGTGATCTGGCACCAGAGTCGAGCAGAGTCTGGAAGTGGTTGAAAACAGCCTTCTGGTGGTGTGAATAGATGTTGCCTGACATTGGAAATTATTAAAGTTCGAAGGACCAATTTTAGATATAATAATTGTAAATGTCGGAGACTACCGACTCAGATATGTCTTTTCTATATTTATTTCTGGGGCAGTTCCCTAATATCCCTAACTTTTTATATAGATAGAACCTTCTAATTACGGAATACGAATCTAACCATACCTAGTTTCGGGGGTGCAAATTATGTATAGGGGTAGTATATCAACTTTGAAAATTTGTATTTACCGTAGCTTCCCCACGCGCTTGGCGGGGGAACACCCGTTAACCCCGCGCTAATTTCCCCCTTTTTTCCCCTGAGGCGTAGGGGAAGATATGAAAAAACTCAAAAAACTAAAACTCGAACATATTCCGGTCTCGAAACATGGATCTCCCTGGATTTCAACACGGATCGTCCGCGTTGCACACTGCGTGCTCTATTGTAAAGCTCCCACACGTTGTAAATAATTAACAATTGTTGTTTGATAAACGCAACTGATTATTTTCACGATAAATTATTTTATATTGATCTTTAGAACTGACATATTAGCAGTGTTCTGTAGCATGGTGGTTATAGCTCCCGGATTTGACAAAATGGCGCGTTATGCATGGTTCATATTTCATGAACAAAACTTGCAGCATTTTATCGATAATGTGTGAAATATGTGAAAATGGTTAATGATGAACGAACAATCATTAAATTTACGAAAAATTTAAATTAACTGTGGGTAGAGAAGGGGGGCACCAAGGGGCAGAAGTGCCAGGAGGCCACAAAAGTATTAAGAAGGGACTGCCACCGCCTCTTCAATGTATTACCTCAACTTAGCTGGTTTCGTCGTCCGGTTTTTCAAACATCGCCTTGCCCATCCTTAGCAGATCAACATTTCGAAAACTGTCAAACACTAAGTCAAAGTTAATTTACATTCTTATATGTTCTTGTTACTTTTTCATATTTCCGTATTGCTTTCGAGGTATAACCTTGAAAAGCATTTTGACACGAAAGACATTTTGGAACTTTGGTGTTAGCTGTGTTCACGGCAAATAAACATAGCTAAAAGTGACTACTTAGGTCCCCATTTTAATCCCGGTGTCAATAATGTTTTTCCAGGGGGAGTTACGTATTATTAGTAGGTTATTTTATCCCTCTTGATTACGTTTTGTTGTTTCAAAGCATAATTTAAAAAAAAATCCGGGTTTTTGATAGAGTTTACCCGTTGGTAAGGGGCTTAAACCTCACTCATCTTCCATCAATCACCCCGTTCACACGCATCCATCATCGCTCCCGTCGCTCCCGTTTTTTTTTGTTTCTGCACTGATTTTACTATGGATATTAGAACATCAGATGAGGATACGTCTTATTTATTTTATGACGGTAGTGTCATGATTGATGGACGGGATAGGCTACGTTCGGTTTGCCCCTCTGGATGGACCGGACGGATCTTAATTGCTATTCAAGGGGCTCGGGGAACCCCACATGGTTCCTTGACTTGTCGTGGTTTCAACGTCCTTCGGTCGTCTGGAGTGTTACTGCCGTGTGGCCCTCGGGGAAGTTCACAATCATCGAACCGTCACTACTGCTGAGATACGTTGCTTCAAGGTGCCGTTCCTCGCCCGCGTCTTCCTTGTTGGGGGTCGCTCCATGATTGTGCTCACGGCCCATCTGGCCGAATTGGTTTTTCTGCATAATCTACTGTGGTCCCCTCGGTACGTGTTCAATAGTATGAAAGATATAGCGGCTACGCATTTTTTCAGATTTGGAAAGTTCGTCCAACAGCCCATTATTTTTTATTTATAATATCGTTTCATTTGTAATTATGTAGGCTGCCAGAGGCGCTGTTAAGCAGAGCCTTCTTAGTGGCCGATATTGGTAACGGCCGGTGTTCGTAAAAATTTCCCTTTTAGTGTTCAGACGCCATTTTTTAACAAGTCGATTTCAATACAATCAGTGTTAAAAACCTGTTGAAATTCATTTCTTCACGAATTTAAACTGCAGGTATTTGAGTTAGGCAATTATTCGAGATTAATAATCCATTTCATAGTCCTTAAACTGGATTTAAATGGACGATATGGTCCATTAAGTTGGCATAAATTGCAAGACTAGCTCCTTGTGTGTGAGATTCAAACACGTGTTTAGAGCCAGCGCGTGTTGAGAAAATTGTCCACCCGTTATTGTATAATAGTGTAATTTTTTGACCATTCTGTTTCCTTTAGTAACAATCCTTTTTTGTTCCCTGCAGCAACTTCTCACATACCCTAGTATAGGCAATGTTCACTCAACGTAGACCAGCAACATTTGAGCAAATTCAAAACCGGAGAGTATTTTAAGCTTACATTCTTTTCAACATCTTTACTAAAAATTCTAATAGTACCTGTTGAAGAATAGGAGGCTTGCGGAATTCCACACAGAAGTAAAATTTGGTGAGCGTCCATATACACTTTAGCCAACACCAAGCAGACCCTACCACCCCTAGTGTAAGGAGTTCCTACAAAATTACGCATCTTGTTGTTTCTGCATGGAACGCCTCAATTATAGAACAACCCACCAACTTACTCTTTCGTTGTATTGTATCCGTGGCTATAGCTGCTGTGAAAATATTCATTAGGCTAGGAGCTGAGAAAGATTCCAGCTTTAATGTTGTTTGTACTAGACAGACTCTTCAAAGTATTAGGTCTTACACCTTAGCCATTATTATAGGTTATTACTATCGTTTATAGTAATACCGAAACGAATTCTTAAAAATATAATTAATGTAGGTCACAAGCCTCTTTAACGGCCAATGTTTCGAATGTGGCACTCCAGCCTGCTACGGCAAGGTAACCAATTAACCAAAGATATTTTTTCTATCTTAAACGTAAATAAATATTTTTCTGTTTTCCATTCCTAGTTTTCAGCCTGATGGATCGTCGCCAATATACTGCTATAGCTGCGCAACTCACATAGTTCTTACTTGACTGCGCAAGAAAAGACAAAGCTTTGTAAATCACGAGTTGGTACACCAGCTATGTCACAAGGCTCTTTAATGGTGACGGTGTTGAAAGCCGCTCTCCAACCTACTACGTCAATAAGGTAGGCAATTGCTTTGAACTGTTGTATTGTGAACTTGAAACTTGAATAATTGTGTTTTCTGTTTTACTTAATTAGTCCCGCGGCTGATAGTTCTAAACCATCGTCTTCCAAAACAATAACACTCGGTGCGCCTAAGGCTGGTCTTACACCAGAACCTAGTTACGCTGGCACCTAATAACGGAGCTAGCGACTATCCAAATAATACGCTTTTACTGAGTCGGAAGTCTCCGAAATTTAGGGTCTCTGAGAAAAGAAACCTCGTTGTCTGCATTGTAATTATTTAGAGTTTACTTCAACCTTTTTTTCGCCCCTTCTCTCTTTTTTTTCTCTTAAACGTTCGTCCAGATTACTCGCTGGCAGAACAATTTGCAACACTCTGCTTTATTTTAAATGCTTTCAAGTGGTGAAAGCTGTAATACATTAATTAGAAATAATTGAATTAATAACTTTTCGACGAGCACCGTTCACTTTATGTACTCAACTCATCACTCAACGTCCGAAATAGGATTAGTAGAGGTGGGAACGAGGTGGCTGTTGGGCTTTAGTACCATGCCGATAGGGGGCACGTGACGCACGAGTGTGTTATTGATTCCAAGTATACTTAACCAATGGCTCCATGTGCGAAGTATACTAGGAATCAATAACAGCCTCGTGCGTCACGGATGCCATCCTAGCGGTTTAAGCTGCGTCTATACTAGAAGTTTTTACGGAGAAATTACGGTCATACAGACATACAGAATCGATACAGGCATACGGAAAGCTTATTCCGTGCAATCTACACTAGCGATTTTCCGTAACCGTATGCCTTTTTGCCTGTATGTCTGTAAGAAAAAAAGTTTGAAATGATTCAAACTTTTTCCGTAAGTGAGAGCTTCCGTAAGCTGAAAAATAAGGTTCAACCAGTGAGAATAAAGCATAAGCTTTTCAAATACGCTCATTTTCCGTATGATGTCTGTAAACCTATTTGCAGTCTAGATTACGTTATGGAAAAACGGAAATAGCGTGACACTAAGACTGTATGCCTTTATGTCTGTGTGACCGTAACTTTTCTGTAAAAACTTCTAGTATAGACGCAGCTTTAGTACTAGAGCACAACAGCCGGTTGGGATCCAACCTACTGATCCCATTTTTGTGTGAAAGAAATATGTAACTGCCGTTATAGCACGTATTTTCTAAAACGACCGCTAGGTGACAGTAAAAAATGAGTGCCCAGTTGAGTTAGACGGTTCTCAACTCAAAATGAAAACGAATTGAGCGCTGCTCAAAATTTTGAGTTTGAGTTTAGGTAAAACAAAATTTTAGCGCGCTCACGGCAAGTTTGCTGTACATATAAATTTGTTTGGTGCTATCCCAGCTTGGACCTAGTGGTTTTCCAATAGAACCTGTCATTAAATCGTATCTGAGTGTTGTAGACACTAACTACGCTAAGGTAGGTAGTTTCACTGAGAGGGTAGCGATGTCTTAGATTTCAGGCCCGTAGGTAGTGCTGGTTGTACGAGTGGGCCGACTTTACATTGTAGGTGTAGAGGAAAAGACTGCTTTATTCATTAACTGTTTATAAAACTTTAATTTTACAAGTCTGTTATTTTTTATTTTGTACATTTGATTTCATTCCTTTTTTTCACTAGAGTCGTCGGAATCTGTCGCTGTCCGAATGTATCGTTTGCGTTTTTCACGATAATTTTTTCTTCTTCTCGCATTGCAGAGCTTTCGTCTTCCTTCTTCCTTTAAAACAATTTAATACAAAACAAAATTGAAATTAGTGTAAGGATCCACCGACCTAATTGAAACGGTAAAATTTAACATGTTGTTTTTATTACCCGTATCTTCTAGCCGTTGCCCTGTTTTGACCCCAAGCTCGTTGCCCCGAATAACCCACTTTCTACTTTTATTACTCTAACCAGAGTCATAGAGAGGATGGTTCGCGAGCTATGGGAAAATTTCTCATTAGCCGTTGGTACGACTTTGTAGGAGGCTGGGAAAGTCACGTGTTCTCTCCTTTTGCCTGTGACAGTGCTGCCACATAAGAAAAAATGCATGCAGAAAGAAACTTTTCTTTTGATCAGCAGTTTGGTCTAATGAATAAGCAGAAAACTTAAAAGGAACTTGGTCTAGGCTATCGTCCAACTCGGCCATGCCGAGAATCGCCTGCAGAAAACCAAAACAAAGTTTTGTATTTAAATTTTCAGCCCTTAATAATTTTTTAGTCCGAGTAAACTATACATGAAATTAACGACTAATATGTTACCTAGAGCACTGTGGAATTCTTGTGAAGAAATATAACGAATTGAACGAGTTACGTATATTTTGTTAAAGACACTTAAATTTCTTAGGGCCTTTGCCATGTAAACGGAAAAAGACTACAAAACGCATGCGTTGCCAGATTTCTGAAAGTCGGATTTTCGCTTTCTAAAAAAGCCCTATGGGATATTTTCCCATAGTTCGCGAACCATCATCTCTATGACTCTGCTCTAACGGTAAAGCAAGCCGTCGTTCACCTGACCTTATATTTTATGATACGCCTGAACTCATTTGACCTTATCTGACTCTCTGTTTTGCGGTATAAAAGACGGACAAACTTCACAAGTGGGGGCAGTCGCAGTCTCATTTGACCTTATCCGACTCTCTGTTTTGCGGTATAAAAGACGGACAAACTTCACAAGCGGTGTGTTTGTTTTTTGGAACCAGCTATTAAACTAAGGACAGTACATGTCCAACCATGACTCTAGATTTTTTGAGTTGTTTTCGCATGAAAACACACACCAATCCCCTATCTAACTTTTCTTTTTTCTACCACCGTTTGCAGCTGGCAGTTGGCAGCAACAGTTGTCATTGCCCAAACAACCCATGTTGCCATAACAACACCAGTTCAAGCAGAAAAATAACTGGGCGTAGCAGACAAAACGTACCATCGATCGCTGCGTTGCACGATCTGGAAAAGGTAACAAAAATAGGTCGAAAAGCCCTATTCGGCTTCCCCAGTCTCCTTATCTCAGCATCTCTGAACCTCACAATCTCTTGTCGACGAAAGTGATGATGAAGCTTTCTTTTTTTGACAGTCGTAAAGTTCTGTGAAAATTTAAAGTTTATTAGCAACCCCATTTTTGGCTGAGTAAGTAGGCAAATACCGTCTTCTGAGGAAATGACAGCAGGGGAATCGTTCAAGTTTTGGCTTATATTGCGTTCCCAAATCCCAATCATCGTTTTCTTCAATAGTGGCATCTTCCAGTTCACGAACTATGAAAAAAAAACAAGTCAAGATGATTATGTAGGTAACAGTCCAACAACTTCTATACCAATCTAAGTTTGCCGTTGACTTTCACTACTACTATACGTATTCGGGCACAAAATGTGCTTGAATATTATACCTGAACTGATTGCTGTTCTTTTGCGGGAGGCCAAATTTCCAAGTTCGGGCGATGAATTGTTGACAACCATTTCTCCGTTTTCCTTTCTCAGCTGTGCTTCCTCAAATATGCATCCCAAAGCAGACCGTGGAAGCTTCCTGTTTAGTGCGATGAGCGCATTGAAGTGGTTCGTAAAGTTTGATATTTTTCATGAGCCATCCTTAGTTTGATTCAGTTTATAGCTCTTGTTGCACTGAAGCATATTTCTTGAATTTACAGTGAACAACATTTCCTTCGACTTTGAAGTGGTTTTCAAATTCCAGTTTTTTTTCTTTGCCCAACGTAATATACATTCTTCTAATGTGCTTGTTTTTTTTTAGGGGTTTTGGTAACAACCAGGGAAATCAGATTTTGGCTATTGCCAGTGCCATCATCAAACTCCATTTTTGGGCAAGCATGTATCGATAGATTTTTCTGTGGTTGTGTAACCTGAATATGTAACAGAAAAGTATACGACACATTAAATGAATATCAGCACACATATTACAATGTATTAATTATATAAATTACCTTGATTAGCACAAGCAGAGGCTTTGATCTTCGTCACTATTTTGAGGCCCTCCACTAATTGCTTACTTGCCTTTTGGATGACACGTAAGACCATTTTGTCCCCCACAGAAAACTTAAAGATGGGAGGACTGAAGGCGAACACTAGGCCAAACAGTCTGACCTTATCTAGTTCGGTCATTTGGCTTGACAGATCAGGTGCCCCGAGATCCCTGACGCAGCATTCTAGTTCACTAATCACTTCTTAGTTGATTTCGGCCAGTACTCGAAAACCGGCAAGATTGTTCGTCACAAGAATTTGTTTTAAGTTAGCTGGCACAACAACTAGGTTCTCTTTTAACAAATTCCATATTTCTTCGACTTAAATTTCTTCTCCTTCACCCATTTTTTCTTACACTTCTTACTACTTCTTCGTTAAAAATCAAACCGGCATTGGCGGGAAATTTCAAACTACACTGAAGTTTAGCAGACAACAGACTCCATGTAGCTACTACAATTTACAATTTTACGAGGTCGCGAAGACGTGTAATTACGATTACACGAATAAAGAAATAGGACATCTTTAACGGTGTAGAACTTGTTTATTCCAGCTCCTCCCAAAGCAGCGCTAGAAGCGCCACTCATACAGAAGTGCCCAATAGGTGAACCCTCTTCCCCTCAGAACATTTTTTAAGCTCGATAGAAAACAGAGCGAACAAAATTCAAGGGAAGGGAAATAACAGTGGGAAACATGAAATTGAACATGACAGAAATAGGAATAATTTGGAGTGGGCGAAATAAGAATACTGTCTTGGTTTAGTTGCTTCGCGAAATGATTGACGAACAGGAAGAAATTCAGCGGCTGGAAGGGAATCCGTGGTTGAATCCTTGTTTACCACGGTTGCTGAAAACAAACCAAACAAAGAATTAAAAATTGTCAAAACGGGTAGGGCGGGCGGCAAATTTTGACCGTTAAAGATGTCCTATTGCTTTATTCGTGTAATTGTAAATTACACTCAGAAGTGCATACTCCATCTTTAACGGTGACTTTAAAGCGACGACCGAGAATTTGTTTGCGTCGTGAACACTGCCTCTGTGACAGAAACTGTAGGCAACTCGCGGTTGTAAAACCTGCGGAAGGTGGACTCTGTTGACCAGTTTGCCGTCCGTAAAACAAGATGAACTGGAACGCCCATCAATACAGCCTTGGATGAAGCCACCCCTCGAGTAGAATGTGCCGAAAACGATGCAATGTTAACCATACCTGTTTCGAACAAATGGCAAAATATTAGAAGTGAATTTATAGAATTTGACATGGGATCGGTATTCCGTTTGTCACACCAATCAAGCCAATGTGTCCAAGCGGACTGGTAGGCAGCAGTTGTGGTTTGACGGTTGCTGGCCATGAGAAGGTTAATAACATTCGATGGAATTCCCTGATTTTGGAATCTTCCCCGGATAACCGCCATGCGGTCAGCAGAAATCGGTCTGATTGAAGGAGCGGATGTGGTTGTAGTTTGTGCGAGTGGATGAGATAGGGGTTGGGCTGGAATATGCGTGGGATATCTACTGCCATCTGTAGCAGGATGAGAAACCAAGCCTGGGATGGCCACAGAGGGCAAATGAGAATAAGTTGTGCTTTGTTCCGCTTGATCTTGGATAAGCATCGAGGAGTGAGTGCGAATGGCGGGAAGGCGTATCCCTGAAGAAATTTCCAATTGAGGCTGAACGCGTAGCCGATGCGTTTGGTTGAGGCAGCCACGAAGCGTATCTGGCGTGTTGCGCATTCCATGCGGAAGCGAAGAGATCGAAATCTATTGGCCAAATATTCTCTAATCGAAGAAATGCTTCCTGAAGGAGCATCCAGTCTGACGAATCCAGAGTCGTTCTTGAATGATGGTCTGTAATGAAATTTGAATGACCGGGTAAATGGGATGCGAGAATTGTCATTTTTCGGATCTCACACCACTGTACAATGCGATCAGCAATTTCGGAAAGAGACTGTGAATGAGTTCCCGGGATAGCGACGATTGCCCCCTTTGACAAATGCCCCCCGGCTTTGCTACAGTTGCCCCCCCCCGACTTTTGGCCCCAAAACTAATGCCCCCCCCCCTAACTAATGCCCCCTATTCAACGTAACAATAGCCCCCCTTTCATAGGCAAGATGATAGACAATAAGTAAATCAGGTTTTATTATTGTCTTCTGCGGGTACATCGTCGACTGGGAGGCGTAATTGGGGAATCACCGTCTGCTGACAGGTGACGGGGTACATGAACGATACGACGTGGGCGACTGGCTACAGGCGTTATTTCTGCTTCAGCTGAAGGATCATTATCATTGTCGGCTGGCTCGACTGTAGGAGAAGCGTGGTTAATTTGAGGCTCTCTAACGGTTCCAGCCAAGAATCGCCTTCTGGGTTGAATTGTTGCCCTTTCAGTCGAGTCGGCTGGGTTTTGTGTAATCAGCTGAAAAAATAATTCAACGCCATTAAGATAAATTATAAGTTACAAATTAAATGCGAACTTACGTCTGGCTCAGTTAAATGCCTGGATTTTTTTAGAAATTCCCGAATAGAGCATCCAGCCGGGCAAAAATGGATAAATAAAATTGTAGCGTTCGCTTTTTGTACAAGGCAGTTAAAAACAATAAATGGGGGTCAATTGTTATATTTGACAGGGGGCATTAGTTAAGGGGGCATTAGTTAGGGTGGCATTAATATTGGGGGGCAAAAGTCGGGGGGGGGGGACAACTGTTGCAGAGCCGGGGGGCATTTGTTAAAGGGGGCAATCGTCCACATGCCCTACAATTGGCAGCGTATTTTTGTAAGTTTTATAATTCTTTTTACTAACTTGGCGGTTATTCCATTAATCAGTAGAATTAAACGCACAATGTTCAGTACTTGTTTTTGTTTCTAGTTGAATAGTTTTCTTTTAATATAACAGCTAAACTTTGAATCAAATGAGCATTCCCAACGTACCGTCTTACGACAGGCGAATCGTCTTTCCTAATACTGCATATGCAAACTGTTTTTGTTCATTTCTATTTATGTTTACTCTTCAATTTGAAACAAGTGGGATTAATTTAATCAGTAGAATATTACGCACAATGATCAGTAATTGTTACTGGTTTTGATATTAAAAGTCCTAGGTTAATTTTAGAAAATCATTCGAACATTCGTAATTTATCCTTTCACTACAGGGGTATTGGCATTGCTAATACTACAATTGGCAGCGTATTTTTGTAAGTTTTATAATTCTTTTTACTAACTTGACGGTTATTCCATTAATCAGTAGAATTAAACGCACAATGTTCAGTACTTGTTTTTGTTTCTAGTTGAATAGTTTTCTTTTAATATAACAGCTAAACTTTGAATCAAACGTGCATTCCCAACGTACCGTCTTACGACAGGAGAGTCGTCCTTCGTAGTACTGCATATGCCACTTTTTTTTGTTCATTTCTATTTATGTTTACTCTTCAATTTGAAACAAGTGGGATTAGTTTAATCAGTAGAATATTACGCAAAATGATCAGTAATGTTACTGGTTTTGATATTAAAAGTCCTAGGTTAATTTAAGAAAATCATTCGAACATTCGTAATTTATCCTTTCACTACAGGGGTATTGGCATTGCTAATACTACAATTGGCAGCGTATTTTTGTAAGTTTTATAATTCTTTTTACTAACTTGACGGTTATTCCATTAATCAGTAGAATTAAACGCACAATGTTCAGTACTTGTTTTTGTTTCTAGTTGAATAGTTTTCTTTTAATATAACAGCTAAACTTTGAATCAAACGTGCATTCCAACGTACCGTCTTACGACAGGAGAGTCGTCCTTCGTAATACTGCATATAAAACCTTTTTTTTTCATTTCTATTTATGTTTATTCTTCAATTTGAAACAAGTGGGATTAATTTAATCAGTAGAATATTACGCACAATGATCAGTAATTGTTACTGGTTTTGATATTAAATGTCCTAGGTTAATTTAAGAAAATCATTCAAACATTCGTAATTTATCCTTTCACTACAGGGGTATTGGCGTTGCTAATACTACAATTTGCAGCGTATTTTTGTAAGTTTTATAATTCTTTTTACTAACTTGACGGTTATTCCATTCATCAGTAGAATTAAACGCACAATGTTCAGTACTTGTTTTTGTTTCTAGTTGAATAGTTTTCTTTTAATAAAACAGCTAAACTTTGAATCAAATGAGCATTCATAACGTACCGTCTTACGACAGGCAAATCGTCTTTCCTAATACTGCATATGCAAACTGTTTTTGTTCATTTCTATTTATGTTTACTCTTCAATTTGAAACAAGTGGGATTATTTTAATCAGTAGAATATTACGCACAATGATCAGTAATTGTTACTGTTTTTGATATTAAAAGTCCTAGCTTAATTTTAGAAAATCATTCGAACATTCGTAATTTATCCTTTCACGACAGGGGTATTGGCATTGCTAATACCTACTACAATTTGCAGCATATTTTTGTAAGTTTTATAATTCTTTTTACTAACTTGAGGGTTATCCATTAATCAGTAGAATTAAACGCACAATGTTCAGTACTTGTTTTAGTTTCTAGTTGAATAGTTTTCTTTTAATATAACAGCTAAACTTTGAATCAAACGTGCATTCCCAACGTACCGTCTTACGACAGGAGAGTCGTTCTCCGTAATACTGCATATGCAACTTTTTTTTGTTCTAATAGTATATAAGATAACCATTTGTTGATAACGGTTATCTCCACTCCGATACCCGTGACCGCTTTGACCACTTGAACTACGATTCTCAGACCGTTTCGTAATAGGGCCGCCACTGCACCCGGCAAATTTTTTGACCTTTTCGAAGTCATCGGCGTCTTTGACCATTGCTGTTAAAAATTTGTCTCCAAAAAGGCGTTCGTATACGTGAGATGAAAACATTCTATCGTCTTTTAGTAAAGGGAGCAGTTCCGGAGCTACATGCCGCATCGCATTTGAACGGCGTAATTTAGAAATTCCGGCAAAGGCAGAGCCCAATAGCTGTAGGGTAGCTTCAACGTCATCTAAGAAGGGACTGCCTTCTGGCAATTGGTTTCAAGTGCGTAGTAGTTGCCGAAATGAATCCAACATTTGATACTGGACTGATTGCCAAGATTTCTCCTGGAAATCGTTTAAATTTGAGCGCCAATCTTTCCCAACCGCCTGTTTCCAATAGCGGACCATCGTCTCATCTAGTTTGATGCATTGTAAATCGAAATCAGCGTCGAATGTTGGTGCGTATCGCTGACGCAGCGATTTGCAGTCAGCTTTTGGGATACCATGTATCATCCATTTTCTTATTAGGCGTGTTTCCGACGCAGATACGGTAAAATTCACTACTGTGGTATCAACAGTTCGACGCAAGGGCGAGCGACTTCGGGATCGAGAACGAGAAGCCGAGGGTGATCTACTTACGCGACCTCCACGGTCGTCAGCTGTTAGACGGCGACCTTGATGACGAGCGTGAGATTCTTCGTTAAATTCATCAACGTTCTGATGACTCCCGTGTATATCCCGAACTTCGCCTTCTTCAGTTTCGCCGACGCGGGAATCAATGGAAGGTGCGCTATCTGCACGAAGGGGCCTATCTGCACGAGCCGCGGAGTCTGTGCGCAAAGCCAAATCGCGTAGCCTGGATTCACTATGAGATGGAGAACAAGACATGATGTCCGAACTGAGGGAGAGTTAAAAAAGTTCTGAGGGGAAGAGGGTTCACCTATTGGGCACTTCTGTATAAGTGGCGGTTCCAGCGCTGCTTATTTGGCAGGAGCTGGTTTATTTTTAATTAGTTATTGTTTGAGAATGGATTGTTGCTCAACCCTTATAGCAGACGAATTTCTGGCAGAAAACGAAATTCGTCGGCTAAAAGAGACGAGCCACTTAAAACAACAATTTTAACATGCAATCCACCACTCAAGTGCACCGAAATCATGGACTCCGTTTTTTTTCTTATTCCGCTATGGGATCTAAAATTCTAAAAAAATACAGGCCTATCCAGTTTTTGACTCCGGATTTGCCTGTTTTTTGATGATTTTGGTGCACTTGAGTGGTGGATTGCTTGTTAAAAAAATAAACTAGGTAGAACTGGGGCTAGAAAAAAATATGGGAAATGAAAAAATGAATAGGCTACCGTGCTACCCACTGCTAGGAAGAAAAGGAGGGGAAACCTTAATTAATAGTTGAAAACTTACTGTTCAACGTGAAGAAGACGGTTTCTCCATAAGAGGCTGCAGCGGCAGCAGACAACTTAGACACAAATGAGATTTTTCGCATTTGTGGAGAATGCGCAACGCAGCATGTTTTACTGCTTTATTGATTCATACCAAAAACTACGGGTAATTGCGATGTTGCCGGATCTTTTGTGGCTGTCGGCGTTTCCGAAACTTCAGCGGAACTACTGACACATAAAGCGCCCAATGAAACTAATGGCGTAGACGACGAATCTGTAGGCAGCGGTGCTGTTGCCAGATATTTAGTGGCTAGTGGCGTAGGTGTATGTGTTCCTGAAGCTTTTTCATCCAATGTGACTGAAACTGAAGAGCAACGTGTGTCTAGAACCTCCAAGCCTGACGGCGGTGGTGTTTCTGCGTTGACAGCTGCATGTTGGAGTATTGGTGGAAAAGATATTGTCGAAGTGACCGGATCTATAGTCAAAACTGAACATCGAAATTAGTCTCTCGCTCAATAAATACAATATTGAAACACACAAAAATTACTTAGTTCTGTCACACTTGACTCTGTTGTTGTTACATCAGCTGAATCCAGCCATCTTTTTAAGTGATCCATTGTTTTGATTGACTCTAATTCCATTTATTCTAATGTTCCCATTGAATTGTCCTTTTCAGAAGGACTGGGGATTTTTTCAAGAGCCTCAACTTCAGATTCATTTTCCACATCTGAAGCAGTTTCACAACCATTCATATTTAGAGAGGCACTAACATTGAAAATTGCTGCTTTGTGGCATTTTCCATCCTCAACTTCAGATTCACTTTCCACATCCCAAGCACTTTCACAACCATCCATATTTACAGAGGTGCTAACATTGAAAGTTGCTGCTTCATGGCATTTTCCAACCTCAACTGTCTCGTTTTTCTGCCGTTGTGCTAAAAAAGAAATTCACAGCATTGCAGAGCAATTTTAAAATAAATTAGACATTTAAAAAACATGTGTACCTTCAATCAGGGAAAACACTTTTTCCCAATATTTGTAATACTTTGTGGTATCAGACTTCTTTTTCAACAATTTCATGGTATTACCAAATGTCCAACTGCCACAACTTCCTACAGTTTGATTAGGGAAGTATCCAAAAATGAGAAGTTGGACACCTGCATCCCTTGCTAGTTGATGTGCCTTAATAAAACAAAACCAAAAATGATTACTAGCTTACGATCCAATTCCAAACATTAGCTGTAACAAACCCTACAAGAAATAGTACTCGACCCCATCTACATTTGTTGGTTGAAATACTGCTCGAATGAATGTCTTTTGCATACTTTGGGATTTTATAATTAATAAATCCTTTTTTAACCAATCTTTTATTCCTATTTTCTTTTTCTTTCGCATTACTTGGTGCCTCATTGTCGACGTTATTAATCGACGCCATTTTCATTACCATGCCAATTTTCGTCTGTCGTTATTCCAAGGAGACCATAAACAATCACAGTCAACTAGACGATAATTGTCAGCCGACGATAACTGGCAGCTAGACGATAATTTCCAGCTACTTTATAACGGTCAACTAGGCAATAACTATCAACGGGCTCTACGGAAAAAGCACCGGCGCAGCTTTGCAAAAAGCTTCATCTAGTAGTGTGCGACCAACCTGGAACAATCACTTACCTTTGACCGCAACGTTTCGGAATTTGTAGTTTATTAAAATGGTTCTAAGTGAAAAAGAGTGGGCTTTAGCCCAAAAATGTTTTAATGAGAATCCCCAAGGAAGAACGGCTACTTATTTTTCAGAGCGAGTAAACGCAAAAAGTTTTGTTGAACAATGTGCAATTGATCGTGAGATCCTTGTTAACCTGGATATACAAGCGTCATCAGCATACTCTTTCAACTGTGACGTTGTTCACAATCCCGTCTTTTACAAGCACGTAAGTATAATAATAATTTTTTTCATACCTGCTACTGTTAGTTGAATTGTATTATTTTAATTTCAGATGGGTACTACAATTCTATATGATCACGGGTGGGATGACGTCTTTGGTCCAACACTCCCTGCCTTTCAAGAACTTTACAGGGAGCGCCTTAAGGAGAATTATGTGCTTAATAAAGACCGAATTGATTTACGTTTTTGCGGCTTTCCGTCAGTCTTTACAGGAACTTTGGATGCAGTGCGAGAAAATAAAGAAGACGGGAGTGTGGAAATATTGATTAATGAGGTCGAAATAAAATTTGAAGAGGTAAGTTAAAATAAATTTTCTAATTTAACAACCATGGCCATAGTGTTCTTTATATAGACTTTGCATATCGAAATTGAATTTGAATCGCAGTTTTTTACGCAAACCCCGAATAAAAGGAATACTCTAGTACCTGTTAAAAGAATACTAAAATTCTAACTTAGCCTGTACATGCAAAATTTTGTCAAAATTCTTGTTCGTGTGTTTATTTTTGGAGTCTTTATTATTGCAATTGGTTAATAAAAGTTTATTTAAAGCATTACTTTTTCTATACTTTCATTGCGTGCAGATGTCAACATTTACAAAATTTAGTTTGCTTTGTTTGGAGAGCTACAGAGCTTATAACTAAATATAACTTCGCTGAAGCTACGGAGTGTTTAACTTCCTATACTTTAAGAAAATGACATTCTTGATATGTAAAGGCATACAACGTTCCTAAATCAAATATTGATAGGTTAGTTTTTGGTGTATTATGAAGTAACATCCATGAAAATTTATATTACTATCATCCTATTACTACAATATTAAAATCTATTTTTGTATCTTATTTGTTAATACAACCTTTTATATCATGTAAAATAACAGCTGGCTGTATATTGCTATTTATTTTCATTCAAACCTGCCACCCGTGTCATACATGGCAGGAACGCTTTCTCCTTTTAAAGTACCGCGCCACAAAAAAAAAATAAAAAATCTCCTATCACATGGTTTACAATTACTGTTAGGAGATGGCGAATGTTATTGGGTTGGCAGCACTTATCTAAACAAGCCTGTGTTGTGTGTTTTCAATTGAATTCTGTTAATGTGTAGTGTCCTATTATGTTGTAAAACAATGCACCTTTCTTTGTCAGAGGTGTTAACTGAATAACGTCATTAGGTTGGCCAACACCGTCCTGTTGTGAATCATTCCCTTGCAACCTTAGAGATGTAAGATAACAAATTTAGTGGCCAAACAAATGTTTTATTTATTGGAACATTTTTACAAATGCAACAGTTTTTTTAACGTTATCTAAGGTATTGTGATGCATATGTTACAGAATTTGCAGCAAAATAAACTTTATTTAAAATAGACTTTATCCAATGTAAAAGTATATTAAATGATTTTATAATAGCAAGATATAAAGAAAAATATTAAGAATTAAGTATAGTTCGGTAAGTAATATTACATAACTAATTTAAAATATGAATAAACTTAATAACTGAATACTAAAAAAATATATTGTCACGCGGTAAATTGTCGTCCTATATACGATTTACTGTACGTGGAAGTTCTCCTTGTTTACCCTTACTATTCGTAGAAATTCTCCTTTTTTCCCCTTATTCTTAAACGAGAAAATACATCAACGTGATCCTTACGCTTATTGTTATCAGAACAGCACAAACGTTCAGTTGTAAGGAGAAGGGGTAAGAGGAGGAAGGCTGAAGGAGTTAGATAAGTGCTGCCAACCCAATAACATTCGCCATCTCCTAACAGTAATTGTAAACCATGTGATAGGAGATTTTTTATTTTTTTTTGTGGCGCGGTACTTTAAAAGGAGAAAGCGTTCCTGCCATGTATGACACGGGTGGCAGGTTTGAATGAAAATAAATAGCAATATACAGCCAGCTGTTATTTTACATGATATAAAAGGTTGTATTAACAAATAAGATACAAAAATAGATTTTAATATTGTAGTAATAGGATGATAGTAATATAAATTTTCATGGATGTTACTTCATAATACACCAAAAACTAACCTATCAATATTTGATTTAGGAACGTTGTATGCCTTTACATATCAAGAATGTCATTTTCTTAAAGTATAGGAAGTTAAACACTCCGTAGCTTCAGCGAAGTTATATTTAGTTATAAGCTCTGTAGCTCTCCAAACAAAGCAAACTAAATTTTGTAAATGTTGACATCTGCACGCAATGAAAGTATAGAAAAAGTAATGCTTTAAATAAACTTTTATTAACCAATTGCAATAATAAAGACTCCAAAAATAAACACACGAACAAGAATTTTGACAAAATTTTGCATGTACAGGCTAAGTTAGAATTTTAGTATTCTTTTAACAGGTACTAGAGTATTCCTTTTATTCGGGGTTTGCGTAAAAAACTGCGATTCAAATTCAATTTCGATATGCAAAGTCTATATAAAGAACACTATGGCCATGGTTGTTAAATTAGAAAATTTATTTTAACTTACCTCTTCAAATTTTATTTCGACCTCATTAATCAATATTTCCACACTCCCGTCTTCTTTATTTTCTCGCACTGCATCCAAAGTTCCTGTAAAGACTGACGGAAAGCCGCAAAAACGTAAATCAATTCGGTCTTTATTAAGCACATAATTCTCCTTAAGGCGCTCCCTGTAAAGTTCTTGAAAGGCAGGGAGTGTTGGACCAAAGACGTCATCCCACCCGTGATCATATAGAATTGTAGTACCCATCTGAAATTAAAATAATACAATTCAACTAACAGTAGCAGGTATGAAAAAAATTATTATTATACTTACGTGCTTGTAAAAGACGGGATTGTGAACAACGTCACAGTTGAAAGAGTATGCTGATGACGCTTGTATATCCAGGTTAACAAGGATCTCACGATCAATTGCACATTGTTCAACAAAACTTTTTGCGTTTACTCGCTCTGAAAAATAAGTAGCCGTTCTTCCTTGGGGATTCTCATTAAAACATTTTTGGGCTAAAGCCCACTCTTTTTCACTTAGAACCATTTTAATAAACTACAAATTCCGAAACGTTGCGGTCAAAGGTAAGTGATTGTTCCAGGTTGGTCGCACACTACTAGATGAAGCTTTTTGCAAAGCTGCGCCGGTGCTTTTTCCGTAGAGCCCGTTGATAGTTATTGCCTAGTTGACCGTTATAAAGTAGCTGGAAATTATCGTCTAGCTGCCAGTTATCGTCGGCTGACAATTATCGTCTAGTTGACTGTGATTGTTTATGGTCTCCTTGGAATAACGACAGACGAAAATTGGCATGGTAATGAAAATGGCGTCGATTAATAACGTCGACAATGAGGCACCAAGTAATGCGAAAGAAAAAGAAAATAGGAATAAAAGATTGGTTAAAAAAGGATTTATTAATTATAAAATCCCAAAGTATGCAAAAGACATTCATTCGAGCAGTATTTCAACCAACAAATGTAGATGGGGTCGAGTACTATTTCTTGTAGGGTTTGTTACAGCTAATGTTTGGAATTGGATCGTAAGCTAGTAATCATTTTTGGTTTTGTTTTATTAAGGCACATCAACTAGCAAGGGATGCAGGTGTCCAACTTCTCATTTTTGGATACTTCCCTAATCAAACTGTAGGAAGTTGTGGCAGTTGGACATTTGGTAATACCATGAAATTGTTGAAAAAGAAGTCTGATACCACAAAGTATTACAAATATTGGGAAAAAGTGTTTTCCCTGATTGAAGGTACACATGTTTTTTAAATGTCTAATTTATTTTAAAATTGCTCTGCAATGCTGTGAATTTCTTTTTTAGCACAACGGCAGAAAAACGAGACAGTTGAGGTTGGAAAATGCCATGAAGCAGCAACTTTCAATGTTAGCACCTCTGTAAATATGGATGGTTGTGAAAGTGCTTGGGATGTGGAAAGTGAATCTGAAGTTGAGGATGGAAAATGCCACAAAGCAGCAATTTTCAATGTTAGTGCCTCTCTAAATATGAATGGTTGTGAAACTGCTTCAGATGTGGAAAATGAATCTGAAGTTGAGGCTCTTGAAAAAATCCCCAGTCCTTCTGAAAAGGACAATTCAATGGGAACATTAGAATAAATGGAATTAGAGTCAATCAAAACAATGGATCACTTAAAAAGATGGCTGGATTCAGCTGATGTAACAGCAACAGAGTCAAGTGTGACAAAACTAAGTAATTTTTGTGTGTTTCAATATTGTATTTATTGAGCGATAGACTAATTTCGATGTTCAGTTTTGACATAACATAAAATAGTCTGTTTTTGACTTCATATTTGAAATCAGCACAAAAAGTTAAATGTAGGGTAATATTTTCATTATTTTTGGCGGTAGCCTGCGGGAGTAGTTCGATTGAGTCTTAACTTTTTTTTAAAGAAAAACGACGTAACCCGCTCTCCTTCATAGGGCGACTTTTTGGCGGAAAAAATGTTGGTCGATAACGAACAACTCCCGCAGGCTACCGCCAAAAATAATGAAAATATTACTCTATATTCAACTTTTTGTGCTGATTTCAAATATGAAGTCAAAAACAGACTATTTTTTATGCATATGCCTTGAATCGACGCCGAAACTTTTTTCGCGCTCACGCACACTACGGCGTACGCGGTACACGCGTATTATACGACTAACACATATTACGATTAAATAAATCACAAAGTGTTTTATGTATTAGGATTAATCAGTATGTATTTATTCACTTTTATTATTCATCACAATATTTTAAAGATTTTTCAAAGTAAAGAAACTGAAAAAAGAAGCCTGTGGCCGAGCGGAGGTTATTTTGTGCTCTGCTGTTACTTGTCTTAGATTCCGTTTAACATTTCGATAACTTGTTCCGCGCGTTCTCCAGCAGAACCCGCAAACTTCATATCACGGGCTTGCAGTTGTCGTTTTGCTAGAGCAATGCCCACCAATTCTACTTGGATGTTACCAACAGTTCAGTTTCCGGCACTCAATTGTCTCGGACTTGCCTTGCTTGGGATACTAGCTGTTGCATTATTTTAGACATATCGTCCTCCTGTAATTGTAGCTTTTCCAACCGACCACGAAATTCCTTTCCGTATTTGATGACATTCTTCTTGGCCTAAAAAAATTATTGCAGAATTTAGCGCGTGAGAACATTAAACTACATTACACTTTCCGTTACTGTCTTAAGACGTTTAGGCAGAGTAAACTAGATCTTTTTTTCTTTACTTGTGTTTTCATGAATAAAACCTTTACTTAGATGGTCGTTTCTATCTGAAAGTAAAAGAAGTTAAGAGGCTACGTAAATTCGCGACATAATTTAAGAAATGCCTTCTTGAGCTAGTCACATGCTTTGTAGAAGCATTGTATCTGGAAATTTTACTGAAGCCTTGCTCCATTTCTTCTCCAACGGTAGCTTTTTCTTTGCTCTGGCAGTTCTTCAAAAAGTACAGAAGTACAACATTCACATATAAACAGCTTGCACCTGTTGGGTTGGTTTCAAATCTTGATTATTAAACAAAAGCTAAAATCATCTCACACCATAAAAGAAATTCTTTGAAGACTTTATTGGTGAGCAAATGGGTAAGTTACATGCTTTGCAGCAAAACCTTTTCCAAAACGTAGCCATGCGAGAGGCTTCTGCAAGTCCTTTGGTTTGTGGGTGCTGGGGTGGAAGTGTTCCTTTTGTTATGAAGTAATGCTGTAAGAATAAACTCAGTCAATCAGAGAAAACATAAAATGGCTTCTAACATATGTAACTTACTTCTGGTTGGTAGGAACTATGTTTGATAGCATAGTACGTCGTATTTTCGAGCCATTGCGTCCTTTTGCAAGCAATACTGCCCATTGTCCGAGCCCATTTCAGCATCTGCACTATTGATAGCCGGTGAAATAGGACCGGAACGAAATAGGACTGGGAGAAATAGGACTACTTTTTTCAAATCTTAAGGACAGTCCTATTTCTCCTTTTACCAGTCCTATTTCTCCTTCAGTCAGGCCTATTTTCTTCGTCCTTCTCTAAGTTGTTTTTGGACAATGAGCCCCCAAACCGGTAGGCAAAATTGGAGGGAAATAATTCGAAAAAGCGCTTGGCTTATATGCTTCAGCCATTTTAAATGACTGTTGACAAAATGTCATCGCTTAATTCGTTTGCAAATTAGGAATTCCGTATCCTTTTTTAATTTTAATTGCAGGATTTAAACAGAAACTTTTAACCTTAAATAGTTCATTTAACAAATTATGAATAGTTTAATAAATGTCAGCGTTGTTGTCGTTTGTTTATTATTTATTCTTCATAGCACTTGCGTCATAAGATGGGGAAGGCAATGGGTGTGGTCGTCCCGGGTGATACCGTTCAGGGGAGGGGATGGTTCACCAAAGGGGCTGTGATTTTAAGCTGGATAATCCCCCTCAACCCCCTCTGTGACGCAAGAGGTATGAAGAATTCGCAATAAACAAAGTAAAACCACGTTCAGATTTATTAAATTATTAGTTATTTGTTAAATGAACAATATTAAGTAAAAAATGCTGGTTAATACTGTGCAAAAAAAAATTAAATATCATAAGGAATTCTCAACTTGCAAGCAAACTAAGCGCTGAAATTTTGTCAACACTCTTTTTCAAGGACGTAAGCATATAAGCCAACGCGCACAATTCTGCCTACCGGTTTGGAGGCTCATTGTCCTAAAGTTCTAACACTTCAAAAATAGGGACCACAATGAAATAGGCCCAATTTCTAGGAGAAATAGGACTGGCTAGAGGAGAAATAGGACTGTCCTAATGTATTTTAAAAAGCAGTCCTATTTCTCCCAGTCCTATTTCGTTCCGGTCCTATTTCACCGCCAATCGCACTATTTCCACTTGCTATGGTAAGTTAACTTTAGTTCATAATCTCTTTGGCACAGAGTTTTATGAAAGAATCTAAAACCGACAGGAGCTGCGTTTGTATTTTAGTAAACAAACGCCACCCACGCATACAAACACACACACAGGCACACACTCAGCCCGCCAGAGGCGCAAAATTCACGATTTACAAAATATCGCTCTTTTGTCGCCGGGGCGAACCCTACCGGCTACCGCCTTTTGTTCACAGTAGGCGAGGCGGTAGGGTTCACCCAGGCGACCGAGATCGAGTTGCAATTTTACTATAACAATAAAGTTTAAAACTAAATTTTTCCGTCTAAATATAGTTTATCGACAAAGTTTTTATATCTTGGTAAGATCATAAAGGGCCCGTATGATAAATTCGAAATATTGAGTGTGAAAATGTTGTGTTATATATTTTTTTTTGTATTTTTATTTTTTTGTATTTTTTAATATTTTTTGTATTTTTTGGTATTTTTTGTATTTTTTGCCTAAAAATATGGGGGTGTACGAATATTTTTTTTTTAGTTGACAACCCCCCGAAACGCTAAGTATTAGCTCCATGACGATTGACGAACCATCCACGAGCTAAACTACCTTTTTTAAGGACATCTGGAACCTTTCGACATTTTATTCGATCAAATAAAACTCTGTTTCGATTCACGATGGACAGCTCTGGTCTCTAGGACCAGATCAGAAGCACCATTTGAATGCCACTAATAACAAACCTGACAATATTGTAACCGAGGAGAGAGTGAACAGTACACATCGGTAGCTGAACGGATAGTTGTTAAAACATAGAAGGAATATAAATGTGTTGAACACGGTATCAATGACTCTGTTGCCACAGGATACAATGATTATTCAGTGACGATATAGCTTCGAAGGCTTTTTTCAGTCCAATAATGAATACCATCAATACCATGTATTTCTAAGATTTATAATAAATTTGGACTGGTTTCAGTAAGCGATTCAACCTACTTTCCTTTAGGCACGTATGCGATATGAAGTGGCAAGAATTGTAAGTCAACCAACTTGATTACAGCAACCAGCATCCTCCCCGTTCAGTATTTGATGGTTTGATACATATATTGGCAAGTGCTCGAAAGTTACCGCAGGTTATTCATTAGATGACGAAGGAGATTGCGTTCTTTCGAAAATCGGCTAAAAGAATGGGACGTTTGCTGGCTGAATGAGGGACGTGTTCTGATGCAAGATTTTGATGTAAACGGTCGAGAAAGGGACTATGGGACATGAGCCTGCAAGAAAAAGGACCGACTCCCCTCCTAATCCTTGATGTCGCTGAACGTCCCATCAAGCAGTCTTCTTTTTCGGTTTCTTTGAAGGTTTTTTCCCCTTGAAATGATTTTTCCATTCCTCCTTCGTCTGAAAACGTAGCAATATCATAAAGCATCTTGTAAGATTCTACATTTGTTGGATATGAGCTTATACCATGTCAGCATATTTGTTCTCTGCTAGCATGTAGGAATGTTTGCCTTCCTTGAACTCGTCATTGTGTTTATCGATGTTGGCGATGTTCTTCTCCCATATTTCTCGTCTTTTTAATTCTTCGGCATCACTAGCATACGTCTTTTGAAATTTTACCTGATATGAATTAACATTCAGCCCAAAATTCCACAGTGAAGAAGTACGTATTAGAAGAGCGATGTGGAAGGGATATTTACCTTAAAACGTTCCCAACGCTCATCTACATCAGGATTTGGCTTGAATCCGGAGGACGCGATCGTAGTACCCACTACCACTATTAGAAGAAAAACATAACAACATCTCATCTTGATGAGGTCCAATATAAGCGACGGTGAAATTGTATGAAACCCAACTATCACAATTCCAACCCAATAACTGAAGTGCCAGGCAAGCTAAGGAATGCAATGATAAAAACGAATTTTTGGTTCGATAGGATCCCGGGCCGCTTACTCAAGTGCGTTAACAGGTGTTCAAATAAACTAGCTCATTTAACACCCTTCCCACTAATCAACCCCACATTCCTGTAAACTACATGTTAGAATGTGCGCATGTATTTGTCTGGTGCTTTGCATGGCTTGGAACTAGTGCTTTTCTAGCATACAATAGGTCCATTAAATCGTACCGACGTTTATAGATTCTAACTACATGAAGGAAATATTACATTACCCTTTGGATTAAGAAACAAAAAAATCTATTTAGGAATTAACAAAAAAGAAATTCAACAGAAATACAAGATGGATGCGATTCACGCAGAACAATAAGGAAATGCGCAAAATAGCAGTAAGAAAGACTACTCAAGTTCTAAACATAACCGACTTCATCACAGAGTTGTTTGCGAGCTTGTTTGCGTAAATGAAAATTCTTTTTCTTTTTCTGATTGAAATATCTTCCATATGGCTTGCTGCTCACTATCTTCGAGGTATTCTTCAGGACGATTTTGAAGTAAAGAATCGTGCGCTTGGTACCCACCAACCCACTCTTTCCGTCGAACTGCGACTACAGCCAATAGGTTGTCGTTAAGAAGAGAAGAGTCTTCGCGCTCTCGAATTGAAGTCGGTAACGATAACTGGCCATCGGCATTAAATGTGTAGAGGTCAGTCAAATCGTTTGAGCCGAAGTAACGATCTATTTGTTCCTCGTCAACAATCCGCTTTGATAGTGAAAGTTTGGCTACCTGTGAAAGGGAAAAGCAACGTTAGCAAGCGGCGCGACGAAAAGAACATTTATTTGTTTAGCTGACCTGACGATAATAAATTTTTTCTTCCATGGTTCCCTGAGCTACGAAGCGATAAATGTAACACGGCTTCTTCTGTCCTAAACTGCATAAAAAATTGAATAAGGATTAACGGACGCTACCAGTCAAGACAAATTTCATACCGGTAAACCCGGAAGACACTTTGAAGATCATGTGAAGGGTTCCATGACGCATCAAAAATAATGGCGCGGTTGGCTCCAACCAAATTTATGCCTATACCACCAGCCCTAGTTGAGATTATAAAGAGACGCGAACGGGGATTTTGGGGGTCATTGAATGCTCGGCACCATTTAAGACGCTGTTCGGAAGAAGTGGAGCCATCCAGTCGAAAATAATCAGTATTGACATTCCACCTACCGCCAGCAACCTTCTTAATAGATAAATAATAAACACAAACATCGTGATTGGCAAATTATAATACTTGCCCCATTGGTGTCGCTAGTGCTTCTGGTTTGATTTTTGAAATCTTCGATTGCAAGAAATTCTTCTATCAGATCTAGGCTTGTGAGTGACTGGCTGAAGACCAATAATTTATCGCCAATCAGTTCGCACTCTCGAAGAATATCCATCAGCACAACAAATTTTCCACTATGTTCTATGTTGTTAATTTCGTTTTCTGAGATTAAATCGGACCACCAAGGATTGGACGACGTTAAGGCTTGGTCAATCGGGTCTTGCATGCACGCGTCTTCGCCTTTTTTTTTGGTGGTTTTGTTTTCAAAGCGATGGTCAGTAAAAGAGATTTTTATCAGAAAAAGAAAAGAATCAAGATATTTACCGAAAAATGGTTCCTCGGTCCTCATGAGGTAATCGTCGTCATCGTCGTTTTTGGCATTTTTTTTTGCTTTTCCTTCACCACCACTAGAAATTTTTGAAACACCTTGTCGAGTTGAGTTTCTTGAATCCGGACGAATAGATGCCAAAAGCAAAGCCTTTGGGTGAGTCCAAACTCGGCCAAGCTGCTGAAAATCGCTGAACAACCCTGCACGTTCACCTTGACTTCCGGAGGGTTGGATGCATCCCCCTTTAGTGTGATTTTCCAAATAATAAAGGTAAAGGCGGATTTGGAGCTCTGACATCCTTATGGATACCACGTATTCATATTTGGGTGGTAAAAAGGGTGCGAGAATGTTGCTATCGAAACGCTGAACAATATCTAGCAATAAAGAAATTTTATGAAGCCAATGAATTAATAAATTTCAAGCAGTAAAATTGGAAAACAGTTTTTTTTTTCATTAGCTTACTTTCCAGCATCTTGTGTAGAATAAGAGCTCGTCGTTTCATGACACGAACATCTTCCGGAGTGGAGTCGACCGCCTGTCCTTTTTCCAATGCCTTTACAAAACGTTTTCCGAATTCTGCTTTCGTACCCAGTTGTCCAGGCTTAACAAACTGAACCATAGTATAGAATTCGAACAGACTATTTTGAAGAGGTGTGCCAGTTAGCATAATTCGACGTCGAGTACAAATCTGATTCATAGCTTTGTAAATTTCAGAATCTTCGTTTTTCAGTAGATGTCCTTCATCTGCAACCAGAAAACGCGTAATGCAATTGAAAGAAAAATAACACAGCAGAATAAATATAAGAAAATACCACAAATAAGTACATCCGGACCCGGATCAACTAAGGCTTGCCGAAATACCTCGTCCTGCTCAGTACGCTTCTTTTTCTCTTTAGTAAGTGTTCGAAACATTTCATACCCCAAAATCAATACTCCTCCGATATTCAGCCATTTTCTAATTTTTGTTTCCCTTGTTTTACTCGTTTTACTGCTAGCTAATTCGCAAACGTTCAGAGTCGTGAATGTGTCACCAGGAAGCCAGATCCTGAACTCGTTTTCCCAGTTTAAGACCGTGCTAAGTGGACACACCACCATTACACGATTTACCTATACGTGAAAATTTTAAATGAAAAAAATTTAGAAAAGAAAATGTTTTAAATACTTTTTTTGATATGCAATTATGTGTGTTACCTGACATATGGCATTAGTAAGTACAGTATGGGCCAAAGTTACAACTTGCAAGCTTTTGCCTAAACCCATGCAATGTGCAAGCACACATCCAGCACTTGTGGTGGTTCTAAAACATGCATTCCACATAAACTTTACACCTTCTACTTGGTGGAATTTCAGTTTTTCAGACAACTTCTGATGCACCACCACCTGGTCTTCGTTGTGAACTTGACTGTCTCTCTTCAAAATCAGTTGATCACTCTGGAACAGATAAAATGAGAAAATAATGAATGATACTAACAGAATTGAATTCATTTCATTGGTTATTATTAAAAATTCAACCTCCAGCTGTGATTCTGGATTTTTGGAATCAGCTGAGCTAGATTGTTGTATCAGCAGTTGGCTTTTTAGCAGTCGGGTTGATAAATTATTATTTTGTAAATCCTCAAATCTGTCAACTGCACTGAGTGCATTCAGAATAGGATCTGGGATAGCCTAAACAATAATGATATTTTTTATCTGTGTTTTATGGTAGGTATTATGTGATTATTCTCACTTGATTTTGTAGTTTGGATGCATGCTTTTCCTTTTCTACCACCACTCCTTGTCCAAATAGACTTCCTTCCATCTAAAAAAAAAAAAAAAAGTATAACTAAAAATTTACATAATGATAAGAATATAATGCAGTCAGATACCTGAACAAGTACTGGCTTTTGATATTGTGCAACTGGTCTGTTGCCATGGTTTACTGGCCGTCTCTGATGGGGCTGCCTCAAATTATTCATTCCATTATTATTCCCCCTTCCACGACCTCCCCTTCTAGGAATTCCCTTGTACGGTTGAATAGGTTTCCTTTCTTTCAGTGATGGGGAATCAGATGTTTTCTTAGCACGAGTTGGAGGGATGGTTGGAATAAATTTTTTCTTTGCAATTGGGCCCTCATTGAAAACGGGTTTATGCAAAACAGTATTTTCAACTTCTTTTACAGGGGAAAACTTCCTCTGGAATAGAACAAAGCTGTTTGAAAGGGTTACAAATATTATGTAATAACTATATTACCTTTGTCTGCTGATGTTCACTACCGGTTGGAAAGTCGGAACCCGTAACAAACGTACTCATTTTTGGGGAAGCTTGTAGCACGTGGTTATAATATTTTTATCCCTAACGATTGTATTGCATGCCGAATTTATAAAGCTTGAATAAGTATCAACTCAACAAAATCGGTAGTCACTGACTCACTGACTCACTATGGCGTGAAAGGAAAGAGTTCAAATCGGGTTACTGATTACTGTACACCTACAGCCATAGAATAGGTTACCAGGTTACCTAAAACAGCCTCTAACAGCCTAAAGCATAATTCAAAAAGGCATTCCCAAAGCAAAGGCCAAAGGCTACCAAAAGGCAGTTTTAAGTTAAGGTTCAGCCGAGCGATTTCGGTATGGCAATCTAATGTAACAGCTAAAACGTCGATTTTCCAAAGTTCAAAAATAGAGTTCATTTCAGATGAATCGGTGTTCGGCGACGATTAATAAACCGAATAAACTCTGGATGCTTTTAAAATTTTACTAGGCACGAGAGAGTTGATTCGCAATAGCATTTATCTTATTTGTACAGGCCTTGGATTATGAGATTATACAGTTAACGTCGCTTAATGTCTAAAATTTTTATAAAAACAACGCGCCTCTATGCCGATGATCCAAATAGTTCAAAAGCTTATTTTTTTGCAATTTATTTCAATTGCTGCGTCTTTGAACTGGCGTTGCTTTTCTTTAATAAGGAAAGTTATGATTTTGAAGTTTCAAACTAATGCCTTTCATATAGAGTTAAGCTGAAGCTTACTGGGAAATAAATCTAGCACAGTATACAAGCTGCATGACGACATTATCGAGCGAATGTAGACTGTTATTTGAAATTATATCAATATCCAAGTAAAAATGTAAATAGAATTTTGTTAAATAAACATGACAACAAATGTCTAAGAATAAAATATATATTTTTCATAATATTGGTAAGAATAGTAACTAGTATTTGAAAACAACCGTAATTAGAATCGCTGTCATTGCTGTACAACACGATTTCCTCAACAATATGCTCTGACACATACAGAGGAAAATGAATCTCATCCGATAAAATAAATAAGAAAAAAAAGTACAATTCAAAAGCGCTTTAAAACGCAAAAATCATTAGAAAAAAAAAGAAAAAGCGACCGGCACTTTTTCACAACTTCGAACTTTAGATTATCATAGAATAAACGACGCGATAACATCGCAGTATAATTAGTTCTGACAAAAGCGAGTCACTTTGTACGAATCGTACGTCTGTCAAGAAAAAAACGCAAAAGAGCTCCTGTACGGTTGCGGTTCAATAACATGTTCAGTCTTCAGTTCTTCACTCATCGTTTTTCTCTTCTTCCAAATTTATCCGTGACCGTGCTAACGCCTCTGGTATGGGACGAGGCAATTCTTCCACCCAGTCGTCTTCAGGTTCCAAGAGTGGCATAGATCCTGATCCATTTCCTTTCGATGGCGATCCGTCTTCGGCCTCGTACTCATCCGTGTGTTGGTATGTGAGGCTGCCCGCCTTGATCGAATTCGCGGAAACTTCGTCTTCCGGTAAAACGTTCGCGTGGAAAGAAGTCGCTTTGGCTTCAGTCTCCTTCCAGGCTCTCAAATCCATCTGGAGGATGATTCCGCCTCGACAAGACACTCGAGGGTTTCTGTTAATGCACATCCATAAATGATTGAAAAATTCAGAGATGTCCACTACTACTCTTTGAAAAGCAATGGATAAATATTGATATATTCGTACGTATTAGAATCTGGCTGAAGCATGACCCAAGGTTGGATAGTTTCAGCGTCGTCCAAATTGTCGCAAATGATTCTGGCCAAAGTGGAACGTCGAAGTTCCCGGAGTTGGCTCTCTGTGAAGGCGTTGGGTACGTCACCATTCTCGTACCAAAACCGATCCCCTGTTTAGTCGTAAAACATTGTCGGTTGAACACTAACGTTTGCATGACACTCCATAATCAGATATTTGATGTACCTTGACGTAGATTGGAAAACTGTTGTGCTATAATACAGGCGAAAGTGGGGCCGACCATGCCGCCGATAACGGGTTTTTCAGCCATAGCGCCAGGAAAGAGGTCGATATCTTCGAGGCTTTTGTAAGCGATGCGAAGTCGACCGACAGTGTCATCATCCATGATGGAGAGAAGTTGGCCCCAGTTGTGAATCGGAGACAAACCGCAGGCTTCTCGCCACACGACGTATGGTGGGATTCCGTGGTCGCGTGCTCGTTGAATGTTGAGCGCCATCAGATCCATCCCAAACGGCTTTTCTACAAGATCACATCATCCATTTTTTTTTAAAGATTCTGCCTTCTTTTTCTTTTTGTGTGTACGTGTTTTGTTATCTGTTCTTTAATGCTACTTACTGCTGGTTTGGAACAGGTGGTTAGTCAACTCGTCGACAATATACTCGTCTCTCCTCATCGCAGGCTGCGAACACATGCCTAGCAAAATACGGTCTACTGCTCCTATGTTGTGAATGGGCGTCGGATCCATCAACTCCTTTCTCAGAGGAGTTCCTTTTTGTTTAGAAAAAAATAATTAAGTGTTTTATAAAAGAAAGTAATTCATAGTGTGATGACTTTAGTTTTCATTTCTATTATTGGACTCCATTGTTGCACACTTACTGTACGGTAATAGCTGATGGAAACGATTGCAGCGGTTCAAGTTCTTCGGAATAAGTGAATGCCCAAAACGGAAGGCGGCTGTCCCAAAAGAGTTGGCTGCCATGGCATTGATGCTGCTGTTATAGCCGTAATAGAATCCGCGGCGCTTCAGCCGCAAATCGAAAACTTCAATAACACGTTCGCCTGTTGTGAAAACGTGAACCAGATAATTAAAATGATTTCCCGTAACCATCAATGCCAGTGTTAAATCTTGAAATTTTCTTACCAAGAACGATAGGCAGGAATTCATTGTATGTAATGTGTTGCATCTGGGCCCCCACAATCTTGCGAGCCTCTGTAAATGACAAAAAAAAGCTCAAATTAAAGGAAAATTAAATGAAATAAATTATTTGTTTTATTACCGTGAAAGAGGCGTTCATCATTCCAATGTGGATTCAAATCGGCCAATTTTCTTACCAGGCGGTTGTGTTCGCGCATCCAGGCCGTATGCATTGAGGACAAGCCTGCCCAAATATACCATGTGTTTTAGTGAGCTATTTTGTCTTGTTTTCTGCGGTGATTACAGGTTGTTTTTACTATGAACAACCATAGTTATACCATGTGAATAAGTTAAAAACCTTCGGCTCTAAATCTAACCGCATGACTATTAATGTGCGCAATATCTGTCAAGTTTGACTGACAACCCAAGCATGTCGGAACAAATGTTACCTGGTTGTTCGTTGGTTCGACTGTCGCCTCCTTTAAAGCAATGCATGTTAGCCGAATGAGATCGGCATTCGTCATCGAACGGGCTCTCCAGAACCGGCAGCAAAGCCTTGCGGAACATCATTTCACGACACTTCATCATACCTATTTGTTTAAAAATTGTATCAGCTTTTCAGATCACGAAATGGAATTTTATAAATAAACAACGATTAGCAACAGAACTTATCATTATTATTATCTACCCTTTTTTTATTATTTTAACTTTGAATTTTGCCATGCAGCAAGACTTTGGAAGCAGGAAAACAACTTGTAACATTCAGTACCTTTACTGTACAGCCGAAGAGAGCTGAGTAGTTTATCCGTGCTGCCGTACACATTTGATGCATCAAGGTATGAAGTGATTTGGTTGATTTGTTCGCGAGGGCCGAGCAGGCATCCTTCTGATGGGGACGGACTGGAACGGACGAAATTCAAACAAGTCACGTTGTATTTGCCGTAGAACGCGTCATCTGATGGTACTTCAATAGGCATACAATCCGGATGCTAAACAATGTAATAAATACAGTTACTGAGTAAATAAATATGAATTTTGAAATAAAAAATCTGTTTAACACTGATGTATCACGCACCCTGTTTTCCTTCTGTACTTGTCCCTGTCCGTCCTTGTTGCAACACTGCGGAATGCTGCCGTTGAAGCCTCTTGTCTGTGCGGAAGCTAAAAGATAAAAAAAAACTAGTTGAAAAAAAACTATCGAAAGGACAGTGTAGGAAGTCTGTAAATTACATGTAATGTCGTGATCAAGGAATTGGCCCCATTGCATCACCATAGTCGTGAACTGAGTGGTGGTTATATTGCGATGGCGATGGACCAAAGCACTGACTGTCCGGGCACTTGGCAATGGACCTCCTTGCACGGACCGGCGGAAAGCCTCCACCGAGTCGCCGTATTCGGCCGGTAAGAAACGCTGGAATGGCCTGAAAGAGGCCCCCCATTCCGGGTGGTTCATGTTGTTGCAAGTGCCGTCGCCCGTTCGGTACAGAGCGCTGAATGGTGGGCACGTGATAGTTTCAGCTTTTAAAGGGCATTCGGCGTAGAAATCGGTGTTCCGCAAAGATATCCGACCTTCCTCACCGAAACGGTTCCTTTGATTGATGGTAAATCTGTGGCAAACGTGCCATTTTAATTAAAACTTGATGAAGGAATAACGCAAGGTAAACTCTGATGTTAACTTACTTATCCCTAAGCAAAGCGTAAGCTTTAAGAGTTGCAAAACCATATCGGGCAAATTGTTTGGTGATAGCGTCTTGATAGTTGAAGGCAGCAACGCCAGCCGCCGGATCATCTTTCTTGATAGTGTGTCCTGTATAGCAGAAATTTGGTATTCAATCGTTGAAATTCGTTTTAACAAGACTATTTCATTCTCGGATTACCTTCTTTGTAAAGACGAGGCTCTAGGTCGTTTATGAGGTAATCTGATGCATTAAGGCCGGCGCCGAAAATGTGTTCAATCAGCTGAATCTGCTCGGGACTGAGTCCGTCTGGGTCGCGCTCGCTTTTCTGGTGATCGCGTATCAAGTTGAGCATAAGGGTTAACGGTGGTTGATGCTTCGGTGATGAAGCAGCGAATCGTTGGGCAAGTGGGGGGTCCAGTTCTTGGTGGTTGGAAGCGTCGGCAAGCGTCCAGCAGCCGATAAGCGGCCACAAGCCAACAAGACCAACCACCAAACGTAGCCAGGTCGACAGCGGGAAAGAAGGAATGCAGTGCGACGTCGTCCTAGTATCGTTCAATAGGACAGCCGAAATAAAAAAAAAATAAATGACAAAACATTAGGTATTGGGCAGTTTTCATCAATATCCATCAACAGTAACCGCTCCCGACACGAATGCAATTTTTTATGTTAGCCAGAAAGGGAATTAGAGCGGACGCGCTATACAGCAATCCAATGAGGCCAGCAGAAGATTTTTTTTTCTTAGAAGGGGATTTTTCTTTTCTTATTTGCTTCGTCTTCCGTGTTCTTCTTCGAACAAGAAAGGAGACAATGGAGACCGTAAATTGACAAATCTTTGGACTGTGAAGTAGGACGCACGGAAATGGGCTCTGCGTGATCCAAAAGGCAAAAGCAGCGACTAACCAAACGAAGAGAAAATTGCCGTCCTCGCATTGGTACACCGATAAAATCATAGAAAAATATTGGGGCTGGCACGGAAGGTTGGGATAGATCTCTGATCCCGGGTTTTCCCGTCGCTGCCATTTTCAATTAAACTTCTGTACATTCTATACCGGTGGTTATAGATATATAAAAACACCGAGATGTACGATACCTAGGTATGTTGTGCCACATCATGCAGAAGGAATAAAAAAAGAACCCAGAAAAGATAGAGCATATGAAAGCGGATGTGGGTTAATTTGGCTCGGCTAAAATGCGGCTGTCATACAAAGGACGACAGTTTTTCTATTGGCTTCTGGCAGAAACTTGTGCCAACCAGACATATGCATTCAGTTTAGTCATAGTTACATAGCCTTTTGCACTATATGCGCTGCTGGCTGCACTGCGCATACAAAGAAGTTGAACGAGAGAAGAAAAGGAATAACGACGCATCTCGTGCAGTCACACGAAAGAAAACCGAAAACAGTCCAAGTTGACAAACTTAACCTACTTTCTCTTTAATTCCTCGGGCCGTCCTACTCCTCCTTTCGTAGTTTTATTGATTTGTTTGTCGTTCTTTGCATCGCGATCGCATTCACATATCGTAGATTCAAAGTCATGAAAAATTGGGAACTCCACTGTATATAACCATAGCCAACGACTAAACCAGATGAAATTTGTTGTTGCCAAGGCCGGAAATGCGAACCGGTCTTAGTGTCAAACGGGATAACTCGAATCAAAAAGTAATTGATCAAGTCTGACAGATGGCAAAATAGAAAGATAAGTCTCCTTCCGTAAATAGGAATTGGGGTGGAAAGGGGAGCAGAAGGGGAGATCGTGTTACACAGTACGAAATGATTTTCCTTCACTCGCCCGAGGTACTCAAATGATTACCGTGACCGTACACGTGCCTTAGAATAAAACCCAAACCCTAAGTAAAAATGCATCATGCAAACAGGTTCAATGAATAATAGCTAATGCCGCTACTGGTTTTTTTTTCAGAAGGGGGAGACTCTGGAGTTTAAACAAGTTGAGAAACCGATGCACACACGTAACACGAACCCATACATACAGGAATAAGAAAAAGGGAAAAACACGGGAAGATGACGATCGTGAATTGTTGGTTACCTTTCGGAAGACGTGCCTATTTTTTGCGACATTTCTCGGCGTTGACTGATTGAATAGCAGCTACTGAACCAAACAGGATTTTTGCCGTGACCTAATGGGAATGATACAAAATAAATGTATAAGCAACAAAATAACGAATCAACGAATACACTTTGGGGGAAAGTTCCGAGAACGTTCGTGAGCGCTAACTCAAGGATAACATGAAATTTCGTTTTAGAGAATCAAATTAATAGTACCTGTACACGACCGACGTCCGGATAGCCAGAAGACGAGCAACAAGAATGATTGTAACTGGTGAACTGTTGCTTCTGTTGGTAGTTGTTGTTGACGCTTCCGTTGTTGTTATTATTGTTGGCGGTGCTACTGCTGCCAGTTCCTGTGCCAGATCCGATCCCAAACTGAGAGGCACCAAGTCCCCGTTCGCCGCTCATATTTCCTTCTGGTTCCGTCTACGGGTCGGGATTTCGAATACGATTTCGTCACACCTCTGTTAGAGGAAGATGTGGCAAAAGTAGGCGGTGGAGGAGGAACGTGCAGAGGGATGGAAAGGAGAGAGAGAGTTCTAGCCTCAACGGGTGGAACGGGGTGGAACGAGGGTGGAACGGGGTTGGAAACAGAGAGGGGGATGATTGTTGGGAACCACGAAGATGGAGGGTCGTGGTAAAAAGAAACGCAACGGGAGAGAGAAGGCCTAAAATTGGTGTGATACTAAAATGAAAAGGGTGGAGAGAGTCACGAAAACGACGTCAGCGGCGCCCGGCGTCGAAGTAGCCACTAATAGGTAAACTGCAGGGTAGAGACGCGCACCAACGAGCTCGATCTTCTTGGCAGCGGCGATAGCAAATGATAGTGTTTTCTCTTCTATCTCAACGTACTGCGGCCGTCCTCCAGGTGTTCTAATAACCTCGTTTCTAGTAGAATAACGATTGAAAATGATTCCTCCTTTCCTGGTTTCTCTTCGGCTGCTGCTGCTACTTCTTGATACCTCGTCTTTTGTGCTCGCCTTTGTCTTCTTTACTTTTATTCGCTCTCTTGTGTAACTTTCAGGTGGCTGATTGCGACCGCGAGCAGGACAACGGAGAGCTACTGGCCGGGCGAAACTAGCACGGCTGACTGGTAGCTAGGCACTACTGATCACTAGCTTTTAGCAGTAAGAGAGCTTGTAACAACAGAACGGCAAGCAGGTTAACAGAGAAAAAGAGAGAGAGAGAGAGACATACACAGACAGACAAGAGGCTGTTGTGCCAGCTAGTGATGTGTGTTTGTGTGCTGGATCCATCCAGTCCAGCTGCCTCGCCCCCTCCTCTCTGTTTTGGTTTTGTGTGTGTGTATGTTTGTTGTTTTTTTTTCTCTCTCCTCTTTTTTCACCAAAGCATATAAATTTATCAAGAAATAACTCTAAAAAAGAAGGGAAGGAAGGCGAGTCAAAGAGTGGCAAGCACTGCTAAGATAAGGGTTAAAGGGAGTGTCCATGATGTGGCCAGGCTATAGAGTATGTGGTGCTAAGCGCAGACTGTGTGGTTACTGGCCCTTATTCAAGGCGACCTGACCCACCAACCAACCACCATCAACCAAACCGTTCAATCTTTCTCTCTCTCTCTCTCTCTCTCTCTCTTTCTTTCTCCCTTTATTTCTCTCCTTCCCTCACTATCTCTATAACAGGTTTCAACCTGTCCCCTAGGCTTGTTTATGCACAACGTGCCATCTACGGGACCGGACAGGTTCTCGTCATCATCATCATCAGCACGTACCATCGGGCAGACTCCACTGGTCAACCGTACCCTATAGAAAATAAAACATATACACACATACAAGCACACACACATACACGCACACCTGAAGATAATATACCCCGGCTCGATTTGCGGTTGAATCTCAGATGAAAACGATCGTCGATGGAAATTGACAATGGGAAAAGCTACGGGGGGAAGCTGGAAAAGGATAAAACGAGGACAGGAGAACGAGTTGAAATTTAAAAAAAATATATAGAAAGAAAAGAAAAAGAAAACGAAAAAAAAAGACAATAAACAAAAGAGAGAAAAGCCCAGGTGCTGACGCTGGATGAGAATGGGGACAAGATAGGGCGTGGTTTAGGGTAGATGGAGGAGGAGTTGACCCACGATGCTCATGGATGGTTTTGGTCAACCTTGACCGCTCAAATGCACAGTGCCACTGTGTGTGTATGTGTGTGTGCTGTGCTAGTATAGCAGGCGAAACAATTAACAGGGATGGAAAGCTGGATCACGTCCGTGTTTGAGTATTGAGGCTTAAAAGCGATGGACCCCCATAAACAAAAATTCAACAAGACAATGAAGCAGATCAGTTCATTTCCAACACATACAAAAAATAATAATAATAAAAAAAAGTCTAAATTTTGTTTATTGAATGATTGTATTATTTTACTTTTTTAAGTGGGGGGGGGGGGGGAGTTGGATTCTTCTGTGTAATTTCTGAGGTCACGTAATCACTTCCCCTCACGCAGCCCCTATCTGCAACTCGGTACGCGTAGAGACGGCGTACCTAAGCACGCCATTTACTGCATAAATGTGTATTGAAGCCAAGAGGATGGAAACGTGATTCAGCGTCCATAAAAGGGCAGTTGAAAGGCCAAGAGGACTGAGTCAGTCGGTCACCGAACAAGAAACCCACAAAGAACTAGGTCATCATCCAACTGCTCAAACCCATCATCTTATTATTCTATCTCTTGCGCTGCATGCACTGTATTTTAGACGTGGCGCTTACACCAAATTTCCGGGAATTTTTAATCATCCGCTTTAATGCACAAGACAGGATGAATGGTTGATCAGAACAGAACAAAGACAGATTGACAACGGATTGTCTTATTTATACTGCTTTTTTTTCTTCGTCCGATTTTTTGTTTTATTTAAATCATTAAATTCAATTCGGTTGTGAACTTCATTTTATTTTGAAAATATGTTTTTTTTTTTTCGCTCTCCTTTCTACGGGACATCCGGGCTGCAAGCCGTGCTTTGCTACCGACTTTGGGGTTAATAGACCAACGGTAGAGACAATTTAAAAAAGCAGATGAAACTAGTTTGATGGTCTATGCGCACTCTCGGCTATCCACCTCAATCGGTCATCTTCCCTTATGAGCTTATGCTTCGACTATACACGTGGATATGTTGGTATGGTGCTCTGGTGTTTCAGAGTGTGTTGCTACGTACGCTCGACATGAACCTCATTCTTGAATTGTCAAATCTATGATGAGTACTATGACAAACGCGGGCTGGAGTGAAACCCGGAAGACTTATGCAACCATGTACATTTGCGGAATGAATAAAAAGTTGGTAAGAAGCACATCAGCACAAGCCCACTCATCTGAATATCGCAGACAGTACGTCTCTTCGCTTAGTGTCTGTCATTCACGTCGTTGTGAAAGAAGTTAAATTCGATTGTTATAATTATATCGGGTTACTTTACAATGGGAGGTAGAGGGCATTCAGGTATTATTCGGCCAGTCGTGAATAGTTCAATCGATGATTACCATATTTGCCAGTACAAAGATGACTAACGTCGGATACATAACGGAATGTGACCAACACAGAACGTTCCTGATTCCGCTGTAAGAACAGTGGTAAAATTACAGACAAAGGGATTCGACGAACTCCATGTTTTCGTTGCTTTCCCCGAAATTCCGATGGTCTCGAACGCATGAATTCTTCGTAAGACTATAATACAGATCATTTTAAAAGGTACTGCGTGACACTAAAGCATTTTCAGGTGCACCTTTATATTATTTGCCCTTACAGTGATACTACCCAAAAGGGTGGCCTTCACCTTGCCCTACATTTTCTTTTTATATATTCAACACTGTGAAGTGCTCCTGTAGAGGCCAACGGCTATACATCTTTGGTATGGTTTTTTGTTTCCATGGACTCGCCCCTCTGCCCTGCACAAAACAATGGCAAAAACCCTAGTTTCGTCTTTCTTCATCGGGTTCATCAGATGATGGTTCGATAGTTCTTTTGCATCTGAGCAAACCACATTATTATGCGTTTAATAGCTGAACCCAAGAAGAAAAAAAAAAATAAAGAAAAAACGAATAACGATAAAAAGAACTCGATTGGTCAGCGAGAAATGCCGTTAACAGTATTTCCGGTTCTGCTCAGAAATCGTCTTTTGGTTTTTTATTTTTTGTTGTTGTTGTTACTTTGTCTTTTGCTTTTTGTTCTCCAAATTAAAGCTGATGGAATATAAATGTCGAAAACGACGGCTTTAGCAGCACGCTCCACCTTGAGGCGGTGTCAGTTGAACCCTATTTCACGAAACGGTTGTCTTGCGTGCGTTTCTCATCCTCATTTGCATGCAGACGTGTATTTCGTAACATCAATGTTACCTATAATGTTTCTCGCTGGCCCCTAGGCCTATGAAGTCATCCACCCGTCTCATGTATAGTTAACGACCGCTAGGTCACGAATAAAGTGGGAAGAAAATAAAAATTTTTTTAAAAAACCCCCCCAAAAAAACCCCAAAAAAGAAAAAAAAAATTAAAAGAAAACGACCGAGTCATCCTGCGGGCTTGTCAATATTAACACACCCTGTTGACCGCCATCCGTATAACTGTAGATGTGTACCAATCTTCGCTGTTTTCTGTGATAAGATTTAGGCCAACACTTAGAGCATTGAAAAGGGTTGCAACTTCAGTCGTTATTCGCTTCCAAATTATGTGTCTCTTTGTCATGCCCCTATAAATTCAGTAGGCCTCTACACATTCTTTTTTTCCTTTTATTGATTTTTTAAAAATTTTATTGATACATTTAAAATTTAAATGAGGCTTTCCAAGTATGGGCGGTATGGGCGTCGTTTATTTGGCCATCTTTATGCCCCTTATCGTTGTTTCAATTTTAATAAATTATTCTTTCACTGAAATGGTCATTGGTGATTACCTATATCGTTAAAGGAATTGTCCAGTGAATAGTCAAAAACACTTGCCTATCTTTTCTGAGGTTACTACGCTTTCCACTAAAATGTGCCTTAAGAATGATGCTTAAAAAAAATTAAGACCAGCTCGTTCGTTTGCAATCTAAATTCTCTACGATTAGGAACCCGGGAGTAGCGATAAATGTGAGGAAGAAAAAAAAACTAATTTAAAAGAGAAACTTTTTTGCGATCAAAATAGCTCTATAATTGCTTCTCATGGAAGTGGGAGAAGACTCAATGAAAAAGCAAAACCTAATGCGAATACCGGACTTATACAATGGGAAAAGCGACACAGGCACACAGCAGGTGCTAACAATTTCAATATGCTTTTAGTTTCGATTTGTCGTCGATACATTTTAACTAGGAGTGAGTCACACAGGGTGACCACCACAGCTGGCCACTAACCACCAAAAATTAAAGGCGGGGATACAGGCTAAGGAGAAACCAAAAACGAAATTGGACGGCTGTTGCGTTTTACTCCTACAAATGCTACAATTGTTTTCACAGAGTGAGGAAAGCATTGCATCACCAGAAGCCTTTTGTTGTTTTAAGAAAAAAAAAATATATAATTGTCAAAAGTAGGTATTGTGAAGTGAGCCATTGAGCATTGACCTGATTATCGATTGTCCGTAACCGTCATCCGGATGGCGGATCCGGTCTGTCTCCCTAAGTCCCTATCCCTACGCGACTACGCGTATAGATAAACCGGATAAACCATTTAAATGGCGAATTGGCATCACTGTGGGAACAATTACCGTAAAGCAGGTTTCTCTCCTTTGAAAATTGTGATGGACTTAACACTTTTCCAAGGAGCAATGGCCATTTAGGCTAGAAATAATTCATTCCATTCAACTATGAAATACGTATGGATAGGACAAAATTGGCAGCCGTTTCTCAAAACATTCGCCTTGAAATAAGTATTTTAAAATCATTGTTTGCAGTTAACTCACTGTTTGCGACTGTTTGTTTCTATCAGCAGTTCGGGAACTGAGTTGAGAGTCTTGAGACAGGTTGAGACTGGAGACTTCGAGTAGAATCATAGAACCATGATTAGGACTCAAAAAAATAAACAACAAATCAACAAGAAGAAATTTTGAAACTTGGTATTTGGTAATTTTGGTATTCTTGTTCTATACACTTGGAGCAGGAAGAGGCTTCTAAAACGTAGCTAACCATGGAGCAGGCAGACGAAAACTTCGATTTTGACAGCGCTCAGCCGCCAGTCGTCAGCCTCAGCGTCCAAACAGACTACAAACTTCATTTAAGTATTTAACTGTTGTTCTCGGGTTTTGAGGCGCATTAGATATTCCATGAGCAAACGCAAAACTGAAGTTGGTGAATTCTCCCTTTCCACTCCCGAAAAGCAGCAATGCATCGCAAAAGACATTCGCCAATCGGAGGAAGCTTTACGTCAAATGTTGTTGTTATTTCCTGAGGAAAAATTTCTCGGTCGCGTTCCTAGAGTGGTAATGAAACACATGATCTACAGCCGTATACCAAATCGCACATTGGTCGACAAGGAAATTGTAAATTTTAACCTACATTCTTATCTGGAATAATAAAGATTTATGATTTATATGTAGGATGAATTAAACCAAACTGGAGTCATCAGATTGTTTAAACTAGGAAGTGAGGAGGAATCTCTGGCTATCTTGTTCATGGAACAGTATGAAGAACTCATTGAAAGAAGATGTACAGATTCAGCATTAGCCAAGAGGTTTATCATCAATGTTCTTAAGAAAATCAAAGAAATCAGTGTAGAGAAAGCAGTACTTGCCAATGCTGGTTTTACTGAAACTGATATTAAGTTGGTAAAAATTTCACTATCATTAAGGACAATCATATTCAAATTAAATTTATTTTATAGAACTCTGATAAATAATTGTTTGTTGACTGTGAGAACAAGCACCACATATTGGTTTGTGTTTCCTGGAGCTGGAGAATTCATGAAAGCCTATACCAAAGGAAGACAAAATATAATCCACTTGATCAGGAAGTCCAAGTATCAGCAAATTTTACAAAATGTAGGAAACAACCCTTTAAATGTGTACTTCTGAATTTAAATTAATTTTTAAAAATTATCCGGCCTGGAAGGAACTAGAACAACGTGATATGAGGAAAACTGTTCAGCTTGGCATACGGTATCATGTTCATGACATTATTGGAGCTGACTTGGTTATTTGGTAAGGAAAATTCGAATGCATCAGTCATAAACGTTTTATTTTAATTATAATTTTAATTAGTGTGAACACCACTTCCGGTAACATGTTACGATTTTCCAATTGAAATGTTTGAGATATCTCTTGCAGCGTAAGTGATGAGTGCGGCAATCGCACCGTGCATGAACTTCACGTGAAATCCTATTTTCTTCCGAGCATTTTTTTTCTCTTGACTTTAAAAAAATGATAATAATACAGTGTCACCCTTCCTCATGAATATAAATAATTTAATTTTTATTGACGATATCCATGTGGTAATGTCAAGAATGGTAATAAATGAAAAATGATGATTACTCACCTCTAAGTTGCGTTACGGTGTCATAAGAACCAATCGTTTTAAATTTGGTTCTGTTCAACTTAACATTTTTTAAGGTCATCGGCATTTTTGCTAGGATTTAGTTGCTTGGATAACTTTTATTGCTTTGCTAGTTCCGATATTTTGACCAATTGATCTTGGTGGTAAAGACTATCTGCTCTATCTTTTATACATGAAAATTTTTTTTTCGTTCGAAATTCCGCAATGTTACAAAACCTGGATCCTTGTTCTGTGGTGGTATTCTGGTTAGGAACCCATGTTTAATTAGCCACTCTTCCAGCGTTTCGTTAATCCTAATGGGTTTCTCTTCTATATCCATTTAAGAAGGTTCCTCTAAAATCTCGTCTTTCCGCAAATTTTACGTTTAACTGTTATCCGGGGGGTTGTCGACTCGTCATTTAAGTGTACGAATTTTTAAATAAAAATGTATTTTTTCATATTTTTTTGTATTTTTTCGTATTTTTCGTATTTTTTCATATTTTTTCACATTTTTTCAAAATATTTTAGATCTTTTATTAACATGTTTTCCACGGTTTTTTTGTCTTTTAAAAAAACTCTATTTAAACTTAAATGGTAAAAACGTACGTTTTCTTCAGCAAATAAGGCCCAAAACTTAAACGCACGGTAAAAAAAGAAACTCAAGGCCCGTTCACACTAGAGCCTTTTCAGCTCAAAAATAGCCGAAAGACGAAAAAACGAGCAGAAAAGTGAGCAGAAACGAAAACAAAAATCGTCTTTCCAAAGTTGAAACTTTTCAAACTTTTCAGCGCCGAAAACCGACGGAAAGACGAAAAACGAAGCTGAAAACTGAACAGCCAATCAAACTGCACAGAAAACTGAACAGTCGTCTGCTGTCAGACTGACAGCAGACGACTGAATGAGACGAAATAATTTGTAGTCTGAATAATTCAAGATGAAAACGAAATTTCGGTTTTCGTCTTTCGTCTAGCCGAAAAGGCTCTAGTTTGAACGGGCCTTCAGCGCCGGGACTTGAACTTCAGAACCCTAGATTCTCTATCCTGTCCGAATTGCCTAAGCACTATGTCACTGTTGATTAAATGTTACTCAATCCGAACTCAATTTTCTGCACAATTCTTGTTTTACGGCAGGGTTCTTCTACTTTAACTATTTCCCTTACGATAAAAACTGAGCCTACCACATGAGAATTTCAATATATTAAGTATAACTGTCGCATATTTTTTATTTTTTATATTTTTTTTTTTATATTTTTAAAATTAAAAAAATTTTTTTTTTGAATTTTTGGTTAAAAAATATGGGGTGTACCCAATATTTTTGAGTCGACAAACCCCCCGCTGTTATCTCCCAAGCGCTTGGTTTAGGGTGGCCTACTGCTCGTTGGATAGTGCTTCCGCATCATCTGTTATTTTTCTCAGCATATCTTCTTGAGCGTGTGTAACCAGCCAGTTGTTGCAATGCGATGCGTTTAATTTCCAGTGAATCCTGTAGTTCCTTGGTACCCGTAGTTCCTGGTTAGACTGGAACTTCAATTCTGTTATGACCTAATCCATTTTACTGGAAAGATCTTCCATAATAGTGGCATCGGATTTCGCATGCCTTTTTCTAGTGCGATCCACAGTTTCTCCAGTTCAATCTGGGAATTTTGGGGTTTCTCTTTCGTATTTACTTTTTAAATACATAAAGTTGTTTTCGATTTCCACCATCTCCACACGTTTTTCCTCTAGAAGATTTTTGGGTTGCCCGAACGTCAAGCGCTAGCTTATTATTTATCATTTTCCCCCAAAAGGTCAATTCTTCTTTTGTTTCACTTAACTTTCGGCCACTTTCTCCGTGAATTTTTCTCGTAGTCAATGCATTGAGAATCAATAATTTTTTAAAATTTAAGTATCCAGCCAAAAAAAAAAATACTGCTAATTGAGAATTAAAAGAGCTCGATATGGCGTGGGGAAAAGTTACTGGCTACTTCGCAATCATTTGCGAGATCTATACAGACCCTCAGATGAGCAGGAAGTACAGGAACGAGTAAACGACGAGTTCGACAGCATCGACCTAAAGCGGAAAACGACAATGAAATGGTAAATTTTAAATTTAACGAAAGAATTTTCAAATGCCTTTTTGTTATAATATGTTCCATTCAGGTAAACGACACTTCGAGAAGTGCAAAAAAGTACATCCCATCTTTAAGCACAAATACAGCGAATGAAACTGATAATTTTAAACAGAAAAAAAATTCACTTTTTACACGGTTCTTGAGCAAAAACGTTGGAGTGTCACACTGCCAATAGTGGAGCAAAACACTCAGTCACGCTTCAATCACGGGAAACTTGAAAACTTAGTTGGTGTGTTCAATAGTTCGGGAGTTAGAGACCGGTCTAATCGTCAACGGAATGTATTCTTGGACAATGATCGTTGATGGTGAATAATGATGAGATTACAAAGAGTGAATGGAAAGAGCCTCACTTCGAGGTCTCCGTGTGATGCGTACAGGAACTAGATACGTGTACGTAGCAAAACTAACCTCACTTCGAGGCTGGAAATTACGATAGTACTCTAGGAAATAGTCTAACGTGGGCGTACACCACGAAGCTTCTGACTCTCCCGTTGGAGACTCGATTAAGACTATATCAAGACTGACTTCTCAGACACAGACTCAGACACACTCTGACTCTCTCAGACTCATACTCCCAGGTAGCACACAGAGCTGTTACAGACTCCTGTAACCGATCTGTTTCACATACTTGTGAAACAGATCCGTATTAGGCTTGTTACATCTCTGTTTTACAGGAAATTTGTCTGGAATTGCTCTGTTTTACAGGATTTGGTAAAAGTTTGTTTCACTTATCTGGAACAGATCTGTATTCTTTCTGTAATACATAATTCTGGTTTTTCACTGTACTACAGACCTGTTACAGATCTGTTTTTTACTTGAGAAAATTGTTTCTGATTTTGCTCTGTTTCCCATGTTTGTCACTTGTCTGTTTTTACTCTGTAAAAATACATTCTGTTTTTCTTCTGTCTAACACGTATGTTACATGCATGTTTTTACTCTGTATTACCGAGTGAAATATATTTCTGTTATGTGTCTGTACTACATGTCTGGTACGGGTCTGTATTTCCTTTGTAAAACATATGACAGAAATAATCTGTTCTCAGTAGGTACCCCCGATATGGTACAGGTCTGTTTTTTCCTTGTAAAACATATGACATAAATCATCTGTTTTGTGTCTGTATCTCAGGTATGTTACAGGTCTGTGTTTTCTATGTAAAACATACTTCAGTGATTATCTGTTATGGGTTTGTGGCCCAGGTATGTTACGGGTTTGTATTTCCCTTGTAACACCTATGTCAGTAATAATCTGATCTGTGTCTGTATCCCCGGTATGGTACATTTCTGGATTCCCAATAGCAAACAGACTTAAATGTTTTCTCATATATTACAGTGTAATACCATGCAGCCAGATGACATCTTATATAAGTCAGTGTTAGGCTAATGGTTAAGAGTTAAGCTCAGCACTCGAAAGGTTGAAGGTTCAAATCTTGGTCAAGGCAAAATGGAGACATTGTTAAAGGTCGAAAGAATATTTATAATTTGTTGAAAAGCTTCCGGTTTCCGGATATGGAAGTAGAAGATCGGTGGTAACTGTTAAAGATCGTGATAAGACCGTGATGACTGTTGAGAGGACAAGGGAAGAAAATAGAGATGACCCAGAGCTTCAAAATGAGTATATGCACACATTTTTAAAATGTTCCTCAACTTCTTTGTTGATGACTAACTGTTAAAAAATGACAACGTGATCAAAGTTAAATAAATGTATTCAAGTTAAAGAGATCACACTTGAAAACATAGATTTTGTCAGACTATGTTATGCTATATTTCATAGCATAACTACATTCATCATTCAAAATCACGTCAATAAATAAAAACCTTTGTGTTGGTCAGACTCGTCGGGCAAAACATGCCAATGTCAAATAAATAAAAATGAATTCACTACGTACACATGGGGTTGAGGGATGTCAAATGAATTAAAATAAATTCAATTTACGTGGTATGGAGTATGGGGATGACTAACCATCGTTCAATCATCCCATCGTGGAAAGGAAGAGTAATACATTTAGTAAATTTTTCTACAAAGTCAATAGGAATGAGTTGTCGTTGGGGTTTTAAGTCACCACAAATATACAAATCAAGATCTGTTGCAGGCATAGGCGCGTTAAAAAATTTTTTTTTGGATCCATCTAAGTCATATGAAATGTTAAAAGCATGGGCAACCGCCAAATCACCGCCAGATTGAAATGATTTAATTTTTAAAATTTTTTTGTTAGCCAACATTATAACAGAATCCGCAGTAGAATCATTCTTCAATGACTCCGTGATACTTTGAACCTTTAGGCTGCAGCGGAATGTTTCATTATTTTCTTTTTCGGCTTGCCTGCGACAAAATTGCGCTAAAGGTTTTGTTGTCCCTTGAATGTCATTCTTCATTTGACCAAGAAAGTTTTCAAATGGAAACGCATTGATGTCGTTAAGTGAGGCTTGATAAAAGTCACAGTCATCTGTAAGGTGAATAAGGTTATGCAAATTAAAAACAAGATGTTGATCGCCATAAATGACGCCAAATTGATGAACGTATTTCCTAAGACATTGGTTCGCAAAAGAAATTTGATTAGAGGTTGGGGAAGGAGACAATAAAAGACGCATTGCTACAAAAAAATACAAGAAATGATGATACTTTTCTTCAGACAACACTTCTTTCAAAATGATCAAACCTGTATAAATAAGAAACGTCCGAAACTCAGTTGCCTTCCACCGTCCTAATTCTTCTGATGAACGTCCTTTGCGATTAAATTCACTGGAAAGGAATTTGCTAAGAGATTCAATTAAATAATTAACTCGAAGAATTTGTTCGTCAGTTAGTTTGTGGTTTTTGTCATTTTTGCAATATCCATCTTTTAAAATAATGGTTAAAAAGCGTTTAAAGGTTCCTAAACAGACTAAATGCATATAGTCAAGAGGAAAACACTTCACCATGTCAATACCAAGATTCAAAAGAGGTGTACGTTCCTTGTGATGAGGTTTATCTCGTTGTGCAAACACCAACACCCAATCCGCCGGAATTGCTTTCCATCAACACACACGCAATTTTCAATCCCGTTTAGCACTTAAATTTTTTTTCCTCGTATCCTTACTTCCATTCAGCCAATTGGAAATATGTTTTTTAAAAAATTCCTCATCCAACTCGGATTTCGGAAAGTTTTCCCTAACAGATATTTTTAATAATTCATTGCAAATAAAGGTAGAGCTAAACGCGAGTCTGTCACCGTCGCCGTCTTTAGTTTTTACTCCAAAATAAGTAAATTTCCTGGCTAATTCAAGAGAAACCACGGCTTTTAATATGTTAATTGTGAGTTTTTCTGCAGTCGAGCCTCCCTCAAGTTTCAGTGCATTTCTCTAGTTGGAAAAAAAACTATTAAAATAAGTCCATTAAATACCCCTGTTAATTTTTACTTACTAAATACCCAATCGTAATGCTTTTATCAGCAATCGCATCATTGATTTCTCCAACAAATTCAGTCATTTCGTTAACTGAGTTTAGCGGTAGTTTTAAAAGCAATCTGGCAACGTGCTCCGATTCAGATGGTCCAGCATTGTTTGTGACGCCTGCTAGTTTACTTGTGATGGCTTCCATTTTTTGATCAAGCATTTTCAGATGCCTCATCATATTTTCTTGGCGCCGTAAAACCTCGTTCATTGTGGAGTGCATCTTCGGTAACATTTGGAATAGTTTTAAAAGAGAGTCTTGGTTGAATTCTATTCGGATTTTTTCATGTTGGGGAGCAGCTTCACTTTGATCGTCTTCATCATGCCCGAACTCCAGTCGAGATCTTCTTTCTATACACATAATGTATGTATTATTTTATAATTGTGTAAAAAGTTCATCTATTCTTACTGTTAATATTTGTTTTAGGTGTGCTAGAGAAATTGGATGCAGGTATGTCCCGATCATTCTCAGCAAAACCTGTTTGCTGATCCACATCACTAGCTTATTCTTCATCACCCGTTCCATCATCATCTTCTCTGTTGTACTTTTGAGGTAAGTATTCTTTGCTTGAATCCGATGAGCTGTCTCTGCTGTTGCTTAATTCTATTTGTTGAGCATTTGCATCATCATCACTCGGACAAGGTTGCTGAGGTTGTGATGGTGATGCATCAAACATATCTATCGTAATCAAATAATCCATAATAGAGATCTTTCTTTCCATTTCCTGAAATATAAATTCTTAGGGGACGTCCATAAATTACGTCTTTTTGCCATTAACCACCCCTCCGTATTACAATTCATCACACGAGCGTAGACCCCCTCCCCCCTCTACTATACCTACCTATACTAATACGTCACTAAAAACGAATCCCCCTCCCAAAAAATGAAAAACTAGAAAATTCTTTCTAAGTTTGTTTGAAATGAGATCTGTCTGCGCCATGAATAAGTTAATATTTTTTCTTATAGAGCACGACAATAACAAAATTAGTAATTTTAAATTTTTTCATCGTTCTCCCATGGGCAATGGAAATGTTGTTTCAAAGACTAAAATGGCAGTTTCTTCTCGTTTTCATCTACTATGGGTTTGGGCGTGTTAATCAAATCTCATTCGTCGTCATCCAGCCACTCAACACTTTCTTCGTTCAGCTCATTCGCAATTATCACCATACTTTCAGGCTGCTTTTAAGCAGCAACTCGCACGGGTTGAATCCGCCTAAAAGGTTCAATTGGTTTCTTAGGGTGCTGACACTTTATATGAGACTTTAAACATTACCAGAGAGGTAAAGTACAAACAGCAAGTTCTGCATACTCTTTCCTTTAGGAGGACGGATTGAGTAGATGGACAGTATAAATCATAAGGAAGGGAATATCGGAACACGTTAGCTGACCTAGAGAGTATTTCTTTAACATTCAAACATTGAGAAACGAAAAGAGAAATACATTTGTGAGATGATCCGTCAGAAGAACGATCTGGAAATTTGAATCGTTCGCTGGTTTTCTAAATCGGAATAGGAGGGAGGGGTAGAAATCTAGTTTGAGTGACATTGAAAAAGGAACTTCAACATTTGCTTCAACAATTCTCGTCGGGACATTTCACGATCTGCAAGAAGTACTGGTTTGTTCTTACTTGATCATCAAACCTTTTCTGGTCACGTGACAGCAATTCGGTTTCATTTATTTCAGAAACGCTAGGATCGATGTAAGACGCGACAGTCGGAAATTTGTCCATAGTTTATCTGAGACCAATTCTCTGCTATAATCTCACCCGCAAATGCGAAATTCTGCTTCTCAAAGTCTTCGTCGATGGTGCGTCTGTATTCATCAAGGTGACTGCCAAATCGATCGTGTAGAATAATGAGTCCATTGGGTTCTCTACTCGACGGTGCCATTCCATTTGAAATCATCGAACAAGGTAGACTTAAAGTAAGAAACTTTTACCTTCAGCGAAAGCAACCTTTGAAATCCAAGGCGTGATTGAAAGCTGTTGATGAACAGTGTCTTCAGACCTGATTGCAACATATTGTTACGCATAAAACGGAGAGGTACACACGTAGGACTAAACTACTAATACGAATGGTTCACCGGGTCGCTGGCTGAACCGACACTACAGCCCAGCAGTAGGTTCACTGTTCGCCATCAGCAGCTACAACTAAAACCTAAACTGATGGCGCCCAGCACCGCTACTATAAGATAAAGAAGATACAGAGCTTGCTACACTACACAACATGAGTGACACCGTCTCAAAGACAACGTATTGGACACGTCTTTTTCCCAGATCCCAAGGGCAAAACAGACAAATACGTTTTGTACATCATTCTTTCACTATATAGTAGAACTTTTTCGTATGTGACAATATGTCGGGCCAGAATAGCCAATCACTGCTTTGTTCCCAAGATCATTTTGTTTGATTACAATGTCCGCATAAACTGAAGAAATGAGCTTGTGCTGGGCTGCGACGACCTAGTCGTATCGGGAAGAGTCATTTTATACTCACAGTTCATTAAAATCGGGCTTTGCTTATTCGTTGCTATAAGTCCGATTGCAACTCGACACTGGCCATCTTGATTCAGAAAACACACCTCATCCGGTCCAAGAGCACAAAAAATGGAAACCCCACTTAAGCCCACTTTAAAGTGGAGAAAATGAAAGTATACACTTATTGGGGTAGGCGCCCACTATCTAGTGTATATGTATACTTAGGCGTACACTTTAAAAAAAGTGTAGCTGCCCACCTAGGCCGAAGGTCAGTATTGGTGTATATTAGGTGTACCTACGTGTGGTACACTAATTAGTTGACAACCAGATGGATTTATAGGGGTAGATGAATGAAATAAACAAAATTTAGATTTAAAATGAAAAAGCGGGTGATGCTGTCATTTATTCATGAAGGCTGGGTTTGGTATACAGTTAACGACGGCGAAAAAACAAGAGGTAAAAGAATGAATTTAACTTTCTTGCTGTTCGAGGGACTGCTGAATTGTTGCTGCAACATTGTCGAGGCAGTTTGCAAATTCTTGATTGCAAGCGCTGATATTCTTCCCAATTTGAAAAACAAATTGTTCTAAAAAAAGAAAAAATTTGTCAAGATATTCAGGATATTCCAATCGAAAAATGAAAAAAAGATGCAAATAGCATATGAAAGGCATGAGCTCAGTTACTACCAACTGGAATGGCAGTTTTTTCTATGACGAGAAAGAATGATAAAGGATGTTCCAGGGTTCCAAATACTATTAAGAATGGCTCTTTATGATAGATATCGTCTTTGGATTCCAAAATAGAAGATATACTAGCATTTTCCTGGAAAACCGAAATGACTTTCAGTCAGGTCAATTAAAGTAAAAAATTAGAAAACAGAAATTACTTTGACGAAGTAAAAAAAACGACCCAGTTTTGATGAAAAATCAGTCTTCTTAATCCTGGATACACTGGGCATTACTTTCAAACACAAAACTAATGCCCCAAGAGATTCTATAAAGCGCATAAAAGATAATAAATGTTTTAAAATTGTGTCCAAGTAATAAACGTATTTACCATACCACTGTTAAAAATCATAACACTTTTTTTGTGCGAAAACCCCCAAATTTTTCGTTCATCCAGTTTTGGGGTTAAAACCATGTGAGGTTTAAACTATCAAATTTTGGGGTCTTAACTACCAAATTTTGGGGTTTTAACTACAAAATTTTATGGTTTTACCTTTTTTTTATAAATAAAGATAAGATGTTGACGCGTCTCGAACGATTAAACCTTGTGTCGCCTGCCAAGTGTCTTTCCGTTTAAGCTACCAATGATTACATCATTTGGCCCACCAGATGGCGAAGTCTTTGCCTCTTTTTTTCGTCTGATTGGCTCTCACAGGGGCAGGGATGGGAATTCTGTCGCCTTCATGGGGAATATACAAGTTTACAGGCCTTAACCATTAAGTAGGCCTTGAAGTAACCTACCAATTATTCTTCCTCTCTTTCCTATCGTTTTGATCGTTTCATATCCAGGCAGCCGACGTGACTGGCTGCCGGATCATAACACCATAACTTGTACACCATCCACGACAGACTGCCAGAATACTAGTTTAAGCATACTAACTCTATTTTTCAAACTCTCCACTCTTTCTCTTTTGTGTGCAATTTGAAGTCAGTCACGCCAGACGTGACTGACCGATTATTGCACAATTTGACTACCAAATATCTTTTGAAGTTTAATTTAAGTGCATGAATGATAGAAAATTTTTACAGAAACTTTTATAAGATTTTGAAAAATTTTATATGACTTACTAAAATTTCGTTTTCGAACCTCACCGATTAATAAAAATTAATTAAATTTTAGAAGTTGTTTTTAATTGTTAAATTTATAATTTTCAATTCATGACTAATTCGATAAGTTTTAAAATTTTGATCGTGAACGCAGTAAAACTATGGCCAAAAATTATATTTTAATATATTTTGATAAACTATTAGTTTCATTAGTTTCATTGCTAGTAAATATTTGAACACTGAAATTTTGGGGTTTACACCTAAATAACGAAATTAGAATTCATGGGATTTAAACAGGGTTTAAACTCCAAAAGTTAAGCCTTTTTAACAGTGATCGTCAGTAGATTTTGTAACTTCCACTTTTTCCTTTCCGCTAATCCAACAAAAGCATTCTGAAACCGTCTAAAGAAACGGGTTTCCAGGCCGGAGTGTGCGTGCTTATATTTTCAAAAAAATTCGTGCAATATCTAACGAAAAATAGATTATAGTAGAAAAATTATGTAATTTCATTAATTCATAACGTAGATATTCTTCGAAAGTTTGAGAAACGGACGTGAAGGTTTCAGAAATTTGCTGCTCCCGGGAATCAAATGTCTCCATATACTCATGGATCTTGGCTTAATTTGTGATAGAAGGCCCGTGTACTTTTAGCCAAGAAACCTACAGCAATAGTTTTCAATACAACTTTAGAGATTTATCTGAAAACAAAAAAAAAAAACAAAAACAAGAAAACATTGTTACCATCGATACCATGACAGACTCATGAAAAACCACATTTGCTTCTTTAAAGAGAATTTCTCCCTTCTAAGCTTTAGTTTTGGTATTTTTTTTCTGTGGATGTGTTCAGTGTAGAACTTGTTTGAGAGGATATTTTTCTCTTCCGAATTCATTTACTCCTTCGCATTTCTTTTAATTTATTTTCTATGAATCCTCCTGCTTTAGGGTGAAAGTAGATGTCGTGATTCATAGTGACTTTGCCCTGGGCATCGGTCACGTTTGTCCCTAGACAAGGAAAACTTTTCACTATTGCTTCAGCCCACAGTAGCTTCGTCGATGTCAAAGGAAAATATTGTAATGGATCAGTTTTCCCAATGTGGTCACACAGAATTTGAATGGTTTTTATCCTTTCTTCACTCGTGATGAATTCCTCATCTCTTCCCAGGTATAGGGCTGTTCGACATCTTTTTTGACATTTGTTGCCATCGCGGCAACGCAGCAATCGATGGTAGATTTCGTCTGCTACGACAGAATTGTGATCTGTTGTTAACTGTTTAACTACCGATTACTCGGTGTAACTACCGATCACAATTCTCTCGTAGCAGTCTAGCAGACGAAATCTACCATCGATTGCAGCGTTGCCACGTTGGCAACAAATGTCAAAAAGATGTCGAACAGCCCTATTCACTTATTATAAGTCTACCTGCAGGACTCTTTCTTAAAACTTCCATCACGTTGAGTTCAACCTGCTTTTTAAAAATGCAATAGTAATATAAGCTTTCCATAAGAAAAATATATCTGGCATCTAACTTACGCTTTCATCTGATGTTGTGTCCGAAAGTACATTTGCAACTGTCGATTCCATTTGTACCCACCGTCAACGATGAGGCAGGATGTTCTGAATGTGTTGATGGGTTATTATTGAGTTGAATTTTTAAACTTTCTAAAAAGTTGCGAAACTTTGCTGCTGGACCAATTAAAAACCCCATATCAAGCCCATCAGCATTATTTAGTAGTAAAAGAGCTTCTCCGTCTATCTCGTTGTCTATTAAAAAATAAAAAAATACAGAAATTTTTCTTATTATTACCATATGTTGCCAAAATTAACGATTGCATTTTTCTTACCTTTCAAAATGCTAGTTATAATTTCACCAAATCCTTGTTTTTTTAAGTTTTCTTCCACTTCGACAACAGTCCATAACTAAATTTTATCTGGACTACAATCCATGCTGTAACGTACAAAGGTTCCTTGCCAATAAAATTTTCTCTTGGTTTAGGACTTATTCCGCATTTCTTAAATTCGCGTACTAAGATTGAATGAAACTGGATATTAAATAAAGTTACGAGGACAAACATAAGATTTTCAATCACTAGAAAAATTTAACAGTAAATCAAGAGGCTCGTTCCTGAAGCACTCTACAATGTTCAATACAAGGTTTTGTTTTGTTCAGGGTCTTATTTTCAACTACAGCGTGATAGTGGGCATCAAACTCGACTGTTCTTAAGATGGACATAACTATGAAAATAGTTTCATACTGAACAAATTTTTTTTATTTTCCCAAATTTTGGCAACCCACAAGATGTTTCAAATTTTTTTAAAATAACCAAAATCCCCCCTTGGTGGTATTTCCATTCTTCACGTATAACCCAGTTAGAAATTGAAATTTATACTTCAGGATTTAATACTGAATCAAGATTTAAATCAGAAACTTTCTGAGCAATTTCAGTAAAACAACATATTTTACTGCAACCAAACACGGGCTTGGTGGAAATCAATTTATTCTCAATAAAATTCAAACAGTGACGGCGTTGAACATGAACAGCCATTGATTTGCAAATATTAATATAATTACCAATAAACTGTGCCCTACGTTTGATGACATAATGGAAAGCCTCGAAGCGCATGCACCAATAACGAGTTGGTGGACCATGCAACCGCATTATATCGGGGTAATGAATAGGGTGGTGCATTTTGTTTATGGGTTAGGCGTTGGGGAATAATAAATTTAATTTTTCAAATAACACAAATATAAAGTCCTTTAATATATGTATGTGGGCAAGCGTAATGGTTGGGGCAAAAACAATATCCATAATTTGAAGACGGAATAAGAGAAATTGGTAATGAGGATCATTGTTGGAATTTCTATCACCAAAGACTAAAGAAAAATGTCTCATGCGGCACAAACTTTGGGTTGCGCGCTGTTTATTTATGTTATAGTGGCCCTCAGCACGCAAAATTGCATCAGAAAACTTCGCGCTCGGTTTGTTTTTCGAATCGTAATTACCGTAATGGAAAAATGAAATTCTTTTGTTTATAAAATCGGCCATCAAACTATATTCACGTTTGCTGACTACCCACTCTCGCGGACATAATTTTAAGAAATGAAGAATAATCCTTTCTGCAAAGTCATGCATACAGTCTAAAATATGTTTTTCAACAATGTGAAAAAATCGGCTTTCGTTTAACAGGCATGACCCTTTTATACCAGTGCTGGAGTCTCCGTTGGGATATTCGTCAGGGCAACGAGTGTAACACATGTTGGACTCCATCATGAATAGATTGCCTAGTTCTAAAAACAATAGAATCTATGGTCGCATGATTACGAATGGTGCTTCTTTCAATATTGCAAAAGCGACAGAGTTTAGTTGCGGATGAACTTATAAAACCGCCAATTTCGTGAGCGCCTTTTGTGTCTGCGCACAAAGTGGCGATTTTTCCATGTACACGGAAGTTAGACCTACTTGGAATGTCTAGCAGCATGCCCCCCTCGGACTCCAAAAGCTTATCTCCTTCCTAAATTCTTTGATAACAATTCCAAACCCGTATTTTTTCAAATTTTGAGTTTTTACAATGGCATAAGGATATATGTTTTTTAAACTAAATATTTTTAAGTGGAGGTAAATTCAAAAAAAAACAAAGCAAAAATTACCAATTTCATGCTTTTTCGCTTCGGTGCCAAACGGGTTAACTAAGTCTACGTCATCATAAAAAATTTTTAACCGAACCGCATAAGGGTATCGCTTAAAAAATCCATGAGTGGAATAATGGGAAGTATCACCACAGACAACGAAGTGGAAGACTGCATTCCTGCAATCGCCTATACTGGCCAAAGGGCGATGCTCGTGACTGCCACCAGGTTCGCGTCGTATGCTCTAGGCAGGTATTTTAAGGAATTTTCTTATTTCCCTACTGATCGGATCATCGGATGCTTCATACACCTGGGGTTTGTGAGGAAAGTATATTTTTTAATTTAGATTTCTTAATCACGTGTAGCCCTTCGTTGCATCCCTTGAATTATTTAAAAAATTTTGTACAACTTATAGGTTAGAAAATTATTCATGTTCATGACACCTCTTTTCTGTCCCATTTATTATAATCGTGCACCGCTGTAATCATGACTCAATACGCTTGAAGTTTCAAATTCCTTATTGATTTGCACGATCATAACGGACATTTACAACGACAGGGTCGACATGTGTTAAGATCAACTTAGTGGTATTGAGCACACGGGGACAAGCACGTTTTAACCAGACTGTCGCGACCACAAGACCGAACCCTATTCGCCCAGCAGATCCTAACAACCCCCCTCAAGTTCAATTAAATCCTATCCATACATTACAATCACATGTGCGAACATTTGTATCAAAACTGAGATAAAACGTTGCATGGTTTGATATTTCTTTGTTCTTGCGCTTTTCCTCGGAGTTGCTTATGGCGTCTCTGCAAATCTCATCGGGCCGGGTGTCTTCTTCCTGGTCATGTTCTCTGGCCGTATTGTGGTACGGGATCGACGGTGAAGTCCTTTCGCACGAATCGGCGGTTTCTCCAGTACACTCGGCTACTTGGCAGCTTGATGCGGTAATCGCGGTTTGGACCAATTTCAGCGATTAATCCACGTTTGTCCCATAGTATTCATGATGAGTCTTGAATACGAACGGGGCAGGCAACCTACAGAGGTTTCAGAGGTCGGCATCGTTTGTCATAATGCTCCTTTACTCTATCCCTCTCGGCCTCCGATTCACGTTATCACGGCTCCCATGCGTCCAGCCACTTCCGATCATACGATCGGTGATGAGCCGGCACCAGCCATCGGAGTGTGTGGCCAAATAGCACTTCTGCCGGCGACAAGCCGTGGGACTTGGGTGTGTTTCACCACTCCATTAAGCCGCGGATGAAAGTTTCAGAGTCAATCCGGCCCAAAGATGAGGTGGTGATGATCAGCTTTTTCATTGCCTTCATAGCGGCTCGTGACCGTTGGACTTGGGGTAATGAGTCGTGGAAGGTTGAAGGGAAATTACACTTTTAGTGAGAAAATTTCCAAATTCCGCCGATGAAAATTGTGGTCTACCGCCCGTCCGATGGCGGACCCGCCTGTGTTCACAAAATTGTCGACGAGGGTCTTGATGATATCAGCCGATGTGACATCGTGGCCGTACCATGCATGGATGGATGGCCAACCGGAGAGGCGGTCCACGTAGATGAGATAGTGGTTTCCTTTGTGGTTGAAAAGGTCTGCCGAAGTATCCTGGAAGATGCGCGACGGGGCCGGATCGAACCTCAACGGCTCGTTTGTGTGTTGAAAATAAATTGTGAGACGCGTTCTTTCATACGCTGTAAGCGGGGATTTTCAACGGCGTCGAGCGTGTAGCTGTCCAAGATTGCCACTAGGGGCTGGTGGTGGACTATAAAGGTAAACTGATGGAGCCCTGAGGAGGTACAATCGGCATTTGTGCATGGCCCATTCTACCGCTTTCAATTCGAGTTTTACCATGGCATAGCGACTATCCGTATTGCTGATAAATCACAAACCACATTGAATCGCGAACCACATGACGCCACTGGTCGTCCTGCCATTTCAATAACTCAAATCCGAGGCCATATTTCCAGGATGCATCCGTTTGCAGCACTGTTTCGACATCAGGGCTGAAAGTAGACAAGACAGGCGGTGATGTAAGGGCCGCTTTAACGTCCTGAAAGGCCGAATCATGGCCCATGTTCCATGCGAATGGTGTTCCACTCTTTAACAATGGGCGAAGTGGTGCCGCAGCATCCGCAATATCTGCCGAGAAATCTGACAGTCGGGTCACGAGTAGGGGGTCACTTGGAGCACTCCTTGCGGGTGGTGAAACAATAACTCGTTCGCACCGGCAGCCTCCTCACTACGGCATAGTGCCACCGCCGCTTGCAAGCTAGTGAAAGGAAAGGTGATATCGCCAATAATTGTTTTCGCATTTCTTGGTCGCGAATTCCACTCATAATGCAGGCTGTCATTCTGGTGTCCCAACAAGCAGTGCATAGTTCCGCACACACAGTAATATGTTGCAAACGAATGTAATATTGATCGAAGCTCTCGCCTGCCACTTAATTGCACTCATCAAACTCAGCGCGATCCAACGTGTCAATTTCTCCAACGTGGTGTTCATTTTTCGTAATTCCTCGACGTGAGCCAATCGCTCCCCTTGAATTGAAATGACTCGGTTGACGGTGTGAGAAGGTAGACGGGCAGAGGCAAAAAGTAGGTCACGGGCAACTACAGGGGGAGTTTTGGTGAGCAAAATTGGTCGACGGGCAAAAACTGTGGGGAAGAGGATGGGCAACCACAGCGGGTATTGTAGCGAACAGTAACATATTGAACCGGTTAGCGGGCAAATAAGAGTCGACGGGCAAATAAATGGCAAGGGAAGAGTGGTAGAGTTTAAATGGGGAAAATAAGCGTTAAAATACGCTAAGCTCTACGCTGACGCTAGATAAGCGCCACCTATCTCCCGGTTCTGGACGGGCCTAAAATTTCTAGTACAAATTAATAAATCTCGCTTATATTACAACATACGTGATCAATTGTGAACGAAAAACAACAAACCAAAGTACTACCACTAAAATTATGACAGCATCAAACTTCCAGATTTTGCGTCGTCTGAAAATTGGTCACATTAAGGACCGCCCACAAAAAATGGTGGTGAGTGCGTTTTAAAATGGGAGGAGCTTAAACCAACTGTAAATTGAAATATCACACACTCAGGTGCATTTTAAAAATAAAAAAAATACCACGAGAATCAGCGTAAAAAACTGAGTATACCTGTATTTTTTTAAACAAATCCCTTATTTATGCAACGACCCTATTCACTAGTCTTCCCGCAACTTGAAACGTTTATCGTCGAATTGCTAAGTGTTAAAGTTGTGAGCTTATTCGTGAACTTGTCCTTTCTTGTTCTTGAACTTTGTCTCGTGGGAGCACCCACCGTGCTCTTTTCCCCTTTCCGAATTCCGGAACAGCTGCTGGTATGTAACAATTGTATTTATAACAGGCTGCGCTAGATTTCATTGCATAATGCCCACTGTATTTCAGCACAACATACCGAACTTGATCAACGATCACATACAACCAATGAAGTACCAATGTCAATCGAAGAAGATACCATTTCTCTGGCAAATCCGGCCATAATACAACGAGGCTTTAATTTGGAACAAACTAATGACCAGCACGCAGATGGTACGTTATAATATTTATACACGTATCAACAATGCTTATTCATTTAAAGCGTTGCTATAGTTGATTTTATAGATGGTACATTGCTGCCAGTTGTTCCACCATCAAACCGGATTCTTAATACGTCAAACTGGAGAGCAGTAAAAAAAAACAGTAGCCTACATATGGTGAACCTGATGACCATTTTATTGAAAATATTGGAAATGAAATTTTGTGAAGTAGAAGCATTGCAAAATACTGTTTGTGGCACAGCACATCATCCTTTGCAAACGGTTGCTCCACACCAATATCCGCGCCATCAACGCAACAATAACTGGATGCAAAATATACAGATTTTATGCCTTTTTCCGAAGATGTTTGGCAAGAGATGGATTCAAGAACAGGCAGCAGTCTATCCGGTCATGGAGGTTTCTATGCAGACAGCAATTCAACTAAGAAAAGTATTTATTTTGAATTTTTAAACTTGAAATAATTGTTAATTTACCGTTTTGCCGTAATTTTCATTACATTTTTTTTTAGTTTCGGCCATTATGAATATGATGTTTGAGATGCACCAGAACTCCCAAAGTTTTCAAAGTTTACTCGAGAACAAGTTGAACTACATAATTGATAAAATGGATAACCTAAGTGCCCACGATGTAGCTGCTCACATTCAAGACCAAGCTGAATATCACGACGATGTTGTTAAGGCTCAATTTCCCGAACTGCCATACAATAGTGTTCAGACGCTGACATCTGTGAATACTAGCTTGGAGGATAAAAATTTAGCTGTTAGCCTTGTAGGTTGTATTATTAAACAGTCTTTGCTATTTCCACTAACATTTTGTATCATCTGTAGGTTGCTTTCTTATACAACACGTACAAGAGTTAAGCAGATGTAAAAAAATTCGTTAACAGGATGTACATAACCATTTTTTCAGATTCGGCCAGTCAAAGGTTGCAATGGAAAAGTGCCCCTAAAACCAATGATAAGAGATAAGGGATTGCAAATATGCTGAATATTTTTGCTGTTTTTGGAAGTAATAGAGTTTTTGATAAATGATAATTTTCTTTTATTAGTGAAATTTATTTTATTAGCATCTTGTAACATGTTCACCGATAAGCGAAGCCTAGACAAGTTTTCTATTACAAATCTCGTGCAACAAGTAAAGAATAGTCGAAAAGCTCGCGCGAATGATTATCGAAAGCTCAACAACATTTACGCAGTAACTGCTGCCGCTGCCAATCTAGTTGTTGAAACTGCAGCAGATGCCACAAAATGTTTGCTGTCGCCTAATTAGGCTTTTTCCTTTCTTTACTTTTTAGTTATTATTTTAAAACTTAAACAATGTTTTAACAAAATGAGCTGTATCAAGAAAACAATTCTAAATATGAATCAGATTTTATTTTAGTAAAATTATTTTTTTTCTATAAGTTGAATTAATTAATTCGCGATAGTCCTATATAACCCCATACAAAATCTGCCCCATTTACGGAACGTTGCCATTTATGGAATATCATTTCTTGGTCCACATATGCGCCCTCTCGAGTACGCCTACCATCTTTTCTATACCTTGGTATTGCAGTTCTATTGTCGGACGAAAAAATATATTTTTTAAATCATAGGAGTTCTACTGTCGGGTGTTCGGGTTCTTCTGTCGGGCATTAAAGATAATATTAAAGTAATTAGGGTTCTGTTGTCGGGGAAAAAATATTTTTAAATCTTAAGGATTTCTGCTGTCGGGGGGTAGGGTTCTACTGTCGGGCATTTGATATTTTATAACAATCGTTGGAGTTCTGTGTCGGGCATTGGAGTGCTATTGTCGGACACAAGAGTTCTATTGTCTCATGCTGTATTTTATTTTTTATTTTTTTTACGTTGTGTTCTAATGTTTGTAGTTCTACTGTACATGGAGTTCTACTGTCGGATTTATCAACAATTTTAACAAATATTTTTGAAAGTGGGGTTCTAATGTCTTGGAGTTCGACTGTGTCAGCATGCCAGCGCGTATACACTATACAGACAACAATGGCAATCAACTTAACTCACTACAATGGCGCTAAAGTCGATTTGTCGTTGATCGTAGAACAACTTTCAACTAGGGCAACCGTACATTACCGCCATACTGGCGCGACACACGTAAAATTTTTTTCAACTTCGCGCCAGTATCTTCCGATAGTTAGTCGAATCTTGGTAATCAGGGCCGAGCCTTACTTACAGCCTCGTCAGCATAGTACATTTACCTATTTGTAAATTGTAATTTATATCTACGTGTACGTACATGTAAATGTACGTATATATCTGTTCATGTAAATTATAATCTAGTTACATTTATGTGTAAATTTAATTGTAAATTCAAGATTTAAAAAAGTAAAGGTTGGTTAATATGGTAAGGTTAGAGAGACAGCAGGTCAATCGCAGGCTAGAGGTCTGTCGGTGCGGCATACGCAGAGTCGTATCCATTCCCCCAAGTTACGCTACGAGCACCGACAGCTCGACTGAATAGTGCTCGGCCCCGTGTCCGATGGGTAGGTAATTAGGGCAAATGAATAGGTTTTACCGGCAAAAAAAATTGGATCCGGCGGGTAACGAATCCTGAGACTTTGTGCCCACCACCTACCCGGCTTTCATGTGGGAACGCAATTTCGAAAACCGTTTCTTTCAAAACCCGGTTAGCCCCATTTTCTACCCGATTACCCAGTTTTTCCCCAATTACCCTGGTTTTCCCTGAAAACAAATCACGCTTTTTTAATTTCTGCCACAAAAAAAATGTGTGCTTCTCTCCTTTTTAGTTTAATTTGAAGCATTGCAAGCCGCTGTTTTCCAAGATGACGGTGGGTGTACCCGGTTTACCCATCAAATCCGCCCTGCCTACCCATCTTGGCAGATAGCCTACCCGGATCGCCCGTGAGCGACTTTTTTCATGACGAACCGCTGGTATCTCGAGTTTTCGAGAACTGGGGCCGAGCCCTACGATGAAGCGCCATTGTGGTGAATAATGGAATCTGCATTTGCTCCATATAGGTGCACGATAAATTGTCGGTGCAATAGCCACAAATCGAGCACCGACAGCCAAGGCATACTTAATGGATAAGGCCTGTAAGCTTGTATATTCCCCATGAAGGCGACAGAATTCCCATCCCTGCCCCTGTGAGAGCCAATCAGACGAAAAAAGGAGGCGAAGACTTCGCCATCTGGTGCTCAGAATCCATAAATAATATAAATGTTGAGGCATAAAATGAAAATAAGTGGCAGCAATGGGATCCGAACCCATGCCTCCGAAAGAAATTGTGCCATGAACCAGCGCCTTAAACCACTCGGCCACGCCATTTCATGAACGTATGTTTAACCAGGGTTAAATAACCCTAAAGGATTATGAGCGCCAGATGGCGAAGTCTTCGCCTCCTTTTTTCGTCTGATTGGCTCTCACAGGGGCAGGGATGGGAATTCTGTCGCCTTCATGGGGAATATACAAGTTTACAGGCCTTATCCATTAAGTAGGCCTTGCGACAGCAGACTAGCAGAGTCATGCTGACAGTCTCTGTAGGTGCAATAGATTTTTCGTGTGCCGCCGGCTGCCGTCCTATCCATTTCTATTTAGGAGGCTCGCCGCCCGCGACAAAAACAGTAGTAACCGGTACTTTGGTGGTACATTGAAAACTTATGCCATATGTAAATTTTCAACTAGTAACTGTGCTCCCTAATCATGTTCTTTTCATATGTTAAGAAATGTTTATATCATATTCGATTAACGTCGTATGTGAAAACAATAGAAAACGATTTGCACATTGCTCAAAGACTGTTGAAAACTGGTCCAGGATTAAGATCTCTTTCCTCAGTATCTCCTCAAGGGTTACCGAAGAAGAAAGAAGAGTATGGTAGAAAAGGGCCCATATCATATAAAACCTTGTTAATCACTGCTGGATTGAGTGGTGCTCTACTGGCTTTTATGCTTTATGTCCGCAGAGAAAAGGAGATTGGTAATCACTTGTCTTATTGTTTATGTAAAACAAGTTTTAATTAATTTTCATATCTTTCTAGCCATCCAACGAGAAAGAAGTAGAGCTTTAGGAAAAGCAGCAATTAGTGGAAAGTTTAGTCTGGTGGACCACAATGGAGCTGCTGCATGTAGCGATGATTTCTTAGGAAAGTGGCTTCTTGTGTACTTTGGTTTTACTCATTGCCCTGACATCTGTCCAGATGAAATTGAAAAGTTGGTGAAAGTGGTTGATAATTTAGGTAGGTACAAGTTAATATTTTTTATATCCTTATTTCTTACCCATTGCCTTCATTGACATGTCTAGATAAAATGGAAGGAGTTCCTAAAGTTCAACCGTTATTCATTACTGTTGATCCTGATCGAGACTCAGTTGAGGCTGTGGCAAAATATGTCAAAGAATTTAGTCCTAAGCTGATTGGATTAACCGGAAAAAAGGAACAAATAGCTGAGGCATGTCGGAACTTCAGGGTGTATTTCAGTGCTGGACCACGAGATCAGGATGATGACTATATTGTAAGTTGCTATTTGCTTGTTGAACCCTGACAAATTAAATCCATATTTTGTTTCAGGTTGATCACACCATAATTGTCTACCTTATTAATCCTGATGGTGAATTTGTGGATTATTATGGTCAAAACAAGACAGCTGAAAACATTTCAGCTGGAATTCTGGTCAACATGTCTAAATTTGAACAACTAAAAAAAGCATTTTGGAGATAAGTCATAATACAATAATTAGATGTTATATATTAATTGTAACGAAGCTTATTTTATATTTTAGATATTTAATTATATTATAATTCTGGAAAATGTTAATAAGAAATGAGTTATGGTTTTTTCTAGGGAAATTGGTATTCAAGTGTTGATAGAAATAATATCCAAATTTACCTCACAAATACAAGCAGTATCACCAGTAAGGTGTTGCATGTTCTGGA